>OX243895.1:49194619-50444619 GCA_945859665.1 Anorthoa munda | reverse complement strand
TGGTACTTCCCTTCTGCTGGAGGGTTGATGATGATATCTTCTATTTCACCCGCCACCTTATGGTCTATTTGACTGAGGACGTAGCTGTACTTGGTGTCATCTGTGTTGATGCCCGCTAGATGAAACTGCGCTTCGGCTTGTGCGAACCACACCATAACTCTGTCCGGCCACAAAGGGGGCAGCTTGACTGCCACGCGACATACAGCAGGTGCGTCCACTAGCTCCGATTTAGAGTGTGAGACGCTTTGCTCTTGGAGAGCTCGTAAGGCTACATTCTCCGCCTCCAGGGCGGCCAAACGTGTTTTTAAATCTTGATCCATGGTGTGCAACTCTGGTAATGGAAAGGAAAAGTAGGAGATAGGTGAGATTCAATTCAGTTGCAACTGGCAACCCAACCGACACTAGTGAATTTAACAATCAAATAAATGTTCAGTGCGCTGCTAGGTCATTACGAAATATCACGTAATTATGCCGTCAATGTATACAAATACATTACAATAATGTAAATCACTTAAAATACGTATAGGAATTAATTAAATATAAAAAAATTACACTGGTATTTATACAAATGTAAAACCTGTATGTACATAACCTCTTTAAGGCACAGAAAAGCTATGGTTATATCAATACTAAAAAAACAAAAAAACAAAATTATATTAAATGAAAATAAAATGCAATAAATTATATGGAAATTAAATAACTGAACGAATGAATGAATGTACGATATGTAACTTGAAGTTTTTACTAAAGTTCGTAGTACAGCACCCCTATGAAGTGGAATCACTGATAATACTGATATCAATACTGTTCAGGTGATTAACAGAAAGTAGTCCAATACTGGCACAAATATTTTAACGGTACTTGCGTGACAAACTTCACTTCTCTTGTAGTAGCGTCTGCGGTGTTATTGCACTAATTATTCTGCAGGCTGATGCTGAAGTTTGGTCGACAGGTCTTCGTCGTAAACAATTGCAATATGCCGGCTGTTGTTGGAATCTTCTTCTGAAGTAAATCACGTCGACGGTCACCACTTTGGGCTCAGGAATCTGTGTATTTCCTGTAGGCCCTCTCTCGACTTCACAGGGCGTGGATGACGGTGCGGATTAAATGAAACCACCGTAGATTCTCCAACAAGTACACTTATATTGTCGAGTGTCCAATCTTACACGTTGTACATAGTCCTTATTGTTAAGCGATTAGCCGTTGGAAGAATGGCACGAAAACAGTTGAATGGGATCGGTTGTAAAAACGTAGCTTCACAAGGAATTTGTGAAATGCGAGCGCTGTTTTACCAAGACCAAGTTCCCGCGTCTTAACCATTCAATCAGCTGTCCATGACCATAGTTCTCATCCTCTAGGGATGGGGCCGCGCGCACTTCAATCTATCGGTTTTATTAGTGGTGTACGCGTGACCCACAGATTATAAATCACTGCCAGGCGAGTGAGCGTTCACAGAACGCTACAAGTCCAAGAGCGAGCGTAGCGAGCTCGGGAGCTTAGGGCACCCCGACACGGACAGGTTAGGTTCGAAGGGGATGACGGGAGCTGAAGTGAGCGAGCAAAGCGAGCGAACTCAGCTCCCGTCATCTCCTTCGTGTTAGGTTACTTTAGACCCTGCATACAGAAATAGGAGCCCCGCGCAGCGGGGCTCCGTCGGCTCTGCCACACAAATACTAATTCAACATACACGAACTCGCCCATCGAAATTGGGCCGCGGGTGAGCGCGGGGTGGAGCAGGGGGCGCGGTAACTGACAAGCAAGCGCGAGCGCGACGTAAACAAGAACTGGACATGTTTTATTATCTTTTCACTGAATCAATTTAGGGGTTTGTTCAAATCACTAGATTTGTTTAGGGAAATGATAAAATTGTGTTGTTATTTTAACATCTGTGAAGTGGAATAGCTAGCCAATAAACTAAAAAAGAGAGTAATGTGTCTATGGTAAAATGTGAAGTTTGTCTGTCAAGTCTACAATTGTCTATTGTGGATACTAACAATTAAGAGAACCATTGTAAAAGATTTTCTCCACCGAGTTATAAATAAATAGTTCACTACTGCGCTATTGTTTTTCTCTGCTAACCCATAAACCATCACAGGTTATGGGCCCAGAGTACGCGAGTGCATAAATTACGGCGAGAATAAATCTACAAAAGATTTTCGTTGGCTGTGTCGAGAGTTCGAGACGCCATTGTTTGCAACAGAGTTCGCCGGTATTAAGAGTGGAAGAAAATGGAGTTGTCGCATCCACAATCATTATCTGGTGTCAAACTAAATGGAAGTGCGACATGGTGTACCTGGAAATTCCAGATGAGAGTTATTCTACAGGCAAAAGGCCTATTTGAGATCGTGAATGGTTCCATACCTAAACCCGGTAAAGACAAGCCGGCGGAGTACCAAGAGTGGGTTAATAAGGATAGCAAGGCGCAAGGTTGGATTGTTTTCCATATTGATCAAAATGTTATGACGCACTTGCTTACTGCTACTACGTCTGCCGAGATGTGGAATAAGCTAACTAGTATCTATGAGAAGAAGTCGTCTACATCTTTACATCTCGAACAACAAAAGTTTTATTCACTGAAGTGCGATACCGATATTTCACTATTTTTCTCAAAGATAGAAGAGATAAGAGCGAATATACGACAATTAGGCGATGATATATCCGACAAAATGATTATTACCAAAGTGCTTATGTCATTGCCAGATAAATATCGCCACTTTATTGCTGCATGGGAATCGGTCCCTGCAATAAATCAAACTATAGGCGAACTAATGTCGAGATTGTTAATAGAGGAAGAGCGTAATATGTCTACTGTAACAAATAATGAAGTAAAGGCTGAAACAGAGTGTGTAGCATTGGCAACAGCCACAAAGAAGTTGAGTGAGATAAAGTGTTTTGGTTGTGGCAAGATGGGCCATTATAAAAAAGATTGTCATGCCAAGTTGCAATGTTTTTATTGTAAAAAATATGGCCACTCAATTAAAATTTGCAGACTACGGCTAAATAAGGAGAAAAGCAGTGATGTTGGTAAAAATGAGAACAAAAGGAATAATGCATTTTCAACAATTATGAAGAGCAAGGAAAAATCTCAGGGCTGGTTGGTAGACACCGGTGCCAGTGAACACATGTGTTTCCTAAGAAATCTATTTAATGAGTTTGAAGAGTATGATTCCCACCAGTCAGTAATAATTGGTGATGGCAGGGAACTAAAGGTTATTGGTAAAGGAAAAGTGATTCTCAAAGCTTTCGATGGAAAGGAGTGGATTGACACTACCCTGCATAATGTGTTGTATGTTCCTCAACTAACAGTTAATCTTTTTGCTGTGAGAAGTGTCATAGACAGGGATTTTAAAATGGAATTTGAAAAGGACTATTGTGAAATTAAAAATAGGGAAGGTAATGTTGTTGCCATGGGATACAGAGAAAAGAAATTATATGTTATGTGCTTTGATTTTGGATCTAAACATATTGCTGCTGTAACAGTATCACAAGATAGCCTAAAAATATGGCATGAGCGCTTAGGACATCAAAACTATGAGTATGTGAAACAGTTTTTGAATAAAAATGGTATCAAATTTAAGAATGATGCTGACATATGCAGTGCGTGTGTTGAGGGTAAGATGCATAGATTACCATTTCATAGAAGTAGTACTGTGTCGAAGAGGCCATGTGAACTAATACATATGGATGTCTGTGGCCCTATGGAGGTAGAGTCCTTAGGGGGCTCTAAATATTTTTTATTAATAAGGGATGATTATTCTACCTACAGATATGTATATTTCTTAAAACATAAAAGTGATGTTCCTGAGAAGATTAAAGAGTTTATAAATCTGGTTGAACAAGATACTGATGAGAAGGTAAAAATTGTTAGAACCGATAACGGAAGTGAATTTATCAATGTAACAGTTAAAGAGTTATTTAAGGTAAAAGGCATAAGGCACCAGACATCAACAGCATACACTCCAGAACAAAATGGTAAAATTGAAAGGGACAATAGGACAGTGGTGGAGGCAGCAAGAGCCATGATGATAAGTGCAAAACTACCTAAAGAACTGTGGGCCGAAGCGGTGAACACTGCTGTTTATATTCTTAACAGAACTGGGCACAGTCAAGAGAAAGGCAAGTCTCCTTTTGAATTACTATTTAATAAGGCCTATACAAATCTGGATAACTTAAAAGTGTTTGGGCAAAATGTTTATGTGCATGTACCAAAAAATCTAAGAAAAAAGTGGGACTCGAAAAGCAAGAAGGGCCGTTTTGTGGGCTATGATGAAAATGTGAAAGGTTTTAAAGTTTATTTTCCTGATTCGGCCACTATAGACATAAAGAGAGATGTTATTTTTGAGTCACCTCAAAAGGTAGAAATGTTCAGCGAAATATTAAGTGACACTTTTGAAGAGGAAATAAAAGAAAATATAAATGATGAAGAGTATTATTCTGATATTTCTATTGATACAGATGAAAATAAAAAACTAGAAAAAGAAGAGAAGAAAGAGTTGCCAGAAAAGAGAGTAACAAGAAAACCAACTTGGTTAAAAGATTATGACACAGAAACTAGCTTTATGTGCATATTAAATGAGCCTAAAACATATGATGAAGCTATCAAAAGTAAGAATAGTGATAAGTGGAAAGAAGCTATGAAGAAGGAATTAGAGGTTCTAAAAGAAAATAATACATGGAAAAGTGAAATTGAAGTACCTAAAGACAAAAAGGTAATAGAAAGTAAGTGGGTTTATAAAGTAAAACAGGATAGTGAAGGCCACATAACCCAGTACAAGGCACGTCTTGTTGCCCGAGGCTTTCAGCAAGAGGATATTTTTGAAGCCTATGATGTGTATGCACCAGTAGCTAAAATAGCGACTTTCAGGGTCTTAATGGCTTTGGCAAGTAAAGAAAAACTACCAGTTCATCACATGGATGTACGAAGTGCTTTCCTTTATGGAAATATACAGGAAGATGTGTATATGAGACTACCACCTGGATGTGATGATAATGTAAGTGTTGTTAAATTAAATAAAAGTATCTATGGACTTAAGAAATCACCAAAGTATTGGAACTTAAAGTTTGATAAGGTAATTGCTATGAAAGGATTTATTAGATCTGTAAATGATTATTGTCTTTATAGCAAAGCAAATTCTGAGTGTAAAATTTATTTGTTATTGTTTGTTGATGACATATTGATTATGGGGTCAAATGAAAAAGAAGTACACAATTTAAAACTTTATTTGAGTAATATATTCTGTATGAAAGATTTAGGTCATGTAACTAATTATTTGGGTATTCATATTAAGCAAGATTTGCAAAATGGTATTATTGAAATGTCACAAAAACATTATTTGAAAAAGATACTTGAGAAGTTTAATATGATTGATTCAAAACCTATGTCAACTCCTATGGAATTCAAATTCCAAATGTTTCAATCAAATAAATCAGATCCTAAATTGGAAAACCAATGTAGACAAATTCTTGGATCATTAATGTATGCTGTTTTGTGTACTAGACCTGATTTATGTCCTAGTGTGGCATATTTGAGTCGTTTTCAAAATTGTGCAGATGAAACATTGTTAAAAGCATTAAAAAGAGTGCTCAGATATGTAAATGCTACACTTGACTTGAAGTTGACTTTCAATAGTAATGAAAGTACAAATTTGCTTGGATATGTAGATTCCGACTGGGGTAGCGATATTAATGACAGAAAGTCAACATCAGGTTATGTGTTTAAACTATTTAATTGTCCTATTGTGTGGTCATCTAAGAAGCAACATACTGTCAGTTTGTCTTCTTCTGAAGCAGAACTTATAGCTCTGAGTTCTGCAGTTGTTGAGGCCTGTTGGCTTAAAAATCTTATAAAAGATTTTGATATTTCAGTATGTCCTATCTCTATTTTTGTAGATAATCAGGCAGCCATAAATATTGGAAATAATCCAGAAAACAATAAAAGAGTTAAACATGTTGATATCAAATTTAATTTTATTAAGGAGAAAATAGACAGTAACATAGTTATGTTGAAGTTTGTTAAAACAGATTGTCAATTAGCTGATTTCTTTACAAAGTCTCTACCAGTCAGCAAATTTAATGGGTTTAGATATCTTTTGTGTTTAATGTAAGTGAATTCTATGTGTGTTTATATTGTAATAAAAGTAATATGAGAAATTGAGAGTAACATTTGAATTAGGGGCTTTTGCATTGTTATCAGCAGTCTACTATTAAGGGGGCGCATATTTTTTGTTTAGAAAATGTAATTATTTTTTATTTTATTGAGGGGGCGTGTGAAGTGGAATAGCTAGCCAATAAACTAAAAAAGAGAGTAATGTGTCTATGGTAAAATGTGAAGTTTGTCTGTCAAGTCTACAATTGTCTATTGTGGATACTAACAATTAAGAGAACCATTGTAAAAGATTTTCTCCACCGAGTTATAAATAAATAGTTCACTACTGCGCTATTGTTTTTCTCTGCTAACCCATAAACCATCACAACATCCTCCGTGATTTGATCAAATCTCTTAGGGAATTGACCAAATCCCTGTTTTTATCATGTCCCTGCGACATATACAGCCTATTTGATTTTAGACAAATGTTAATGTGAAAATAATTAAATTAAAACTGGTAATTAAATATATTAAACAACCATTTAAAAGACTTTTGAGAGTTCAATGCTAAAACGTACGGAATCATTAATTTTTCCTCGTATAAAATCTATCCCATTTTATTCTATGTATGAAAACTCCTTGCTACTAAACTTTTTAAATTGACTTATAAATTTAAAACTAAACTGCAAAACTAATGATCGAGCTCGTAAACAAAAGTCACGACCGCGTAACAGAAAGATGCCTATGCATAAGATTTAATTTTCGAATCATAATTATAGCCTCTGAAAGTACGCCATGTTTAACAACTGTATTGAAAAATATATTTTGTACGCATTTTGTAAAGATACAGAAATAGGCAAAAGAAAAACAAAAATAATTGAGGAACCAATTTTTAATCATTATTTTCATGAAAATTTATTGTTTTATCGCAGATACTTACTTATTTATTTCTCTTATAGTATATTTTTTTGTTATCATGATGAACCCCCCCACAGGACAGAAAAATCGCCTTCCCCCTTCCCTCCTCATCTTATTAAAATCTAGGCTTGCTTATAAGAAATCAATGAAATTCTTAATTGTTACAATACAATAAATACTTGATAGCGCACCAAAATTGTAAAACAGCGATTTGAAAAATATTTCTTTTTCCATGGGTACAATGGTCATGGGTCTTATCGCTGATGGCGATATCTTCCTGACAATGAGAATAAAGGACCTAACTATCCCGAAGCTTGAATAAAATGCACATATTGTTATGTGTTATCTTATTACAATCTGGGCTTCATCATATATATCAGCCGAAAGACGTCACTGCTGGACATAGGCCTCCCCCAAACGTCGCCACATTAACCGGTTCCGTGCGTCTCGCAACCAGCGGGTCCCCGAACCTTCACCAGGTCATCAATAATGTCTTCACAATCTAGGTTTGCTTATAAGGAATTTAATCAAGTTCATAATAGCTATATCAGCAAATAGATAGGTACAACGGTGGAATATTTCACATCAAAACTTGGATAGTATGGTAGTCTTATCGCTGATAGTGGTATCTTTCAGACAACCTCAGCAGGACTTTATATGGACTGCACGAATTAAAAAACACATTTCATTTCATTTATTAATTACATTATTTTAACACTAAACGCAAATGAAAAAAGTTTTAATCACATTTTCTCAAACATGCTTGGAAATGTGAGCATGTAAACCTTCTTCGAGATAAATCGGAATTGCTGTACTGGCCAAATACATGCGCGCAGCGGCCGGCAAAAGTTGTATGAAAATCCATATCTGTCGTGTCTAGCGGCCAAATAAATTACATAGTAAACTCATATCTGTCGTGTAATTTAAAAATGGAACGATCTTTTACTCCGAAACATGGAAACCAAGGCGGTAACTTATCAAAGGTTTTATTTAAATTTCGAACTGGCTTGCAAATAGAAAGCTGTTTATTGAAAAAAAAACAAATGAACATTTTAACGCGGGCAAAATTATTGTTACTCGTTGTTCGTCATTGATTTTGAAAAGTAATAATTGTATTTGACAAAATGAGTTCTAGGTAATACCTACTTAATTTTAATTTCCGCGCATTATTTGAGAAAAGTACTATACAAGCCTTGGCCACAACTAGGCATTGATGGACTTACGTATGTGTGCCTCGGCTTCGCCTCGGCCCACATTTACACGTTCGTCCATCAATGCCTATTTTGCTGGCCGCTGCAGTAATGTACTATTTCTGCATAAAAACAAAACAATTTCGCATGCTGGGAGGAGTGGAAAAAACATTCCATTTATTCCAACTGAATGGGATAGCCAGGAGGGATAGATGGAACATATCATTAAGGTTAAAATAAAGGTTAATAGGTTGTAATAAAAAGAAACAAAAATAAATTTACTGTAGATATGATTAACAATTGACAAACGTTAGCGTCACATTAGATTCGAGAAGATGTTGATTACTATGCGTAGAGCGTGTTAGGAAGATACACCGAGTTCAAGTACCAATTGAGATTGTAGATGAAGTAGATAATTAATTGATGTAACATAGGACAGACTAAATCTCTCTGTGAACAGGTTCTGAGTTCAGAGAGTTGCGAGTAGAGCAATTGTGATTGCTAAGAGAGCTATGAGATAGCTATGAGATAGCTAGGAGAGCTATGTGATCCTCCCCGGTGGGTTCCCGCATTGCCAGAGGCGGGGGGCTCAGTAACCGTGGCTTGGTCACCCACGGTGAAGCGAAGAGGAACCCGAGGATGGGCCGCTCGTCAGGGCTTTTTTGCCGGTAAGCCGACGACGTTGCGGCCAACATGTAGGTTGCGGTGCTGCCTGGGCAACATCGTAACTGAGGCGGGCCGTGGTGTCGTATGGGGTCTCCCAAACCCATACGATATCACGGCTGAGGGTTGGAGGCCGCGGCGGGAGAGGAGTGCCGGTATTGCAGTGCACCGCTCTCCCTACCTTCCACGGCGCGACGGGGTCGCCACCGTCTGATGGCGGACGCGGTGGGGCCGCAGGGAAGGAGGATCGTCGGTATAGCGTTGGCCGCTCTCCCTATCCTTGCGGCCGAAACATCGTAGGTGGCGGGGCCATTGACCTAGACCCGTCACAAGGGGACCAAGGGTGCCGTACACGGGGTCGTCTGGTTTGGTCCCTGGGGTGGTCACGGCGCACAGTGTCATTGGGTCTCAATTCAAACAAATTATAATTAGTATTAAAAAAGATCATAGTAATTAATATTATAGTAACCTAGGTATAAAGCATATAACCTGCAGGTACCTAATTTACTTGAGAACTTTGGAAGGTAACATAAAAAAAAGTTAAATATCCTCTCCGCTTTCCATCTTGGGGGCCGAATATTGGCCAAATGTCCCATACATTGCGGTTTGGCATTTTTTTGTATGGGAACCATGTATGAATGTTGTTAGAATCGTTATGAAATAAGCTATCATATTTCACAGGGATTTGCCCAGTTTTACCTTGTAATTTATTTATAAAAATTGTGGAAATTTTCCCAGTTTTGAGTTAAAAAAAAACATTACATTATTTCATGAAGTTTTAATTTTATTTACAGGAATACACCCTATTGTAGTATATAGTAATATTTTTATAATTTTATAGTAACCTAGGTAATATTAGATAATAAACAAACTACAGAATAATTGTACTTCTTACCAAGTTGAGGGAAACAAAAATAATTTTATTGTACACTTTTCATTACCAATGCTGGCTGTATCAAAATGTCATTTTCTAGTTAAGGTACATATAAAAAATAACAGAAAACTAGTTAGTTAAGAACTTGTATAAATTAAATCACAAATCCGCCAAGTTAAATTTATTACTGAATTTTTATTGTTTAGTATGAGTCATAATAAACAAGGAAAATTAAAATAATAAGTATACAATGAAATAAAGTTATAGCGAGACGGTTGACAGAGCGGAATGGAAGAATATAACGTGTTGCGCCGACCCCAAGTGACAGGACAAGGGCAGGCAGATGATGTTCACTGATGTACCAAGTAGTCCGGTCAAATTACCCAAAAAATAGGGGTAGGCTTACAGTAATTCGCATAGAGCTGAAAATTGGTACGAATGTTCGGAACACCATTATACCATTATAAATGAAATGTAAAAAGTCCCTATCGATCCCATACTTGCAAAAATATATATTCCAGGTCAAAGTTCGCAAATATGGGTCTCTTGCGTTTTTTAGCCGAACGGTAAGTTTTATGATAAAATAGGCCAGACTAAAATTGTAGATTATGCAATTATCTATAAAAAAAATCTCTACAATTTTTATGCACTGCAATATCGAGGGAGCCCAAACTGAGCCCTGAACACATTATTTTACTGGACGCGCAAGGCATTGTTTGCTTTTTGCGTAAAGTTTGCCCACAGGCCGCTCGTGTAGAACGTCTGGCAGAATGCCTTGAACATTGTTATTTTAACAGGCGCAATACATCGAGCGAACCTGTGTGCCAACATATTACCGCGCACCGACAATGCCCTTCAGCCTAATTGCGTAAGTGAATTCTGCAAAGCAAACAAGTTGGAACCTTCCCAAAAACGACTTTTCGTATTGCATATTACACTCTGAAACGGAAAGGTTGTGCTCCTTTCATTACCAATATTTTGACGTAGAATGATATGTAGATGAATGAATAGAAGATTGTAAAAGAATGAATGAAAGCGGAAAAATCGAGAAAAACTTCACTATTGGTATTGTGTAATGCAAATGTCATATATCTTCAGCTCCGTAGTATCTCTAAGTAGTCTGTGTTCAACTCAAAGAAGGAATTGGAAAGCTAACGCTAGCTTTCCAAATTAGTTTCGCAATACCGAAAAAGTTGAAAGAAATGATTCTGATTCTTTGAAAGAATCGACTTGTTTCCTTTGCAGAATTCACTTACGCAATTAGGCTGCTGCGCTCCCTCTCTATGTCTAATTCGTCACTCAAACTTTCAGTTACAATGTGTCCCAGATATTTAAACTGTGCAACACGACTTAGAGGTGCACCATTAAGTAATATAGGTGGTATAAAGATATTGTTTTTATTTTTACATTTAAATAACATGAACTCACTTTTACTTTCGTTGTATCTCAGGTCATGTTCCGCAGCATAAACCTTACACACCTTTAACAGCTGTCTGAGACCCCCAATTGAGGGGCTCAGCAGCACCATATCATCTGCATAACTTAAATTATTGACACATATGTCATCAATATGGCATCCAACATGCATGCTGCTGAGCTCCTCAATCAACTGGTTAACATACATATTAAAGAGCCGAGGCGAAGTCATTCCGCCCTGCCTGACGCCACACTCTAAACAATATTCATCTGAGTATACATCTCCCCACCATAATATGTTAAGCTGTTCACTGTACCAGTAGGAGAGGATATTCACAAGATCGGCTGGGACACCTGCAGTTCTTAACTTTGTCCAAATCTTATTATATGACACCCAGCGACCACACAGCCTCTAGACGCCTAATAACAGGCAAGCGATGTCTGTCAACACATATGACTAAAAGATCATATCCAGGTATTATAGGAAGCCACTCGACAATTTCGAATTAGTAGCGACCACTTCTGTGAACCGTAAACACTTCCGCGTCCGTCAACAAAAAAATTATGAAATAAATATTATAATGGCCTCTTGAACAATACGTTGGTATGGTAACAACAGCTAGACGTCGGTTTCGAGAAAAATGGCATAACATTTCATTGATAAGTTAATAGTTACATAAACATAATTAGATTTATTTTCTGCTATTATTTGTCGGAGTTCATATTATACTGGTCACGATTGTAGATGAAAACGCCGACCGCATGTTTGCGTCTCTTTCTTTTTAAAGTATTTTTTTCGCTATCTCTTCTCCTCTACAATTTCGTAAATGGAACTAGTGTTCTCCTCTATAATTTCGTAAATGGAACTAGTGATGCACCATATCCTATGACCAAATCTGTTATCGATAGAACTAGAAACCTTACCAATAAAGACATTAAATTGAATAGTTTATTAATTTTGAAACGATTTTTTTATTACGTTTTTTACTAATATTTAATATTACTATATTTAAGAAACAACAACCGAAAAAAGTATGTTGCCTTTAGAATTATGATATTCATTTTTAGTTTTAACATTTTATTTTATTACAAAAATGTTAAAACGCCGTATAATTAACAATAAAAAAGGTTATATTAATAAAAATAAATAACTACAAATACTATTTATAAAATTATCGATACCTTCCTGGTTTTATTTAAACCTGTCCCACCCTTAATGAGGCGTATGACCTTGGTAAGGGACCAATCAGAGCACAGTCGTCCCGTGCCTCATACCTCAGCTAGTTGACAGAATTGTTTTGATATATTAGATCAAGCATTAGGCGTCTAGTGGCTATGTGGTCGATGATGACACCAGATCAAAAGCTTTGGACAAATCCAAGAAGCATGCATATACTGCAGTTTGCCTTTTTACATAATAATCAACAGTGTGTTTCAGAGACAGTATTGCATTTTCAGTTGACAACCCCTCTCTGGAACCGAACTGTCTATCTTGTAATGTTACAAAACGATCAAGTTTTCTATCCAATAACCCATCAACCACCTTTGCGATTATAGTAGCTAAAGAAATCGGCCTGTAGTTACTTCTATCAGAGATATCAGCAGTGACATTTTTCCCTATTGGCACAACCACTGTTCTCATAAGATTAGATGAAGAGATGATTAGATGAGTGCCGTATACAAAAAGTGTAAAACATGGCAAAAACCCTATACAGCTGAACTCCCCCAAGCTGCAAGTGCTCGACACTGAGTCCCTCATGACCAGGTGACTTCCCTCTTTTCTAATATTTAATAAAGTCAGCCACATCCTTACTTGAAAACCCAATAGGTTTTTCTACTGGGTGACATTCAGTAACAGACCCCGGCAACAAGGATGATTTCATCTTTTTTTTTGCAGAATGTTGTGAGGCCAGTACATCCATTTTTATCTGATCCTGATTGTTCTGACAGTACATTAAGCGGGACTTGAAAACTCGTCGACTTTCACATATTTTATCATACAAAGGACCATTGGCTGGTTTACTTACTAAGACATACAATTTATTAATTTATTTATTTATTAGGGACAAAAAAACAGTTACATGTTAAAGTTTATATAAAACAATGAGTACATAATAAATTGGCAAACATATAACCCACACCATTGTCCACGGATTAATATATGAACAAATAGGAAACGGAAGAGTATCGTTCATCGCGTTAATTTATCCTAGATTGTGGATTATGGAGATAAAATATTTATAGCCAGATATTTAAATGTTTTACTAGAAAGGGAGAAGATATCTATGTCCATGAAGTGTGCGTTATAGGTTTCCACAAGCTGACGAAGAGGCACCCGTGCCCCGGCGTTGGTCCTACATGAATCCACATGGAACAACCGGGGCACGTGGGCCGCCCTTCTTATAACATTTCGGGGCACTGTATAGCGTAACTTATTTGTGATTTCAATACAATCGAATCTATTGTTACACAAACCATGCAGCAACCAAAAGTAAGCGCCGAGACTCTAAACTTAAAATATTATATCGCTGTAACAACTGTGTGTATGGAATCCTCGAATGATAACATCTATAGTTCATTGTGCGTAGAAACTCTTTCTGCACTAGGTATTTCTAATTTAATGTTATACTTAAGGTAAAACGGTTTCCAGATAGGAATGGCGTATTCTAATTGAGACCTTATTAAAGTTTTGAAACAATTGATGGGTGTACTATGCCAAATCGAATAGCAAATTATCGAACACCAATTGATCGACCACTATAAATCGAACGCCTAAATACTCGAACGTTCATAATATCGAATGGTTAATAAATCGAACGTTCAATCTACCATACACTCAATACATCGAGTTTTCAAAATATCGAATGTTTGTTTGATCGAGCGTTTAACGCATCACATATTCATTCTATCGAAATATCAATACCTACACTGAATACTTTTTATATAGAATACATACCTTAGGCCTCCTAATAAGCTCTAAAAAAAGAAATTTGACATTTGCACGTGTCAATTTTGGTTTAGAGATAAAAAACAGACTTTAACATTAACATTAGAAACGGGATATTTACCATGTAATAATGTGTGTAATATTCCGTTTAATGTTAATGTTAGCGTTAGTGAGTTAGTGACCATGACAGTTTAAAAACTTATAACAGACTTTAAGTTGTGCATTACTAGAAAATCAAAAATATTAATAACAAGTTCTACTGGCATTGTTCCTACAAATATAAATACCATTGTAATAGTACTGCAACATCAAAATTGCGCGGAAGTGAGGAGCATTTGTTGGAAAGCTATGCAACACAGCATAATCACGCATCAGATCCTGGTAAGGTAGATGAACTACGTTTTAGGAATGCCCTAAAAAGTGATGCTACCCGCTCTCTTGATACACCATGTCAAATTATTCAGCGAAATGAAGCCACAATTTCGAAATCAAGTTCGTATGCTCTTCCAAACAAGAAAGCAGCATCGCAAATTATAATACGTCGGGCAAGAAGAAAAGAAATGCCAAAGGAACCGGCTACTTTGGATGATACAAAAGTCCCCGATATATTGCAGAAATTTGATGGTGAAAGATTTTTAGGGCGTCAGGTTACGTTTGAAGAAAACTATGTTATGTTATTTGCTACTAAATCAAATTTAATACTATTAAATAAATCACAAGTTTGGGTGACGGATGGTACATTCGAAACATGTCCTATACTTTTCATTGTATACATGGTTTGGTGGGCTCAGGTACAGATTGTTATTTCGTACCTTTAGTATACGCATTTCTAACGAAGAAGACGCTAAATTGTTATTTGTATTTTTTTTAAGCACTAAAGGAATATGCTCTAGAATATGATATCGAATTGAACCCACGAGTAATAATGACGGATTTCGAGATGTAAAACAAGAATTTCCTGATGCGCAACACAAATGCTGTCTATTCCACTTAGGTCAAAATGTATGGTGTCAAATTCAACAAAATGGTTAGCAAAGTAAATATGGCCATGATGCTGAGTTTGCTGTCAAGTTAAGACACATTATAGCACTTGCTTATATACCCCAAGAAGAAATACCAGATGCTTTCAATAAATTGAAAGAAGAAGTGTTACCCATCGAGGCAAGTAATATCACAAACTGGTTTGGAAAATATTATGTTTTGGGAAATATTAATTCTCGTGAGACGGGCAATAATAAATTACTTATAGCGAGCTCATCACCGATGTTTCCACCATCACTGTGGTCTGTGTTTCAAAATAATGCACTGAGATTTCCTAGAACTCAAAACAACATTGAAAGATGGCACAGAAGATGGAACACGTTACTTGATAAGCACAAACGGGGTCTTTATGCTACCATAAAATTTTTAGTTAAGTAGCAAGCTATAACTTGTAAAACAATTGAGAAGGCAAACAAATAGAACAATTGAGAAGGTAGATCTTTCCAATCCACAAAAAAGAGGCAAAAGGGACGATAATGCGATTTAAAAATTATCAAATAATAAAAACAACATAAATTTAATAGAGTTTCTCCGTGCAATTGCAATTCACACAAAGAAATGTAAAATATAAATTTAAGATTAAAATGTGATTTATAAAAAATATTCAGAGTATTGATATTTCGATAGAATGGGTATGTGATACTTTGAACGCTCGATCAAACAAACATTCGATATTTTGAACACTCGATGTATTGAGTGTATCGTAGATTGAACGTTCGATTTATTAACCATTCGATATTATGAACATTCGAGTATTTAGTTCGATTTATAGTGGTCGATCAATTGGTATTCGATTATTTGGTATTCGATTTGGCATAGTACACCCCAATTGATGGTCCAGTCTAGCCTGCCCGTGGACATCTCTGACATGCTTGTTCCAACAATGGACACACTTAACATTAGTCGGCTTCCTAGGTAAGAGACTGCGACTGTTTGCCGAAGCCTGACTTAATATATTAACAATATTGTTGTATAAGTTGTCAATTACAAATCTGTGTTGTATATGTTCTGACACATACTATCAGCACAGTCATGAAGTTCATTAGGAAACATAATTTGTCGGAAGCTATTATTACAAATTTCATGATATTTCTGGATGTGATATGGTTTATCACCTGTGTATACGCATATGCTTTTTCAAATCGACCTTTTGACGAAAACTTATTTTACAAATGTCACAATTTTATAATTGTGACATTTGTAAATAAGTTTTCGTTTTCTCACCAGCGTGTGAACGAATGTGTCGTTTTAAGTAATCCAGCCTACTAAAACTGTTCAGACAAATATCACATTTGTAAGGTTTCTCACCAGTGTGTGAACGAATATGTATTTTTAAATTGCCTTGCTGACTAAAACTGTTCTGACAAATATCACATTTGTAAGGTTTCTCACCAGTGTGTGAAAGAATGTGTTTTTTTAAATTACCCTTTACACTAAAGCTTCTCAGACAAATATCACATTTGTAAGGTTTCTCACCAGTGTGTGATCGAATGTGTATTTTTAATTGGGCTTGCTGACTAAAACTGTTCAGACAAATATCACATTTGTAAGGTTTCTCACCAGTGTGTGATCGAATGTGTTTTTTTAAATTACCTTGATGATTAAAAGTTTTCTGACAAATGTCACATTTATAAGGTTTTTCTCCAGTATGTGTTTCATTATGATCTTTCAAACTACTCTTTACTCTAAAGCTCCTCAGACAAATATCACATTTGTAAGGTTTCTCACCAGCGTGTGAACGAATGTGTCGTTTTAAGTAATCCAGCCTACTAAAACTGTTCAGACAAATATCACATTTGTAAGGTTTCTCACCAGTGTGTGATCGAATGTGTTTTTTTAAATGACCTTGCTGACTAAAACTGTTCAGACAAATATCACATTTGTAAGGTTTCTCACCAGTGTGTGAACGAATGTGTATTTTTAAATGGCCTTGCTGACTAAAACTGTTCAGACAAATATCACATTTGTAAGGTTTCTCACCAGTGTGTGAACGAATGTGTCGTTTTAAATGGCCTTGCGTACTAAAACTGTTCAGACAAATATCACATTTGTAAGGTTTCTCACCAGTGTGTGAACGAATGTGTATTTTTAAACTACCTTGCGTACTAAAACTGTTCTGACAAATATCACATTTGTAAGGTTTCTCACCAGTGTGTGAACGAATGTGTGTTTTTAAATGGCCTGGAGTACAAAAACTGTTCTTACATTTATATTTTCTAACTTTAGCATATACATTATTGTGTCTTAAGCTATGTCTCTTAATATCACTACTGTTAATACCTTTGTAGTTACATATTTTACATTTGAATTCATCTTTTTTAACATTAGTACAATGACTTAATGCAATATTCTCGTTACTTTTCGTTTTTACAACATCTTTAATATTACAAAAAGTATTATTAGTAACTTTTGGTTTATCTCCAATAACAGTTTTACTTGAAATAGCATTTTCTCTTTTACTATTAATAGATTTATTTTTAATAGCTTGTTTTGTATTCTTTGAATGTGCTTTCTCGTTGTTCTTATCCTTGGGTGATATTGAATTCTCGATTTTTTCCTTTTGCAGATCGAGTCTCGGTTTCTTTGCTGCGGGTGCACCTATTGCAATAAAGAAAAATAACGATAGAAACTCCTATTTCGTCTAGAATGATAAAAATAAAACCAATAAGAAGTGATATATTTTTCGAGCTCGATCTTGCATCTGCCCTTACAAAAATCATTTGTGGCACCAGCCATTCAATCAATATCTTTAGCATTTGTTGTAAACTAATTCGGTTCAAGAACCTTTAGTGGTAAAAAGCAAAGAGGAAAAGAACATCTTTGTTTAGACACATCGCTTGGCTAGTGGTAAGTCAGTAAAATTTATCTTGTAAGAGCGATTACGCACAGCATCCGAGCCGAATCCGAGAAATGAAGTGTGAAGTAGTCGCGTTCGGGATTGCGCACTAGATCCGAACTCTATCCGTCATATCATAATATACGGATTATTTATAAATTATTATATATTTAGATTATAAAGAAGAATCTAATTATTTGCAGATGATAGCACAGTCATAATAAAAAGAGACAAAGAAAATTATTATAAGCACGTAGACAACTAAACATTAAATAGGATTTTCTTTATTTATTTATTTTTTATTTTCAAAATTCTTAACCTATTTTACATTTGGTTTTAGCCACACAACAAAAACCACACAGGGCTTAACTGTGTGATGGCGAGCCGTTTATTTTAAATTTAATTACAAATTGCAATGCTGAGTAAATACAATATTACATATTAATTATCAAATTACATATAAAAATACATTCATAATAAACATTGATACATTTTGTTGAGAGATAAATTATTTGGAGAATTTTACTGTGTTAGGAAACGTTTTAATTTGTACTTACAACCTTTCGAACCACTCTTGTATAAAGTTTGCAAGTCTTCTGGGAGCTTATTAAGAAAAAGAGGTACTAAGTATTCTGCAACCCTCATTCCGTACACATTATTGTATTTTGGTAAGCTGTATTTATGTTTATTTTTTATATTTCTAAGAAAGTCAGATCTTGTTTTTTCGGTTAGCAGCTCGGGTCTATTCACTTCAGTGAGAGTGAAAAATTCCTCTTTATTGAACACATTCATAACATTACAGTATTTAAAAAGATCTTCGTCATTATTTTCGAACTTCTTGCTTATATGTTTAAGTTCTCCCATAGCTGCTGAGTCCGTAGTTGATAAACGAGTCTGCTAGGGCCATGTATTAATTTTATAATAATATATATTCTTAGCGTTTTATAAGGCAGTTTATGTTTTAGTATGCTAAATTCAATGGTTAAAACGAAAATAATCTTAAAATAAATATGAACAAAACGAAAATAATACACTTTCACCAGAGAACCCAACTGACAAATATAAACATTAGTTACCAATGTGAAATAGTACGTCCTGTAACAGATACAAAGTTTCTGGGAATTAATATTGATGATAGACTGACATGGAAACACACTTAGAAAATATCTGTAAAAGAATTAATAAATCATAATTTGCTCTGTAGGTATAAACTCTCAAAAATTGTTAATAAAGAAGCCTTATTAGCTGCTTATCGTGGACTTATGGCACCTGTCCTAAGATATGGTATTATATCTTGGGGCAACTCAGTCGATAAGGAATCTGTATTTAACGCTCAAAAGAAATGCATTAGCAATGTGTAATGTAGACAAAACTACCAGCTGTCAACTCTATTTTAAAAGCTTAAAAATTCTGACAATGCCTTCGTTATACATATATGAACTAAATGTTTTTGTGAAATCAAACCCTTATTATTATAAGACTGCTTTTAAAAGCTACTATAGACAATTACGTGACAAAAAAGATAAGACATTGGAATACCATATGGGAAAACAGCACTAATCAATTGAAGTATTCTTGTTATGTCATCATTGATTTACAACAAATTGCCTGACGATGTCAAAAAGTTATCTGTACCTACATCAATTTAAGTCGAAGCTGCACAAATTCCTAGTGAATAAATGTTATTATAATATCAAGCACTATCTACAGGATAAAAATATAAATAGATACCTATAGTAAGAGTAATTTATTGACATTGAATCATATGACATTAAAACTAGAGTGACATGCATAAATTTGACAGCTCTTTAATTTATTTGATTGATAAGTTTATGACATGTATTTTAATTCATCTGACAATATTTAATTTATTTCACTTTTGAAATTTGTAGTATTTTGAATTTATTTTTCTTTTGTTTTATTTTTTGAGTGTAATTATTTTGTAGTCTTATTTTAATAATTATTTAAATAGATTATCAATAATATAAATATTTGCACACCTTATTAGGTAAGGATATAGTGTACTTTATATCGATTTGTAACATCTGTTTGAACCTACCTGTATTAAGCAAATAAACAATTTGATTTGATTTGATAGCGATTTTGATATTTTCATCAACATGGCAAGCATTTGCATTCAGAAAGTATCATTTGGTGAAGTGGAACTGATGAAGAAGACAACAACCACTAACTTCTCAATGTTAAGTAAGTATTGGGTATAAGATATTCCGAATAGTAGTAGTAGAAGTGACTGTGATGAAGCAAACTTCAATAAATGGTTCTAATGAAAATGGTACATCGAACTACTCTGGTGACGAAGTTCCGGTGCCTCCCGCACCGGAACTCCGTAATAGTTCTCCCACACCGGCTGTTAAAAATGTTAACAAAGATTTTCTAATACTAATACATTTACTAACAAATGTTAGGAAACTGTTTGTTTAGAAAATGTTTATAAACAGTTTTAAACAGCAGTGTGGGAGCACCATAGTAAAACAATGTATCCCAGACGTGTATAGACTTTTTGGAATTGTTATGAGAAGCCTACAAATATTTTTTTTTTACAAAACGATGTCGTACTTAATAAACGGGTAGCCGAATGTTAGCGATCTTTATATTTAATTGAGCACGCCAAGCGATTTTTCTGTTTGGAAATAATTATCATCATCATATCACCCGAAAGACGTTCACTGCTGGACATAGGCCTTCCCCAAGCGTCGCCACATAATTAGAATAATAATTAGTTTGATATTTTTGCAAAAAATATAGACTGCTTTTTGTCAGGTTCATAAACGATAAGCTTGCACTTCTCGTTTCCCGGCCATTCCAAGTTTATAAATAGTGTGGCTCGTGCCATCAAAGTCAGTCAATCTTTGATCGAGGCGTGATAAATAATTAGAAGGATAAGTGCTACTCTATAAACTGTATTTTGTGTTCTATAAACTGTGTTTTGTAAACTATTTTCTATAAATCCAATGCTTGCCATGTTGATAAAAATATCAAAATAGCTATATGTATGCCTATAAAATTAGAGGAGTTCCCTCGATTTCCACGGGATGATCTCATCAGATCTTGACTTGGTGACAATGGGACCACCTCGAGAGTATACCCTTTAAAACAAAAAAAAGAATTGTCATAATCGGTTCATAACGACGTAGTAATTGGTGAAAATACACAAAAAAAAACACGATCATAAAGTCGAACATAGAACCTACTCCTTTTTGGAAAATCGGTTAGCAAAAAGCATTTCAATTCAGTGAGCAAATTAGAATTGTAAATTCTGCGCGTGTGTAAGTATAGGAGTAAGTAGTGTTCTCGCGTCACGTCTATTGTGCGCCGACCCTTAGGTTCTATACATATCAGAGTGAATAAGAACATGATTTTTGCAATATGATTTATGTGCCAAACATCTTTGACATTATTTGCATTTATAAGATTTTTCACCAGTGTGCAAATGCATATGTTTTGATAAATTTCTATTATCACTAAAACCACGGTAACATATATCACATTTTTAAGGTTTTACTCCGGTGTGTACACGACTATGCGTTGTTAAAGAACTCTTTTGAGTAAAACCACGCTGACATATATCACATTTGCAAGGTTTATCCCCAGTGTGTACACGAATACGATATGTTAAATGACACTTTTGTTTAAAACTACGCTGACACATTTCACATTGGTGAGGCTTTTTCCCCGGGTATAAACGCTTATACCCTGTTAAATTACTCTTTGCTGGAAAACTACATTTATGATTTGTGAAATTAACCATTGACTAATACTTCGCTGACATTACATTTATAATGTTTGTCACCTGTGTGCATCCAAATATGCCGTGTTAAATTATTCTTTTCCGAAAAACCGCGCTGGCACATATCGCATTTGTAAGTTTTTTCCTCAGTGTGTACACGGATATGCTTTTTTAAATAATCCTTTACTGAAAAATTACACTGGCATATGTCACATTTGTAAGGTTTTTCCCCAGTGTGTACACGAACATGATCTATTAAATGATTTTTTAAAGAAAAACTACTCTGGCATATATCACATTTGTAAGGTTTATCCCCAGTGTGCGTTTATTTAAATCATTACTAAAACTACTATTTGTGTATGGCTTTTTGAATTTAGTTGGAGGTATACAGGTTTGGATGTACGATTTTGGGCGTGCCGGATAATATGCGAGTCAGGTTGTTCAGTTTTCATTTGCTGTGGTGCAACTGAATCTTCTGTATTTGCTCTTCGTATGTCTGCTTTAGGTTTCTTCGCGCCTGGCGCTCCTGTGATTACAAATCCGAAAATTTACACTGGGCTATAGAGGAATAGCAAAGGATTTAAAAGTGCAAAGTTGCATGATCATCGACACACGACCCCATCACACATTCCCGGAGAATATCGCGAGCGCTCACATGTTTACCTTCAACTTAACTTTGTGATAAAAGGATACCTTAAAGACATAATTAAGTAACTGTAACGGTAACTGACTCGGTAACAACCTCAGAAATGAAGGAGATAATAGCTCAACTCACTGAAAAACTTGAAAGTACGGAAGAGGAACTGGAAAATATATTATTAGAAAACTCGGATCTACATAAACAAATTGACAAATTAACAACAGAAAACAACACCTTGACTCCTTGTGCCATACTTCCTCCATGTTTCGAAATCCTGGATCAAGCATCAAGAAAAAAAAAGCAAGCTCTGTCACAGCAACTCAACTCAAGTTATGCACCGTCCTCTCCATCGTCATCCACATTGAAAGTCGACACCAGTAACAACATACTACGCTGGCACAGCAACTACAGATCGCAGAGCAAGAGATTGCTACCCTTACTGAGCGTATTGGAAAACTAATAGAACGTAGTCAACATAGTAACAATATCTATGAAACTACGATTC
Organism: Anorthoa munda; assembly: GCA_945859665.1. Classification (NCBI taxonomy): domain Eukaryota; kingdom Metazoa; phylum Arthropoda; class Insecta; order Lepidoptera; family Noctuidae; genus Anorthoa; species Anorthoa munda. The sequence continues at coordinate 50,421,756 of OX243895.1, read as the reverse complement.
TTGAACCGGAGCAGGGCACTGTGGACATCCCCAGTGTTGTTGAGACTTGCACAGCTACAAATGGGCAAAATATCTTAACCGAGAGGAAGATGTTCATTTTTGGAACTCAGCGTTGCGTCGGGCTAGCAGCAGCCATCTCAAATTCAAGAACAAATACTCTATACGAAAGATACAGAGTGATCGCAGAAACGAAGTCAAATGCACCGTGTAACGAAATTGTAGCAAACTGTGTAAATATCAAATTGTCAGCAGACGACAAACTCGTAATTTGCGTGGGTGAAAATGACCATAACTTAAATTTTATCTTGTCTCAGTTAAAAATTGTTCTAGAAACATTAAAAAATAACAATGTAATTGTACTAAACATCCTAAATAATGTGTACATGGATGTCAATAAGTTAAACAACTCATTAAAAAAATTAGTAGTAAATTTAAAAAATGTTAATTTGCAAAACAAACATCCACAAAAGTATCTGATATTTGTAATTCACTCAATTACCATATAGATTGTAGTGATTATAATGATAAATACTAGAATCCCAGTGAAATTCAAAAGAGAATCGCGAGTAGCAAATCAAGTTTCAAAGTGGACGCGTGAAGCTTACAGGGACCAACAAAAGGGACAATTACAATTTACAATTAGGTTTGATAGCACAAAGCCTTCCAATGCTGAGGCTCGGAAAGGAACTACCCTATTATTTTTCTGTCTTAAAAAAGAGTGACTCATTTTTTTGTGTCTCAATCCAGTAAAGTGCATGATTTCAAAATATTTTATCATAATATCGCTAGTTTACTTTCCAAACAAGAACTACTAGAGGCTACTATTCAAGAATTAAAAGAAACAAATAATGAGCCAGATGTAATATGTCTATCTGAAACTTTTATAATAAGAGACTATGAAAATTATGCAAAAGTATATAACTTTGAAATGGCTACCAGCTTCCGTAGAGAATAACAAAGGGGCGGCACCTGTATATTAGTTAAAAAAGGATTAAATTATAAAGACATTTCTCTCGTAAAAAGCTATGCAACACAAAACACGTTTGAAGCCTGTGGCTTAGAATTAATGTGTAGTAGATTCATAATTATATGTGTTTATAGAACACCGCAATCTGACCCTAATCAGTTTTTAGCAAAATTATATAAACTTTTACATGACTTGCAAAATACATACAAATCTATCTAAGTTGTTGTAGCCGGAGATTTTAATATAAATACATTAAAAAAAGGCAACATTACAAATGAGCTGCAAGATTTGGCCAACAATTATAACTTGAAAATCCACATTAATGTTCCCACACGTAAATTTTCTTGTATTGACCTTATCCTAAGCAACATTACCAATGCAACTGCATCCGTTTTACCTCTGCATCTGTCAGATCATGATACAGCACAAATGATAAGCTTTCCTACTAAACACAAACCAGATAAAGCCCCAATATACTATATTTATAAAAGAGATTACAATTCAGACAATATCCGAAAATTCAAAGAATGCTTACAAATCTTTCCTGGTCCGACATTTATAAAAATACTGACGCGAATTCTGATTTGGTACGTCTATTATACGACCTCTGCTTCCCCAAGGTAAGAGTTAAGATCAGCACAAACAATAAGAACACCCCTGGGTGAGCAAAGGACTAAAACGAAGTTGCAAAATAAAACGTAAATTACGGTATCAATACTACAAAAACAAAAATTCATCTAATAAAATTAAATATATTAATTACTCTCATCTGCTAAAAAAATGTATTAATGGTTCGAAAAAGATCTCAAACATAAAATATATCAACGCACATGATAATAAATGTAAAGCCACTTGGACTGTTATCAAAAATGGGATTAATAGAACTAACTTCAAAGACAACATAGATTCTATTAAAATAAATGATATTGTAATAACGTACCCTGCTGAAATGGCTTCTATCTTCAACAATAATTATGTTGATCTAACGCATGAACCTGCGCAATCAAGTGTTAGGAACAGCTTTAGGTATAACAAATGTAACAACAAGATGTTTCTTAGACCGATGCTGGAAAGTGAGCTCCGTCTAGAAATAATGTCTCTCTCCAACACCAAATCGGAGGGTTATGATGAGATGAATACAAAAATTATAAAAGTCTGCTGTCATGAACTGACTGGTATCTTGACTTACCTGATCAAAATATCGTTTTCAGCGGGGGCTTTTCCAGATAGATTGAAACAATCCATAATAAAGCCAATATTTAAAAAGGGAGACAAATTTGATATCAATAATTATCGACCTATTACCATAATACCTATCTTGACAAAAAATTATGAAAAATGTATGTATAAAAGACTTATTGATTTCTGCAATAAAATTGATATTATAAGTAACGAACAGTTTGGTTTTCAAAAAAATAAATCTACTTCATTAGCTATTTTCTCTCTCATGAAAACAATTCTTATATATGTCAACAATAATCACCTGACTACTGGACTTTTCTTTAATCTGTCAAAAGCCTTCGATCTAGTCTCACATGAGTTATTGATGGATAAGTTGGAGTCTGTCGGGATTAGGGGACCTGCTCTTCAGTGGATGGCATCATATTTAAATAATAGGCAACAATGTGTAATTATCAATAAAATTAACGAAAATAATGATATGATATCATCAGAATATAGGCATAATAATTATGGCGTTTCCCAGGGAAGCGTGTTAGGACCAATATTATTTCTAATATATATAAAAGACATCATAAATATAACCAAGCATAATTGCGTTTTATTTGCTGACGATATATCCATAGCCGCTGGATGCGAGACGCACGGGATCGGTCAATGTGGCGACGCCTGGGGGAGGCCTATGTCCAGCAGTGGTCGTCTTTCGGCTGAAATGATGATGATGATGATATCCATAATAGTGGACATCCGATAAAAAGCAAAACCTACCTAAATTATTATTGAGTTGTCAAATACCTACAATTGTTAGAGTACCCACCTGAGTAAATATTGTTGTGTGTACAGGAAATAACTCTAAACTTACATATAAGCCATAGTGATGATATTCCTATAAAATATTACGTAATTTATAATGATCATTGTGATGTATCCTGGATTTTATATTGCTAGTTTAGTATTATAAGTCTTTTGAGACAATTAATACAAGACTGTCAGTTAGTATCAATATTCTTTCGAATATTGATTAAGAATTACTAAATAGGCGATATTAAATTCCTTAATTGTCTTGATACGTTTTAAAAAGGTTTCATTACTCAAGAATTGATTATTGACATAATTGTGAGTTTATTTATAGAAATGTAGAAAATGGTGGGGATATTTGACAGGTCGACTCGTTACTATAAATAGTGTGTAATTCGTAAGCAAGACACACTTCGTTGTGAACTACAAGCCAGTACAGACCAGTTGTTATATTGTGATAGTGATATTGATATTGTTTTCCTGAATTGTTATATTATGTGAAAGATGGACTACACAAGCTTCACGTAAGTTATTTGATATTATAACTTGATTATTGCTAATGGTTGTGTTGAAACTCTATTTTCATATTGTGGCCTTTATTCATAATGATGTTAAATTAATTTAAGGGCTAGTCATGTTCTTTGCCGTATCCTTGTTGTTTTGATTATGTAACATTGTGAAATATTACAAGATTAATAATGGCCATAATAGAATTAGATCTTTATTGTGATAAACGATATTTATATGGATGTAAAAGATGTCTATGAATACTTTTACAACCATAGTTGCTTCCGTGGAGTTTCTTGCCCTTCTTCTCCACGAGAACTAGGTCTAGCGAACGGGCGGTAAGCTATCTGAGCCTCAATATTAATTAATTGACAAGCCTAATTGAAGTAAATACCTAGTCTTGTCTTTTTGTGCTTTTCTTCATAAAACCTTTCCCTTAAACACCAAATACATAGGAACTCTGATAAACAGTAAATAACCAGCAACTATCTTGACATTTTATCTTCGTAAATATCGATACTTTTATATGGATTTCCTTTATGATTCTAACATAATTTAACATCATTATGAATAAAGGCCACAATATGAAAATAGAGTTTCAACACAACCATTAGCAATAATCAAGTTATAATATCAAATAACTTACGAGAAGCTTGTGTAGTCCATCTTTCACAGAATATAACAATTCAGGAAAACAATATCAATATCACTATCACAATATAACAACTGGTCTGTACTGGTTTGCAGTTCACAACGAAGTGTGTCTTGCTTACGAATTACACACTATTTATAGAAACGAGTCGACCTGTCAAATGTCCCCACCATTTTCTACATTTCTATAAATAAACTCATAATTATGTCAATAATCAATTCTTGAGTAATGAAACCTTTTTAAAACGTATCAAGACAATTAAGGAATATAATATCGCCTATTTAGTAATTCTTAATCAATATTCGAAAGAATATTGATACTAACTGACAGTCAATAAAACGCAGCAAAAAAAAACAAACAATAGATACATTACTGCATTGGCTTGACATAAACCGTTTAAAAATTAATTTAGATAAATCCGTTTATATTCGATTTAATCAATCGAATAATTATAAAAATAATATTAATCTTAATATAAATAAAATCAAAGAAGTAACAAATACTAGATTATTAGGGGTAATAAAGATATTAATTGGAAAGAACACGTAAAAAATGTAACAAACTTAAAATCGGCCATTATGTCTTACCACGCATATGTGGAATCATTATTGCGCTATGGTCTTGTAATGTGGGGTAATAGCGTTGATCTGAATAGAACATTTGTTGCCCAAAAAAAGTGTATAAGAGCAATGTATGGTCTTAAACCTGATGACTCTTGTCGACTAATATTTAAAAAGCTTGGTTTGCTACCGCTGCCATCCCTCTACATTTTTGAAATTTGTGTTTTCGTAGTTACTAACAAAAAACTATTTAAGACAGCAAATGAAGAGTGCTTTAGACGAGATCCCTTCAAATTGGTTCTGAATGATATGCCTAGACTTACCAAATATAATAAAAGCTGCCTAGCAATGTTTGTACATATCTATAACATGATACCAAACTACTTCAAGACAATGAGTACTGGATTGTTAATAATAAAATTATACAAGTGGTTAGGTGAATGTAATTTTTATAATATAAAAGAATTTATGGCTATGAAACCCTCTGAAATACTCAACAGCTCACGATTTAATTGTTCTTGTTTGATTATTGAACTGAATTTATATTATTAATTATTTTTAATCATTTTTTTTTACTTGTAACTAGTTTGTGTGTTACCGAAAAATTGCTTGCTATGTCACAATTTAGCTGAACATGTTTGTACCTTTTCCATTATATTTAACACCATTTTATACCATGTTTTATGCAATTAAATGATTTGAATTTAAACTTTTCCATCTCACGGATGAGCTGTCCATAGTCAGTCCTACTACAATTAATTAATTTATGATGTTAAGCACTTACTTGTCGTCTTTTTAGCTTTTAGCTTCTTCTTAGATACTTCTTGTTCATCTTCAACTGTAGTTTTCAACTTCATTAAAGGAACCTCATCTTCTGAATATGACCCAGAATGATGAGACGGTACATTGCTCGATTCAAGCTGTGGTGGTAAATCTTCTTGATCTGAATAGCTATCTAAATATTCTATGTCGTAAAATTCCTGTTCTGACTCTGTGAAGAAACAAAAACAGTAAAAGCAACATCCTTTTTTGTAACTTTATTAGCCTGACCATTGTTTGGTTATATTAAGAGCTTTAGAGCCCTACAAGTGTCACGAGCTTAAAACAGAAAATTGCTACTTTTTCATAATACACGAAAGGCACATGCATATTATTATGTCGGGGCGTCCGAGCAAAAGGTTCCAGTAGTGGGGTATTGCGTTAAGGCTATATTCGGCATCTAGAATATCAATGATAATAAGAATTAAAAACATATTCAAAAACTGGCACATCTTTTTATCAGGTTTTTGATGTTTATTTATTTATTTATTTATTGTCCTATCTACAATTGTTATACTGTTCATTCTAATAATACAAGCAATATGATACAAACATAGTACCTATACAATATGATGCGATAGACACAGCATGCATAAACAAAATTATAATATCCATAAAATTACAATAATAGTGCAGAAATAACACATACAACAACTAGTATAATAACACATACAACAACTAGTATAAAATTACAATAATAGTGCAGAAATAACACATACAACAACTAGTGGGTAGTTTTAGAAACACAATAGGTACAATACAAAGATGACAAGAAAAAATCAATAACAATACGGCAATTACTTTTGATGGACTTGGCGCTTAAATTTTTGAAGTGTTGTGGAATAAATATCTATTGATTCATCGCAATTATTAAGAAGCCTGCAAAGTCTGGGGATGGGGGAGTTGGATCCAGATACAGTTTTCCGGAATGGGGGTCGTAAAAGCTTGACAGGGTGACGCGGATAATTGTAGGGTAGGTTAAAATTAAATTTACTTAATAACTGGGGGCAGTCTATTTTACTCTGAAGTATTTTAAATAGAAAAATTTGATCTAGGTATATTATCTCTTCGTTTTTCGAGTGAAGTTAAACTAAATTTTTTAAGACGTTTTGCATAGCTCGGAACTTTCTTGGCTAATCTCGCAGAATAGGCAAGATGGTATAAAAATCTTTTCTGGATCCTCTCTAACCTAAATGTTGAAACTGTACTTGTGTTTGTATGAGGGCAACTTTACAAAACTGCATATATCTCGGACAATAAATTACAAGAACTGGGCCGTTTTTGCTTGGACGCCCACATAATGATGTTCAGGTAAATAATCTAATACAAAGGTATACAAAGGTATTAGATTATTTACCATTAAACGAGCAATTCTTTTATATAAAATATATATATAATCTGAATCTCGGAAACGGCTCCAACGATTTTCATGATATTTTGTATGCAGGGGGTTGCAGGTGCGATAAATCGATATAGCTAGGTTTCGTTTTTAGAAAACGTCGAGCTCGGTCGCCCAGGTACTAATAGTTAAGATGATGACTCATATTAATGAGGACGAACTAATCAACGTCAGTTTAAACATGAAACATTGACAAACGGCCATAAATATAGCTGTTAAACGTTTTTATTACGCGCACGGAAGCAAAATCTAAATTAAAATCATTTCTAATGTCGTAGAAGTGCGATTATATATAAAATCAGTATAACGCAGACAAATTTTTCGAAATTAAAATTGGCCCCCAGAATACGGCGCCTAAAAGCCGCCATTTTTCTATTTTCCAATTTTAATGTAGCCAGTGACACTCGCAAGGTTAAGGAGAATCGATTGACGTAAGAATCATCAAAATCAGCCAACGCGTTTGGTCTCTAGAACGCCACATAGGAACAAACATACATATAAACAAAGAACTTCGAGTTCAAAAGTCAATACAATGAATAACTTGAAGAAAACGTGTTGCACCGACCCCAAGTAATATGAGACAAAGGCAGGAAGATGGTGACGATGACAATGACTGTAATGGTCAAATCTAGAAAACAGATTATTTACCGTAAAGACTATAGACTGATTGTTGCATATTGTAACTATTAGAACGTCGTAGAACAGTCCTTTTCTGCTGCTAAAAACGTTTTGAACAATTGAAGTACAATCTTACAACTAAAATTTACATAAGTAAGGACATACCACTTTGATGTTCTTCCTTAACCTCAACAGTATCATCTTGTCCCTCACAATCAGCTGGTATGTTTTCTTTGATAATATGTCCACTTTCTGCTGGACATTCATCAGATATACTTATGTGCACGGTCGGACTTATAATATACCCACTGAAGAACTCTGAGTGGCCTTGGTCTAGGAGAGGTTTTACCTGTAAAAGGTTGTTAAGGAAGGGTACAGCATATTACGCAGAATAGAATCGAATTTTTTATAATGTACATAGTAGGTATATTGGCCAAATAAAATCTTTTTCTTTCTTATCTCACAACTTAATGCACACATTTGTATCACGAAAAAAAGGCAGGCGCACTCGCCCTTCAAAGATCGAATGCACACGTGGCTTTTTTGCGAATCCAAAACTTACTGTTACTTCGTGTTGTTGTACCTACTTGCAGCGGGCTACAGCCACACAAACCCAGGCGCATTTGTCTGATTTAGTCTGGAGTCGCCCGGTGAGTAGTGAAGTAGACCCAACTTTCTCAAAGTTTCTAACCCTTGACGCCTTAGCGAGTCGCCTACTGCCTGGTCAGTTGCGGCTCACAATCATAATGGCATAATGTACAAATATGTGTAATTTTTTTTTGTTTTTTTTGTGTTTTTTTTTGACTTGTTATCTAAAAGTCTTATTTTGTTTGTTTAACACGTTCGTTGCCATAATTACAGAAACAATTAAACATCCCTTGAGTCTCGCGCGAGGTGAGTCCGTGGCACCGAATGGGTGAAGTCTTAGAATAATAACGCATAGAAGCCGCGTCTAGAACAAAGACGCGATATCACGAGCGATATCGTGAGTCCACTTAATTTTCTTTGTGTGCGTGAGCTGAATGTGTCTACATTCCTCAAACGCACACACATTTAGCTTTCAGTGATACCATTACCAGGCCGCTAACCAGAAAAATATTGGAAAAAGCACTACTATGTTGCTGGATCAAATCAAGATAAATATTTTATGTTACGTGGTCGCTCACAATGGGCCTTATCAGAAAGCTTAAAGTCACCCAAAGGGCAATGGAGAGGGCTATGCTCGGAGTTTCCTTGCGTGATCATGTCAGAAATGAGGATATCCGCAGGAGAACCAAAGTTACCGACATAGCCCGAAGAATTGCCAAACTTAAGTGGCAGTGGGCAGGGCAAATTGCTCGCAAAACGGATGGCCGATGGAGCCGAAAAGTTCTGGAATAGCGACCGCGAACCGGAAGACGATACTTTGGAAGGCCTCCCACTAGGTGGACCGATGACCTGGTTAAGGTTGCGGGAAGGCGCTGGATGCGAGACGCACGGGATCGGTCAATGTGGCAATGCTGGGGGGAGGCCTATGTCCAGCAGTGGACGTTTTTCGGCTGAAATTATGATGATGATGATTTTATGTTATCAGGAACTGGATAAGATGAAGATGATGGTCAGCACTTGGTTTATGTACCTAATCAAACAATTACAGGAAAATAATGACAAGCAAACTTAGTTATTTGGTGCAGTTTTATTTAACTACATTAGATTACTATTTAAATTTCAGTTTAAAAACACTATAGGCAGCAGCGTCGATAACGACAATAATTTAGAGCTTGAACTTGAATATTAACAAAAAAAAAACCGGCCATAAATCAATTATTGATCATGAAGCGGACATAAATAATACAATAGACAATTTAATTAATTGGTTAAATAATAATAATTTATCTATTAATCTTAAAAAATCTGTATATATACAATTTAATCAATCTTATCAAAATCGATTTAATTTTAAAATGGTCATACCACAAATTACACAAGTGACACAAACTAAGTTTTTGGGAGTAGTAATTGACGAACATTTAGACTGGAAAGCTCAGGTCGATAATGTATGCAATAAAATAAATAAATTTGTATACGCTCTCAGACAGATCAAAAAGGTAACAAATATAAAAACGGCTGTGATGTCATACCGTGCATATGTTGAGTCCTCGTTACGGTATGGATTAATTATGTGGGGAAATAGCACTGACCATAATAGAGCATTTGTAGCCCAAAAAAAATGTATACGAGCCATATACGGGATTCCATCTGATGAATCATGTCAACCAATATTTAAAAAGCTTGGTTTGCTACCGTTACCTTCATTATATTTGTATGAAGCTTGTATGTTTGTTAAGAAATATAAAGATTTGTTCAAAACAGCAGAAGAAATATGTTCTCGAAGTCGCCGTGATCAATACAGACTTGTACTAGATGAGCGCCCTAGGTTAGCAAAATATAATAAAAGCTGTCTGGCTATGTGTGTACGTGTTTATAATAAATTACCGAATGAATTGAAAATATTAAATTGCAGGTTATTCAAAATTAAATTATATAAATGGCTGAATGATAATAATTTCTATAATATTAATAAATTTTTTGAACATAAATTATAATGTTTGTAAATTCAAATTTGTAAGTTTGTATGCTTTAATTTTAAGCAAAACATGTATGATCTCATATGCTATATTAACACCTATGTATACCATGTTTTACGCAAATAAATTATCTTATCTTATCTTTATTCTGTTTTTAGTATTTGCTGTTATAGCGGCAACAGAAATACATCATCTGTGAAAATTTCAACTATCTAGCTATCACTGTTCATGCGATACAGCCTGGTGACAGACAGACAGACAGACAGACGGAACGCGGAGTCTCAGTAATAGGGTCCCGTTTTTACCCTTTGGGTACGGAACCGTAAAAACAATTTATCACACAAAAATTTAAATTTTCAGAAAATGCCGCGTTTTCAACTGGACATTTTTTTTTTTACAACGAAAACAGCCTATACAGCCTATTCGACTTTTAACCATTTTTTATGTGAAAATAATTAAATTAAAACTGGTAATTAAATATATTATACAACCATTTAAAAGACTTTTGAGAATTCAATACTAAGACGTACGGACTCATTCATTTTTCCTCGTACAAAATCTATCGCATTTTATTCTATGTATGAAAACTATTTGCTACTAATTTTTAAATTGACTTATAAATTTAAAACTAAACTGCAAAACTAATGATCGAGCTCGTAAACAAAAGTCACGAACGCGTAACAGAAAGATGCCTATGTATAAGATTTAATTTTCAAATCATAATTATAGCCTCTGAAAGTACGCCATGTTTAACAACTGTATTGAAAACAATTTTTTTATTGCTAAACAAAAATAAGAACAAAATTGAAAGCAATTTCACAATTTGGGTATTTTATTCCTCACAAATAGCAACACTGTATTGTTATAAGTTGGGTTAGGGAGTTTTTGGCGGGTTTTTTTCGAGTGATGTTCAGCGGCTGTTAATATTATTTGCGAATTGATTTCTAGTGTATATTGTGATATAAAATTGGTGTAGTTTTGTGTCTCAACTGTCTACGCAACTGGACAATATGTGAAATCATTGAGAGAAGCGATCTCTGGATAGTGGAGCGGAGTATTTTATTGTAGTATTGACTACCTCTGCAAAGCTTACTGGGAAGGCTGACTCGATACAATTTGCTGCCAAATACTCCAAAAAACATTAGAATCTATTACATCCGCATTCTAATGCATACTAAAGAAAGTTAAAACCCATATTTATGTATCCGACTGAAAGACTTTTATGGTCTATGGTCATGAATAAAATTAAAAAAAATTAAAAATAAGTTGGGTTATTAGAATTTTTGTTTGATGATCGATTTACGTAAAAATAATGTATAAAATATAATACTTATGAAATGTAATTAGATCACATTTTTTTATTTTTCTGGAGGCCTACTATGCCATCCCTTCATGCTACAAACTGTCAGCTGTGTCCGACAGAACGTTACCTTGAGTACTGACGGCTCGCCGAGAGAAGTTAGCCACTACAGCTAAGTTTCAGTTTCCTCACTTTTTGCATTTATAATAGGTTTCTATGCATTATTAATCTAAGGCCGTATTTACCAGTTACATAGTGCGCCGCCACTTTCTGAACTACTAGGCCAGCGACCATAGAAAAAAAAACATACCCCTTTTTAAAAGTTATTGAGAGATTGTGATGATTCGTACCGTACCAAGAAATTGTGAACAGCAGAGAGATAAATTAAACAGATATCAGGTTAAACATCTTCCACATTTTACTAACACTAGCTTTTTCCAGAGGTTTTGCCTGCATGGAAGTAGGCAATCATGCCAAGGTCACATAATACCCGGATAAAAAGAAAACTGTGTGTGTTTCATCTAAATCGATTTGGCTGTTAAAAGCCAAACAACACACACGTTTGACGAGGGTTTTGTTGAATTTATAATATTAGTATGGATTATCATTAGTGACTACTGAAGCTGAGACTGTAGCTTCAGCTAAGGTTTCAGCCAAAATGAGCCAAAAATTTAATGTTCACTTTTAAAAAACATTGTTTTACTCCCTTTAATTAAGTTTACTAGGGTTACCTGCGCCTTCTGCACCAGCCGAATGTTGTCACGTTGGCCAATTCATAAGACTTAATCTAGTAATTGATGTTTGGTTGGGAACTAAACTATAATTATGATTTGAGAACTTCTAGTAATGTTATAGAAACCTTCAATCAGTCAATCCTTACCTCATAGTCCTCATTCAACATCTGAGCAAACAGCTTCTCAGCTTCCAGACAATATCTCTGCAGTCGCCAGCATTGCTTCAGTTTAGAGTAGCAAAAGAAACAAGCGAGCATTGGCCTACTGTCTTCAGTCACAAACTGTAATAAAACAAGAGAATACTATTTGTTTATTTATGAACTAATTGACCCCCGGGGCTTCGCTCCCGTCACCTGGCTACCTACCTACCCTACTTATCATACCTACCCTACCCTACCTACCTACAAATTGGTAGAATTTGTTAACTATTAATTTGAATAAAAAAATAATACTACAATACGAATGTAAATAACTTTTATAAGTTTTAAACTCCACCATGATGTCAGTAACACTAACATTAATATTAGAAACGGGATATTTACCATGTTAAACACATAAACACCCACCTGCAATGACTTTTCAGTTTATCCGTGATCATGGTGCTTGCAACAGCACTGAAATATCGTCAACTCGCAACAAACAGTAAACATGGTAAATATCCCGTTTCTAATGTTAATGTTAGTAAACAACTTTTGTTTCTACCGGCGCGGCGATCTAATTAAAATTTAGAACATAAAAGCTGCTATTGTGACTTAACTATGATAGTTAGATATATTCTCTCGCAGACTTAATTGTGAGTAATAATGAGTAATTTAATGATGTAGTACATAATTTTCAATAGTTTTCTCGGCACACAGCAAAAATAAATTTTATAGGCAAAATTTTGCTACTTCGGGTTACATTATTGCAATTTTGATAGGGATTTCTATTTTTTTTTTAAATAAACTATTGCCTATGTCACTCAGGAATATTGTACAACCTCAAAAACTTTACCTTTTTATAATATTAGTTTATAAATAAATAATCCAATATTAATCTGCTGAGCCTCCTCCCAACTATGTTGGGGTCAGTTTCCAGTGTAACTAGATTTAGCTGTGTGCCAGTATCTTACATGGAGTTAGAGCGACTGCCTATCTGACCTTCACAACACAGAACCGGGGTAACACAACACTACTAGGTAAGACTGGTGTCAGATATCTTGGCATCTGACTACCCATAATGATTGACAAAGATTTACAAATGAAAGCCGGGGCCATGTGCTTTCTGAGGCACGGAATCTTGGTTTGTTAAGATGACCAAGCACCCATCAACTGTCTGACCTCGGCAACCAATGCTTAAATCAACCCAAGCACCGGTTATTATGTAGCCACAAGCTCACACAGGATTATGAATAATTATTTCTGATCCCATAAATGTAGTGACACAATACCAATATTGTTATACTGTCTACAGCATCAAGTCAAAAAGTACTGGAGCAATGTTATGCAGCGTGTGTAAGGCTTACAGGCGGATAACCTGGTGACTCTTGATATAAGAGAAGAGGTCCAAGGGACATTTTAGGCATTTGTTAAAAACTATGGTCTTCAAATTATTTGATAATACACTTACTGGAACATCAGTCAGCTTCTCATATAATGCCTGCAGGTTCTTGTTGACAACCACATACATTCGAACATTTTCTACTAAACATAACCTACACATGGGCAATTTTACCATCTTCATAAATATTGTTGACTATTATTATCTGGCTTATAGAACAACTTCTACAAGTACGAAATCTCTTCAGGTTTTTGTAAGGAATCAAAAACATACCACGCAGTATTTCATTGGCAAATAGCTAAACCGAAATTGTCTGAAAATTCTGAAATAAAATAACTCATTACAACAACTATTCAAGTAACAGCACAACAACAAAAAAATATCTCTAAGTCGTCTGTGAACAAATCAACAAACACAACAAACAATTTTTAAATGTTCTCTCATCTCTGTGAAACACAATGCCAATTTATGCCAACAACGAAACGTCAGTAACGTCACTGTCACGGTCACCTCCTGACAACTAACGGCTGGTTAATTTGTGACAAATTGTCAGCTGATTTGAGATGTGACGTCGACTTCGGAAACTGGCACTAAATGCGCACAAAATAGAATCATTCAGAAAGGCGGCTGAGGCCAACAATTTTCAGTCGATTTTTTGCTAACCCTATATAAAACTATTTAGATCCGAGGTGAAGGCATACGTACCACCATTATTGAAATGTTATAAGAATCTTAAAAACCATTCTGCTAAGGCTTCGGTTTGCGGAAGCGAGTGACACTGCTCTTCTTGGCATGTGCTGGTCGTCACTCCTACAAAGAATGCGATGTATTCATTTTGTCATTTCCAGAAACAATCAATTAAAAAAAAAGATGATGAAGAAGATGATCTATAGGTCGAACTCCCACCACCCACTACTTTTGACATTCTGTGAGTGTCAAGCATGGTGTCAAGTCAACTAGCCTTAGATAAAGTAGGTATAGATTAAGCCTTAAAATGACCTTGATTGATAGAGCGAGATGGCTAATTGGCAGCTCCATGTAAATGATAAGGACAAAAGATTATTTTTTGTCTTTGTCACCGTGGCCGGTTTCTGTCGTTTGTCAAACTCTAATACAATGGCAGGTTTGACAAACAAACTCGGTTTTGTTTGATTTTCTATGATTTCGTGGTAATATGTGTTAATTGAGACAAGGAATTTGGGTTATTTATAGATAATAAGTGTCAGTGCGATGGTGGGTTGTAGTGTTCTTGTTGTAACACCAGAACTAACTATTGCTGTCTCATGTGCGGCCACGCCAGTGCTTAATCTATACCTACTTTATCTAAGCAACTAGCGGTCAACCACAGTGTCAACTGTCAAGCAGTGTCAAATGACAAGTCAACAATAACTAATAATTTTTTATTTTTTGAACTGTTTTTAGCCCAGTTTAAAACTAAATATTGCATTGTCACGAGTAAGCTACGTGTGTGCCAAATTTCAGCTCAATCGGACACTGGAAACTGGAAAGTGGGTCAAATTTGAATTGCAAGATTTGTACAGACACCGGGACTGGGGAGTCCCTTAAGGGTACACTAGTCGACGGCACGAACTATTTTGTGCGCGGGGTTAAAATGCGTGCTATATCAACCGACAACACGTGCGGAACAGATAGATGCTGTTATGAGCAGTAAGAAGCTAGTACGCGTACGAATACACACTTTTGCAAATTTGTAGCGAAATGGATGATGATTTAGAACGAAAACGAGCGCGTGAAATTTTATAAACAGACCTTTGGGAGTCTGGATATCATGAAAAAACGACTGAATGTATCTGTTCAAAATAAAATTATTTGCATTGTTGAACTACTAATCTATCCCTGTATGGAGGCCGTTTTTCAATTTTCCTTCTTCTATGGTACTTATTTGCGCCCAAATGTGCGTTAAAATGAGTGTTAAAATATCGAACTTTCGAAGCTCATAACTTTCAAGTAATTTTTTTTTTTACCTTTTTTGGCGCGTTTTTAACGTATCGAGTAGATACAAAAATACTAGGCATCGAACTGAAAGCATCGATATTCATACTACTCAGATATCGATGTTTTTTGTGGACGCTAGCACAGAGAAAATAACCATTAAGGTGGAAACATATTATTAACACCCGACCCGACGCCACGCCACCCGACGCCACGCCACCCGACGCCTTCTGACGCGTTGAAGTACTAATCCATCCCATACATTTAGTATGGTCAGAGACACATAGTCAACAAGCCATGTGACGACACGCAATCACACGCGACTACACCCAGTCGGTTTGGATCAGCGTGTTGCCGGGAGAGGGGGAACACACGCCATCCGACGCTTCGCACACAGTGTGTTTCTAGTTAACACCCGATGCCACGCGTCAGTCAGTCGAAAGCTTGATCAGTGGTGCCAACTTAGGGTAATTTACCCTAATTTAGAGTTAAGTTTCATCAGCATGGTCATTTTTAGGGTAAAAACTCGGTGAGGGTAAATTTTAGGGTTCCGTACCCAAAAGGCTGTATCTCATGAACCGTGATAGCTAGGCAGTGGAAATTTTCACAGATTATGTATTTGTGTTGCCGCTATAACAACAAATACTAAAAACAATATAATAAATATTTAAGTGGGGCTCCCATACAACAAACGTGATTTTTTTGCGGTTTTTTGCGATAATGGTACGGAACCCTTCGTGCGCGAGTCCGACTCGCACTTGGCCGGTTTTCATGTTTATGCTTTAATAGAAATGATTAAATTATTTGAGTCAAATTTGTAATGATGGACTTAAGTTTAAATATTTCCTTTGAAACCGCAATTTTCGGTTTTTATTAGTCAAGTATTTGTTAAGGTACAAATCCCTAAATAGCCAAAATTTTTTTAAACGTTTCGAATATTCTTATATTAAACTTGTCTGTAATTATATTATAGATTGTAATGTTTCGTCTTTGATCTTGCATGAAATGTATCAAATATAAATGGTACGGCTAGGGAAAGCATATTTAAAAAAAAAGTGCTTTTGGTTTCATTAAACTTAAAATCTAGGGTAAATTGAGATCATACTTGGGATAAAACAAAAACGAGACCTGGCAATACTGACGAAGCGTGTTGTAGCATCACGTGGGGTGTTGTATATGTGCACGGTACGCGTCGGGTGTCGACACGTTGGGTGGCGTGGCGTCGGGTCGGGTGTTAATAATATGTTTCCACCTTTAACCACTCTACGTTCACAGAGAAAATAAAATACGTTATACAATTTGTATCTACGTTTCTACTTCTAGTTTCTCTGTGGTTTTTAGAAGTGTAGAGTCTATGGTTAGGGGCATCAAACAACACACCGTTTTTTTATACATAGAGATGCGCATCTATCTCTGTATTAAGCTTAGATAAAGTAGGTATAGATTAAGCCTTAAAATGACCTTGATTGATAGAGCAAGATGGCTAATTGGCAGCTCCATGTAAATGATAAGGACGAAAGATTATTTTTTGTCTTTGTCACCGTGGCCGGTTTCTGTCGTTTGTCAAACTCTAATACAATGGCAGGTTTGACAAACAAACTCGGTTTTGTTTGATTTTCTATGATTTCGTGGTATTATGTGTTAATTGAGACAAGGAATTTGGGTTATTTGTAGATAATAAGTGTCAGTGCGATGGTGGGTTGCAGTGTTCTTGTTCTTGTTGTAACACCAGAACTAACTATTGCTGTCTCATGTGCGGCCACGCCAGTGCTTAATCTATACCTACTTTATCTAAGGTATTAAGTGTATAGTCTATGGTATCTCTAAGTAGTCTGTGGTCTCGCTAGAGTAAATTTTTTTCTATGGGTCTATGGTTTCTAGTCGATCAACCGCGGTGTCAACAATATTTTTTATCAACACAAAAATATTTATTGGTGAAGCGCGGGAAACGTTCGAACTGATAGGCGCGAATTTTTTTACATTTTGCAAAAAAAATTGTTTTATATTGTAAATAGTGGTAAGGAGGGTGTAGTTTGTATATAATTATCTTATTTTTGTATTTAGTTTATTATTTCACCTGTTTCTTTGGTAAGTCCTTGATTTTTCTATTTTTCTATGGAGGAGCCCCCTGGGGCCATCCAGGGGGCTCTGTTCCCCAAGCAACATGCTTTATAACATTGCCGTCAAATGAATCTGACATGGAAACAGACACTTCAATTGCGTCCAATAACACAGGTTCTGTTAATACTGCACGTAAATTAAAACGTCCCCGCACTCACAAAACCTGCCGCCATTGTAACAAACGCCGACGAAAACGCAACTCCTCTGCGGAATGTAAAGAAACGGATTGTACATGTGACTCAATCGATACATTATATGAAAAGAACCGGAATCCGTTAGCTCAACTTTCTCATTCGCCGAAAAATATCCTACCAGCCGACCAACAAAATGCATTTTCAAAACCAACCCACTCACAACCTTCGCCAGTAGGACGACTAACCTACGAGCATACTGATCTTGCTCCCTACATCGTTCACATTCAAAGAGAACACAACCCTAACGACTCTGTATCCTTGCACCCGGTGGCCTTTGGAAAGTTCCTCAGGAAAGAAAATTTCCAAGGAATAGTAAATGGCAGCTTAAAAAAAATAGGAAGGAATCGAATGTCCCTTACTTTCACAGACTTCGACAAAGCCAACTTATTTTTAAACCATGAGAGCCATAAAAAGAATGGCTTTAAAACATTCATACCCACTTTTAATATCACTCGCATGGGCCTCGTTAGAGGCGTGCCATCAGAATGGTCTCCAGAAGAGGTGTGTGACTGTATTTCAGTGCCTATTGGTTGCGGAAAAATCCTGAAGATTAGGCGTTTGAATTACAGGACTGTTGTAGATGGCTCTCCTGTATGGAAGCCATCACAAACAGAAGTCCTGACATTTGATGGCCAGGTGTTGCCTAAGAGAATATATATGTGCTAAAATGCTCTCCCAGTTGAACTTTATACATACCCTACAATACAATGTTACAATTGTGCCAGGTATGGGCATACCAAAGTACAATGCAGATCTTTGCCCCGCTGCTATAAATGTGGTCAAGCACACACAGGCGAAACATGTAACATCAGCGAAGACAAGGCTACCTGCTGTCACTGCTCAGGGTCTCATTTTGCGACAAGCAAAAGTTGCCCAGAGCTTGACAGACAAAAACGCATAAAACAATCTATGGCTGAGTCCTGTATTTCATATTCTGAAGCTAATAAAATACATCCACCTGTTGTAAAATCATATGCTGATATTGTATAAAATCATGCTTCTAATGTAGGGCGGTCTTCTAACAACTTGCCTACCTCATCCCCCACACTGTTATCTCCAGTAAAGACCACTTCATATAAAAAGACATTTACTAGACAACCCAGTCTACGTCAACATCATCCATCCAGTAACTTGTCCTCACATAAAGAACTCACCAAAGATTATCAAGTCCCCTGTCCAGCCAATGGATGTGGATATAAAGACCAATCAAGCCAAGAAAATCCTCCATCTATAATTGATGTAATTTTGACCCTAATTAGCTCTCTTTCACACTCAACAATTATTAAACCTGACCACGTTGCATCCATAGTTGAAACTTTGAACAAACTCATACACACTCATAATGACTGCAACCAATCATGTTCCGAATAACTTAAATAACACTAGCGGAGTATTGTCTTCATTGTATTACCCCCATGTGGTGATGCAATGGAACTGCCGCAGTGTAAATGACAAAAAAGCAGAACTTTCATACCTTTTAAATAAACACTGTCCCACAATAATAGCCTTATCAGAAACCTGGCTCAGACCAGGCTCTGTCTTCAAAATAAAAAGTTACTCATGTCTTAGAGAAGACAGGAGTGACCGATATGCTGGGGTAGCTTTACTTATTAGAAATAATATCCTATATAAACCCATTCCTCTCCCTTCTCATGATGATTTTACAGCGGTTGCTGCACTTATTACTAATATATGTTTCGTTTCTATATATATTACAAAGCCTTCTGCTTCTAGTTTCCAACAGCTCAGCAACATTCTTCAGACTCTTCCTAGGCCTCTCATTCTATTAGGCGATTTTAACTCCCATCACACATCTTTTGGCAGTACAAAATCAGATGTCAATGGACAGGAACTTCTCAACTTACTTCACGAACACAATCTCTGCCTCCTTAATACAGGTTCTCCAACTCGCCGTACAAATCCTTCCCAACATCTCAGCTCCGTTGATCTATCCATCTCATCACCTTCCTTGGCTTCTTCTCTTACTTGGCACACACTCTCTTCTACCTATTACAGTGATCACTTTCCTATAATTATATCCTTCCCTGGCAAGAAAGTCAAAGCTACTCCAACTAAACCCAGACTTAAACATAAACTTGTAGATGACAATTGGCCTAAGTTTAAAAACTACATGGACACTAACATTTCAGATTTACCCAAAAATAGTGACACAGAAATACGTTCTACAGAATTTACCAAACTAATGATACAAAGCTGATACATACTTTCCACTAAAAAATGCTTCTAAGGGCCAAATACCTTCTCCTCCTTGGTGGGATAATGAATGTACATTGGCTATTAAAAAAAGGAAAGAGGCAGAGGTTAAATACAAATTAAACATGACCAACGAAAACTTTAATAATTTAATGGATATAATGTCTGATACAAAAAATCTCCTTAAGGTTACACTAGTCAACGGCACGAACTATTTGGCGGCGGAGTTAAAATATTTGCTATCTCATCCGACATCGCGCAGGAAAGAGATAGACGCTGTGATGAGCAGTAAGAAGCTAGATCGTGTTCGTATACACACTCATAACGCTGTGTGACGCACACATGCGCAATTTCATTGCAGAGCGCCGACAGCGCAGCGGTGTGTGTGCAAAGATTACTATAATATACTTGTGTGTGGTTGCGGTGTCATTCATCAATTCATTGACAACATAAACATAAAAAAATTGAATATATATTAAAGAATTTTGGATTATTACTGTGTGTAACGTAATTGGAAGGCACTCAATTTACTTGTTGTTATACACCTATACTTACCCGCGACTTTGCCAACTTGACAATAAGATCTTTTGCGAAAATGTGAATTTACATAGATATTGTTATTATCGACAAGTAATGTTAGATTTGACTTTTTAATTATTTTTGGCGGCGGCGACGGCAGAGCAGCGCGAGCCGCTTGCGCGCTTATTGAACCTTATACCCTTAGTTATAAGAATGAAAAGTGTTCGAGCGTCAAGTCGGTAGATTTTACGTTGGCAGAGCGGGCGCCAGGGCTTCGCTGACTGTAGGTATCGTACCAGCGCGTGCGGAAAGCTAGGCTCTATGCGCACGGGTGTAGGTCATGTCTTTATGTTTTTGTATTTTATTGCAGGTTGTGCAAATACTACAATGTGTGTTAAATAGGTATTTACTTACCTTAGCTAGTTAGCTATAACCTACAAGCGCCTCCCCGTAAGTAGGTATTTCATACCAGCCAGAGTCAGGATTACTGCTTTTTCGATAGCGCCACTTTGATGTGAGACTTGTTTTCTAGGTAATTAGGTTCATCAAATAAAAAATAATGTTATTTTGTAAATTGTTTATTGATTGTTTGTTTACAATAGCAGTTTGAAATATTCTCTTTGTTATCACAATACAATATAATAGCTTCGGGTGGCTGAGCCGAGCTTGTGAGTGTCGGCGCGCATAGTAGGTATACAAATAAAAAACCGGCCAAGTGCGAGTCGGACTCATGAAGGGTTCCGTACCATTATCGCAAAAAACATCACGTTTGTTGTATGGGAGCCCCACTTATATATTAATTTTATTCTGTTTTTAATATTTGTTGTTATAAAGAAATACATCATTTGTGAAAATTTCACCGGTTTAGCTATCACGGTTCATGAGATACAGCCTGGTGACAGACAGACGGACCGCGAAGTCTCAGTAATAGGGTCCCGTTTTTACCCTTCGGGTACGGAACCCTAAAAAGAATCATCAAAATCGGTTCACATTAAAAAAGTATTGAGGTAAGTAACATAAAAAAATACAGTCAAATTGAGAACCTCCTCCTTTTTGAAGTCGGTAAAAAAATAGCTTTCTTTTGTGTTTGTCTGCCGCTGAAGCCGAGCCGATATAACAGATAGGTACCTACATAATAATGAACTTTCGATATAAGTAGGCACGACTATCGAAAATCTTAAAATACCTAATCTAATTGGAATCTAATATCCTAATATATACAACAGAACTCTTCAATAAACAACGGCAAATCTCTCGGGGTTGCTGCGATCGCAAAACTGTTTATTGTTTAGGCCTTTTGATAATATAACGTCAAGCCGGTACGCTCTAATGGGGTACGCAGATATGTACAGTTCACCCTGAAAGATACACTCTCATTGCACCGGTTATGTTAGTTTTATGTTAGGTATTCAGGTAATCTATTCAAGCATAAATTTGGGCATTTTAGGCTCAGATTTTTTCCAATCTGAGATTATAGGTACCTTATTGAACTTGATCTTTATGTACCACAACTAAAAAAAAAAAAACGAAGAAACAAAAACAAGAACACCGACTTCCGAAATTGAAGTTATTTTTCAGTTTGTAGTGTTTTTATTTGGAAGTCGGTAGTATTTAAAAAAAAAGATTTTCTAATTATAGATAAAGATAGGCAGTTTGTAATTTTAAAATTTTAAAAATGCGCGTGAAACATTAGAATTACAAGTCTGTGTTTATTTAGGTATAAAAGTCATGTCAAGTGCCCTCATGAATTGTACAAACTAAATTCGATAAAAGATTCAACTTACCCATTGTTACTTGAACTGCTGAAGATCACTTCACTGACGCAACAAGTTCAAATTCAAACGCCATATAAATCAGTATGAAATCGGAATCCAAAGTCCAACGCCAGGGGTCAATGTTATCTCCCCCGGTGGGTTCCCGCTTTGTCGATGCGGGGGGGCTCAGTAACCGTGGCTTGGTCACCCACGGTGAAGCGAAAAGGAACCCGAGGAGGGGCCGCTCGTCAGGGCTTTTGCCGATTAAGCCGACGACGTAGCGGCCAACTAGTAGGTTGCGGTGCCGCTTGGTAACAGGCGACATCGCAACTGAGGCGGGCCGCGATGTCTTATGGAGATTCCCAGGTCCCATACGATGTCGCGGCTGGGGGTTGGAGGCCGCGGTGGGAGAGGAGTGCCGGTATTGCGGTGCGCCGCTCTCCCTACCTTCCGCGGCCCGGACGAGGTCGCCACCGTCTGATGGCGGACGCGGTGGGGCCGCAGGGGAGGAGGAGTGTCGGTATTGCGTTAGCCGCTCTCCCTATCCCCTGCGGCCGAACAATGGTAGGTGGCGGGGCCATTGACCTTGACCCGTCACAGGGGGACCAAGGGTGCCATAAAGGCGTACCCGTGCTCCCGCCATAAGCGGCACAGGAGTACACCGTGGAGTTTTAGTGGGTTAGAGTCCCACATAACTGCACTATCTCCCCGTGGTAGTGCAGTATGCATGAGCATTTCTCCAAGAAAAAGAAAAAAAAAAAAAAAAAAAAAAAAAAAAAAGTGGTCAATGTTATAAAATATTATACGAATACGTTATCGTCGATATCACAATATCAATAACATACACCGCACGCGCGTAATTACGGTGACGTATATTATGCAGCAGACGATTGAGGCCCCTATGGGGCAGCGGGGCGCGGGCGCCGGGCGGTAGCTAAACTAGTGAGCGTGTGTGTGTGTAGGTGTATATGCGCCGCACGCGCACCCCTCCGCCCCACTGACCGGGGAGGAAATTTGTAGCGAAATGGATGATGATTTAGAACGAAAACGAGCGCGCGAAATTTTATAAACAGACCTTTGGGAGTCTGGATATCATGAAAAAACCACTGAATGTATCTGTTCAAAATAAAATTATTTGCATTGTTGAACAACTAATCTATCCCTGTATGGAGGCCGTTTTTCAATTTTCTTTCTCCTTATGGTACTTATTTGCGCCCAAAGATGCGTTAAAATTTGTGTTGAAATATGGAACTTTCGAAGCTCATAACTTTCAAGTTAATTTTGTTTTTACATTTTTGCTTCCATACAGGACTAGATAATGATGAGACAAATTGATATAATTTTTTATTTTGAACGTACATCGTCAAACAGTGGAGTAAAACCCAAACTACGTTTGTATGGAAGAATTTTGGACTAGTGTAACCTTAAGAAAAAGAAATTTACGAGTTGGCGAAGCTTCTGTGCTTTTATTTCTCCTAGAACACCTCCTTCAGTTATATGGACAAATATAAAACGTTTCCGTACTGGAACCTCTCCAAATACATTTATTAATATTCCTTCATCCTTAACCGAGGAATTCTTATCGAACTTAGCTCCTCCTTTTGTTCCACAACAAGAATTAGTTTCTGCTCCTCCTCAAATTTCTACAAATGTAAGTACTTCATTCCTTGATGGACCGTTAAGTCTGACAGAACTTAAAGGTGTCCTATCTTATGTCCGGGATTCTGCTCCTGGACAAGATGGAATTCCTTATTCATTTATTTCAAATCTTGGTGATGATAGTTTACTTTATTATTTAGAGGTTATAAACTCCTTTTTAAATTATTATAACTGTACAGAAGTGAATAAAAACTAAGTTAACTGATACAATATTAAATAATTTCTTAGTGACAGTGTTATCTCCGTGTTTAATACACAAAAAGTGAAGTTAAAACCAAAAACCGGCCAAGTGCGAGTCGGACTCGCACACGAAGGGTTCCGTACCATTATCGCAAAACACTGCATAAAAATCACGTTTGTTGTATGTGAGCCCCCCTTAATTTATTTTATTTTAATTTATTATTTTATGATGTAAATATACAACTAAACATTCTGTGAATATTTCAAGCGTCAACCTGTTGCCGATTATTGTGTTATTAATATCGAGCAAAAAACGGCAAAAATATAACGTTTGTTGTATGGGAGCCCCCCTTAAATATTTACTTTATACTGTTTTTAGTATTTGTTGTTATAGCGGCAACAGAAATACATCATCTGTGAAAATTTTAACTGTCTAGCTATCACGGTTCATGAGATACAGCCTGGAGACAGACGGACAGACAGACAGACGGATCGTGAAGTCTTAGTAATAGGTTCCCGTTTTTACCCTTTGGGTACGGAACCCTAAAAACTAATATTATCAAAAACCGTAACTTATACAATAACAAAGAGACAATAATAAGTGACAATAGCATTGAAACAAATAATATAATCCATAAGCCACTCTGTGATCCAAATATTTAGAAATAAGTGTAATAAAAAACAATAATAACAAAGACTAAGTGAAAAAAAGTGATTAATACAACAATTTTAAACATCAACCGTCACCAAGAAAAAAATATAATTTGAACGTTAAACTGTCGCATAAAGTAATTTTGAAGTGTGGCGCAACTACTCCAAAAATTCAACCATCAAACACAGTACATAGTTGGCCTAGTGGTTAAGACAGCCGTATACTTTTGCTAGATAAACTGCGTCGCACAACTGGTCGCGAGTTCAAATCTCACGCCGA
The DNA here is from genome assembly GCA_945859665.1 of Anorthoa munda. NCBI lineage: Eukaryota > Metazoa > Arthropoda > Insecta > Lepidoptera > Noctuidae > Anorthoa > Anorthoa munda. The sequence goes on along the minus strand of OX243895.1, from coordinate 50,396,592 downwards.
ACAATATTCACTTTTCGTAAATTCGCAATTTTCGAATAGCGGAAGTTAACATAAATTGAAAAACCGGAAGGAGTAAATTTAGTACAACTATCAGACCCAAGAGGGCAGTAACTACAACAATAATAAAATCAAAGCAATAAATAGTAAATTATTGCTTTGATTTTATTCGATATGGACAATATTACCGTCCGAAAACCAGTAAAGGCCAATTCAATGGATAATATTTACAACGAAAGCAGAAATTCGACGTTAATGGACACAACAATGATGAGTTTGCACTTATTTGTTTGACACTTCAATAAACGACAGTGACGCTATTGTGTGCTATAAAGACACAATTGGGAGATTGACTCTGGAATTAGAAAGCGCCCATCTGGAGATTGAGAACTTAAACAGTGAAAACTTTCGTCTAAAAATGGATATAGGCCAATATCAAAAAGTTATTGAAACATATAAGAAGGTAAAGATATTGGAAACAAAGAGTTTTTCACCTAAATTTGCAAGAAAAGGAAACATTAAAAGATCGAGCTGCGTTTCAACTCCGACAAAATTGGCTATTAATCCAAAAATGACACCTCAAAAGGACAATGCTGTGACACAGACCCCCAACAATGTTGGAGACACAGTGTTCAATACAACAGGATCAATCTGCAGTTCTAAGGGAATGCTACACGTAAAGTCGACGCCTAAGAACAGCGTTCAGGGTCCCAGCGCGTGTACAAAATCGAGTGTTAAAAAAATTACAAACAAACAAAACGAACAGTATAAACAAAACAAAATATGCATTCTGAGTACAAATAAACAGAACAAGACCATGTCTATAGCAGAAGAGACGATTGAGAAGCAATTTGACTTTTGTCACTATCTGACACCAGGAGGAGCCACATCTAATCTCCTGGAAGGGTTAAGTAATAAACTTGAGGGTTACACGAGGAATGACTATTGTGTAATTTTTATTGGCGATCAGGACTTTAAAATTAGTAATAACTACTCTAAACTATTTCCAAGGTAAACATGACGTTCTATCATTTTGTATCCTAACATCTCTTCATGCTGACAATTTTTTACGTATGTATGATACTCATGTTTAAGCAAATAAAAATGATTTGATTTGATTTGATTTGAACTCAAGTCCAGATCAAGACTTCACAAGAAGAAATTAATAAAATTATAGAAGAACTATTTAAGAGAAGAACTGAAAATGAGAGACAAACTACAAATAACTTGACTATGGCAAATGCACAAGATGTGCGAAGCCAAACTCCTCTGACGAGGACAAAAAAAAAAAAAAGGTTAGAGTGACCGTGACAGTGACGTTACTGACGTTTCGTTGTTGGCATCTATATTGGCATTGTGTTTGTTCGTTTAATTTTTTGATTTTTGTTGTTGTGCTGTTACTTGAATAGTTGTTGTAATGAGTTATTTTATTTCAGAATTTTCTGACAATTTCGGTTTAGCTATTTGCCAATGAAATACTGTGTGGTATGTTTTTGATTCCTTACAAAAACCTGAAGAGATTTCGTATTTGTAGAAGTTGTTCTAAAAGCCAGTTAATAATAGTCTGCAATATTTATGAAGATGGAAAAATTGCCAATGTGTAGGTTATGTTTAGTAGAAAATGTTCGAATGTATGTGGTTGTCAACAAGAACCTGCAGGCATTATATGAGAAGCTGACTGATGTTCCAGTAAGTGTATTATCAAATAATTTGAAGACCATAGTTTTTAACAAATAGGCAGATGCAAATGTTCTGAACAAATGCCTAAAATGTCCCTTGGACCTCTTCTCTTATATCAAGAGTCACCCTGGTGGCTCTTGATATAAGAGAGGTTATCCTCCTGTAAGCCTTACACACACTGCATAACATTGCTCCAGTACCTTTTGACTTGATGCTGTAGACAGTATAACAATATTGGGATTGTGTCACTACATTTATGAGATCAGAAATTTTATGTTTTTTTCGTATGTTTTTCGTGGAGAAAAAAAATGAGAATTAGTCCAAGAGCGAGCGAAGCGAGCTCGGGAGCTTAGGGCACCCCGACACGGACAGGTTAGGTTCGAAGAGATGACGGGAGCTGAAGTGAGCGAGCAAAGCGAGCGAACTCAGCTCCCGTCATCTTCTTCGTGTTAGGTTACTTTAGACCCTCCAGACAGAAATAGGAGCCCCGTGCAGCGGGGCTCTGTCGACATTGTTGTTAAAAAGTAATTGTAAACATTTTAACCATGGATATCTCCATAACCACCACTCCTATCTCCCCTCCCCCCCCCATTGCCGTGCCATAAATCAGCGGCCCATAATGTAAATTTTAACCGTTTTTGAGGTTGTACATTATTCCTGAGTGACATAGGCAATAGTTTGTAAAAAAATTGAAATCCTTATCAAAATTGCAATAATGTAACCCGAAGTAGCAAAATTTTGCCTATAAAATTTATCTTTGGTGTGTGCTGAGAAAACTGTTGATGTTACAAAAAATTATGTACTACATGATTAAATTACTGATTATTACCTACAATTAAGTCTGCGAGAGAATATATCTAACTATCATAGTAAAGTCACAATAGCAGCTTTTATGTTCTAAATTTTAATTAGATCGCCGCGCCGGTAGAAACAAAAGTTGTTTACTAACATTAACATTAGAAACGGGATATTTACCATGTTTACTGTTTGTTGCGAGTTGCCGATATTTCGGTGGTGTTGCAAGCACCATGATCACGGATAAACTGAAAAGTCATTGAGTTTATGTGTTTAACATGGTAAATATCCCGTTTCTAATGTTAATGTTAGTGTTAGTGACCATGACAGTTTAAAAACTTATAAAAAGTTGTTTACATTCTTATTGTAGTATTATTATTTTTATTCAAATTAATAGTTAACAAATTCTACCAATTTGTAGGTAGGTAGGGTAGGGTAGGTAGGTAGCCAGTTGACGGGAGCGAAGCCCCGGGGGTCAATTAGTTCATAAATAAACAAATAGTTTTGTCTTGTTTTATTACAGTTTGTGACTGAAGACTGCAGGCCAATGCTTGCTTGTTTCTTTTGCTATTCTAAACTGAAGCAATGCTGGCGACTGCAGAGAAATTGTCTGGAAGCTGAGAAGCTGTTTGCTCAGATGTTGAATGAGGACTATGAGGTAAGGATTGACTGATTGAAGGTTTCTTTAACATTACTAGTAGTTCTCAAATCATAATTATAGTTTAGTTCCCAACCAAACATCAATTACTAGATTAAGTCTTATGAATTGGCCAACGTGACAACATTCGGCTGGTGCAGAAGGCGCAGGTATAATTACCCTATTAAATTTAATTAAAGGGAATAAAATAATGTTTATTAAAAGTGTACATTAAATTTTTGGCTCATTTTGGCTAAAACCTTAGCTGAAGCTACAGTCTCAGCTTCAGTAGTCACTAATGATAATCCATACTAATATTAGAAATTCAACAAAACCCTTTGTTTTAACAGCCAAATCGATTTGGATGAAACACACACAGGTTTCTTTTTATCCGGGTGTTATGTGACCTTGGCATGATTGCCTACTTCCATGCAGGCAAAACCTCTGGAAAAAGCTAGTGTTAGTAAAATGTGGAAGATGTTTAACCGTATAGTTCGGACGGGGTACACTTTGGGGCGCGACAAGCATACCTCCTCTGGCTCAGCAGTGGTTCATTCTGGACCCCAGATTTAGGTCATACGACATCCTAAATAATAACGTAATTATTGATTAAGAAACCTAAAGAAACTTATTTGGGGGCGTTAATTAAAACCGTCGGATAAAAAGATTACATGTTAGCGCTAATATTTTTTTTCGATTTAGCGCGCAAGTTTATTAATTTACCTTTTTAGATACAAGTGTGTTAATGCGATAATAGCCATTTTGATGACAGTGGTGGTCGAGGCAATAAAACATAAAAAATGCATATTTCGGACACCCAAAGTCCACAACAGGGGTAGTGGTTTGCTCATCGTTTGATTATTTGTCGAATTCATCCATATTTCAAAATAAATAATTAGTGGTAATGAAGTTATTTGTTATTCAAAGTCGATGTTTCGCGTCAATCGTGTTTGTTTACATTATTATTTTACACAAATATCACCCACCCACATGTAAAAATGATTACAAATATGACTATTATGTCTCTAAATATAATGAACAACAAGAAGAAGGCCAGATTTTAACGTAATTAACAAACACCGGTCCAATAATACGTAAAATTCAATAGCACTACTATATTTATTCAAAATTTCCATATTTCCAATTCGTTAATTATATTGTTTTTTTTTAAATGTTATAGTTGTGTGCCAAAACGATTTTAGCAATCGATTTTTTGTATGCTATCGACTCGATTTATGAGCGATTATCACAAATCGATTCTTAAAAAATAGAATAAACCTGTTTTAGGCATAAAATACAATAAATACTTTAAATAATTACTATTCATACTTTCTTAAAGTAATCTTAATAGATTTTTGGACATTATTTGACTAAAAGCAACTACATAAATTAATCGAACCGTGGATAATTACGCGCCGAATTTTCTATCCGATTCAAAATTTAAATTCGAAATGCGCTCGCTATTCAAAAATATTTTGTATAAAAATAATAATCATTGAGCCTTTTAATATTTGATAGTCTCAGAAGTATACAGAGTGCCTAGTATATTTTTATGTAAGTATGTAACGCAAGCGTAGATAATTTTAGTTTCGGGGAACCAACGGTTTTATGATTATTTGTTATATTGTAATGAGTGTCGTGGTGGCCCACTGGCTAAAGGCCTCGCTTTGCCTGGGTTCAAATCGGGGCAAGTACCAATGTGTCTTTTTCAAATTCATTTATGTACTTTCTAAGTATATCTTGGAAATCGTTGACAACGGTGAAAGAAAACATCATGAAGAAACCTACATGCGAGATGAATGATGCGATGTGGATTTCCGTCTGTGTGATTTGGTCGATTGGATGGCGGTCAAACTCTTTGCGTTACCGTATTCACTTGTGCAATACGGCTGCTGATCTTACAGTCTCAAATCGCCAACCCGCATTGAGCGCACGTGGTGATCAATGCTCGTGCAATCTCAGTATGAGAAGAGGCCTTTACCCTGCAGTGGTAGAGTTATAGGCTGGTATTATTATTATGTTATACTAGCTGACCCGCGCGGCTACGCTCCATTCAACTTGCTACCTAACTACCTACCCTACCCTACCTGCCTAGCCTGCCTACCCTGCCTACCCTGCCTACCCTGCCTACACTGCCTTTCCTGCCTTCCCTGCCTACACTGCCTTTCCTGCCTTCCCTGCTTACCCTGCCTAACCTGCCTACCCTGCCTACACTGCCTTTCCTGCCTATCCTGCCTTCCCTGCCTAGCCTGCCTACCCTGCCTAACCTGCCTAACCTGCCTACCCTGCCTAGCCTGCCTACCCTGTCTACCTTGCCTAGCCTGCCAACCCTGCCTACCCAGCTTACCCTGCCTACCCTGCCTTACCTGCCTAGCCTGCCTACCCTGCCTACACTGCCTTTCCTGCCTTCCCTGCCTACACTGCCTTTCCTGCCTTCCCTGCTTACCCTGCCTAACCTGCCTACCCTGCCTACACTGCCTTTCCTGCCTATCCTGCCTTCCCTGCCTAGCCTGCCTACCCTGCCTAACTTGCCTAACCTGCCTAACCTGCCTACCCTGCCTAGCCTGCCTACCCTGTCTACCTTGCCTAGCCTGCCAACCCTGCCTACCCTGCCTTACCTGCCTAACCTGCCTACCCTGCCTAGCCTGCCTACCCTGCCTAGCCTGCCTACCCTACCCTACCTACCTCGCTGCAAGTAGGTACAACAACACGAAGTAACAGTAAGTTTTGGATTCGCAAAAAAGCCGCGTGCATTCGGTCTGTGTAGGTTGAGTGCGCCTGCCTTTTTTTCGTGATACAAATGTGTGCATTAAGTTGTGAGATAAGAAAGAAAAAGATTTTATTTGGCCAATATACCTACTATGTACATTATTAAAAATTCGATTCTATTCTGCGTAATATGCTGTACCCTTCCTTAACAACCTTTTACAGGTAAAACCTCTCCTAGACCAAGGCCACTCAGAGTTCTTCAGTGGGTATATTATAAGTCCGACCGTGCACATAAGTATATCTGATAAATGTCCAGAAGAAAGTGGACATATTATCAAAGAAAACATACCAGCTGATTGTGAGGGACAAGATGATACTGTTGAGGTTAAGGAAGAACATCAAAGTGGTATGTCCTTATTTATGTAAATTTTAGTTGTAAGATTGTACTTCAATTGTTCAAAACGTTTTTAGCAGCAGAAAAGGACTGTTCTACGACGTTCTAATATGCATGAAAATATGGATTATCACTAGTTTTAGTTACAATATGCAACAATCAGTCTATAGTCTTTACGGTAAATAATCTGTTTTCTAGATTTGACCATTACAGTCATTGTCATCGGCACCATCTTCCTGCCCTTGTCTCATATTACTTGGGGTCGGTGCAACACGTTTTCTTCAAGTTATTCATTGTATTGACTTTTGAACTCGAAGTTCTTTGTTTATATGTATGTTTGTTCCTATGTGGCGTTCTAGAGACCAAACGCGTTGGCTGATTTTGATGATTCTTACGTCAATCACTACACTACGAGTGTCACTGGCTACATTAAAATTGGAAAATAGAAAAATGGCGGCTTTTAGGCGCCGTATTCTGAGGGCCAATTTTATTTTCGAAAAATTTGTCTGCGTTAAACTGATTTTTTTTATAATCGCACTTCTACGACATTAGAAATGGCCGTTTGTCAATGTTTCATGTTTAAACTGACGTTGATTAGTTCGTCCTCATTAATAAGAGTCATCATCTTAACTATTAGTACCTGGGCGACCGAGCTCGACGTTTTCTAAAAACGAAACCTAGCTAGATCGATTTATCGTACCTGAAACCCCCTGCATACAAAATATCGTGAAAATCGTTGGAGCCGTTTCCGAGTTGATTATATATATATTTTATATAAAAGAATTGCTCGTTTAATGGTAAATAATCTTAAAATAACCTTTGTATTAGATTATTTACCTGAACATCATTATGTGGGCGTCCAAGCAAAAACGGCCCAGTTCTTGTAATTTATTGTCCGAGATATATGCAGTTTTGTAAAGTTGCCCTCATACAAACACAAGTACAGTTTCAACATTTAGGTTAGAGAGGATCCAGAAAAGATTTTTATAACATCTTGCCTATTCTGCGAATTAGCCAAGAAAGTTCCGAGCTATGCAAAACGTCTTAAAAAATTTAGTTTAACTTTACTCGAAAAACGAAGAGATAATATAGATCAAAGAACAATGGCGAAATCTTAGCTGACTTAAATTTGATCGTCTGAAAGTGAGTTATATACGAAAGACATTCTATAAATTGTCTACGTTTTTTAAAGTATAATTGGGCTGGTTCAAAATGGATAAAAAAAACATAATAAATAAAAAGTTAATTGATTTTTTAGTTAATTTCTTTAGCTTAGTGTTGCCATTATATATTTTATCTGCTAAGTGACAAGTAGTAAATTATATTAAGTAATAATATCATTATTGTATTTATTGCAGTAAATGGGTTAACAATACAGTTTATGTCTATGTGTAGATGTTCCTTTCAGGTAGGTAAGAATATTGTAGTGTAGTAGAAATAAATGAATTACTTTCAATCAGTGATTGGCAAAAGGGCTAGTACCCAAGTCTAAAATATAGCTTGGTTGCTGACGACATCGACAACCTTTTGATAAAAGTCAAAGTCGCTTAGTTTAAATAAATGTTCTCTTTCCAAAGAGTATATTATATATTTCATGCTGAAATAACTAGGTAAGGGAAATACTAATGCGATATTCCCCTTTTACTTCCACGAAATTGTATAATATTACCTATTAAACACATTATTAAAAGTGACCCAGACATAACCTACAAAAGTTTATGACTAAATATCTATTATTCTCTACACTCTCGAACAAAAATTCTTGCAAAAATTCTTTATTACCCTGAGTTAAACCAGATATTTTTCATTTCATGACGTAGGAATTTAATCTCAGCTAAAACAATGTATGGGCACCTGCCATTGTTCTTTTTCTATTTAAAATACTTCAGAGTAAAATAGACTGCCCCCAGTTATTAAGTAAATTTAAATTTAACCTACCCTAAAATTATCCGCGTCACCCTGTCAAGCTTTTACGACCCCCATTCCGGAAAACTGTATCTGGATCCAACTCCCCCATCCCCAGACTTTGCAGGCTTCTTAATAATTGCGATGAATCAATAGATATTTATTCCACAACACTTCAAAAATTTAAGCGCCAAGTCCATCAAAAGTAATTGCCGTATTATTATTGATTTTTTCTTGTCATCTTTGTATTGTACCTATTGTGTTTCTAAAACTACCCACTAGTTGTTGTATGTGTTATTTCTGCACTATTATTGTAATTTTATGGATATTATAATTTTGTTTTTGCATGCTGTGTCTATCGCAACATATTGTATAGGTACTATGTTTGTATCATATTGCTTGTATTATTAGAATGAACAGTATAACAATTGTAGATAGGCCAATAAATAAATAAATATCAAAAACCTGATAAAAAGATGTGCCAGTTTTTGAATATGTTTTTAATTCTTATTATCATTGATATTCTAGATGCCGAATCTAGTCTTAACGCAATACATACCCCACTACTGGAACCTTTTGCTCGGACGCCCCGACATAATAATATGCATGTGCCTTTCGTGTATTATGAAAAAGTAGCAATTTTCTGTTTTAAGCTCGTGACACTTGTAGGGCTCTAAAGCTCTTAATATAACCAAACAATGGTCAGGCTAATAAAGTTACAAAAAAGGATGTTGCTTTTACTGTTTTTGTTTCTTCACAGAGTCAGAACAGGAATTTCACGACATAGAATATTTAGATAGCTATTCAGATCAAGAAGATTTACCACCACAGCTTGAATTGAGCAATGTACCGTCTCATCATTCTGGGTCATATTCAGAAGATGAGGTTCCTTTAATGAAGTTGAAAACTACAGTTGAAGATGAACAAGAAGTATCTAAGAAGAAGCTAAAAGCTAAAAAGACGACAAGTAAGTGCTTAACATCATAGATAAATTAATTGTAGTAGGACTGACTATGGAGGTAATAATTGGCAGCTCATCCGTGAGATGGAAAAGTTTAAATTCAAATCATTTAATTGCATAAAACATGGTATAAAATGGTGTTAAATATAATGGAAAGGTACAAACATGTTCAGCTAAATTATGACATAGCATGCAATTTTTCTTATTTTTTTTTAATTACAATATCATTTATTTTAATAGAATCTTATGTTGTCTTTGAAGTTAGTTCTATTAATCCCATTTTTGATAACAGTCCAAGTGGCTTTACATTTATTATCATGTGCGTTGATATATTTTATGTTTGAGATCTTTTTCGAACCATAAATAATTTTTTTAGCAGATGAGAGTAATTAATATATTTAATTTTATTAGATGAATTTTTGTTTTTGTAGTATTGATACCGTAATTTACGTTTTATTTTGCAACTTCGTTTTAGTCCTTTGCTCACCCAGGGGTGTTCTTATTGTTTGTGCTGATCTTAACTCTTACCATGGGGAAGCAGAGGTCGTATAATAGAAGTACCAAATCAGAATTCGCGTCAGTATTTTTATAAATGTCGTACCAGGAAAGGTTTTGTAAGCATTCTTTGAATTTTCGGATATTGTCTGAATTGTAATCTCTTTTATAAATATAGTATATTGTGGCTTTATCTGGTTTGTGTTTAGTAGGAAAGCTTATCATTTGTGCTGTATCATGATCTGACAGATGCAGAGGTAAAACGGATGCAGTTGCATTGGTAATGTTGCTTAGGATATGGTCAATACAAGAAAATTTACGTGTGGAACATTAATGTGGATTTTCAAGTTATAATTGTTGGCCAAATCTTGCAGCTCATTTGTAATGTTGCCTTTTTTAATGTATTAAAATCTCCGGCTATAACAACATTAACCTTAGATTTGTATGTGTTGTGCAAGTCATGTAAAAGTTTATATAATTTTGCTAAAAACTGATTAGGGTCAGATTGAGGTGTTCTATAAACACATATAATTATGAATCTACTACACATTAATTCTAAGCCACAGGCTTCAAACGTGTTTTGTGTTGCATAGCTTTTTACGAGAGAAATGTCTTTATAATTTAATCCTTTTTTAACTAATATTTTTAGATTTACCACCACAGCTTGAATCGAGCAATGTACCGTCTCATCATTCTGGGTCATATTCAGAAGATGAGGTTCCTTTAATGAAGTTGGAAACTACAGTTGAAGATGAACAAGAAGTATCTAAGAAGAAGCTAAAAGCTAAAAAGACGACAAGTAAGTACTTAACATCATAGATAAATTAATTGTAGTAGGACTGACTATGGAGGTAATAATTGGCAGCTCATCCGTGAGATGGAAAAGTTTTTTTTTTTTTTTTTTTTTTTATTATAGATAGGCTCGCGCTTGACCACTATCTCACCTGATGGTAAGCGATGATGTGGTCGACGGTGTAACACGCTTGCCTAGAAGTAACCTATTCACTCTTGACTTAAAGACCCCGAGGTTGTAGCTATCTGGAAACACAGACTCCGGCAGGGAATTCCACTCCTTAGCTGTACGCATAATGAAAGTATTTCCAAAACGTTTAGTGCGTATGGGTGGGATGTCCACCATGTACCGATGGCGCATCGCCGTACGTCTTGTAGTCCGATGATGAAACGGGCTAGGTGGAATTAGATCATGCAATTCCATCGCACACTCTCCGAAATGCAACCGAAGTTTAAATTCAAATCATTTAATTGCATAAAACATGGTATAAAATGGTGTTAAATATAACGGAAAGGTACAAACATGTTCAGCTAAATTATGACATAGCATGCAATTTTTCGGTAACACAAACTAGTTACAAGTTAAAAAAAAATATTAAAAATAATTAATAATATAAATTCAATTCAATAATCAAACAAGAACAATTAAATCATGAGCTGTTGAGTATTTCAGAGGGTTTCATAGCCATAAATTCTTTTATATTATAAAAATTACATTCACCTAACCACTTGTATAATTTTATTATTAACAATCTTGTACTCATTGTCTTGAAGTGGTTTGGTATCATGTTATAGATATGTACAAACATTGCTAGGCAGCTTTTATTATATTTGGTAAGTCTAGGCATATCATTCAGAACCAATTTGACGGGATCTCGTCTAAAGCACTCTTCATTTGCTGTCTTAAATAGTTTTTTGTTAGTAACTACGAAAACACAAATTTCAAAAATGTAGAGAGATGGCAGCGGTAGCAAACCAAGCTTTTTAAATATTAGTCGACAAGAGTCATTGCTCTTATATACTTTTTTTGGGCAACAAATGTTCTATTCAGATCAACGCTATTACCCCACATTACAAGACCATAGCGCAATAATGATTCCACATATGCGTGGTAAGACATTATGGCCGATTTTAAGTTTGTTACATTTTTTACCTGTTTTAAGGCGTATACGAACTTATTAATTCTAGTGCTTACATTATCTACGTGTTCTTTCCAATTAATATCTTTATTACCCCTAATAATCTAGTATTTGTTATTTCTTTGATTTTATTTATATTAAGATTAATGTTATTTTTATAATTATTCTATTGATTAAATCGAATATAAACGGATTTATCTAAATTAATTTTTAAACGGTTTATGTCAAGCCAATGCAGTAATATATCTATTGTATTATTAAAGTCAAGTTCATGGTCTGAAATGGTATTTTTGCTTTTTATCGGATGTCACTATTATGGATATATCGTCAGCAAATAAAACGCAATTATGCTTGGTTATATTTATGATGTCATTTATATATATATCGGAGATAGGAGGGCTATCTTCAATAATACCCTCGGTCTGTGGGCATATCGTGGGTATGCAATGCACAAAGCAGGTAACTTATGCCGTTTTAGAGATAGTTCTTGTTCCAATTTTATCAAAGCAGCGGATTCGGCCACCAATCGTTTCGCTTTTTCCCAACTTAAACACACTTTAAGGCGATGATAGCTCAGTGGTAGTGACGTCGGATACCGAGACGAAGGTCGCGGGTTCGAATCCTACAATGAGCTTGAGCTTTCGGTGAAGGAAAACATCGTGAGGAAACCATAGCACGGTGGTAGGGTACTTTGTAGTACCCGCCTGGCTGGCAACCACCCTCAAGTTGAAAATCTGTCGCCAAGCACCTTCCGGTGTGTTCCGACAGCAGCACTTGAGAGCCAGTTCCCTTCTAGGCTTTGTGTGCTTACCACCATCGGCCACATCATCACTGACCACGGTGAGATTGTGGTCAAACACAGGCCTATAAATAGTATAAAAAAAAAAAAAAAAAAAAAACTTGTTCAAGTTCACACACGCCACTTTAGGCTACTTCTCAACTCCTTTTTCTCACAACTCTTTTCAACTCCAAGAAACGCGTCCGTGCGTATATTTTTCAACTTCACGACGCAATATGGCGGGAGAACCCACTCAGAGTGCCTCTATGACACTCCTGCTTTTTATTGGCTAAGAGAATCTCTTCCGGCAAATTACTGCTTGTATTATCCAATCCAAATCGAGTATTTTGACATAAGAAAAATAAAGTGTTGTCAATCGAATAAAATCGAACTGAGAACTGATCAGAAGCTAAATGTTGCCAATTAAACAAACCTGAAGTAATAAGTTTACAAGGGATATTTATTACTAATCATTTACCTTCCTCCGATACGGCCATCTTGACATTCAAACGGTCCCACGTTTGATGTAAAGCGACGAGCAACATCGTTACTCAACCAAAAAACAAAAACCAAGAGGAGATAAAAAAAATAAGTAATAGGTTAAGTTCGGCCGCTCCTGACCAAATAAAAAAAAATAACGTGGTCGTGACATCTTCCACGTGAAACCTTCAATCAACACCTTATATTACCAGCCTACAACAAAACTCAAGTACATCTTTACTCATGAAAACTGAATTCTCTTAGCTTTCACACTGTTCATTTGTTTTCTCCATGTAAATCTAGGTCTCCACACCATACACCGTACACAACCATCATCGTACTATCGAACCAGCCACCTCACCATTTAGACAACCATATTAACACATTCTAAATGGTTACCGAAGCACCAGAGGTACCAGGTTCCCAACAAACGCCAAGTCGGTCTCGAAGCACTAAGTGTGCCAGAAACCACCCAAACGCCCAACACAACATACCATGTCACATACACCAAACAACAGGTCACCGAGGCCCCAGAGGGACCAGGCTCCCCCAGACATACAACAGGTTACCGAAGCCCCAGAGGGACTAGGCTCCCCCCAGACAACAGGTCACCGAAGCCCCAGAGGGACCAGGCTCCCCCAGACAACCGGTCCTCTCGAGGCAACAAGACTGCCAGATACCCATGCCACATACACAAAACAACAGGTCACCAAAGCCCCAGAGAGACCAGGCTTCCCCAGACAACCGGTCCTCTCGAAGCAACAAGACTGCCAGATACCCATGCCACATACACTAAACAACAGGTCACCGAAGCCCCAGAGGGACCAGGCTTCCCCAGACAGATAACAGGACTCCAAAGCCCCAGAGGGACCAGGTTCCCCCCTGACAAATCCAGCAATGTTTCTTGGTCCCACAGCAATCGCTGTAGCTCCTGATGGTCAACCCAGTGACCACCCTGCAACCATAGTCATCCTGACCAGGCCTCGTAACCCACCACGGTTACAGCAGTCATCTTACTGACCACTCACCTCGTAACCCACCTCGGTTACAGCAGTCATCTTTGACCACTCACCTCGTAACCCACCTCGGTTACAGCAGTCATCTTACTGACCACTCACCTCGTAACCCAACTTGGTTACAGCAGTCATCTTTGACCACTCACACCTCGTAGCCCACCTTGGCTACAGCAGTCACCGCAGTGACTACTTATCACCGTACAGTCAGTCCTTTGACCATACACACGACCTCACCATTGCTAGATTGATTTGAATCAGTCTTCAACATAGTACATTCAGTTACGTCAATGGGTACTTGATCTTTCACCTTTCCTCTAACTCATCATGAACCAAACAATGCCTTTAATTCAACACATAGCTGCCTCCATTCAGAACACCAATAACCATAAACAGCACCTTTAAATCAAAATCAAATTTGTTATTTCAATCTTCATTCTCAGTACTGAATACAACGGCAACCTCAAATTCAGGATTTCTTACCCAGCCAAAAGCATATTCAAGAACTCCATTTTATCTTCATGATTTCATACCAAACCCTCAGTGCAATAGGTTTAATAACTACCAACATCAAACATTACCAATTTTGCAAACTAAAATTGAAAATGAAATCATGCACCGCATGTCACCGAGTTTACATCTGTGTTAACATTATCTTATCCAACTTGATCAGATAGCAAATAAAACAAAATTACGTTAGGTATGTTCACAACGACCAGCACAGAACATTCAACAAGTTAGAACACCACAACCATTACTGACAGTAAACTTTAATTAATTATTCCACATTTATTATTCAAGTTAGGTAGGTACTAGACTTCCTACATGACACCACACAATCACACAATTCACAAATTCACACCTTTCTTTAAAGAGATGTTACAATTATTAAAACTTCTGAATAATGTTCAAGATTACCGAGGCCAAGCATCGTTGAACAACACAGAACAAGGAAACCATTCTTAGTTTCCACCAAAAAAACAAAAGCTCCTGTACCAAGTAAATCAAATAGAACCCAAGTGTCCCATTCATGGTCCACAATCAACAATAACTTAGCAAATACATTCGCTACACACAATGCACTTTTAACTTAAATGCCGAATCAACTCTTGACTCCGTCATCTCTCTAACACACCAAACTGAGAAACTGTACTATGTAAATTAAAATGTTGCCAATTGAACATCTATCTCATCTTCAGCCACAACTTCAACAGTTATTGGCCCTCAGGCATCTCATAATACCTGAATACGTCTTCTAGACACCATCTACATGTCTAGTTGCACTTTTCATTTGCCATAGTCCACTTAAATAATTTTTATTTGTAGGTAGGTATCGTTAGAATGACATGTAATCAGTTGGTTCATTATCTACAATGCGATATATAACAACTACAGACATTAACTTTACCTTTATTCAACCGTTGGTAGCAACAAAACTAAACGCCAACTGTATTGGCTATACTAACGTTAATCCTCGTGACGTCTGCAGGTTGTAAGATTGCAAAACGAGTCAACCAGCAAACTATTTCACTAAACTTTAACACCGGTTTGAAAATAATCTTGATCACATAACTCTTAACTGAAAGTTATCGTAACTCTTTGGAATGAAGCAAAAGTTAAAAGTTTAATCCTCACAGTGACTCACACCTTGTAACGATTTATTAATAATCTAGTCTTTATCCAGTAATTTATAAGTTAAAAATCATATCACAGTTAAAAGTTATTTGTTTATGTTTTGTCTTGTCCGAGTTTTTTCGAACTTTTTTGAATGTTGACACTTACATGTCACTGTCTAATAGAGATGAGTAAGGGATGGCGATCTGTTATCAATTAATCGACGAATCGATTTAAAGGCAAAAAATAAACAAACAATTTTTCAATCGATATCCAGTACAGAATCGATCCAGCGTATCGATATTTCGCCCTAGAATATCGAGATTCGATTTTTCTGTTTTGATATGAACCAAAATATTATTTAAAAATAGTCGAATGTATTACACAAAGATATTTGAATTCAACGTTAACAAAATAAATTTCTTTCCCTTTTACCTGATACTTTAATTTAGTTCAATCCCTTCAATCCCAATCAGATGTGAAAAGATACACTATTATTACGATTTTTCTTTTTACTTTCCATAACGGGATTCATACTTGCATTAAAAATACCAACGCGAATAGTTAGAATGTACGTTATTTTCAAATAAATGCATATTCACAAATTTCCTTGAAGATCAAATCAACAACAAACTCAGTGGTAATAATATTTACGGGCAATCTGAAGTGACACCTATTAATAAAGAATGCATGGCTAAAATGCCTAGTATCTTTACTTCTCGATTATCAGTAGTGAGTAAACTAACAACCTATTCATTAATGTGTGTACTCTTGTGACAGCACTAGTGGTCACAAAACCGTATATTGTTCTAACATCATGCAACATAAATTAATGTAATGAAATCTAATTTCTTTCCGTTTTGTTCTCACATTCCAATGCTCCAAGTACATTAGAAAGATGAAATTGCGAAAATCGTTTCATTGTTTATTTTGTTGGTAAATAAAAACGATTAAATACTTGAAGCAAAATATTTCAAAGCTTGAGCCCGTCAAAGATTTAAAAGATGGCGTGACATGCACGGACTTCTCATTCTGTCTATGCAAAAATTATTTGTTTGTTTTTAAATTGATCACGAAAAAACAACATGCTCGTATTCAATAAGCTCCCCCAAGCATTAAATCACGGCATAATGGGTCCCGAATCCAATTTCGATGATTATTGAAAGAAACATACAGTATCAATACCATTACATAGATGGCGCTGTTTGATTTTTCTACTCTTTTCATGTAACTTACATTAAACATTTCCATTAAACAACATAATGCAATAGTTATAAATTGCTATTAATGCAACAATTAATTATAAAACTTAGGTACTTCCAAATCCAATACATACTTCGGCTGCCACAAATGTATGCCAATGCACAGATAGTTGAATGCAGATCAAAGTAACATACCTTTAAGCCTGTACTCCCGGAAAGGTCAGGCAGCAGTGCCAACCATGCACATGTCCAGACTCCTAGGTGCTATCAGAAAATATTAAATTGATTGATCACCGCAGCGGCATGTATAAAACCACTAAGTTTCCTCTTTCATAGCGCTGTAGACTGCAGGTTGTATGTTGCCTCTTGAAATGGAACCTGAGCTCCACACTTATCTTGTAGCACTACACGCAGCCGGTCACAACAGGTCTTGTGGTATCCACAGCCATGTTGAACGGCTCAGACGTCCGTGCTATTTGTTGCATATTGTGTGAATGGCTGAAAAAATCATGTCTATGAGCAAGATTTCCACAAGCATAAAGTTGTAGCTTAGGATGTTTGCTCTCTTGCACTGTATTTGCACAAGTGGTCTTAATCTCTTGCGAATTCCGCTGACATTATGAATCTGGCTGAGTTTCATTTAGCATCATAACGAAAATAACAATTTATTTTAAATTTTAGCCACTATAAACCAGGAAAAACAATATTGTGGCTAAACTTCATAAGGCATTAGATTGGTACTTATTATTGTCGGAATACTTAAGTTTATACTTCCCTGAACATTACCACCACAGTTGCGTTTCCCAAGTATCTAGTCAGGATTAGGCGTCGATGTCATCATTAACTTCATCATTATCTGCAACTCGACTTCGCATATTGTCTAGGATAGGCCACACTATACAGTTGAACTCGGGCAACATGATATTCCTGTCTCTAGTAGCCGGCAAGTTGCAAAACATCTCCATTAGGTAGGTAGGTAGGTACTTCCATGCTAATTTTCGCGCACCAAACAGAGCGCGCCAGCCATTACTCGTCTCATTTGGTCCATTATCGCTTTGTGCGTGCATTGTTTTCACTTCCGATATCGGAGATAGGAGGGCTATCTTCAATAATACCCTCGGTCTGTGGGTATATCGTGGGTATGCAATGCACAAAGCAGGTAACTTATGCCGTTTTAGAGATAGTTCTTGTTCCAATTTTATCAAAGCAGCGGATTCGGCCACCAATCGTTTCGCTTTTTCCCAACTTAAACACACTTGTTCAAGTTCACACACGCCACTTTAGGCTACTTCTCAACTCCTTTTTCTCACAACTCTTTTCAACTCCAAGAAACGCGTCCGTGCGTATATTTTTCAACTTCACGACGCAATATGGCGGGAGAACCCACAGAGTGCCTCTATGACACTCCTGCTTTTTATTGGCTAAGAGAATCTCTTCCGGCAAATTACTGCTTGTATTATCCAATCCAAATCGAGTATTTTGACATAAGAAAAATAAAGTGTTGTCAATCGAATAAAATCGAACTGAGAACTGATCAGAAGCTAAATGTTGCCAATTAAACAAACCTGAAGTAATAAGTTTACAAGGGATATTTATTACTAATCATTTACCTTCCTCCGATATATATTATAAATAATATTGGTCCTAACACGCTTCCCTGGGAAACGCCATAATTATTATGCCTATATTCTGATGAGTAGGATATCATATCATTATTTTCGTTAATTTTATTGATAATTACACATTGTCCCCTAATCCCGACAGACTCCAACTTATCCATCAATACCTCATGTGAGACTAGATCGAAGGCTTTTGACAGATTAAAGAAAAGTCCAGTAGTCAGGTGATTATTGTTGACATTTATAAGAATTGTTTTCATGAGAGAGAAAATAGTTAATGAAGTAGATTTATTTTTTTGAAAACCAAACTGTTCGTTACTTATAATATCAAATTTATTGCAGAAATCAATAAGTCTTTTATACATAAATTTTTCATAATTTTTTGTCAAAATAGGTATTATGGTAATAGGTCGATAATTATTGATATCAAATTTGTCTCCCTTTTTAAATATTGGCTTTATTATGGATTGTTTCAATCTATCTGGAAAAGCCCCCGCTGAAAACGATATATTGATCAGGTAAGTCAAGATACCAGTCAGTTCATGACAGCAGACTTAAAATTTTCATATTCATCTCATCATAACAGCTCACTTTCCAGCATCGGTCTAAGAAACATCGTGTTGTTACATTTGTTATACCTAAAGCTGTTCCTAACACTTGATTGCGCAGGTTCATGCGTTAGATCAACATAATTATTGTTGAAGATAGAAGCCGCAGGGAACGTTATTACAATATCATTTATTTTAATAGAATTTATGTTGTCTTTGAAGTTAGTTCTATTAATCCCATTTTTGATAACAGTCCAAGTGGCTTTACATTTATTATCATGTGCGTTGGGGTACGTTATTACAATATCATTTATTTTAATAGAATCTATGTTGTCTTTGAAGTTAGTTCTATTAATCCCATTTTTGATAACAGTCCAAGTGGCTTTACATTTATTATCATGTGCGTTGATATATTTTATGTTTGAGATCTTTTTCGAACCATAAATACATTTTTTTAGCAGATGAGAGTAATGAATATATTTAATTTTATTAGATGAATTTTTGTTTTTGTAGTATTGATACCGTAATTTACGTTTTATTTTGCAACTTCGTTTTAGTCCTTTGCTCACCCAGGGGTGTTCTTATTGTTTGTGCTGATCTTAACTCTTACCATGGGGAAGCAGAGGTCGTATAATAGAAGTACCAAATCAGAATTCGCGTCAGTATTTTTATAAATACGACATTACAGACAAGAAAATTTACGTGTGGAACATTAATGTGGATTTTCAAGTTATAATTGTTGGCCAAATCTTGCAGCTCATTTGTAATGTTGCCTTTTTTAATGTATTTATATTAAAATTTCCGGCTACAACAACATTAACCTTAGATTTGTATGTGTTGTGCAAGTCATGTAAAAGTTTATATAATTTTGCTAAAAACTGATTAGGGTCAGATTGAGGTCTATAAACACATATAATTATGAATCTACTACACAGTACATGTGTGAGTACTTCTAATACTTTGTCTGTAGGTGGTATAGTGGGTAGTGCTATTCTGGGTGCATTGTCCTCACATGTATGAATTTAATAATGTATGTTCCTAAATATTGTAAAAAAACATTTTTTTTTTAAAAGAGTAAGTATGGAGTTTCTTGTGCATTCTTCTCCATAACAAGCTACTTTCCGAATGCACGGTAGAATCATTTTAATGTAACGTTCAAAAGTGCCGCTTGGTGGCCTAGTTGAAATAAAATATCTTTGTCTTTGTCTTTGTCTTTGTCTCATTAATTCTAAGCCACAGGCTTCAAACGTGTTTTGTGTTGCATAGCTTTTTACGAGAGAAATGCCTTTATAATGTAATCCTTTTTTAACTAATATACAGGTGCCGCCCCTTTGTTATTCTCTACAGAAGCTGGTAGCCATTTCAAAGTTATATACTTTTGCATAATTTTCATAGTCTCTTTTTATAAAAGTTTCAGATAGACATATTACATCTAACTCATTATTTGTTTCTTTTAATTCTTGAATAGTAACCTCTAGTAGTTCTTGTTTGGAAAGTAAACTAGCGATATTATGATGAAATATTTTGAAATAATACTTTACTGGATTGAGACACAAAAAAATGAGTCACTCTTTTTTAAGACAGAAAAATAATGGGGTATAGTTCCTTTCCGAGCCTCAGCATTGAAAGGCTTTGTGCTATCAAACCTAATTGTAAATTGTAATTGTCCCTTTTTTTGGTCCCTGTAAGCTTATGTCCACTTTGAAACTTGATTTGCTACTCGCGATTCTCTTTCGAATTTCACTGGGATTCAAGTATTTATCATTATAATCACTACAATCTATATGGTAATTGAGTGAATTACAAATATCAGATACTTTTGTGGATGTTTGTTTTGCAAATTAACATTTTTTTAATTTACTACTAATTTTTTTAATGATTAGTTTAACTTATTGACATCCATGTACACATTATTTACGATGCTAAGTACAATTACATTGTTATTTTTTAATGTTTCTAGTACAATTTTTAACGGGAATAAATATAATGACCACCAAAAAAAACTTTGTGACGATAACCCCTAACCACCAAATCTAGTAATATACTGACAAAAATAGTAAATGATCACCAAATTTAGTAAATTGATCACCAAATTTTAATAGCAAATTATTGCGCTATTTAATGTTGTAAAATAGGTTAGGTTAGGTTAGAACTGTGACCAACCGCGCGCGAGCCGAGCGAGCAAAGCGAGCGGTGCCGCGGCAGCGGCCGGCGAGCGCTACTTCCAAGTTGCTCCCAGAAATTTTATAATCTTTTTGGTCATTGGTTTAATTTTGGTGATCATTTACTACTTTTGGTGATCATTTACTACTTTTGGGTTAACAATGATTTATTTGGAGTCATTTTGCCTAAACAGGATAGCGAGATGTTAAAACTTTGGTTATAATTTTACAATAAGATGCGGGTTTAATTTTGGTGATCATTTACTATTTTTGTCTGTTATATGTTACTATATCTGGTGGTAAGTTAAACATAAGCCATTTTTAACTGAGACAAGATAAAATTTAAGTTATGGTCATTTTCACCCACGCAAATTACGAGTTTGTCGTCTGCTAACAATTTGATATTTACACAGTTTGCTACAATTTCGTTACACGGTGCATTTGACTTCGTTTCTGCGATCACTCTGTATCTTTCGTACAGAGTATTTGTTCTTGAATTTGAGATGGCTGCTGCTAGCCCGACGCAACGCTGAGTTCCAAAAATGAACATCTTCCTCTCCTCCTCTCGGTTAAGATATTTTGCCCATTTGTAGCTGTGCAAGTCTCAACAACACTGGGGATGTTCACAGTGCCCTGCTTCGGTTCAAGAATCGTAGTTTCATAGATATTGTTACTATGTTGACTACGTTCTATTAGTTTTCCAATACTCTCAGTAAGGGAAGCAATCTCTTGCTCTGCGATCTGTAGTTGCTGTGCCAGCGTAGTATGTTGTTACTGGTGTCGACTTTCAATGTGGATGACGATGGAGAGGACGGTGCTTAACTTGAGTTGAGTTGCTGTGACAGAGGTTGCTCCTTTTTCTTGATGCTTGATCCAGGATTTCGAAACATGGAGGAAGTATGGCACAAGGAGTCAAGGTGTTGTTTTCTGTTGTTAATTTGTCAATTTGTTTATGTAGATCCGAGTTTTCTAATAATATATTTTCCAGTTCCTCTTCCGTACTTTCAAGTTTTTCAGTGAGTTGAGCTATTATCTCCTTCATTTCTGAGGTTGTTACCGAGTCAGTTACCGTTACAGTTACTTAATTATGTCTTTAAGGTATCCTTTTATCACAAAGTTAAGTTGAAGGTAAACATGTGAGCGCTCGCGATATTATCCGGGAATGTGTGATGGGGTCGTGTGTCGATGATCATGCAACTTTGCACTTTTAAATCCTTTGCTATTCCTCTATAGCCCAGTGTAAATTTTCGGATTTTTAATCACAGGAGCGCGAAGAAACCTAAAGCAGACATACGAAGAGAAAATACAGAAGATTGCCAGCAAATACTTCTTTCTCTTTCCACCCAATTACTGAACTAGACATTAAGAAATATATCCTTTCCATCTCCACTAAGGCGGTAGGTGACGATGGCCTACAACTCCAAATGTTCTTACCTATTTTAAGTGAAATAGTTCCTGTCGTTACTCACATAGTTAATTTTTCTCTCTTCAATAACTCTTTTCCTTCAGCTTGGAAGAAGGCTCACGTCCTGTCGCTTCCCAAAGTTTCAAATCCCTCCTCACCATCCCAGTTCCGTCCAATATCCATCCTCCCAATCCTCTCCAAAGTCCTCGAGAGTACTGTTCAGAAGCAACTATCCTGTTATTTGTCCTTTAATGGCCTGCTGAATGAACTCGCCGGGGCTGTGGCTGCCATCAATGATGACCTTGAAAATATCAACAAGTGGACTAAATCCTTTGGACTCCTCCTGAATCCAACTAAATCTCAAGCGCTCATCATTGGTGGCAAATACATGCTCAATATGTTGGATACCCAGTCTCTCCCGCCAGTGTTGTATAATTCAATGCCCATATATTATTCTAAAAGTTAAAAAACTTGGGCGTCCATATAGACACTAATCTCTCTTGGGAGGTTCATATCGCTGATGTGAGTAGGAGGGTCTACTACTCTTTTCAGTCTCTTAAACGTCTCCAAAAATTCTTGCCGTTTCACACTAAGGTCACTCTTGCTCAATCTCTTCTTCTACCGCTCATAGACTATGCGGATATCTGTTTTCTAGATGCAACGGAGGTACTCCTAAACAAACTCGAACGACTGCAGAACTTGTGCATCCGCTTTATTTTTGGCCACCGAAAGTACGACCATGTGTCGGAGTTTCGGGCCAGATTGAAGTGGCTGCCGATTCGGCGTCGGCGAGATACCCATATCCTATCCCTTCTCTATACTATCCTGCACAATCCTACTTCTCCTCAATACCTTCGCGAACGGTTTGAGTACCTCATCCCGAGGGGTAAACCTTGTCGCACGGCTACTTCGCTTCTCCTTCGTACTCCGCGTCACACTTCTAGCCGCTACGATGGCTCCTTCTCTGTTACTGCAGTGCATCTCTGGAACTCTCTTCCACACTCCATACGCGATAGCCCTTCTCTCGATGTCTTCAAGAGGAAAATTAAGGAGCATTTCCTTTCAACGCAATGAATTATATATATATATATATATTATATATGTATTTGTCTTTATAAACGTAGGTAGGTCTTTTATGTATTATTATTTATTATTATTGCTATTTATAATAACTAGTATTAGTTTCATCTTACTATATAGGTTTATATATTGTACACTGGATTACTGCCCTCTATTATGATCTCTATCACTCAAAGGTTTGCTGGAAGAAAATTCCATTTGGAGTTAAGCTCGCCTTTGTACATGAATTTTGTTATCAACTTGTTTAAATGTAATATCTTGTTGTACAATAAAGAATAAAGAAGATTCAGTTGCGCCACAGCAAATGAAAACTGAACAACCTGACTCGCATATTATCCGGCACGCCCAAAATCGTACATCCAAACCTGTATACCTCCAACTAAATTCAAAAAGCCATACACAAATAGTAGTTTTAGTAATGATTTAAATAAACGCACACTGGGGATAAACCTTACAAATGTGATATATGCCAGAGTAGTTTTTCTTTAAAAAATCATTTAATAGAGCATATTCGTGTACACACTGGGGATAAACCTTACAAATGTGACATATGCCAGTGTAATTTTTCACTAAAGGCTTATTTAAAAAAGCATATCCGTGTACACACTGAGGAAAAAACTTACAAATGGGATATGTGCCAGCGCGGTTTTTCGGAAAAGAATAATTTAACACGGCATATTTGGATGCACACAGGTGACAAACATTATAAATGTAATGTCAGCGAAGTATTAGTCAAAAGGTTAATTTCACAAAGCATAAATGTAGTTTTCCAGCAAAGAGTAATTTAACAGGGTATAAGCGTTTACACCCGGGGAAAAAGCCTCACCAATGTGAAATGTGTCAGCGTAGTTTTAAACAAAAGTGTCATTTAACATATCGTATTCGTGTACACACTGGGGATAAACCTTACAAATGTGATATATGCCTGCGTAGTTTTACTTCAAAGAATCAATTAACACAACATATTCGTGTACACACTGGGGAAAAACCTTACAAATGTGATATATGTCAGCGTGGTTTTACTCAAAAGAGTTCTTTAACAACGCATATTCGTGTACACACCGGAGTAAAACCTTAAAAATGTGATATATGTTACCGTGGTTTTAGTGATAAGAGAAATTTATCAAAACATGCATTTGCACACTGGTGAAAAATCTTATAAATGCAAATAATGTCAAAGATGTTTGGCACATAAATCATATTGCAAAAATCATGTTCTTATTCACTCTGATATGTATAGAACCTAAGGGTCGGCGCACAATAGACGTGACGCGAGAACACTACTAACTCCTTTACTTACACACCCAGCGGAATTTAAAATTCTAATTTGCTAACTGAATTGAAATGCTTTTTGCTAACCGATTTTCCAAAAAGGAGGAGGTTCTATGTTCGACTTTATGATGGTTTTTTTTTTGTGTATTTTCACCAATTACTACGTCGTTATGAACCGATTATGACAATTTTTTCTTGTTTTGAAGGGTATACTCTCGAGGTGGTCCCATTGTCACCAAGTCAAGATCTGATGAGATCATCCCATGGAAATCGAGGGAACTCCTCTAATTTTATAGGCATACATATAGCGATTTTGATATTTTTATCAACATGGCAAGCATTGGATTTATAGAAAATAGTTTACAAAACACAGTTTATAGAACACAGAATACAGTTTATAGAGTAGCACTTATCCTTATAATTATTTATCACGCCTCGATCAAAGATTGACTGACTTTGATGGCACGAGCCACACTATTTATAAACTTGGAATGGGCGAGAAGTGCAAGCTTATCGTTTATGAACCTGACAAAAAGCAGTCTATATTTTTTGCAAAAATATAAAACTAATTATTATTCTAATTATGTGGCGACGCTTGGGGAAGGCCTATGTCCAGCAGTGAACGTCTTTCGGGTGATATGATGATGATGATAATTATTTCCAACACAGAAAAATCGCTTGGCGTGCTCAATTAAATATAAAGATCGCTAACAGTCGGCTACCCGTTTATTAAGTACGACATCGTTTTGTAAGAAAAAAAATATTTATGGGCTTCTCATAACAATTCCAAAAAGTCTATACACGTCTGGGATACATTGTTTTACTATGGTGCTCCCACACTGCTGTTTAAAACTGTTTATAAACATTTTCTAAACAAACAGTTTCCTAACATTTGTTAGTAAATGTATTAATGTATTAGTATTAGAAAATCTTTGTTAACATTTTTAACAGCCGGTGTGGGAGTACTATTACGGAGTTCCGGTGCCTCCCTTCCGGCTTCGTCACCAGAGTAGTTCGATGTACCATTTTCATTAAAACCATTTATTGCAATTTGCTTCATCACAGTCACTTCTACAACAACTATTCGGAATATCTTATACCCAATACTTACTTAACATTGTGAAGTTAGTGGTTGTTGTCTTCTTCATCAGTTCCACTTCACCAAATGATACTTTCTGAATGCAAATGCTTGCCATGTTGATGAAAATATCAAAATCGCTATCAAATCAAATTGTTTATTTGCTTAATACAGGTAGGTTCAAACAGATGTTACAAATCGATATAAAGTACACTATATCCTTACCTAATAAGGTGTGCAAATATTTATATTATTGATAATCTATTTAAATAATTAT
Source organism: Anorthoa munda (assembly GCA_945859665.1). Classification (NCBI taxonomy): domain Eukaryota; kingdom Metazoa; phylum Arthropoda; class Insecta; order Lepidoptera; family Noctuidae; genus Anorthoa; species Anorthoa munda. The sequence continues at coordinate 50,370,560 of OX243895.1, read as the reverse complement.
TAAAATAACACTACAAAATAATTACAATCAAAAAATAAAACAAAAGAAAATAAATTCAAAATACTACAAATTTCAAAAGTAAAATAAATTAAATATTGTCAGATGAATTAAAATACATGTCATAAAGTTATCAATCAAATAAATTACAGAGCTGTCAAATTTATGCATGTCACACTAGTTTTAATGTCATATGATTCAATGTCAATAAATCACTCTTACTATAGGTATCTATCTATATTTTTATCCTGTAGGTAGTCCTTGATATTATAATAACATTTATTCACTTGGAATTTGTGCAGCTTCTACTTAAATTGATGTAGGTACAGATAACTTTTTGACATCGTCAGGCAATTTGTTGTAAATCAATGATGACATAACAAGAATACTTTTCATCACACCTATTCGAAAAACAACAATTGTCTATAGAGGATAGCGGGAACCAAATCCAATTTTGCGCCCGTAGGAGTTTGAGCTTTCTCTTTTCTGATTGGTCCGCTTCGTGCTTCTGATAGATTTGCGTAGTTGGGTTGGAGGCGCTCGCGTGAAGGTCTAATGTAAAAAAAATATCACTAACTAACATTCAATTCTCTATGGTGATAAACTCATTTTTGTGATTAGTTAGTAACAAGTTAGTATTATACTTACTCTTTGTTGATAAGTATGTGAAGTTAACCAAGTAGGTCGAACGCATATGTTTGAATAAGTTACTGGCTGGTTCTAAGTTATGGCGGCAATGTGCTTTAAAAAACTGTAGTTCTTTCTTTAAATTAATTTTTTCTCGGAATTTTTTCACACTAGGCTTCGCCATAGAGGAAATACTAGTTTCGAGTAGGTAGGTACTAGAAGCTTTTTATTTTTCTCTTAGGTAGTGATGAAAAATAGTGTGTATCACTCGGGGACAAAATATTTTGTTCTCGGGCGGCGTATATTGAATTCCTCGTTAAGCTCAGAATTCAAAATAACGCCCAGGAAGAACAAAATATTACTTTGTCCCCTTGTAACACAAATAACTATTAATTGATTAGTGCTGTTTTCCCATATGGTATTCCAATGTCTTATCTTTTTTGTCACGTAACTGACTATAGTAGCTTTTAAAAGCAGTCTTATAATAATAAGGGTTTGATTTCACAAAAACATTTAGTTCATATATGTATAACGAAGGCATTGTCAGAATTTTTAAGCTTTTAAAATAGTGTTGACAGCTGGTAGTTTTGTCTACATTACACATTGCTAATGCATTTCTTTTGAGCGTTAAATACAGATTCCTTATCGACTGAGTTGCCCCAAGATATAATACCATATCTTAGGACAGGTGCCATAAGTCCACGATAAGCAGCTAATAAGGCTTCTTTATTAACAATTTTTGAGAGTTTAATAAATCATCATTTGCTCTGTAGGCTGTATACCTATGCAGATGATGATTTATTAATTCTTTTGCAGATATTATCTAAGTGTGTTTCCATGTCAGTCTATCATCAATATTAATTCCCAGAAACTTTGTATCTGTTACAGGACGTACTTTTCACATTGGTAACTAATGTTTATATTTGTCAGTTGGGTTCTCTGGTGAAAGTGTATTATTTTCGTTTTGTTTATATTTATTTTAAGATTATTTTCGTTTTAACCATTGAATTATCCTATTTAATGTTTAGTTGTCTACGTGCTCATAATAATTTTCTTTGTCTCTTTTTATTATGACTGTGCTATCATCTGCAAATAATTAGATTCTTCTTTATAATCTAAATATATAATAATTTATAAATAATCCGTATTATGATATGACGGATAGAGTTCGGATCTAGTGCGCAATCCCGAACGCGACTACTTCACACTACATTTCTCGGATTCGGCTCGGATGCTGTGCGTAATCGCTCTTACAAGATAAATTTTACTGACGTAACACTAGCCAAGCGATGTGTCTAAACAAAGATGTTCTTTTCGTCTTTGCTTTTTACCACTAAAGGTTCTTGAACCGAATTAGTTTACAACAAATGCTAAAGATATTGATTGAATGGCTGGTGCCACAAATGATTTTTGTAAGGGCAGATGCAAGATCGAGCTCGAAAAATATATCACTTCTTATTGGTTTTATTTTTATCATTCTAGACGAAATAGGAGTTTTAATCGTTTTTTTTATTTATTTCAATAGGTGCACCCGCAGCAAAGAAACCGAGACTCGATCTGCAAAAGGAAAAAATCGAGAATTCAATATCACCCAAGGATAAGAACAACGAGAAAGCACATTCAAAGAATACAAAACAAGCTATTAAAAATAAATCTATTAATAGTAAAAGAGAAAATGCTATTTCAAGTAAAACTGTTATTGGAGGTAAACCAAAAGTTACTAATAATGCTTTTTGTAATATTAAAGATGTTGTAAAAACGAAAAGTAACGAGAATATTGCATTAAGTCATTGTACTAATGTTAAAAAAGATGAATTCAAATGTAAAATATGTAACTACAAAGGTATTAACAGTAGTGATATTAAGAGACATAGCTTAAGACACAATAATGTATATGCTAAAGTTAGAAAATATAAATGTAAGAACAGTTTTAGTACTCCAGGCCATTTAAAAACACACATTCGTTCACACACTGGTGAGAAACCTTACAAATGTGATATTTGTCTGAACAGTTTTAGTAGGCTGGATCACTTAAAACGACACATTCGTTCACACGCTGCTGAGAAACCTTACAAATGTGATATTTGTCTGAGAAGCTTTAGTGTAAAGAGTAGTTTGAAAGATCATAATAATACACATACTGGAGAAAAACCTTATAAATGTGACATTTGTCAGAAAACTTTTAATCATCAAAGTAATTTAAAAGAACACATTCGATCACACACTGGCGAGAAACCTTACAAATGTGATATTTGTCTGAACAGTTTTAGTAGGCTGGATCACTTAAAACGACACATTCGTTCACACGCTGCTGAGAAACCTTACAAATGTGATATTTGTCAGAACAGTTTTAGTACGCAAGGTAGTTTAAAAATACACATTCGTTCACACACTGGTGAGAAACCTTACAAATGTGATATTTGTCTGAACAGTTTTAGTAGGCAGGATATCTTAAAACAACACATTCGTTCACACACTGGTGAGAAACCTTACAAATGTGATATTTGTCAGAACAGTTTTAGTCAGCAAGGTCATTTAAAAAAACACATTCGATCACACACTGGTGAGAAACCTTACAAATGTGATATTTGTCTGAACAGTTTTAGTCGGCAAGGCCAATTAAAAATACACATTCGTTCACACACTGGTGAGAAACCTTACAAATGTGATATTTGTCTGAGAAGCTTTATTGTAAAGAGTAGTTTGAAAGATCATATTAGTACACACACTGGAGTAAAACCTTATAAATGTGACATTTGTCAGAAAACTTTTAGTCATCAAGGTTATTTAAAAAAACACATTCGATCACACACTGGTGAGAAACCTTACAAATGTGATATTTGTCTGAGAAGCTTTAGTGTAAAGAGTAATTTGAAAACTCATATTAGTATACACACTGGAGAAAAACCTTATAAATGTGACATTTGTCTGAGAAGCTTTAGTGTAAAGAGTAATTTGAAAACTCATATTAGTATACACACTGGTGAGAAACCTTACAAATGTGATATTTGTCAGAACAGTTTTAGTACGCAAGGTAGTTTAAAAATACACATTCGTTCACACACTGGTGAGAAACCTTACAAATGTGATATTTGTCTGAACAGTTTTAGTAGGCAGGATATCTTAAAAAAACACATTCGTTCACACACTGGTGAGAAACCTTACAAATGTGATATTTGTCAGAACAGTTTTAGTCAGCAAGGTCATTTAAAAAAACACATTCGATCACACACTGGTGAGAAACCTTACAAATGTGATATTTGTCTGAACAGTTTTATTCAGCAAGGCCAATTAAAAATACACATTCGTTCACACACTGGTGAAAAACCTTACAAATGTGATATTTGTCAGAACAGTTTTAGTCAGCAAGGCCAATTAAAAATACATATTCGTTCACACACTGGGGAGAAACCTTACAAATGTGATATTTGTCTGAACAGTTTTAGTAGGCTGGATCACTTAAAACGACACATTCGTTCACACGCTGGTGAGAATACGAAAACTTATTTACAAATGTCACAATTATAAAATTTTGACATTTGTAAAATAAGTTTTCGTCAAAAGGTCGATTTGAAAAAGCATATGCGTATACACAGGTGATAAACCATATCAAATCCAGAAATATCATGAAATTTGTAATAATAGCTTCCGACAAATTATGTTTCCTAATGAACTTCATGACTGTGCTGATAGTATGTGTCAGAACATATACAACACAGATTTGTAATTGACAACTTATACAACAATATTGTTAATATATTAAGTCAGGCTTCGGCAAACAGTCGCAGTCTCTTACCTAGGAAGCCGACTAATGTTAAGTGTGTCCATTGTTGGAACAAGCATGTCAGAGATGTCCACGGGCAGGCTAGACTGGACCATCAATTGGGGTTTACTATGCCAAATCGAATACCAATTGATCGACCATAATATCGAATGGTTAATAAATCGCACGTTCAATCTACCATACACTCAATACATCAAGTGTTCAAAATATCGAATGTTTGTTTGATCGAGCGTTCAAAGTATCACATACCCATTCTATCGAAATATCAATACCCTGAATATTTTTTTTTTTTTTTTTTTTTATATTTTGTGTGAATTGCAATTGCACGGAGAAACTCTATTAAATTCATGTTGTTTTTATTATTTAATTATTTTTAAATCGCATTATCGTCCCTTTTGCCTCTTTTTTGTGGATTGGAAAGATCTACCTTCTCAATTGTTCTATTTGTTATAGCTTGCTACTTAACTAAAAATTTTATGGTAGCATAAAGACCCCGTTTGTGCTTATCAAGTAACATGTTCCATCTTCTGTGTCATCTTTCAATGTTGTTTTGAGTTCTAGGAAATCCCAGTGCATTATTTTGAAACACAGACCACAGTGATGGTGGAAACATCGGTGATGAGCTCGCTATAAGTAATTTATTATTGCCTGTCTCACGAGAATTAATATTTCCCAAAACATAATATTTTCCAAACCAGTTTGTGATATTACTTGCCTCGATGGGTAACACTTCTTCTTTCAATTTATTGAAAGCATCTGGTATTTCTTCTTGGGGTATATAAGCAAGTGCTATAATGTGTCTTAACTTGACAGCATCATGGCCATATTTACTTTGCAAACCATTTTGTTGAATTTGACGCCATACATTTTGACCTAAGTGGAATAGACAGCATTTGTGTTGCGCATCAGGAAATTCTTGTTTTACATCTCGAAATCCGTCATTATTACTCGTGGGTTCAATTCGATATCATATTCTAGAGCATATTCCTTTAGTGCTTAAAAAAATAAGCCTTATAAAACGCTAAGAATGTTATACATGGCCCTAGCAGACTCGGTTATCAACTACGGACTCAGCAGCTATGGGAGAACTTATCACACATACTTGACAGATATCTATAAGCTACGGCGAAGAATATTAAAAGTAATTACACCTAAACATATAAGCAAGAAGTTCGAAAATAATGACGAAGATCTTTTTAAATACTGTAATGTTATGAATGTGTTCAATAAAGAGGAATTTTTCACTCTCACTGAAGTGAATAGACCCGAGCTGCTAACCGAAAAAACAAGATCTGACTTTCTTAGAAATCTTCTTTCTTTCTTTCTTTGTTTTAAAAAACGTTGCCCCACACTAGGAATTTCTTCCTGTATCGTGGGTGCGTTTACAAACATATAAACTCACATACACAAACACCCAGAGCCGGAACAACTATCTGTAGGTCATACAAATATTTGTTCCGTGCGGGAATCGAACCCGCGACACGCAACGCAGCAGTCAATCGCTCAACCACTGCGCCAACCGTGCTCCCAAAAAAAAAAACATAAATACAGCTTACCAAAATACAATAATGTGTACGGAATGAGGGTTGCAGAATACTTCGTACCTCTTTTTCTTAATAAGCTCCCAGAAGACTTGCAAACTTTATACAAGAGTGGTTCGAAAGGTTGTAAGTACAAATTAAAACGTTTCCTAACACAGTAAAATTCTCCAAATAATTTATCTCTCAACAAAATGTATCAATGTTTATTATAAATGTATTTTTATATGTAATTTGATAATTAATATGTAATATTGTATTTACTCAGCATTGCAATTTGTAATTAAATTTAAAATAAACGGCTCGCCATCACACAGTTAAGCCCTGTGAAGTTTTTGTTGTGTGGCTAAAACCAAATGTAAAATACGTTAAGAATTTTGAAAAAAAAAAAAAAAAATTATCCTATTTAATGTTTAGTTGTCTACGTGCTTATAATAATTTTCTTTATCTCTTTTTATTATGACTGTGCTATCATCTGCAAATAATTAGATTCTTCTTTATAATCTAAATATATAATTATAAATAATCCGGCTCTAGTGCGCAATCCCGAACGCGACTACTTCACACTACATTTCTCGGATTCGGCTCGGATGCTGTGCGTAATCGCTCTTACAAGAAAAATTTTACTGACGTAACACTAGTCAAGCGATGTGTCTAAACAAAGATGTTCTTTTCCTCTTTGCTTTTTACCACTAAAGGTTCTTGAACCGAATTAGTTTACAACAAATGCTAAAGATATTGATTGAATGGCTGGTGCCACAAATGATTTTTGTAAAGGCAGATGCAAGATCGAGCTCGAAAAATATATCACTTCTTATTGGTTTTATTTTTACCATTCTAGACGAAATAGGAGATTTTATCGTTTTTTTTATTTATTTCAATAGGTGCACCCGCAGCAAAGAAACCGAGACTCGATCTGCAAAAGGAAAAATTCGAGAATTCAATATCACCCAAGAATAAGAACAACGAGAAAGCACATTCAAAGAATACAAAACAAGCTATTAAAAATAAATCTATTAATAGTAAAAGAGAAAATGCAATTTCAAGTAAAACTGTTATTGGAGGTAAACCAAAAGTTACTAATAATACTTTTTGTAATATTAAAGATGTTGTAAAAACGAAAAGTAACGAGTATATTGCATTAAGTCATTGTACTAATGTTAAAAAAGATGAATTCAAATGTAAAATATGTAACTACAAAGGTATTAACAGTAGTGATATTAAGAGACATAGCTTAAGACACAATAATGTATATGCTAAAGTTAGAAAATATAAATGTAATATTTGTCAGAACAGTTTTAGTACTCCAGGCCATTTAAAAACACACATTCGTTCACACACTGGTGAGAAACTTTACAAATGTGATATTTGTCTGAGAAGCTTTAGTGTAAAGGGTAATTTAAAAAAACACATTCTTTTACACACTGGTGAGAAACCTTACAAATGTGATATTTGTCTGAGAAGCTTTATTGTAAAGAGTAGTTTGAAAGATCATATTAGTACACACACTGGAGAAAAACCTTATAAATGTGACATTTGTCAGAAAACTTTTAGTCATCAAGGTTATTTAAAAAAACACATTCGATCACACACTGGTGAGAAACCTTACAAATGTGATATTTGTCTGAACAGTTTTAGTAGGCTGGATCACTTAAAACGACACATTCGTTCACACGCTGCTGAGAAACCTTACAAATGTGATATTTGTCTGAGAAGCTTTAGTGTAAAGAGTAGTTTGAAAGATCATAATAATATACATACTGGAGAAAAACCTTATAAATGTGACATTTGTCAGAAAACTTTTAATCATCAAAGTAATTTAAAAAAACACATTCGATCACACACTGGTGAGAAACCTTACAAATGTGATATTTGTCTGAACAGTTTTAGTCAGCAAGGCCATTTAAAAATACACATTCGTTCACACACTGGTGAGAAACCTTACAAATGTGATATTTGTCTGAACAGTTTTAGTCAGCAAGGTCATTTAAAAAAACACATTCGATCACACACTGGTGAGAAACCTTACAAATGTGATATTTGTCAGAAAATTTTTAGTCAGCAAGGCCAATTAAAAATACACATTCGATCACACACTGGTGAGAAACCTTACAAATGTGATATTTGTCTGAACAGTTTTAGTAGGCAGGATATCTTAAAAAAACACATTCGTTCACACACTGGTGAGAAACCATACAAATGTGATATTTGTCAGAACAGTTTTAGTCAGCAAGGTCATTTAAAAAAACACATTCGATCACACACTGGTGAGAAACCTTACAAATGTGATATTTGTCTGAACAGTTTTAGTCAGCAAGGCCAATTAAAAATACACATTCGTTCACACACTGGTGAGAAACCTTACAAATGTGATATTTGTCAGAACAGTTTTAGTCAGCAAGGCCAATTAAAAATACACATTCGTTCACACACTGGTGAGAAACCTTACAAATGTGATATTTGTCAGAACAGTTTTAGTCAGCAAGGCCAATTAAAAATACATATTCGTTCACACACTGGTGAGAAACCTTACAAATGTGATATTTGTCTGAACAGTTTTAGTAGGCTGGATCACTTAAAACGACATATTCGTTCACACGCTGGTGAGAAAACGAAAACTTATTTACGAATGTCACAATTATAAAATTGTGACATTTGTAAAATAAGTTTTCGTCAAAAGGTCGATTTGTAAAAGCATATGCGTATACACAGGTGATAAACCATATCAAATCCAGAAATATCATGAAATTTGTAATAATAGCTTCCGACAAATTATGTTTCCTAATGAACTTCATGACTGTGCTGATAGTATGTGTCAGAACATATACAACACAGATTTGTAATTGACAACTTATAAAACAATATTGTTAATATATTAATTCAGGCTTCGGGAAACAGTCGCAGTCTCTTACCAAGGAAGCCGACTAATGTTAAGTGTGTCCATTGTTGGAACAAGCATGTCAGAGATGTCCACGGGCAGGCTAGACTGGACCATCAATTGGGGTGTACTTTGCCAAATCGAATGCCAAATAATCGAATACCAATTGATCGACCACTATAAATCGAACGCCTAAATACTCGAATGTTCATAATATCGAATGGTTAATAAATCGAACGTTCAATCTACGATACACTCAATACATCGAGTGTTCAAAATATCGAATGTTTGTTTGATCGAGCGTTCAAAGTATCACATACCCAGTCTATAGAAATATCAATACTCTGAATATTTTTTATAAATCACATTTTAATCTTAAAATTCTATTTTACATTTTTTTGTGTGAATTGCAGTTGCACGGAGAAACTCTATTAAATTCATGTTTTCTTTATTATTTAATAATTTTTAAATCGCATTATGGACAATAATGCGATTTAAATATGCGACTTTTGCCTCTTTTTTGTGGATTGGAAAGATCTACCTTCTCAATTGTTCTATTTGTTATAGCTTGCTACTTAACTAAAAATTTTATGGTAGCATAAAGACTCCGTTTGTGCTTATCAAGTAACGTGTTCCATCTTCTGTGCCATCTTTCAATGTTGTTTTGAGTTCTAGGAAATCCCCGTGCATTATTTTGAAACACAGACCACAGTGATGGTGGAAACATCGGTGATGAGCTCGCTATAAGTAATTTATTATTGCCCGTCTCACGAGAATTAATATTTCCCAAAACATAATATTTTCCAAACCAGTTTGTGATATTACTTGCCTCGATGGGTAACACTTCTTCTTTCAATTTATTGAAAGCATCTGGTATTTCTTCTTGGGGTATATAAGCAAGTGCTATAATGTGTCTTAACTTGACAGCATCATGGCCATATTTACTTTGCAAACCATTTTGTTGAATTTGACGCCATACATTTTGACCTAAGTGGAATAGACAGCATTTGTGTTGCGCATCAGGAAATTCTTGTTTTACATCTCGAAATCCGTCATTATTACTCGTGGGTTCAATTCGATATCATATTCTAGAGCATATTCCTTTAGTGCTTAAAAAAATAAGCCTTATAAAACGCTAAGAATGTTATACATGGCCCTAGCAGACTCGGTTATCAACTACGGACTCAGCAGCTATGGGAGAACTTATCACACATACTTGACAGATATCTATAAGCTACGGCGAAGAATATTAAAAGTAATTACACCTAAACATATAAGCAAGAAGTTCGAAAATAATGACGAAGATCTTTTTAAATACTGTAATGTTATGAATGTGTTCAATAAAGAGGAATTTTTCACTCTCACTGAAGTGAATAGACCCGAGCTGCTAACCGAAAAAACAAGATCTGACTTTCTTAGAAATCTTCTTTCTTTCTTTCTTTGTTTTAAAAAACGTTGCCCCACACTAGGAATTTCTTCCTGTATCGTGGGTGCGTTTACAAACATATAAACTCACATACACAAACACCCAGAGCCGGAACAACTATCTGTAGGTCATACAAATATTTGTTCCGTGCGGGAATCGAACCCGCGACACGCAACGCAGCAGTCAATCGCTCAACCACTGCGCCAACCGTGCTCCCAAAAAAAAAAACATAAATACAGCTTACCAAAATACAATAATGTGTACGGAATGAGGGTTGCAGAATACTTCGTACCTCTTTTTCTTAATAAGCTCCCAGAAGACTTGCAAACTTTATACAAGAGTGGTTCGAAAGGTTGTAAGTACAAATTAAAACGTTTCCTAACACAGTAAAATTCTCCAAATAATTTATCTCTCAACAAAATGTATCAATGTTTATTATAAATGTATTTTTATATGTAATTTGATAATTAATATGTAATATTGTATTTACTCAGCATTGCAATTTGTAATTAAATTTAAAATAAACGGCTCGCCATCACACAGTTAAGCCCTGTGAAGTTTTTGTTGTGTGGCTAAAACCAAATGTAAAATACGTTAAGAATTTTGAAAAAAAAAAAAAAAAAATCCTATTTAATGTTTAGTTGTCTACGTGCTTATAATAATTTTCTTTATCTCTTTTTATTATGACTGTGCTATCATCTGCAAATAATTAGATTCTTCTTTATAATCTAAATATATAATTATAAATAATCCGGCTCTAGTGCGCAATCCCGAACGCGACTACTTCACACTACATTTCTCGGATTCGGCTCGGATGCTGTGCGTAATCGCTCTTACAAGAAAAATTTTACTGACGTAACACTAGTCAAGCGATGTGTCTAAACAAAGATGTTCTTTTCCTCTTTGCTTTTTACCACTAAAGGTTCTTGAACCGAATTAGTTTACAACAAATGCTAAAGATATTGATTGAATGGCTGGTGCCACAAATGATTTTTGTAAAGGCAGATGCAAGATCGAGCTCGAAAAATATATCACTTCTTATTGGTTTTATTTTTACCATTCTAGACGAAATAGGAGATTTTATCGTTTTTTTTATTTATTTCAATAGGTGCACCCGCAGCAAAGAAACCGAGACTCGATCTGCAAAAGGAAAAATTCGAGAATTCAATATCACCCAAGAATAAGAACAACGAGAAAGCACATTCAAAGAATACAAAACAAGCTATTAAAAATAAATCTATTAATAGTAAAAGAGAAAATGCAATTTCAAGTAAAACTGTTATTGGAGGTAAACCAAAAGTTACTAATAATACTTTTTGTAATATTAAAGATGTTGTAAAAACGAAAAGTAACGAGTATATTGCATTAAGTCATTGTACTAATGTTAAAAAAGATGAATTCAAATGTAAAATATGTAACTACAAAGGTATTAACAGTAGTGATATTAAGAGACATAGCTTAAGACACAATAATGTATATGCTAAAGTTAGAAAATATAAATGTAATATTTGTCAGAACAGTTTTAGTACTCCAGGCCATTTAAAAACACACATTCGTTCACACACTGGTGAGAAACCTTACAAATGTGATATTTGTCTGAGAAGCTTTAGTGTAAAGGGTAATTTAAAAAAACACATTCTTTTACACACTGGTGAGAAACCTTACAAATGTGATATTTGTCTGAGAAGCTTTATTGTAAAGAGTAGTTTGAAAGATCATATTAGTACACACACTGGAGAAAAACCTTATAAATGTGACATTTGTCAGAAAACTTTTAGTCATCAAGGTTATTTAAAAAAACACATTCGATCACACACTGGTGAGAAACCTTACAAATGTGATATTTGTCTGAACAGTTTTAGTAGGCTGGATCACTTAAAACGACACATTCGTTCACACGCTGCTGAGAAACCTTACAAATGTGATATTTGTCTGAGAAGCTTTAGTGTAAAGAGTAGTTTGAAAGATCATAATAATATACATACTGGAGAAAAACCTTATAAATGTGACATTTGTCAGAAAACTTTTAATCATCAAAGTAATTTAAAAAAACACATTCGATCACACACTGGTGAGAAACCTTACAAATGTGATATTTGTCTGAACAGTTTTAGTCAGCAAGGCCATTTAAAAATACACATTCGTTCACACACTGGTGAGAAACCTTACAAATGTGATATTTGTCTGAACAGTTTTAGTCAGCAAGGTCATTTAAAAAAACACATTCGATCACACACTGGTGAGAAACCTTACAAATGTGATATTTGTCAGAAAATTTTTAGTCAGCAAGGCCAATTAAAAATACACATTCGATCACACACTGGTGAGAAACCTTACAAATGTGATATTTGTCTGAACAGTTTTAGTAGGCAGGATATCTTAAAAAAACACATTCGTTCACACACTGGTGAGAAACCATACAAATGTGATATTTGTCAGAACAGTTTTAGTCAGCAAGGCCAATTAAAAATACACATTCGTTCACACACTGGTGAGAAACCTTACAAATGTGATATTTGTCAGAACAGTTTTAGTCAGCAAGGCCAATTAAAAATACACATTCGTTCACACACTGGTGAGAAACCTTACAAATGTGATATTTGTCAGAACAGTTTTAGTCAGCAAGGCCAATTAAAAATACATATTCGTTCACACACTGGTGAGAAACCTTACAAATGTGATATTTGTCTGAACAGTTTTAGTAGGCTGGATCACTTAAAACGACATATTCGTTCACACGCTGGTGAGAAAACGAAAACTTATTTACGAATGTCACAATTATAAAATTGTGACATTTGTAAAATAAGTTTTCGTCAAAAGGTCGATTTGTAAAAGCATATGCGTATACACAGGTGATAAACCATATCAAATCCAGAAATATCATGAAATTTGTAATAATAGCTTCCGACAAATTATGTTTCCTAATGAACTTCATGACTGTACTGATAGTATGTGTCAGAACATATACAACACAGATTTGTAATTGACAACTTATAAAACAATATTGTTAATATATTAATTCAGGCTTCGGGAAACAGTCGCAGTCTCTTACCAAGGAAGCCGACTAATGTTAAGTGTGTCCATTGTTGGAACAAGCATGTCAGAGATGTCCACGGGCAGGCTAGACTGGACCATCAATTGGGGTGTACTTTGCCAAATCGAATGCCAAATAATCGAATACCAATTGATCGACCACTATAAATCGAACGCCTAAATACTCGAATGTTCATAATATCGAATGGTTAATAAATCGAACGTTCAATCTACGATACACTCAATACATCGAGTGTTCAAAATATCGAATGTTTGTTTGATCGAGCGTTCAAAGTATCACATACCCAGTCTATAGAAATATCAATACTCTGAATATTTTTTATAAATCACATTTTAATCTTAAAATTCTATTTTACATTTTTTTGTGTGAATTGCAGTTGCACGGAGAAACTCTATTAAATTCATGTTTTCTTTATTATTTAATAATTTTTAAATCGCATTATGGACAATAATGCGATTTAAATATGCGACTTTTGCCTCTTTTTTGTGGATTGGAAAGATCTACCTTCTCAATTGTTCTATTTGTTATAGCTTGCTACTTAACTAAAAATTTTATGGTAGCATAAAGACTCCGTTTGTGCTTATCAAGTAACGTGTTCCATCTTCTGTGCCATCTTTCAATGTTGTTTTGAGGTGTAGGAAATCCCCGTGCATTATTTTGAAACACAGACCACAGTGATGGTGGAAACATCGGTGATGAGCTCGCTATAAGTAATTAATTATTGCCCGTCTCACGAGAATTAATATTTCCCAAAACATAATATTTTCCAAACCAGTTTGTGATATTACTTGCCTCGATGGGTAACACTTCTTCTTTCAATTTATTGAAAGCATCTGGTATTTCTTCTTGGGGTATATAAGCGAGTGCTATAATGTGTCTTATCTTGACAGCAAACTCAGCATAATGGCCATATTTACTTTGCAAACCATTTTGTTGAATTTGACGCCATACATTTTGACCTAAGTGGAATAGACAGCATTTGTGTTGCGCATCAGGAAATTCTGATTTTTATCTCTAAACCAAAATTGACACGTGCAAATGTCAATTTTTTTTTAGAGCTTATTAGGAGGCCTAAGATATGTATTCTATATAAAAAGTATTCAGTGTAGGTATTGGTATTTCGATAGAATGAATATGTGATGCGTTAAACGCTCGATCAAACAAACATTCGATATTTTGAAAACTCGATGTATTGAGTGTATGGTAGATTGAACGTTCTATTTATTAACCATTCGATATTATGAACGTTCGAGTATTTAGGCGTTCGATTTATAGTGGTCGATCAATTGGTGTTCGATAATTTGCCATAGTACACCCATCAATTGTAAGTAAACCAGCCAATGGTCCTTTGTATGATAAAATGTGTGAAAGCCGACGAGTTTTCAAGTCCCGCTTAATGTACTGTCAGAACAATCAGGATCAGATAAAAATGGATGTACTGGCCTCACAACATTTTGCAAAAAAAAAAATGAAATCCTCCTTGTTGCCGGGGTCTGATACTGAATGTCACCCAGTAGAAAAACCTATTGGGTTTTCAAGTAAGGATGTGGCTGACTTTATTAAATATAAGAAAAGAGGGAAGTCACCTGGTCATGAGGGACTCAGTGTCGAGCACTTGCAGCTTGGGGGAGTTCAGCTGTATAGGGTTTTAGCCATGTTTTACACTTTTTGTATACGGCACTCATCTAATCATCTCTTCATCTAATCTTATGAGAACAGTGGTTGTGCCAATAGGGAAAAATGGCACTGCTGATATCTCTGATAGAAGTAACTACAGGCCGATTTCTTTAGCTGCTATAATCGCAAAGGTGGTTGATGGGTTATTGGATAGAAAACTTGATCGTTTTGTAACATTACAAGATAGACAGTTCAGTTTCAGAGAGGGGTTGTCAACTGAAAATGCAATACTGTCTCTGAAACACAGTGTTGATTATTATGTAAAAAGGCAGACTCCAGTATATGCATGCTTCTTGGATTTGTCCAAAGCTTTTGATCTGGTGTCATCATCGACGACATAGCCACTACACGCCTAATGCTTGATCTAATATATCAAAAAAATTCTGTCAACTAGCTGAGGTATGAGGCACGGGACGACTGCGCTCTGATTGGTCCCTTACCAAGGTCATACGCCTCATTAAGGGTGGGACAGGTTTAAATAAAACCGGGAAGGTATCGATAATTTTATAAATAGTATTTGTAGTTATTTATTTTTTATTAATATAACCTTTTTTATTATTCATTATACGGCGCTTTAACATTTTAGTAATAAAATAAAATGTTAAAACTAAAAATGAATATCATAATTCTAAAGGCAACATACTTTTTTGGGTTGTTAGTTCTTAAATATAGTAATATTAAATATTAGTAAAAAACGTAATCAAAAAATCGTTTCAAAATTAATAAACTATTCAATTTAATGTCTTTATTGGTAAGGTTTCTAGTTCTATCGATAACAGATTTGGTCATAGGATATGGTGCATCACTAGTTCCAAATATGAAATTATAGAGGAGAATCACTAGTTCCATTTACGAAATTGTAGAGGAGAAGAGATAGCGAAAAAAATACTTTAAAAAGAAAGAGACACAAACATGCGGTCGGCGTTTTCATCTATAATCGTGACCAGTATAATATGAACTCCGTCAAATAATAGCAGAAAATAAATCTAATTATGTTTATGTAACTAATAACTTATCAATGAAATGTTATGCCATTTTACTCGAAACCGAAGTCTAGCTGTTGTTACCATACCAACGTATTGTTCAAGAGGCCATTATAATATTTATTTCATAATTTTTTTGTTGACGGACGCGGAAGTGTTTACGGTTCACAGAAGTGGTCGCTACTAATTCGAAATTGTCGAGTGGCTTCCTATAATACCTGGATATGATCTTTTAGTCATATGTGTTGACAGACATCGCTTGCCTGTTATTAGGCGTCTAGAGGCTGTGTGGTCGCTGGGTGTCATATAATAAGATTTGGACAAAGTTAAGAACTGCAGGTGTCCCAGCCGATCTTGTGAATATCCTCTCCTACTGGTACAGTGAACAGCTTAACATATTAAGGTGGGGAGATGTATACTCAGATGAATATTCTTTAGTGTGGCGTCAGGCAGGGCGGACTGACTTCGCCTCGGCTCTTTAATATGTATGTTAACCAGTTGATTGAGGAGCTCAGCAGCATGCATGTTGGATGCCATATTGATGACATATGTGTCAATAATTTAAGTTATGCAGATGATATGGTGCTGCTGAGCCCCTCAATTGGGGGTCTCAGACAGCTGTTAAAGGTGTGTAAGGTTTATGCTGCGGAACATGACCTGAGATACAACGAAAGTAAAAGTGAGTTCATGTTATTTAAATGTAAAAATAAAAACAATATCTTTATACCACCTATATTACTTAATGGTGCACCTCTAAGTCGTGTTGCACAGTTTAAATATCTGGGACACATTGTAACTGAAAGTTTGAGTGACGAATTAGACATAGAGAGGGAGCGCAGCAGCCTAATTGCGTAAGTGAATTCTGCAAAGGAAACAAGTCGATTCTTTCAAAGAATCAGAATCATTTCATTCAAGTTTTTCGGTATTGCGAAACTAATTTGGAAAGCTAGCGTTAGCTTTCCAATTCCTTCTTTGAGTTGAACACAGACTACTTAGAGATACTACGGAGCTGAAGATATATGACATTTGTATTACACAATACCAATAGTGAAGTTTTTTCTCGATTTTTCCGCTTTCATTCATTCTTTTACAATCAATTCTACGTCAAAATATTGGTAATGAAAGGAGCACAACCTTTCCGTTTCAGAGTGTAATATGCAATACGAAAAGTCGTTTTTGGGAAGGTTCCAACTTGTTTGCTTTGCAGAATTCACTTACGCAATTAGGCTGAAGGGCATTGTCGGTGCGCGGTAATATGTTGGCACACAGGTTCGCTCGATGTATTGCGCCTGTTAAAATAATAATGTTCAAGGCATTCTGCCAGACGTTCTACACGAGCGGCCTGTGGGCAAACTTTACGCAAAAAGCAAACAATGCCTTGCGCGTCCAGTAAAATAATGTGTTCAGGGCTCTGTTTGGGCTCCCTCGATATTGCAGTGCATAAAAATTGTAGAGAATTTTTTTATAGATAATTGCATAATCTACAATTTTAGTCTGGCCTATTTTATCATAAAACTTACCGTTCGGCTAAAAAACGCAAGAGACCCATATTTGCGAACTTTGACCCGGAATATTTTTTTTTTTGCAAGTATGGGATCCATGGGGACTTTTTATATTTCATTTATAATGGTGTTCCGAACATTCGTACCAATTTTCAGCTCTATGCGAATTACTGTAAACCTACCCCTATTTTTGGTCTAATTTGACCGGACTACTTGGTACATCTGCGAACATCATCTTCTTGCTCTTGTCCCATGTCACTTGGGGTCGACGCAACACGTTATATTCTTCCATTCCGCTCTGTCAACCGTCTCGCTATAACTTTATTTCATTGTATACTTGTGATTTTAATTTTCCTTGTTTATAATGACTCATAAACAATAAAAATTCAGTAATAAATTTAAGTGAGTAAGTAATCATTTATTAGCTCAAACATGAGTACAGTACACACAACAAATAATTGTCGATAAATGTAAAAAATTTAAAAAATACAGCTCGTCATGTTTGCCTTAGATAATGGCATGCAAATATTAATAATAGAATACAAATCAAAATAATTAAATGTAAATCAAAATAATAAATATAAAATATCATGTTATATACTCAAATTATTTTAAAATGTCGTGCAAATGTTAAAATTATCATTCTAGAATGTCAAAACGAAAAAAATTTAAATTGTTGAAATATTAAATTAAATCATAATAATAAAATAAAATATACATGTTTGTCATATTGAGCCAAATTATTAAAAATATGTAAAAATAATAATAAAAATACAATTAAAAATAAACTATAAAGATGTCAACATAAAAAAAAACCGGCCAAGTGCGAGTCGGACTCGCACACGAAGGGTTCCGTACCATTATCGCAAAACACTGCAAAAAAAAAAACAAGTTTGTTGTATGGGAGCCCCCCTTAATTTATTTTATTTTAATTTAATAATTATTATTTTTTGAAGAGAATATACAACTGAATATTCTGTGAATATTTCAAGCGTCTACCTGTTGCCTATTTTTATTATTAATATCGAGCAAAAAACGGCAAAAATATCACGTTTGTTGTATGGGAGCCCCCCTTTAATATTAATTTTATACTGTTTTTAGTATTTGTTGTTATAGCGGCAACAGGAATACATCATCTGTGAAAATTTCAACTGTCTAACTATCACAGTTCATGAGATACAGCCTGGTGACAGACAGACAGACAGACAGACAGACGGACAGCGAAGTCTCAGTAATAGGGTCCCGTTTTTACCCTTTGGGTACGGAACCCTAATAACAAACCAAATTAAAAATTACAAGTCCAGCATGAAATTATTAAAATTTCATAAATATAAGTTGGTATAAAAATTATTAATATTTATCATTTAAAAACTCATTTATATTATAACTAGCTGACCCGGCAAACTTTGTTTTGCCATAAAAACACCTAATATGCATCTACCCTACCTACCCTACCCTACCCTACCTACCCTACCCTACCCTACCTACCCTACCCTACCTACCCTACCCTACCCTACCTACCCTACCCTACCTACCCTACCCTACCTACCCTACCCTACCCTACCTACCCTACTTACCCTACCTACCCTACCCTACCTACCCTACCCTACCTACCCTACCTACCCTACCCTACCTACCCTACCCTACATACCCTACCCTACCTACCCTACCCTAATTTTCTTTTTTTTTTTTTTTTTGTAAATCTAATCCATTCTCGAATCTCCACGAACACACACAAAAAATTTCATCAAAATCGGTCCAGTCGTTTAGGAGGAGTTCAGTCACATACACACGCACACAAGAAATATATATATTAAGACTAGCTGACCCGGCAAACTTTGTTTTGCCATAAAAACACCTAATATGCATCTACCCTACCTACCCTACCCTACCCTACCTACCCTACCCTACCCTACCCTACCTACCCTAACCTACCTACCCTACCCTACCCTACCTACCCTACCCTACCCTACCTACCCTACCCTACCTACCCTACCCTACCTACCCTACCTACCCTACCCTAATTTTCCATTTTTTTTTTTTTTTTTTTGTAAATCTAAACCATTCTCGAATCTCCACGAACACACACAAAAAATTTCATCAAAATCGGTCCAGTCGTTTAGGAGGAGTTCAGTCACATACACACGCACACAAGAAATATATATATTAAGACTAGCTGACCCGGCAAACTTTGTTTTGCCATAAAAACACCTAATATGCATCTACCCTACCTACCCTACCCTACCCTACCTACCCTACCCTACCCTACCTACCCTACCCTACCCTACTTACCCTACCTACCCTACTTACCCTACCTACCCTACTTACCCTACCTACCCTACCCTACCTACCCTACCCTACCTACCCTACCCTACCTACCCTACCCTACCTACCCTACCCTACCTACCCTACCCTACCTACCCTACCCTACCTACCCTACCCTACCTACCCTACCCTACCTACCCTACCCTACCTACCCTACCCTAACTTTCCATTTTTTTTTTTTTGTAAATCTAAACCATTCTCGAATCTCCACGAACACACACAAAAAATTTCATCAAAATCGGTCCAGTCGTTTAGGAGGAGTTCAGTCACATACACACGCACACAAGAAATATATATATTAAGATAAGCCTTATCTGCTAAGAAATCTTTAACTTTTTTTTTGAATGCTAGATCATTCAACTGCTTCCAGCTTTTAGGAAATTTATTGTAAATTTCTGGAGCCATGCTAAGACTTTTACGCATAAGTGCCGTTTTGTGCTGATGTTGACAAATTTGAGTATTGTCACGTCTGTTTCTGGGAAATTGATCTGCCATGCGAGAAAATAAATGCGGATTAGCTCTCAAGAACATGGCATTTTCTAATATGTAAAGACAAGGCAATGTCAAAATTTTATTATTTTTTTTAAAATAAGGCTTGCAGCTCGTAGTGGTTTCAAGTTTAAACATCGACCGAATGCACCGCTTTTGAGTTTTGAAAACTAGTTCCCTATCAGTCGAGTTACCCCAAAAGATGATGCCGTACCTTAAGATGGACTCCGGTGAGCAAAGCATCGACACTAACTACTGCGGCAAGTGTAGGGTAGAGTGGTAGCCAATGAACCGCGTGTACCGTATGAACCATACTACCCACAGGCAATACGCGATTTTGCTAGCTCGTGCAAAAAACATATAACGACTCGCTTGCCTTGCCATGCAGTTTGATCTAGTCGCCGGCCGCCAGTCGCCACAAACGCATATGTGCGTCGCGTCCTTGTGTTTTGTTTATCAAAAAGGACGAAAAAATCGTGAGTTTTTTTTGTAATTGCTTTATTATTTTAACTCTTATTAAACTATGAGTGAATTGTGTGTGTAATGCGGGTCCTTGCGCTTGTATGAGACTACTTTTTGGAATTACTACTCAACTGTTACTGTGTAAAACTTATCCTAAAATATCCTAAGAGGGGATGGGTACGTAGTGAGTCACATTTACTGGGTGAGCAATGAACCACGGTTCATTGTGTACTACATCTAATTGCTTTGCCTAATGCTATTGTGTAGGTAACACTGATTGTATATTATATTTGTCACATATAAACAGGTGGGTAGTATTATTCCAGTCAACCTCTGATTGTTGATGTGAGTATCATTAAGTAGGTAATATTTCTTGATTTCAGCATGGGTTGAAACACATAAGGGCGGCAAGTCCGAAAAGGGGTTATCACACAGCAGCAGCTATTCAAAAAGGAATAGACAAACATTTGTCAGGGCTGAGTAGGTATTAGAAAAGCAGCCGAAGTAGCAAATCTTCCCTATCCAACACTGTGAAGATACATTGAAAAATACCGCAACAATCCGTCATGGAGCTGCATTACGAATCACGATGCAAGCAAAACTATAATGATGAAAGAGAAAACAGTATCTAGTAATATTTATTGGATTGTGCACATAAATTATATGGACCAACTTTAAAGACGCAGAATTGCCAAATGGCAGTGATTAACAAAATTGAAATGCCGCCATCGTGGAAAGTCCATGACATGGCAGGCTGAGATTGGATGTGGGTTTTAGAGCAAGACATCCTGAATTGTCAGTGGAAAACCGGAGGCTTGTAGTATGGCAAAAGCTACTAGTTACAGCATTTAATAAAAAGAACGGGATAAAATTTTACGACAACCTGAAAGAAGTTTTAAGTCGCTCTCCATCTTTTGCTAATGGAAGCCGAATATATAATCTTGTCGAAACCTCTACCGTGCAACGACCCCATAATGTTCTGGCAGCTAAAGGACGCAGTGTCTGTAAAGTCACCAGTGGGGAACGTGGAATCTTGGTTACAACTTGCTGTATTGTAAATGCGATTGGCAAGGCATTACCGCCAGCTATGATGTTTCCAAGATAAAACTATAAGGCACACATGCTGTATGGGGCACCCCCAGGGACACTTGGGTTAGTCGTACCTAGCGGTTGGATGAATACAGAATGATTTGTTATTTATTTTCAACTTAAAACAAACAATTATCGGTTTATCTATTACTGTGATTCATTGTGTACCACCTGGATCATTTAGTCCCACCCCCCCGGTTCATCGCGTACACTATGAACCATTTACCTTGTTTTAAAAAAACCTGTATAATTCAGGAAATAGGTAATATTTTCCAAAATTTTGAATGCAATGTGGTAGCTTATTAAATTACCTATGTGGTGAGATAAAAATATTTTCTTAGACTGCAATAACCACTGTGCTAGAGCTCTTCAAACTTTTGGTGGTTCATTGGCTACCACTCTACCCTATACAGAGCATATGCTGAGGTACTTATTTTTCTACTAACAGTCTCGACATGTGCCTTCCAATTTAACTTTTTGTCAATGTTAAGTCCTAAAAATTTTATTGTATCAACTTCGTCAATGATATCATTATTGTAACGTATGTCAAGATTATTTAAAAATGTCAAGGAACGTTGACTAAAGTGCATAATTTTAGTCTTAGTCAAATTTATTTTTAAGATATTATATTATATTACTTTTATTATTATTTTATATTACTGCAGTCAGTGAATTATTAATATCGCATTTATATGTCTCCCTATTTTTACACTCAATTGTCACTACACTATCATCGGCAAAGAGGCTCATCGGCTGCACTGTGAATTTAGGCAAATCATTTATATATATTGTAAACAAGGGCAGTGGTGACCCAGTGGTATCGGCCGCGACTTACAAGTTGTAGGTCGTGGGTTCGAGCCCAGGCAGGCGCTTTACTTTGTGTAAATTACTTCATCACCACTGCTCTCAAAACGGTGAAGGAAAACATCGTGACGAAACCGACATGTCCTAGAACCAAAAATTCGAATACATGTGACATCCACCAACCCGCACTGGGCCCGCGTGGTGGATTACGGTCCATTCCCTCTCACAGAGAGGAGGCCTGTGTCCCAGCAGTGGGAACATTAATAGGCTGATGATGTGATGTGAAACAAGGGCGGTCCCAAAACACTGCCTTGAGGGACACCATACATGACTTCACGCTCTTGCGACTGATGTGACTCTTCTCGCTGAGTAGTTATATTTACCCTACTAACTTCTGTAATTTGCTTCCTGTGCTGAAGATATGACTCAAAAAGCTTTAGTATGTTGCCTCTAATGCCATATGCTTCAAGTTTTTTAAGTAAAATACTGTGTTGAACATAATCAAACGCCTGAGTCATATCACAGAATATACTGCAAACTGGTTTATTTTGATCCATGTTTGTCGTCACTGTGTGTAAAAAATCATAAATTGCCATGTTTATAGTCTTTTATTCTCTGAAACCTTTTTGTTCATTATAGAGGATGTTATTGCGTTCTAAATATGAGTTAAGTTGTTTTTCAATATATTTTTCAAAAAATTTGGAAATTACTGGGATAAGCGAAATCGGTCTACAATTCACCATCAATTCTTTGTTATCTTTCTTAAACAGCGGCTTTACGACTGCTGTTTTGAGTGCTGTTCGATATATACCAGCACTAATACTGAAGTTAATTATGTAACTTAAAGGTGAGCATATGACGTGAGCTACCACTTTAAGTATTTTTGTAGAAATGCCATCGTAGCCTACACTATTCGTATTTTTGGGTGTTGATATAATTTTTAGGACTTCTTCCGGTGTGCTAGGTGTCATAAACATAGAATCTTTTTTGCTTGAAATATGTTGCGTCACTTTTGTTCCAGAATTAGCAATGGGTTTAATTTTTTCTATAAAGTAGTCGTTAAAGACATCCGCTGTATGTTTTGGGTCTGTAATGGTTTCATTATTACTTTTTATTTTATCTATAGCAGGCTTTGGTATATTTGTTTTGTTTAATAATTTGCCAGGTAGTTTTTGATTTGTTCGTGGATGTCTTAATTTTATAATTATTTTGAGCGAGCTGAGTCAGCTTTATAATTGTTTTATACCCCATGGCGTAATTTTTAAGACGAGTTTTATTTATCTGACTAGGTTTTATTCTCTACTGCCACAACAGTTGACGTTTCTTTTTGCTGAAAATCTTAATACCACGTGATATCCAATTAACTTTTTTTTTAATATTTACTGTTATCCAGATATGAGGAAAACATAGGTCATAAAGCAAAGTAAACAAATCTAAGAAAGCTGTATATGCCGTATTGGGGTTTTCAGCTTTGTAAACCTCTGTAAATGTCAAACATCTTAAATGATGTTCAAACCTACATACATTTTCTTTACTGTAATCACGTCTATAAATACGCCACCTATTTATCTAATTTGTTGACAGGGAATTTAAGAAGTTGCGCTGTGTGGTCAGATAATGCGAATTCTACTACTAAGGTTTTGCAGGGCTTATTGAAATTATGCGCAAAATTGTCTATGCATGTTTTGCTCTTCATTCGAGTTGGTTCGCTAAGTGCTAGTTTTAAGTTAAAATTTAATAGCAGATGTTCAAATTCAATCGAATTATTATTTCTTTTTAATATGTCAATGTTAAAATCTCCTGCTATGACAATTTTACGAGATTTCTTTACTAATAGTTTTAACAGCGTTAACAATTTATCTATGAATACTAAGAAATTCTTGCTGTTAGGTACCCTATAAATACATACAAAAACGGTGTTGTGGTTAATAAGCTCAATGGCGCAGCATTCAAATACACCAATAGAAGATATTTCTGCAATTTTCGGCAATTCTCTCCATTGATGTCCCTTCTTGACGAGTATACATGACCGACCCCTCTTATTTTCTTTTCTGCTGAAACACGCTGCCAAGCAAAAATTATCTATGCTTAATTGGTTTTCATATCCCTGCATCATAAAATGTTCCGTTATGCATAATACATCGACTTCCATGCCTTTTTCGGATAGTTCATGTAAACATACAAATAGAGAGTCAGCTTTGGAAATCAACCCGGCGATGTTATGATGCATTGCTTAAAGGTGGTTATTCAAGAAAAAATCGGTTACACTCTTTGTTGTCATCGTTGCTAATGTCTTCTTCGCTGGATTGCATGTCATAGTTTTGTAAGTCAGTTATTAGATTAAGCATATCCCTAAATATTACATGTAGTCCATAGTTGTTGATTCCACCTGATTTATTAAACATACTGTTGTCATATTTTAAATTTAAATTACTATCTAAGAGAAATGCTTGTCCATGTGATGATATGTCCAGATATAATAGATTATTAAAAGTCTCGATTCTCCAGTTGTATTCATAAAGCCGGGTATTCATTAGGCAACATTTGTTTATAAACACTGTTTATAAACAGTTTATAAACAGTGTTTCACAATGTTTCATCATCTCTGTAAACAGTTTATAAACATAGGTGATGAAACATTGTTTATGATACGTGTTGCCGTGCTCCTCGCTACGAATGGAGAGCAAGACGAAACATCTAGTTTATAAACAAAAGTCAATAGGTGTGGACGTGTGTTGCGCGAGTTTATAAACATGGAAGTAGTGTGGTCCAACAACCAGGTTTCGATGCTCATAGAGCTTTACCAACAGCGTAATATACTTTGGGATGCTTCAAATAAAGATTATAAAGATAAATTAAAAAAAAATGATGCTTGGGCCGACATTGCTGCAAAATTAAATATGTCGCAAAAGGAAGTGGAAACAAAGATGCATATTCTACGCTCACAATTTTCTCGTGAAAAGAAAAAACTTAAGTCATCAAAAAGAACTGGAAGCGGTGCCGAGGAAGTGATTAAAAGCAGATGGCAGTGGTATGATCCGCTACAATTTTTATTACGTGGTGCAACGACATCTGGAACATCGGATACAATGGGAACGGTGAGTACCTACATTTTTATATTATTTGCTAAGTTGATAATATTAATGTAATTTTTTCATCTTTTCAAGGTAACGGGTTAGTAAATTTTAAATCAAACACAAAACTCTAAATTATAATCAGAACTTTATTTGGAAAAAAAACAGGTAGGTACATAGGTACCTACTATTTTAAGTATTATGCATGAGAATTTTGCCACGGCACACTACCTTCTGGACTAATGAAATATTCAGCAAATTGATCTCTTACAACCGTAGCAGCTAGTGGGGGATGTCTTGCAATAGGTTGTAAATCCAACATGCTGTTGTGAGGGCCGATTTCTCTTCGCCAAAAACCTTCTATAATGTTATATTCTGAGTCTTCATAATCGAATGTTCCTGGTGGAGTATATATAGCCCGAGACTGTTTATTGCGCCTCAAAAAGTTATGCAAATATACACATGTCATTGTTACAATTTCACAAGTAGCAGGCTTAAGAGGTATGGCTTTTCTGAAAACGCGAAAGACAGCACATAATATGCCAAACACATTTTCTACTATCCTTCTTGATCTGGAAAGACGGTAGTTGTAAATGCGCTTTATAGTTCCACGATTGTGAATACCAGGATAAGGCTTCATAATATTTTCGGATAAGGCAAATGCGCTGTCCCCTACTATTACATAAGGTAGATTCGGACCATTTGGTAAAATTGGTTGTGGCTGTGGAATATTCAAATTGTTTTGAGTAATTGCATCGTAAAATGGAGTTTCTTGAAATACTCCACTGTCGGAAGATCTGCCTTTAGCACCACAATTCGCATATATAAAGTTGTAATCTGCATCAACTATTGCCAGTAGTACAATGCTGAATTGTTCTTTATAGTTGAAAAAATCACTGCCAGAGTTAAATGGTGCTTCAATAACAATATGTTTTCCATCAATGGAGCCGATACAATGAGGGAAATTCCATAATAATTCGAACTGGCGAGCCTTGTTTTTCCATTCTTGTTCAGTACTTGGAACCTGTAACCAATTTAAAACAATGATTTACAGGATGGCAGTGCCTCAACGCAGCCGTCAAATACACCGCCAACTGTGCCGCCGCCACCGCCAACATCACAACTGCCACTGCCACCGCCGCCACCGCCACCGCCACTTCCACAGTCAAACAACTCCAAAAAGAGGAAGTGTGACGAGAATCTCAATGAAATGTATGAAATTATGAAAAGTGCCAAAAAGAAGATGGAGGAACCTAAAGACGAATTTGAAATTTATGGCCAGTATGTGGCATCTGAATTGAAAAATGTGAAAAACCAAAGAGCACTGTTACAGGCCAAGTATTACATAAATAATATATTGCTACAAGCGACAATGGGCAATTTCGATAGTAATTATTTTGGTGGATATCAAGGCTATGGAGATGGATGGCTCGGCTATGGCGACGGATACCGCACCACATCATCAACGTCGACATATGCTGATGCATCTACACCAACGCAGACACCAGAACCCCAAGTCCATACTGCTACTGGTGACGAGTTGCGCTTTAGTAATCTTGACGAAATAGTTTCCCAGTTGGAAGATGACACACAATAAATAAATTGATGTGATTTGATTTAAATATTTGATAAATACCTACTTGAGTGATTTGAATTTATTTTATTTTACTCACCTTTACATAGTCCTTTAAAACTTTTGTCAATTCCTGACAAACTTCTCGTATAATCTTGCTGATTAATTGTTTTGATACTTTAAAAGTATATGACAGTGAGCCATATGAGTCACCTGTTGCAAGAAACCTTAAAGTTATAGCTAGTCTTCTCTGGGGCTCAATAGGATGCCGAAATTTCGTTTCCTGTTTTGTTATGGCTGGTCCAATCAATCTCAGTAAAATTTCAAAATCTGATGTTGACATTCTCGTGAAATTTTGAAAAGACCCATCAAATCCACGAAGGTCATGAAATACATAACTTCTATTTAAAAGATAATTTCGAATCCACCACCTTTTCTTCTTTTTTTTTCTAGTAGCACTCTTATGTAATATTATATAAGCAGCACAGAGCATCACTACCTCCTCGGGCGACATCCTGGCAACAACTGAGAAGTGTGGACTGCCAAGTTTCAGAAACAGTGTTTACGGTAAACTTGTTAATAAACCCGTCATAAACAGTTTATTAACAAATGTTGCCTAATGAATACCCGGCTTAATTCTCCAAGATAAATGTTGGCAAACATACAATGATATTTGTATGTTTAATATCTTGCAGTGTTTTTCTAATGTGCAGGATCATACCAACATAATTTTGAGTTGTTCTAAAATCTTCTTCGCCTAAGAATGTAATGCAAAAGTCATTCATGGTAAAACCGGCCAGCTTTGAACGTATTCCATCCAGAAGCCGCATAGTCCCCACTCCAGGTTTTAGGTAGTGGCACAATTGGAAATCTTCGGAAAATGTAGTTGATTATGGTGAAGCAAACCTTAACAATGTCGATTTTTGGATGGATAACCACTTTCTTTTTTGATTTGCTTGTTTTTGCGTAGGTGACCCCACACAGGTTAAGCAACACTTACCAAGGTTATTCTTTGGATGGGTGACTGCTTTTTTTTTGGTTCGGTTGTTGTTTAGTGTTGCTTACCCTGGCGGAGTCACCTATCCATAAACAAGCGATCCAAAAAAAGTGGTCACCCATCCAAAGACTGACCTTGGTTAGTGTTGCTTACCCTGGTGGAGTCACTTATCCGTAAACAAGCGATCCAAAAAAAGTGGTCACCCATCCCAAGACTGACCTTGGTAAGTGTTGCTTACCCTGGCGCGGTCACCACCCCAGCCGCTTCAAGTTAAACACAAACCTATCCAGAAGCTGACCTTGGTAAGTACTAAGTACAGGGTATAGTCAACACTGACCTGGGGATCGAACCTTCCTCACGCAAACTAGCGTGAGGAAGGTTCGATTCCCTTGTTTTTTTTAATTTATTTACATAAATACAAAATAACAATTTTTGATAATTGTTTCAAGTTTTTATAATGTAATTAATTTAAAAGTTTGTAATATCCTAATTTTTTTTTGTAATCTTGGTCATCAACTATAATTGATTTATTTAACATATTTTTTATAACTCAACCCATACCATAGTTTTCGCCGACCCCTTTTATCTTTTTATCTTAATATAAGCCTTTAAAGACATAATATTAATTTTAATCCGCGAATAATCGAACAATTTCCAACAATTATAAATTAGGCTCGTTGACAAGAGATTAACATTGAAAATGGTGCTCAGAAACCCAAAACTGCTGTAAATGCAAACTCAAATGTAACAAATTGTCAACCACTTGTCACACTTGGATGTTGAGAAACTGAAAGTAGAATTAACAGGCGATTAATCCTCGAGTATGTCAACAGCCCGATAATTGAGAGCTGGGGAACTGGCAGTAAGTCGTTTATATATAGCAGAAATTAAAAAAAAACCGGCCAAGTGCGAGTCAGAATCGCGCACGAAGGGTTCCGTACCATTATCACAAAAAAAAACCGGCCAAGTGCGAGTCGGACTCGCGCACAAAGGGTTCCGTACCATTATCGCAAAAAACGGCAAAAAAAAAAACACTTGTTGTATGGGAGCCCTACTTAAATATTTATTTTATTCTGTTTTTAGTATTTGTTGTTATAGCGGCAACAGAAATACATCATCTGTGAAAATTACAACTGTGTAGCTATCACGGTTCATGAGATACAGCCTGGTGACAGACAGACGGACCGCGAAGTCTCAGTAATAGGGTCCCGTTTTTACCCTTTGGGTACGGAACCCTAGAAATGGCAACAAAAACACGTTTTTTGTATGGGAGCCCCACTTAAATATTTATTTTATTCTGTTTTTAGTATTTGTTGTTATAGCGGCAACAGAAATACATCATCTGTGAAAATTACAACTGTGTAGCTATCACGGTTCATGAGATACAGCCTGGTGACAGACAGACGGACCGCGAAGTCTCAGTAATAGGGTCCCGTTTTTACCCTTTGGGTACGGAACCCTAAAAATGGCAACAAAAACACGTTTTTTGTATGGGAGCCCCACTAAAATATTTATTTTATTCTGTTTTTAGTATTTGTTGTTATAGCGGCAACAGAAATACATCATCTGTGAAAATTTCAACTGTCTAGCTATCACGGTTCATGAAATATAGCCTGGTGACAGACAGACGGACCGCGAAGTCTTAGTAATAGGGTCCCGTTTTTACCCTTTGGGTACGGAACCCTAAAAAGAAACTTAACACCCCGCTCTGCGGTACGCAGTGTTTGACATCTCTGTATTTGGAAAAATATTTCTTGTCGCGTTTGCTCTTTATACAAATCCTAGATATTGCCGTGTATTGTTCACGTTCGCTCAGATATGATTTGACAAAATCAAGGACGTTTCCTCTTATGCCTTAAGTGTCAAGCTTAGTTAGCAAGGTTTTATGTTGGACACAGTCGAAAGCCTTTGAGTTTCAGTGAGAATTGCACATATTGGTATTTTTTTGTCAACATTTTTAAGCATTCATCAAATCGTAAATAGCTAAATTAACACATTCTTCCTAAAAGCTTTTTGTTCATTACATAGAATATTATACTTACACAAAAAAAAAATATTGATGCATATAGAATTTTGTCGACGACTAGAAAAAATAGGAATTAAGGCAATGGGTCTTTATTTGGCTAAGTTTTCCCTTTCGTATTTTTTAAAGAGCGGTTTTACGATTACTACTTTTAACGCTTTTGTAACACTCCAGAGCTGATGCATAAAGAACAATGGCAGGTGCCCATACATTGTTTTAGCTGAGATTAAATTCGAGTCTTTAAATGAAAAATATCTGGTTTAACTCAGGGTGATGTTCTGAATTAGTTTGTGCAAAGGTTGTCATCAACAACCAAGCTATATTATTTTTAGACTTGGGTACTAGTCTTTTAGCCAATCATTAATTGAAAGTAATTCATTTATTTCTACTACACTACAATATTCTTACCTACCTGCAAGGAACATCTACACTTAGACATAAACTGTATTGTTAACTCAATTACTGGAATAAATACAATAATGATATAATTACTTAATATAGTTACTACTTGTCACTTAGCAGATAAAATATATAATTGCAACACTATGCTAAAGAAATGAACTAAAATATCAAATAATTTTTTATTTATTATGTTTTTTTTTATCTATTTTGGACCAGGCCTAATTATACTTTAAAAAACATAGACAATTAATAGAATGTCTTTCGTATACAACTCACTTTCAGACGCTCAAATTTAAGTCAGGTAAAATTTGTTTTTTTTTGTGAGGCAATGTTATCCGATACAAATTTTACTACTTTTGTAGCTATGCCATCGTGACCGAAACTATTTTTATTTTTTAGAGATTTAATTGCTCCCATGACATCTTGAGGTGAGACAGGAGACATAAACATTGAATGCGGATTGCTTAACATGTTAGTAGCTACAGGTGTTATCTTAGTGTTTGGCTGTATTTGATTGATAAAGAAATTATTAGAGGCGTTTGCAATATCTTTTGGTTTACTTTTGATTGTATCTTGGAATTTAATTTGAGAAATTTGCTCATTAGTGCGTGGATTATTATTAATAATTTGCCATGAAGGTTTAGATTTGTTGGATGACGTATTTATAAAATAATTATTTTGAGCCTTTTGGGTTAATTTGATTATTTTTCTAAAGAACAATGGCGAAATTTTAGCTGACTTAAATTTGAGCGTCTGAAAATGAGTTATATATGAAAGACATTCTATTAATTGTCTATGTTTTTTAAAGTATAATTAGGCGGTAGGCCTAGTCCAAAATAGATTAAAAAAAACATAATAAATAAAAAGTTATTTGATTTTTTAGTTCATTTCTTTAACATAGTGTTGCCATTATATATTTTATCTGCTAAGTGACAAGTAGTAACTATATTAAGTAATAATATCATTATTGTATTTATTTCAGTAAATGAGTTAACAATACAGTTTATGTCTAAGTGTACCTAGATGCTTACTTGCAGGTAAGTAATAATATTGTAGTGTAGTAGATATAAATGACTTACTTTCAATTAATGATTGGCAAAAAGACTAGTACCCAAATCTAAAAAAATATAGCTTGGTTGTTGACGATAACCTTTTGATACACGTCAAAGTCACTTAGTTTAAATAAATATACTCTTTCCAAAGAGTATACTACACATTTCATGCTAAAATAACTAGGTAAGGGAAATACTAATGCGATATTCCCCTTTTACTTCCACGAAATTGAATAATATTACCTATTAAACACATTATTAAAAGTTACCCAGACATAGCCTACAAAACTTTATGACTGAATATCTATTATTCTCTACATTATCGAACAAAAATTCTTGCACAAACTAATTCAGAACATCACCCTGAGTTAAACCAGATTTTTTTCATTTAAAGACTTTCGAATTTAATCTCAGCTAAAACAATGTATGGGCACCTGCCTTTGTTCTTTCTGGGAATAGATTTTAAATTTATTTTTATTTTCGTTTGAAGGTTCGCGCCTGTATGTCCACAATAATTGCCTATCTACCTACCATTTTTTTTCTAGGGTCATTCTTTCGCGGAGAACCTTAACACCGCCATTCAGAAAAGGACTTCGAATGCGTTATGCATTGCCATCTATCGAATATGGAGTTCAACATCGTTGGGCGCACGGTTGGCGCAGTGGTTGGGTGATTGACTGCTGCGCTCGCGGGTTTGATTCCCGCACGGAACAAATATTTGTATGACCTACAGACAGTTGTTCCGGTTCTGGGTGTCTGTGTATGTGAGTTTATATGTTTGTAAGCGCCCCGCAATACAGGAAGAAATTCCTAGTGTGAGTCAAAGTTTAAAAAAAGAATGAAAAGAACTTTCCGAGTATCTGCATTGCGTGTGTTTTGATAATTTTACTTCTTGAGCGCTTTAAATTCATCTAACTTTTGATAGAAAGAACTGATTGCGATGAAAAAAAACTAAGTAATCGGCGCGCCGCCGCCTACGTACTTTGTGGAGTCGGGCTACATTCACCAAGATACCGTAGACCGTCAGTTAGAAAATCTAAATATATTGGACACGTATTTTTTCTTTTGCCACGTAAACAAAAAATACGACGTTACAGTGCGTTGAAATATCGTGTGACGTCACGGTGCGCTATACTTTATACTGACAAAGTGACGTCACAAGCCCACACTCCTGAACTTTGATGCGCTTCATCTTTGTCAATTTTTATTGATTTGGTAAAGCAAAAAATACGTGTCCAATAATTTTTGATAAACTCACTGACGGACTAAATAGAATTATCATTTTTCTACCCAGGAAACATCCCTATTCATGGTGATTAACAACCGGTATTTTTTTAGATAAATTAAGTTAAAATTTTAAATTTAGATAAAAAAGAAAAAAAGTATATCATCTACTTACTTCAATAAAATATGAATGAAATGTTATAAAGAAGGCAGTACCTACCTATGAAGACTGAAACTGAGATGCGGCCCACACCTAATCTAACTTCTTTATACAGAAGGTACATTTTAGTTCCAAAACTTACAGTAGGACCAACAGCATTATCTTATCCTTGTAGACCTACTGGTAGGACAAAATAGTAGGACTAAGTGAAAACACCGAAAATCTCCACCAGTTTTGATTTGGCCTCCATTTGTGTGTTTGTTTTTGTGGTCAACCAATAAAACTGCCGTGACAATGGGGTTTTATAATAAAGAATAAATAAGGCTGGCTGGCCGCCAACGCCATCGTTCGTCATAAATACGTAGTATCTCTAAGTAGTCTGTACTCTGTGGTCATAATATCAAGACACCAGATAAAGAATAGTGCTGAACATATTGTCATTTGATTTTGTTATTTGTTTTCTAATTTGTACGCTGTTTAATACTGTATTATTTAATAACGTTGGTGGAAAGTAGTGTTGGGTTAATCAAATAAAATTTCACTATCATGAGGACATAATATTCGAAAATTGGACATTGAACTGGCGCGAACTCGGTACAGCTGAGAATTTCGTTGTTGAAGTGACTGCCTCCGCGACAATCTTTAAAATAATTGGAATGTGTTACATCCACGTTACAAAGGTCTTAGCAGCCAGGTTAGGAAATTCCTGACCGAGTACGACAGTGTCACTGACAGTGACAGCTGATGGTCTATAATTCTGTAAGTTGATAGCTTGTTTTTTTTTTTTTTTTTTTAGTTTATTTATTATACGGGCATTGGCATACCATCAGCCCAACAATCATACAGAACATTAAAATAACATTATGGTTAAAACAGAATAATAAAAACACTTTAAATTAATAATTTAAGCTACCTAAAGTACATATAAATTACAAAAGATATAAACACAGAAGACAGAAAAACTAAACTTAAAATTTAATAATCAGACTTAATAAAAATAACAAAACTATACAAATAATAATTCATATAGATCCAACAGTGTTTTGGATAAATTGAAATATAGAATTATATAATATAGGAAATTTTAATAAATCACAAATATTTTTAGGTAGGTCACATTTACCTAGTAAGTCCTGACATTGACAAATCAACAATAACCGTTGAACCCATAGATATAGTATTGGCGTAGCAAAAAATTCTAAATCTATGGTTGAACCGAAAACTGTTTACAATCAAAGAACAAATGTTGCAGGTCACAAATTGCATTATTAATCAACTCTCCTAAGTACAAAATTATGGAATATCAAGCTCTTAATTCACATTTCAAAGATTATTAGACGGGTCATTTAAAATTGATGTCAATAGATGGCGCATTTTTTAACACATTTTGGTGCAAAAAAAAACTGTAAAAACGTGCAAATAAATACTAGAAAACAAACCTTCACTATATTTAAAGAAAAAATATTCACGAACCTAGTAAACCCTTTTACTTGCAAGTCGCTGCTAACACCATCTATCTATCACCGTGAAACAGAACCGAATGCGTTCGATGTACAAAAAATTGCCAGAATAAGCAGTCGATAAACGCTAGTTACGTCGGCACGGTGTATGGGATGAGGTATCTGTATGCTAGTATTATATTATCTGTGGCAATACAAATGTTTAAAACACCTATTTTTTTTAAATAATGTCGACGGAGCCCCGCTTCGCGGGGCTCCTATTTCTGTCTGCAGGGTCTAAAGTAACCTAACACGAAAGAGATGATCAACCTAACACGAAGGAGTGGATCATCCCCTTCGAACCTAACCTATCCGTGTCGGGGTGCCCTAAAAACCCGAGCTCGCTTCGCTCGCTGTTGGACAAATTCTTTGAAATTATTAATTAATAAAAATGTCTAATGTATGACAGCTAATAATAAATCATTAGCCTGAAAATTCGAAATAAATATGTAAACACAGACAAGACTGCGTGAAGTCGATTTTGCAGCGATTCGTTTCTGTCACTAAATTTGCTAGCACAACATATTGACTTTTTATTACACTATTTCAATTTTGAATTGAAAATGCTGCCAAGTTAACGGCTATATATTTGTGACTAAATAATATTCCCTAAAATGTTGTTTCGGTTTGGTGAAAATATGACAAATGAAAAAAGTTCAAAAGTGTCTTAGGCCAAAAGCAAAAAGTTATTTTGTAAATCGGCGAAATGTAGTTCGGTAAAATAATACCGATGGCAATTGATACTTCGATGATCTGAAATTATGTCAAATATTGCATATAGTAAAAAAAAAGACGTCGGTCAATAGTTTTCGGTAAAATGAAATTCGAACAAAAAAGATTCGGAAAAGTGATCGGTTCCCGTTTAAAGGTTTAAAAGACTCATTTGCCAGGTCATTAAATCCCTAAATTAGTTAGAGGTGACCGTGACAGTGACGTTAGACTTTACTGACATTTCGTTCACAGAGTACATTTTTATATAACAAAAAAATAACATAATATATTATTTAACAAAAAAATAAACGAACAAACACAACAAACAAGTTGTGTTTGTTCGTTTATTTTTTTGTTGTTGTGCTGTTACTTGAATAGTTGTTGTAATGAGTTATTTTATTTCAGAATTTTCGGACAATTTCGGTTTAGCTATTTGCCAATGAAATATTGCGTGGTATGTTTTTGATTCCTTACAAAAACCTGAAGAGATTTCGTACTTGTAGAAGTTGTTCTAAAAGCCAGATAATAATAGTCTGCAATATTTATGAAGATGGAAAAATTGCCCATGTGTAGGTTATGTTTAGTAGAAAATGTTCGAATGTATGTGGTTGTCAACAAGAACCTGCAGGAATTATATGAGAAGCTGACTGATGTTCCAGTAAGTGTATTATCAAATAATTTGAAGACCATAGTTTTTAACAAATAGGCAGATGCAAATGTTCTGAACAAATGCCTAAAATGTCCCTTGGACCTCTTCTCTTATATCAAGAGTCACCAGGTTATCCGCCTGTAAGCCTTACACACGCTGCATAACATTGCTCCAGTACCTTTTGACTTGATGCTGTAGACAGTATAACAATATTGGGATTGTGTCACTACATTTATGAGATCATGGATAAAATTTACATTATGGGCCGCTGATTTGGAAGTTCATATTTTTTGTATAGGTAGTACTCATAAAAAGAAAGCTTTTTACAAATTTTCAAGACTCGGAAATTTTATGTTTTTTTGTATGTTTTTCGTGGAGAAAAAAAATGAGAATTAGTCCAAGAGCGAGCGAAGCGAGCTCGGGAGCTTAGGGCACCCCGACACGGACAGGTTAGGTTCGAAGAGATGACGGGAGCTGAAGTGAGCGAACTCAGCTCCCGTCATCTTCTTCGTGTTAGGTTACTTTAGACCCTCCAGACAGAAATAGGGGCTCCGTCGACATTGTTGTTAAAAAGTAATTGTAAACATTTTAACCATGGATATCTCCATAACCATGGGGTTTCGGGGGGGGGGGATGGTACAGTGGGGTAGCCCCCCTATCCCCCCACTTCCCTACCCCCTTTCCCGTCCCAAAAATCGATGGATATTGATGGAAATTTTTATTCTAACCTAAAAACTTTAACCATGGATATCTCCATAACCATGGGGCTCCAAGTAGTGGGGATGGTACAGGGGGCCATCCTCCACTCTCCCCTCCCCTCCCCCCCCATTGCCGTGCCATAAATCAGCGGCCCATAATGTAAATTTTAACCCAAAAAAATTTGAAATCCTTATCAAAATTGCAATAATGTAACCCGAAGTAGCAAAATTTTGCCTATAAAATTTATCTTTGGTGTGTGCTGAGAAAACTGTTGATGTTACAAAAAATTATGTACTACATGATTAAATTACTGATTATTACCTACAATTAAGTCTGCGAGAGAATATATCTAACTATCATAGTTAAGTCACAATAGCAGCGATCTAATTAAAATATGTTCATAATTTTAATTAGATCGCCGCGCCGGTAGAAACAAAAGTTGTTTACTAACATTAACATTAGACACTCTTGTTTTATTACAGTTTGTGACTGAAGACAGTAGGCCAATGCTCGCTTGTTTCTTTTGCTACTCTAAACTGAAGCAATGCTGGCGACTGCAGAGATATTGTCTGGAAGCTGAGAAGCTGTTTGCTCAGATGTTGAATGAGGACTATGAGGTAAGGATTGACTGATTGAAGGTTTCTTTAACATTACTAGTAGTTCTCAAATCATAATTATAGTTTAGTTCCCAACCAAACATCAATTACTAGATTAAGTCTTATGAATTGGCCAACGTGACAACAATTGGCTGGTGCAGAAGGCGCAGGTATAATAACCCTAGTAATTTTAATTAAAGGGAATAAAATAATGTTTTTTAAAAGTGTACATTAAATTTTTGGCTCATTTTGGCTAAAACCTTAGCTGAAGCTACAGTCTCAGCTTCAGTAGTCACTAATGATAATCCATACTTATATTATAAATTCAACAAAACTCTTTGTTTTAACAGCCAAATCGATTTAGATGAAACACACACAGGTTTCTTTTTATCCGGGTATTATGTGACCTTGGCATGATTGCCTACTTCCATGCAGGCAAAACCTCTGGAAAAAGCTAGTGTTAGTAAAATGTGGAAGATGTTTAACCGTATAGTTCGGACGGGGTACACTTTGGGGCGCGACAAGCATACCTCCGCTGGCTCAGCAGTGGTTCATTCTGGACCACAGATTTAGGTCATACGACATCCTAAATAATAACGTAATTATTGATTAAGAAACCTAAAGAAACTTATTTGGGGGCGTTAATTAAAACCGTCGGATAAAAAGATTACATGTTAGCGCTAATATTTTAATTCGATTTAACGCGCAAGTTTATTAATTTACCTTTTTTAGATACAAGTGTGTTAATGCGATAATAGCCATTTTGATGACAGTGGTGGTCGAGGCAATAAAACATAAAAAATGCATATTTCGGACACCCAAAGTCCACAACAGGGGTAGTGGTTTGCTCATCGTTTGATTATTTGTCGAATTCATCCATATTTCAAAATAAATAATTAGTGGTAATGAAGTTATTTGTTATTCAAAGTCGATGTTTCGCGTCAATCGTGTTTGTTTACATTTTTATTTTACACAAATATCACCCACCCACATGTAAAAATGATTACAAATATGACTATTATGTCTCTAAATATAATGAACAACAAGAAGAAGGCCAGATTTTAACGTAATTAACAAACACCGGTCCAATAATACGTAAAATTCATTACTACTACTATATTTATTCAAAATTTCCATATTTCCAATTCGTTAATTATATTGTTTTTTTTTAAATGTTATAGTTGTGTGCCAAAACGATTTTAGCAATCGATTTTTTGTATGCTGTCGACTCGATTTATGAGCGATTATCCCAAATCGATTCTTAAAAAATAGAATAAACCTGTTTTAGGCATAAAATACAATAAATACTTAAAATAATTACTATTAATACTTTCTTAAAGTAGTCTTAATAGATTTTTGGACATTATTTGACTAAAAGCAACTACACAAATTCATCGAACCGTGGATAATTACGCGCCGAATTTTCTATCCGATTCAAAATTTAAATTCGAAATGCGCTCGCTATTCAAAAATATTTTGTATAAAAATAATAATCATTGAGCCTTTTAATATTTGATAGTCTCAGAAGTATACAGAGTGCCTAGTATATTTTTATGTAAGTATGTAACGCAAGCGTAGATAATTTTAGTTTCGGGGAACCAACGGTTTTATGATTATTTGTTATATTGTAATGAGTGTCGTGGTGGCCCACTGGCTAAAGGCCTCGCTTTGCCTGGGTTCAAATCGGGGCAAGTACCAATGTGTCTTTTTCAAATTCATTTATGTACTTTCTAAGTATATCTTGGAAATCGTTGACAACGGTAAAAGAAAACATCATGAAGAAACCTGCATGCGAGATGAATGATGCGATGTGGATTTCCGTCTGTGTGATTTGGTCGATTGGATAGCGGTCAAACTCTTTGCGTTACCGTATTCACTTGTGCAATACGGCTGCTGATCTTACAGTCTCAAATCGCCAACCCGCATTGAGCGCACGTGGTGATCAATGCTCGAGCTTTCTCAGTATGAGAAGAGGCCTTTACCCTGCAGTGGTAGAGTTATAGGCTGGTATTATTATTATGTTATACTAGCTGACCCGCGCGGCTACGCTCCAGTCAACTTGCTACCTAACTACCTACCCTACCTGCCTAGCCTGCCTAGCCTGCCTACCCTGCCTACCCTGCCTAACCTGCCTACCCTGCCTACCCTGCCTAACCTGCCTACACTGCCTTTCCTGCCTATCCTGCCTTCCCTGCCTAGCCTGCCTAACCTGCCTTCCCTGCCTTCCCTACCTACCCTGCCTAGCCAGCCTACCCTGTCTACATTGCCTAGCCTGCCAACCCTGCCAACCCTGCCTACCCAGCTTACCCTGCCTACCCTGCCTACCCTGCCTTACCTGCCTAACCTGCCTTACCTGCCTAACCTGCCTTACCTACCTACCTACCTAGCCCGCTGCAAGTAGGTACAACAACACGAAGTAACAGTAAGTTTTGGATTCGCAAAAAAGCCGCGTGCATTCGGTCTGTGAAGGTTGAGTGTGCCTGCCTTTTTTTCGTGATACAAATGTGTGCATTAAGTTGTGAGATAAGAAAGAAAAAGATTTTATTTGGCCAATATACCTACTATGTACATTATTAAAAATTCGATTCTATTCTGCGTAATATGCTGTACCCTTCTTTAACAACCTTTTACAGGTAAAACCTCTCCTAGACCAAGGCCACTCAGAGTTCTTCAGTGGGTATATTATAAGTCCGACCGTGCACATAAGTATATCTGATAAATGTCCAGAAGAAAGTGGACATATTATCAAAGAAAACATACCAGCTGATTGTGAGGGACAAGATGATACTGTTGAGGTTAAGGAAGAACATCAAAGTGGTATGTCCTTACTTATGTAAATTTTAGTTGTAAGATTGTACTTCAATTGTTCAAAACGTTTTTAGCAGCAGAAAAAGACTGTTCTACGACGTTCTAATAGTTACAATATGCAACAATCAGTCTATAGTCTTTACGGTAAATAATCTGTTTTCTAGATTTGACCATTACAGTCATTGTCATCGTCACCATCTTCCTGCCCTTGTCTCATATTACTTGGGGTCGGTGCAACACGTTTTCTTCAAGTTATTCATTGTATTGACTTTTGAACTCGAAGTTCTTTGTTTATATGTATGTTTGTTCCTTTGTGGCGTTCTAGAGACCAAACGCGTTGGCTGATTTTGATGATTCTTACGTCA
The DNA here is from genome assembly GCA_945859665.1 of Anorthoa munda. Classification (NCBI taxonomy): domain Eukaryota; kingdom Metazoa; phylum Arthropoda; class Insecta; order Lepidoptera; family Noctuidae; genus Anorthoa; species Anorthoa munda. The sequence goes on along the minus strand of OX243895.1, from coordinate 50,330,092 downwards.
ATCGATTCTCCTTAACCTTGCGAGTGTCACTGGCTACATTAAAATTGGAAAATAGAAAAATGGCGGATTTTAGGCGCCGTGTTCTGGGGGCCAATTTTTTTTTCGTAAAATTTGTCTGCGTTAAACTGATTTTATATATAATCGCACTTCTACGACATTAGAAATTATTTTAATTTAGATTTTGCTTCCGTGCGCGTAATAAAAACGTTTAACAACTATATTTATGGCCGTTTGTCAATGTTTCATGTTTAAACTGACGTTGATTAGTTCGTCCTCATTAATATGAATCATCATCTTAACTATTAGTACCTGGGCGACCGAGCTCGACGTTTTCTAAAAACGAAACCTAGCTAGATCGATTTATCGCACCTGCAACCCCCTGCATACAAAATATCATGTAAATCGTTGGAGCCGTTTCCGAGATTCAGATTATATATATATTTTATATAAAAGAATTGCTCGTTTAATGGTAAATAATCTAATACCTTTGTATTAGATTATTTACCTGAACATCATTATGTGGGCGTCCAAGCAAAAACGGCCCAGTTCTTGTAATTTATTGTCCGAGATATATGCAGTTTTGTAAAGTTGCCCTCATACAAACACAAGTACAGTTTCAACATTTAGGTTAGAGAGGATCCAGAAAAGATTTTTATACCATCTTGCCTATTCTGCGAGATTAGCCAAGAAAGTTCCGAGATATGCAAAACGTCTTAAAAAATTTAGTTTAACTTCACCCGAAAAACGAAGAGATAATATACCTAGATCAAATTTTTCTATTTAAAATACTTCAGAGTAAAATAGACTGCCCCCAGTTATTAAGTAAATTTAATTTTAACCTACCCTACAATTATCCGCGTCACCCTGTCAAGCTTTTACGACCCCCATTCCGCAAAACTGTATCTGGATCCAACTCCCCCATCCCCAGACTTTGCAGGCTTCTTAATAATTGCGATGAATCAATAGATATTTATTCCACAACACTTCAAAAATTTAAGCGCCAAGTCCATCAAAAGTAATTGCCGTATTATTATTGATTTTTTCTTGTCATCTTTGTATTGTACCTATTGTGTTTCTAAAACTACCCACTAGTTGTTGTATGTGTTATTTCTGCACTATTATTGTAATTTTATGGATATTATAATTTTGTTTTTGCATGCTGTGTCTATCGCATCATATTGTATAGGTACTATGTTTGTATCATATTGCTTGTATTATTAGAATGAACAGTATAACAATTGTAGATAGGCCAATAAATAAATAAACATCAAAAACCTGATAAAAAGATGTGCCAGTTTTTGAATATGTTTTTAATTCTTATTATCATTGATATTCTAGATGCCGAATCTAGTCTTAACGCAATACTACAGACAAGCAAGCAAAAGGTTCCACTACTGGAACCTTTTGCTCGGACGCCCCGACATAATAATATGCATGTGCCTTTCGTGTATTATGAAAAAGTAGCAATTTTCTGATTTTAGCTCGTGACACTTGTAGGGCTCTTAATATAACCAAACAATGGTCAGGCTAATAAAGTTACAAAAAATAAAAAAGTTAATTAAAAAATCAAAATACCCGACTGCTTTAAAAGCGAACTAAAAAAGACGTAAACAAGGAGAAAATCATGCTGTGCAGTCGGAGGATATATATTCGCGAGCTGGCTGACCAAAACCAGATGTATCCTCCGACTGCACAGCATGATTTTGTCCTTGTTTACGTCTTTTTAGTTCGCTTTTAAAGCAGTCGGGTTTTTTGATATTTTTAATTATCTTTTTTTTTATAACTTTTTAGTTACTTTTTTCGAATTAGGTACATTTAAATATATAAGTGTTATACATTTTTGAAATCACCCCTTAAAACCCTTTATTTTGATACCCCACACGATAGGTTTGGAAGAAAAAAAATATTTGGGCCCCCACAATATGGCGCCCAAGAACCGCCATTTTCCTATTTTACAATTTTAATGTAGCCAGTGACACTCGCGGGGTTAAGACAAATCAATTGACGTGAGAACCATCAAAATCGGCCCACGCGTTTGGTCTCTAGAACGCCGCATAGGAACAAACATACATACATACATACATACATACATACATACATACATACTTACATACATACATACATAGACTGATAAACACATTACCCTTCTTCGGCAGTCGGGTAAAAAGGATGTTGCTTTTACTGTTTTTGTTTCTTCACAGAGTCAGAACAGGAATTTCACGACATAGAATATTTAGATAGCTATTCAGATCAAGAAGATTTACCACCACAGCTTGAATTGAGCAATGTACCGTCTCATCATTCTGGGTCATATTCAGAAGATGAGGTTCCTTTAATTAAGTTGAAAACTACAGTTGAAGATGAACAAGAAGTATCTAAGAAGAAGCTAAAAGCTAAAAAGACGACAAGTAAGTACTTAACATCATAGATAAATTAATTGTAGTAGGACTGACTATGGAGGTAATAATTGGCAGCTCATCCGTGAGATGGAAAAGTTTAAATTCAAATCATTTAATTGCATAAAACATGGTATTAAATGGTGTTAGATATAATGGAAAGGTACAAACATGTTCAGTTAAATTATGACATAGCATGCAATTTTTCGGTAACACAAACTAGTTACAAGTTAAAAAAAAATATTAAAAATAATTAATAATATAAATTCAATTAAATAATCAAACAAGAACAATTAAATCATGAGCTGTTGAGTATTTCAGAGGGTTTCATAGCCATAAATTCTTTTATATTATAAAAATTACATTCACCTAACCACTTGTATAATTTTATTATTAACAATCTTGTACTCATTGTCTTGAAGTGGTTTGGTATCATGTTATAGATATGTACAAACATTGCTAGGCAGCTTTTATTATATTTGGTAAGTCTAGGCATATCATTCAGAACCAATTTGAAGGGATCTCGTCTAAAGCACTCTTCATTTGCTGTCTTAAATAGTTTTTTGTTAGTAACTACGAAAACACAAATTTCAAAAATGTAGAGAGATGGCAGCGGTAGCAAACCAAGCTTTTTAAATATTAGTCGACAAGAGTCATTGCTCTTATATACTTTTTTTGGGCAACAAATGTTCTATTCAGATCAACGCTATTACCCCACATTACAAGACCATAGCGCAATAATGATTCCACATATGCGTGGTAAGACATTATGGCCGATTTTAAGTTTGTTACATTTTTTACCTGTTTTAAGGCGTATACGAACTTATTAATTCTAGTGCTTACATTATCTACGTGTTCTTTCCAATTAATATCTTTCCTCCTCCTTGCGTCGTATTCCTCAGTATTGAGGGTCGTGACCACCCTTCTGCATCACTTTCTCTCGAACGATCTTTCTCCATCTGTTTCTGTCTCTGGCGGTGTGGAGGGCGTTGTAAACTGTAGAGTCAAGAGCGGTCCGGATCTGGTCAGACCAACGTATTGGGCTGCGTCCACGAGGCCTTTTCCCGTCCACTTTGCCGGTCACGATGAGCCTCTCGAGGTTGCCACCGTCTTTCCTTGCAATGTGGCCGAAGTACTCTAAAACTCTGCGCAGACACTCGGATGACAGCCGCGAGGAGATTTTGAGTTCTCGCAATATGGAGACGTTAGTCCGAAATGCTGTCCAGGGGATACGGAGCATCTTTCTCCAGCACCACATCTCGAAGGCGTCGATGCGTTTGCGGTCTGCAGCTTTCAGTGTCCAAGTCTCAGCGCCATACGAAAAGATCGAGAAGACCAAAGTCCGTACCAGTTTGGTTTTGGTTTTTACAGAAATGTTACGATCTCTCCAGATCTTTTCAAGCTGAGACATGGCGCTCTTAGCCATGCCGATTCTCCTGCGCACCTCCTTCTCGCATGAACCATCATTACTTATGCTGGACCCCAGGTAGGTAAAGTTGACTACTGTTTCTAGGCCCAACGCGCCAGTGAGCTCCAACCGCCCAGATCTATCCACCACCATGACCTTGGTTTTGGCCCTGTTTATGGAGAGTCCCATCTCTTCGCTAATCCGCTCCATTCGCTCCAGAAGTGCAGCCATTTCCGACTCATTTGCTGCAAGAAGAGTAGTGTCATCGGCGTAGCGCAGGTTGGTGATTTTCACACCACCAACTGTGACGCCTCCCTCCCAATTCTCGCAGGTACGTCTCATAATGTACTCTCCATAGGCGTTGAACAGAATGGGCGACAAAATGCATCCCTGGCGCACTCCTTGGTAGAATTTAAAGGGTTTTGAGGTTGTTTTATCGACTCTTACGACTCCCTGACTTGAGCCATACAGGGTGCGAAGAAGGGCGATGAGATGTTCTGGTACTCCGACCTCCTGCAGGACTCTCCACAAGCAACCCCAATTGACACAGTCGAAAGCCTTGCTATAGTCGACAAAACACATTATCACCGGCGTATCGAACTCGTATGCCTTCTCAATGAGCTGCCTGACATTGAGAATCTGCTCTCGAGTGCCCTTGCCCTTTACGAAACCTGCTTGCTCCTGTGGAATTTGCCAATCCAGGTAGTAGCGGATGCGATTGTTAAGAATATGGAGCAAGACTTTGCTGGCATGTGAGATGAGGGACAAGGTTCGATAATTGCCGCAGTTCTTGGTTGACCCTTTCTTGTGCAGCGGAAGAATTACGGACTCTGACCAGTCCTGCGGCCAGTCACCGTTTTGCCAGACGTGTGAGCAAATCTTGAATAGCGTTACTACACCCATGTCACCCATAGCTTTAAGCACCTCTGCTGTTATTTGGTCGCTTCCTGGCGCCTTCTTTATCTTAAGAGCCTTTAGAGCAGCAGATATTTCGGAGTGAAGAATCATGGGTTCCAGTTCTAGATCCCTCCAGTCCGGGATAGCCCCTGGCGTTGAATGTGGATCCGTGTACAACTGCTCACAGTAGTCACGCCATCTTTCGGCAATGCGGTCGAGCTCGTGTAGCACAGTGCCATCGTCATCTTCTATGACCCAAGATTTAGCTTTGAACTTTTTTGAAAGCACTCTAACTTTTTTAAAAAGGTCTGCAGTTTGTAGCTTGTTCGCATGTCTCTCAATGTCGCTGCAGATACCCTCAATGAAGTTGTTCCTGTCGTGGCGACAACTGGCTTGGATAGCTCTGCTGAGCTCGGAGTATTCAGCCATTATTTCACGATCCTGCAAACCCCTAGTTTTTAAGTCCTTTCTGCGCTGTATGAGCACCCACGAATAATCGGAGATCCAGCATTTTTTCTTCTGATCTTGCTTCTTCTTCCCAGAGACCTGGCACAGCACATCATTGATATAGCCCTTCAAGTGTTCCCATTGCATGTCAGCGTTAGCGTGTTCATGCGTGGGACAATCCTTCAGTTTTGCCTCTAACGCCTCTAGGAAGATTGGTTGTTCAGAAGGATCCAAGCTTCTGGGCTTCGGTGGCTGACGTCTAGGCGCCTTTAAGCGCAGCGAGAAATTGGCTACGAGTAGGTTGTGGTCAGCGCCGCACTCCGCGCCGGGAAAGGTCTTCACATTTGAAACTGAGGATCTCCAGCGGGTATCTAGTATGATGTAGTCGATTTGATTTCTGTGCCTATCGCCTGGAGATCTCCATGTGTACAAACGTCTTGGATGATGTTGGAAGTACGTGTTCATAATACTGAGGTTTCTGTCTATACAGAACTCGATCAGTTTTTCACCCCGTTCATTCCTAGTGCCAAGTCCAAATTTTCCAACTGTGCTTCTGATATGATCATCAGCAAGTGTACTACCGACATTGGCATTCCAGTCACCAAGGATCATTTTAATTTCTCGACTAGGAATTGAGTTCAACGTTTCCTCCAGTCTCCCGTAAAAGTCTTCAATTACCTCATCTTGAGCTTGTGCCGTCGGTGCGTATATTTGTACAATATTCAGCACACACGGTTTGGTATTCAGTTTCATTGTCAAGATTCTATCAGACACCGGGTTATAACCGAGGACATATTTGTTCATGTGTGGCGGCAAAATGATTCCGACTCCATTCCTACTCGAATCCTCGCAGCCTGAGAAGTACATGGTGTTTCCTGCCGCAGTGGTGAAGTGGCCATTACCACGCATGTGTGTTTCACTGACGCCTAGTATGGAGATATTATGTGATTCCATCTCTTTCTCTACGATGGTCCGTTTACCCGCCATTAGCAGACCACGGACGTTCCAAGTGCCAATACGATGATGGTTTCGTATTGAGACCTTCTCGATCTTAGATGTTGTGGTACCGACAGTAGCACCTCTTCCCTCTGTAGCCTGTCGATTCACCCCAGGGGAAGCTTCGGTCGCCAATTTCACACCATCCAGCCCGGGTACTGGGTGGCGCCGATGGTTAGTCGGGTCGCCCAACATACTCTCTCTCTCTGTTTCTGATTCCATAAGGGGGGTTTTCATGGGAAGATAAGCGCGGTGGGTTCCCACGTCCTTCCACGTCAGTCTTTTAGAGGGTATTTAGATCCTCACGGTCACTGGTTACCGCCCCGTAGACGCTACGTCCTTTCAGGGTTGTCGGGTTGATTACCACCGCCCGATACTCGGCGTTGACAGTTTTACGGCATGGGTAGGTCTCCTCCACACCAACCCTCCTCCTTTCTCATTCGGGCTTGGGACCGACAATGGCAGAGTTCTAATCTTAAATAATATCTTTATTACCCCTAATAATCTAGTATTTGTTACTTCTTTGATTTTATTTATATTAAGATTAATGTTATTTTTATAATTATTCTATTGATTAAATCGAATATAAACGGATTTATCTAAATTAATTTTTAAACGGTTTATGTCAAGCCAATGCAGTAATATATCTATTGTATTATTAAAGTCAAGTTCATGGTCTGAAATGGTATTTTTGCTTTTTATCGGATGTCACTATTATGGATATATCGTCAGCAAATAAAACGCAATTATGCTTGGTTATATTTATGATGTCATTTATATATATTATAAATAATATTGGTCCTAACACGCTTCCCTGGGAAACGCCATAATTATTATGCCTATATTCTGATGAGTAGGATATCATATCATTATTTTCGTTAATTTTATTGATAATTACACATTGTTGCCTATTATTTAAATATGATGCCATCCACTGAAGAGCAGGTCCCCTAATCCCGACAGACTCCAACTTATCCATCAATAACTCATGTGAGACTAGATCGAAGGCTTTTGACAGATTAAAGAAAAGTCCAGTAGTCAGGTGATTATTGTTGACATTTATAAGAATTGTTTTCATGAGCAGAGAAAATAGTTAATGAAGTAGATTTATTTTTTTGAAAACCAAACTGTTCAGAAATCAATAAGTCTTTTATACATAAATTTTTCATAATTTTTTGTCAAAATAGGTATTATGGTAATAGGTCGATAATTATTGATATCAAATTTGTCTCCCTTTTTAAATATTGGCTTTATTATGGATTGTTTCAATCTATCTGGAAAAGCCCCCGCTGAAAACGATATATTGATCAGGTAAGTCAAGATACCAGTCAGTTCATGACAGCAGACTTAAAATTTTCATATTCATCTCATCATAACAGCTCACTTTCCAGCATCGGTCTAAGAAACATCGTGTTGTTACATTTGTTATACCTAAAGCTGTTCCTAACACTTGATTGCGCAGGTTCATGCGTTAGATCAACATAATTATTGTTGAAGATAGAAGCTGCAGGGAACGTTATTACAATATCATTTATTTTAATAGAATTTATGTTGTCTTTGAAGTTAGTTCTATTAATCCCATTTTTGATAACAGTCCAAGTGGCTTTACATTTATTATCATGTGCGTTGGGGTACGTTATTACAATATCATTTATTTTAATAGAATCTATGTTGTCTTTGAAGTTAGTTCTATTAATCCCATTTTTGATAACAGTCCAAGTGGCTTTACATTTATTATCATGTGCGTTGATATATTTTATGTTTGAGATCTTTTTCGAACCATAAATACATTTTTTTAGCAGATGAGAGTAATTAATATATTTAATTTTATTAGATGAATTTTTGTTTTTGTAGTATTGATACCGTAATTTACGTTTTATTTTGCAACTTCGTTTTAGTCCTTTGCTCACCCAGGGGTGTTCTTATTGTTTGTGCTGATCTTAACTCTTACCATGGGGAAGTACCAAATCAGAATTCGCGTCAGTATTTTTATAAATACGACATTACAGACAAGAAAATTTACGTGTGGAACATTAATGTGGATTTTCAAGTTATAATTGTTGGCCAAATCTTGCAGCTCATTTGTAATGTTGCCTTTTTTAATGTATTTATATTAAAATTTCCGGCTACAACAACATTAACCTTAGATTCGTATGTGTTGTGCAAGTCATGTAAAAGTTTATATAATTTTGCTAAAAACTGATTAGGGTCAGATTGAGGTGTTCTATAAACACATATAATTATGAATCTACTACACATTAATTCTAAGCCACAGGCTTCAAACGTGTTTTGTGTTGCATAGCTTTTTACGAGAGAAATGCCTTTATAATGTAATCCTTTTTTAACTAATATACAGGTGCCGCCCCTTTGTTATTCTCTACAGAAGCTGGTAGCCATTTCAAAGTTATATACTTTTGCATAATTTTCATAGTCTCTTTTTATAAAAGTTTCAGATAGACATATTACATCTAACTCATTATTTGTTTCTTTTAATTCTTGAATAGTAACCTCTAGTAGTTCTTGTTTGGAAAGTAAACTAGCGATATTATGATGAAATATTTTGAAATAATACTTTACTGGATTGAGACACAAAAAAATGAGTCACTCTTTTTTAAGACAGAAAAATAATGGGGTATAGTTCCTTTCCGAGCCTCAGCATTGAAAGGCTTTGTGCTATCAAACCTAATTGTAAATTGTAATTGTCCCTTTTTTTGGTCCCTGTAAGCTTATGTCCACTTTGAAACTTGATTTGCTACTCGCGATTCTCTTTCGAATTTCACTGGGATTCAAGTATTTATCATTATAATCACTACAATCTATATGGTAATTGAGTGAATTACAAATATCAGATACTTTTGTGGATGTTTGTTTTGCAAATTAACATTTTTTTAATTTACTACTAATGTTTTTAATGATTAGTTTAACTTATTGACATCCATGTACACATTATTTACGATGCTAAGTACAATTACATTGTTATTTTTTAATGTTTCTAGTAAAATCTTTAACTGAGACAAGATAAAATTTAAGTTATGGTCATTTTCACCCACGCAAATTACGAGTTTGTCGTCTGCTGACAATTTGATATTTACACAGTTTGCTACAATTTCGTTACACGGTGCATTTGACTTCGTTTCTGCGATCACTCTGTATCTTTCGTACAGAGTATTTGTTCTTGGATTTGAGATGGCTGCTGCTAGCCCGACGTAACGCTGAGTTCCAAAAATGAACATCTTCCTCTCGGTTAAGATATTTTGCCCATTTGTTAGCTGTGCAAGTCTCAACAACACTGGGGATGTCCACAGTGCCCTGCTTCGGTTCAAGAATCGTAGTTTCATAGATATTGTTACTATGTTGACTACGTTCTATTAGTTTTCCAATACGCTCAGTAAGGGTAGCAATCTCTTGCTCTGCGATCTGTAGTTGCTGTGCCAGCGTAGTATGTTGTTACTGGTGTCGACTTTCAATGTGGATGACGATGGAGAGGACGGTGCATAACTTGAGTTGAGTTGCTGTGACAGAGGTTGCTTCTTTTTCTTGATGCTTGATCCAGGATTTCGAAACATGGAGGAAGTATGGCACAAGGAGTCAAGGTGTTGTTTTCTGTTGTTAATTTGTCAATTTGTTTAAGATAAGATAAGATTTATTTATTTTGTAAAACATGAGTACAGTAAGAAGGTCTTATATTAATATGAGGTGGCTACATGTTTTGCCATTTATGGCGTACAAAATTAGTTGCACTAGACAAACAATAAAGTACAATATCAAAATTTAAATTAAATTGAAATTACAATGTCAAAATTTAAATTCAATAAAAAATCACTATGTCAAAATTTTAATTAAAATGAAATTACAATGTCAAAACTTAAATTCAATAAAAAATCATTATGTCACAATTTAAATTCAATTAAAAATCACTATATCTCAATTTAAAAATCCATCAATAATCGTTATGTCAATTTTTTTATTCAATTAGAGTAAGACTAACAAAAAACAAAAACACATTAAGAGTTTTATACAAGCGAAATATCGTTTAAAAATTCATCTACACTATAATAGCACTTCTCTAGTAATATCCCCCGAAGGGACTTTTTAAATTTGTTTAGAGGCATACATTTAATATTATCAGGTATTTTATTATAAATATCTGGAGCAGTACCAAAGAAACTCTTTTTCAATAAAGCAGTTTTACACTTGTATTGACATAACAGATTCTCATATTGGGCACGAATTGGGGTTCTCTTAACTGCTGCGAATTTTTGAAATAATTGTTGATTTGCTTTTACAAATAATGCAGTTTCCAATACATACAAAGATGGAAAAGTCAGTATTTTTAATTTCTTAAAGTAAGGAACGCAACTATCCGTTGTTCTCAGACCACACATTGATCGTATACATCTTTTTTGCATCCTGAATATAAGTTCTCTATTAGTTGACTGCCCCCAAAAAACAACACCATATCTCAAAATAGAAGCGACCAATCCATGATAAGCTCTTAAAAGTGTGTCGGTATTTACTTTCTTGGATAATTGTAATAATAGATATGCAGATTTACTCACACGCTTGCAGATTTCCTCTAAGTGAGGTTTCCAGGTTAGTTTATTATCTATAGTTATACCCAAGAATTTTGCATTTGTAACTTCTTCTATTCTACAGTTATTATAGGCAACATTAACTAGTGGATTCTTACGGCGCTGGTGGAAATGCATAACATTTGTTTTATTTAAATTAATTACAAGATTATTTTTGTCAAGCCAATTTATAATGTCACTCAGAGAATTATTTATGTCATTTTGGTAATTATTACTCAAATATGATTCTAGGAGTTTCAAGATATTTCCTCTTATGCCACACCCATGCAATTTTTGCAGCAATATCTTATGATCCACGAAATCGAACGCTTTTGTCATATCAGTCAGTATAGCACACACAGGATTACCCTTATCTACAGATGTCATTACACTAGATAGCAGGTCAAATAGAGCCATATTAATATTTGTATTCTTTCTGAAGCCTTTTTGTTCATTGCAAAAAAGATTGAATTTTTCGAAGTAAGAATATATGGAATTATAGATTACCTTCTCAATAATTTTTGAGAATACTGGTATTTTTGCAATAGGTCTATAATTTTGAACATCACTTTTATCATTTTTTTTTATAAAGCGGTTTAATGATGACTTGTTTTAGGCTATTTGGGAATAAACCATCTGAAATGCAAAGATTAATTATGTGTGATAGTAGAGGCGCTATAATTTCCTTAACGTATTTTATAACTTTAGTTGATATGCCATCAAATCCTACTGTATTTGTATTTTTTAGGTTACTAATTATTTTGATTATATCAGAATCTGAAACAGGTAGCATAAATAGTGATTGCGAATTCGAATGTTCAATAACATAATTATTTGTTAATGTTCCTTTAGTTTTAATATTATTTTCAATTACCTCTACAAAATAGTTATTAAATTCGTTTGCAAATTTCATAGGATGTGTATGAGTTAAATTATCTTTGTTTATTGACAGTATAGGTTCTTGTGGTAAGTTGAATTTAGATTTTTTAATGACTTGCCAAGCAGCTTTTGACCTATTTTTTGACGTATTAATATAGTGGTTATTTTGGGCTTTTTGAGTTAAGTTTATTATTTTTCTATATGTTGAAGAGTATTTTTTAAACGCTTGTCTATTTTTTGTATTAGGTTTGAATCTATATGTCCAAAGCAATTGCCTTTGCTTTTGACTACAGATTTTTATGCCACGGGATATCCACCTATTCTTTTTATTCGTAAACACAGTCATAGTCCTGTTTGGAAAGCATAATTTGTACAGTAATGAAAAATCATTCATAAAATGTTCATAGGATTCATTTGCATCTTTGGCTTTGTATACCTCCGAAAAAGATAAGCACTTTAGATGACTTTTGAAATTTTCCAAGTTGCCTACTGAGATATCCTGTTTTTTTGATTTCCAATATTTTAGTGTACAAGTTTTTTTAATAGGAACCTGGAGTAACTGAGACGTATGATCTGAAAGTACTAAGTCCATTATTTCAGCTTTACATTTTTTTCTGTAGGTGTGAGCAAAATTATCTATGCAGGAATTACTACTCAACCTAGTCGGTTTATGAAGTTCTAATTGTAGATTATATTGCAGAAGAAAGTGTTCGAATTCGAACGTAATTTTATTCCTTTTTAACACATCTATATTAAAGTCTCCAGCTAAGATAATATTTTTATTTCCGAATGAGCACAATTTTCGCAAAATATAGTCTAGTCTCTCGTAAAATATGTTGTAATTATGTTTAGGTATTCTATAAACACATATAATGATAATACGATAAGATGTCAATTCTATACCACAACATTCGAAAACGCCCGTCACTGATTGTTTAGCAATATCCAATAATTCTCGATACTGTAGTCCTGCTCTAACAAATATGCAAGTGCCACCGCGTTTAACATTTCTAGTGAAGAAAGCTGCTGGGCAGAAATTAGGTATATGTAATATATTCTCGTAGCCTGTCTCAATAAAATGCTCTGTTATACAGATTACGTCTATACTAATTCTTTTACTATGAAGATCTTCCAATTTAACAATAAGCGAATCCGCTTTATTCATAAGTCCTGCAATGTTTTGATGGAGAATATTAAGATAATAATTATAGAAAAAAATGAGATGTGTTTTGTGCTATTTCAAATTGTTCCTTCTGGGAACAATCAACCATTGATTGCACGGTGTTTATGTTATCTAGGTCTAGGATGAGGTCTTGCAAATCAGATATTACGATTTTAAAGCCTTTATTATTAAGATTACCATGCCAGTGGTTGTAAGTATCAAGAGTGTAAGGCAGATTTAGATTCGAGTCTAAGATGAACGCATAGCTGTATGTCTGGACGTCCATATAAATTAAATTATTAAAAGTATCAATCCGGCTATTAAACATAATATTAGAATTATCCATGTATTTAAAAGTAGGTAGACATATAATAAAATTAGTGTGATTCAATTGTAATAGTTTTTCACGAATTAATGTCACTAGTTCTATATATTTATTTGTTTTTTTGAAATCCTCCTCACCAATAACTATTATACAATAATCTGAATAAGTAAAATTACGAACTTTGTTTTCAATATTTCTTAAGATATGCTCAATTCCACATTTAGGCGTACGAAAATGACACATATTATAATTACGTAGATGAGTGCCTTCACTCATGGTATATATTCTATTTGAGAATTCACTGCTTATGACACAAATGTTACGTTTCAAAGGAGGGGATGATGTATGAGGACTAATTTTGTTATTACAACAATTTTGTTTACTTCCAATATCAATTTGAGGTGTGCTTTGTATGTTTTGAACATTGTCTGAAATTAGAGCCTGTTTCGTTTTAATATGTTTCGTTGTTGTATTCTTCCTTGGAGTTTTGATTTTGTTTTTGTTCCTGACTGGAGTGTTATAAATGACTTTATATGTTTTATTTATTTCCAATAATTCAGTATTAGATTGCTTCAGGTTTCTATTCTCCAGAGACAATTGATCTATTTCTTCGTGTGCGCTTTGTAATTTAGTTTTTAGACTTTCTATCTCTTTCTTTAGTATGTTCATTCTTTCTTCATCTTCATCTTCAGACATATCAGGCAGGGAATTTGTGGTACAGTCCAAAGTTCGCGAAGATGCATCATGGCTAATGTCAACATTGGATTCCGATTTAGTGCGTGTTCGTCGGAAAGTAATATTTTCTAAGGAATTCATGTTGTATGAATATTGAAGTGAAATCAAAATAAATCCTAAAAGTATTTCACTTGGCAGGATTCGAACGCCCGACACAACAGTTGCAGGCCGACACCTAAACCGCGAAGCCAGCTGTACAATTACTTGTCTAACAAAAATAGTGACCTCAGAGCGCTAGTTCGTAGAATAGACAATAGATGTCAGTTTCATCAATAATAAAATAATTATTACAACAAATTTAATAGTCTGACAACACTATTAGATATTTGGTAACACAAATTGTTTCGTTGTTTAAATGGTATGCGCTAGATGGTGTTGTACACAATACTTTTCAAATGTTGTGATGAAAAAAAACGATTTTTTGACGGTCAATGTTCGAAGAAAATCACTTGGAGTTAATTATATTCCTAATTATAAATGTTATTACACTTAAATTTGGACTATATGCACAGAGAACACTTCATGTAACTCACTAAAGGTCTTGAGTATTAAAATGTCACGATTTGGAAATCACTGTTCAGATGTTCACTTAATTTTTAAAGTACGTTTTTTCAGTAGTCTCTCACCAAAACTCACTTATAACTCTGTCACTATTATATTGCAAGTCAGGCTTGATAAATATAACCTGAACACAGCGATAATCTTGATTTTTATATTTTTAAATTTAATTTTAGTAGGAGCACAACTGATTGCAATGTTTACTTGACAGCGCCCTCTCTCGGATGTAAATGATGATTTATGTAGATCCGAGTTTTCTAATAATATATTTTCCAGTTCCTCTGCCGTACTTTCAAGTTTTTCAGTGAGTTGAGCTATTATCTCCTTCATTTCTGAGGTTGTTACCGAGTCAGTTACCGTTACAGTTACTTAATTATGTCTTTAAGGTATCCTTTTATCACAAAGTTAAGTTGAAGGTAAACATGTGAGCGCTCGCGATATTCTCCGGGAATGTGTGATGGGGTCGTGTGTCGATGATCATGCAACTTTGCACTTTTAAATCCTTTGCTATTCCTCTATAGCCCAGTGTAAATTTTCGGATTTGTAATCACAGGAGCGCCAGGCGCGAAGAAACCTAAAGCAGACATACGAAGAGAAAATACAGAAGATTCAGTTGCGCCACAGCAAATGAAAACTGAACAACCTGACTCGCATATTATCCGGCACGCCCAAAATCGTACATCCAAACCTGTATACTTCCAACTAAATTCAAAAAGCCATACACAAATAGTAGTTTTAGTAATGATTTAAATAAACGTTTTTGAATGCACACTGGGGTTAAACCTTACAAATGTGATATATGCCAGAGTAGTTTTTCTTTAAAAAATCATTTAATAGAGCATATTCGTTTACACACTGGGGATAAACCTTACAAATGTGACATATGCCAGTGTAATTTTTTACTAAAGGATTATTTAAAAAAGCATATCCGTTTACACACTGAGGAAAAAACTTACAAATGTGATAGGTGCCAGCGCGGTTTTTCGGAAAAAAAAAATTTAACACGGCATATTTGGATGCACACAGGTGACAAACATTATAAATGTAATGTCAGCGAAGTATTATTCAAAAGGTTAATTTCACAAAGCATAAATGTAGTTTTCCAGCAAAGAGTAATTTAACAGGGTATAAGCGTTTACACCCGGGGAAAAAGCCTCACCAATGTGAAATGTGTCAGCGTAGTTTTAAACAAAAGTGTCATTTAACATATCGTATTCGTGTACACACTGGGGATAAACCTTACAAATGTGATATATGTCAGCGTGGTTTTACTCAAAAGAGTTCTTTAACAACGCATATTCGTGTACACACCGGAGTAAAACCTTAAAAATGTGATATATGTTACCGTGGTTTTAGTGATAAGAGAAATTTATCAAAATATGCATTTGCACACTGGTGAAAAATCTTATAAATGCAAATAATGTCAAAGATGTTTGGCACATAAATCATATTGCAAAAATCATGTTCTTATTCACTCTGATATGTATAGAACCTAAGGGTCGGCGCACAATAGACGTGACGCGAGAACACTACTAACTCCTTTACTTACACACCCAGCGGAATTTAAAATTCTAATTTGCTAACTGAATTGAAATGCTTTTTGCTAACCGATTTTCCAAAAAGGAGGAGGTTCTATGTTCGACTTTATGATGGTTTTTTTTTTGTGTATTTTCACCAATTACTACGTCGTTATGAACCGATTATGACAATTTTTTTTTTTTTTAAAGGGTATACTCTCGAGGTGGTCCCATTGTCACCAAGTCAAGATCTGATGAGATCATCCCATGGAAATCGAGGGATATTTTTATCAACATGGCAAGCAATTGATTTATAGAAAATAGTTTACAAAACACAGTTTATAGAACACAGAATACAGTTTATAGAGTAGCACTTATCCTTATAATTATTTATCACGCCTCGATCAAAGATTGACTGACTTTGATGGCACGAGCCACACTATTTATAAACTTGGAATGAGCGGGAAACGAGAAGTGCAAGCTTATCGTTTATGAACCTGACAAAAAGCAGTCTATATTTTTTGCAGAAATATTAAACTAATTATTATTCTAATTATGTGGCGACGCTTGGGGAAGGCCTATGTCCGGCAGTGAACGTCTTTCGGGTGATATGATGATGATGATAATTATTTCCAAACAGAAAAATCGCTTGGCGTGCTCAATTAAATATAAAGATCGCTAACAGTCGGCTACCCGTTTATTAAGTACGACCTCGTTTTGTAAAAAAAAAATTATAGGCTTCTCATAACAATTCCAAAAAGTCTATACACGTCTGGGATACATTGTTTTACTATGGTGCTCCCACACTGCTAATTAAAACTGTTTATAAACATTTTCTAAACAAACAGTTTCCTAACATTTGTTAGTAAATGTATTAATGTATTAGTATTAGAAAATCTTTGTTAACATTTTTAACAGCCGGTGTGGGAGTACTATTACGGAGTTCCGGTGCGGGAGGCACCGGAACTTCGTCACCAGAGTAGTTCGATGTACCATTTTCATTAAAACCATTTATTGCAATTTGCTTCATCACAGTCACTTCTACTACAACTATTCGGAATATCTTATACCCAATACTTACTTAACATTGAGAAGTTAGTGGTTGTTGTCTTCTTCATCAGTTCCACTTCACCAAATGATACTTTCTGAATGCAAATGCTTGCCATGTTGATGAAAATATCAAAATCGCTATCAAATCAAATTGTTTATTTGCTTAATACAGGTAGGTTCAAACAGATGTTACAAATCGATATAAAGTACACTATATCCTTACCTAATAAGGTGTGCAAATATTTATATTATTAATAATCTATTTAAATAATTATTAAAATAACACTACAAAATAATTACACTCAAAAAATAATACAAAAGAAAATAAATTCAAAATACTACAAATTTCAAAAGTGAAATAAATTAAATATTGTCAGATGAATTAAAATACATGTCATAAAGTTATCAATCAAATAAATTACAGAGCTGTCAAATTTATGCATGTCACACTAGTTTTAATGTCATATGATTCAATGTCAATAAATTACTCTTACTATAGGTATCTATCTATATTTTTATCCTGTAGGTAGTCCTTGATATTATAATAACATTTATTCACTTGGAATTTGTGCAGCTTCTACTTAAATTGATGTAGGTACAGATAACTTTTTGACATCGTCAGGCAATTTGTTGTAAATCAATGATGACATAACAAGAATACTTTTCATCACACCTATTCGAAAAACAACAATTGTCTATAGAGGATAGCGGGAACCAAATCCAATTTTGCGCCCGTAGGAGTTTGAGCTTTCTCTTTTCTGATTGGTCCGCTTCGTGCTTCTGATAGATTTGCGTAGTTGGGTTGGAGGCGCTCGCGTGAAGGTCTAATGTAAAAAAAATATCACTAACTAACATTCAATTCTCTATGGTGATAAACTCATTTTTGTGATTAGTTAGTAAGAAGTTAGTATTATACTTACTCTTTGTTGATAAGTATGTGAAGTTAACCAAGTAGGTCGAACGCATATGTTTGAATAAGTTACTGGCTGGTTCTAAGTTATGGCGGCAATGTGCTTTAAAAAACTTTAGTTCTTCCTTTAAATTAATTTTTTCTCGGAATTTTTTCACACTAGGCTTCGCCATAGAGGAAATACTAGTTTCGAGTAGGTAGGTACTTGTAGCTTTTTATTTTTCTCTTAGGTAGTGATGAAAAATAGTGTGTATCACTCGGGGACAAAATATTTTGTTCTCGGGCGGCGTATATTGAATTCCTCGTTAAGCTCTGAATTCAAAATAACGCCCTGGAAGAACAAAATATTACTTTGTCCCCTTGTAACACAAATAACTATTAATTGATTAGTGCTGTTTTCCCATATGGTATTCCAATGTCTTATCTTTTTTGTCACGTAACTGACTATAGTAGCTTTTAAAAGCAGTCTTATAATAATAAGGGTTTGATTTCACAAAAACATTTAGTTCATATATGTGTGGTGCATCGACACATTACATGTCGCATGCACAGCAAATATGATAATGGTCAAATAATTAATTATATATGCAGTTGTGTACAAGTGCTCACCGAAACCAGTTGTTTTATTTACATGACTCATAACACCCAACAACACGTACATAGAAGGTACACTTACATCTGGTGACCCCGATTTGAATTAACACGCGCCGCGATTTAAAGTGATTTCCTCGTGTCGTGGTAACTGCACTGCACAACCTTACCAGCCTTCCACAAGCGGATCTCACTGGTTTTGGTTTTCAAGAGGCATATGGTCTGCTATGGCCTCGCCGCCATAGCAGACAAGATATTGGAAGGACGATCAGGCGAAGTGTCGGAAATATCAAGCGGACAAACACAGCTTATGGTTGAGTTAGTCAACCAAATGAGTAAGCTAACCATAGAAATAGCAGCCTTAAAATCCAATGCAAATAATGGTAGACACCGTAGTTACAGGCGCAACCGAAGCCAGCCGCGCACAAGATCCCACTCCAGGACGAGGATTACACCCGACAGTCCCAACTGGTTATGTAGGTATCATCATCGGTACAGGAATCGAGCCCGGAACTGTGAAAATCCATGCAATTGGAAGAAACCGTCGGAAAACTAAATTCAGCGTTGACAGAGGCGGTCGTCAGCGCTATCATACCGTCAAACCGCCTTTGCGTTACCGACCGAAAAAGTGGGTATCGTTTTTTGGTAGATACAGGCGCTAACATTTCAGCCATACCTAGAAGAGGGAATCGTTTAAAAGCTGACGACACATATAAAATATACGCTGCAAACGGTACACAAATAAAAACATATGGCGACAAAACGCTGACGTTGAATCTGAATATGAGACGCCCGT
Organism: Anorthoa munda; assembly: GCA_945859665.1. Classification (NCBI taxonomy): domain Eukaryota; kingdom Metazoa; phylum Arthropoda; class Insecta; order Lepidoptera; family Noctuidae; genus Anorthoa; species Anorthoa munda. The sequence continues at coordinate 50,310,854 of OX243895.1, read as the reverse complement.
ACCGTTGGACTTTCATCGTAGCTGACATTACGCAACCAATACTTGGAGCCGATTTTCTAGAAAGAAACAACATTTTGGTGGATGTTCGGAATAAACGTTTGATTGATGGTACAACTGGACTTCAGAGTAACGCAAAGTTAATGAAGTCAAGCACGCCTACACTTCGGACCGTAAATTTAACCGAAGACTACGCAGACATTTTAGCAGATTTCCCGAACATTTTGAAACCTCTCGATACAGAGTCACGACCGAAGCACGACGTTGTTCACCAAATCATCACCAATGGACATCCTGTTTACTCCAAGTCAAGACCTTTGCCAGCGGACAAATACCTAAGAGTGAAGAAGGAGATAGAACTCATGCTAGAGACAGGGTTATGCAGGCCTTCCAAGAGTCCGTGGGCAAGTCCTTTGCACGTGACATCGAAGAAAAACGGCGAGTTGCGACTATGTGGTGACTACAGGAGATTGAACGCGATCACGGTACCGGACAGATACCCAATTCCGAGACTACTAGACTTCACATACCTACTACCAGGAACCAGTATTTATTCAACGATCGATTTAAAAAGAGCTTACAATCAGATTCCAGTACAAGACGTAGAAAAGACTGCAGTAATAACCCCGTTCGGTTTATTCGAATTTCCAAGAATGCCGTTTGGACTACGAAACGCAGGGCAAACCTTTGTCAGATTCCTAAACACAGTCTTAGCAGGACTTGACTTCGTATTCGTATATATAGACGATATACTAGTGGCGTCATCTTCAACCAGCGAACACCGTCGACATTTACAAGAAACGTTCAAACGGTTAGACGAACATGGCATTGCAATAAATCAAGCCAAATGCATACTGGGCAAACAGCAAGTAGAGTTCCTCGGATATCAGATCTCAAAAGATGGTATCAAACCATTACCAGACAAGGTTGAAGCAATAACCAAATACCCTATACCAAAAACCGTACAAGATTTGCGAAGATTTTTAGGCATGATCAACTTCTACCGGAACAATATACCACAAGCAGCCAAACACCAAGCTCGGTTAAACAAATACCTCGTTGGATCGAAGAAAAATGACAAAACCGAAATACAATGGACTCCAGAGGCATTAGAAGCATTCGATCAATGTAAAGCAAGTCTAAGCGACGCCGTTACACTGTCTTCACCAACAACGCATTGCCCGCTATCACTAATGACAGACGCATCTCAAACGTGCGTGGGCGCCGTTTTACAACAGTATGAAAACGGAAACTGGAAGCCACTCTCCTTTTTCTCAAAGGGACTGAGTGAAACGCAGTCAAAGTACAGCACGTATGATCGGGAATTGCTAGCCATTTACATGGCAGTAACGCATTTTCAACCTTATGTCGAGGGAAGAGAGTTGATAGTTTACACCGATCATAAGCCGTTATGTCATGCTTTCACTACAAAACAAACCTGCACAAGTAAAACGATAGCCCCAAGACGGCTACGTCACCTCGAGTTCATCGCACAGTTCACGACAGACATACGTCACCTATCCGGTAACATGAACCCGGTGGCAGACGCGTTATCGCGACTCGAGCAAATAGATTGCCCCACACCTGTGGAATGGACTGAGTTAGCAGATATGCAACGCAATGACACTGAACTCACTCAGCTGTTAAAAAATTACAACCTTAACTGGAAAACAACGACATTATCAGGAACAAGACAACTACTCTGCGAAAATTCAAAACCAAGTTTACGACCGTATGTGCCGAAATCACTTCGAAAACAAGTATTCGACACCATGCACAACATAACACATCCCGGAATAAGATTATCGAAGAAAATGATCTCCGAGCACTATTTCTGGCCACGCATGAATACTGACGTCGGCATTTGGGCGAAAACATGCCAGGCATGCCAGAAAAGCAAGACACATAGGCACAACTCGGCCCCAATCGGAATTTTCCCACCCACAGCACGATTAGACCACGTGCACGTAGACATCGTCGGACCACTACCAGAATCCAACGGAAACAGATACATCGTGACAATGATCGACAGAGAAACGAGATGGCCGGAAGCTGTACCAGTAGCAGAGATAACAGCAAAAGTTGTAGCGGAAGTTCTCATAAGCACCTGGATAGCGAGATTCGGATGCCCAAACACCATAACAACGGACCAGGGACGACAGTTCGAGTCAGACTTATTTATCACTCTGACCAAGTCACTCGGTATTAAGAAGACCAGAACCACCAGTTATCATCCACAGTCAAATGGTTTGGTTGAACGCTGGCATAGATCAATGAAAACCGCGCTAGTCGCGCGCGGAAATACAACGAACTGGTCAAGCGAACTACCCATAGTGCTACTAGGATTACGAGCAGCACTACGACTGAAAGAGAATACAAGTCCAGCACAGATGTTATACGGAACTAACATACGTCTGCCAGGAATGTTTATCGAGCCGAAAACGCAAGTAACATCACCAGAGACTTTTGCACAGACACTCCAGAGGACAATGGCAAAGCTAAGCCCGTTTAGCAACAACCAACACGCCAGCAGTCACAAATCGTTCATACATCCAGACATGAAAAGCTGCGAATACGTATACGTCAGAACGGATGCTGTGAAGAAACCACTGACCCCAGCCTACGAAGGCCCATATAAAGTGTTAGAGAAGCAAGAGAAACATTTCAAGATTCAATTGCCGAAGAAAACATCAATAGTAACGGTGGACAGATTAAAACCAGCATACATTTTAATGGACGGAAAGGTAAATGAACCTTTAGAACGCCAGAAAAGTAGCAGTAGCGAAGTGAACGACGACAAAAATGTTGAGCCAGCAGAAATTAATAAGACCGCACCAAACACAACACGCTCAGGCCGCGTCATACATCCGGTGGTACGATTTACAATACCGCCAGATCAACAAAGAAAAACACGGAATAAAGCAAAGCATAATTTCGTCAACACAAACCACCAAACTACCGCAGCAGCAACACGCTGGTAAAGCAAGATCAAGACAATTGCAATATTCGGAAACATGGGCAGCTGGGGCTCCAAGGAAGAGATCGTGGTGGCACAAACTGCCGCTGGGTCAGGGGGATCCAGCATCTCAATGACGGAAATCACTATGGGGGGCATTTTCATCATCGCCGTTGCAGTGCTACTGTACTGCATGTACAGAAAGTGTAGGAAGAGGTTCTACAAGAACGTGACACGGCACGTCGACGCCAGGCAAACGCAACCAGCTCAGATTCCAACGGTCTCCATGCGTTGCTGTCAGCACCCAAACGGAGGACAGGGACCACAAAACGTTTAATACAGCAGCAATCGGGAAAAAGGAAAACAGAAGAAAAGTGTAACCGCGTAGTATTAAGTTCGATATTTTTTTTTTTTTGTTCGTGTATGGCTATATTTCGTGTAGAAAGAATACTTCTTTTGCCTTATTTTTTATTTAAACTTTTTAATTATTTTTATGTAAGTGTACTCAATTTTTTTATTTGTTTTTAAAGGGGGAAATAATGTGGTGCATCGACACATTACATGTCGCATGCACAGCAAATATGATAATGGTCAAATAAATAATTATATATGCAGTTGTGTACAAGTGCTCACCGAAACCAGTTGTTTTATTTACATGACTCATAACACCCAACAACACGTACATAGAAGGTACACTTACATATGTATAACGAAGGCATTGTCAGAATTTTTAAGCTTTTAAAATAGTGTTGACAGCTGGTAGTTTTGTCTACATTACACATTGCTAATGCATTTCTTTTGAGCGTTAAATACAGATTCCTTATCGACTGAGTTGCCCCAAGATATAATACCATATCTTAGGACAGGTGCCATAAGTCCACGATAAGCAGCTAATAAGGCTTCTTTATTAACAATTTTTGAGAGTTTAATAAATCATCATTTGCTCTGTAGGTATACAGAGCAAATGATGATTTATTAATTCTTTTGCAGATATTATCTAAGTGTGTTTCCATGTCAGTCTATCATCAATATTAATTCCCAGAAACTTTGTATCTGTTACAGGACGTACTTTTCACATTGGTAACTAATGTTTATATTTGTCAGTTGGGTTCTCTGGTGAAAGTGTATTATTTTCGTTTTGTTTATATTTATTTTAAGATTATTTTCGTTTTAACCATTGAATTATCCTATTTAATGTTTAGTTGTCTACGTGCTCATAATAATTTTCTTTGTCTCTTTTTATTATGACTCTGCTATCATCTGCAAATAATTAGATTCTTCTTTATAATCTAAATATATAATAATTTATAAATAATCCGTATTATGATATGACGGATAGAGTTCGGATCTAGTGCGCAATCCCGAACGCGACTACTTCACACTACATTTCTCGGATTCGGCTCGGATGCTGTGCGTAATCGCTCTTACAAGATAAATTTTACTGACGTAACACTAGCCAAGCGATGTGTCTAAACAAAGATGTTCTTTTCCTCTTTGCTTTTTACCACTAAAGGTTCTTGAACCGAATTAGTTTACAACAAATGCTAAAGATATTGATTGAATGGCTGGTGCCACAAATGATTTTTGTAAGGGCAGATGCAAGATCGAGCTCGAAAAATATATCACTTCTTATTGGTTTTATTTTTATCATTCTAGACGAAATAGGAGTTTTTATCGTTTTTTTTTATTTATTTCAATAGGTGCACCCGCAGCAAAGAAACCGAGACTCGATCTGCAAAAGGAAAAAATCGAGAATTCAATATCACCCAAGGATAAGAACAACGAGAAAGCACATTCAAAGAATACAAAACAAGCTATTAAAAATAAATCTATTAATAGTAAAAGAGAAAATGCTATTTCAAGTAAAACTGTTATTGGAGGTAAACCAAAAGTTACTAATAATGCTTTTTGTAATATTAAAGATGTTGTAAAAACGAAAAGTAACGAGAATATTGCATTAAGTCATTGTACTAATGTTAAAAAAGATGAATTCAAATGTAAAATATGTAACTACAAAGGTATTAACAGTAGTGATATTAAGAGACATAGCTTAAGACACAATAATGTATATGCTAAAGTTAGAAAATATAAATGTAAGAACAGTTTTAGTACTCCAGGCCATTTAAAAACACACATTCGTTCACACACTGGTGAGAAACCTTACAAATGTGATATTTGTCAGAACAGTTTTAGTACGCAAGGTAGTTTAAAAATACACATTCGTTCACACACTGGTGAGAAACCTTACAAATGTGATATTTGTCTGAACAGTTTTAGTAGGCAGGATATCTTAAAACAACACATTCGTTCACACACTGGTGAGAAACCTTACAAATGTGATATTTGTCAGAACAGTTTTAGTCAGCAAGGTCATTTAAAAAAACACATTCGATCACACACTGGTGAGAAACCTTACAAATGTGATATTTGTCTGAACAGTTTTAGTCGGCAAGGCCAATTAAAAATACACATTCGTTCACACACTGGTGAGAAACCTTACAAATGTGATATTTGTCTGAGAAGCTTTATTGTAAAGAGTAGTTTGAAAGATCATATTAGTACACACACTGGAGAAAAACCTTATAAATGTGACATTTGTCAGAAAACTTTTAGTCATCGAGGTTATTTAAAAAAACACATTCGATCACACACTGGTGAGAAACCTTACAAATGTGATATTTGTCTGAGAAGCTTTAGTGTAAAGAGTAATTTGAAAACTCATATTAGTATACACACTGGAGAAAAACCTTATAAATGTGACATTTGTCTGAGAAGCTTTAGTGTAAAGTGTAATTTGAAAACTCATATTAGTATACACACTGGTGAGAAACCTTACAAATGTGATATTTGTCAGAACAGTTTTAGTACTCCAGGCCATTTAAAAACACACATTCGTTCACACACTGGTGAGAAACCTTACAAATGTGATATTTGTCAGAACAGTTTTAGTACGCAAGGTAGTTTAAAAATACACATTCGTTCACACACTGGTGAGAAACCTTACAAATGTGATATTTGTCTGAACAGTTTTAGTAGGCAGGATATCTTAAAACAACACATTCGTTCACACACTGGTGAGAAACCTTACAAATGTGATATTTGTCAGAACAGTTTTAGTCAGCAAGGTCATTTAAAAAAACACATTCGATCACACACTGGTGAGAAACTTTACAAATGTGATATTTGTCTGAACAGTTTTAGTCGGCAAGGCCAATTAAAAATACACATTCGTTCACACACTGGTGAGAAACCTTACAAATGTGATATTTGTCTGAGAAGCTTTATTGTAAAGAGTAGTTTGAAAGATCATATTAGTACACACACTGGAGAAAAACCTTATAAATGTGACATTTGTCAGAAAACTTAGTCATCAAGGTTATTTAAAAAAACACATTCGATCACACACTGGTGAGAAACCTTACAAATGTGATATTTGTCTGAGAAGCTTTAGTGTAAAGAGTAATTTGAAAACTCATATTAGTATACACACTGGAGAAAAACCTTATAAATGTGACATTTGTCTGAGAAGCTTTAGTGTAAAGAGTAATTTGAAAACTCATATTAGTATACACACTGGTGAGAAACCTTACAAATGTGATATTTGTCAGAACAGTTTTAGTACGCAAGGTAGTTTAAAAATACACATTCGTTCACACACTGGTGAGAAACCTTACAAATGTGATATTTGTCTGAACAGTTTTAGTAGGCAGGATATCTTAAAAAAACACATTCGTTCACACACTGGTGAGAAACCTTACAAATGTGATATTTGTCAGAACAGTTTTAGTCAGCAAGGTCATTTAAAAAAACACATTCGATCACACACTGCAAGAAACCTTACAAATGTGATATTTGTCTGAACAGTTTTATTCAGCAAGGCCAATTAAAAATACACATTCGTTCACACACTGGTGAAAAACCTTACAAATGTGATATTTGTCAGAACAGTTTTAGTCAGCAAGGCCAATTAAAAATACATATTCGTTCACACACTGGGGAGAAACCTTACAAATGTGATATTTGTCTGAACAGTTTTAGTAGGCTGGATCACTTAAAACGACACATTCGTTCACACGCTGGTGAGAATACGAAAACTTATTTACAAATGTCACAATTCTAAAATTTTGACATTTGTAAAATAAGTTTTCGTCAAAAGGTCGATTTGAAAAAGCATATGCGTATACACAGGTGATAAACCATATCAAATCCAGAAATATCATGAAATTTGTAATAATAGCTTCCGACAAATTATGTTTCCTAATGAACTTCATGACTGTGCTGATAGTATGTGTCAGAACATATACAACACAGATTTGTAATTGACAACTTATACAACAATATTGTTAATATATTAAGTCAGGCTTCGGCAAACAGTCGCAGTCTCTTACCTAGGAAGCCGACTAATGTTAAGTGTGTCCATTGTTGGAACAAGCATGTCAGAGACGTCCACGGGCAGGCTAGACTGGACCATCAATTGGGGTTTACCATGCCAAATCGAATACCAATTGATCGACCATAATATCGAATGGTTAATAAATCGCACGTTCAATCTACGATACACTCAATACATCAAGTGTTCAAAATATCGAATGTTTGTTTGATCGAGCGTTCAAAGTATCACATACCCATTCTATCGAAATATCAATACTCTGAATATTTTTATTTATTTTATTTTTTATTATTTTTTTATTTTTTTATATTTTGTGTGAATTGCAATTGCACGGAGAAACTCTATTAAATTCATGTTGTTTTTATTATTTAATTATTTTTAAATCGCATTATCGTCCCTTTTGCCTCTTTTTTGTGGATTGGAAAGATCTACCTTCTCAATTGTTCTATTTGTTATAGCTTGCTACTTAACTAAAAATTTTATGGTAGCATAAAGACCCCGTTTGTGCTTATCAAGTAACGTGTTCCATCTTCTGTGTCATCTTTCAATGTTGTTTTGAGTTCTAGGAAATCCCAGTGCATTATTTTGAAACACAGACCACAGTGATGGTGGAAACATCGGTGATGAGCTCGCTATAAGTAATTTATTATTGCCCGTCTCACGAGAATTAATATTTCCCAAAACATAATATTTTCCAAACCAGTTTGTGATATTACTTGCCTCGATGGGTAACACTTCTTCTTTCAATTTATTGAAAGCATCTGGTATTTCTTCTTGGGGTATATAAGCAAGTGCTATAATGTGTCTTAACTTGACAGCATCATGGCCATATTTACTTTGCAAACCATTTTGTTGAATTTGACGCCATACATTTTGACCTAAGTGGAATAGACAGCATTTGTGTTGCGCATCAGGAAATTCTTGTTTTACATCTCGAAATCCGTCATTATTACTCGTGGGTTCAATTCGATATCATATTCTAGAGCATATTCCTTTAGTGCTTAAAAAAAATATGCCTTATAAAACGCTAAGAATGTTATACATGGCCCTAGCAGACTCGGTTATCAACTACGGACTCAGCAGCTATGGGAGAACTTATCACACATACTTGACAGATATCCATAAGCTACGGCGAAGAATATTAAAAGTAATTACACCTAAACATATAAGCAAGAAGTTCGAAAATAATGACGAAGATCTTTTTAAATACTGTAATGTTATGAATGTGTTCAATAAAGAGGAATTTTTCACTCTCACTGAAGTGAATAGACCCGAGCTGCTAACCGAAAAAATAAGATCTGACTTTCTTAGAAATATAAAAAATAAACATAAATACAGCTTACCAAAATACAATAATGTGTACGGAATGAGGGTTGCAGAATACTTGGTACCTCTTTTTCTTAATAAGCTCCCAGAAGACTTGCAAACTTTATACAAGAGTGGTTCGAAAGGTTGTAAGTGATAAATGATAAATGATTTATTTTCTGTAAGTTGGTTTGTACAAACACTTTCACATGTCGATCATATTTTTTAAAACTAGATGAGGTCGGCGTTTCCTGTCTGACTACTCTGAGAAGAAAGGCCGAAACAAACTCAGAGGTCACAGTCTCTTTTAAAGTCCAGACAAAAACTTGGTTAGATCATGTAAAGACCATGTAGACTGATGTCTGAAATGGTCTTTTGAGAAAAGAACCAGCCAGATTGAGTGGACCTGTCCAGTCAGTGCACGCATTTGTCAATAACCGTGCAGCTCAACTTAGAATTTAAGGAGCTCAACGAATTGACGAACAATACCAAAGAAAGGACATTCGGGTAGGCCGCATAAATACTCAAACTGCCAGACCATGATTAAAAACTAACTAAGATAAATTAAAATGAAAAAAAAAGAATAATCCACATAGTCTTCACATTCACAATAATTAAAATAAAATAATATAATACTTTAAAAAGTAAATATTCTTGTCATTGCAAGAAAAATTAAAAAAATTAAAATATAATTAAAAACTAAATCCACGAAGCAAAATAAAAAAAAATAAAAAAACGAAATTAATTGGAGCAGCTCAATCCCAAGCCTTTTTGTCCTCAACGTAATCTTTAATGTTATAAAACGCTTTCTGGCACAACTTACGTTTAATGAAAGATTTGAATTTATTAACACTTAAACCTTGTACGTCGCTTGGAAGCTTATTATAAAAGCGTACACATTGACATCTAAACGAGCCACCTATTTTCTTGAGCCTTGTTGTAGGTACTACAAATTTGTGTTTGTTCCTAGTATTTATGTTATGGATATCACTGTATTTTTTAAACAATTTTATATTTTTATGGGCATATAAAAGATTTTCATAAATATACTGAGAAGGCACAGTCATTACATTAATCTCCTTAAATTTCTCTCTGAGAGAGTGTCTCGGGCTTAATTTATAAATTGATCGAACAGCTCTTTTCTGCAAAACAAAGATAGTCTGGATGTCGGCGGCATTTCCCCACAACAGAATACCATACGACATTACACTATGAAAATAGCTAAAGTATACTAAACGGGCTGTCTCTATGTCAGTTAAATTACGAATCTTTCTAACAGCATATGCTGCGGAGCTTAGCTTCTTTGACAATCTATCTATATGTGGGCCCCACTGAAGCTTAGCATCCAAAGTTAGGCCTAAGAACACTGTGCTATTTTCAGGATTCAATTCTTCGCCCTTTAACATCACATCAGTTTTCACCTGCCTAACGTGAGGTAGGGTAAACTTAATGCATTTGGTTTTTTTTCCATTTAAAAGTAAATTGTTAACATTGAACCAGTGAACTACTTTTGAGATCGCGCTATTTACATCGTCAGTAACCAGCTGCTGACGTTTAAGTTTAAACAAAAGTGAAGTATCATCCGCAAACAACACTATATCATGGTTATCCTTTATGAGGTAAGGCAAGTCATTAATATAAATAAGAAACAAGAAAGGGCCAAGAATTGAACCCTGCGGGACTCCCATTGTTACTATAGATCCGGGAGATCTTTTTCCATTAACGTCAACTCTCTGAATCCTATTACTCAAGTATGAAGTAAGAAGAGCCAGAGCGCTGTTCCGGATCCCGTAGTGGCGGAGTTTCCTGATTAGCGTTTCATGAAGAACACAATCAAATGCCTTGGACAAATCACAAAATATTCCCAAGGCATCGCACTTATCTTCCCATGCATTATAAATATGTCCTAAAAGCTCAACACCGGCATCAGTAGTTGAACGACCCCTTGTAAAACCGAACTGTTTGCTATGTAATAATTTATGTTTATTAAAAAATCTTTGCAATTGCTCTAAAATTAATTTCTCAAATATTTTACTAAACGTAGGTAGTACTGAAATAGGTCTATAATTTGTAGGGTCTGAAGTACTACCTGATTTAAACAAAGGTATTATTTTACTATTTTTCATTAGGTCAGGAAACTCCCCACTGTCGATACAATTATTAAAGATAATAGCTAAACTAGGTGCGACAATGTCAATAATGGACTTAGCAACTTCTACAGAATGTCCCCACAGATCTGCAGTCTTTTTAACATTTAAAGTGTGAAAGGTTTTAATTATGTCTCTACAAGTAATATGTTCAAAAAGAAATTCCGAATCACAAACATTAACATTTTCTTTTAGTATAGACTCAGCAACAGAAGGTGATGAGTACAAATTAAAACGTTTCCTAACACAGTAAAATTCTCCAAATAATTTATCTCTCAACAAAATGTATCAATGTTTATTGTGAATGTATTTTTATATGTAATTTGATAATTAATATGTAATATTGTATTTACTCAGCATTGCAATTTGTAATTAAAATTAAAATAAACGGCTCGCCATCACACAGTTAAGCCCTGTGAAGTTTTTGTTGTGTGGCTAAAACCAAATGTAAAATAGGTTAAGACTTTGAAAAAAAAAAAAAAATAAAGAAAATCCTATTTAATGTTTAGTTGTCTACGTGCTTATAATAATTTTCTTTATCTCTTTTTATTATGACTGTGCTATCATCTGCAAATAATTAGATTCTTCTTTATAATCTAAATATATAATTATAAATAATCCGTATTATGATATGACGGATAGAGTTCGGATCTAGTGCGCAATCCCGAACGCGACTACTTCACACTACATTTCTCGGATTCGGCTCGGATTCTGTGCGTAATCGCTCTTACAAGATAAATTTTACTGACGTAACACTAGCCAAGCGATGTGTTTTAACAAAGATGTTCTTTTCCTCTTTGCTTTTTACCACTAAAGGTTCTTGAACCGAATTAGTTTACAACAAATGCTAAAGATATTGATTGAATGGCTGGTGCCACAAATGATTTTTGTAAAGGCAGATGCAAGATCGAGCTCGAAAAATATATCACTTCTTATTGGTTTTATTTTTACCATTCTAGACGAAATAGGAGTTTTTATCGTTTTTTTTTATTTATTTCAATAGGTGCACCCGCAGCAAAGAAACCGAGACTCGATCTGCAAAAGGAAAAATTCGAGAATTCAATATCACCCAAGGATAAGAACAACGAGAAAGCACTTTCAAAGAATACAAAACAAGCTATTAAAAATAAATCTATTAATAGTAAAAGAGAAAATGCTATTTCAAGTAAAACTGTTATTGAAGGTAAACCAAAAGTTACTAATAATACTTTTTGTAATATTAAAGATGTTGTAAAAACGAAAAGTAACGAGTATATTGCATTAAGTCATTGTACTAATGTTAAAAAAGATGAATTCAAATGTAAAATATGTAACTACAAAGGTATTAACAGTAGTGATATTAAGAGACATAGCTTAAGACACAATAATGTATATGCTAAAGTTAGAAAATATAAATGTGATATTTGTCTGAACAGTTTTAGTAGGCTGGATCACTTAAAACGACACATTCGTTCACACACTGGTGAGAAACCTTACAAATGTGATATTTGTCTGAGAAGCTTTAGTGTAAAGGGTAATTTAAAAAAACACATTCTTTTACACACTGGTGAGAAACCTTACAAATGTGATATTTGTCTGAGAAGCTTTATTGTAAAGAGTAGTTTGAAAGATCATATTAGTACACACACTGGAGAAAAACCTTATAAATGTGACATTTGTCAGAAAACTTTTAGTCATCAAGGTTATTTAAAAAAACACATTCGATCACACACTGGTGAGAAACCTTACAAATGTGATATTTGTCTGAACAGTTTTAGTAGGCTGGATCACTTAAAACGACACATTCGTTCACACGCTGCTGAGAAACCTTACAAATGTGATATTTGTTTGAGAAGCTTTAGTGTAAAGAGTAGTTTGAAAGGTCATAATAATACACATACTGGAGAAAAACCTTATAAATGTGACATTTGTCAGAAAACTTTTAATCATCAAAGTAATTTCAAAAAACACATTCGATCACACACTGGCGAGAAACCTTACAAATGTGATATTTGTCTGAACAGTTTTAGTCAGCAAGGCCATTTAAAATTACACATTCGTTCACACACTGGTGAGAAACCTTACAAATGTGATATTTGTCTGAACAGTTTTAGTAGGCAGGATATCTTAAAAAAACACATTCGATCACACACTGGTGAGAAACCTTACAAATGTGATATTTGTCAGAACAGTTTTAGTCAGCAAGGCCTATTAAAAATACACATTCGGATACACACTGGTGAGAAACCTTACAAATGTGATATTTGTCTGAACAGTTTTAGTAGGCAGGATATCTTAAAAAAACACATTCGTTCACACACTGGTGAGAAACCATACAAATGTGATATTTGTCAGAACAGTTTTAGTCAGCAAGGTCATTTAAAAAAACACATTCGATCACACACTGGTGAGAAACCTTACAAATGTGATATTTGTCTGAACAGTTTTAGTCAGCAAGGCCAATTAAAAATACACATTCGTTCACACAGTGGTGAGAAACCTTACAAATGTGATATTTGTCTGAGAAGCTTTAGTGTAAAGGGTAATTTAAAAAAACACATTCTTTTACACACTGGTGAGAAACCTTACAAATGTGATATTTGTCTGAGAAGCTTTATTGTAAAGAGTAGTTTGAAAGATCATATTAGTACACACACTGGAGAAAAACCTTATAAATGTGACATTTGTCAGAAAACTTTTAGTCATCAAGGTTATTTAAAAAAACACATTCGATCACACACTGGTGAGAAACCTTACAAATGTGATATTTGTCTGAACAGTTTTAGTAGGCTGGATCACTTAAAACGACACATTCGTTCACACGCTGGTGAGAATACGAAAACTTATTTACAAATGTCACAATTATAAAATTTTGACATTTGTAAAATAAGTTTTCGTCAAAAGGTCGATTTGTAAAAGCATATGCGTATACACAGGTGATAAACCATATCAAATCCAGAAATATCATGATATTTGTAATAATAGCTTCCGAGAAATTATGTTTCCTAATGAACTTCATGACTGTGCTGATAGTATGTGTCAGAACATATACAACACAGATTTGTAATTGACAACTTATACAACAATATTGTTAATATATTAAGTCAGGCTTCGGGAAACAGTCGCAGTCTCTTACCTAGGAAGCCGACTAATGTTAAGTGTGTCCATTGTTGGAACAAGCATGTCAGAGATGTCCACGGGCAGGCTAGACTGGACCATCAATTGGGGTTTACTATGCCAAATATAATAACCAATTGATCGACCATAATATCGAATGGCTTATGTTTAACAAACCACCAAATCTAGTAATATACTGACAAAAATAGTAAATGATCACCAAAATTAAATTTAGAATCGCAACCGAGTCGACGGAGCCCCGCTGGGCGGGGCTCCTATTTCTGAATACAGGGTCTAAAGTAAACTAACACGAAGGTGATGACGGGAGCTGAGTTCGCTCGCTTTGCTCGCTCACTTCAGCTCCCGTCATCTCCTTCGAACCTAACCTGTCCGTGTCGGGGTGCCCTTAGCTCCCGAGCTCGCTTCGCTCGCTCTTGGACTGATTCATTGACCAAATCACTAGATTTGATATCTTACGGTTTTAGCACTTATGAAATTTGGTGATCAATTTACTAAATTTGGTGATCAATTTACTAAATTTGGTTTAGGTTTATTTTTTTTGCTGATTAGTATATATTTTAGGTGATAGGGGTTATCGTCACAAAGTTTTTTTTGGTGGTCATTATATTTATTCCCATATCGAATGGTTAATAAATCGCACGTTCAATCTACGATACACTCAATACATCGAGTGTTCAAAATATCGAATGTTTGTTTGATCGAGCGTTTAAAGTATCACATACCCATTCTATCGAAATATCAATACTCTGAATATTTTTTATAAATCACATTTTAATCTTAAATTTCTATTTTACATTTAAAACTTTGTGTGAATTGCAATTGCACGGAGAAACTCTATTAAATTCATGTTGTTTTTATTATTTTATTATTTTTAAATCGCATTATCGTCCCTTTTGCCTCTTTTTTGTGGATTGGAAAGATCTACCTTCTCAATTGTTCTATTTGTTATAGCTTGCTACTTAACTAAAAATTTTATGGTAGCATAAAGACCCCGTTTGTGCTTATCAAGTAACGTGTTCCATCTTCTGTGTCATCTTTCAATGTTGTTTTGAGTTCTAGGAAATCCCAGTGCATTATTTTGAAACACAGACCACAGTGATGGTGGAAACATCGGTGATGAGCTCGCTATAAGTAATTTATTATTGCCCGTCTCACGAGAATTAATATTTCCCAAAACTTAATATTTTCCAAACCAGTTTGTGATATTACTTGCCTCGATGGGTAACACTTCTTCTTTCAATTTATTGAAAGCATCTGGTATTTCTTCTTGGGGTATATAAGCAAGTGCTATAATGTGTCTTAACTTGACAGCATCATGGCCATATTTACTTTGCAAACTATTTTGTTGAATTTGACGCCATACATTTTGACCTAAGTGGAATAGACAGCATTTGTGTTGCGCATCAGGAAATTCTTTTTTTACATCTCGAAATCCGTCATTATTACTCGTGGGTTCAATTCGATATCATATTCTAGAGCATATTCCTTTAGTGCTTAAAAAAAATATGCCTTATAAAACGCTAAGAATGTTATACATGGCCCTAGCAGACTCGGTTATCAACTACGGACTCAGCAGCTATGGGAGAACTTATCACACATACTTGACAGATATCTATAAGCTACGGCGAAGAATATTAAAAGTAATTAGACCTAAACATATAAGCAAGAAGTTCGAAAATAATGACGAAGATCTTTTTAAATACTGTAATGGTATGAATGTGTTCAATAAAGAGGAATTTTTCACTCTCACTGAAGTGAATAGACCCGAGCTGCTAACCGAAAAAACAAGATCTGACTTTCTTAGAAATATAAAAAATAAACATAAATACAGCTTACCAAAATACAATAATGTGTACGGAATGAGGGTTGCAGAATACTTGGTACCTCTTTTTCTTAATAAGCTCCCAGAAGACTTGCAAACTTTATACAAGAGTGGTTCGAAAGGTTGTAAGTACAAATTAAAACGTTTCCTAACACAGTCAAATTCTCCAAATAATTTATCTCTCAACAAAATGTATCAATGTTTATTGTGAATGTATTTTTATATGTAATTTGATAATTAATATGTAATATTGTATTTACTCAGCATTGCAATTTGTAATTAAAATTAAAATAAACGGCTCGCCATCACACAGTTAAGCCCTGTGAAGTTTTTGTTGTGTGGCTAAAACCAAATGTAAAATAGGTTAAGACTTTGAAAAAAAAAAAAAAATAAAGAAAATCCTATTTAATGTTTAGTTGTCTACGTGCTTATAATAATTTTCTTTATCTCTTTTTATTATGACTGTGCTATCATCTGCAAATAATTAGATTCTTCTTTATAATCTAAATATATAATTATAAATAATCCGTATTATGATATGACGGATAGAGTTCGGATCTAGTGCGCAATCCCGAACGCGACTACTTCACACTACATTTCTCGGATTCGGCTCGGATTCTGTGCGTAATCGCTCTTACAAGATAAATTTTACTGACGTAACACTAGCCAAGCGATGTGTTTTAACAAAGATGTTCTTTTCCTCTTTGCTTTTTACCACTAAAGGTTCTTGAACCGAATTAGTTTACAACAAATGCTAAAGATATTGATTGAATGGCTGGTGCCACAAATGATTTTTGTAAAGGCAGATGCAAGATCGAGCTCGAAAAATATATCACTTCTTATTGGTTTTATTTTTACCATTCTAGACGAAATAGGAGTTTTTATCGTTTTTAGGGTTCCGTACCCAAAGGGTAAAAACGGGACCCTATTACTAAGACTTCGCGATCCGTCTGTCTGTCTGTCTGTCTGTCTGTCTGTCTGTCTGTCCGTCTGTCTCCAGGCTGTATCTCATGAACCGTGATAGCTAGACAGTTAAAATTTTCACAGATGATGTATTTCTGTTGCCGCTATAACAACAAATACTAAAAACAGTATAAAATAAATATTAAAGGGGGGCTCCCATACAACAAACGTGATATTTTTGCCGTTTTTTGCTCGATATTAATAACGGCAACAGGTAGACGCTTGAAATATTCACAGAATGTTTAGTTGTATATTTACTTTAAAAAATAATAATTAATAAATTAAAATAAAATAAATTAAGGGGGGCTCCCATACAACAAACGTGAATTTAATGCAGTGTTTTGCGATAATGGTACGGAACCCTTCGTGTGCGAGTCCGACTCGCACTTGGCCGGTTTTTTTTTATTTATTTCAATAGGTGCACCCGCAGCAAAGAAACCGAGACTCGATCTGCAAAAGGAAAAATTCGAGAATTCAATATCACCCAAGGATAAGAACAACGAGAAAGCACTTTCAAAGAATACAAAACAAGCTATTAAAAATAAATCTATTAATAGTAAAAGAGAAAATGCTATTTCAAGTAAAACTGTTATTGAAGGTAAACCAAAAGTTACTAATAATACTTTTTGTAATATTAAAGATGTTGTAAAAACGAAAAGTAACGAGTATATTGCATTAAGTCATTGTACTAATGTTAAAAAAGATGAATTCAAATGTAAAATATGTAACTACAAAGGTATTAACAGTAGTGATATTAAGAGACATAGCTTAAGACACAATAATGTATATGCTAAAGTTAGAAAATATAAATGTAATATTTGTCAGAACAGTTTTAGTACTCCAGGCCATTTAAAAACACACATTCGTTCACACACTGGTGAGAAACCAGTGATTGATTGCATCGCACTCGTCGCATACAGTCGTGCTCATCAATGTATTAAAAATAATATAAATTAACGTTCTAGCATAAATAGTGACCTAGTTTTAGTATATTTGACGTGTAATACAGAAACTCTTTGGAAGTGCTAACAAGTGGAATAATGGACTGACTGGATTATATATTATTATAATCTGAAAGATGGAAGGCAGCCCCTTTAATCGGAGTGGGTTGATGCGGCGCAGCCCTCCTTCAACACCTACACCGACCCAGCCCCAACAACCGCGACGTCTTCAAGCCAAGGAAGAAATTGAAGTAGTCTCAACTGCGGAGATACAGAACTGGATGGGTACCATTGAACAACACTTGGGTGAGGTATGTGCTATTGCTTCTGAAGGAAAGCTTAACTCAGATCAGAAGCTAAAAATAACCAATTTGTGCCGAAAGGTTGGACATGGAGTCTCGCAACTGGCTGTTCAATACCAGTCACTTAAACAAAATGCCCTTAGGACCCATAACTCCCTAAAAATAATGACCGAAGAAAGAGACTGCGTAACGGACCTAAAGGAGTGTGTAATGGAGATGAACCGGACTTTTAAGGAATCCTGTGCAAAGCGGCAGGAAACAACTGCTTCATCTTTTGCAGACATGGTGAAGAAGGGGTCTAACAATTTCGTTCGTCCTAATACTTTTAGCTCCGTGGCGATTTATCCCACCGACAGTTCAAAGACCAGCGATGACACCAAGAACATAGTCCAGAAAATTGTATGCCCAGGTGAAATGAAGCTGAAGGTGAGAGGCGTACGCAAGATAGGGAAAGGAGGACTCATAATTAGCACTGAGACGAAAGAGGACCTAGATAAGCTGAGGCAATCAGTGCAAACTGCTTCGTCAGGGCTTACCGTCGGTGAACCGAAAAAGCGCAAACCCCGCATAATAGTGATTGGAGTTCCAGCATCAATGGCGGAAAATGAGGTATATAATGCCATTTACAATCAAAACTTGGCCGAAAAACTGCCAAATATATCTAGAGATACCTTTTTGACCCTAATCAAACTGAGCCACAAATCTGGTAGAAAAGATGCTGAGAACTGCAATTACATCCTAGAAGTTCCTGCGATCATTCGCAAGGCTCTCATCACACAAGACAGATTGTTCATAAATTGGACTTCCTGCCCGGTACGAGACTTCACACTGGTAACGAGATGTTACAAGTGCCAGCAGTACGGTCATGCGGCCAAGACATGCAAAGTTGCTGCTCCCACATGTGGACATTGCGGTGAAGAAGGACACACTATCCACGACTGCACAAAGAAAACCGAAGCGCCAAAATGTGCAACATGTCTGCGCTTCAAAAAACCAGCCAGCCATAAAACGGGAGAACAAGAGTGTCCTGCAAAAATATCTGCCGAAAACAGGTACATTAACTCGATTGATTATGAAGGCGCCTAAGAGCGCCACATATTCGAATATATTTAAGACTTAATTTTATTGTTTATATTTTTCTTATACTATGGATAATACCTTATTATCCGATATAGATAATACATTTCGTACCGATGCAAAGTCATGTGAGGTTGAGGACTGCAGGCAATATCTTTCTGAATATCAAAACTCACTAACCATACTGACCCAAAACATTCGCAGTATTTATAAGAACATAGATAGCTTTAACGTTTTTCTTCATAGACTTAACTTTGATTGTGACATAATGGTACTAACCGAGTGCTGGCTTTCTAACCACCAGGAACACCTTCCTGAAAAGCCGGGATACAACTTATTGTATACTACAGTAAACAACAATCAAAACGATGGTGTGGTTGTTTATTGTAAGGAATCATTAATGGTCACAATCGAAGAACCAATACTTCAAGACTGTGTGTGTAATTGTTTGGTTATCAAAATTGGTATATGTACTGCATTAATCACTATATATAGGTCCCCTTCTGCAAGAAATTTAGACTCTTTTCACGCATCCTTAAACCAGATCTTTGAAGCACTAAGCTCATTTAAGAATGTTATATTAACAGGTGATATAAATATAAACATTAACTCTGAAAACTGCGACCCTGGTACCCAAGATTACCTTAATATCTGCTCATACCATGGTTTTCTCCCCGCACATACATTGCCTACTCATCAGAGCGGTTCTTGTCTGGATCATATGATGATCAAATCCAACTTTCAATATGTTACGCTTGTTACTAACTCAACTATTACAGACCATCACGCTGTTCTACTAACCCTAAACTTAACGCTGCCTAAGCTAAATCGTCCCCAGACGAAAACGCAATTAAACATAAACAAACTCGAATGTGATTTATGCAATCTTGACTTTAACCCAGTTTACAATACTGCTGACGCTAATTTTGCTTTATCGTACTTAATAAAACATGTTCAATTAGCAATATTACGTAATACGACTTCTACTATAGTAAACAAAAAACTTCGTAACATCAAGCCTTGGATGACTCCTGGCCTAATTCGGTGTATAAGACACAGGGATAAACTTCATCAGAGATCTAGGAGTAACCCTGATAATCTAATCATTAAACTAACCTATAAGAGATACAGAAATTTTTGCAACAACCTCCTAAAAAACTTAAAAATTAATTACGATAAAAATGAATTAAATAGAGCAGGAAACAATAGTAAGCAACTTTGGAAACATATTAAGAACATCACCTATAGGACAAAACAGCGTGAATCAAATTCGAGCTTGCTGCTTTCTAATCCATCACCTCTCTTGTCAGCCAACAATGTCAATAACTTTTTTGTAAATGTTGGGAAAACTCTTGCCGAACAGATTCCAAAACATTACTGTGTTCCACCATCTTCCCAAAATAATAGATGTCCTTTAAAATCTTTTGGCTTGCTGGATACTGACGAAGATGAAATAACCCGAATCATATCTGGACTAAAAGATGACTGTGCAGTTGGATGGGATAATATAAGCAATAAGATCCTTAAAACCTTTAAGCATATCCTAGTACCTCCCTTAACGCATATATTTCGTATTTGTTTATCTGAAGGTATTTTCCCTAGATGTCTGAAAAAAGCAGTTGTAATCCCTATCTTTAAATCCGGAAACAAAAACTTAGTAAATAATTATAGACCGATATCTTTACTCCCTTCAATATCTAAAATACTAGAGAAAATTGTAAACAGTAGACTAGTTAATTATCTAGAAAAAAATAATCTATTATCATCTGCGCAATTTGGCTTCAGAGCCAAATTATCCACAGCCGATGCGGTGCATAGTCTGACAGATTATACTGCAGAAGAACTTGGCAAAGGAAACCAGACCCTGGGTGTTTTCCTGGATCTAGCCAAAGCCTTTGATACGGTGTCCGTTCCTATGCTTCTAAAAAAAATAGAGGCTTTAGGAATTAGGGGAACACCGCTCAAACTTTTTGCTGACTACTTAGACGAACGATCTCAATATGTTAAAATAGACGATATTACTAGCGATGAGCAAAAAAATACTGGTTATGGTGTTCCTCAGGGAAGCATTCTGGGCCCAACCCTATTCCTGATTTACATTAACGATCTGTGTGATTTAGATATTAAACAAGGAAAACTCATATCTTATGCCGACGACACGGCGTTAATCTTTACCGCAAAAACCAGTAAAGAATTGTACGAATACGCTCAACAAGGTTTCAATACTGTGGCTAATTGGCTACAAAGCAATTTACTAACACTAAATGCTGACAAGACAAAATATATTCACTTCTCCATGCGCAAGCCTCAATTTAACATTACTAACTCTCATCTGTATGCCCATAAATGTGGATTCCACCCAGTTAGCATGTGTAATTGTCCTTTTATCCTGAAAACAGGTAACATAAAATATCTCGGGGTTATTATAGATGAAAAACTCTCCTTTAGACCCCATATTGATAACCTAGTTAATAGAGTGCGCAAATTAATTTATGTTTTTAAAAAGTTGAGAACGATTGCAGATTCAAAATTGATCAAACAAGTCTATTTGGCCTTAGGTCAATCTGTAATCCAATACTGTATCACCTCATGGGGTGGAGCACCAAAAACGCATCTACTGCCTCTTGAAAGGGCTCAGAGAGCAATTTTAAAAGTAGCCAATTGCCACCCTTTTCTCTACCCCACTGATCTGCTTTACAAATCCTGCAACGTGCTGACTGTTCGCCAGCTTTTCATTATGCACTTAGTATTAAAACAACACACCATGCTTTCCTACAACGCCGAATACTTAAATAATAAGAGACGAAATGATATTGTCTGCGATTCTAATGCATCCTCAAAATATGTCTTTGTAAATAGTTTCTTTATATTCTTAGGTCCATTTCTGTACAATAGATTAAATAGAAAATTAAGTATCTATAAATTAAATTATTTTAGCTGTAAAAAGACTATTCTTGAACATCTACTTAGCTTATCTTACGGTGAGACAGAAGATCTCCTGACTGTAACAAAATAATAATTTTGCTTTGTGTTTAATTTAAGTATTCATATACAGATATACCATTGTTAATTTATTATTATTATAAGTTTTAAGAACTTTATAGTCTGAAACACAGGTTCAACCTAGTTCAGGCAAATAACCAACTGTCTTCTTTTATATTTTTAAGATATTTTTATTGTAAAATGTGCCTTATGTTATAAATAAACGATATTATTATTATTATTATTATTACAGGTCCCGTCACGTAAAAAGAACGCTGGCCTTGAATCTGCGCAGTGAGCGATTTATCGATCAAACTGGCGGTATGAAGGGGGCGCGACGGGGGAATGCCCCGCCAATGTTTCTGTGCGCGCACGCTATTGGTTCGTCAGTTGACCCATGCTTCCCGCGCAGAGATCACGCTTCGTTCGCTGCCAAAATACAGTCGCACACACAACTTTCTTTGCACGACGATTGTTTTTAAAAATGAAGGAATGAAAAATGATTAATTGATTTTTTGATTTTATTTATTATTGATGATAGTATCTATTATTTTATGAAGAAAGAAGTTGAGAAAGGAGCAGTTGATAATTTATAATGATAAGATATTTATAATAATAAGATCTAAATAAAAAATAATGCTCAAGTAAACATTATCTAATTTAAATCCAACCTCTTCTAAAGTACTAAGTAGCTAGAAAGTACCCATTATGATTCTACAATAAAACAATTACTCTTATATTATAAAACAATATCCTAGTACTTTAGAACGCGTCAGTACCCATGCGCAGACCCATCCCCTCCACTGTCGCTCAGCGTTCTTTTTACGTGACGGGACCTGTATTATAAACCTTACAAATGTGATATTTGTCTGAGAAGCTTTAGTGTAAAGGGTAATTTTAAAAAACTCATTCTTTTACTCACTGGTGAGAAACCTTACAAATGTGATATTTGTCTGAGAAGCTTTATTGTAAAGAGTAGTTTGAAAGATCATATTAGTACACACACTGGAGAAAAACCTTATAAATGTGACATTTGTCAGAAAACTTTTAGTCATCAAGGTTATTTAAAAAAACACATTCGATCACACACTGAAGAAAGAAAGAAAGAAAAATTGTTTATTCTGCACAAACTAAACGCACAATACAAAATAAAAAGAGTGGCATTCACCAAATTCACAAATTAGCCAAAAGCCTCGTATTTAAAACAAAAAATTATAAAAGTTTGTCAAATTTTGTCTATTGCTTGATGAGAGCAATAAACAGTTATCTGTGGGTGAGAGGCCAAAGACAATTTACTTGCGTAATATGTTTCGACATTACCAAATGAAAACAAACAAACAAAACAATCACAAATTAACGAAATGCCGATTACTGAGTGGAAAATTATCCATCTTTGAAACAACAAGGGCATATAGGCTGTGCGTCGCATCTGTGCAAGAATAGGTCATTGCTCAGCTTAATGCCGTGACTTCAGACGAACCTATCGTCAACAGCGCTGATTTTCAGCAAAAACCTCGCGAATGACGTAATGACGTTCCCCCATGTGAAAATACAAAAATTTCGTACGAAAATGAGTGTGACTGAACCGACTGAACATGTTGAAAGTAAGTACATAGAAATAAAATAAAAATATATATCAAATTCTTATTATAAACTATATACCTATGTCTGTATTTATGCGTTACATATATAATAAAAGATACATAAACTGAGGTATAATAATCATACTGAAAATAAAATAAAATAAAATACCATGGTGTGTGTATTCCTAAATCTAATAATTATTATGTTTTATGTTTAAAATTGATTATAACAAAATTGAATCTATGGTACCTATATGCACCATGAGAATTGCGATGCCATGGCGGCCATTTGTAAAGCCATGGCGTTGGCACTGGTGAGAAACCTTACAAATGTGATATTTGTCTGAACAGTTTTAGTAGGCTGGATCACTTAAAACGACACATTCGTTCACACGCTGCTGAGAAACCTTACAAATGTGATATTTGTCTGAACAGTTTTAGTCAGCAAGGTCATTTAAAAAAACACATTCGATCACACACTGGTGAGAAACCTTACAAATGTGATATTTGTCTGAACAGTTTTAGTAGGCTGGATCACTTAAAACGACACATTCGTTCACACGCTGCTGAGAAACCTTACAAATGTGATATTTGTCTGAACAGTTTTAGTCAGCAAGGTCATTTAAAAAAACACATTCGATCACACACTGGTGAGAAACCTTACAAATGTGATATTTGTCTGAACAGTTTTAGTAGGCAGGATATCTTAAAAAAACACATTCGTTCACACACTGGTGAGAAACCATACAAATGTGATATTTGTCTGAGAAGCTTTATTGTAAAGAGTAGTTTGAAAGATCATATTAGTACACATACTGGAGAAAAACCTTATAAATGTGACATTTGTCAGAAAACTTTTGGTCATCAAGGTTATTTAAAAAAACACATTCGATCACACACTGGTGAGAAACCTTACAAATGTGATATTTGTCTTAACAGTTTTAGTAGGCTGGATCACTTAAAACGACACATTCGTTCACACGCTGCTGAGAAACCTTACAAATGTGATATTTGTCTGAACAGTTTTAGTAGGCTGGATCACTTAAAACGACACATTCGTTCACACGCTGCTGAGAAACCTTACAAATGTGATATTTGTCTGAGAAGCTTTAGTGTAAAGAGTAGTTTGAAAGATCATAATAATACACATACTGGAGAAAAACCTTATAAATGTGACATTTGTCAGAAAACTTTTAATCATCAAAGTAATTTAAAAGAACACATTCGATCACACACTGGCGAGAAACCTTACAAATGTGATATTTGTCTGATCAGTTTTAGTCAGCAAGGCCATTTAAAAATACACATTCGTTCACACACTGGTGAGAAACCTTACAAATGTGATATTTGTCTGAACAGTTTTAGTCAGCAAGGCCAATTAAAAATACACATTCGATCACACACTGGTGAGAAACCTTACAAATGTGATATTTGTCTGAACAGTTTTAGTAGGCAGGATATCTTAAAAAAACACATTCGTTCACACACTGGTGAGAAACCATACAAATGTGATATTTGTCAGAACAGTTTTAGTCAGCAAGGTCATTTAAAAAAACACATTCGATCACACACTGGTGAGAAACCTTACAAATGTGATATTTGTCTGAACAGTTTTAGTAGGCTGGATCACTTAAAACGACACATTCGTTCACACGCTGGTGAGAAAACGAAAACTTATTTACGAATGTCACAATTATAAAATTGTGACATTTGTAAAATAAGTTTTCGTCAAAAGGTCGATTTGTAAAAGCATATGCGTATACACAGGTGATAAACCATATCAAATCCAGAAATATCATGAAATTTGTAATAATAGCTTCCGACAAATTATGTTTCCTAATGAACTTCATGACTGTGCTGATAGTATGTGTCAGAACATATACAACACAGATTTGTAATTGACAACTTATACAACAATATTGTTATTGTTCAATATTGTCCCGAAATCAAAATTATTGAAAAAAGCTCTCTTCGTCTCCTTGGATCCCCAGTCTTCGATGATTCCTTTCCCGATTTTATTGAGGAAAAAATTCAAAATTTCAACAATATTTCGGAAAGATTGCTCCAAATTAACATGCATTCGGCTATCACCATAATCCGCTTTTGTTGTTTTGGCCCCAAATTAACATATTTCCTTCGTGCTTCCCATCTTTGGAAGCACCCTCATCTTTTAGAAAAAATGGACCAAATTATCCGTCATACACTTACTTTAATTTTAAATGTGGCCATGGACGACCGAGCTTGGGCTCAAGCTACTCTTCCCATCCGTATGGGGGGCCTCGGCGTCCGCAAAATTTCTAGTATTAGTTTACCGGCATTTATATCCTCGGTCCACGGTACTGAGAAATTAATCAGGAATATCCTAGCACCCATACTGATTAATTTTGATGTGCCGTGCTTCACCGAGGCTATTGATGCTTGGAGACTCGCTTGCCCAAATTGCAATCTCCCCGACTACCCATCATCCCAGAGACGGTGGGATGAGCCGCTATGCAGAGCAGTTCAGGAGCACCAAATTGCCACTTCTGCCACTCCTGCCGAGCGCGCTCGCCTGCTGGCTGTGGGTGAGTGGGAGTCGGGCCTCTGGCTTCACGCACTACCGTCGTCGAACATAGGCACCTTGTTTGACGACACTACTTTCCGCCTCGCTGCTTCTCTACGTCTTGGCGCTCCCTGCTGTACTCCTCATCGTTGTCACTGTGGCGAAGTTGTCAACAGCCTCGGTCACCACGGTCTATCATGCAGCCGAAGTGCGGGTCGCATAGCGCGTCACGGAAACTTAAACGACATCATCCGACGTGCTCTCGTCACCGTCGGCGTTCCGGCCGTATTGGAACCCCATGGCCTGGCACGTGACGATGGCAAAAGACCGGACGGGATGTCTTTGTTTCCATGGAAGTTGGGTAGGCCTTTAGTGTGGGACGCTACTTGTGTCGATACTCTTGCGCCATCCCATCTTCCTAGCTCGTCGTGCTGTGCTGGCGCTGCCGCTGCGGCTGCAGAGAACCTCAAGCGGCGGAAATATAATAACCTCATCGGAAGTTATATTTTCGAGCCGTTTGGGGTTGAAACTCTTGGTCCGTGGGGTCCGAGTGCTCACGCTTTGTTTAAAGATCTTTCCAAACGCTTAGTTGACACTTCGCGTGACCCAAGGGCTGGCTTTTACCTCGGTCAGAGAATAAGCATTGCCATACAACGTGGCAATGCTGCCAGTCTTTTGGGCACATTACCAGTGGACAACGATGTGGAGGAGTTTTTCGACGCCATATTTTAGATTAGGTAAGTGAGTAGTTTTTGGTTTAAGTGTTTATGTTTGTAGTCTTAGTTAATTAAGTATTTTATACATTGTATATACTTGTATCTTTGTAATATATTGTTAATATATTAAGTCAGGCTTCGGCAAACAGTCGCAGTCTCTTACCTAGGAAGCCGACTAATGTTAAGTGTGTCCATTGTTGGAACAAGCATGTCAGAGATGTCCACGGGCAGGCTAGACTGGACCATCAATTGGGGTGTACTTTGCCAAATCGAATGCCAAATAATCGAATACCAATTGATCGACCACTATAAATCGAACGCCTAAATACTCGAATGTTCATAATATCGAATGGTTAATAAATCGAACGTCCAATCTACGATACACTCAATACATCGAGTGTTCAAAATATCGAATGTTTGTTTGATCGAGCGTTCAAAGTATCACATACCCATTCTATAGAAATATCAATACTCTGAATATTTTTTATAAATCACATTTTAATCTTAAAATTCTATTTTACATTTTTTTGTGTGAATTGCAATTGCACGGAGAAACTCTATTAAATTCATGTTTTCTTTATTATTTAATAATTTTTAAATCGCATTATTGTCCCTTTTGCCTCTTTTTACCCGACTGCCGAAGGAGGGTAATGTGTTTATCAGTCTATGTATGTATGTAAGTATGTATGTATGTATGTATGTTTGTTCCTATGTGGCGTTCTAGAGACCAAACGCGTCGGCCGATTTTGATGATTCTTACGTCAATCGATTCGTCTTAATCATGCGAGTGTCACTGGCTACGTTAAAATTGGAAAAAACAAAAATGGCGGAATTGGGCGCCATTTTGTGGGGGAATAAAGAATTTTTTTCTTCGAAACCCATCGTGTGGGATATCAAAATAAAGGATTTTAAGAGGCGATTTCAAAAATATATAACACGTATATGTTTAAATGTACCCAATTCTAAAAAAAAAATAACTAAAAAGTTGTAAATAAAAAAAGATAATTAAAAAGATCAAAAAACCCGACTGCTTAAAAAGCAAACTAAAAAGACGTAAACAAGAAGAAAATCATGCTGTGCAGTCGGAGGATACATATGGTTTTGGTCCGCCAGCTCGCGAATATGTATCCTCCGACTGCACAGCATGATTTTCTTCTTGTTTACGTCTTTTTAGTTTGCTTTTTAAGCAGTCGGGTTTTTTGATCTTTTTAATTATCTTTTTTTATTTGTGGATTGGAAAGATCTACCTTCTCAATTGTTCTATTTGTTATAGCTTGCTACTTAACTAAAAATTTTATGGTAGCATAAAGACTCCGTTTGTGCTTATCAAGTAACGTGTTCCATCTTCTGTGCCATCTTTCAATGTTGTTTTGAGTTCTAGGAAATCCCAGTGCATTATTTTGAAACAGACCACAGTGATGGTGGAAACATCGGTGATGAGCTCGCTATAAGTAATTTATTATTGCCCGTCTCACGAGAATTAATATTGCCCAAAACATAATATTTTCGAAACCAGTTTGTGATATTACTTGCCTCGATGGGTAACACTTCTTCTTTCAATTTATTGAAAGCATCTGGTATTTCTTCTTGGGGTATATAAGCAAGTGCTATAATGTGTCTTAACCCTTTAAAGGTCATAAGGAGTGGACAGTGGAAATAAAATAATTATTATGATTATGGGTATATAATAGAACTAAAAATATATGTACATATAAATATATATGTATATATATATATTTCTATGGTGGGAAATATATTCCCTTTACCGGTCAGATTCTATCAATAACTAATCTCTATTGCATGCTCTTTTCTCGCGCTAGACCTATTTTATTGCAGTAATATACAATTATTTTTTTGGTAGTATATCAAATAAACATCTTTACAAAAATCAAGTTTTTTTATTTATTACAAAAAATCAAGTTTTTTTTATTTATAACAAAATTTTAGTTTTTTTATTTATTACAAAAATCACTTTTTTTATTATTTATTAGTAGGTATTTTTACGTATAACAAAAATCTAATCTTATTTTTTATGAAACTCACTGAAACAAGGTGCTATGCATAGTGCGACTTGGCATTTCGCACACATAATTTTCGATCGTTTATCGTTCGTTTTAGTGCTACACATTTTACATCTCTTGTATGACTGCAACTGGCACGGCATGTGATCGCCCACGTTGGTATACCGTACTTCTTCGGGGACAGCACTGATAGTTTTTTGACGGTTTTCATTCGCGAGCTTCCGCCTGCTAACATAAGATGGCATACCGCCGGTCGAGCGTCTCTTCCTGCTGGTAAAACCACCTATCAATCCTCGTGCTAAGCCGACTCTAAATTCAAGATGGGAAAGCGTACATTTTTTATTGCTTTTGTACAACAAGAAAGCATTAGTTATGCTCGTGTCAATGAGGAAGTAGAAAAGTCGCAGCCACCATCTCTTACTCCGCCTGCCCACTGAATACGTGCCTTTCAGCTGATCAAAATGATCAACGCCACCCATTCGCTTGTTGTATTCTTTTACGACAAGTGGGCAAGGTACATTCTTTTTTGAACCGTCTTTCTCAGTTCGTGTTACATGTGTTTGAGCAACTTTAGGGTGGAACGCGTTACTCATGAGAAGTACCTCTTTACTGTCTTGCCAAACTACAAATGCAACATTTTTTTGTACTCTCCATTTGAAGTGTCCTTTCGGCAGTTTCAGCTTTGTTTTATTTTTTATTATTAGCGGCATTTCCGCCCGGTGCCTGCGTACTGTTCCCGTCGCATAAATTCCTTTTTCATGTAAGTAATCCAACAGCTTATAATCACAGAAAAAATTATCTACTAAATAACATGTCTTGAAGGGCCTCCTCTACTTCGTAATCCTTCAAGTGACGATCCATTTCTAAAACAAAGCAAAAAAAAAGAGTTTCAAGCCATACCAAGCAACACAAAAACGAACGCCACACAGACAGAGGGAATATTCAAACCACCGTAAAATTTACAGGCAGAAGGGCAAAGGGAATATACAACCCACCACAAAAAATCAAGATTGTCCAAAACCGCGTATAGCAAACTTGAAAATATTTACATTTTTTATTAGAAGAAGCTCACGTAAACCATAAATAAAAGAACTTACCTTTCGAAATTTGTAGATCTTCGAGATAAACCCTGCTTCAAACTAGTCGAAAAAAAAAGTACACTTTTACAACTTCTCTGTGCTCTCATGAAAAAAATATTTATGTCAACTGTCAAACCTGTCATTGTCAAAATGTCTATTGACAATCATAAAACTTACCTGAATGAAAAATACCGCTGGTGGGACGTAATTTCGGCGAAAAAAAAATAAAAATCATGGTGGTGAAAATATCTCACCTCTAACTTATAAAGGGTTAACTTGACAGCAAACTCAGCATCATGGCCATATTTACTTTGCAAACCATTTTGTTGAATTTGACGCCATACATTTTGACCTAAGTGGAATAGACAGCATTTGTGTTGCGCATCAGGAAATTCTTGTTTTACATCTTGAAATTATTACTCGTGGGTTCAATTCGATATCATATTCTAGAGCATATTCCTTTAGTGCTTAAAAAAATACAAATAACAATTTAGCGTCTTCTTCGTTAGAAATGCGTATACTAAATGTACGAAATAACAATCTGTACCTGAGTCCACCAAACCATGTATACAATGAAAAGTATAGGACATGTTTCGAATGTACCATCCGTCACCCAAAGTTGTGATTTATTTAATAGTATTAAATTTGATTTAGTAGCAAATAACATAACATAGTTTTCTTCAAACTTAACCTGACGCCCTAAAAATCTTTCACCATCAAATTTCTGCAATATATCGGGGACTTTTGTATCATCCAAAGTAGCCGGTTCCTTTGGCATTTCTTTTCTTCTTGCCCGACGTATTATAATTTGCGATGCTGCTTTCTTGTTTGGAAGAGCACACGAACTTGATTTCGAAATTGTGGCTTCATTTCGCTGAATAATTTGACTTGGTGTATCAAGAGAGCGGGTAGCATCACTTTTTAGGGCATTCCTAAAACGTAGTTCATCTACCTTACCAGGATCTGATGCGTGATTATGCTGTGTTGCATAGCTTTCCAACAAATGCTCCTCACTTCCGTGCAATTTTGATGTTGCAGTACTATTACAATGGTATTTATATTTGTAGGAACAATGCCAGTCGAACTTGTTATTAATATTTTTGATTTTCTAGTAATGCACAACTTAGTCTGTTTTTTTATCTCTAAACCAAAATTGACACGTGCAAATGTCAATTTTTTTTTTTAGAGCTTATTAGGAGGCCTAAGATATGTATTCTATATAAAAAGTATTCAGTGTAGGTATTGGTATTTCGATAGAATGAATATGTGATGCGTTAAACGCTCGATCAAACAAACATTCGATATTTTGAAAACTCGATGTATTGAGTGTATGGTAGATTGAACGTTCTATTTATTAACCATTCGATATTATGAACGTTCGAGTATTTAGGCGTTCGATTTATAGTGGTCGATCAATTGGTGTTCGATAATTTGCCATTCGATTTGGCATAGTACACCCCTCAATTGTATGTCTTAGTAAGTAAACCAGCCAATGGTCCTTTGTATGATAAAATGTGTGAAAGCCGACGAGTTTTCAAGTCCCGCTTAATGTACTGTCAGAACAATCAGGATCAGATAAAAATGGATGTACTGACTGGCCTCACAACATTCTGCAAAAAAAAAAATGAAATCCTCCTTGTTGCCGGGGTCTGATACTGAATGTTACCCAGTAGAAAAACCTATTGGGTTTTCAAGTAAGGATGTGGCTGACTTTATTAAATATTAGAAAAGAGGGAAGTCACCTGGTCATGAGGGACTCAGTGTCGAGCACTTGCAGCTTGGGGGAGTTCAGCTGTATAGGGTTTTAGCCATGTTTTACACTTTTTGTATACGGCACTCATCTAATCATCTCTTCATCTAATCTTATGAGAACAGTGGTTGTGCCAATAGGGAAAAATGTCACTGCTGATATCTCTGATAGAAGTAACTACAGGCCGATTACTTTAGCTACTATAATCGCAAAGGTGGTTGATGGGTTATTGGATAGAA
The DNA here is from genome assembly GCA_945859665.1 of Anorthoa munda. Classification (NCBI taxonomy): domain Eukaryota; kingdom Metazoa; phylum Arthropoda; class Insecta; order Lepidoptera; family Noctuidae; genus Anorthoa; species Anorthoa munda. Next base: position 50,278,925 of record OX243895.1, on the reverse strand, counting down.
AACTTGATCGTTTTGTAACATTACAAGATAGACAGTTCAGTTTCAGAGAGGGGTTGTCAACTGAAAATGCAATACTGTCTCTGAAACACACTGTTGATTATTATGTAAAAAGGCAAACTCCAGTATGTGCATGCTTCTTGGATTTGTCCAAAGCTTTTGATCTGGTGTCATCATCGACGACATAGCCACTACACGCCTAATGCTTGATCTAATATATCAAAAAAATTCTGTCAACTAGCTGAGGTATGAGGCACGGGACGACTGCGCTCTGATTGGTCCCTTACCAAGGTCATACGCCTCATTAAGGGTGGGACAGGTTTAAATAAAACCAGGAAGGTATCGATAATTTTATAAATAGTATTTGTAGTTATTTATTTTTTATTAATATAACCTTTTTTATTATTCATTATACGGCGCTTTAACATTTTAGTAATAAAATAAAATGTTAAAACTAAAAATGAATATCATAATTCTAAAGGCAACATACTTTTTTCGGTTGTTAGTTCTTAAATATAGTAATATTAAATATTAGTAAAAAACGTAATCAAAAAATCGTTTCAAAATTAATAAACTATTCAATTTAATGTCTTTATTGGTAAGGTTTCTAGTTCTATCGATAACAGATTTGGTCATAGGATATGGTGCATCACTAGTTCCAAATATGAAATTATAGAGGAGAATCACTAGTTCCATTTACGAAATTGTAGAGGAGAAGAGATAGCGAAAAAAATACTTTAAAAAGAAAGAGACAAAAACATGCGGTCGGCGTTTTCATCTACAATCGTGACCAGTATAATATGAACTCCGTCAAATAATAGCAGAAAATAAATCTAATTATGTTTATGTAACTATTAACTTATCAATGAAATGTTATGCCATTTTACTCGAAACCGAAGACTAGCTGTTGTTACCATACCAACGTATTGTTCAAGAGGCCATTATAATATTTATTTCATAATTTTTTTGTTGACGGACGCGGAAGTGTTTACGGTTCACAGAAGTGGTCGCTACTAATTCGAAATTGTCGAGTGGCTTCCTATAATACCTGGATATGATCTTTTAGTCATATGTGTTGACAGACATCGCTTGCCTGTTATTAGGCGTCTAGAGGCTGTGTGGTCGCTGGGTGTCATATAATAAGATTTGGACAAAGTTAAGAACTGCAGGTGTCCCAGCCGATCTTCTGAATATCCTCTCCTACTGGTACAGTGAACAGCTTAACATATTAAGGTGAGGAGATGTATACTCAGATGAATATTCTTAAGAGTGTGGCGTCAGGCAGGGCGGACTGACTTCGCCTCGGCTCTTTAATATGTATGTTAACCAGTTGATTGAGGAGCTCAGCAGCATGGATGTTGGATGCCATATTGATGACATATGTGTCAATAATTTAAGTTATGCAGATGATATGGTGCTGCTGAGCCCCTCAATTGGGGGTCTCAGACAGCTGTTAAAGGTGTGTAAGGTTTATGCTGCGGAACATGACCTGAGATACAACGAAAGTAAAAGTGAGTTCATGTTATTTAAATGTAAAAATAAAAACAATATCTTTATACCACTTATATTACTTAATGGTGCACCTCTTGCACAGTTTAAATATCTGGGACACATTGTAACTGAAAGTTTGAGTGACGAATTAGACATAGAGAGGGAGCGCAGCAGCCTAATTGCGTAAGTGAATTCTGCAAAGGAAACAAGTCGATTCTTTCAAAGAATCAGAATCATTTCATTCAAGTTTTTCGGTATTGCGAAACTAATTTGGAAAGCTAGCGTTAGCTTTCCAATTCCTTCTTTGAGTTGAACACAGACTACTTAGAGATACTACGGAGCTGAAGATATATGACATTTGTATTACACAATACCAATAGTGAAGTTTTTTCTCGATTTTTCCGCTTTCATTCATTCTTTTACAATCAATTCTACGTCAAAATATTGGTAATGAAAGGAGCACAACCTTTCCGTTTCAGAGTGTAATATGCAATACGAAAAGTCGTTTTTGGGAAGGTTCCAACTTGTTTGCTTTGCAGAATTCACTTACGCAATTAGGCTGAAGGGCATTGTCGGTGCGCGGTAATATGTTGGCACACAGGTTCGCTCGATGTATTGCGCCTGTTAAAATAACAATGTTCAAGGCATTCTGCCAGACGTTCTACACGAGCGGCCTGTGGGCAAACTTTACGCAAAAAGCAAACAATGCCTTGCGCGTCCAGTATAATAATGTGTTCAGGGCTCTGTTTGGGCTCCCTCGATATTGCAGTGCATAAAAATTGTAGATAATTTTTTTATAGATAATTGCATAATCTACAATTTTAGTCTGGCCTATTTTATCATAAAACTTACCGTTCGGCTAAAAAACGCAAGGGACCCATATTTGCGAACTTTGACCTGGAATATATTTTTTTGCAAGTATGGGATCGATGGGGACTTTTTACATGTCATTTATAATGGTGTTCCGAACATTCGTACCAATTTTCAGCTCAATGCGAATTACTGTAAACCTACCCCTATTTTTTGGTCTAATTTGACCGGACTACTTGGTACATCTGCGAACATCATCTTCTTGCTCTTGTCCTGTTACTTGGGGTCGGCGCAACACGATATATTCTTCCATTCCGCTCTGTCAACCGTCTCGCTATAACTTTATTTCATTGTATACTTGTGATTTTAATTTTCCTTGTTTATAATGTTTCATACGAAACAATAAAAATTCAGTAATAAATTTAAGTAAGTAAGTAAGTAATCATTTATTTGCTCAAACATGAGTACAGTACACACAACAAATAATTGTCGATATGTAAGGAATGTTAAAAATTTAAAAATACAGCTCGTCATGTTTGCCTTAGATAATGGCATGCAAATATTAATCTATATATATAAAAATGAATCGCTATTTCCCTTGGTCACGGCATCACGCGTGAATGGATGGACCGATTTCGCTTATTCTTTTTTTGTTGTGTTTGTTATTGTTAGGAGAAGGTTCTTATGTGAAAAAAATAAGAAAAAGAAATTGGTACCTTACCTACATAAGTAGGGTAGTGTAGGTAGGCTAGGGTAGGTAGGGTAGATGAATGTTTGGTGTTTTTATGGCAAAACAAAGTTTGCCGGGTCAGCTAGTAATAGAATACAAATCAAAATAATTAAATGTAAATCAAAATAATAAATCTAAAATATCATGTTATATACTCAAATTATTTTAAAATGTCGTGTAAATGTTAAAATTATCATTCTAGAATGTCAAAAAGAAAAAAATTAAAATTGTCGAAATATTAAATTAAATCATAATAATAAAATAAAACTATACAAGTTTGTCATATTGAGCCAAATTATTAAAAATATGTAAAAATAATAATAAAAATACAATTAAAAATTTTCGTTCTAGAATGTCATAATAAACTATAAAGATGTTAACATAAAAAATAACAAACCAAATTAAAAATTACAAGTCCAGCATGAAATTATTAAAATTTCAAAAATATAAGTTGGTATAAAAATTACTAATATTTTTCATTTAAAAACTCATTTATATTATAATAAGCCTTATCTGCTAAGATATCTTTAACTTTTTTTTTTGAATGCTAGATCATTCCACTGCTTCCAGCTTTTAGGAAATTTATTGTACATTTCTGGAGACATGCAAAAGACACTTTTACGCATAAGTGCCGTTTTGTGCTGATGTTGACAAATTTGAGTATTGTCACGTCTGTTTCTGGGAAATTGATCTGCCATGCGAGAAAATAAATGCGGATTAGCTCTCAAGAACATGGCATTTTCTAATATGTAAAGGCAAGATAATGTCAAAATTTTATTATTTTTTTAAAATAAGGCTTGCAGCTCTGAATGGTTTCAAGTTTAAACATCGACCGAATGCACCTCTTTTGGGTTTTGAAGACTAGTTCCCTGTCAGTCGAGTTACTCCAAAAAATGATGCCCTATCTTAAAATAGATTCCACGAGCCCGTAGTATGCGGTTAGCAAAGCATCAACCCCAACTACTGCAGCAAGTGTGTACAGAGCATACGCTAAGCTACTCATTTTCTTACTGACAGTCTCGAGGTGTGCCTTTCAATTTAACTTTTTGTCAATAATTAGTCCTAAAAATTTGATTGTATCAACATCGTCAATGTTATTATTATTGTAATGTATGTCAAGATTATTTAAAAATGTCAAGGAACGTTATTATTACGAAGTTATTATTATTTAGCCATTATATTATTGCAGTCAGTGAATTATTAATATCGCATTTATATGTCTCCCTATTTTTACACTCAATTGTCACTACACTATCATCGGCAGAGGCTCATCGGCTGCACTGTGGATTTAGGCAAATCATTTATATATATTGTAAACAAGGGCGGTCCCAAAACACTGCCTTGAGGGACCATACATGACTTCACGCTCTTGCGACCGATGTGACTCTTCTCGCTGAGTAGTTATATTTACCCTACTGACTTCTGTAATTTGCTTCCTGTGCTGAAGATATGACTCAAAAAGCTTTAGTATGTTGCCTCTAATGCCATATGCTTCGAATTTTTTAAGTAAAATACTGTGTTGAACATAATCAAACGCCTGAGTTATATCACAGAATATACTGCAAACTGGTTTATTTTGATCCATGTTTGTCATCACCGTGTGTAAAAAATCATAAATTGTTTATAGTCTTTTTTTCTCTGAAACCTTTTTGTTCATTATAGAGGATGTTATTGCGTTCTAAATATGAGTTAAGTTGTTTTTAAATATATTTTTCAAAAATTTTGGAAATTACTGGGATAAGCGAAATCGGTCTATAATTCACCATCAATTCTTTGTTATCTTTCTTAAACAGCGGCTTTACGGCTGCTGTTTTGAGTGCTGTTCGATATATACCAGCACTAATACTGAAATTAATTATGTAACTTAAAGGTGAGCATATGACGTGAGCTACCACTTTAGGTATTTTTGTAAAAATGCCATCGTAGCCTACACTATTCGTATTTTTGGGTGTTGATATAATTTTTAGGACTTCTTCCGGTGTGCTAGGTGCCATAAACATAGAATCTTTTTTGCTTGAAATATGTTGCGTCACTTTTGTTCCAGAATTAGCAATGGGTTTAATTTTTTCTATAAAGTAGTCGTTAAAGACATCCGCTATATGTTTTGGCTCTGTAATGGTTTCATTATTACTTTTTATTTTATCTATAGCAGGCTTTGGTATATTTGTTTTGTTTAATAATTTGCCAGGTAGTTTTTGATTTGTTCGTGGATGTCTTAATTTTATAATTATTTTGAGCGAGCTGAGCCAGCTTTATAATTGTTTTATACCCCATGGCGTAATTTTTAAGACGAGTTTTATTTATCTGACTACGTTTTATCCTATACTGCCACAACAGTTGACGTTTCTTTTTGCTGCAAATCTTAATACCACGTGATATCCAATTTACTTTTTTTTTATATTTACTGTTATCCAGATATGAGGGAAACATAGGTCATAAAGCAAAGTAAACAAATCTAAGAAAGCTGTATATGCCGTATTGGGGTTTTCAGCTTTGTAAACCTCTGTAAATGTCAAACATCTTAAATGATGTTCAAACCTACATACATTTTCTTTACTGTAATCACGTCTATAAATACGCCACCTATTTATCGCGCACAATTTGTTGACAGGGAATTTAAGAAGTTGCACTGTGTGGTCAGATAATGCGAATTCTACTACTAAGGTTTTGCAGGGCTTATTGAAATTATGCGCAAAATTGTCTATGCATGTTTTGCTCTTCATTCGAGTTGGTTCGCTAAGTGCTAGTTTTAAGTTAAAATTTAATAGCAGATGTTCAAATTCAATCGAATTATTATTTCTTTTTAATATGTCAATGTTAAAATCTCCTGCTATGACAATTTTACGAGATTTCTTTACTAATAGTTTTAACAGCGTTAACAATTTATCTATGAATACTAAGAAATTCTTGCTGTTAGGTACCCTATAAATACATACAAAAACGGTGTTGCGGTTAATAAGCTCAATGGCGCAGCATTCGAATACACCAATAGAAGATATTTCTGCAATTTTCGGCAATTCTCTCCATTGATGTCCCTTCTTGACGAGTATACATGACCGACCCCTCTTACTTTCTTTTCTGCTGAAACACGCTGCCAAGCAAAAATTATCTATGCTTAATTGGTTTTCATATCCCTGCATCATAAAATGTTCCGTTATGCATAATACATCGACTGCCATGCCTTTTTCGGATAGTTCATGTAAACATACAAATAGAGAGTCAGCTTTGGAAATCAACCCGGCGATGTTATGATGCATTGCTTAAAGGTGGTTATTCAAGAAAAAATCGGTTACACTCTTTGTTGTCATCGTTGCTAATGTCTTCTTCGCTGGATTGCATGTCAAAGTTTTGTAAGTAAGTTATTAGATTAAGCATATTCCTAAATATTACATGTTGTCCATAGTTGTTGATTCCACCTGATTTATTAAACATACTGTTGTCATATTTTAAATTACTATCTAAGAGAAATGCGTGACCATGTGATGATATGTCCAGATATAATAGATTATTAAAAGTCTCGATTCTCCAGTTGTATTCATAATTCTCCAAGATAAATGTTGGCAAACATACAATGATAATTAATATCTTGCAGTGTTTTTCTAATGTGCAGGATCATACCAACATAATTTTGAGTTGTTCTAAAATCTTCTTCGCCTAAGAATGTAATGCAAAAGTCATTCATGGTAAAACCGGCCAGCTTTGACCGTATTCCATCCAGAAGCCGCATAGTCCCCACTCCAGATTTTAGGTAGTGGCACAATTGGAAATCTTCGGAAAGTGAAGCAAACCTTACCAATGTCGATTTTTGGATGGATAACCACTTTCTTTTTTGATTTGCTTGTTTTTGGATAGGTGACCCCACACAGGTTAAGCAACACTTACCAAGGTTATTCTTTGGATGGGTGACCGCTTTTTTTTGGTTCGGTTGTTGTTTAGTGTTGCTTACCCTGGTGGAGTCACTTATCCATAAACAAGCGATCCAAAAAAAAGTGGTCACCCATCCCAAGACTGACCTTGGTAAGTGTTGCTTACCCTGGCGCGGTCACCACCCCAGCCGCTTCAAGTTAAACACAAACCTATCCAGAAGCTGACCTTGGTAAGTACTGAGTACAGGGTATAGTCAACACTGACCTGGGGATCGAACCTTCCTCACGCGCACTAGCGTGAGGAAGGTTCGATTCCCTTGTTTTTTTTATTTATTTACATAAATACAAAATAACAATTTTTGATAATTGTGTCAAATTTTTATAATGTAATTAATTTAAAAGTTTGTAATATCCTAATTTTTTTTTGAAATCTTGGTAATCAACTATAATTGATTTATTTAACATATTTTTTATAACTCAACCCATACCATAGTTTTCGCCGACCCCTATTATCTTTTTATCTTAATATAAGCCTTTAAAGACATAATATTAATTTTAATCCGCGAATAATCGAACAATTTCCAACAATTATAAATTAGGCTCGTTGACAAGAGATTAACATTGAAAAAGGTGCTCAGAAACCCAAAACTGCTGTAAATGCAAACTCAAATGTGACAAATTGTCAACCACTTGTCACACTTGGATGTTGAGAAACTGAAAGTAGAATTAACAGGCGATTAATCCTCGATTACGTCAACAGCCCGATAATTGAGAGCTGGGAAACTGGCAGTAAGTCGTTCATATATAGCAGAAATAAAAAAAAAACCGGCCAAGTGCGAGTCAGACTCGCACACGAAGGGTTCCGTACCATTATCACAAAAAAAAACGGCCAAGTGCGAGTCGGACTCGCGCACAAAGGGTTCCGTACCATTATCGCAAAGAACGGCAAAAAAAAACACTTGTTGTATGGGAGCCATACTTAGATATTTATTTTATTTTGTTTTTAGTATTTGTTGTTATAGCGGCAACAGAAATACATCATCTGTGAAAATTTCAACTGTCTAGCTATCACGGTTCATGAGATATAGCCTGGTGACAGACAGACAGACGGACCGCGGAGTCTTAGTAATAGGGTCACGTTTTTACCCTTTGGGTACGGAACCCTAAAAAGAAACTTAACACCCCGCTCTGCGGTACGCAGTGTTTGACATCTCTGTATTTGGAAAAATATTTCTTTTCGCGTTTGCTCTTTAAACAAATCCTAGATATTGCCGTGTATTGTTCACGTTCGCTCAGATATGATTTGACAAGATCAAGGGCGTTTCCTCTTATGCCATAAGTGTCAAGCTTAGTTAGCAAGGTTTTGTATTGGACACAGTCGAAAGCCTTTGGGTTTAGTGAGAATTGCACATATTGGTATTTTTTTGTCAACATTTTTAAGATTACATTCATCAAATCGTAAATAGCTAAATTAACACATTCTTCCTAAAAGCTTTTTGTTCATTACATAGAATATTATACTTACACAAAAAAAAATTGAATAAAAAAAATTTGATAAAGTAGGTATAGATTAAGCCTTAAAATGACCTTGATTGATAGAGCGAGATGGCTAATTGGCAGCTCCATGTAAATGATAAGGACAAAAGATAATTTTTTGTCTTTGTCACCGTGGCCGGTTTCTGTCGTTTGTCAAACTCTAATACAATGGCAGGTTTGACAAACAAACTCGGTTTTGTTTGATTTTCTATGATTTCGTGGTATTATGTGTTAATTGAGACAAGGAATTTGGGTTATTTATAGATAATAAGTGTCAGTGCGATGGTGGGTTGTAGTGTTCTTGTTCTTGTTGTAACACCAAGAACTAACTATTGCTGTGTCATGTGCGGCCACGCCAGTGCTTAATCTATACCTACTTTATCTAAGTTCATTACATAGAATATTATACTTACACAAAAAAAAAAATTGATTCATATAGAATTTTTTCGATGACTAGAAAAAATAGGAATTAAGGCAATGGCTCTTTATTTGACTAAGTTTTCCCTTTCGTATTTTTTAAAGAGCGGTTTTACGATTACTACTTTTAACGCTTTTGGAAACACTCCAGAGCTGATGCATAAAGAACAATGGCAGGTGCCCATACATTGTTTTAGCTGAGATTAAATTCGAGTCTTTAAATGAAAAATATCTGGTTTAACTCAGGGTGATGTTCTGAATTAGTTTGTGCAAGAATTTTTGTTTGAGAATGTAGAGAATAATAGATATTCAGTCATAAACTTTTGTAGGTTATGTCTAGGTAACTTTTAATCATGTGTTTAATAGGTAATATTATTCAATTTCGTGGAAGTAAAAGAGGAATATCGCATTAGTATTTCCCTTACCTAGTTATTTTAGCATGAAATGTGTACTCTTTGGAAAGAGTATACCTATTTATTTAAACTAAGTGACTTTGACGTGTATCAAAAGGTTGTCATCAACAACCAAGCTATATTTTTTTAGATTTGGGTACTAGTCTTTTAGCCAATCATTAATTGAAAGTAATTCATCTATTTCTACTACACTACAATATTCTTACCTACCTGCAAGGAACATCTACACTTAGACATAAACTGTATTGTTAACTCAATTACTGGAATAAATACAATAATGATATTATTACTTAATATAGTTACTACTTGTCACTTAGCAGATAAAATATATAATGGCAACACTATGCTAAAGAAATGAACTAAAAAATCAAATAACTTTTTATTTATTATGTTTGTACAATCTTACGTTATTAAGATAGTTTAAACGATATTTTAGTTACTTTAGTTCCTGATGTCTCGATAGATGGCGTTGTACTTTTAGCACGTTCCGCTGAATCGCGGTGTTAAGAGTTGCAGCCGAAACATGACCTCTTTATTTTTAGTAAAATAAATCGTCTTTTGTCAAAGTAAACATTGTTTTTTATTCATGGTCCTTCGAGCCGGATTATGTTGGATGCCGTGACTGATGCACCCTGAGTGAATCTAAGACAGTACGATAGTGGCGCCCCCTATTGGCGAAATTAGACTGATTAAGTGCAAATTTGTGAAAGTGTATCTGTGACAGTGCAAATAATTTGGACAAACTGTGAGTACTTTAAAACATTACAAAAATTAGTGATTCAATCATAATAAAGTGGAAAAGAACTTAGATAATTTGCTCTATCTTGCTTAAGTGGACTTGTAAAATTTTCATGCAAAAGTGTGATAGTCGGGGAATCCATGACCAATTCCGGCAGAGTGTTTACAAACACTTAGAATAATTCACCAAGATTTCGAACATATAAAATTTTAAGAAGTTTCATCAACAATTCTAAAGAATTTGGTACTTGTAATTTGAACTAGTTCTGGAATATAAACAGTTTATAAAAATGGATTCATTCCTAAGATTGCAAGTAGATATCAATAAAAAGATGGAGAGAGGATACATCAACTTCAAAAAGTCTCCTAAGGAGAGGGTTACAGTTAGTTACGTGGAAACAAGGTTAGAATGTTTAGAGAAACAGTGGTCAATGTTTGAAGAGACTCATCGTAAAATGATAACCGAGGTTAAAAGGGAAGAATATGAGAAGTCAGAGTACAATTTAGGTGATATGTATAGTCAGTCGGAAGAGTTATACATGGACTATAAAGTCGAGTTAAAAGAACGTTTGAATAAGAAAACCACTTCTGGTTGTGCGGAAGACAACGACCAGATAACCCATAATGGCGCGGGCGTGAAATTGCCTAGAATAGCGATACCCACATTTTCGGGACATTATTCTCAGTGGACAACGTTTCGTGATCTCTTTCAAACATTAATACACAAAAACCAATCATTAGATAACGTACAAAAACTACACTACTTGAAAACTTATCTCACCGGCGAAGCTGAACAACTGTTGCGACATCTACCTATTACCAGGGATAACTATTTAACTAGTTGGAACCTTTTAGAACATAGATTCAATAATAAGAAGTTTATAACGGATTGTATTTTCAAAAGATTCTTTAATCAAAAATGTATAACTACTGAATCATCAAACTCTTTGAAAGAACTTTTTGATACTACAAACGAATGTCTTAATGCTTTAAAAAATGAAGGTATTGATATTGAAAATTGGGATTTAATTGTTATTTACATATTGTGTTCTAAATTAGATAATGAGTCTCGCAAACAATGGGAAGCTAAAATTTGTAGTTCAACTAAAGAATTGCCTACATTAAAGGATTTTTTAGATTTTGTTGAGCACAGATTTAGGTCGCTTGAATTTTTATGTCCTAACCTAGGAAAGAGCACTACCACAAAGTCACATCATATTGTAAAAAATGCAAATGAGAATAAACCATCTTTATGTATCTTTTGTTCAAATGACAGTCATAAGATAGGAAATTGTAAAGATTTTGCTAAGGAAGAGTTGTCAGCCCGTCGTAATTTTGTTCAAAATTCAGGTTTGTGTTTCAATTGCTTAGGCACAAATCACATGGTAAGTTCGTGTCGGTTGCCCACAAGATGTAGAATTTGCAAAAAGAAACACCATTCGTTGCTGCATTCAAATAATAATAACCAAACAATTGATAAAGAAGAACCAAACAAGCAATCAGTTGATAGTACCAATGTTGTTGAAACTACAACAACATCAAAAGACGAGACCGAGGTAAGGAAGATTACTACTTGTTTTTCTAACACAAATTGTCAGGTTGTATTAGCAACAGCCCTAGTAAAGGCAGAAACTAACACAGGGTCTTATATAACACTGAGGTCTCTAGTGGACCAGGGATCACAGGCATCCTTTATAACGGAGTCTGCAGTCCAATTACTTGGGCTTAAAAGAATTAAATGCAACAGTGTTATATCAGGAGTGGGGGGTGACGATAACGCTTCACTCGATTGTAAACATGTGGTTTTTGTTAAACTACAATCTCTCCAGGATCCTAACTTTACTATAAAAGTCAAAACATACGTTCTTCGGAAATTAACTTCATTTCTCCCTGAAAGAAAAATTGTCGTTCAGCTGTGGCCCAACTTACCAGTTATGAAGTTAGCAGATCCGAAGTTTAACGTGCCAAATAGAATCGATTTATTGCTTGGTGCAGAAGTCTATTGTCAAATCATAACTGAGGGATTGATGAGAGGTCCACCAGGAACAACGATAGCACAGAACACCAAGCTGGGTTGGATTTTATCTGGCAAAGTGGGTGGTGATAGTGAAACCAATACTTTGAGCTGCAATAGTACTATCATCACTACGCATACTAACATTTGCAATGAAGATTTTAATATTAAACAATTTTGGGAGCTCGAATCTGATAACTTCCGTCTGAGCAAAACTCAATTCACTCCAGAAGAAAAACGTTGTGAAGAAATCTTTGAGAAAACCACAAAACGCGATAATTCTGGTAGGTACATTGTAAAATTACCTTTTAAAGATAAGGATCCGAGCTGTAAACATGGCAATTCACGTGACATTGCTATAAAAAGATTATTATCCTTAGAAAAACGTTTCTTAAAATCACCCGATTTAAAAACTAAATATACAGAGGTTCTTTTAGAATATGTAAAGCTCGGTCATATGCAAATGATACCTTCAAAAGAAATTGATAATCCAGATGCAGTTTACTTACCTTATCATGAAGTAGTGAGAGACGATAAAACCACTACCAAATTCCGGATTGTATTTAATGCTTCTAGTCGCGATAACAATGGTGTTTCACTGAACAGTAATCTTATGGTAGGTCCGACTTTACAAAATGATCTTAGGCACATTCTTATGAGGTGGAGACTTCACCCTATTTGCTTGGTAGCTGACATCGTAAAGATGTATCGACAGGTGAAGGTGACTGACCAAGATGCAGATTATCAACGTGTAGTGTGGAGATCTGACTCTTCAAAAGATATACAACACTTGCGTTTAGTAAGAGTAACGTTTGGGACTGCTTCAGCCCCATACCTGGCTGTAAGAGCGCTACATCAGGTCGCTTATGATGAAGGAGACCAATTCCCATTAGCAGCTGGAAGAGTGGTACAGGACTTTTACATGGATGATTTGATTACTGGATGTAAAAGTGTATCAGAAGGAAAACAAATATTCTCAGAAATGACTAAACTACTAAGCAAAGGGGGTTTTGAACTGCAAAAATGGGCAAGCAACGATGATCAATTACATAAGGAAATTAGCGAAGACAGCAGAGTAATAATAAGCAATCTGGAACTGAAAGGAAGTGAAACAATAAAAATATTAGGACTTACCTGGAACAGACGAACCGATGACTTCGAGTACTCCGTTCTGCTACCACCAATCTCGGAACCTGTAACAAAAAGGAAAGTAATCTCTGATATTGCTAAGCTGTTTGACCCAATGGGTTGGATATCACCAGCAATCATAAAAGCTAAAATCATGATTCAAAAGCTTTGGCTTGCGGGAATAGAATGGGATGATAAACTACCACCGACACTATTAAATGAATGGATTACTTACCGTGCAGAACTTGTTGAACTTACCAAATGTCGAATCCCACGATGGATGAATGTCGAGGAAAACAGCACCATAGAACTTCATGGTTTCAGCGACGCATCTAGTGTGGCTTATGCTGCTGTGGTCTATATACGTGTTGTTGATGAATCGGGAAACATTAACGTTCATCTGGTAACTTCCAAAACCAAAGTAGCTCCAATTAAGCAAGTATCCATTCCACGACTTGAGTTGTGTGGAGCTGTCTTATTAGCAAAATTGTTACAGGAAGTCTCAATGGTGTTGAACCTTCCAAAAACTAACTTACGTGCTTGGACCGACTCAACTGTGGTATTGGCTTGGTTAAGTAGCCACCCAACTCGTTGGAAAACGTTTATAGCTAATCGGGTGTCGGAGATTCTAAATATATTGGACAGGAATCAATGGTCACACGTATCATCTCCTGATAACCCGGCAGATTGTGCGTCGCGGGGAATTAATCCGTCTGAGTTACCGATGCTGGAACTGTGGAAAAAAGGACCATTATGGTTGAAACATAGAACTGAAACTTATGATAAAATTCAAATACCAGACACTAATTTAGAAGAAAAGACAAAAAACGTTTGTCATATAAAGCAGAATGATGAATTCCAGTTGTGGACCAAGTTCTCATCTCTTCGTAAATTAGTTCGAGTTGTAGCATATTGCAAAAGATTCATCAAAAAGTTGAAACACGTACATGACCATAACTTACCTGTATGGTTAACTAGTATAGAATTGAATGAAGCTCTTCATATTTGTGTGAAACAGTGTCAAACAGTGAGTTTTCAGCAAGAGATAAAAATATATTAAAGAAAAAAAGGAAATACAAAAGAAAAGCAAGCTTTCATCATTAAATCCATTCCTAGATGAATCGGGCATCTTGAGAGTTGGTGGTCGTCTAGAAAAAGCTGAAATAAAAAATGAAATCAAACACCCAATAATATTACCGTCAAAATCTCACCTCACTGATTTAGTCTTATTTGAAACTCACCATAACACGTTACACGGCGGACCACAGCTCATGATTAATTATCTGCGAACTAAATACTGGGTCATTGATGCTAAGAATCAAGCAAAAATGGTTGTCCGTAAATGCGTTGTTTGTGTACGCCATGCTGCACAGACTAGGGTCCAACTGATGGGACAATTACCTTCAGCTCGAGTCACACCAACTCGAGCGTTTTATCGAAGTGGTGTGGACTACGCAGGTCCCATACAGATTCGAACTTCAAAAGGTAGAGGCCACCGGGCCTATAAAGGTTACATATGCCTTTTTGTATGTATGGCTACAAGAGCTGTACACTTGGAAGCGGTGAGTGATCTCACATCCCAAGGGTTTATCGCTGCCTTTAAACGTTTTGTGGCCAGACGTGGCCATTGCGCTGACTTATTTAGCGATAACGGAACAAATTTTGTTGGTGCTGCTCGCGAACTCCGAAGCTTGTTCGCCAAAGAAACGTCAACCTTGACGATGGATATCGCCGAGTGTTTGGCAAACAACGGTACTACATGGCACTTTATTCCACCACATGCCCCGCATTTCGGCGGGCTATGGGAGGCTGGAATAAAGTCCACCAAACATCATCTTAGACGCGTAATAGGCAATGCGACTCTTACTTTCGAAGAAATCTCGACGCTATTGTACCAAATAGAAGCTTGTCTTAACTCTCGACCACTATCCCAAATAAGCGAAAATACGCAAGACCCAACACCTCTCACTCCAGGGCACTTTTTAATAGGTGAATCATTAATTCTAGTACCAGAGTATAATTACGAAACATCATCTATTTCATCACTAAAACGTTGGCAATTAACACAAAAAATGCTGCAACAATTTTGGCGCAGGTGGTCAAGTGAGTATTTGAGTCAATTTTTACATCGTTATAAGTGGGCAAATAAAACTCCTGAACCCGAGATCGGAGATTTAGTTTTAGTAAAGGAGGATGGACTCCCTCCAGCCAAATGGCTTTTAGGCAAAATCACTGCGAAACACCCTGGCTTGGACAACATTACGAGGGTAGTCACTCTAAAATGTAAAGATGTCACATTTAAACGACCTGTAACTAAACTGTGTGTTTTACCTGTCGCTCAATAATGGATATTTTTTTTTGTAATCATTGAAAGTGATTTTGTTAATGTTTTTTTTAAATGTAAACTGTGTTACATTTTTGATTTTTGTGTTTGTTCTTAGCCACCATGTCTTACTGACTTACATCTTTGTTTTTAATTTTAAACTTGATAATACAGTCCATTTTTTCGAATGTAGTTGGTTCATGGTGGGCTGGAACAATGGACATTCTGTCCATAGTGGGCGGAATGTACAATCTTACGTTATTAAGATAGTTTAAACGATATTTTAGTTACTTTAGTTCCTGATGTATCGATAGATGGCGTTGTACTTTTAGCACGTTCCGCTGAATCGCGGTGTTAAGAGTTGCAGCCGAAACATGACCTCTTTATTTTTAGTAAAATAAATCGTCTTTTGTCAAAGTAAACATTGTTTTTTATTCAATGTTTTTTTTTGTCTATTTTGGACCAGGCCTAATTATACTTTAAGAAACATAGTCAATTAATGGGTTAATTTGATTATTTTTCTTAATTTCTGGGAATAGTTTTTAAATTTATTTTTATTTTCGTTTGAAGGTTCGCGCCTGTATGTCCACAATAATTGCCTATCTACCTACCATTTTTTTTCTAGGGTCATTCTTTCGCGGAGAACCTTAACACCGCCATTCAGAAAAGGACTTCGAATGCGTTATGCATTGCCATCTATCGAATATGGAGTTCAACATCGTTGGGCGCACGGTTGGCGCAGTGGTTGGGTGATTGACTGCTGCGCTCGCGGGTTCGATGCCCGCACGGAACAAATATTTGTATGACCTACAGATAGTTGTTCCGGTTCTGGGTGTTTGTGTATGTGAGTTTATATGTTTGTAAGCGCCCCGCAATACAGGACGAAATTCCTAGTGTGAGGCAAAGTTTAAAAAAAGAAAGAAAAGAATTTTCCGAGTATCTGCATTGCGTATGTTTTGATGATTTTACTTCTTGAGCGCTTTAAATTCATCTAACTTGATAGAAAGAACTGATTGCGATGAAAAAAAACTAAGTAATCGGCGCGCCGCCGCCTACGTACTTTGTGGAGTCGGGCTACATTTACCAAGATACCGTAGACCGTCAGTTAGAAAATCTAAATATATTGGACACGTATTTTTTCTTTTGCCACGTAAACAAAAAAATACGACGTTACAGTGCGTTGAAATATCGTGTGACGTCACGGTGCGCTATACTTTATACTGACAAAGTGACGTCACAAGCCCACACTCCTGAACTTTGATGCGCTTTATCTTTGTCAATTTTTATTGATTTGGTAAAGCAAAAAATACGTGTCCAATAATTTTTGATAAACTCACTGACGGACTAAATAGAATTATCATTTTTCTACCCAGGAAACATCCCTAATCATGGTGATTAACAACCGGTATTTTTTTAGATAAATTAAGTTAAAATTTTAAATTAAGTTAAAAAAGAAAAAAAAAATATTATTTAATTACTTCAATAAAATATGAATGAAATGTTATAAAGAAGGCAGTACCTACCTTTGAAGACTGAAACTGCGATGCGGCCCACACCTAATCTAACTTCTTTATACAGAAGGTACATTTTAGTTCCAAAACTTACAGTAGGACCAACAGCATTAACATACCCTTGTAGACCTACTGGTAGGACAAAATAGTAGGACTAAGCGAAAACATCTAAAATTTCCACCAGTTTTTAATTTGGCCTCCATTTGTGTGTTTGTTTTTGTGGTCAACCAATAAAACTGCCGTGACAATGGGGTTTTATAATATAGAATAAATAAGGCTGGCTGGCCGCCAACACCATCGTTCGTCATAATAAGTAGTCTGTGGTCATAATATCAAGACACCAGATAAAGAATAGTGCTGAACATATTGTCATTTAATTTTGTTATTTGTTTTCTAATTTCTACGCTGTTTAATACTGTATTATTTAATAACGTTGGTGGAAAGTAGTGTTGGGTTATTCAAATAAAATTTCACTATCATGAGGACATAATATTCGAAAACTGGACATTGAACTGGCGCGATCTCGGTAGAGCTGAGAATTTTATTGTTTATGGGTACACTAGTCGAAAGTTCTTCCATACAAACGTAGTCTGGCTTTTACTCCACTGTTCAAAATAAAAAATGATATCAATTTGTCTCATAATTATCTAGCCCTGTATGGAAGCAAAAAAGTAAAATAAAAATTTACTTGAAAGTTATGAGCTTCAAAAGTTCCATAAATTAACACTAATTTTAACGCATCTTTGGGCGCAAATAAGTACCATAAGAAGAAGGAAAATTGAAAAACGGCCTCCATACAGGGATGGATTAGTAGTTCAACAATGCAAATAATTTTATTTTGAACAGATACATTCAGTCGTTTTTTCATGATATCCAGACTCCCAAAGGTCTGTTTATAAAATTTCGCGCGCTCGTTTTCGTTTTAAATCATCATCCATTTTGCTACAAATTTGCAAAAGTACCTACTAATTCGTACGCGTACTAGCTTCTTACTGCTCATAACGGCATCTATCTGTTCCGCACGTGTTGTCGGTTGATATAGCACGCATTTTAACCCCGCGCACAAAATAGTTCGTGCCATCGACTAGTGTACCCTTAAGTGACTGCCTCCGGCGACGATCTTTAAAATAATTGGAATGTGTTACATCCACGTTACAAAGGCCTTAGCAGCCAGGTTAGGAAATTCCTGACCGAGCATGACAGTGACAGCTGACGGTCTTTAATTTTAATTCTTTGTTGACAGCTTGACCTTGTTTGCTTTGCAGTTTGTTATTATTTTATTTGTTGTTTGTTGATTCCTGCTACCGATCGTGGAGTTAATTTCTCTATAAATACTAGGCTGAGTGGATACGCACAGTCAAATCTCTATAGGCCTGTACCTGTGCTCCGGCTGATGGCCTCTCTATTAGAATCTTACTGACATCCACGAAGGTAGCGCCACGTTAAATAACAAGCATTAATTAAATAACAAGAATTTTATAGATTCGGTACATTATTTCTTAATTAAATAAAGTTCTACTCGAGTGTTTTAAAGATGAATAAGCATAAACTATCAATGTGTAGAATATGTTTAGTGGAGAATATTCGGATGTATGAGGTTGCCAACAAAAGCCTGCAGGAAATATACGAGAAGCTAACCAATACTCCAGTAAGTAAATTATGTAGAAATTTGTAAGTGAATTGGGTAGCAGGTGATTAAAAATAGGAAATCTTTTATCCCTATTTTTAATTTAATTTTTATACGAAAGTAACTCTGTCTGTTACCTTTTCACGCATAAACCGCTGAACCGATTTAGATGAAATCTGATATGCAGATAGTTTGACACCCTGGAAAGGACATAATATATTTTTTATCCTGGCAATCATCCTTAAGGGGTCTGTAAAGGGGAGTGGAAATTTGTATGGTGAATTAATAATTTCTCAAGTAAGGTGTGGGCCAGACATACAAATTCATTGCATGATATAATAAATTGGCAATTCGAAGTACTAATGCTACACAGACGAAGTCGGGGGCAACAGCAAGTTCTAGTAGTGGTAGTGGTAGGGACTCCCTTTTCCGCACTTGAGACTCCCATTTGGCCTGTTGTGCGTGGGGTCTGTACTGGCTAACAAAGCCAGCCTAGCTCTGTCCAAAAGCACAGAAGCTTCCTGGAAGCGTCACAGGATTCACGGTTCCGAGGATTTCTTCACGTTGAGATGCCACGGCCTCGCATTCCAGGATTACGTGGGCGGCTGTTTCTTCAGCATTAAAACAGCCCCTGCAAAGTGGACTGTCCGTGGTGGCTACGTTGAATAAATGTTTGTTTAGTAGGGTGTGGCCCGTTATTGTCCCTATAATTATTTTCAGGTTATTTCTACTCAGGCTGAGGAATTTTTAGTAAGAGGCGGGTGTACGTATGGCAAAGCCATTTTCGATTGTCTACAGTCTGTTGCCTGTGACCATCTGTTATGGTGTATTTCTTTTGATCTTTGAGAAGGGCAAGGGGATAAGTGGGTACGGGCCTAGCACTAACATCTCGGAGCCCCTTTCCGCAAGTTCGTCTTGACAGCAAGTTCTAAATAAACAAACAGTTCAAGACAAGTCTTCTTGCAGTTAGTGACTGAAGACAGGAGACCGATGCTTGCTTGTTTCTTTTGCTACAATAGACTGAAGCAATGCTGCCGATTGCAGCAAAAATGTCTGGAAGCGGAGAAGCTGTTTTCTCAGATATTGAATGAGGATTATGAGGTGAGAATTGAGTCTTGGCATGTCTATTGCTGTTTGTTTTTAAATCAAAGTCAAATCATTTATTTCTATTAGACCATGTGGTCCAGTGGCTAAGACCTCGCCTGTCGTGCTTGAGGTTGTGGGTTCAAATCCGGGCAAGTACCAATGTGACTTTTTCAAATTCATATGTACTTTCTAAGTTTATCTTGAACATCACAGGCAACGGTGAAGGAAAACATCGTGAGGAAACCTGGGCTTATATAGTTAATGTAAGTCTGAAATAGCCAAGTCAGAGGCCTGTGGGGTTCCCAGAGGCGGCTTAATTAACTCTGACACCAGAGGTGGCCACACCTCACACGAAAAGAGAGATTAGACCATTATAGGCCACTGAATCTTAAACTGAAAGTTAAATCAATAATAATAATAATTGAGACTACTGTCCATTCCCAAAGGTAGATTGATATGGCAGAACAAATTAGAATCACCACTCATCATTACTCTGGTAAAAGAAAAAGTGTTTTACAATATTTACAGACATACATTCATTCATACAAGTAATATAATATAGGGCCTTATTACACGCAATAACAGGTTAATTCATTCATACTTACCTTGGTTTTCTGGTAGAGAATGCCTCAGGCATTTAGTCCATTTGTACCTGTATGTTACAAAAAGTTAGTGGCACTACTGATTAGGAGCAGTGGTGACAGCCGTGGCTTAAGACGTTGTGGGTTCGGACCTAGACAGGCGTTCTTCTAGGTGCTCTCTTAAACGTGGAGGGAACCATTGTGTGGAAACCAGCTTGTCTTAAAGCATAAAATTCGATGATATGTGACATCTACCAACCTACACTTGCCCCACAGGGTGGATTACAGCCCATTCTCTCTTACATAGAGGAGGCTTGTGTCCCAGCAAAGCGGAATAATAGACTGGGCCAAGATGACGGTGATCAGCAGCTTTGACTTAACACTGTTAGGCTCAAAGCATACTGTTACAGAAGCGAAAATAAAAAAGTTAATTAAAAAAATCAAAATACCCGACTGCTTAAAAAGCGATGTATCCTCCGACTGCACAGCATGATTTTCTTCTTGTTTACGTCTTTTTAGTTCGCTTTTTAAGCAGTCGGGTATTTTGATTTTTTTAATTAACTTTTTTATTTATAACTTTTTAGTTAAAACTTTTTTCGAATTAGGTACATTTAAATATATAAGTGTTATATATTTTTGAAATCACCTCTTGAAACCCTTTATTTTGATACCCCACACGATGGGTTTGGAAGAAAAAATAAAATTGCCCCCCCTCAATATGGCGCCCAAAAGCCGCCATTTTTCTATTTTCCAATTTAAATGTAGCCTATGACACTCGCAAGGTTAATACGAATCGATTGACGTATGAATCATCAAAATCGGTCAACGCATTTGGTCTCTGGAACGCCACATAGGAACAAACATACATACATACATAGACTGATAAACACATTACCCTCCTTCGGCAGTCGGGTAAAAAAGTTACATCGTTACAGCAGAGGATACATCTACGCGAGCTGGCTGACCAAAACCAGACGTATCCTCCGACTGCACAGCATGATTTTCTCCTTGTTGACGTCTTTTTAGTTCGCTTTTCAAGCAGTCGGGTTTTTTGATTTTTTAATAAACTTTTTTTATTTATATTTTTTTAGTTATTTTGTTTTCGAATTAGGTACATTTAAACATATGAGTGTTATATATTTTTGAAATCACCCCTTAAAATCCTTTATTTTGATACACCACACGATAGGTATGGAAGAAAAAAAAATTTGGGCCCCTACAATATGGCGCCCAAAAACCGCCATTTTCCTATTTTCCAATTTTCATGTAGCCAGTGACACTCGCGGGGTTAAGACGAATCGATTGACGTAAGAACCATCAAAATCGGCCCACGCGTTTGGCCTCTAGAACGCCACATAGGAACAAACATACATACATACATAGACTGATAAACACATTACCCTCCTTCGGCAGTCGGGTAAAAAAGACGCGTGCATTCGAAAAGCCGAAGGTAGAGTGCGCCTGTCTTTCTTTTCGTGAAAGAAATGTGTGCATTAAGTTGTGAGATTTATAGGTACATTAAAAACTTTGTTCAATTCTGCATAATATGTAATCCATAACAAACTTTTACAGGTAAAACCTATACTAGACCAAGGCAACTCGGAGTTCAGTGGGTATATTATAAGTCAGACAGAGCACATTACTATATCTGATGAATGTCCAGCAGATAGTCGACATGTTAAAGAAAACACACCAGCTGATCGTGAGGGTCAAGATGATATTGTTGAACCTAAGGAGGAACATCATAGTGGTATGTCCTTATTTTTTTACAGAAAAATGTGAGCGTTTGAATGAAAAGCTAACAAAAGGACAAGCTAGATATGTGGGAAGCGCCGGGAAGGAACGCCCTAGAATAACATATATATGGTCCTTTAGAGAGACCAGCATGGCTGTTTGCAATTATATGATAGGTTCGACGAGCGCGCCGGGCCGACAGACCCCGAGCGGTCCGCGGTGGGCGCTGAAACAGCTGGAGCTCCTCCCGGAAGCCTCGATCGTGCAGGCTTGGGTGTCATCAACGACGAGGCGGTGTGGTTCCGGGAGGCCATGTCCGAGTTATGAGACGTGGCAATGCCCCGGGTCCAGCCAGGACGCGCCCGGCGCCAGGTGTACTGGTGGTCGCCAGAGCTTACGGCTCTGCGCCATGCGTGCGTTGCTGAGGGACGCTGGTACACCAGGCACCGCAGTCTCCATAACCGTCCTCCGGATACGGAAGCCATTGAGGTGGAGCTGTACGAGGGGTGCAGAGCGGTGAGGAGCGCCCGCCGATTTGAGATCAAGCAGGCCAAGGGCTTGGCCCGCGAGGAATCGCTGGGGATTCTAAACAGGGATCCGTGGGGGCGCCCCTACAAAATGTTGCGGGATAAACTCCACCCATGGGCGCCCCCGCTGACGCAGAGTCTTGAGAGATTGCCACCATGGGATCGCCATGGGATTGCCGCCATGGGATCTGGAGTCAAAAGTCCTCGCGCACATTTGTGCTGGGCACGCCACAATTGCGGCGATAAGACCCTTCTTTGAGGAGTGGCTTGAGAGGCGCCACGGCGTCGCCCGGGTGTCACCATTGTGTGGGTCGCCCGGAAGACACGTTGGAGGTCTGCCCCGCTTGGGCGGAGCATCGCCGTGTCCTCGTGGAGGCGATAAGCGCGTCCGGCCCTGGTTCAGGCCATGGTACGGAGCGAGAGGGCATGGGCACTGTTACCTCTTTCTGCGAAGCAGTAATACTCGCAATGGAGAAGGCGGAACGCGTGTGGGAGACGCAACGGAGACTCCCTCGCGCCCCTAGTAGTCCAGGAAAATTAGGGGTTTCACCTCGGAATGAGATATAGTCGGTTTTCAAACTTGTGTAAACCTTTATTTTGACACCATAACACTTGTCTCAAAACCTACTTATCGTAGGGTGTCGTTCGCGTCTACAGATATTCCAAGGTCAAAAAATCGATTTTTTACACATTTATTGCAAATATCTTGTTTCCTATGGGTTTTATGCTATTTGTATGTAAAATAAATATTGTAGACGATTAAATTCTCTACGACTTTGGTACATACATTTTTTTAAATCTTGTACCATTTTCGAGGTAGAGGGCAGAGCGCGCGCAGTGTTTAACTATTTAGAGTATCATTCGAGGTCAACCTGTAGTCCTGATTAAAAACACGCTACGCAGTCGTTACGGGTAGTCAGAAGCCTGAGATCTGACACCAGTCTTGCCAAGGGGTATCGTGTTACCCAGTTACTGGGTTGTGGAGGTCAGATAGGCAGTCGCTCCATGTAAAACACTGATACTCAGCTGAATCAGGTAAGACTGGAAGCCGAACCCAACAATAATTAAGAAAAAGGCTAGGCAGATGATGAGATCTTATTATTATTAAATTGTTTATATTTCAATGAAATTAAAAAAATTAATAATAATAAGAACAATA
Organism: Anorthoa munda; assembly: GCA_945859665.1. Lineage (NCBI taxonomy): Eukaryota > Metazoa > Arthropoda > Insecta > Lepidoptera > Noctuidae > Anorthoa > Anorthoa munda. The sequence goes on along the minus strand of OX243895.1, from coordinate 50,255,237 downwards.
AGATTAGAATTAAAATGTAATTAAAGTATTTCTCTTAATAATTTTATAATTTCACGAGTAGGTAAGTGTTATTAAATGAATAGATACTGAAACATTCCGAGATTCTTGCCCTAATTTGACAAATTTTCTTGGACTATAGTCCCCGCAACTGGTAAGATCGTGTTGTCGATTGAGGTGTGTTTAGGGCGAACGCTACAAAATAGTAGAAAACTGATTATAATTGCGGTAGGAAAATTAAAGTGATAAGTATATAAAATAATTTTAATTGGGTATTTCGCTAAGTGCAAATATATAACATGCACTTTAACACAAAAGAAACAATTAAAAATGATTTTATTAGTAAGCAATTTATACAAGATTTTTCATTTTCGGACATGAGATGTACATTTATCAAAAAAGAGATAAAAGCCCACGAATTAAGGAAAATTTTATTTTCTTCGACGGTTGACCTCTTGCTCAAAGTTGGCCCTACCCAACTGGGTCGTTTGTCCCTTTGACTTATGTCTACATAAGTCGTCCACAACTTCGAGTTTAGAGTTTCCGACCTTGATAGGAGTGGATGTAACATTGGCATTCAACATTACCTTGGTTTTGTCCATGTTCATTTTGAGACCCACTCTTTCGGAAGCTCTACTGAGGTCATCGAGAATGTTACCGAGGTCCTCCATGGTCTCAGCCATGACCACTATATCGTTGGCAAACCGAAGGTGAGTGATGTACTCGCCATTGACGTTTATACTTAGCCCTCTCCAGTCCAGAACCTTAAAGACATCCTCCAGTGCAGCGGTGAAAAGTCTCGGGGAAATGACTATAGGTTCCGAGGTCTGATCCTGAAATCGAACTGACATGGTGGCGTTTTTGTACAAACCATAGATAAGGCCGCCCATTGTATACTATTAGGTTTTTTAGTATTAAGTTTCTTTTTTCTTGTTTATTATGGTGTACAATAAAGTGTATATAAATAAATAAATATAAATCTAACTAGATGACGCGATCAATCTAGTTACATTTATATCTGTAGCTGTGGTACAAACACTTCAACACTTCGATGTACCGGTAGTCGATTTGGCACCGTTGGCGAGACTGCTGTACTGGAGTCTAAGTCTCGATCGAATCGTAGGCTGTCTCGTAGTCCAAAAACGCTAAACAGAGAGGCAGGTTGAACTCTTCGGTCTTCTATATAACCTGCCTGGGCCTATAGTTCTTGAGTAGGTCATTGTCATCCTACTTGAAGAAAAGTATTACCACACCCCTGCACCATGCCTTTGGCGTTTTCCCCTCGAGTATGACGGAATCAAACAGCTTCTGAAGGGCCTTAAGTACTGGTTTTCCACCCGCCTTCAGCAGTAATTCCATCATTATCCGGTGCATTCTTGTTCTTAAGCTGTTTAAGAGCCATCCTACTCTCATGCAGGTTGACGTGACGTCCGTAATAGTGTAAGAGTTCGCTATAGTGTCGGGTCATAATATAATCTAGCTCTAAGGTCATTTGCTGGATTCGCGACGGGTTTACTGGTTGACGTGTGAAACTGCCCATAGAATCTCTCGATCGCCCGCAGAAGCTCCGGTTTGGCGGATACGATCCTGCCATCATCGGTCTTCATTACTAATAGTCATATCTCTCTCAAAGACATTGGCGCCCTGATTCCGTTCAATCGTGTCTTTAATACTTTCGGTATTAAAGCGGTGGTCGCCTTTCAAGGACTTTGAGATCCGTCTATTTAGCTGCCGTCTGAAGGCTGCAGGATCATCTCATGCCTCTCCTCCATCAGCTTGAGATTAGGATCAGAGTGCTTTTTGTTTCTATCTGTACAGCGGGTTTTGAAAAACTTAGATTTGACCGTATGTACAGCTGCCACGAACCCATCGCTGTATTGGTCCACTGAACTCACTAGGCATTCGAAACGATTCTGGAGTTTGAGCTGAAAGCTCTCAGGGTTTTGTATACGGATCTGTGCTGGACGGAGCGTTGACTTCATCAGTCGAGACCTTTAAGCTTAATATTAATGTTCAATGTGCCTCTTGCCATGCGGTGATCGCTCCCGTTTTTCACCGAATTGATCACCTCATTGAACATTTGCTTCTTGGTTGACAAGATGAAGTCGATCTCGTTTTTAGCTGCACCATCGGGGCTCTGCCCGGTCCACTTCCTGTGCTTACGCTTTCTGAAGAAGGAGTTCATCACATAGAGGCCCTCCTTCTCCATAAAACTGGCCAATAGGTGATCCGGAACCACCGATGGTTCCGACGTCCAACTCCAAATTGCCTCACTTGCAGCTCATCCTCGTTAAGTTTGCGTAGTTTCGCGTTGAAGTCCCCCATGACAACGGTGAAGTGAGTTTTGAAACCATGCATGGCTCTAGAGATATCCTCATACATGGTCTCTACCTCGTCTTCAGGGTGTACCGAGGTCGGGGCATAGATCTGTATGACCTTCAGCAAATACCTTGAGGATATTCTGAGTATAAGGTACGCACCCTAGTCCACAAAATCTAGATCTTCACAAGGGACTTGTGGACGATTATCCTGACCAACCTGCCGGTCACCATCTTGGAAATAGAGCAGGTTACCAGATTTGAGGATTATCTAGTCCGCACCCTCTCTTCGAACTTCAGATAACCCTATAATACTCCATCGTAACCTGCTCAATTATTCCTCGAGTTCGGCTATCTTCTTGTCGGTCCGGAGTGCTCGCGTGTTATAGGTTGCCAGGTCCAGTCGACGTTGTTTATTGGGGTAGCCGGGTCCACTCCGGGCATTCTTTACATCCCTTGCCATGCCGTAACCTTGACCGCTACCATAGCCGAGGGTAGACAGGATGCCGGACACTAGGGGTCATTTTTAGTGTGCTTATCATGGTTTGGGGGGTTTTGCCAAAATCGCCAGGCTTGGCAGGCGATCGCAGTGCGGTTGTTACAAGTGCACAGCTAAGGCTGCTTCACATTATCTGGTAAATAAGTTCCTTAGTCGCCTCTTACGACACCCACGGGAAGATATGGGATGGACGTAAAGAATAGCAATTCTTTACGTCCGACAACATACAGTACCTACATGGTTACTATACCTAAGTCATTAGAAATTCAAATGCGTAAATAGTAAATATCACAATTATATAAATTACCAATGTCTTACCTGGTTAAATGCATTGGTTTTATCAGTCAGTATTTCAGTTAATTCAGGCACAGGAAAGGACATGGCTAAATAAAGTATGGACGACTGCCCTAGCAATCAATAAACATTTTAACTAGTAATATGTAATTCTGAATAGCTGAATATGAGTATTTCGTATGAAAAAAGTTACAGGCACTTTTTATATCGTCACAATCCTGAAAATAAAATCGTAAAAACGCCTACATTAATAGGTATACAAACTTGTAAAAGAATAAGATTTTGCTATGATACTTTATTAAGGCGTTTAGAGGAGCTCGTGGCTTAATAATAACAGACGCCCAGGTCGATCTTCAAGGTTAAGCAACGCTAGCCAAGGTCATTCCGTGGGTCCGTCGTGTACCATCTTTACATAGTGAGTTTCCTTCGTGTCTTGGAAAGCTAGTTAAGCCGTTGGTCCCTGCTGTCATTTGAAGATCTTTCATTTGTTGCTACCCCACAGTTTATGTAACTCATGATGAATCAATACGCAATTGAAACTTAAGACCATACTAGTTGGCTCTGTATTAATACATAATACCCGGCGAAAGGCACTTCGTTCAAAGTGAGTTCCCATGACACCCCCAACATGTTTATTTTTTATTTGGTTCTAATCGAATCGAACTTTTTAGTGTCAGCACTATTTAAGCGCCGTTGCTTTCCAGATTTTGCCAATAATTTCTAGAAATCAGATAATCTCTAAGGTTTTGAGATGTATTGCGAAAGGTACAAAAATAAATAATAATGAATACTGTTCGTTTCAATTTACGCAAATGTCTTTAAAAGTAGGTTTATTGACTAAAATTTTTCGTAGAACGGAATCTTATGTTCTTCTTGTCAAACAAAAACATGAAAAATCTTTTAATTATTTGATTAATTCACGAAAGTTCTAGAAGAATAATAAAACTGTTATAATTCATTAATGAATATTTGAGATGTATTGCGATAGGTACAATATTAAATAATAATGAATACTGTTCGTTTCGACTTACGCAAATGTATTTAAAAGTAGGTTTATTGACTACAATTTTTTGTAGAACGGAATCTTATGTTCTTCTTGTCAAACAAAAACATGAAAAAACTTTTAATTATTTGATTAATTCACGAAAGTTCTAGAAGAATAATAAAACTGTAATAATTCATTAATGAATATTTGAATGTTACGAGCTAGTAAGAAATTTCTAGACGTGCTAAGGGCAGTTGTTTAGCCATGTCCTTTATTCAATTGTTTTCTGTCATTGTCATAAAAGGATCGTAGCAGGTAGCGTTCTGTAGTTTCTGCTTACCCCATGGGAAAAAGGCGTGCGTTTATGTAAGTATGTATTGTCATAAAATTGAGACGAATGAAAGTATCTTCCACATTAAACTTTATTGGTAAAGTGGAGCGAGTATAATGATTCTCTAGAACTCTAGTCATCATTTGTCAACAATATTTAACCCAAGCATGAGCCAAGCAACTTTCTTTTCCGAAGTCGGTGTCTTTGGTACTTATTCTTTATCGTTTTTCGACACCGACTTCGGAAAAGAAATTTTATTTTTCGCTTTGTAGTGTTTTGTTTTAGAAGTCAGTTTGTTTTTTTTTATATTTTCTTTTATTTATCTCCTTTAATTTTGGTAGTTACCTTCAATTAAATCATTCTTTCGTTTCAATTAATTCATTGCAACGAAAGTACATCTCATGACAATTCCAATAAATCCAAACACTACTAGGATACATTGTTTTATCTCGGAGTTCCAATGCCTACCTTCTGGCTTCATCAATAGATCCCGACCAGATGACCATTGGACAAATTGGGAAGTATACCCTTTTAAACAAAAGAAGAATTTTCCAAATCGGTCCAGGCGTCTTTGAGTAATCGGGGCAATAAAAAAAAAAAGTTTCCGACAAATTGAGAACCATTTCCTTTTTTTGTAGTCGTTTAAAAATGTTTACTAAACCGGTGGATTGAGTTAGGAACACAAGTTTTAATACCCATTAACATTTACTGTCTGTCTCTTACAGATTCTATGGCTTGTTACAAAATGGCTTGTGTGAAGTGCAACAGACGTATACCCGGTGATGAAAACTATTATATTGCAGCAGATTTGGGTCCAGAGCTTTTGTTTATTATTGAACAAGACATGGCTCATGAGGTAAGAATATATCTTCAGACGAACAGTTTTAATCAGAATATATTTTGCATCTTTGAACCAATAATACGTAACTGAACAGTGTTTTTATTAAGTACTCGTACAAAGCAAAAGTTGGTTTCATTGGAGGTAAATCAATATGTAGAAAAGTCGTTTTTGTACATCAAAACAAAATGATTTCCAAAAAAAACAGGGTGTTAAAAGCGTTTGTTCCCACTAGTTCTACTGAACAGTTCTACGGTAGAACTAATGGGGTTTTTTTTTCCCACTAATACGACGATTTTAGGTATAACAAAATAGTAGAACTATTGGGATTCTATATTCCCACTTGTTCTACTGAACAGTTCCACGGTAGAGCTAATGGGATATTTTGTTCTCATTAGTACTAGGTTTTACCGGTACATTGAGGTGTTGAAGTGTTTGTACAAAAACGCCACCATGTCAGTCCGTCTTTAGGAACATTTTTTTTTTATAATCTACTAGCTATTCCGCGCGGCTTCGCTCCCGTGAGCCACCCCACAGGACCCGTTTTCAGGATAAAAAAATAGCCTATGTTACTCAGGAATAACGTAGCTTTCTATTGGTGAAAGAATTTTTTAAATCGGACCAGTAGTTTCGGAGCCTATTCGGTACAAACAAACAAACAAACAAACAAACAAACAAACAAAAAAATCTTTCCTCTTTATAATATTAGTATAGATAGGCTCGCGTTTCATACATAAAAATTGTGAGTAATTTGAAGTGTTACTTAGTTTTCGTTTCATCACAATCGGTTCTCTCTATCAAAAGTTAGATGAATTGTGATAGATTGTTGAAGAAGTGTTGATAAAGTGTTCAAGAAGTAAAATATCACAACACACGCAATTCAGATAATCGCATAGTCGAATTATATATTCGATAGATGGCTTTGTGCGACGTTTGACGGCTTTTTCTGAATGTCGGTGTTGAGATTCACCGCGAAAGAATGATTCTAGAAAAGAAATTGGTAGGTAGGAGGTAGGTAGGGTAGAGTAGGCACTAGGCAGTTGACGGGAGCGAAGCCGCGGGCACAGCTAGTTAAATTTTGTTATAAGTATCATTTAAATATAATTAATTAATTTTTATATCATTCAATTTTATTATGATTTTTAATTTTGATTTAATTGTTATTTTAATTTAGATTTTTATGGTATATTGATTTTATTTGTGATTTTAATTTATGTTTTGATTGTATTTTAATTTGGTTTTAATTGTGCTTTTATTGTATTTTGATTTTTGTTTTAACCTTGATTTTAATCTGATAAAGTGTGATACTGTTTACGATTTTAATCTGGAGTTAGGTCGATAGCAGAAACATGCATGCCTGATTGTAATTAGATGAGTAGCAGAACTTATCTAATTGTAAGTAGGCGCCTTATGTCAGTCGCCCAGTGTCAATCAGAAAATAAGTAATGCATGATGTGCTTACCTGTAAGAAATTGGTACACTAGTCTATAAGTATATTGGATGTATCTCATATCTTTGTATCAGTGTATTCAATTGTTGGTGAGCCAAATAAAATAAAATAAATATAAAAATTGATTTTTCAGTTTACTGCTGATGCTGCAATATGCGAAGCATGTTTTAATTATATTACTAATCTTCTGGAGAGCAAGCCTAGCAGTACTGAAGTAAATAACGATAATATAAAAGAGCTCGTCAGTGCAACAAATGTATGCGTGTGGTGCCTTTTGTCTTTAACAAGAAGGAGGACCCATTGTTTAACAAGTGGGCTTCAGAGAGACGCAATATCCAATGTAATAGCCCCAAGACAGGTAACTATTATTTTCAATTGAGTTTTACCTACTTTGCTTCCATTATTTGACATTAACAGCAATTTTATATATGTAGTTGTCATGGCTGAGATCATGACCAGACCATAAAGAGTGGATCTTATAAACCGACTTCCAAAAAAACACTGCAAAACGAAAAATAACTTTCTTTTCCGAAGTCGGTGTCTTTGGTACATTATTGTTTTCCGTGTTTCGACACCGACTTCGGAAAAGAAAGATATTTTTCGTTTTGCAGTGTTTTTTTGGAAGTCGGTTTAATTTTTTGTTAGAAAGTTTTTTATTTATCTGTTTTTAGTTTTAATAGGTACTTCCAATTGCAATAAACATCATATATAGCCAAAGTACATCTCATGACGATTCCAATAAGCCCATACACGACCAGGATACATTGTTTTATTTCGGAGTACCAGTGCCTACCTGCCGGATTCATCATCAGATCAGTTCGATGGTACCATTTTCATTAGCACTATTTGCTTCATCATAGTCGTTAAACTATTCTAGATATCTTATAACCCATGACATACTTAGCATTAAGGAATTCTATTGGCCATCTGTGGTCTTCTTCACCAGTTCCACTTCTTCAAATGTTACTTTCTGAGTGCAGATGATTGCATTGTTGATAAAAATACCAAAATTCGCTATATGTATGCCTATAATATTTGAGGAGTTCCCTCGATTTCTCCAAGATCCCATCATCAGATCCTGACTTGATGACTATGGGACCAACTGGGAAGTATACCCTTTCAAACAAAAGAAGAATTTTCCAAATCGGTCTAGGCGTCTTACAGTAATCGGGGAACATACATAAAAAAAAAAGATTCCGACGAATTGAGAACCTCCTCCTTTTTTTGAAGTCGGTTAAAAATGAACATGGACAAAACCAAGCTAATGTTATTTAAATGCCAATGTTACACCCACTCCTATCAAGGTCGGAGACTACACTCGAAGTTGTGGACGACTCATGTCTACCTTGGACAAACGATCCAGTTGGGTAGGGCCAACTTCGAGAAAGAGGCTGGGCAGCTTTCGGGAAGTTGCGCGGTATCTTGTCGTCCAACTTACCACAGTGTCTCAAGACGAAAGTCTATGACCAGTTTGTGTTACCAGTGATGACATATGGCTCTGAGACGTGGTCGCTCACAATGGGCCTCATCAGAAAGTTTACAGTCACCCAGAGGGCAATAGAGAGAACTATGCTCGGAGTTTCCTTGCGTGATCGAATCAGAAATGAATACATCCGCAAGAGAACCAGGGTTACCGACATTGTCCGAATGCCAAACTTAAGTGGCAGTGGGCAGGGCACATTGATCGCAGAACGGATGGCCGATGGGGCAGAAAAGTTCTGAAGTGGCGACCGCAAACCGGAACACGTTGCGTTTTGTATTACTTGATGATTTTAGAATCGAAGTCTTATTAGATTTAGCAGTTTATTAGGGTTCCGTACCCAAAGGGTAAAAACGGGACCCTATTACTGAGACTTCGCTGTCTGTCTGTCTGTCTGTCTGTCTGTCTGTCTGTCTGTCTGTCTGTCTGTCTGTCTGTCTGTCTGTCTGTCTGTCTGTCTGTCTGTCTGTCTGTCTGTCTGTCTGTCTGTCTGTCTGTCTGTCTGTCTGTCTGTCTGTCTGTCTGTCTGTCTGTCTGTCTGTCTGTCTGTCTGTCTGTCTGTCTGTCTGTCTGTCTGTCTGTCTGTCTGTCTGTCTGTCTGTCTGTCTGTCTGTCTGTCTGTCTGTCTGTCTGTCTGTCTGTCTGTCTGTCTGTCTGTCTGTCTGTCTGTCTGTCTGTCTGTCTGTCTGTCTGTCTGTCTGTCTGTCTGTCTGTCTGTCTGTCTGTCTGTCTGTCTGTCTGTCTGTCTGTCTGTCTGTCTGTCTGTCTGTCTGTCTGTCTGTCTGTCTGTCTGTCTGTCTGTCTGTCTGTCTGTCTGTCTGTCTGTCTGTCTGTCTGTCTGTCTGTCTGTCTGTCTGTCTGTCTGTCTGTCTGTCTGTCTGTCTGTCTGTCTGTCTGTCTGTCTGTCTGTCTGTCTGTCTGTCTGTCTGTCTGTCTGTCTGTCTGTCTGTCTGTCTGTCTGTCTGTCTGTCTGTCTGTCTGTCTGTCTGTCTGTCTGTCTGTCTGTCTGTCTGTCTGTCTGTCTGTCTGTCTGTCTGTCTGTCTGTCTGTCTGTCTGTCTGTCTGTCTGTCTGTCTGTCTGTCTGTCTGTCTGTCTGTCTGTCTGTCTGTCTGTCTGTCTGTCTGTCTGTCTGTCTGTCTGTCTGTCTGTCTGTCTGTCTGTCTGTCTGTCTGTCTGTCTGTCTGTCTGTCTGTCTGTCTGTCTGTCTGGCTGTCTGGCTGTCTGTCTGTCTGTCTGTCTGTCTGTCTGTCTGTCTGTCTGTCTGTCTGTCTGTCTGTCTGTCTGTCTGTCTGTCTGTCTGTCTGTCTGTGTCTGTCTGTCTGTGTCTGTCTGTCTGTCTGTCTGTCTGTCACCAGGCTGTATCTCATGAACAGTGATAGTTAGACAGTTGAAATTTTCACAGATGATGTATTCCTGTTACCGCTATAACAACAAATACTAAAAACAGTATAAAATTAATATTTAAGGGGGGCTCCCAAACAACAAACGTGTTTTTTAGCCGTTTTTTGCGATAATGGTACGGAACCCTTCGTGCGCGAGTCCGACTCGCGCTGGCCGGTTTTTGGTACAGCACTGCTGTATATTCACATAGCTGTATTGGCTTGCTGATAGCGAACAATACACTTTGTATTTGGGTGGCTTAGGCTGCTGTACGAACTGTAACCTTAAAGGTTTGTTCGTTTAACTGTATTGTTACTATACCCTTTTAACCTACTTTATCTTGTTACCATTTGTATTGTTTTATTAGTGAAACTAGTACTGTAATTAAAAACCTTGTTATTGGTTGTATAGTCTTGTTTATCTCAACAAAATGGGGACGCCCAAATCCTGACCGTATATACCCCTCGGCCCTTAATGATCCTACATATATATATCACAACGGCACCATTAACTAATCCATCACTTACATCGATGTTTGTTGTGGTAAGGTAATACTTTCCTTTTACAAAAGTGATTTGGTAAGGTAATCCCTCAGTATCGATGACAGATTTTTTGTGTAGTTGTAATCTATTAGAAGCTTCTTGTTCTTGATTTTTAGATCCAGTTATTATATCCTTTGCTATTGAGATGACTTGCAAAGTAGGTGTAGTTGTTGTAGTAGTAGTAGTTGTTGTTGTTGTTGTAGTTGTTGTTGTTGTTGTTGTTGTTGTATGAGAGAGAGAGAGACAGACAGAGAAATACGCGCACGCCGCACGGCTTACATCTAAACAACTATAGCAAAAAGTGTCGTTACAACTTTTGGTTTTAATTTTTCCGTCTAGCCCCCTTTCGCAACGCGCGATAAGGAACTTCGTTCCAATAATTTTAGATACCAGATGGTGGCATGGTATGCCACCGATGCTGGACACGTGCTTGCAGGCTGGTGAATGTATCAGCAGCTGATTCTGGACAGGCACAAAATATTTGTGTTTGGTGTAGACATTCTATATCCCAGCGAAGAACATGCAATATCCCTCATGGTCCTGAAAGAGAAGAAATCGCAGCACGGATCGCTCCACGACAGGTCGGTTATAATAGCGTTTTACATCCATTTTTGAAAAGTGTCTCAATTAAATTCTAGTGCTAATATGCCACAAAAAAAACAGAAAATTTTTATTCAGTCGATTACTGCTATAAAAATGCATTTAATTTTCAAATTTCGCGCGTAGTTTTACGATAATTCTGGACGTAGTGGACATCATATTGCTCTGTGGTCATGACGTCTGGTGGCTATATAAACAAGTGCGCTGATAGGCCGATTCGCCGATCAGTTGACAGTTGTTAGTTCACACAGCCGTATGCCGTATCAACATGGCGGCTACGATTTCATATTTCATGGTGGTATATTAAATAAACTGAAAACTTTGAATTGAATTAACTAAAAAGACGTAAATAAGAAGAAAATCATGCTGTGCAGTCGGAGGATACATCTGGTTTTAGTCGGCCAGCTCACGAACATGTATCCTCCTCCCCTTTTTTATTTATTCAGTGATTTGTCATGTCAAAAATCATAAAAGATATATTATTTTTTAGATACTCACTGGAGATCGAGTGTGTTACGCATGCTGGGTATCTGCTAGAAGATATGCACAGCGTGCCACAAATCCTCACCTAAATAGTAAAAATGCATGTTCAACTTCAGTAGTAAGAAGTTGAACAAATTTATTACTGAATGGTCTAGATACAGATGTCATTTCAAGAAGTCTAATTATATCCCAGACAGGTGTGTAAAATATTTAAGTGTAAATCTATGAAGTATGTATCTATCTATGAATAACTTGCTATGTAGGTATGTATGTATGTAAATGTGTTCGGGCACAGATAATATAATACTAGGTTCGGGTCAAATCTTGCAACTGAATTTTAAAGCACTTATCTTCAGAAACTTTGCATTCACGTTTAGTTTGGATGACAATGCATGGTTAGCTAAGTGACGTCATTCTAAATCCAATATGGCGGACAGTCCAAGATGGCGAATATTAATTTTTGGTATCAAATGAAAGGGTTTGCTGAGAAGAATACGAAAAAAGCTTGTTTAAAAAAAATATACTCTTTTTATAGGTCAGTAATCATTAGGTTAGCTGTTTTTAATAATTTATTTTTTTAGTTTAAGCATTTTCTGTACTTTCCTGCAACATTTGTGATGAGAGAGTAAAAAATTATTTATTTATTAATTGGTGTGCAATGACTGTTGGGACTTGGGCTCAAGATGCTGTTCATCGAGAAAATCAACTACCGGTAGAATGGGGTTACATTGAGATCTGGGGCAACTTTGATGATAACTTATTTTTTTAGGTTTTTATAGTTAACTCTGTGGAAATTAAATACACCTCAATTCTTAAAAAGTGGTACCAAAAAGTCTCACGCATCAAGACCAAAATTTTATAGTAATTAGTTTCAGATTTTTTTACGACATTACACATCGGGGATTTGATTTTAGAATAGGGAATTTATTTTGAATATAAAAGTATGGATATTGACTATTGTTTTACTCTATATAAATGTCGTTCCGTTTTACATGATATTATTATAAATAACATAACCTTGATTTTTAAGTGCCATGATCACTGTAAAAAAAATATAATAATTCGAATCTACATTAATTAAAACAAACTAGTATCGAATAAAACCTTTATTTAAAAGATTATCATTATTTTATCTATGGTTTCTATATAAATTACGTCGTTGGTAGCGTCGAACAAAATAGACCTAGTTTTTAGGTTATTTACGATTTTATAATATAATTCCGAAACCCGGGTTTTGATTTCATAAATAACTTTTGTAGGAGTTAACATAATCAGTGTAGTCTATAAAAAACAAAGATTGATTTTGATGCATCATGGTCCGGGATTCCATACATCCATGAGCATTCTCCTTTGCTACACTGACATTTCAACCATGTTTTGCATCAACGTCACCGCAAGAATACGTTTACTTGTTGCAGAAAAATATTTTAAATTGTACAGTGAGAATTAATTAAAAATAAATTGTAAATACTACTTTATATTGCAGTGAAAAAACAATGGGGTATCAAAGTAATCCCATTTTTAAATAAACGTTGCAAAACGTTAATATATAATTTATATATATATATATATATAGAGTATATACAACTTTAAGTAAAGTCGTCAACACTGCACTTTTTTCATATTTTTCTAAATATAATGAGGTATAGTAAACGGTATGTCAATTTTACTTTCAAAATTAATCAATTTAATCTCGTTTCGGTACCTGTGGAAGCTAAACCTAATGCAGAAGAGCCTCCGCATGTTTCGGATATGCCCATCATATTTGAACTAAACAGATACAAAAAAGTAGATATGTCTAATGCCAGTCGTTTTGTACCGGGGTGTATAAACACAGAAAGTCTCAACTTGAGACGTTCTGTATTTAGACTCGGGACTATAAAATATATATAGTTGAAAACGCAAGGGTTTGTCTAGTTCACAAGAACATCTATGATTGGGAATATATTTTCAATTAGGAAATGTTAAGTAATGTATTCAGTGCAGAGCAAATCGAAAAAATTATGGCAATAAATAATGATCTCCAAACTGTACACCTGAATATTGCCATTATAGAAAATATTGATAATGATGTCTGTTGATATTGGACTGGTTTAAATAGATCCCAATTTTTTACTGAACTGTTTTTAACACAATTGTTTAAAATGCAAATTCTATTGTTTTAGGTCGAAGACTATGTGTGTATTCCACTTTGACTGGAAGGCTCGTTTGTGAAAAAGGATACTATGCATTACAATGCAACATTAAAACTGTACTCACTGGTAAAAAATCCACAAGAAAATAATTATGAATTAAGAAACTAAACTACCCACTAAATTAGTTTAGTTAAATTACTTAGTCCTAATAAAGTAACTGAATGCAGGCGCTCATAAACGTGTGAAGACCGAGGCAATCCGGCTTCTCAATCAGCCAAACATGTGGCAGATCTTTTTTCATTTGTGTTTATAATGTGATTTTTAATTTCGTAGACTAAACTGACATTTGGGGGGTTGTCACTTTATCGTTACATTAAAATAGTGTCGTACCCTAACTATCCTGAGTGATCGAAAGTTAATCGAATATCAAAGTAGATCGACAATAAATATAATTAATTAATTAACATTTTATTATTTATAATTACTACACGGCAAAAAAAAAAATAGAAACTAGCGACCCTTATTTAGTTTCTAGAGTCTGGCCAACGAAAGTGAGATCTGAAAAACGCGGCAAATTCAAAAAATCCTAATGTGGTATCACCAACTATACCTCTAGTTAAAAGTTTTGATACTTGTATTATTTGTATTTATTATAATTTATTTTTTTATTTATTGGCTCCGTTTGGTGAAGTGTGACGATGTGAGTTAAAAAAGAGTGTGTAGATTTATTTATTAGTATGTACATAATATTAACCCACTTAACATTTAATTTATTAATTACTTAATCATCATAGTCCAAAAATTCAACCTCTAAGTATTCATCTGTATCTGAATAATCATCTAGACTTATATAAATTTTTCCAATACTTCTTCTGTTATGTGATCTCTTTGTTTATATTTATTTGCCACATTTATTACATGGTCCGTCAATTTTTTTAGTCTTCTGCAGTTATTCGGCCAAATGAGGAACATTGAAACATAAACATAAGAAAAGGTATCATCATATCGTAAATATATAACAATCAGCCAACATGGATCAAGATTACTAAGTCATACTAACAATCGCACTCACAGACAATACACAGATTAATAATGTTGCCATACCCCAACTTTGAAAATACCCCAGATCACGCTTTCGTTGGCCAGACTCTACTCATTTACCTATGTCAGACTTCATTTTATCGATTATATTTATTTTATATTTAACACAATAAAAGTTCATGTACTATATGTATGAATACTGTTATATTTAAATATATTACGTTTATATTCATAAAACATTTATTTACACCAATTAGTAAAAATAAATTGAGGAGTCATGTCACATCGATTCGATGAATCACTTAAGATTGAGCCTTACCTACAACCCTATGCTCCGCGCTTGCAACATTTAAAAAAAAGAAGGCCAATGGCAGCTGTCAGTTTAGTCTACGAAATTAAAAATCACATTAAAGTGTTGAAATAATGTAATTAATAAATGAAATGTGTTTTTTAATTCATGCAGTCCTTAAAAAGTCCTGAGGTTGTCTGGAAGATACCACTACCAGCGATAAGACTACCATTCTATCTAAGTTTTGATGTGAAATATTCCACCGTTGTACCTATCTATTAGCTGTTATAGATATTATGAACTTGATTAAATTCCTTATAAGCAAACCTAGATTGTGAAGACATTATTGATGACCTGGTGAAGGTTCGGGGATCCGCTGGTTGCGAGATGCACGGAACCGGTTAACGTGGCGACGTTTGGGCCTATGTCCAGCTGTGGACGTCTTTCGGCTGAGTGTACGTAGTCGCAGCGGAAAAACGTCGAATTTATTAATTTCAGATAAGCAGATAATTAGTTTATGACGTCGCGTAATTGTGTATAGTAAGTATAAATTTGTGTATCCAACCATTGGGGAGCTATTCAACAAAAACTGTTTCCGCTGGAACTACGTCATCCTAGCGGCACCTTTTTTTTCCTATGCACGTAGATAAAAAAAAATACATTCAATAATTAGTTTAAAACGAGAGGTAAATGTGTATGCTTAAATGAAATTTGTGTGACATAAAACTGCGAAGATAATCAAGTTTCCGCTGCGCTGACGTTTGGCTATTTGATGAAAATCATATAAAACGGCTTAGTGCAGAGTTGATTTTTTTTACGCACTTTTCTTTGAATTTGTGTGTAATGATTGTGAAAACAGAATTTGAAAAAATCTTACCGTTCAGAAGATATACACGTAAAAGTAAAATAAGGTTTTTAGGTCCAAGTACTTAAAATAGGAATACTAGAGCCTAATTTATAACGTTTATTTGTATCTTGTAAGGGTCTACAAAATCCTGCCAAGTTTCATGTATGTGTTCTTAGTAATTAATGAGCAGTCGCATAATTTACTACGACTGGACCACTATATTGTATGACAACCGATTTTAGGACATTTTAATGGAAATGCAACGTAAAACATATGGCGATAATTCGTGTATTAATGCAACTATTCACATGTAAAATTTCAGCTCATTACACTAAATAATTAAAGAGATATAATAAAAATACCAGAACAACCGCAATTCATGGATAACCGACCAAGTTTGAATGGCTACAAAAAAGCGGCCGTGCAGTATATAGAGCTAACATTCTAAAATTTCCAGTATAGCATCGTTATTGTGTGTAATAGTTTCGTACAGGTGCGTACACAATCGTTTAGCAGAAAATAAAACAACTGTAAGTATTAACATTATACTCATAAAAGTATTTATTGGTTAATGACTAATTAAAATGAAAAAAAAACAATATTATTAACAAAGTAGGTAATAATAACATTAACATAAAGAATCAGTTTTTCAATTAATATAAATAACAAATATGTGGCCCACTGTAAACGCCTATATGAATAAGTAAATCTTAGGATTTTTACTGGTACCTAACTTTTCGGGAAACTGATACAATTGTTCTATCTCACGAGTCGCGACCAACGCACTGCGTGACTGCGGGATCGTCTTAGTCATGTGTGCAGATGCACATTGTTTATGTGTGCGTAAGCGATACTGAGCGCCAGAGAGTTTGTACTATACTAGAGGGAACGTATTTACGACGAAAAAGAAACTGTTAATTCTTTCGTTCTTGCTTATAGAAAAATTCTATCATAAAAAAAGAGAAACATAGGCAAACGCTACCATCCTGAACGTCAAAGAGATAACTTTTATAACTTAATACGTTACCTCTAGTATAATACAAACTCTCTGCTGAGCGCTCCCGAGCTTACGCACACAGAAACAATGTGCATGTGCACTACACACACGACTGAAGGGCTTATTACACTACACGGTATGCAGGGCCCTAAACCCTAATTTAGGATAGTGTAATAACTATTAGGAAGTTAGGGTTCTCATAGTATCGACCTTATTGCTTCGGAATGATTTAGTGATCCGGTATTCAGGGCCCTGAATACCGTGTAGTGTAATAAGCCCTTAAGACCAACCCACCTTCGTGAGATAGAACAACCTTCTTTAGATTATTCCCTTATCTATCTAATAACTACTGGTGTGTTAATATTTTTTTCTAATTATGATTAATATTTCATTTAATCAAAGAACAATGGCGAAATTTTAGCTGACTTAAATTTGAGCGTCTGAAAGTGAGTTATATACGAAAGACATTCTATTAATTGTCTATGTTTTTTAAAGTATAATTAGGCCTGGTCCAAAATAGATAAAAAAAAACATAATAAATAAAACGTTATTTGATTTTTTAGTTCATTTCTTTACCATAGTGTTGCCATTATATATTTTATCTGCTAAGTGACAAGTAGTAACTATATTAAGAAATAATATCATTATTGTATTTATTGCAGTAAATGAGTTAACAATACAGTTTTTGTCTAAGTGTAGATGTTCCTTGCAGGTAGGTAAGAATATTGTAGTGTAGTAGAAATAAATGAATTACTTTCAATTAATGATTGGCAAAAAGACTAGTACCCAAGTCTAAAAAAAATATAGCTTGGTTGTTGACGACCATGAAGCTATAGGTAAATATGGAGGCCACACTTAGAACAAAATCTTGAGTCAAATACCTACGTTTCTCTATCTCGCTTTCTGTGGGCCGACCTCTCTTTCTAGTGTGGACCATAGTATTGCTATCTTCATATATAAATCTCCTAGAAAAATATTAGAAATAGTCACCACACTAGCCCAACCATAAGTTAATTAAGAAAGTAACACTGTCAAATAATGTACCTATAAATAAATACTTGAACTATGATTAGTTCAATTGAAAATCCCTAAATTGTAGGTCACGTATGCATATCTGGGTTGGCAAATCAACGAATTATAACCCCATTTCTTAAGGATTCGGTAATGTAGCAACATTGGCCGTATGTGTCAAAATAAATCGACCAATATGGCGGTTGTTTACTTTGCGGTTCACGACTTCGTTTGAGATTTTTCGCGAAAATCATTGTTAAAATTCAAAAAATGGTGGAAAATTATGTTGTGAGTGGTTGCGATAGTACGTGGTGTCCAAAAGGTGATATAAGATTTCACGCGTAAGTGTTTAAATCGTGATTTCTGACATTGAATCATTGTAAACATATTTCTTTGTATTTTCACTTAATTGCCTCTTAAATCGATTAACCAGTGTTTTCAAAATAATTGTAAATGATAACTATATCAAGATCAAATACATCTACATTGAATTTAATTGATTTTGTGCGATTTAATTTGTTTTGTTTACATGAAGTCGAATTGCAGTAGTGTGACCATATTGAGGATATATCCGGGACAAAATTTTTCAACGAGCTAAATTGAAGAGCCAACTTAGAGAAAATAACATAGAAAACAAATTAATTTATGTCGTATCATAATATTTTACTCTTCTCTGTTGCAGGAAATGTTTAACCATCCCATCACGGACTTCATTGATTCTAATGATTTGCATGAAACTAAGATCGTTAAGCAAATAGGTAATACGTTTTTTTTTATGCGTATTCGTGCTCACATAAAGAGTCATAAAGAAAATATTTTGAGTGATTTACGTGGTAAGAGACAGAAACTACACAGAGCAATAATATTTAGTCATGTATAATAAGTAGAAAAGTTATAATATATGATTTTAATTCGGAAAGTGTTTTTGTTTCCTTTTTGTTTTTTTTTATATATTACCGTTCCTAATATAGTCCCGTATAATATATATACGTAATATTAAAAAGAGCGCAACACCTTAACACCCTCCTTACCACTTCTGCTCCTTAACACTGACTAACCCAGAAATCTGAAAGAAAACAGCTGTTTATTATGTTTCATTATTCAACAAAATTAATTAAATATCTGATTTCTTTTTCGCAATTTCTGGGCTGGTCTCTATGTACCAGTTGTTGTAAAATGATATCTCTTTCTCGCGCCCGCACATATCTTAGTCATTTATTGACGCGGGAACTAAACCTTTGTCCTGGTTATGATCTATTTCCGCCAAAAATTCTGTCCATGTCGACCCAGCACTTTCTGCGTGATTAGATAAATGACAAACAGCCAAATTTACAAACTCTGATACATCCAAACTTTCACACTTAAACAATCAGCTTTTTTCGTAATTTATTATACCTACGCATGCTTAATTATCATGATCTATATAATCTTTAGGGGCTCGGTCTTAGTATTAATGAGATTTAGATATATAAATATTATTTAAAACCACTAAATGGACTGCAACAATTGTAGTGATGTCCTGGGAAAAATAAAATGAAGGTTACCCTACTTAGACAGAGAGGGGCTGCCCACAGAGAGCGAGATAGAGATACACAGGTTTTGCTTCAAGTAGGTATTCGAAGTGTGTTCTCCATATTTATCTATACCTTCATGTTGACGACAACCTTTTGATACACGTCAAGGTCACTTAGTTTAAATAAATATACTCTTTCCAAAGATTATACTACACATTTCATGCTAAAATAACTAGGTAAGGGAAATACTAATGCGATATTCCCCTTTTACTGCCACGAAATTGAATAATATTACCTATTAAACACATTATTAAAAGTTACCCAGACATAACCTACAAAAGTTTATGACTGAATATCTATGATTATCTACATTCTCGAACAAAAATTCTTGCGCAAACTAATTCAGAACATCACCCTGAGTTAAACCAGATATTTTTCATTTAAAGACTTTTGAATTTAATCTCAGCTAAAACAATGTATGGGCACCTGCCATTGTTCTTTTACTAACATCAAAATATTTCTACGATGGAAGCAGCAGAATATTACGGAAGTAATATTCTGACAAATAAATGCATTTGCTAATACAGAAGTAATTCTTATTGTAATAATTTCGTAAGTTTGAGAAACAAACAAGTGAGCTACTATTTTGATCACGAACATTATTTGTTACTTGTTCAAGAATTGTGTGCTCACCTGTATCAATCCAATAATGGTACGACACTGGAAATTTTAGAATGTTAGCTCTATATACTGCACGGCCGCTTTTTTGTAGCCATTCAAACTTGGTCGGTTTATCCATGAATTGCGGTTGTTCTGGTATTTTTATTATATCTCTTTAATTATTTAGTGTAATGAGCTGAAATTTTACATGTGAATAGTTGCATTAATACACGAATTATCGCCATATGTTTTACGTTGCATTTCCATTAAAATGTCCTAAAATCGGTTGTCATACAATATAGTGGTCCAGTCGTAGTAAATTATGCGACTGCTCATTAATTACTAAGAACACATACATGAAACTTGGCAGGACTTTGTAGACCCTTACAAGATACAAATAAACGTTATAAATTAGGCTCTAGTATTCCTATTTTAAGTACTTGGACCTAAAAACCTTATTTTACTTTTACGTGTATATCTTCTGAACGGTAAGATTTTTTCAAATTCTGTTTTCACAATCATTACACACAAATTCAAAGCAAAGTGCGTAAAAAAAATCAACTC
This sequence comes from Anorthoa munda, assembly GCA_945859665.1. Taxonomy (NCBI): domain Eukaryota; kingdom Metazoa; phylum Arthropoda; class Insecta; order Lepidoptera; family Noctuidae; genus Anorthoa; species Anorthoa munda. The sequence goes on along the minus strand of OX243895.1, from coordinate 50,234,981 downwards.
TGCACTAAGCCGTTTTATATGATTTTCATCAAATAGCCAAACGTCAGCGCAGCGGAAACTTGATTATCTTCGCAGTTTTATGTCACACAAATTTCATTTAAGCATACACATTTACCTCTCGTTTCAAACTAATTATTGAATGTATTTTTTTTTATCTACGTGCATAGGAAAAAAAAGGTGCCGCTAGGATGACGTAGTTCCAGCGGAAACAGTTTTTGTTGAATAGCTCCGCAATGGTTGGATACACAAATTTATACTTACTATACACAATTACACGACGTCATAAACTAATTATCTGCTTATCTGAAATTAATAAATTCGACGTTTTTCCGCTGCGACTACGTACACTTCGGCTGATATATATGATGAAGCCCAGATTGTAATAAGATAACACATAACAATATGTGCATTTTATTCAAGCTTCGGGATAGTTTGGTCCTTTACTCTCATTGTCAGGAAGATATCGCCATCAGCGATAAGACCCATGACCATTGTACCCATGGAAAAAGAAATATTTTTCAAATTGCTGTTTTATAATTTTGGTGCGCTATCAAGTATTTATTGTATTGTAATAATTAAGAATTTGATTGATTTCTTATAAGCAAGCCTAGATTTTAATAAGATGAGGCGGGAGGGGAGGTACATCATAACAAAAAAATATATTATGAAAAATAAATATGTATGTATCTACGGTGTAACAATAAATTTTCATGAAAATAATGATTAAAAATTGATTCCTCAATTCTTTTTGCCTATTTCTCTTAGATAAAGTACCTATAGATTAAGCACAGGCGTGGCCGCACATGAGACAGCAATAGTTAGTTCTGGTGTTACAACAAGAACACTACAACCCACCATCGCACTGACACTTATTATCTATAAATAACCCTGGTCGATTTGCGACTCGGGCGAATTGGTCGTGTGTACATCGATTCACTTTACCGGTTTTGAGAAAATAATTATTTCGATCGTTGCCGCCACGGCCGGCCATCAGGCCGTTCGTTCTTTTAAAGCATGAGCTACCCAATTAATTGCGTGATAGATGAATGTAGTGATACACAAAGAGAGGACTTAGATGATATAATACATTTGAATATGGAGGTTCCTACACAACAAGAGATGGGAAGCTTAGGAGGTGATGTTGACGATAATTTGGGGAGAAAAAGGGATAGGGAGGATGACTCGTCGGGCAGTTGGACAAGGGTAAATGGTCGAGGAAAGAAAGTTGCAAGAAGACAGACATCAATAGAAGAGATAAGGTGCAGTGAGGAAGAAAAAGTTGAGATATGCATATACAATAACGAGAAGTTTCCAAAACAATTTGCGTTAGCTAGACTATTTAAAACTAACGAGATAGTGGGTATATTACGCGTGAAATATATTAATCCATACAAATTAAAAATCACGTTTGAGAATGAACTTTATGGCGAAAAACTTATGAATTGCAAAGTTTTTACCGATATGGGATGGCGTTCACAAAAATCATGGGAAGTTGCGGTATCATATGGGATAATCAGAGACATAGAATTGGATTTATCAATTGATGAATTCTTTAGTAATGTCTCCTGTGATGTTAAAATTTTGTCAGCAATACGTCTCAACCGTAGATGTAAGGATTCCTCCAATAAAGATGGCTCTAATGGATGGACTGCAAGCGAAACTTTACGCATTTGTTTTGAAGGTGCACATGTACCCTCGTACGTAAATATATTCGGCATGAGAGCCAAAGTCGAGAAATACATACTGCCCGTTACCCAATGCTCCAAATGTTGGAGATTTGGTCATATTGCAAAGATGTGTACGTCTAGTAAAGTTATATGTCCCAAATGTGGAGGTGGACATGAAAATTGCGATAAAACTACATTTGTTTGTGTAAACTGTAAGGGTAACCATTTAGCCCTAGACAAGAAATGCCCCATGTATTTGAAAGAAAAAAGGCTACGAGAGTTAATGTACGAATTTAATTGTACATACCGTAAAGCGTTGTTGTTATATGTACCTCCATCTCCTACCCCTTCCCCTCAAGTTAATAAATTTGTAGCAACAGAAGTAAATAATACCACAATCTCACAAGAAATCACTAACCCATTACAATCCGATAACTTCGTGACAACATATGCAGACATAACTAAAACAGCTGTCACATTATCTGGACAAAAGCAGACTTCGACTTTGCATTCGAAGCCGGAATCAAAACAAAAACTGACACAACATAAAAAACGATGGCAGCCACGTCCGACCACGACCGCGGCCGCTATCGATATGGATTGCGATTCGGAGGTATCATCTATGTCTTCTTCAAGTGAAGAACAAGGAACACCATCGCAATCAGATAAAGCAAAGAAATCAAGTACTCATCGTAAAAAGACACCATGTGACCATGATATAACAGATAAGTCATTTAGTTACGTAATAAGTAAAATAACAAATACACTAATGAATAAAGGTTCATTCAAGAATAAAATGAACAACGTAGTAAAGATAATAGTAGAATGGTTAGTACTAGTTATAGTTAATAATCTGCCAGAAAACTCAATTGTAAATAAACTCATTAATGTATTATCATAATAATTCTCTTGAATTTAATATTTTACAGTGGAATGCACAAAGTCTAAGACCGAAAGCAACATTGTTCGAACAACTTTTATTTAAAGATAAGATTTTTATTGCCGTTATCAGTGAAACGTGGTTAGAACCAGACAGTCAGTTTAATTTTAATGAATACAACATTTTCAGACTTGACCGCGATGATGGTTATGGGGGGGTAGCTTGTATTGTACACAAATCGATTAAAGCGCAATTACGTAAGGTAAATAACTTTAATCCTGGTATTGAACTCTTGTGCATTCAGTTGTTAAATTGTCAGTATATTGAGAATATAGTTGCTATTTACTGCCCTTCAACTGTTCGTACGTTTCAAAGAGATTGGGATAATTTATTTTCAATTGCAAATAATAAAACTTTAATTTTAGGTGACTTTAACGGTCACCATTCCAACTGGTCTTATAAAACCGATCAGCGTGGATCTCAGATTTTCGATTCAATGATAGATCACGACTACATTTCAGTTAATGATGGAAGTCCTACGCGTATAAGATTAGTTAATAACGTTATGCAACAATCCTCGCCCGACATTTCTTTTATTTCTTTGGATTTGGCTTTGAATTTTATTTGGAAAGTCACTAATGAATGTTTAGGGAGTGACCACCTAATTATAAAATTATCCACCAATTTTAATGTTACTCAGCTAACTATTAGAAAAAGGAATTTTAAAAAATCTAATTGGGAAGACTATTCTTCGTCCGTAGAGAGCATTCTCCGCGAATCAACCGCCCCCGTAGACCCGCAGTTGTGTTATGACTTTTTCGAAAATACTTTACAGAAGGCAGCTGATTCCCACATTCCTCAGATTGTTATTCCTCAACATATCAGCTCTAAGTTTAAACCAAAACCGTACTGGAGTCCAGATTTGTCTAGATCCGTGGCAGCGCGACGGTTAGCTTTAGCCAAGTTTAGGCGTAACCCTACGCCACAAAATTACACATTACTGAAAGAAAAAATTCAGGAGTCTCAGAGGGTAACGCGTAAAGCAAGAGGTGCTTCCTTTAGGAGTTTTTGTTCAAGTATCGATTCCACAACTTCTGCTAGTGATATGTGGCGCAAGATGAGATGGGTAAAAGGCCGTAAATCCAAATATCAGCACATTGATTCAAGTTTAGCAGAACGGCTCCTTAATGACCTTACGCCTGACTACGTTTCTCCCCCTGAACCCTGCTTTCAATCCTACAACAATAAACTAGAAGCTACAATTTCTATTCATGAACTGGTAAATTCCATAAAATCAAAAGATACGGCACCTGGCTGTGACGATATTTCATTTTCTATGGTCAAGAATCTCCCAGACATAGGTAAATTATTGTTACTTTCTCTTTACAACACTTTTTACGATTCTGGTTTTGTTCCAAGACAGTGGCGTAATATTCTAATCATTCCTATTCCCAAACCAGGACGAGACGCCGGACTATCGTCTTCTCTTCGGCCTATTTCTTTGATATCTTGCCTTTGTAAAATTTTTCATTCAATTTTGAACAAAAGGTTAGAATGGTATCTCGAAAATAGATGCATATTCTCTGATAATACTATAGGTTTTCGTAAGTCTAAGTCATGTTTGGATAGTCTTAATACTTTGACGACAAAGATTCAACTTGGTTTTGCTTCAAATCTTGTCACTGTTGGTTGTTTTATTGACATTAACAATGCTTACAATAATATTGATGTCGTTAGTTTGTTGAACATACTTGATAAACTTAAAGTGGGTCGCAAAATATGCGCATATTTGTGGAGATTCTTGACTGAAAGAAAACTAAAAATTATAATTAATAACAAAGAATATTGGAGGTGTACGGGCCGGGGGTTGGCTCAAGGGGACCCACTTTCTCCTCTACTATTTAATATCGCAACTTACAATATCTGCGAAACTATTACGAACGTTGATATATCTCAGTATGCTGACGATTTTGTTTTGTTTAAATCAGGTTCCAATGTCAATACAGTTGTCTCAGAACTGCAGGATGCTTTAAATTTGTTTAATTCTATAGTTAGTAATCTAGGGTTAGAAATATCTTCTACTAAAACCAAGATTTGTATTTTTAAGAGGGGTATGTGCAGACTACCAGTTAATTTGAAAGTTAATGGTAGTAATATTTGTGTAGTAAATAACATTAAATACCTAGGGATGTGGTTGGATCAGTCGCTTAGGTGGGGGAAACACATTAATGAGTCAGTTCAAAAAGTCTTAAAATTTATAAATATTTTAAAAGTGCTAGCAGGTTCTGGTTGGGGTGTTCACCCTAAACATCTTCGCAGGCTATATATTTCATTAATTCGTAGCAGATTAGACTATGGTAGTTTCTTATATGATTGCAGCTACCAATGTCACTTATCTAAATTGGATAAAGTGCAAAATAAAGCTCTTCGCGTTGTTGGTGGCTACATAAGAAGCACTCCCATCCACGTGATGGAGAGTGATTTGAATTTACCCCCATTACATATTCGTAGGAAATATCTAGGAGGCAAGTTCTGCCTAAAATGTATGTCTTTACGAGAGAACGTCGCGATCAATTTAATTGAAGTATTAATTTTAAGCACTAATAATTCCCAATACTGGAGATGCAGGAAGCGGCCCCTCTTGGTCTCAGTTTACAACGAGCTTAAATCGTCTACTATGCACTCAGTTAAGTTGATTGAAATGTTTTCTCTTGAGACATGGGTGAGCAACATCAATGTCCATAAAGCTATTAAGCACAACATCCCAGCTATAACTGAGCCTAAGCGAGATTATGATGGTAACCGTTTGAGACAAATCTGCATGAAGTTTATAGATGAGGAATATACTGATTTCTATAAGATTTACACAGACGGTTCTAAAACAGCTGCTGGTAATGGGGCTGCTGTTTGGGACCCACAATTAGATTCGTCTGTCAAGCTTGCTATAGACTCCAATATCTCCATTATGTATATCGAGTTAATTGCAATAGCAGAGGCTCTTTCATATTCTAACTCAATTAACCATGATAAGTTTGTCATCCTAACAGACTCGAAGAGCTCGCTGCAACACTTGGCTCGGTGCACCTCGTCTGTACGAGGAGTACCGATAGCCTACACGATTTTGGAGTCTATATACAGGTTTGGTCAGAAGTCAATTTCGGTAATTTTACAGTGGATCCCATCGCACGTGCAGATTGAGGATAATGAAAGGGTGGATCTACTAACTAACCAGGCCGTGGCAGATGGAATTCCCGTAAATATCCGTCCTCTTTTTACTGATTATATCAAAATAATCAAACATCAGTGTTCAGATGTATGGAGTGAATATTTTAACCAGAGGTCAACAGAAAAGGGTATTTGGTATAAGACCATCCAACCACAGCTCCCAGTGTATAATTGGATTGACCAAAACGTGTTAAGTCGAAGAGATTTAGTTATGGCATTAAGACTTCGTTCCGGTCATATTCCATCAAAAAAGTTTAGTTTTCTGATGAAAAAGGTTACGTCACCCAACTGTGAGGAATGCGGAGTAGTCGAAGATGTACAACATGTTTTGATGGAGTGTGTCCGGAATGGAGCTCTAAGATTTACCTTACTTGGACCCACATATAATTGCGATATTGGAGAGTGTAATTCCATTCTGGCTTGCCCTTTATCGGATCAAGCCAGAATCTTGTACAAACTGGCATTTTTTGTTTTAAAATAGATAATTTTAACTATATCTAGCTAGTAAGTGATTATGTTGATGTTACAGGGCGACGTTATCGCTCAGCGATAAAGCCCTTAAAAAAAAGAAAAAAAAAAAAAAAAAATAAATAAATAACCCAAATTCCTTGTCTCAATTAACACATAATACCACAAAATCACAGAAAATCAAACAAAACCAAGTTTGTTTAACAAACCTGCCATTGTATTAGAGTTTGACAAACAACAGAAACCGGCCATGGTGACAAAGACAAAAAATAATCTTTTGTCCATATTATTTGCATGGAGCTGCCAATTAGCCATCTCGCTCTATCAATCAAGCTTATTTTAAGGCTTAATCTATAGGTACTTAATCTAAGCTATTTCTGTATCTTTACAAAATGCGTACAAAATACATTTATTGTTTTATGTTTTGCTTTGGAACCAGAAGGTTTTGTTTGGTTATTTGTATACGTATCATTTGATTTGCTTTTTATTCTGATAAATTATAATATTAATCTCTTTTCTAAAACATGCTTGGAAATTTGAGCATTATTTTGACAACCTTCTTCGCGATAAATCGAAATTGCAGTACTGGCCAAATACATGCGAGCAGCGGCCGGCAAAAGTTGTATGAAAATCCAAATCCATATCCGTCGTGTCTAGCGGCCAAATAAATAACATAGTAAACTCATATCTGTCGTGTTATTTAAAAATGGAACGATCTTTTACTCCGAAACATGGCAACCAAGGACGTAACTTATCAAAGGTTTTATTTAAATTTCGAACTGGCTTGCACACACAGCTTCTGCACACAGTGTAGACCGTATAGTATTTTTTTTGTGAATTTAAATAACTGGCTACTAAGGTATTTAAGTAATCTTTATTATTTTTTAAAGTCTCTTCATTGTTCGGCATTAGAATGTAAAGCGGATGTATGTAACACATTCTAATGATTTTTGGAGTATTTAGCAGCAAACATTTATTTTTATTTATTACTAGCTTACCCGGCAAACTTTGTTTTGCCATAAAAACACCAAACATTAATTTACCCTACACTACTCTCCTACCCTACCCTACCTACCCTACCCACCTACCCTACCCTACCTACCCTACCCTACCTACCCTACCTACCCTACCTACCCTACCCTACCTACCCTACCTACCCTACCCTACCTACCCTACCTACCCTACCTACCCTACCCTACCTACCCTACCCTACCTACCCTACCCTACCTACCCTACCCTACCTACCCTACCCTACCTACCCTACCCTACCTACCCTACCCTACCCTACCTAACCTACCCTACCCTACCCTACCTACCCTACCCTACCTACCATACCCTGCCTACCCTACATACCCTACCCTACCCTACCTACCCTACCCTACCCTATATAAGAACCTTCTCCTAACAATAACGAACACAACAAAAAAAAAATAAGCCAAATCGGTCAAGCCGTTTTCATGTTATGTCGTGACAACGGAAAACGGGTTTCATTTTTAGGATTGATATTATATTTTTGCCGTTTTTTGCTCGATATTAATAACGGCAACAGGTAGACGCTTGAAATATTCACAAAATGTTTAGTTGTATATTTACTTCAAAAAATTATACTTAATAAATTAAAATAAAATAAATTAAGGGGGGCTCCCATACAACAAACGTGATTTTTATGCAGTGTTTTGCGATAATGGTACGGAACCCTTCGTGTGCGAGTCCGACTCGCACTTGGCCGGTTTTTATATATATAGACTAGCTGACCCGGCAAACTTTGTTTTGCCATAAAAACACCAAACATTCATCTACCCTACCTACCCTACCCTAACAACCCTACACTACCTACCCTACCCTAACTACCTACCCTACCCTACCTACCCTACCCTACCCTACCTACCCTACCCTAACTACCTACCCTCCCTACCCTACCTACCCTACCCTACCTACCCTACCCTACCCTACCCTACCCTACCCTACCTACCCTACCCTACCCTACCTACCCTACCCTACCTTACCTACCCTACCTACCCTACCTACCCTACCTACCCTACCTACCCTACCCTACCCTACCTACCCTACCCTACCCTACCTACCCTACCCTACCCACTTAGGGGTATGAAAAATAGATGTTAGCCTATTCTCAGACCTACTCAATATGCTCACAAAATTTCATGAGAATCGGTCAAGCCGTTTCGGAGGAGTATGGCAACGAAAACTGTGACACGAGAATTTTATATATTAGATAGGTTTTATTATCCGCTGGTTGCGAGACGCACGGGACCGGTTAATGTGGCGACGCTTGGGGGAGGCCTATGTCCAGCAGTGACGTCTTTCGGCTGACATGATGATGATGATGATGATTATAGGCTCGCGCTTGACCACAATCTCACGCGTGGCAAGAGGCAAGCGTGCTCCACCGTCCACAATCTCACGCTTGGCTAGAAGTAACCTATTCACTCTTGACTTAAAGAGCCTTATTCTTCTTTATACCGAGTAGTCAAGTCAACTTTTCGGCAAGCTTCGTTGAGGTATTTTGCAATAATTCTCAGCTTCAGTCCTCTGCGATGCTTTTTCAGCGAGATATCGGCGATAACGTGTTTTTCACCGTTGCAATGGCGCGGCCATAGGGTTTTGGTCTTATACCTCTTGAAATATAAACCTAGGATTTTTTTGTGTATTTTATCTATTTCGACAAATTCAAATCTAGGTATTACAAAAAGTTTCAGACTTCTGCGATGCTTTTTCAGCGAGATATCGGTGATAACGTGTTTTTCACCGTTTCAATGGCGCGGCCATGGGGTTTTAGTCTTACAGCTCCTAAAATATAACCCTAGGATTTTTTTCTATATTTTTACAAATTCAATCTGTCATTTCCCTAAATTTCAGGTCTCTGCAACGCTTAGTTTTAAAGATCTACGTGGCCGCGCGGTTCGCTGCGTTTCAATGGCGCGGCCACGTTCAAACCCTTAAAACTTTATCTTTGACAAATTTATGGTTTTGGGAATCAACTTTTACAAATTTTTACATAATCTTGGCATAACTTTTTTTTTGAAAAATCTCCGTGGCCGCGCCATCGAAACGCATACGTTTCAATGATTCCACTTACTGCCCAACTGCTTAGATTCTTGAGAAACAATTTATACACAAATTTCATATCATAGTATCCACGAAACAACAAATAGGTAAGTAATTTAAACAGCCGCTGCACTTCACTCGAAAATATCCACCAGAAACTTCCCTTTTGTAACTAAAAGTTTTGCGCCTGAGTACGCCTACCTAAATTGACAGATTATTTTACACCCCAAGAAGTTTTGGATATACAAAGCTTTTTGCTTATTTATTTATTTAATACTTCATGCACACAAACTTACAGAGGCGGGGTTAATAGGTACCTTTTAATCTTACCTACTCTTTGACAAAGGTTAGATTAAACATATTAGGGAACAAAGAGTATGCTTACTCATTAATTTAGTAGTCAGAGACTAGCTATCGGCGCGAGGGATATTCAAGTGCACAAGTGTATGCATAAATACAGGTCCACTTTCTGTACCCTCACTCTCAAAGTATCGGACGACAATTCGACACGAGAGAGAGAGATCAGGCGAAGGGTCCACGGCTTAACGTGTTTGCCGAGACACGGGGGATTTACACCGACAACTTCCCATACTCAAGGCTGCCTCTGAGAAATTCCTGATGGACAAACCCAATAAAACTGCATGACGTGGTAATCAAACCTAGGCTTAACAATCGCACTTTGCGATCGCGAGACCAAGGAGGTGGTTAGGCTTTTGAAAAAAAGATGCTTTTATAAAAAAAACTTGAGTTGTCACATACCTACATGTCACTTCCTCATGAACTGACAGTTCAGTAAAAAACAAAATGTTCCGTAGATTTTTTGTTTTTATGCAAAACCAAAATGAAAAGAATTATGTAGGTAACAATTAGTGAGAAGGGAATGGAGTAACTACGAAGTTTATAATAGAAAAGCGCTGTCTGGAAGTTGTCCACTGTCTTGCTCCGGTCGGGCGGTATCGAACCCATAGATTTATAAGGACGTTCTTATAAATCTATGAAGGGAAAAGGTCGTAATCTTGAGGCATAAGGTCCTGTCTTATTGATGTCCACGAAACGTGCACACGATACAAGCTTTGAATCAGAGAAACCAAATTTGATTTCAACCTAAGTCTCAAATGTTATTGAATACAAATTCAACGGTTCTTGCTAGGAATATAAAATAAATGGCACTGAATATTAGAGGATAACTGAAAATAGATAATAAGATGGATAAATTGGAAAAACTGCCAATGTGCAGGATTTGTTTTGTGGATAATGTGCGTATGTACGTGGTTACCGACAAGAACTTGCAGGAAATATATAAAAGGCTGACTGATACTCCAGTAAGTAGACAGTAATTTCTCCTTCTTTTCGATTCGATGGTGCATTTAATTAAATAAATTGTCTAAAACAGTAGGTGGCCACGCTTAATGCATCGTCAGAAGCACTGTGGGTACAGGGTCAACCAGGGTGCTAGTGCATGGACAGCCGCACCGGGTGTTTGGCGGATCAATAATACTCCATTTTTCCAAATGAATGGAATATTTTTGCAGCGGCCTACTTATGCACGAAGCAGATTCAATACCTGCCATGTAGGCCACTGCAATTCATGAGCGAGCGGCAGATGTTTCTTCCCAAGCAGTACACAGTACCGTCTTTACCATAAGGGCACACGGGGCCCGTGCCCAGGGCCCCCATCCTTAGGGGGCCCCGACGGACCGACAATTTCTCTCCCATTTATTCTCAAAACACTTGTCGGGCACAGTAACAGTGAGCACCCGGGTCGAAAATAAAACTTACTTTGGTCTTAAAATTCAAAATTATGACTGTTTTATTTAACCAAATTAAGGCAAAATCAAGTAAAATTTTGCCTTTTTTCTTTTTGAAGTACAACATTTCCATAACATTTGATTGGATTTTGTCTTATTTAGCTTAGTTAAGATGACAAAAAAGTCATATTCAAGCCTAAACTTGGCTTGGAATCTGGCGTGTTGACCAAAAAATGCAAAGAATTTGCAGAATTTTATCATGAAGATATTAATGCACGTAAGCTCAAAACAGAATGTTTTTATTTAAGCCAATATTTTAAAAACATCAAATCAATCAGTGTATTTAAATATATCAACCCTACAAAACCTAATAAAGTCAGATAAATTAGAAAAAACTTTTTCAAATGATGAAGTTTTTACTAGAATATTCCTTTGCCTAATGGTTACTAATTGCAGTGCAGTGTTTGTTTTTGCAGCTTAGTAGAATAAAAAAACCGGCCAAGTGCGAGTCGGACTCGCACACGAAGGGTTCCGTACCATTATCGCAAAACACTGCATAAAAATGACGTTTGTTGTATGGGAGCCCCCCTTAATTTATTTTATTTTAATTTAATTATTATTATTTTATGAAGTAAATATACAACTAAACATTCTGTGAATGTTTCAAGCGTTTACCTGTTGCCGTTATTAATATCGAGCAAAAAATGGCAAAAATATCACGTTTGTTGTATGGGAGCTCCCCTTTAATATTTATTTTATACTGTTTTTAGTATTTGTTGTTATAGCGGCAACAGAAATACATCATCTGTGAAAATTTCAACTGTCTAGCTATCACGGTTCATGAGATACAGTCTGGAGACAGACGGACAGACAGACAGACAGACAGACGGATTGCGAAGTCTTAGTAATAGGGTCCCGTTTTTACCCTTTGGGTACGGAACCCTAAAAATTAATTGCGAACAACAATGTTAAAAGCACGTTTACGTGTTTTTTTTTTTTCATTTGGCTCGCGCTTGACCACTATCTCACCTGATGGTAAGCGATGATGTCAATTAATTGACAATTGATTGAATTGATTGTTTTTTTTTTGATTATGTCTATTATGTGCATATAGAAAGTGACATCTTTCAAAAAATTTACTCTGCTATGAGGATTTAAAAGAACATTATACTCAACAGAAATCCCAAAAAGAACCACTATCATAATCGTTACCAAAAAAACCAGCAGCATACCAATAATATCATTAATAACATATTATATTACCCATAATAAATAGAAGATCATTGTAGAAAAATGTTAGTACATATATAATTAGCTTTCTTTACTTTCCAAAAGGGCCCCAAATTCTCGTGTGCCCAAGGGCCCCGGCATATTTTAAGACGGCCTTGGCAGTACACATAGCTCTGTAATCATTGGACAAATTTTTGAAAACTCGAAGCTGTTATGCTTTCTAAGCAAATTAAGCTCTAGTTTAAACCATTTGTTTTTGTTTGCTATAGTTTCGCATTTGACCACTATCTCTCCTGGTCATATTCCCGTTGAGTTTCACCTTTTTGTGTTACACTGTTACCCATTGGGATAAAAATTACCGATTAAAGAAAAGTAAGCGCAGCTGCCCCCCCCCCTAGAGATTATAAAAAAGTTGGCAAATGTAAAGTAACCTAAGTCCTAAGTCTTTGACTTGACTTACTTTATTGATCATTCCCGTACGTCGAAAATCGAATAAATATATATAAACCAAACCCAACAGATCGAACCATTGTTGATATGCTAAAAGAGGCAAAAACCTTCTTTCCCGACACGGAAAAAGCGTTGAAAATTTTGATCGCTCTTCCGTGCACAACGTGTACGGTAGAGTTGCGTAGCTTTACACGTTAGACTCTGTACTGATATTATTACAATCGCTGTAGATGTAAGGCTCGTACTACAAGTGGAAAGCTTCATGTGCTCTCGAATTTACCTACAATTCTTACTTTTCTCATTCTCCATATCAACTTGCCCCCCCCTGGCCCATCGGCTGGCGACGCCCTTGAGCATATTATTATATATAAAATAGCAGAACAACCAACGAGGTGACATCGCTGTGCAGAGCGAGCAAAGTGAGCTCGGGAACTTAGGACATCCCGACACGGATAGGACGGTGGTTAGGTTCGAAGGGGATGACTTCTTCATGTTAGGTTGCTTTACACTTTGCAGACAGAAATAGGAGCCCCGTCGACTTTGTCATTTGATAGGTAACCCTATTACGTTGCAGTGTAAATTAATGGTAAAAAAACGTGGCATTGAGTTACAGTGTTACTAATCGGTAATTTTTATCCTAATAGGTAACAGTGTAACACAACGGGAACAAAGGAAACCGTGCCGACGTACCGTACTAATTATGCTGATTATTTTTTGTACATCGATCGCGTTCGGTTCCGTTCCGCGGATATAGATGGTGATGGTGATCTATCTATCGCCGTGGAACGGAACTGAACGCGATCGATTTACAAAAAACATCGGTATAATCAGATGAAAAACTCTAGTTACGTCTGCACGGTTTCTTTGTTTGGGATGACGCATCTGTACTCGTATGCTAGTGTTATATTATCTGTGCCTGGAAGCACATTTTCGATCTTAACTTAATCATCTGTCATCCATTTTAAGGAATGTACCCAATTACCAACCAATCACGTTATATCTGTTACAGTTTGTGGCGGCAGATAGTAGACCGATGCTCACTTGTTTCTTCTGCTGCACTAAACTGAAGCAATGCTGGCGATTCCAGAGACAATGTCTGGAAGCTGAGAAGCTGTTTGCGCAGATGTTGAATGAGGACTATGAGGTGAGGGATTCATGAACAAACAACTATTCTCATATTTTTTGTCTGTAAAAGTGGATTTTGAATTTTCCTTCCTTTCTTTCTTTCACTCTACTTAAAATTGTCTGGATTTCATTTGAATAATTTGAATATCAACATGACATCACGCCTGTACCCTCCAAATGGTTAGGCAGAGGTACATATTATAGTAGGTACCTGCCTATACTCACATTTCGTCCAACATTAACGACTATCAAAGTTTATTTTGTTCCAGCAAAAACTGTTAACAAACCGAGGTCACTTAGAATTTGTGGGTGGGTTTATTATATCGCCCATAGAGAACATAAGTATAGGACATGATAGTCAAATAGAATGTCAAGCAATCAAACAAGAACTACCAGCTGTTTGTGAGGAACCATTTGATGCTGAGCTAAAAGTGGAACGTCAAAGTGATGGTAAATATTCTGTGCCCTTAGTGCGAGTTTTTACTCACGCTCAATCGCGTTAACGTAAACGATCTCTTATGTCAAAATGTATACAAAAAAAGAGGTTTCTCCTTCTATCACCAGACGGCGCTTATCCAGTTTCAATACAAATTGTCGTTTACGTTATCGCGATTGAGCGTGAGTAAAAACTCGCACTAAGGCCTCAGAACGTATAACACGATCAACTTTACTGTGCACCTGGCGCTGTGATGTCACTCTGGCTTCGACTCTCGCTACTGAGCGCACGCGCGACCGCGTTGTACCTAAACCAATTTCGATGAAAACCGGAGGTCCTCAATGAGGGTTGCCGTTCTTGTGCCTACCAGTTTACGTCACTGTCGAGTTAGGAGATCCTTAAGCAGCTGTTGTAAAGTTGTTATTACCCGCACGGAAGCAAAATAATTTATAATCTAAAATTGTGACCTTAAGTATTATGTAAAAAAAAAAAAAAACACAAAAACCCGACTGCTTAAGAAGCGAACTAAAAAGCTGTAAACAAGAAAAAATCTTGCTGTGCAGTCGGAGGATACCTACATATTCACGAACTGGCTGACCACCTGATCCTCCGACTGCACAGCATGATTTTTTCTTGTTTACAGCTTTTTAGTTCGCTTCTTAAGCAGTCGGGTTTTTGATTTTTAAATTAACTTTTTTTATTTACAACTTTTTAGTTATATTTTTTTTTTCATATTACTTTTAAACATATAAGTGGTATGTATTTTTGTAATCAGCTCTTAAAACCCTTCATTTTGATACCCCACTCGATGGGTTTGGAAGAAAAAATATATTGCGACCCGCACATTATGGCGCCCAAAATCCGCCATGTTTGTTTTTTTT
This sequence comes from Anorthoa munda, assembly GCA_945859665.1. Classification (NCBI taxonomy): domain Eukaryota; kingdom Metazoa; phylum Arthropoda; class Insecta; order Lepidoptera; family Noctuidae; genus Anorthoa; species Anorthoa munda. The sequence continues at coordinate 50,219,805 of OX243895.1, read as the reverse complement.
TTAACTTTACCTATCTAAGAACACTTGGGCGGTCAAGACTTATCTATCGATGTCTTAATTATAAAAATCCGTCAAGTAGTTTGGAAGATACGAGGGAATAAAGAATATTACATACATACAAACATACAAGATACGCGCGAAAAACATAACCCGGCCTTTCCTTGCATGCTTTTTTACAAAAAAGTACTAGGACTTCCAAATAAGAAAACTACAAAGTGAAAAATAACTTTGTTTTTGGAAGTCGGTGTCCATAACTTAAAAAAATAAATTAAAATTTAAAAACCCCCGACTCAAAAAACCCTTTAAAAAGTAATAAATAATATGTTCTGGCACACTAGCACTTTACGTTTAAAATACCTAACTACTATTTAATTTTATCCAAGCGTCGTCGCGTCGGGGGACCGCTAAATACCAGCTATTCTTTGTATAACAGAACACTTTCTTTATTGCTGGGTAGGTTTTTAAACCTCTTATGTTTGGCGGTACCTTCTCCAGTTTCGCGCCTCACACTTATCTATGCACTTATAAAAAAGCCGTGAAGTTACAGTTACAGTTTAGTCTTATTATGAAATATGGAAATGAATCTGTCTTTAATTAGATTAACATTGATAAAGTTACTATTAATAGAGTAACCTGAAAACTATTATTGTTTTTAGTTACGTACGAACTTAGTTTCATGCTTAACCTATAAATAGATTTGTTATCGTTCTAAATCATGATGCAATGCGTGCGCGCGAGCACGCGGGTCGCGGTGCAGTTTTCTTGTACTTACATTAATTCTTTATAATTTTTTTGTTGTATTTCTAGCTTAGCGGTCCCCCAACGCGACGACGCTTGGATAAAATTAAATAGTAGTTAGGTATTTTAAACGTAAAGTGCTAGTGTGCCAGAACATATTATTTATTACTTTTTAAAGGGTTTTTTGAGTCAGGGGTTTTTAAATTTTAATTTATTTTTATTTCATGCTTTTTAAACTTTATTTACTAGTAGTCACGCTACGATTGACCATCTTTGGGTATAGTTGTCGTTAGGACTTGTTGTAAATATTATTGCGGGTAGTATGGCAGACGCTGGTAATATAATAAAACCACATAAATAATATTATATAGTGGACGGTATTTAAATTGAAGCACAAGGTACATTAATAAAATATATAGGTACGTGTAACACTGGTAGGGTGCGAATGATGACTGACTTAGGATCGTTCTCATGAACGGGATGAGTGGATTATTATGTATGCTTCATACATAAATTGGCTACTCCAAAGACGAAACCTCTGCTGTAAGTTACTGAGGAGCTGGGTGTTCTGTGATTCCTGGTGATGCCCCAGCATCAGGTCAAGATTATGTATTATGTTTTAGCAATATCATTGAACTGACAGTTTATCTCTCAATCCCCTATCCATCACCAGCACCATCCACCATCAGATCCTGATCACCATCTATCAACAACCTATTCAATGAGACCATTCCAATGAGTCCAAACATGATACCCATGCTGTAAGTAAGCGTGGAGTTGGGTGTCCTGCTGATTCCTGGTGATGCCCCAGCATCAAGTCAAGATTATTATGTGTTGGCAATATCTTTGAAATGACAGTTTATCTATCAATCCCCTATCCATCACCAGCACCATCCATCATCAGACCCTAATCACCATATATCTACAACCTATTCAATGTGACCATTCCAATGAGTCCAAAGACGAAACCTCTGCTGTAAGTTATTGAGGAGTTGGGTGTCTTGTGATTCCTGGTGATGCCCCAGCATCAAGTCAAGATTATTATGTTTTTGCAATATCATTGAACTGACAGTGTATCTCTCAATCCCCTATCCATCACCAGCACCATCCACCATCAGATCCTGATCACCATCCATCATCAGATCCTGATCACCATCCATCTACAACCTATTCAAAGAGACCATTCCAATGAGTCCCAAGACGATACGTCTGCTGTAAGTTATTGAGGAATTGGGTGTCCTGTGATTCCTGGTGATGCCCCAGCATCAAGTCAAGATTATTATGTTTTGGTAATATCATTGAACTGATAGTGTATCTCTCAATCCCCTATCCATCACCAGCACCATCCACCATCAGATCCTGATCACCATCCATCATCAGATCCTGATCACCATCCATCTACAACCTATTCAAAGAGACCATTCCAATGAGTCTAAAGACAATACCTCTGCTGTAAGTTACTGAGGAGTTGGGCGTCCTGTGATTCCTGGTGATGCCCCAGCATCAGTTCAAGATTATTATGTTTTAGCAATATTATTGAACTGACAGGATTCTAAATTTCAAATCGATTAGACCTATGAAAGTTGCTCATATCTTTACCTCAATTAGTAGAGAGCTGATTATCTTCAAATGGCTGAGAATATTTTCTTAAATCATGGCTAAGAACACTCTCGATTAAGTCACCTTTTATACAAAAAAAACTAAATCAAAATAGGTCCACCCGTTTGGACGCTATGATGCCACAGACAGACACACATATACACAGATACACAGCAACACACCTCAAACTTATAACACCCCTCTTTTTGCGTCGGGGGTTAAAAAATGGTACCTTACGAAAGACACCAACTACAAAAATAAAGTTGTAACTTGTTGTACATGCGAGATGAATGACGCGATGTGGATTTCCGTCTGTGTGATTGGTCGATTTGATCGATTGGATAGCAGTCAAACTCTTTGCGTTGCCGTATTCACTTACGCAATACGGCTGCGGGTCAAATCTTGCAACTGAATTTCAAAGCAATAAAATTATCCTCAACCAATTATGTTGAAATTTTGCATACACTTTTGGTTTTGATGACCATTGCACGGTTAGTAAAAAATCTTGTTTAAGAAAAGGGTTTTTAATTGGAAAAAAAAAACAAAACCACAGATAATATAATACTAGCATAACAGAACTAAGAAGAGAGTTTTCGACAGACCGCGAGTGTCCGTGTTCTCTCGTAAAGCAGTGGCTGCCATATTTAATCGGATAATATTCACGAAAATCATAAAGGATAGTAAAATTGCGTCAAAAGCCCATAAAGAGGTGCAACTAACAATCATGATTAGACTCTAAACTTGTACATTTTAAGAAATTTCCACGGAATCTATCTCAATAAATTTTAAGCCAAAAAATAAGTTTTAACTAAACTCTTTGTTAACTAACTCTTTATTTACAGATATTGAAGTAGGCAATAGCCACTCAGTTGTAGAAAATATACCGGATAAACAATATGAACCTGATACAGGTGATGGTGAACTTGTGATGGAGTTTAAAGTAGAGAAAGAAGAAGAATATGAGCTATCTGTGAAGAAACAAAGAGTGGAGGAGACAGCGAGTAAGTAAAACTCTCACAATATTTGAATATGTTCGTCTGGAAGTTTATAATCCTCTTGAAGATCACATCATGTGACCACACTGTGTGAATGTCAAGACGCGAAATAGATAAGTAGGTAAATCACATGAGAAGCTAAAAAAACATCAGTAATTCACATATGAGTCAAAAGCTGCCTGATGTTTCCCAACATTGGGGTCGGTTTCCAATCAAATCGGATGCAGCTGAGTATTTTATATGGAACGACTGCCGATGCCGATCGGTTGTTCAAGAATACATTTACCTCGGGCGGGCAAACTGCAGTTTGGTAAAAACTCACCTCTGTAAGAGTATGGAACTTGTGCACAACGGTAAGCTCCTGGCATACCTAGAAGCGAACGACATCCTCAGTGACCGCCAATACGGCTTCCACCAAAATCGGTCTACTGAGAATCTTCTAGCGTACGCCATTCACATGTGGAGTGAGGCCATCGAGAGACACGGGGAAGCGCTAGCCGTCTCCCTCGACATCTTGAAGGCTTTCGACAGGGTTTGGCACGAAAGCCTCATTGGTAAGCTTCCTCCCTTCGGTTTGCCTAGTGGTCTATGTGATTAGATTGCGGACTTCCTGAGGGATCGATCCATCTGAGTGGTTAGCGATGGCTGCTCGTCCGGTCAGCTATACCAACGCCGGAGTCCCTCAGGGGTCAGTGCTTTCGGCAACATTATTCTTGCTGCACATTAATGATTTGCTAGAACCCGGAACCTCTGGGTACGTAGATGACAGAACTGTTGCTGAGAGATACGTGTCCGGCGCACGGGCTACTAAGCCTCTCTGAGAGGCCATATTTGAACACTTGAATCTATCCTTGAAAGTGGTCTCCGAATGGGGTGATCAATGCCAATCTGGTCAGTTTCAATGCTGCTAAGACTCAGGCGTGTCTTTATTCCGCTAAAAAGAGCCAATGCCACCCGGCTTCATCTTTCCGTAGTGTAACCGTGCCGTTAACGGACCATCTCGAACTTCTTGGTGTTACGTTGACATCGACCCTACCTTCGGTCCATTCATTGAGGCGAATGCGTGGAGAGGTCTGGGATGGATCTGCCAAATACCTGCTTGATGCACTTGATTCGATTGACAGACGAGCCAAGAGGCTTTTTGGCAACGATGCACTCCTCGAACATCGACGCCGAGTTGTCAGCTTGTCGGTTTTTTTTCGGTTACCTTTCGGGGAGTGTGCGACGGAACTGCACAATTTGATTCCGCCTGGCCCTTTTCATCATCGGACTACAAGACGTACGGTCATGTGCCATCGGTACATGGTGGACATCCCTCCCATACGCACAAAGCGTTTCTCCAATACTTTCATTGTGCGCACAGCTAAGGAGTGGAATTCCCTTCCGGAGTCTTTGTTCCCTGATAGCTACAACCTTGAGGTCTTTAAGTCAAGAGTGAATAGGTTTCTTCTAGGCAAGCGTGCTTCACCGTAGACCACATCATCGTTTACCATTAGGTGAGATAGTGGTCAAACGCGAGCCTATAGACCATCATTAAAAAAAAAAAAACATCTTTGAGAGGGAGGCTAGCAGAAGAATACAGCTGGGCTGGGCGGCGTTTATGCAACTTCGTTGATTTTTCTCGTCGCGTATTCCACAGAGCCTAAAGATCAGAGTCTACAATCAGTGCGCCCTACCTGTTATGAATTACGGGGCCGAGACGTGGACACTCACGGTACGGCTGGTCCATCAGCTTAGGATCGCTCATTCAGCTATGGAATGGGCTGTGCTAGGAGTCTCTCTGAGGTATCAAATTCGGAACGAGATGATCCGGCAGAGAACCAAAGTTATCGATGTAGCTCAGAGAGTAAGCAAGCTGAAGTGGCAATGGGCCGGTCATATTAGCCGTAGAACTGATGACCGTTGGGGTAGACATGTACTTGAATGGAGAACGAGAACTGGCAAACGTAAGGTATGGTCGCCCTCAGGCTAGGTAGAGCGACGATCTTCGCAGTTTGGCTGGTAGCAGCTGGATGAGAGTTGCCGAAGATCAAAGCAAATGGTGTGCAATTGGAGAGCCCTATGTCCAGCAGTGGACTGCTATAGGCTGATGATTATGATGACTGCCGATCTGACATCCACAACCCGGTAATTAGGTAACAACCAGGTAAATCCTTTCGCAAGACTGGTGTTGGGCTTGTGATGAAGATCTTCAAATTACAGCCGGAACCAACGGCTTAACATGCTTTCCGAAGCATGGAGGAGGCTCGGCATGCAATGCATGGGCACCCATCCACTGACCGCCCTCGGCAAGCTTTGCTTAACTTTGAAGGGAAATCATGCGGCTGTTATTTAGGCACGACTGCCACCTCCTCTTGCGGTTACTAACCAAATTTATATTCACAGGGTCGCTCGCGAAGAAACCGAAACTGGATAAACGAAGAGCAAAATTAAAAGATACAACGCATGCCGAACAAATAAAAAATGTACCATCAAAATCAAAAATTAATCGGAAAGCTAGAACTGGTGCGTCCAAACCTGAAATTTAATAAGTACACAAGAATTAAAGAAAGTATTATAAAGCCAAATAAAATTAAAAATAATGGTGATGCGCGTTACCGTTTAAAAAAAAACGCATTAAAATAAAGCCCAACACAAAATTAACAAAGTATAAAATAATAAAAATTAAAAATATGTATTGACCAACGGTACGTTTATTCATAGGAAAATTATTGTTTTTATTATTTTATTTGTGACTAGCACTTCGCCCGCGACTTCGTTCGCGTGATCCGTATTTTATCCTACATGTGACTTTTCAGTTACACCTCCTTAAAGGTTGAATTGTCGAAAATCCCTTCTAAGTGCTTCCTTACATCATAAAAAGAAGCATTTTAAAGTCAAATTCTTCAAATATCTTTAATACCCCCTAAATCGTCTTTTTGAAGTAGTTTTGAAAAATTAATAATGAAAACCTTTTACGATTTACTTAGTTAGTATTTATGTCAAGTTTCAAATATATAAGCCCAACAAATTACCACCTTTTCACCTCCTTAGCGGTAGATTTGCCAAAAACCAATAAATACATGCATTCTTTTTATCAACCGAAAGCATAAATCTTTAATTTCACGTGTCACACTTAAAAGCGTACACAAAATTTCTACTCCCGTTTGTCCTCCTTAGGGGTGGGTGGCATTTCCAAAAACAAATAAATACATCATGTGTTCAATTTACAAACCGTAAAAACTTCATACAAACTTTCAACCCCCTTCTTACTCCCTTAGGAATAGAATTACCGAAATTAAAAAAAAAACGTTTTTTTTTATTAACCAAGAGTGTAAACCAACAATTTCAGATGTTTTACCTTTCAAACCGAAGAAGTTCTACACAAGCAAGAAGTTCTACTTAAAAGCGTACACAAAATTTCTACTCCCGTTTGTCCTCCTTAGGGGTGGAATTTCCAAAAACAAATAAATACATGAAATCTTTTAATAAACCAACAGCGTAAATCTAAAATTTCAAGTGTTCAATTTACAAACCGTAAAAATTTCATACAAACTTTCAACCCCCTTCTTATTCCCTTAGGAATAGAATTACCGAAATTAAAAAAAAAACGTTTTTTTTTTATTAACCAAGAGTGTAAACCAACAATTTCAGATGTTTTACCTTTCAAACCGAAGAATTTCTACATAAAGTTTCAACCCCTATTTTATCCCCTTAGGGGTAGAATTTCTAAAACCTAATAGATACATAATTTTTTTTATCAACCAAGAGTGTAAATCTAAAATTAGATGTCCAACTGTAGAAATTATGTACAAACTTTCAACACCCTTTTTTTTCCTTAGGGATGGAATTTCCAAAAATCAATAAATACATGAATTCTTTTTATCAACCAAGAGCGTAAATGGTAAATTAGATGTGTCCAATTTACAATCTTTTAAATTTCATACAATATTTCAACCCCCTTTTTTCCCCCTTAGGGGTCGAATTTCCAAAAACCAACAAATACATTAATTCTTTTTATCAACCGAGAGCGTAATTCTAAAATTTCACGTATCCAAGATACAAACTGTAGAAATTACATACAAACTTTCAACCCCCTTTTTATCCCCTTAGGGGGGGTGGAATTTCCAAAAACTAATAAATACATGAATTCTTTTTATCAACCAAGAGCGTAAATGGTAAATTAGATGTGTCCAATTTACAAACTTTTAAAATTTCATACAAACTTTCAACCCCCTTTTTACCCCCTTAGGGGTTGAATTTCCAAAACCAATAAATGAATGAATTCTTTTTAACCAACCAAGACCGTGAATCTAAAATTTCATGTGTCCAATTTACAAACTTTAAAAATTTCATACAAACTTTCAACCCCATTTTTACCTACGACCCTAGGGGTCGAATTTCCAAAAACCAATAAATACATTAATTCTTTTTATCAACCGAGAGCGTTAATCTAAAATTTCACGTGTCAAACTTACAAACTGTAGAAATTACATACAAACTTTCAACCCCCTTTTTAACCCCTTTGGGGTGGAATTTCCAAAAATCCTTTCTTAGTGCTCACTCACGTCACTTGAAGAACCTTTTTGCCAAATTTCATGCTTATAGGCTTAGCGGTTTTGGCTGTGCGTTGATCGATCAGTCAGTCATTCAGTCAGTTTCTTCTTTTATATATATAGATAGGCTCGCGTTTGACCACTATCTCGCCTGATGGTAAGCGATGATGTGGTCGACGATTAAGCACGCTGGCCTTGAAGTAACCTATGCACTGTTGACTTAAAGACCCCTAGGTTGTAGCTATCAGAAAACATACTCCGGCAGGGCATTCCACCCCTTAGCTTTCCGCACAATGAAAGTATTTGCAAAACGCTTTGTGCGTCTGGGAGGGATGTCTACCGGGTACCCTCTATCAGACAGAATCATGTTGCTCCGAACTTTATTTTGGCATAACACACTTAAAATAATCTTCTTTAAATGAATATTTTTAAGACATAAAATTATTTAATATAACCACTATACCGCCCAGTCCGGCAGCCGGCACGCTAGGCACTTCTCCGATCTCTTGCGATAACATCGCGTGTCATTAAAATGACGATATCTCGTAAACTATCCAAGGGAGCTGCTTAAAAGATAACCTCTTGAATCTAAAAGGCGTGCAATAAAATGAGATGCGACCATGCATTCACGTCCAGCATGATCAGTGCACTGGTATGGGAAGAGCCAATCCTCCACAAACAAACACAAATTGGGCGGAAGGGTTTCGTTGCTGTGCCACATCAGCCGCCTCACTCAGTTACTTTGTGAGGCGGCTGATGTGTCTCAAGCAGCTTAATTGCGTCAGTTAATTCGGCAAGGCAAAGAGTTTTGCCTTGCCGAATTCACTTACGCAATTAGGCTGTAGATCACGGCTATATGATCGGTAGGCACAGGCATAGATAACCTTATTCAGACCTGTGTCCACTAGGGCCCGTAGAACTAAGTAATTTGAGTCTTCAAGATCGCGGCGACGCCGATAGCAGTTGTCGTCACGGGCGTACATGGCTACACCAGCGCGTGGCTTGATCCTATGCTCCAGGGTAAACTCTCTGGGTAAGATATGTACGCCAAGTCTGACGGACGGACGTCCGTCGGATGTGGTCTAGGTACGCCAGAAGAGACGCAGATCGGAGGACCTGCGTCTCCGAAAGGAACAAAAGTGCTAGTTTCTCAGTCTCAAAGTGATGATGGACTGCGACAAGGTTCAAGTGCAGACCTCTGATGTTGCTGAGGTGCACCTTATGTGAGAGTGAGTGCTGCCGCTGTTCTTTTGTTCCTGGGCAATTGCTGTGAGTGAAGAAAGGAAAAGAGAAGGAAGTGAGATGATGTTCTGCGCTGGCAACCTACGGTAACGCGCCGATAGGACGCCCATTATTGTGGGACTGGCCTGGAGACTGAGGGGACGCCCGAGTCCCCCGGGAATGTCCATCGGGCACTTTCGTCTGGTCGCCAACCACCACGATGGCGCATTGCGTAAATTATCGACAGTTCGCGGGCAGCCTTTCGTGTGTGGCTGGCACACTACTTGGACCCCCAACAACCTGCGGTCAGCCAGCGGTGCACCATGCCTCGGGACCCGCTGCACTCTGCGACCAGTCTTCCTATCCATCCATAATAGCGCGAGTCGGCTGGCCTGCCTGCAGTGGTAAAGCTATCTCAACCCAATTCTTCTACTGACTGTATTGGGCATTATACTGGAACACGGCTAGGCCGCATGTCGTTATGTCTTTGCCCGGTGGGAGGCCACAAGCCTTTGGTCGATATCTACCAACAGTGTATGTACTACTTAAACTCAATAGTTCACTATCCAACTCATAAAAAGTAAATTTTGTCTGTTGTACTTACCGCATTTATTATCACAGGGGCGCCCGATATGAAGAAAGCTAAACTAGTCATACGGAAAGCAAAACAAGAAGGAACAATAAAGAAAAACGAAATAGCAGACTCGAAATTTTACCATACGGCTAAAAGCCGTGCGTTCAAATCTAGTATAATCAAACAGTCTCTTTCTATCACTTCACCTGCAGTTAATAACACACATATAGATAAAGGTATTTCAAAAGTAGTAAATAGTAATTTAAATACTGTTACCGCTACTAATTATCGTAACAATAGCAACAAAGACGAAGCCAGGACTAAATCCACTATTCAAAGAAAGTATTTTGATTGTGATGTTTGTAAGCGTAGTTATACTACGAAAAGGATTCTGGTAGAACATTTTCGTTTACACACTGGCGATAAACCTTACAGTTGTGATATATGTCAGAAAAAGTTTACTCGAAACAGTTATTTGAATACACATATTCGTACACATAGCAATGAGAAACCTTACAAATGTGATATATGTCAGCACAGTTTTGCTAGAAAATGTGTTTTGGTTCAACATCTTCAAACACACACTGGTGAAAAACGTTTCAAATGTGATGTATGTCAAAAAAAGTACACTCGGAAAAGGAATTTGGACCATCATTTTCTTAAACATACCGGTGAGAAACCTTACAAATGCGATATTTGTCAGTTAAGCTTTAACCGTAAAGATGTATTAAAGAGCCATATTCGAACACACACTGGTGAAGAACCTTATAAGTGCGCTATATGTCAGCGTAGGTTTACGCAAAAGCTTAATATGACACTTCATATTAGAATACACACTGGTGAAAAACCTTATGAGTGTGACATATGCCAGCGTAGATTTATTTGTAAACGTAGTTTAGTTCATCATATTCGGACACACACTGGTGAAAAACCTTATAAATGCGATATATGCCAGCGTAGGTTTACGGAAAAGGGTAGTATGACACTTCATATTCGAAGACACACTGGTGAAAAACCATATGAATTTGACATAATGCCAGCGTAGATTTATTTGTAAACGTAGTTTGACTAACCATATTCGAAGACACTGGTGAAAAATACTATGAGGGTGACATATGCCAGCGTAGGTTTATTTGTAAACGTAGTTTGACTAAACATATTCGAAGACACTGGTGAAAAATTCTATGAGGGTGACATATGCCAGCGTAGGTTTATTTGTAAACGTAGTTTGGCTTATCGCTTACTCTTAACGTAAAATTTATATAGCCCAAAAATCAACTATTACTATAAATATCAACACTGCACCGACCGAGCCTCACAAAAGTCATCATCAAACATTTATATTGCCCTGGTAATTGTATTTCTCGTAGGCTTTTTGGTGCCTAGAGCGACCGTTCCACTCGCTCTACCCCAGGGCCGGCGCTGCATATTCACTGCAAATACACGCTAGTGAACGAACGTACAAAAGCGAAATATGTCAGAAAAGTTTTGAACGTTCAAAGTGAATGAAAATTCATCTTTGAGTGCACGTGAAAGGCAAATAAATGAACTGAAATAAAAAAATATTTTGTTGGATCTTTCACGAGTCGAAAACTGCCCGCTGTCGGCGCACTGACGCGTTCGAGTTTGCCTTACAAATGCACGCGACGGCCGCCTATTAGTGCAATTATCGCTTTCTATTAGAATGACTCCATGAGACTAATTTTTGCACTTGTATGTCGCCGGTTTCTTGCAAACTACGTAAGTTTGTGATAAATTTTGCGAAATTATAAACAATTTCTGCTCGATAAGAAAGACGTATATAAGACGGGGCGATGTGGCAACCCTTGGGGCAACTAAGCATTAATCAGCTCCATCAAGGTCAGACCGCATTAGCCGTAACCCGCGTAACTACGCGTCAGCGGACGTCAGCGGAGCGACGCGACGCGACACGACCAAATATACTTTGTATGAAATTGTGTGAGATATAACGCACTACGCGGTAGCGGAACTACGCGTAGCGGCACTGAACGACAAAGTACACCAACTTACCAAAACTGACGCGCCGTGGCGCGTCGCGTAGTTCCGCTACCGCTAGTGCGGTATAGCAAACGGCGCGACACTGCGAGCGACTGCAAAGTTAACGTGTTTGGTGTGTCAAAAGATTTTACCCGACTGCCGGAGGGTAATTTTTTTCGAGCGTATTTATGTATGCATGTAATTATATGTTTGTGTGTATATATGTATTTCTATGGCACGCTCTACAAACCAAATGACTTGACGGATTATTACATATGAGGTGTCGTTGGACAGTCAATTGTGGGAGTGACATAGGCTACATAATTTTTAAAAATTCCCGCACCCCCCCAAAAAAAAGGAGATGATGCAATTTTTTTTTTCGTTGTCCTAACAATATGGATATCAATTCCAAGCTACTATTCTAATTAGACTATTCCAAAAGTATATATATAATTTAACATGAATATTATAAGAAAAAGCAACCTTTGGAAGGCAATTGCCTAGCAATTGAGAGTTAAGGGAGAAATTTCGTATTTTCTGTGTACGGGTATTTTTTTTCAACTCGTTCATAACCTAGGTACAAGTAAGTACAAATAGCGTTCTTCCATCTTGCTTAGATGTTGCCGATCGACAGACGAGCAAAATTTGTTGCGTAGTGTCACGCCAGTGCAGTTTAGCATATTTGGACGCGACGCGTAGTTACGCCTAGTGCGATCTGACCTTAAGGGTACGCTAGTCGAAAATTCTTCCATACAAACGTAGTCTGGCTTTTACTCCACTGTTTGACGATGTACGTTCTAAATACAAAATGATATCAATTTGTCTCATTATTATCTAGCCCTGTATGGAAGCAGAAAAGTAAAAAAAATATTTACTTGAAAGTTATGAGCTTCGAAAGTTCCATATTTCAACACTAATTTTAACGCATCTTTGGGCGCAAATAAGTACCATATGAAGAAGGAAAATTGAAAAACTGCCTCCATACAGGGATAGATTAGTAGTTCAACAATGCAAATAATTTTATTTTGAACAGATATATTCAGTAGTTTTTTCATGATATCCAGACTACCTAAGGTTTGTTTATAAAATTTCACGCGCTCGTTTTCGTTCTAAATCATCATCCATTTCGCTACAAATTTGCAAAAGTGTGTATTCGTACGCGAACTAGCTTCTTACTGCTCATAACAGCATCTATCTGTTCCGCACGTGTTGTCGGTTGATATAGCATGCATTTTAACCCCGCGCACAAAATAGTTCGTGCCGTCGACTAGTGTACCCTTAATGGAGCTGATTAGATCATTTCAGGACGTTTTTAAGCTATTGCATAGCTTCTATCGCGGGCCTTGAGCGCGGGGACCGAATCCAGAAATTCCGTAACGAAAAAAAACCTCACGCTCCCCACTCCGACGGGCAAGGAGGTGTGGCTTGAAGGCCGTGCATCGTCTAACGTCGTTTCAGTTCGGCAGTCTTCGACACGGCGTTGTGTGCGATAAGACGTATTGTACGACTCTACGAAACTAAATATAAATATATATGTATAATAATAATAATAATCCTAATCATAAACTCCTGACAAGTCTCGCCGGAAGATTGCATCAATGGGTGAGCTTCAGTCATTAATCGCGCTATATCCCACTGCAGCCAGTGCTGGTTCATCCAACGATCCTGGGCCTGCTGCCGCTGCCACTTTGCCTAAAACCGCTACGCCTAGAGCGAAGATTATGAGGAAGACCCGTCGCTGAGTCTACGGTTTCATTTGTTTGATCCCCGTACATATTTTAATTCGGCCACTTAATAATGACGTAACAAGTCATGTCGGTACACTTTTGGACTTGTTTTTTCTTCTATTATTCTAACCTTACAATCTTTGCTGTAACATCTATTTTATTTACTTTTCACTCTGAATGTCTGCCGGTAGCTGTTTTATTTTTATTTGTTTACCTTTATATTTTACTTGACTGTTGATGACATTTGACATCTGTCAATTTCATAATTCCTGTTTTACGTTTCGTTACACTGTGCGTTTATTTTAGTTTGTTGTGATGACTGATATTCTCGATTGCTTTTTTTATCTTTAATATTTTGTAAATCTCTTCCAACAACAGCGTGCAGGTGGTTTTATTAGTTGAGTTTCACATTTTCAACAATGGCAGTTAGAGACCGAGCTAAAAGGAGGTTAAAGCGCCGTCCTTCCGAGCACAACCTGAGTTCGTGTAGAGAGATGCGTAATCGCTGTAGTCGTATGTGTAGAGATGCAAAGAGACGCTACTTCCATAATTCTCTTGACAACCGGAACTCCTCTGAAGTCTGGAAGTTTTTGAAAACTGTCGGCATTGGTAAATCTCCTGCCGCTTCTAGCAAAGGCATTGACGTGTGTGCTCTAAACAAACATTTTTCACTTTCACCCATGACGTTGGATCCACACGTCAAATTATCGACATTAAATAAACTTTCCATTTTGCCAGTGCCGCGGTGTTCGTCTTTCGATTTCAGTCCTGTGAGTGAAAGTGATGTCAAAAAATCTATTTGTGCTATCTCCTCCTCCGCTGTTGGGAATGACGGGCTTTGCTCAAGAATGATTTCTCCTATCCTCTCCACATTACTTCCCGTTTTGACCCACATTTTTAACTTCTCCTTGTTTTCTTGCACTGTTCCCGATGCTTGGAAGCTAGCCCATATTATTCCACTACCCAAAATCCCTAACCCGGTCACACTGACCGATTTCAGACCCATTTCCATACTTCCTTATCTTTCCAAAGTTCTTGAGCACATTGTCCATCAGCAATTGTCTCTGTTTCTCTATAATAATGATCTTCTTAGTCCTTTTCAATCTGGTTTCCGGCCCGGTCACAGCACTGGTACAGCTCTTTTAAAGGTTACTGACGATATCCGCCGGGCTATGGACCACAAATCTCTTACTTTACTTGTACTTCTCGATTTCAGCAGCGCTTTCAGCTCTGTTGACTTCGATATCCTTCTTGGGATCCTTAAATCTTTCAATTTCTCCTCTTCCACTATTGATTGGTTCAACTCCTATCTTGGAGGCCGCTCGCAGCGGGTACACCTCGACGAGAGTTCTTCGGATTGGTGCTCTCTTACTGCGGGTGTGCCACAGGGTGGCGTTCTCTCTCCTCTTCTCTTTTCTATTTTTATTAACTCTGTCACTAGAGTAATCTCGTGTAACTTCCATCTCTATGCTGACGACTTGCAGCTTTACCATCATTTTCCTATTCAAGATGCAGAAGCCGCAGTGACCGCCATTAACAGTGACCTGGAATTAATTGGGGAGTGGTCACGGTCCTTTGGGCTGCAAATCAACCCTAAGAAGTCTCAGGCCATGGTTATCGGCGGTAGGCATATGCGAAACAGGCTGGATGTTGCGGTGCTGTCTTCTCTCAGTTTGAATGGAGTTCAAATTGAATACGCTAGGACAGCTAAAAACTTGGGGGTGATCATGGACTCTTATTTATCATGGACTGCCCACGTCGCTGAAGTCAGTCGCAAGGTGCACTACACTTTCCACTCGCTGAAGTGCCTCCAGAGCTTTTTGCCCTTGAACACCAAAATTTCCCTTGCCCAAACTCTTATTCAGCCCATCATTGACTACGCCGACGCCTGTTATTTGTATGCCACCGAGGAGCTTTTAAATGAACTTGAGCGTTTGCAAAATATATGTATTCGTTTTGTTTTCAATCTCAAAAAGTATGACCATGTTTCAGGCTTTCGCAAAATGCTCAAGTGGCTCCCTATTCGACTTCGCAGGAACTCTCGGATTTTGTGTTTGCTATTTAAAGTCCTTCACAACCCTAAAATGCCTTCTTACCTCCGCGAACGCTTCTCCTACTCCCGTCCTTCCGATGCACATTGCAGGTCGCATCTTAAGCATCTCCTTGGAATACCTTCCCACACTACCGACTTTTACTCCTACTCCTTTACTGTGCAAGCGGTGCGGTTGTGGAACTCGTTACCGCCTGATATTAGGGACTGCCAAACTCTTGCAGTTTTTAAAAAGAGAGTGAAAGAGCATTATCTTTCCATTCCGTCTTAGTTGCATATTAATATGTATTATTATTTAAGTATTTATGATATTAGTTAGTATTTATTATTGTAATATTTAATTTAATAATATGCATGTATATAAGAGTTTATATTAATTATCTATACAGTATTCTTCTTTATTGTGAATTGTTTAATATATTTTTCTTTTTATCGTTCTACACACGGTGTCTACATATCTTTTTTTTGCAACTCTCCTCTCGCAGGTATGCTGGAAGAGATTTCATTAGAAATAAGCATGCCTTTGTACCTATTTTCTGTTCCTTATTCTTGTCTATTTATTATGTGTGTGTACATTAATGGTTAAATAAAATAAATAAATAAATAATATAAATAATAACAATATTATTATTATAAATAATTATTATTAATAATTATAATAATTATTATTATATCCCTTTATTTAATTGTCTTTCTTATTATCTACATTTTTAAATATTTTTATAAAACAAATTTTAAAACAAAAACATTTAAAAATATAAAAAATAGAGGCCCACCGGTATCGGGAACAGGGTCCAAGCTACCGGCCGTCAGGGCTCCAGAGAGAGAGGAACCTCCTAACAATGCGAGCCGTGTCCAGCAGCACTGCTTTCTGGATCAGGCCCTTGACCCAGCTGCCTAACGAGAGCCTCCTAAGGTGTTGGTCGAGGCTCGTGGCTATTAAGCCATTGGCCGACACGACTATCGGTACAATGATCGCTGTGTCCACATCCCACATGTCGACAACCTCGCGAGCCAAGTCAAGATACTTGATTTGCTTATCTTTCTCGGCTTTCACGAGGTTCCCGTCATGCGGGACGGTAATGTCAACAATCATTGTACGCCTCTCGATTCAGTCCACCACCACAATATCAGGCTTATTGGCTACAATAGTCCTGTCAGTGATGATGGACCGATCCTAGTACAATGTGATATTGCCATTTTCGAGAACTGGGTCGGGCACATACCTGTAGTACGGTACCTCCGATGCCACAAGAGTGTATTTCAGAGCGAGTTGCTGATGGATAATCCTGGCTACAAGGTTGTGCCTATGCAAGTACTCTTCGTTAGCTAGCCGAGAACAACCAGAGATAATGTGGCGGATCGATTCACCCGGGCGGTGACATGCCCGACAGATGTCAACCGTGCCATCCTTCACAATAAATCTCCGGTAGTTATTCGTCATGATAACTTCGTCCATAATTGCACAGACAAAACCTTCGGTTTCCCCAAAGAGGTCACCGAAACGCAGCCAGGCTACGGACGCTGACTGATCTACATCGGACCCATGTAGGGCCCAGAAAAAGCGTCCGTGGAGCTCCTTACTCTGCCAAACCTCCCTGCGGTCGTTAGTCTCAAGCACTACAGGCTTGCGCCAGTTCTCATTTGCCAAGGAGAGCGGGGTGAGTCCCTTGTCCACTGCCACTACATCTCGATGCATACCCACGTCGGCGTGTAGAAAATATTCTCTGAGATTGCATATCTCGCGGTTGTGGAGGTTTTTGGCATTTAAAAAGCCTCGGCCTCCACACTTCCGCGGGATATACAATCTCATGACCGACGATCGTGGGTGATGCATTCGATATGCAGTCAGCAATGTTCGGACCCGCCTATCCAGGGCGTCGAGTTCGGTTTGAGTCCATTTGAGTATGCCGAAAGAGTGCATCAATACCGGCATGACCCAACCGTTGAAGGCGCGCACCTTGTTTCCGCCCGAAAGAAGGCTATTGAATACTTTCTTCAGGCGGCCAAAGAAGCGTTCCCTCAACGATTGCTTCATGTCAGTAGTACTGATACCTAATGCTTCCGACATACCCAAATACTTATAGGTTTCGTTTGGAGAGAGGGATCTCAGGTTTATGGAATCCGCGAGTTGAATTCCCACGTATTCCACAATCTCCCCTCGCTTTACATGCATGACTGCACATTTGTCCTCACCAAACTCCATCCTGATGGCGCTACTAAAAGTTTCAGTTACCTTCAGTAGCTCCATCAGCTGAAGATTGCTGGGGGCAAAGAGCTTCAGGTCATCCATATAAAGGAGGTGAGATATAACCTGACCACCTCTCCTCAACCGATAGCCAAGCCCTGAATTCTCCAGCATCATGCTTAGAGGATTCAAGGCTAGACAAAACCAAAGTGGACTCAAACTATCGCCCTGGAATATACCTCGCTCGATCCTTACAGGTTCGCTATTCCTCTGGATATTTCGACATCCTGGATAGCGAAGGACTGTGCTCCATTGCCCCATACACGATTTCAGGAAGGTGCGCAGAGTTGTATCTATTTTATACAATTCTAGCACCCTCATGAGCCATGTATGAGGCACCGAGTCATAGGCCTTCTTATAATCTATCCAACATGTCGACAGATCCTTTCGGGAACGCCGAACCTGTTGGCTAATGGCCATATCAATAAGGAGTAGCTCCTTAGTACCGCGGGACCCGTTCCTACATCCATTCTGAGAGGCCGACATGATGGAGTTATCGTCGACGTGTTTATTAATTTTAACTCTCAAAATGGATGTAAGAACCTTATAGACCGTCGGTAAACATGTAATAGGTCTATAATTTTTGGGTTCCGCAGTGCTACCAGCCTTGTGGAGCAGGTGGGTAATTCCTGTTGTAAGGAACTTGGGTAGCGAACCAGACTCTAAGGCTGCCTGGTACTGAGATGCCAAACGAGCGTGCGACCTCTGTAGCCATTTTATCCAGAAGTTGTGCAGCCCGTCCGGCCCTGGAGATTTCCAGTTCGGCAACGGACGGACTGCACGGGCTACATCTTGGGGGCTGATCGTGATAGCCCCCATTTCTTCTATTGGATCGCACGCTCGTTCGACCTCCCGAGTCCATTCACCTTCGGTGTGACTGACAGGCACCGACCAGATGCTGCGCCAGAATGAACACATAGCGTCATCATCCGGCAGAAGCGTATCAGTCACACCTTGGTCGGGTCGCTCCCAAGCCCGATAAACCCACCAATTATTAATATTATTATTCCATTTAATTATTTTATTTACATATCTTTACATTTTTAAATATTATTCTAAAAAAAATTAAATAAAAAAACATTTAAAAATACAAAAATAGTAGCCCACCGGTATCGGGAACAGGGTCCAAGCTACCGGCGGTCAGGGCTCCAGAGAGAGGAACCTCCTAACAATGCGAGCCGTGTCCAGCAGTACTGCTTTCTGGATCAGGCCCTTGACCCAGCCGCCTAACGAGAGCCTCCTAAGGTGTTGGTCGAGGCTCGTGGCTATTAAGCCATTGGCCGACACGACTATCGGTACAATGATCGCTGTGTCCACATCCCACATGTCGACAACCTCGCGAGCCAAGTCAAGATACTTGATTTGCTTATCTTTCTCGGCTTTCACGAGGTTCCCGTCATGCGGGACGGTAATGTCAACAATCATTGTACGCTTCTCGATTCGGTCCACCACCACAATATCAGGCTTATTGGCTACAATAGTCCTGTCAGTGATGATGGACCGATCCCAGTACAATGTGATAAAGCCATTTTCGAGAACTATAATTGCATAAGTTGATACAAAATGCTATGCAATAGCTTTACCGCGGCAGTCCCCGAGTGCCACACGTCTTTTTTTTTTTAAACGTTTCATACTCAACCATCTTCTTAATAATTTGATTTGTGATTATTTTTAAATTATAATTTGTACTTACCTATAACATAGTGTAATTAATTTGTAATGTTTTAGTGTGGTCCAGTAGTGTTAGTAGTTTATTGGTTATATTTTGTGTGTTGTGTTGTATGTGTGTGACCTCCGCACAACCCTTCAGGGAAACACAGGCGCGATGATAAGTTTATAATTTATATGTTGTCATGTTTATTTTTATGTCTAACGTCACGCACCAAACCTTCCTGCCGTATTTATATGAAATGTACACCATCGCAAAGATAATTTAATTATATAAATTTAATTCGAAGGCTTTTTATTTAGCAGTCAAAGTGGGTGTGAAGCGAGTGTGCGTTTTGTTCCTCAAGGTCGTTAGCAGATGGTGTCGTATTAAAGGCTCTTTTATGTATACTAATAACATTAAAAAGAGGTAAAGTTTGTGTTTGTTTGTAGGAAGTAATCTCAGGAAATACTGAACCGATTTGAGAATTCTTTCAATGTTACACACTATCGCTGAGTATCATAGAAATTTTCTCGAGAAAAATAACGGGTCCTGCGGGATGGCCACGGGAGTGAAGCCGCGCAAAGGAAACTAGTCGGTTAAGGCGTATATATTCACCAAAGGTACTGACTCACAGAATATCAATTTTGGAGCTCCTTTTGGACAGTTTTGTTTGCAAAATATGTTTTGACTTCATATCCAGGCCGCTTTAGTGCCGTTAAACGGTTACTTTCTAAATCATACTCCTTAGTAACGGCTAGGGTAAAAGGTTGGAAAAAAAAACCTATAATTAGCTTTTGCCAGCGGTTTCGCCCGCGTGAAAAGTGTTTTTATTTTTATCTTAGGCTGCTTTGTGACCAGTGAGAGTGTGTAGTGTGTGTATGTATCCAGACTATAATTAAGCCGTTCTGGTGTGATTGAGTAACAAACATACATCCATCCAAAACTTCACATTTATAATATTAGTACGATTGATTCATGTAGATACATTATTTGCGAAACATAGTTTGTTCTTATAACTAATACTATCGCTATAAAAAAAATTACAACGCGATGTATTTTCGGTTCTTTATCGTACTCCTCCAAAACGACATGGATGTTTAAAAATATTTTCACACAGATAAATTGATGGTTAGAATTTCTTCTAAACTTATAATAGTTCATTTTGCAAACTATGTTCTGTGATTTAAATTAATTAAGGGCCGATTTTTTAATAGTCGGATGACTTATAGGATAACTTAACATATAAAAGAAAATGACTCTATATCAAATGGAGGAATAATTAATTCACAAAACGAAATATGAGCAGAATGTCCTATTCTTAAACTAAGTGTGAAAAAAAAAAAAACATTATAATAATTTTATTCAACACTAGCTTTCCGGCCGCGGCTTCGCCTGCGTGGACCACACGATTTTGGCTGTTTGGTTTTTTCCAGTTCTGGCGGGATATTGCATATTAATAACAAATTGTAGCTTTCCGCCCGCGTCTTTGTTTGCGTAGACCACAAAATATTGTATATAGGTAATTATGAAAATAACATGTAAATTGATATAAAATGAGCATAAACTGAACTGATTACTTATATTGTTACTTAAAATTTAGTTTTTATGTTCTTCCTTCCTTCTTATTCGTTGTCTTCATTACTGAAGGTCGTGCCCGTCTTGGAAAGCTTTCACGGAGTCATTGACGAGCTGCTTCCAAGCCACTCTGTCTTCGGCTCTTCTCAGGGCAGTGGTCACCGTGAGGCCCGTAATCGCCCTGATCTGGTCTGACCACCGAGTGGGTGAGCGTCCGCGTGGCCTTTTCCCATCCACTTTTCCTACAACAACCTACCTTAACTTATGCTCTTCAATACAATTAAATAAACACGTATTAAGGATTTTTTCATTTTTTCGCAATGGTGAACTATATGCGAAATTCGGCTATGACAGTAAATCCGGGACTCCCAAAATGTATCTATATTCAAGAAACAAGTCAAAGAACATTACCTCTCCACCACCTTGTAATTATATATATTAAGTATATGTATGTATTTTTATTTTTCTATATTTATTAAGTTATGTTTACACATAATAATTTATTATATATCACATAATAATTACGGTATATGTGTAATTTATATATGACTAGCTGCTTCGCGCGGCTTCGCTCTCGTGGGCCACCCCACAGAACCCGTTTTCGGGATTAAAATATAGCCTATGTTACTCAGGAAAAACGTAGCTTTCTATTGGTAAAAGATTTTTTTAAATCGGTCCAGTAGTTTCGGAGCCTATTCGGTACAACCAAACAAACAAACAAAAAAATCTTTCCTCTTTATAATATTAGTATAGATTAGTTAAGTTATTTTGTCTATTTTAAGCTTCCTTGTTCTTTCTACACACTGTGTCTTCGTTTATCATCCAACTTTCCTGTCGCAGGTCTGATGGAAGAAATTTCTAAATGGAATAAGCAGTACCTTTGTGCTCTTCAATCTGTATTATTTATTTTCTCTGTAAAGTGTTTTTGTGTGTACATAAATAAATAAATAATAAATAAATAGAGGCTCCGATTTACGCATATCCTATCTAGCGGTAATTTTGACGCGTATGTACAACAACATATTCATTCATAAAAAAAATACAGCCAAAGAACAATAAACAATTTATCTTTCATACACATTTTAAGGGGTGTTCCCTTTTTACCCCTTTAAGGGATGAAATTCAAGTCATCCTTAAAGATGTATTTTATATTTAGAGGCTAAATACCGGAGTATATTATTATACCATTTTAAATACCATATTTCATTTCCCAAATAATACATAAAGCCAAAGCACACCATAGCTGTCAGGTAGCACATCCTACATGCTCGACATGCCAGCAACAAAAGAGTCGCTCTCTGACAGGACACGCTTTGCACCTCCTTTTAGGAGCGTCCACCCGTCCGCAATTGGCATGGCTGCCATAGCATTCGCAGTTTCTATGACACGAGCTCGCCTACCAGCTAATTAGATTGTAATAATAAAAAAGTTAATTAAAAAAATCAAAATACCCGACTGCTTAAAAAGCAAACTAAAAAGACGTAAACAAGAAGAAAATCATGCTGTGCAGTCGGAGGATACATATTCGCGAGCTGGCTGACCAAAACCAGATGTTCAGATTTTACTGCCAATTAAAATAATTTTTAAAAGTATCGAGTTTTATTTCTCTAGCATATTTGTACCTACCAAGATTGTTGTGTGCCCTTAACAAAGTAGGACTGTCTTTTTTATTATCTACTGGCTGAGCCCGCGGCTTCGTTCCCGTCAACTGCCTACCCTACCCTACTTATCTACCCTACCCTACTTATCTACCCTACCCTACCCTACCTATCTACCCTACCCTACCTATCTACCCTACCCTACCTATCTGCCCTACCCTACCTATCTGCCCTACCCTACCTATCTACCCTACCCTAGTACCTATCTACCCTACCCTACCTATCTACCCTATCCTACCTTTCTACCCTACCCTACCTATCCACCCTACCCTACCTATCTACCCTACCCTACCTATCTACCCTACCCTACCTATCTACCCTACCCTACCTATCTACCCTACCCTACCTATCTACCCTACCTATCTACCCTACCCTACATATCTACCCTACCCTACCCTACCTATCTACCATACTCTACCTTTTTTTCCGGGGTGGAAAATCCTCATTTCAATCATCTCCCCAGGGCGGAGAACACTCCATGCAAACTAATTTGTTAATCGCCCAAGAGTGATGCGCTTTGTGAGACGGGCGTTTTCGGGGACTGATGTCAGCCCCCGAGACTATATATCCCATGTCACAGAGCGTATCGACTTCCTGTAACAAAAAGTGTTAGCATGGGCAAACCATATTCTTAGGTACAGGCGCAGAGTGGAGCGATAAACACAGAATCTTACATTCCAAAGTAATGAAAGGTGGGTTTATCGGGCTTGGGAGTGACCCGACCTAAGTGTGGCTGATACGCGCCTGCCGGATGTTGACGCTATGTGTTCATTCTGGCGCAGCATCTGGTCGGTGCCTGTCAGTCACACCGAAGATGAATGGACTTGGGAGGTCAAACGAGCGTGCGATCCAATACAAGAAATGGGGACTATCACGATCAGGCCCCAAGATGTAGCCGTGCAGTCCGTCCGTTTCCGAACTAGAAATCTCCAGGGCCGGACGGGCTGCACAATTTCTGGATCAAGTGGCTACAAGGGTCGCACGCTCGTTTGGCATCTCATTACCAGGCAGCCTTGGAGTCGAGTCAACCCAAGTTCCTTACAACAGGAACCTGCTCCACAAGTCTGGAAGCACCGCGGAACCCAAAAATTATAGAACTACCAACGGTCTATAAGGTTCTTACATCCATTTTGAGAGTCAAAATTAATACCATCATGAACATGCGACCCCGACTAGAAGTGACACACCTATTGACTGATTGCCCGGCCTATGGCCTGGAGAGGTCACAGAGACTGATGGATGGTCTGGTGTGGGTGGAGGTGGAGCTTGAACAGGAACATGGAATAAAGATCAATACAGAAAACCGAAATGAACTGGTAACAAACAAAAAATATAGTAAAGAATTAATTTAAATTAATTTAAAATTCTGCGCTACTTTAAGCTATTGCATTAAAGTAGCGCAGAAAACAATAAATAAGAATAAATAGATACATAAAAACTTGAGAGGTGTCAAGGGACACTCGGATGGAACGAAGTTTCCTATCGTAATATTCTTTATTTTAGGAACGAAGTTCCTTATCGTGCGTTGCGAAAGGGGGCTAGACGGAACAAATTAAAACCAAAAGATATAACGACACTTTTTGCTGTAGTTGTATAGTTGTAAGCCGTGCGGCGTGCGCGTGTTTCTCTCTCTCTCTCTTTCTCTCTCTCATAGAAAGCAAGCCAGTTATTTTCGTTTCGTTATTTTCAACAACCACAACTTAGCAAGTCATCTCAATAGCTGCAAAGGATATAATAACTGGGTCTAAAAATCAAGAACAAGAAGCTTCTATTAGACTACAACTATACAAAAAATCTGTCATCGATACTGGGGGATTACCTTACCAAATCACTTTTGTAAAAGGAAAGTATTACCTTACCACAACAAACATCGATGTAAGTGATGGATTAGATGTGCATCTGGACCGAGGGCCCATTTTTTAAATCCTTGCGAAACGAAATAAGACTTAAAGGGAAATTAGTTAAAAATAGTAAAAACATTAAGCAACTGGCCAAGAATTTCTTAAACGTGAATTAAAACAGTTATGATTAAATTATTTGGGCCCTCAGTCCAGACGCGTGAATAAACTGGCATAGCCTAAATCTCAGAAAATACTATCTCTGGGTTAATCATTTTTATTTAGGAATTTAGTTAAGAATTTCTTAAATATTTTAAGAAATTCCCAAATCTGTAGAATATGACATTACAGATTTTTGGCGGTATATCTAGGGCCCTCAATCCTTTAATGTCTCTACTGAGGAATCTGCAAAACATGAATTTATCTGAAGATATATATTAATAGGACTTTAATATATTTTGCTTATACTGTAATTTTTAATTTCGTGGACTAAACTGACAGGTGCTATTGACCTTATTTTTTTAAAATGTTGCAAGCGCGGAGCATAGTGTTGTAGGTAAGGCTCAATCATAAGTGATTCATCGAATCGATGTGACATGACTCCTGAATTTATTTTTACTAATTGGTGTAAATAAATGTTTTATGAATATAAACATAATATATTTAAATATAACAGTATTCATACACATAGTACATGTACTTTTATTGTGTTAAATATGAAATCAACAATAAAATAAATGCAATCGATAACATTAAGTCTGACATAAATGAGTAGAAACTAAATATGGGCCGCTAGTTTCTAAACAAATTTTTTTTTTATGCTGTGAAATAGTTTCATTTTCGATCTACTTCGATTTTCGATTAACTTTCGATCACTCAGGATAGTTAGGGTACGACACTATTTTAATGTAACGATAAAGTGACAACCCCCCAAATGTCAGTTAAGTCCACGAAATAAAAAATCACATTATAGACACCTCTGTAAATTAGTTAAAAAGAAATAATGACACAAAAGTGAATTGTTATAAAGTAAATGAGAATCGAATTTTACTATAACGTCTGGACTGAGAGCCCAAAATTTTCGGCTTTATTGACTAGGTTCAACCTCATAGATTAAGTCAAATTAAAATAAGTTTTTTTTACTATTTTAATTAAAATGTCACATATCGTCCGTTCTTCTAAATGCAATACTTTAAGAGAAAATAGATTTTTTATTTTTCATAGGAGGAAGTTTTATATGGTACATATGATTTTGTTACTTTTTTGGACGGAAAATCATATGTCATTGTTTCTATGGACAGTATATGTACCACCAGAGACGTCGCAATCCGCAAATCAATCAAATTCATTTCGATGAATAAAACACAATCGGTAAAAATTTATGAAAACTATTCTCTGATACGAGTATCGTAACATCAATTTAATTACAAACTATTTGTAACAATTATTCAAATAAACGGTTACGATCGGTATAAATATAAGAAAACTATTTACTTCACATAAATGTAACCTAAAAATAGTCTGACATTGTAAAATACAATTTACCTACTTACAAACTTTTTGTAACAAATATTCAAATAAACGGTTTAAATTATCAATAAATTTGTTCAAAGAAGCGAGTGAGCGAAGTATTTTTTTCCAAAAACTTAATACTACTTTACAATGGCAATGTGGCAGCAATTTCAATTTGGGCAAAGAGATTAGCGTCTGTAGCCGAACTAGGCATAGCCTGTATTTCGGCTATCAGCACCATTCCCCTCGAGTTTTAACAATACAAGAATAAATGCCAAGCATGGTAGTATAATACAATTAAGTGAATACTTCAGAAAAATAGTTGATAAGTGATACACAAACACACCGTGACACTTTGGATTGGTAATTTATATTTATCCATAAGTCATAAATACTTTTAAACTAAATAATAATTAACTTTAGTTGATTATAAAACGCCAATATTCTAAATTTAGGGGTGTCACAAAGGTCAATGTGACACCCCTAAATTTGGAATTTTGACCTCGGTACATAAAAATCAATTTCTCGAAATCTAGGCCCAAGTTGCAAGTAATATTTTTATGGGTGATAAACCTTAGTAATAGCAATCTATTTGTACCAGACAGAGGTTCTACTTCGAGCTAGAATATGGATAAAAAAATAAATAGTGATTTCGTTAAAACATTTTTTTTCGTGTGTTCTATTATCGTTTTTGATTACATAATTACGGGATAATTTTCTCCATGACTTGCTTAATAAAACTGCAATACGCACAAAATTCAATTGTATACAGTCTTTTTTAAACGATTTTTTTTGTTCTTTTGACCTTAAAGGTCACAAAAACTTTGAGTTTTTTTTTAAAAATCAGTTATTCAAAATTGGCACATGGGAGTTCTACTCGTGCATTTGTAATGAACTATTAAGTAGAAATAGCCAATAACAAGCCGATGTCACTTTTTTTGGGTCTATAAAACACTGTGCGTGTGAGAGGTATGTAGAGTGTATCTTCGTTAACTGTGCTCTTAGTTTTTATCTTAGTGTGGTATGTATAGGTAGTAGTTGTTCAGTCTCCTGAGTTTGGTTGCTGATTTTTAGTTATGAAAGCTAGTTAATAATGTTAGTTTTTAGTGCTATAATTTTTGGTTAAAAATAGCGGCTAACTGTATGGCTCTATTTTCAAAGATGAAATCAGATTTTGTCGTCGATTATAACAACATGGATATGAAATTTAAAGTCCAGATGAGTACCTACCTATAATGTGATTTTTTATTTCGTGGACTAAACTGACATTTGGGGGGTTGTCACTTTATCGTTACATTAATATAGTGTCGTACCCTAACTATCCTGAGTGATCGAAAGTTAATCGAAAATCAAAGTAGATCGAAAAAGAAACTATTTCACGGCATAAAAAAATAATTTGTTTAGAAACTAGCGGCCCTTATTTAGTTTCTACTCATTTATGTCAGACTTAATTTTATCGATTGCATTTATTTTATTGTTGATTTCATATTTATGAATACTGTTATATTTAAATATATTACGTTTATATTCATAAAACATTTATTTATACCAATTAGTAAAAATAAGTTCAGGAGTCATGTCACATCGATTCGATGAATCACTTATGATTGAGCCTTAACTACAACACTATGATCCGCGCTTGCAACATTAAAAAAAAAAAAGTTCAATAGCAGCTGTCAGTTTAGTCCACGAAATTAAAAATCACAGTATATCTAAATATTGTTTCAAAATTAAACTTGTCACTAAAATGTATTAAAGAAAAATAAATAATAATAAAATATAAAAAACACGACTGCGCTACCAAAAACACGAATAGCAGTCGGGTGACCTCTTAGATATTAAATAGTGTTCCATAAAACAGTCCTCCAACTGTAGTTCGTGATTTTAGCAGCACAGTCATGTATTTTTAATATTTTTAATCTTTACTCTTCAAAATTAGGATCAGCCTAACCGTATGTCACAATGTGTATATAAATAGGTTGTTCTTCTCTACTATTGTAAAATCTAAGCATTAAATCATCAACAGACCATGCGGCCTTTTATGAAACCATGCCCCTTGTAGTGACCAAGATCAGCCGGTTTCAACGGGGGGAAAAAATCAATTACACCTAATATTTTAAAATATTTTCCTTTTAAAACTGATTGTTTCGGGTAGTTCCTTCAAACTAACTTTATCTGTCCCGTTCAAATCAAATTAGATCAAATGAGAGAGCTCGTAATTTGAATTTGCCACACATTTACATGACACACAGGTATTATCCTCAATCCGTTATTCTCCATTACATAACGCAATTCAAAGACAAAGACAAAGATATTTTATTTCAACTAGGCCACCAAGCGGCACTTTTGAACGTACATAAAACGTACGTAAATTAGTTACTTTATAACCGTATATTACCAAGAAAGATTTGTTTTATCCTCGCCCGAAAAGGACCCATGCAATAATGGCTTTTCCTGAAAATTGCACTGTCTTCCCTTCTAAATATTGCATCACAAAAAACAGTCGCTTCCGACAGTTCAAGCAATAAATATTTACTTTAGGCACTTAAAAAATAGCTTGTATGAGGATACATACTGATCAGTCCAAAAAGTAACAAAATCGTATGTAGGTACCCTACAAAACTTCCTCCTAGGAAAAATTAAAAATCTATTTTCTCTTAAAGTATTGCATTTAGAAGAACGGACGATATGTGACATTTTAATTAAATAAAAACCGGCCAAGTGCGAGTCGGACTCGCACACGAAGGGTTCCGTACCATTATCGCAAAACACTGCATAAAAATCACGTTTGTTGTATGGGAGCCCCCCTTAATTTATTTTATTTTAATTAATTAATTATTATTTTTTGAAGTAAATATACAACTAAACATTCTGTGAATATTTTAAGCGTCTACCTGTTGCCGTTATAAATATCGAGCAAAAAACGGTAAAAATATCACGTTTGTTGTATGGGAGCCCCCCTTTAATATTTACTTTATACTGTTTTTAGTATTTGTTGTTATAGCGGCAACAGAAATACATCATCTGTGAAAATTTCAACTGTCTAGCTATCACGGTTCATGAGATACAGCCTGGAGACAGACGGACAGACAGACAGACAGACAGACAGACAGACAGACAGACAGACAGACAGACAGACGGATCGCGAAGTCTTAGTAATAGGGTCCCGTTTTTACCCTTTGGGTACGGAACCCTAAAAATAGTAAAAAAACTTATTTTAATTTGACTTAATCTATGAGGTTGAACCTAGTCAATAAAGCCGAAAATTTTGGGCTCTCAGTCCAGACGTTATAGTAAAATTCGATTCTCATTTATTTTTTATTTTATTTATTTGACTAGGTTCACCAACAATTGTTTACACTTAATTATAACAAAAAATACATGCTTATACTAATATTACAGTGCAACAATTAATTAGAGGCAAACACCACATTAACAATTATGAAAAATCTAAAAGCTAACTTACATAGTAATAAGCGCTAATTATTAATACAAGTGAGTGAGTACATAACATCGATAGCATTCATAAAAATGGCACATATTGGTAAAATGTATCAAAAATTGGTTACAAAAAATAAAGATTGGTAAAAATTATACAATTTATAAAATTAGTAAAAATTGGTAAAATAATACAATTAATTAAATTAGTAAAAATTGGTAAAAATAATGCAATTAATTAAAATAGTAAAAATTGGTAAAAATTATTCAATTGATACAATCAATAGAATTGATTAAGTTAATAAAATTGATTAAGTTAATAAAATTGATTAAGTTAATAAAATATAAAATATTGATACATTAACATTATAAATAGAATGATTGAAAAAAAATTTTTCCTTTTTGAAATTTGATAATATTTAATCAAAATTTAACTTGTGACAAATGTGGTAAAAATTAAAATAACAAGTTTAAGGGCTACTCGATAAACTCATGAGGATTTACTTTATAACAATTCACTTTTGTGTCATTATTTCTTTTTAACTAATTTACAGAGGTGTCTAAGCAAAATATATTAAAGTCCTATTAATATATATCTTCAGATAAATTCATGTTTTGCAGATTCCTCAGTAGAGACATTAAAGGATTGAGGGCCCTAGATATACCGCCAAAAATCTGTAATGTCATATTCTACAGATTTGGGAATTTCTTAAAATATTTAAGAAATTCTTAACTAAATTCCTAAATAAAAATGATTAACCCAGAGATAGTATTTTCTGAGATTTAGGCTATGCCAGTTTATTCACGCGTCTGGATTGAGGGCCCAAGTAATTTAATCATAACTGTTTTAATTCACGTTTAAGAAATTCTTGGCCAGTTGCTTTATGTTTTTACTATTTTTAACTAATTTCCCTTTAAGTCTTATTTCGTTTCGCAAGGATTTAAAAAATGGGCCCTCGGTCCAGATGCACATATGGATTAGTTATAGGTGCCGTTGGTGATATATAAACAAAACATATATATATACACACATACACACACCCACACACATATATATATATATATATATATGTAGGATCATGAAGGGCCGAGGGGTATATAAGGTCAGGATTTGGGTGTTCCCATTTTGTCGGGATAAACAAGACTGTACGACAAACAATAACAAGGTTTTTAATTACAGTACTAGTTTTACTAATAAAACAATAAAAATGGTAACAAGATAAAGTAGGTTAAAAGGGTTTAGTAACAACAATACATTTAATTGAACAAACCCTTAAGGTTACAGCTCGTACAGCAGCCTAAGCCACCCAAACACAAAGTGTATCGTTCGCCATCAGCAAGCCAATACAGCTATGTGAATATACAGCAGTGCTGTACCAAATAAACCGACAGTTTTGTCGGGAGCAGGGGAGCTCTTTATCGAGTCTAATCCAAAGATAGACTGACTTGCATACAGTTGCAAGCTATCTTATACCTTGCTATCCCTCCACAAGAGTTCTTGTGGAGGGATAGCAAGGTATACTCTGTCCGATGACGTACGGAAGTACGTCACGTGATTACCTGATACAAAACACTAAAATGTGCTAAATCTAATATTGTAGTGTTGTATTGTAGTTCCCGTGTGGACTGGGAGCAGTCCACACGGGAACATTTGCAACACTGCTCTCAGTAATAACAATTCCTTCACGAATATCTTGATCAGTAATCGGAACCACCGCAGTAGACGGCGTTTCCAATGGATGAACATTTGTATTCGTCAATTCAGGAACATCTGGCTGAGCCACTCTATTTGGCTCAACATTCCTTTCTATAAAAGTAGCGTCTCGAGCGAAAATTACCCGCTTTGTGTCGTTCATGTTTATGAACCTATATGCCTTCTGATTCTCACAATATCCTGTCATTATTATTTCAGCAGTCTTGGAATAAAACTGTCTCCGGCCATGATCTTTCACCAAAACATGAGCTTTACATCCGAAAGTCTTCAAGTGTGAGAGATCCACTTTCTCCCCACTGAATACTTCCTCCGGAACTTTATCCGCAAGGGCCATTGTCGGAGATCAATTTTTCAAATAAACGGCACATCCAACGGCTTCACCCCAGAACTTTTTATCCAATCCAGCTTCATGCACTATAGATATATATCGCCTTCTCAACAACAGTGCGAATGTACGGCACAGATGTCTGGTGGACTATTCCATTAATCTTCAAATAATGTTGAAAATCATTGCTGGTATACTCCGTTCCATTATCGAATTATTATGAAGAGAATTAATAATATAATAATTATAATTTATTATTATTAATAATTAGATGTTTTCTTAGCTATTGCGCTTTATGTCGATGATTTTTATATCTTTACAAATAAAATCATCGAGGCGGAGAAAGTAAAGCAGTGTATTGCAAGTAATTTCAAGATAAAAGACCTTGGAGAAGCCAGATAATGTTTAGGGGTCCGAATTTTCAGAGATAAAAAAAGAAGAAAAAATATTCTTTCTCAAAGATCCTATATTGAGAAGATCTTGGAAAGATACGGTATGCAAGACTGCAAACCAGTGAGTACACCAGTTGAAACTAACATTCGCTTGAAGCCAGGAGAGAGGAATGAGAACGTTGAATATCAGATTATAGGTTCTTATGTACGAGTATTTGGCATGTAGTACTAGACCAGACATCTCGTTTGCGGTTACAATGCTGAGTCAATTTAATAATTTTAACAATTCCGCTCATATGGCAGCACTTGCTGATTGGGGAAATGGGCCTGATGGCCGTTTATTTACAGGTTATTTCCTTATGTTTGGTGGTGCTGCTGTAGCTTGGCCAGCTCGCAAACAGCGATGCGTAGCTTTAAGTACTGCCGAGGCAGAATACATTGCTCTTTGTGAGGCTGCTAAAGAAGTTGTAAATATGAAAGGTTTATATGCTGAACTAACTAATCGGACAGACACTGTGATTGTCTTTAGTGATAGTCAAAGTGCTAGCATATTAGTTTATAGTCCTACTATCGGCAAAAGGTCAAAGCATATAAATATTAGATATCATTTTGTTAGAGAGTTAGCTGATAGTGAGGTAATCAGGATCAATTATTGTCAGACTGATGTAATGCCTGCAGATATGCTAACTAAAGCAACAGTGCGTCTGAAGCATATGTTCTGTAGCAGACATATGGGATTAAGTGGGGGTGTTGTCCATGAAGGATAATCCATTATATCAGTCAGACCATAAAGTGTTTATGGTAGGTTTAGATGCTTGGCAACATTTTCTAACAATGGTTGTCAATACCTAATAAAAGTTGTGTTCTGTTCACTATATATATTCCACTGTGTTATCATTATACTTTAAATTCCCAACAGTCTGAAAATCTGTAACTAGTTAATAGTGATTTTAACTGACAATATGTGGTTAAAAGTGATTTTGACTTACGCTCTAACCTGAGTTTCTCAGCTCAAAATTTACGCAGAATTAATGTGACAAATTGTCAAGCAAGCGTTTTACGCTGTGATTGGCTGTTGAAAATTAATTCAACCTATCACAGCAAATGACGCGTGCTTGATAACTTGTCACATTAATTCTGCGATGATTTGGCTGATTTTGCTAGTTAAGAGTACTTTTGACGGGTTATGAGTTTTGACTGCAACATATATACTACTGCCGTGATTTTTTTCATACATGTAAAAGCATTTATTTAGTATGGACATATGGATTTTCAACAGCAAATGACAGCAGATAACGCGTGATTGACAATTTGTCACATTAATTCGCCGATAAAATAGAGCTGGGCATCTCGGGGTAAGAGTCTCTGAACTAAGCTGAGGACGGACAGACTGACATGGCAAAACTATAAGGGTTCCTTGTTGACTACGAAACCCTAAAAAATGAACTAAGACTCAACGTCCTCTATTTGCCCTTGAACAGATAGACAATACGAATTCAGAACCACCTGCTATTTTTGGGGTTGGTTAGTTTGGTTGTTCGTGTTCCGACTGTATAGGAGAGCCGACTGATGTTGCTTATGTACCCGCGACGTTAAAATTTAAAAATGAAACTTTTTAATTGCGGTTAAATTTCGCCAGGTTACCCTGCGGCAATATATTCTAGGTACTATTAAGAAATTTATCTACCATTCATGAAAATCAAGTTTTATCAATATCAAAAACACCTGCAGATTTTAGCAGTGTGGGATCTTAGGCTATAAAGCATATAACCCGCAGGTACCTAATTTACTTGAGAATTTTGGAAGGTAACATAAAAAAAAGTTAAGTAAATACTAGGGTAATGTTTTTATTATTAGGTATACTAACAGGATAAAACAATCAACGCATTAATTAATATTATAGTAACTTAGGTAATATTAGATAATAAACAAACTACAGAATAATTATTTTATTTCTTATCAAGGTGAAGGAAACAAAATCAATTTTATCGTACACTTTTCATTATCCACGCTGGCTATTCTAAAATGTCATTTCCTAGTTAAGGGACATATAAAAAATAACAGAAAACTAGTTTATGATTTGGCCGAGTTTCTCACCTCTAAATTACCCCAGAATAAATGTAACAAAATGTCAAGCACGCGTTATCTGCTGTGATTGGCTGTCGAAATTTTCATTCAACCACTCACAGCAGATAACGCACGCGTGCTTGACAATTTGTCACATTAATTCTGCGATAATTTAGAGGTGAGAAACTAGGCCTTATAGAAACTCATACTAAACAAGGATAAAGAAAATTACAAGTAGGTACACAATGTAATAAAGTTAATTATTTAGAAACATTAAACGAAAATATTAGTCAGCACACTAATCTAATATATATAAATCTCCTGTCACGATGTTTGTCCGCGATGGATTCCTAAACTACATAACCGATTTTAAATTAAATTGGTACACCATGAGCAGTCTGGTCCAACTTGAGATATATGGTAGGGTAGGGTAGGGTAGGGTAGGGTAGGGTAGGGTAGGTAAGGTAGGTAGGTAGGGTAGGGTAGGTAGGGTAGGTAGGGTAGGTAGGGTAGGGTAGGGTAGGGAGGGTAGGGTAGGTAGGGTAGGTAGGGTAGGTAGGGTAGGGTAGGGTAGGTAGGTAGGGTAGATGAATGTTTGGTGTTTTTATGGCAAAACAAATTTTGCCGGGTCAGCTAGTTATCTTATAAAACTAAGATCAGAAATAACAGAATATAGGTATTAAGCGCGGGCCCCATATAAATGGCGTCGGTTGCGGACATGCCACGGGCGGCTTCCTATTCCATTCAAGTTTAATACAAATGGAAATAAAGCGCAATTTAGGACTCACGGTATGTCGTTGCTCGGACGTGGTTATGACGCGCCATTTCGACGCCCGCGCCTGATCAAATTGCGCTTTATTTCCATGTATTTAGTTTGAAATTTGAATGGAGTAGGAAGCCGCCCGTGCCATATCCGCGCCCGACGCCGTTTATATGGGGCATGCGCTTTAAAGAATAATTTGACTATTATCAAATTGAGAGAAGCAAAAGGCAGATCTACCCACCAAATTTAAAAAAAATAAACCGGTGTTCTTGAGCCATGTGCCCCACACACCTTATACCAAAAGAAGTTTTCGAATACTTTTACGATTGTTTGAACACGTTGCTTTTCACTTCTCTAGTTAGGAATACTAAAGTAGTCACAATCTAAGAAGTCCGTTGACGTTTCTCATTTGACATGCCGCGATAACTTTCTACGTAAGAAATTGAAAAATCAAATTCATAATCCTAATGTATTACTATGTTACCCATACACTATAACAACGAGTATCATTCGCAAGCATCAAGTTAAGCTGTCGTATTTTATTTTTATAGCTGTCGAAACGGGACGTTAATTTTTTTGACAACTTTAGTACATAGAAAAAAATGTTAATTAAAAAAAACAAAAATACCCGACTGCTTAAAAAGCGAACTAAAACCACATATTCGCGAGCTGGCTGACCAAAACCAGATTTATCCTCCGACTGCACAGCATGATTTTCTTTTTGTTTACGTTTTTTTATTTCACTTCTTAAGCAGTCGGGTATTTTTGATTTTTTTAATTAACTTTTTTTTATTTATAACTTTTTAGTTATTTTTTTTTTCGAATTTTGTAAATAGAAACATATTAGTGTTTTATATTTTTAAAATCGTCTCGTAAAACCCTATATTTTGATACCCCACACGATAGCATTGGAAGCAAAAAAATAAAATTGGGCCCCCACAATATGGCGCCCAAAATCCACCATTTTTCTATTTTACAATTTTAATGTAGCCAGTGACACTCGCAGGGTTCCGACGAATCGATTGACGTAAGAATCATGAAAATCGGCCAACGCGTTTGGTCTCTGGAACGCCACATAGGAACATAACATACATACATACATAGACTGATAAACACATTACCCACCATCGGCAGTAAAAAGCTTTTATACAACAAAAATAAATTAAATCACAAAGCCACCATGTTATACTTTTAATAAAGACTCTTAACAAAGAAAATCACAAGAGCACAATAATAATAAAGCAAAAAAACTTAATAAAAATAATTGCAAAATATTTATCCTACACCTCACCTACACTAATCTTAATAACTAAGTATGAACTGAATACCACAATCATCGCAGATGTACTGTAGATGGATTGTGTGAGGAGTGATGTGAAAGAACAGGGGGTCAGTGATAGCGAGACGGTTGGCAGAGCGGAGTGGTAGAATATAACGTGTTGCGCCGACCCCAAGTAACAGGACAAGGGCAGGCAGATGATGTTCACTGATGTACCTACTGACACCTCAGAGACAAAGCTGAACTGTGTCACGTGCCTGTAACTACACCGGCACACATACCCTGCAAACCGAAACACAACAGAGACGCTGCTTGGCGGCCGAACTATGTAAGGTGGTAGTACTTCCCCGGAAGAGCTGCTTCACAAACAGTGACACCACTACTATCATTACTTTGATATTTAACTGCAGGAGCTTGTTATGAACTAGACCGGACCGGCGACAGTGGACGCCTTTCGGCTGAGATGATGATGATTATAAAATTTGGTTTTTCGAGTGAACCAACAAAGAAGTATGTACTAAATACCACTTACTGACAGTTAAATTAGGTACCTCATGTTTTGTGTGTTAAAAAAAAACTTTTCGGTAATTTTTCACATTCATATGGAATCACCTGTGTATAGACATATGCCTTTTCAAAGCGACCCTTTGACTAAAACTTCTTTGACAAATGTCACAAATATAAGGTTTTTCTCCAGTGTGTAAACGAATGTGTTGTTTTAAAGTACTCTGCGTACTAAAACTGTTCTGACAAATATCACATTTATAAGGTTTCTCACCAGTGTGTGAACGAATGTGTATTTTTAAACAACTTTGCGTACTAAAACTGTTCTGACAAATATCACATTTATAAGGTTTCTCACCAGTGTGTGAACGAATGTGTATTTTTAAACAACTTTGCGTACTAAAACTGTTCTGACAAATGTAACATTTATAAGGTTTTTCTCCAGTGTGTGAACGAATGTGTATTTTTAAACAACTTTGCGTACTAAAACTGTTCTGACAAATGTAACATTTATAAGGTTTTTCTCCAGTGTGTGAACGAATGTGTATTTTTAAACTACCTTGCTGCCTAAAACTGTTCTGACAAATGTCACATTTATAAGGTTTCTCACCAGTGTGTAAAAGAATGTGTTTTTTTAAACTTCTTTGCGTACTTAAACTGTTCTGACAAATGTCACATTTATAAGGTTTTTCTCCAGTGTGTGAACGAATGTGTATTTTTAAACTACCTTGGTACCTAAAACTGTTCTGACAAATGTCACATTTATAAGGTTTCTCTCCAGTGTGTGAAAGAATGTGTATTTTTAAACTACCTTGCTGCCTAAAACTGTTCTGACAAATGTCACATTTATAAGGTTTTTCTTCAGTGTGTGTACTAATATGATCTTTCAAATAACTCTTTACACTAAAGCTTCTCAGACAAATATCACATTTGTAAGGTTTCTCACCAGTGTGTGAACGAATGTGTCTTATTAAACTCTCTTGCCAACTAAAACATTTTTGACAAATATCACATTTATAAGATTTATCTCCAGTGTGTGAACGAATGTGTTTATTTAAATATCCCTTACGACTAAAATATTTTTGACAATAATCACATTTATAAGGCTTATCACCAGAGTGTAAACGAATGTGTCTTTTTAAACTACCTTGCTGCCTAAAACTGTTCTGACAAATGTCACATTTATAAGGTTTCTCACCAGTGTGTGAACGAATGTGTCTTTTTAAATTATCTTGCCAACTAAAACATTTTTGACAAATATCACATTTATAAGATTTATCTCCAGTGTGTGAACGAATGTGTTTATTTAAATATCCCTTACGACTAAAATATTTTTGACAATAATCACATTTATAAGGCTTATCACCAGAGTGTAAACGAATGTGTTTTTTTAAACTACCTTGAGTACTAAAACTGTTCGGACAAATATCACATTTATATGGTCTATCTTCAGCATAATATACATTATTGTGTTTTAAGCTATGTATCTTAACTTTTGGTTTATCTTTAATAAAAGTTGTACTTGAAATGGCATTTTCTCTTTTACTACTAATAGATTTATCTTTACTAGCTTTTTTAGTATTCTTTGAATGTGCTTTCTCGTGGTTCTTATCCTTGGGTGATATCGAATTTTCGTATTTTTCCTTTTGCAGATCTAGTCTCGGTTTCTTAGCTGCGGGTGCACCTATTGAAATAAAAAAATAAACGATCAAAATTTATATTATGCAATCTTATTTAGTCCAGAATAATAATATAATAAAAAGTGATATATTTTACGAGCTCGATCTTCCATCTGCCCTTCCCTTACAAAAATCATTTGTGGCACCAGCCAATTAATCAATATCTTTAGCATTTGTTGTAAACTAATTCGGTTCAAGAACCTTTAGTGGTAAAAAGCTAAGAGGAAAAGAACATCTTTGTTTAGACACATCGCTTGGCTAGTGTTACGCCAATAAAAGTTATCTTGTAAGAGCGGTTTCGCACAGCATCCGAGCCGAATCCGAGAAATGTAGTGTGAAGTAGTCGTAGTACTACTACTTGTAATAGGGATTGCGCACTAGATCCGAACTCTATCCGTCATATCATAATACAGATTTTTTAATAATTATTATATTTTTAGATTATATACAAATTCGGATTCGGAACGGATGCAGTGCGGCACCGCAAAATTACTGTTAGAACCTAAAAATTACCAAAGAACGGGAAATATAATTTTCTACAGGCCCTCCGCGCTGGCTTAATCCGGCACTGTCATTGCAAACGAATGAACACACTCCGTTTCTGGCTACACCCCAGAAATAAATCGGGGATCCGCCCTTGAGCATAGGCCTGCCAAGTTCCATTTATTCGCACTTCGGATTGTTGAGTATTTAACAGATATTGCATAAAGAGAGCTGGGGTTAAGTAAAGAATAACGCTAGTAGTCTTACACACATAACTATTCCGGTGTATCTGCCACCACCATCAGTCTTCAATACTTTAAGCACACATTTGGGTATAGGAGTGCGCTCTCCAGCGAGAGCAACTACTCAGAGGAGTAACATATTGTGTTTATGCTACTCTAGAAGGCACAGACAGGATATCTTTTCTTTAAACTTGTTTCTGGTTAGTGCGCGTTTTAAAACCAGTAAACCTGTAGGTACGCTTACCTAATGATTACTTATTAATACTTACGTTTCGTATCACTGGCGCTTTGTTTCTTCAACAATACTTCTTGTTCTTCTTTTACATTAGTTTCAAACTCTATTAAGGATACATCATCTTCTGACTCTGACTCAGAATGGTGTGCGAGTATATCTTCTACAGCAGCATAGCTATTTTCTAGCTCTGTAAGAAATAACTTATGGGATTACTTATTATTATTCAATAGTATAAATTTGAACAAATATGTGTCAATTAAATAATTTATTGAAAATTAAACTCACGACTTTGTCACACACTGGGGTTTTCGATTCCCTATTAAATGACATACATTAAAAATTTTATCAAAAAATATCTGTTAACGGCATTAGAACTTAAACAACAGTATAATTCGGTCTCTATCAATCAATCGCTTCCTACTGAACGAATTTTGAAGACATCTGGCACACAACTAAACTATGACTGTGATTAGGACATGGATAATGTTTATCACATAACTTACTACGTCTTTTCCTTGAGAATTGGCAAAATAAAACACTTTTTACATGGGCAAAAGCTGTAGCCGGTTCCTTTTCTACCACTTTGGTATTGAACTCTTTAAAACTGTTTGCAATGTAACTAATTTTTAAACAGACAAAGAAAACCTCTTAAAATATTAGTTTAGTTTCAACATTTTACTTGTAATTGTGTATTCGTAAAACATACCTTGACTTTGATATTCCTTCTTGGGCTTAATAATATTATCTGGTCGCCCACAAACAGCTGGTAATTCGTCTTTAACAGCATAATTTTTTGTTTGACTTACATCAACTATACTTATGTGCTCCATAGGAGATTGAACAAACCCATTGAAACGCTGTTGGGGGTCTTGGTTCATTAAAGGATCTGGCTGTAAAAAGAGAACCATTGTGTTAGATGGGTGACCATGCATTACATACCGAGACATGGTTATTACATAATAGTATATAATAAGCAGCGTAACTGCAGGCTGTGTATTTGTTATAATGTAGTAGCTTTAAACTGATATTGTCCCACTAATGTCAACTGCACTTCATGTCCAGGCAATTACTGTACATACCTGGTTGCCTAGAAGAATCGCGGCATGCGATAAGGTCGCCCATTAGTATGTGTTTTTAATTTTCTTTATAAATGTTAGTTATGGTCTGCAATAAAGTATTTAATGAATAAAACAATAAGCAGAAGCAGCTGAATACCAGTATCATACATGGAGTAACTGCTTATCTTACCTTCACAACCCAGTAACTGGGTAGCACAGCATCCCTTGGCTAGACATGTTGTCAGTCTTTTGAAATCAGATGTTAAGAAAATAAAAATATCTGTTGAAGAATACCTCACCTCATAATCCCCATTCATCATCTGAGCGAACAGCTCTTCGGTTTCCAGACATTTTCTCTGCAGTTGGCAGCATTTCTTTAGTTTAATGCAGCAAAGGAAACAAGCAAGCATCGGTCTAATGTCTTTAGTTACAAACTGCAACAAAAATTACATTACATTGTTGTATTTATGAATAAATTACATATAAATGTACTATTAAAATATTGTCCAAGCGAAGTCTCAGTGACAAAACAATATGGGCTTATGATACAGAGGAGTGAGGGAATTGTAGTAAGAAGATTTACGGGCTAATAGACAAGGGAAAGGTCAAACTGACAACGTATAGACTATGTGAAAGACTAGATAAAATGTTTAGAAGGGGATGATTAATAAAGAGAGCAGTGGTGGCCCAGTGGTATCGGCCGCGACTTACAAATTGTAGCTCGTGGGTTCAAGCCCAGGCAGGCGCTTTACTTTGTGTAAATTATTTCATCACTTCTGCTCTCAAAACGGTGAAGGAAAACATCGTGAGGAAACCGGCATGTCCTAGAACCAAAAATTCGAAGACATGTGACATCCACCAACCCGCACTGGGCCCGCGTGGTGGTTAACGGCCCATTCCCTCTCACAGAGAGGATGCCTGAGTCCTAGCTGTGGGAACATTAATAGGCTGATGATGTGATGTGATTAATAAAGATGTATCTAACTAAATTGAGATAATTGCAGTAGAATGATACTATCCAAGCCAACAGCTAGTGGTTAGGACTGCCAAGACTGACAAGGTATTTTGGCTACATTTTATTATAAGTTCGGTTTCCATACACCGTCGTAGGGAACTGAGACGACCCTCTCATCAAAAGTTACAGAACATTTCATTAATAATAATACAGTATCAACTTACCGGAGTATCAGTCAGCTTCATAAATAGTGCATGTATGTTCTTGTTGACAACAACATACATGCGAACATTGTCCGCTAAACATACCCTACAATTTGGCAGTTTCTCCATTTTTGTAGGTCCTCAATAAGTATTAAATAGAGATAACTAAATAGGTAATGTATTTTTTTTTTTTTTTTTTTTTTCTTTGGCAACTGAGCCGATGCCGACTATTCTGCCAGTGTCATGTAGAGACGACAGCGCAATCAGGCGAGTCGTCGAAATGTGCTTATTCTTTCAGTGTCGTGTAGAGACGACAGCGCAATGAGGCGAGCCGTCGAACTTTGACTATTCTTCCAGTTTCATGTAGAGCCGACAGAGCGTTGAGATGAGCCGACGAATTTTGTCCTTTGTTGTAGATAACAAAGATACATATTTATAAAAAAAAAAAAAAAAAAAAAAAAAAAAAAAAAAAAAAAAAAAAAAAAAAAATAAACATTACAAAAATAAATAAAAAAAAAGAAACTACATTTTGA
The DNA here is from genome assembly GCA_945859665.1 of Anorthoa munda. Lineage (NCBI taxonomy): Eukaryota > Metazoa > Arthropoda > Insecta > Lepidoptera > Noctuidae > Anorthoa > Anorthoa munda. The sequence continues at coordinate 50,178,016 of OX243895.1, read as the reverse complement.
TGTCATTGTCATTTATAAATTTTGAAAGGAGTTTGATAAGTTTAGGAGAGAAATATGACAAAAGGGAATGGAAGTTGATAGGAAGGGGGATTTTAATGTTGGGAAGCATATGATACAAGTCAAAGGAGTGGGAATACGAAGGACATGAAAAAAAGATATGGTCTAATGTACCATCATCAAGGCCGCACTCGCACAAGGAAGTGTCACGAACACGGATCTTATTTAGGAATACTGGACTACAGCAGTGACCGAGTCTCAGCCTACACAAGGATGAAACAGCTCTTCTAGACAGTTTAGGGCATTTGAAAAACCAAGGTTTCCGCTGGATGGCAGGTTGAATGTTGGCATAATACGCCCCTTTGAGTTTCGAGCTTGCTTGCCACTCCGCTGACCACGAGCTGAATAACTTAAGTTTGGTGTCTGAGAGCAAGTCGTAACTATAAAGCAGATAGTGTTTTCTATCCACAGGATTGGAAGTAGCAAACTTTGCAAGAGAGTCAGCACACTCGTTGCCACATATACCCGAATGGCTGGGAACCCAAACTATTTCAATGTTTAAACGTTTGTTGTGACAAGAGAAGAGTAAATTACGTATATCTACAATAATCTTGCTATGAATTTTAGATTTTAATTGATTTTGACCCAGAGCCTGAACGCTACTACGCGAATCTGAAAAAATTACCGAATTTTGGATATTGTGCGTTAATATAAAATTGATGGCTTCTAGGATACCAATGCATTCCCCTGTAAAAACTGAAGACTCTGGCGGGCATTGGAATAAAAGAGCTATTTTAGAGTTCTGGAAGTATGTTGAAACACCTGTACATCCCGTTGACGATAATTTGGATGCATCCGTATAGAACAAATTCCAACCCTTCCAGAATCTCTCAATAGCCCGATCAAACTCCGCTTTTACGTCCTGGGAGTTTTTAGTGATATCAAGGCCCAAGACGATCTTTGGCTTGAAATGGATCTCCTCATATGCGGAAGCAAATACTGGAAGAGAAGGGTATTGACAAACAGGCGAAGAGAGTTGTTTAAGTTCTCTGTACCTATTCATCAATGGAATATATTTATTATTCCAGTAAGAAGAGACATTAAAAGAAAGGTTGATTTGCTCCAAAATGGGAAGTAAGGGATGGGATGAGAGGGCGAAAACTTTTGATAAGAAACGATCTGCTAAGTATTGTCTACGAAGGGTAAGGGGGGGATCTGCACATTCAACCTGGAGAGCATTAATCGGGGAAGATTTCATGGCGCCAATTACGATTCTAAGACATTTGGCCTGGACAGAATCAAGTTTACGTAGGGCTTCTTTGTTACATGGTTCAATTAAGTAACTACAGTAATCCAACACACTTCTGACCAGAGCATTGTAAACCAGTTTTAAGGTGTACGGGTGAGCCCCCCACCAGACACCTGCCAGAGCCTTAAGAATCGAGACTGAGCGCTCACATTTTTTAACTGTATTACTAATGTGATCTACCCCCGACAATTTAGAATCCAGGATAACTCCCAGAAACCTAGCCTTCTCCTTGACTGGTATAGCTTGGCCATCAATATTAATGTCAACTTGAGGGATAATACGTCTGCGAGTAAAAACAACTGATGTACTTTTTGGAGCACTTAAAGATAACCCATGATCTAAGAGCCATTGGTTTAATGAGGACAAAGAAACATTCATAGATTGAGCAGCATCCACGATAGAATTGCCACAGACCAATAACGCAATATCATCAGCATACTGGAGGATTTTGCAATTAAAATTTAAACAGGAAGGTAGATCGCAGGTATAAATATTGTATAAAGGGGGACTAAGAACGGAACCCTGAGGAAGGCCCCGCCAAGCTAACCTTGGTGAAGACTCCTCCCCAGGAATTCTTAATTTAAGACTACGGTCTGAAAAGATACTGGATATGATCTGACGTATTTTTGGCGGGATTCCCAGCTCTTTCATTTTATGCCTGAGAACTGGGATGAGGACAGAATCATATGCAGCTGAAATGTCTAAGAAAACGGCTACCACAGACTCATTCCTACTAAGGGCCAACCGGATCTCTGATGTAAGGGTACCCACACTATCAGCTGTACCCAGACTTTTCCTAAAGCCAAATTGAGACGTTGGTAGCAATCTCCTGCCCTCCACAAACCATTCCAGACGGTTTTTAATAAGGTGTTCTAAGAGTTTAATGAGTATGGACGATAGAGCAATTGGTCTGTAGGAACAATGATCACTAGGATCTTTACCTGGTTTTAATATTGGAATAATAATTTGAACCTTCCAATCAGGAGGAATGTATCCAGAGTAAAAGCAGTAATTGGCCAAGTCCAGGTAATACTGATGGGTCTTATCCCCAGCTTTGGTTATGAAGGAATACGGGAATCCATCCACCCCAGGGGCAGAGTCCTTTACATGGGCAAGGACAGATTTAAGTTCCTCTAGTGTAAATGGTCTGTCCAAAGGATCATCCGATGCTGTTTGGTGGTTCATAGAGATGCATTCACATTTACCAGGAACATAAGCTGGGGCCAACTTAGAAAAAAACTGGTGACTAAGCTCCCCAGACATTATACTCCCAGAGGGAGGCCTCAAATTATTCTTAAAGGATTTCAACCTACGCCAAACTACTGAAACTGGGGTGGATGGACTCAGTGAATCACAATACCTACGCCAACCTTCTCTTTTTTTTTTCTTAAGTAATTTTCTGGACTTAGCCAATATATGCTGAAAAGCTATGATGTTCTCCAGGTTCATATCCAAGTTAAAATTCATTTCGGCCTCATTCCTAGCTTTGATCACAGCAGAGCATTCCCTATCCCACCATGGCGGAGATGGGATTTTGCCCGTTGGCAGTTTTTTGGAAGGGAAGGAATCATCCGCTGTAGCAGATATTATGTTGGAGAATGACAAAAAGCATTCCTGTGCATTTTCATCATTAATGGAAGGAAGAGAGGAGACGCGCAAATCTAGAATTTTTGAATAAAGATCCCAATCAACTGAGTTCAGTTGGTATTTTAAAAGTGGAGCAGAGGTTCTATCAGGGATAGTTTTGGAAGGGATTTCCACCATGATGGGATAGTGATCACTCCCATAGGTCATGTTCAAGCGACTCCAATTAAAAAGGCTGGCTATATTGGATGAACAAAATGTCAAATCAACGCAACTGTTATTTTGCCCTGGCACAGCCCGACGTGTGGCAGACCCATCATTTATCACACATAAATTAAGTTCATCCAATATATCCACTAGGCCTATACCAAAATTGTCACAGGTTTCTGACCCCCATCTGTAGTGGTGACCATTAAAATCACCCATGACAAGTAATGGCCCTTGTACATTACTTAACAAACTTTTTATGATATCAAGATCATCAATTTGTGGGTATGCAATATAAAAACTAAAAATATTTATATCCTCAGCTTTAACAGCAACAACATTGATGTTGTCACCTACAAAGGGTAGAGGAATTGGTGAGAATGGTACTTTGTTATTGATGAACAAAGCACATCCCCCATATCCATCTGATCTATCATGTCGAACACCATTGAAACATGGGATTCTGAAATTACTTTCAGAACGAAGCCATGTCTCAGCAATGCTGCAGATTGATGGTTTGAATTTATTAATGAGGAAAAGTAAATCATGTTTCCTGGGAGTAATACTCCTGACGTTCCACTGAAGAAGGTGAAGGGGGAGCATTGTGAATATAATTCATTATAGATGTCAATTTGTTGGCAACGTGGTCAGGTAGTGAATGAGCAGGGTTTGCTAATATAGTCATTAGCATACTGGATATAACATTTAAAATACTTTCTGAGGAAATAGGACTGTTAGTACTTTCCCGAGGGTAAGCACCACCATTTTGGACAGGAGTGAATGAATAATTTTGAATAAGGGCTTGGTGAGCCTGCTTATCGTAACTAGGTGACAGGGGGGCATGGGATTTTGGTTTGATTAATACAGTTTTGCGGTGTGATTTTGGAGTTTGGGGAGTTGATCTGGGGAACAGAAGAGGACTAGGTATAGTTTTTGTTTTTTGAGATGATCTAATTATTTCAGCATAAGATTTTGATACTTTTGGGAATACCTGGCTTGCTTCCGCATATGAGATTGATTTCTCAGCCATCAGAGCTTTAATTCCCTTTTGCCGTCCCAACTCCGGGCAAGACTTGTCGGTGGCATAGTGGCTTCCAGAGCAGGAAACACAAAAGGCAAATTCAGTGGGGACTTGGCAGCCATCACCTGGGTGGTCTTCTCCGCATTTAAAACAGTGAGGTTTTGAGCGACATACAGTGCGTGTGTGACCATAACGACAACAGTTGAAGCATTGAATAGTTGGGAACATATACTTTTCCACTGGGAGAGTAGAGTAAAAACAATACACACGATTAGGCATAACTTGGCCATCAAAAGTAAGAATTACAGTTTGAGTGGGCTTCCACTCCGTAACGCCCGGAGAAATCACCTTACGGTTCATTCTCCTGGCCTTAATTACTGGACCGCATCCAGTGGGAACCCTGATATTTTCAATGACCTCTTCCTCTGTCCACTCGACAGGTACGTCTCTGACGAGACCCATGCGCGTAACGTTATATATAGGAACAGAAGTAATGTAACCATGGGATGTCAGTATTGGACTTATTAAAAAACTGTTTGCATCCAGGTGAGTCTTAAAACTAACTGCGAGTCTATTTCTTCCCAAACGTTTCAAGCTACCGAGTATCACATTAGCAAAATTATTATGTGTGAGGAACATTCCAAACTTAACAGGATGTAGAACAGTACCAGAGGTCTGTCCATCTTTTAGGGACACGTGAACTACATAAGGCGCGTTATCTTTCGAGTTGTATGTGTGTCTGCCTATCGTTTGCTTGGATTGTTTGGGAGGATTGATCGGAGTAGCGGGGGGAGAGCATGCGGGTCTTTTTCTTTGCGCAGATTCGGAGTCCATAGAGTTATCTATTTTGTCATCAGGGAGAGTAATGGTTAGAATCGGACTGTAGTCAAAGGGATCGGGAGGGTCAGGGGGTTTCTTGTTATCCATGGTGGATACCGGTTAACAAATTTAAATATATTAAAGAAATAGGTTAATACAAACCCTGGATGTTAGAACACAAACACCAAGAAAAATCTCGATCGAAATTCACACTAATATAAACACTCAAATCAAGGAAACTGGTAATACCAATAAAACTAACTGCTAACCCAACAACACTACCAAAGAAGGTCTAAAATTATCAACTCTATAGTGAAAAACTCTTAAAATCGAAATCGGACTAAATAAAATTTGCCGCCACAAGTTGACTTGACAATGACATCTGGTAGGTAATGTAGTTAATTCAATGTTTATAATCTTGTTGACACCGCGGTTGATCGACTAGAAACCACAGATAACTATATACTAGTTAGGGATGGTGCGTATTTACTGGTACAGGTATAAAAACCCAGTACGAGTTTATCAGTACGCAGACCGGGTATGTACAGCTGAGACCCGGTCCGTACCCGATAGGTATAATGTCAAGCTACGCACCGAACTAAATCGTATTCACCCGCCACAGAATACTTGTCGCATCGGGTATGACGTCATACCCAGTGCGGCGGATGCGGCGGCGCAGTAGTTCACCACTCACTCGCCACAGAATACTTGTCGCATCGGGTATGACGTCATACCCAGTGCGGCGGGTGCGGCGGGTGCGGCGGCGTAGTAGTTGACCACTCACCCCGCCACAGAATACTTGCCGCATCGGGTATGACGTCATACCCAGTGCGGCGGGTGCGGCGGCGCAGTAGTTCATAGAGTCCGTCCAACGAAAAAAGTCCCGCGGAAATACACGGAACTAACAAGATTTGTTGGAGGAGCTCGTGGCTAAATAATAACAGCCGCACTGGTCGATCATCAAGGTTAAGCAACGCTTGACGAGGTTGGTCCGTGGATGGGTGACCATTTCAACATACCGAGTTTCCTCCGTGCCTCGGAAAGCACGTTAAGCCGTTGGTCCCGGATGTCATTTAAAGATCTTTGACAATCGTTACGAGTAGTCAGAAGCTTGAGATCTGACGCCAGTCTTGCCAAGGGGTTCCGTGTTACCCAGTTACTGGTTTGTGGAGGTCAGATAGGCAGTCGCTTCATGTAAAACACTAGTACTCAGCTGAATCCGGTATGACTGGAAGCCGACCCCAATATAGTTGGGAAAAGGCTAGGCAGATTGATTGAACAAGATTTGTTAGAGGATAGCGTACAGTCGCATAGAAACTAGCGCCGCGTCTACGGAACTTCTTTCGTTGGACGGACTGTAACGCCTGCGCTCGACTGCCCGCCATAGAGAATACGAAGTTACCCGAAGGTTACGGCGCTTCCCGAATACTCCCGATCGAGCCCGTATTGAAACGAAAAATTTTAGGCATACCAAATAATTCGTTGATGCAAATTTGTTCTTTATTTATATTGCGTATTAATGTTAAAGATTATTGTTTATTTTGAATTACTTTTTTCCAGAAAATGGGTTCTAAAGACGCTAATAAAGATAGAGGTGATTTTAGAATATATGAAAATATTTTAAGATATTTTTAGGTATAATGTACTTGAGTCGACAATAATAATATTATTATTTCCAATTCTTTTTAATTTTATGTCAGTTCACTTTCACTTGTGATGGCGGATAGAACTATAGGCCTTGAAAAAAAATTTTCTATATTTTTCAATGATCGTCCGATCGAGTCTCCAAAAGGCGACCGCTAAGGCCAGGTCTAAACATACCCGTAGGTATTTTGATACTGGGTTTTAGTACTGGGTATATGGCCATACCCATACCTTTGAGGCCGGGTATAGAATGTTGCAGGTATATCTCATGCCTAATACTAGTCAAGCTAGTCAGAGGGAGAAACTAGAAGACGCAGTGTTGCCATATGTACGGATTTGTCCGACACGTACGGAATTTTGACTATTATGTACGGATAGAACTTGCGTACGGATATGTGTTCGGATTTTCAATAATGCGTTATAATACGTACTCTTTTTAAAATGCAACACATAAAATTCACCAAAACATTGATACATCGTTTTTTTTTTTTTTGGCTCTCAACATCCCATAAAGAACCGTAATACAAAAATAAAGAACGTACAAGGTTTTCTATAGTCTGGCAAACGAAAGTAGACACTCGAATTATTTGCAAACTTTTTATATGGCAATGGTATACTAATGTCAACATCATTTTTTGGTGATTTGTTGTGGTCTTGATAATTGCATTTATTAAGTGAAAAATGATTAAAAGTGGATTACGGGAGATGTCGTTTCGCATGATCAAGAAAAACATCAGGAGAAAATAGTCGAATTAAAATGAAAAACAAGATTTTTTACGCGTGGTGTTAGATTTCATAAGTTATTATGACGCTAATAAGTTGAATAAACCAAAATTATTACTTATTACTGTTGTTTTTTTTATTGAGATTGATACATAATACCAAAAATATTACTTAAAATATTAGGGAGGTATGGCAGAGCAAGGAGCTTCACGGACGCTTCTACCGGGTCCTACATGGGCCTGATGTAGATCTTTTAGCGTCCGTGGCCTGGCTGCGATTTGGTGACCTTTTCGGGGAAACCGAAGGTTTTGTCTTTGCGATTATGGACGAAGTTATGATGACGAACAACTACCGGAAATATATTGTGAAAGACGGCACGGTTGACATCTGTCGGGCATGTCACCGGCCGGGGGAATCCATCCGTCACATTATCTCCGGTTGTTCTAGTCTAGCTAACGGAGACTATTTGCATAGACACAACCTTGTAGCCAGGATTATCCATCAGCAACTTGCTCTGAAATACAATCTTGTTGAATCGGAAGTGCCTTACTATAAGTATGAGCCCGACCCAGTTCTCGAAAATGGCAATGTCACGTTGTATTGGGATCGGTCTATCATCACTGACAGGACTATTGTTGCCAATAAGCCTGACATAGTGGTGATCAGTGTTGCCAACGTCCATGGTCTGAATTCCCCAAAAAACCTGACTGAAAATCCCCAAATTTGGGGAATGTAAATTCAATATTCCCCACATTTTATTTTTATTTTTATAAAAGTAATGATGATATAATCAAACATATTTATTACAAAAATCTTCAAATCAGTATGATAGTGGTCAAGAAAGAGCGTATCCAAAAAAAAGAAAAATAAAAAAAAACTATTTTGTGTGTTTATTAAATTATTTGAAGGATCAAATTTCAAGCTCCCTCCTTTCTTCTAATACATTCTCTAGTGGCCATAAGCGTTTCTACAGTGTCAGTGTGTAGGCGATTACAATGCTCTAAATTCCCCGCATATTCCCCACATAATGGCTCTCCCCACAAATTACCCAATCGGACTGAAAATCCCCGCATTTTGGGGAATTCCCCACAGATTGGCAACGCTGGTGGTGATAGACCGACTAGAGCGTCGCGCAATGATTGTTGATATAGCGGTCCCCCATGACGAGAACCTCGTGAAGGCTGAGAGAGATAAGAAAAGCAAATATCTTGATCTGGCTCGCGAGGTTGTCGACATGTGGGATGTGAATACAGCAGTCATTGTGCCGATAGTCGTTACGGCCAATGGCATAATAGCCAAGAGCCTCGACGAACATCTGAGGAGGCTCTCGTTGGGCAGCTGGATCAAGGGCTTGATCCAGAAAGCGGTACTCCTGGACACGGCGCGTATCGTTAGGAGGTTCCTCTCTCAGGAGCCCTGACCACCGGTAGCTTGGACCCTGTTCCCGATACCGGTGGGCTACTATTTTTGTATTTTTAAATGTTTTTTTTAATTTAATTTTTTATAGAATAATATTTAAAAATGTAAAGATATGTAAATAAAATAAATAAATGGAATAATAATAATAAAATGACTCGGTGCCTCATACATGGCTCATGAGGGTGCTAGAATTGTATAAAATAGATACAACTCTACGCACCTTCCTGAAATCGTGTATGGGGCAATGGAGCACAGTCCTTCGCTATCCAGGATGTCGAAATATCCAGAGGAATAGCGAACCTGTAAGGATCGAGCGAGGTATATTCCAGGGCGATAGTTTGAGTCCACTTTGGTTTTGTCTAGCCTTGAATCCTCTAAGCATGATGTTGGAGAATTCAGGGCTAGGCTATCGGTTGAGGAGAGGTGGTCAGGTTATATCTCACCTCCTTTATATGGATGACCTGAAGCTCTTTGCCCCCAGCAATCTTCAGCTGATGGAGCTACTGAAGGTAACTAAAACTTTTAGTAGCGCCATCAAGATGGAGTTTGGTGTGGACAAATGTGCGGTCATGCATGTAAAGCGAGGGGAGATTGTGGAATCCGTGGGAATTCAACTCGCGGATTCCATAAACCTGAGATCCCTCTCTCCAAACGAAACCTATAAGTATTTGGGTATGTCGGAAGCATTAGGTATCAGCACTACTGACATGAAGCAATCGTTGAGGGAACGCTTCTTTGGCCGCCTGAAGAAAGTATTCAATAGCCTTCTTTCGGGCGGAAACAAGGTGCGCGCCTTCAACGGTTGGGTCATGCCGGTATTGATGTACTCTTTCGGCATACTCAAATGGACTCAAACCGAACTCGACGCCCTGGATAGGCGGGTCCGAACATTGCTGACTGCATATCGAATGCATCACCCACGATCGTCGGTCATGAGATTGTATATCCCGCGGAAGTGTGGAGGCCGAGGCTTTTTAAATGCCAAAAACCTCCACAACCGCGAGATATGCAATCTCAGAGAATATTTTCTACACGCCGACGTGGGTATGCATCGAGATGTAGTGGCAGTGGACAAGGGACTCACCCCGCTCTCCTTGGCAAATGAGAACTGGCGCAAGCCTGTAGTGCTTGAGACTAACGACCGCAGGGAGGTATGGCAGAGTAAGGAGCTCCACGGACGCTTTTTCCGGGCCCTACATGGGCCCGATGTAGATCAGTCAGCGTCCGTGGCCTGGCTGCGATTTGGTGACCTTTTCGGGGAAACCGAAGGTTTTGTCTGTGCAATTATGGACGAAGTTATCATGACGAATAACTACCGGAGATTTATTGTGAAGGATGGCACAGTTGACATCTGTCGGGCATGTCACCGGCCGGGTGAATCTATCCGTCACATTATCTCCGGTTGTTCTAGTCTGGCTAACGGAGACTATTTGCATAGACACAACCTTGTAGCCAGGATTATCCATCAGCAACTTGCTCTGAAATACACTCTTGTGGCATCGGAGGTACCGTACTACAGGTATGTGCCCGACCCAGTTCTCGAAAATGGCAATGTCACGTTGTATTGGGATCGGTCTATCATCACTGACAGGACTATTGTTGCCAATAAGCCTGACATAGTGGTGATAGACCGACTAGAGCGTCGCGCAATGATTGTTGATATAGCGGTCCCCCATGACGAGAACCTCGTGAAGGCTGAGAGAGATAAGAAAAGCAAGTATCTTGATCTAGCGCGCGAGGTTGTCGACATGTGGGATGTGAATACAGCAATCATTGTGCCGATAGTCGTGACGGCCAATGGCATAATAGCCAAGAGCCTCGACGAACATCTTAGGAGGCTCTCGTTAGGCGGCTGGGTCAAGGGCCTGATCCAGAAAGCAGTACTGCTGGACACGGCTCGTATTGTTAGGAGGTTCCTCTCTCTGGAGCCCTGACCGCGGGTAGTTTGGACCCTGTTCCCGATACCGGTGGGCCTCTATTTTTATATTTTGAAATGTTTTTTTTTTGTAATTTGTTATAAAAATATTTAAAAATGTAAAAATATGTATATAAAATGAATAAATGGGATAATAATAATATTATAATCTGTGGCCTGACTTGTCAAGAGTGACATTCAAAAAATTCTTAGCTCTTCGTATTTTCTATAATTTATTTATCAAACCGTATTAAATCACCGTAATATCTGTATAAAATTAAATTTTAATAATGTTGACATATATATATATATATATTAAACCAAGAAGAAAACAAATAATATAATTACAATGCCAAACCATACAAAATCACATGTAAAATGACATAAGCTAAGAAGAAAATGCTCACGCGAAGCCAGGCCCGAGCCAAAAACACACGCCCAACATCTTCGGGTTCGTCGCTCAGCTCCGCCTCGCAGCCACCGGGATCCCCTACATCCATGAGTGAAGAGATCCTGGACGCTGCAGTAGCGTCGAGCTCGAGCGACGAATACTTCTCTCCGCCGACGACACCACCACCTGCGCGTCGACGGGGAGGACGCCGGCCGCCGGACAGCCTGGGACTTCGAGGCCCATCGGCCTCTGACAGGGTCCCCGCTCCCGGTGGAAGTGTGCAGCGCATGCGATGGACGCAATCAATTAACGAAAACGTCATGCGCGCATACTTTGGGGCTACAGAGGGGGGAAGTAAACTGACTGCGTACCGTGGTCGGATGCTCTCTCTGTTTCAGGTGCTTGAGCCAGCTGTCAACGTGTCGGCCCAACGTCTATCGGATCAGGTGCGGGTCATCCAGTGTAACCATATGCTGGATGACACCGTACTTGATAGACTGCGTGAGGAATCACGGAGTAGCCGTGTCTCGCTTGCCTTGCCTCCGGCCGCGGTGCAACTCCAACCCAGTGTATCTCCGCGACCCGACCATGTTGGTGAGGAAGACGACGACGGGGCTATATCCGTGAGTACCCAATGCAATGCACGATTGAGGAGCGCTTTTGAGTGTGCATTCCGAGAGTATCGTTCCACACCGCCTGAGCTTAGACCTCGACTACCTCGTCTGCCCATGCATAAGAAAAATAGGGCGCTGGTGTGTGCTCTAGATTCGCAGCTATCAAATGTGTTTGATAGCAGCAAAGATCTTGCCGATACCCACTCGATCTTGTACTGTGCGGCTGCAGCGGCATGTCGTGTAGCTAATGTCAAGTTTCCCAAAACTGACAGAGCTACACGACCAGCTATACCAGCTTGGCAGTACAGGATTGAGCATCGTATCGGTGAGGCTAGAGCACTCATCGGCAAGCTTATCTGCTTCAGGGAGGGCAACACTCGCCCTAGAGTGATGCGCTTTGTGAGGCGGGCGTTTTCGGGGACTGATATCAGTTCTCGAGATTATCTGTCCCGCGTCACAGAGCGTATCGACTTTCTGAAGCAGAAGATCTATGCATGGGCAAGCCGTATTCGTCGGTACAAGCGGCGAGTGGAGCGATACACTCAGAATCGCACATTCCAGAGCAACGAAAGGTGGGTTTATAGGGCTTGGGAGCGACCCGACCAAGGTGCGACTGACATGCGCCTACCAGATAATGACGCCATGTATTCGTTCTGGCGCGATATCTGGTCGGTGCCTGTCAGTCACACCGAGGGTGATTGGACTCGGGAGGTCGAGCAAGCGTGTGATCCGATACCACAAATGGGGGCAATTACCATCAGCCCCCAAGATCTGGCTCGTGCAGTCCGTCCGTTGCCCAATTGGAAATCTCCAGGGCCAGACGGACTGCAAAACTTTTGGATTAAGTGGTTCCAAAGTTCGCACGCTCGTATGGCATCTCAGTTCCAGTCTGCCTTAGAGTCAGGGTCACTGCCCCAGTTTCTAACGACAGGAATAACCCACCTGCTCCATAAATCGGGTAGTACTGTGGAACCTAAAAATTATAGACCGATAACATGTTTACCGACGGTCTATAAAGTTCTTACATCCATTCTGAGAGCGAAAATTAATCAACATATTGACAATAACTCCATCATGTCTGCTTCTCAGAATGGATGTAAGAATGGGTCCCGCGGTACTAAGGAGCTGCTCCTCATAGACATTGCTATTAGCCAACAGGTTCGCCGTTCCCGCAAGGATCTGGCGACATGTTGGATAGATTACAAGAAGGCCTATGACTCAGTGCCACATACATGGCTCATGAGGGTGCTGGAGTTGTATAAAATTGATGCAACACTGCGCGCCTTCCTGACGTCATGTATGGGGCAGTGGAGGACGGTCCTTCACTATCCAGGATGTCGACAGATTCAGGAAAATAGCGAACCTATAAGGATTGAGCGCGGAATATTTCAGGGCGACAGTCTGAGTCCTCTGTGGTTTTGTTTAGCCCTGAACCCTCTCAGTACATTGCTGGAGGGTTCGGGCCTGGGCTATCGGTTGAGAAGAGGTGGTCAGGTCATATCACACCTCCTTTACATGGATGATCTGAAGCTCTTTGCCCCCAATAACTTTCAACTGATGAAGTTACTGAAGGTGACAGAAACCTTCAGTGACGCCATCAGGATGGAATTTGGTGTGGACAAATGTGCAGTCATGCATGTAAAGCGAGGGGAGATTATGGAATCCGTGGGAATACAACTCTCGGATTCCATACACCTTCGATCCCTTTCCTCAACCGAAACTTACAAGTATTTGGGTATGTCAGAAGCATTAGGCATCAATGCTAGTGACGTGAAACAGTCGTTGAAGGAACGCTTCTTTGGCCGCCTGAATAAAGTACTAAATAGTCTTTTATCAGGCGGAAACAAGGTGCGCGCCTTCAACGGCTGGGTCATGCCGGTCTTGATGTATTCTTTCGGCATACTCAAATGGACTCAGACAGAACTTGACGCCCTGGATAGGAGAGTCCGCACGCTGCTTACCGCAAATCGTATGCATCACCCACGGTCATCGGTCATGAGACTGTATATCCCGCGGAAGTGTGGTGGTCGAGGCTTTTTAAATGCTAAGACCCTGCACAACCGCGAGGCATGCAGTCTTAGGGAATACTTCCAGGCCGCCGACGTGGGTATGCATCGAGATGTGGTAGCGGTGGACAAGGGCCTTACCCCGCTCTCCTTGGCTAACGAGAACTGGCGCAAACCTATAGTATTAGATACTAATGACCGCAGGGAGGTATGGCAGAGCAAGGAGCTTCACGGACGCTTCTTCCGGGTCCTACATGGGCCCGATGTAGATCTTTTAGCGTCCGTGGGCTGGCTGCGATTTGGTGACCTTTTCGGGGAAACCGAAGGTTTTGTCTTTGCGATTATGGACGAAGTTATGATGACGAACAACTACCGGAAATACATTGTGAAGGATGGCACAGTTGACATCTGTCGGGCATGTCACCGGCCGGGTGAATCTATCCGTCACATTATCTCCGGTTGTTCTAGTCTGGCTAACGGAGACTATTTGCATAGACACAACCTTGTAGCCAGGATTATCCATCAGCAACTTGCTCTTAAATACAATCTTGTGGAATCGGAAGTGCCTTACTATAAGTATGTGCCCGACCCAGTTCTCGAAAATGGCAATGTCACGTTGTATTGGGATCGGTCTATCATCACTGACAGGACTATTGTTGCCAATAAGCCTGACATAGTGGTGATAGACCGACTAGAGCGTCGCGCAATGATTGTTGATATAGCGGTCCCCCATGACGAGAACCTCGTGAAGGCTGAGAGAGATAAGAAAACCAAGTATCTTGATCTAGCGCGCGAGGTTGTCGACATGTGGGATGTGAATACAGCAATCATTGTGCCGATAGTCGTGACGGCCAATGGCATAATAGCCAAGAGCCTCGACGAACATCTGAGGAGGCTCTCGTTAGGCAGCTGGATCAAGGGCTTGATCCAGAAAGCGGTACTACTGGACACGGCGCGTATAGTCAGGAGGTTCCTCTCTCAGGAGCCCTGACCACCGGTAGCTTGGACCCTGTTCCCGATACCGGTGGGCTACTATTTTTGTATTTTTAAATGTTTTTTTTATTTTATTTTTTATAGAATAATATTTAAAAATGTAAAAATATGTATATAAAATGAATAAATGGATAATAATAATATAGCCTTTTATTCAGATCTCTTAGAACAATTAATTTTTAGCTTATGTAAAGGACTAGCATTAAAATCTTAAACTTAATAGATATGAATAAATCTAAACTAATATTTGTTGCTTGGTTATCTTTTCTAGATCTGTTTGCCAGTCGGCAAAGGCCTCCTCCAACCTTTTCCATTCCTTTCTTTCTTGAGCCACTCTGTTCCATGTGACTCCTGCCACTTGTCTAACGTCATCGTCCCACCTTTTCTGTGGTCGGCCTCTTTTCCTTTTGCCTTCCCTTGGGTACCGGGTCTATCCCACTAGTCCCAGTGGCCCAGTCCCACCATGGGACAAGTGGGAAAATATATCCCACTTGTCCCATGATGTCACCCTTTTGCTCCATTTGTCGTGTCCTCTTACCAGGTGACCAGCCCATCGCCATTTGAGTCTTTTGATTTTGCTTATTACATCGGTAGTTTTTGTTTTGATTCTAATGACGATTTTTTTTACTCTGTCGGACTTTTTAATGTTTAGCATACTCCTTTCCATTGCATACTGGCAAGTTGCTAGTTTGTTTGAGGTGACCTGATTTAAAGACCATGACTGACACCCGTACGTAAGGACAGGTAGTATGCAGGTGTCAAAAAGTTTGCTTTTTAGGTTTATATGGAGCTCTTTATCTTTCATAGCCTCTCTTAGACTCCAGTATGTCTTCCAGCCATTTGTAATTCTTCTGTCCACTTCCTTCTGCATAGGATCTTTTTGAGTTATGAGCTGCCCTAGATATACGTACTCGTCTGTATAGTTGATTTCAGTGTTTCCTAGATCTATAGTATGTTTGTGCCCGTTTGTCATCGCTCTAGTTTTTCCCGGATTCATTGCCAGCCCTACTCTCTCACTTTCTTTCGCAAGTTCTTTTATCATTCTGGTTAAGTCTTCTGCTGTTTTTGCCAATAACACTATGTCATCAGCAAATCTTAAGTGCGATAGCAGTTGACCGTCTATATTAATTCCGAGATGTTCCCAATTGAGTCTTCGGAAGATTGATTCTAATACTGCGGAGAATAATTTCGGAGATAGAGGGTCTCCCTGCCTTACGCCTTTTTCTACTCTGAAAGGAGTACTTTTCTTTTCTAGTTGGATTCTTGCTCTGCTGCAGCTATATATATTTCTTATTAATCGAATGTACTTGTGCTCAGTTCCTTGTTCTAGTAACGCCTCCCATATTTTGTCATGATGTAGAGAATCGAATGCTTTACTATAATCAATGAATGCGATGTAGTATGTGAGTTGGTAGTCGTTGTATTTCTCCAGAATTTGACGCACTACGTGAATGTGGTCGATCACTGAGTAGTCTTTGCGGAATCCTGCTTGCTCTATAGGTTGGTTTTCGTCTAGGGTTCTTTCGATCCGTTTTAAGATGATCTTAGCAAATATCTTATATACATTGGACATAAGACTTATAGGGCGATAGTTTCCTATGTCATATTTATCACCTTTCTTATACAGTAGGATGATGAGAGACTCGGTCCATTGCTGGGGGATGATTTCTGTATTCATGATATCATTGAATATATCTGTGAGGACAGGTAGCAGTATCTCTTTGCTATTTCTTAAGATTTCATTGCTTATGCCGTCAGGCCCGGGTGCTTTCTCACTCTTTTGGGTATCGATAGCCTTACTGACTTCAGCTTGGAGAATACTGGGGGTATTCGATTTTTCCACTAGACTGATTTCAGCTTGCGTAGTGTTGTTTTGATAAAGATTTCTGTAGTATGACGTAGCTGTTTTTAATATGTCAGTTCTGTGATAATCGAATTTTCCTCGGTTGTCTTTCATTTTTACGATCCAGTTCTTCGTGCCGGTCAATTCTTTGAGTGCTTTTTTAGTTCCACCGGTTTTCCGTATGTAATTTTCGATCGTTCGCATCCTTCGTTGTTTCCTATCCTCTCTGATATTTTCCTTGATATCTTTGCTGATTTTGGCTAATTTCTGTCTTCTGTTTTGAGTACTTCTTTCGTTAATAAGGTGATTTCTTTCTTCTAGGAGTTTTATAGTGGCTGTTGATAGTTTTTCTTTTGCATCAATTTTCCTATCTGCTATGAGTTTAGTTTGGGTTTTGATAATATTCTCTATATAATTGTATTTACCTTGGGTTTCTAGTTCCTTAGTGTTCTCTTTGAAGTCTCTAAGTTCAGCTCTTAGGGCTGTTGTTATTTGCTCTAATTGCTGTTCGTCGAGTCTTATGTTTCCTGAGTCTTGTCTCGGTCTAGTCTTCTTTGGTTGTTTTATTTTGAGCTCAGTTCTAAGTAGCCTATGGTTGGTGTTGAAGTTAAATCTTTTAATGACGGTAAAGTTTGCGAAGTAGCTGTTTCTGTTGGTCATAATAAAATCAATTTCATTTTTTGTTTTACCATCCGGCGAGATCCAGGTCCACATGCTCTTTCGGTTCTTCTTGAACATAGTATTTAAGATTGTTAATTTGTTTTCTAGCGCGAAGTTTGTAATTTTTTCCCCATTTCTGCTTCTGGTCTTGTTACTATATGAAAATTGTCCTAGTATTGCGTTTTCTCCTGGGCGTCTTGCTCCAATTTGGCCATTGAAGTCGCCCATGACTATAAGATTTTTGTGGGTATGCTCTTGTATGGCTTCGTTTAAATTATGGTAGAAGTTATTTATCGTTTCCAAATTTGATTGCTCTGTAGGTGAATATATTTGTACAATAGACCACGGTTTTTTATATCCTGGTAGTTTCAAATTCATAATCGCTATGCGTTCTGAGATTCCTATGAATTCTTCCACATATTGTTTTAAATGTTGTTTAATAATAAAGCCTACCCCATATTGGCCTTGCGACTCCCCTATTTGGTATAGTAAATAGTCTGGATGACAAGTAATACTTTCACCCATTCTTCTCACTTCGCTCAAACCAATTATGTCCCATTTGATAGATTTTAGCGCATATGTCAGTTCCGTAAGATTTTCTTCTTTGCCCAAGGTGAGTACATTGAGGGATGCTATGTAAACTACTGGTTTTCGGTGATTGTTATCTTTAGATGTTGGAGGGTTGTGGTCGCTTTCCCCCTCGAGGACCAGTCGGCTTGGGGGAGTTCTTTCCTTTTTTGTTTCTTTATTGGCATTTTCTTTGGTTGGTTTTGGTTTCCGTTTGCCGTTCTTTAGTTGCTATTGGTTTTTATTAGTATTAGGCATGTTCGAAAGGGAGCTGGATCTATGTCGCATTAAATCAAAAGCATTTGTCCTGTTTTTCTTCATTGTGTTTACGGTTTGTTGCTTTTTTGGTTGATTATTGTCTGAAGAAGGTGAAGCGGATTTTTCCCTTTTCCTTTTCTCTTGGCTGTAGTTGTTCTCTTTAACAATTAATTTATCATATTTCAGATATGCTATATTGCCTTTTTGTCTCTCTTCAATTAACTTGGCTTGCAGCTCTTTTCTTTTTTCTAACACATCCTTAGAGTAGTCTTCCGCAATATATATAGTTTTTAGGTTCTTTTTACTTTTGATAATTTCGGTCTTTTTCCAGTTGCTTATAGACGAACACAGTACCGGTCTCGGTTTGTTGCTCTCTCTCATTCTTTTTCCTAAGCGATAAATTTTGTTGATATCGTATTCTTCCATTTTAATATTCAAATCTTGGTTTAAGGTTTCTTTGAGTTTTTGTACTAGTTCATAAGAGGATTTTTCGTTTTCTTCTAAGCCGAATACTATAATATTATTGTTTTTCTCAGCCCTCTTAAGATAATCTATTTCTTTTTCCAGTTTTTCTACTTTAGTTTTCAAGTTCTTATTTTCTTCTATAATAGGGATTAGTTTCTCATTCATCTTTTCCATAATACTATTTGTTATAGAGTCCTTCAATTCAGCATTTTGACTTTGCATCTCTATTTTCATTTTTTCAAATAATATTTGAAATTGACCTTCCATCTTATGTTTTATTATCTACGCGTAACGAGACGCAATAGTAGAATATGGTAGAAATATTTTTCTCAATTAGCAACACTGTTTAATATGTCAAGTTTATTGACGTTTACGACAAGTGTCATTGAGCGAACGATTTGTTGTTTTCGTGTTTTCTAACCTCTAAACCAATAGTTGATATTGTGGTTGTAGATCCGCGATGGATTCCAATAATCGCACTTTACTGTATGTTTTTAGTCACTTCCAAGAGGTTCCAGTACTGTATCAACGTATACCAGCAACCAGAAATTACGTTTAATATTTTATTTCACTTAAATTCACTATACTCCATTTATTATAGCATTAGACAAAAGAGGCTCGCAGAAGCAGGAGTACGAAACCTTTTATTTTCAAGTCAAGTTCAAACAATTTTAATAAATAATGTGAGAATGTGATTTTTTTGTAAGTAACAATGTATGGCATACAATAAAGCGTATTCTATCTATCTACTCTTCACGATGCTTGGATAGGTACATGAAATAAAAAAAAAACTAGTAACAATCAGTTTATTAAAAACAACTTTATCACAATATGCCCGTATTATGTTTTCAATATACCAAATAAATACGATACAAAATACCACGTAACAATTTAGTCACTGCTACCATCAGTCATCACAAATTATAATAATTAATTGACATGGGTGGTAACAAAAGTCATAATTTTAACTATAATAATAAAGTGGCCATAAGATCTTTTTCCTCAAAAGGAATATTTTTGCTTTTTAGCCACTACTGAATATCTTCCTTTCGTGTGGCTGTAGTTGGCAGCTTCTCCAATTTCCTCGAATGATATGGCGCATTATCCATAAAAATAACTGCACCACTCTCGACTTCAGATAATATTAATTAAAACTACTTTTCAAAATAGTGTGCATCCATTTCAGAATGGTCTCTCTCATAGTCTCCATCACCCTTTTTGGCTTCAAATATTAATTCACCATCCATCAAAAACCCACCCGTTGATCCTGTGAAATGAAATAAAAGCAAATCAATAATTGTGTACCGGTGGGGTAGATTACTTGATCACTGGTAAAAGATTTTAACCTTTTATGTAACAACCGAAATAAACATCATTACTGTCATTGAACAGGTTAATCTACAACCATAAACATCTTTCTCCGAGGTGAGGCATTAAGACTTAACCAGTTTTCAGTGACGGAGAACGGAGTGATCATTTTATTAATGATTTGGTAATGTCACATTGCCAAATCATTAATTGAAATCATTAATTTAAATGTTGATCAATTCTTGATTTAAATGTATTTCTTTTGAAATTATCAAAATAAATACATTTAAATAAAGTTTTACCAATATGGCCAATGATAAGCCGTCTTCCAATTTTTTCTTGATTTATTTGTATAAAGTGCTTCTTTTAAAATCAGGTAGAGACTCATCGCTATTAACGGCTTCCAGAATCTTGTACAACGTTGGTAACTCATTATCAAATAAAAAAGAATGAATTTTACTTCGTATTCCACTTAACATTATATCATCATAATCGTCAGATTTTGAGTATTTCCGTTGGCCAGGAGGGATGATGCAGGCGACCTTCTGTATTGTACTTGTTCAGTACATTATAGACTGTTGCACGAGATATGCCTATAAAATAAGATTAATAATGTAGGTTATTAACTCACAAAGCAAACTTACTTTCAGATACATTTATTTGTAATAATAATGTTATGATCCTTACCTGCATTTTCTGCAGTTTTGATAATTAACTGCGTCCTATAAGCAGGAGTACCTTCGGGCCTGGACCCCTTAACATCTTTATAAATATTTATGACTGGTTTTTTTTCTGCAGCACGAAGCGGTGTTTGCTTTGTTCTCTTTTTCTTGGGAGACAATATTTTAACGTCTGGATCAACGTTGGGGCCACGTATGTTTCGCTGTTGACGCTGATCACCGTTACTAACAGTTACAGAGCGTACATGTTGCGCTTGCAAGCCACTCGGGCCTGCAACGGGATCGTCCCTGTCAATATTTCAACAAAACGTACCGCTTTGTACGAGCAACACAAAACTAACACTAATAACGATAAGAAAACAATAACAACAGAAAAACAGTAACAAATAACAACTAAACCACGAAAATTCAGCAATAACAACGGGAAAAGGCGTAGCATTCACAAGTATCCACAAGCGAATGACAGTATGACAATTGACAACTGCAGATTATTTACGCAATTTGACGGATAGGTGACATCATAAACCGACAAAATAAAAAAACATGTGCAGCCACAGCTTATGAACGGAACAGGTAACATTTTAGATTTGGTTGAGTTATATTGACATGAAAAACGTTACCGGTACTGTCCGCCCCTGCTTCTTTTAGATTTTAAACATTGACACGACATTATTTTATGTAAAAACTAAATAATATTAAATGAAGGCCTTGTAATTTCAGAAGGTGGATAGGTTAGATAGATGCAGTTAAGTGTGACAGCTGTTATTTAAATTAATTATATTTAACTTCACATCAATCTTGACTGTAATAGTGTTTGTTGTATTTTTATTACAAAGTGTGCACCTAAAAGAGCCTTTTTTAACTTCTGTCTAATGCTATAGTAAATGGAGTATAGGAGTTTATCACTACGATGTTGACAGTTCGGATGCCGGAAACGGTACCTATAGATTAAGCCTTAAAATTACCTTGATTGATAGAGCGAGATGGCTAATTGGCAGCTCCATGTAAATATTAAGGACAAAAGATTATTTTTTGTCTTTGTCACCGTGGCCGGTTTCTGTTGTTTGTCAAACTCTAATACAATGGCAGGTTTGACAAACAAACTCGGTTTTGTTTGATTTTCTATGATTTCGTGGTATTATGTGTTAATTGAGACAAGGAATTTGGGTTATTTATAGATAATAAGTGTCAGTGCGATGGTGGGTTGTAGTGTTCTTGTTCTAACACCAGAACTAACTATTGCCGTCTCATGTGCGGCCACGCCAGTGCTTAATCTATAGGTCTTAGATAAAGTAGGTATAGATTAAGCCTTAAAATGACCTTGATTGATAGAGCGAGATGGCTAATTGGCAGCTCCATGTAAATGATAAGGACAAAAGATTATTTTTTGTCTTTGTCACCGTGGCCGGTTTCTGTGGTTTGTCAAACTCTAATACAATGGCAGGTTTGACAAACAAACTCGGTTTTGTTTGATTTTCTATGATTTCGTGGTATTATGTGTTAATTGAGACAAGGAATTTGGGTTATTTATAGATAACGAGCAGTTGCCCGCGGCTTCGCTCCCGTGGGCCACCCCACAGGACCCGTTTTCGGGATTAAAAAATAGCCTATGTTACTCAGGAATAACGTAGCTTTCTATTGGTGAAAGAATTTTTTAAATCAGTCCAGTAGTTTCGGAGCCTATTCGGTACAAACAAACAAACAAAAAAATCTTTCCTCTTTATAATATTAGTATAGATAAGTGTCAGTGCGATTGTGGGTTGTAGTGTTCTTGTTCTTGTTGTAACACCAGAACTAACTATTGCTGTCTCATGTGCGGCCACGCCAGTGCTTAATCTATACCTACTTTATCTAAGCTATAGGTACTTTATCTAAGGGTCTTTTTCTCTGTGCTAGGGTCCGCAAAAAGCATCGATATCTGAGTAATATGAGTATCAATGCTTTCAATTCGATGCCTAGTATTTTTATATCTACTCGATACGTTAACTCTAGTATTTTAAGTATCGAAACATTTACAATTACTTGATAAATTCAATTTACATGAAAATGTTTGTAGTTTTTACAAGCTTTTACAATTTTTGTATACACTTTCACTTGTCCATAAATAAGGGACTCCTCGGTCCCGGTGTCTGTACAAATCTTGGAAGTCAAATTTGACCCACTTTCCAGTGTCCGATTGAGCTGAAACTTGGCACACACGTTGTGTTGACGATGCTACGTCGATTGCTCAGTTACAGGAGCGAATAAATAAAAAGCGTGAACTATAATAACCTGGTGTAATTACAAAAATACAATATCCGAATTAAAATGTAGTGTCTTCGTCGTGGTAAGAATTTGAGTGCGCGATGCTCGGAGCGGGAGACGTGCCAGCGCCGCCCGCGCCTCCCGCGCGCCCTCTCATACCCCGCGCGCCTCCAACCAATCGCAGGCAGGCCATGCATAGACATGCTCCCCGGGTTGAAGTGGACTTCAAAGAGGAAGTGGACAGATGTTGTTGAAGCCGCGCCGAATCGTCCCTCTCTTCGTCTTCAGATCCGCGACCCTCGTGACGCCATCGCTGCCGGGGTACACCTGCACGACGCGTCCCAGCAACCAGCAGAGTGGCGGAAGCGCCTTGTCCTTCACAAGAACAAGCGATCCCAACGCTATGTCACCGTTGGTAGAAGCAGGCCATCTCGTTTTCTGCTGTAGATTTGAAATGTATTCGAGATTAAACCTTTTCCAAAAGTGTTGCTTGATGCATTCCACACGCTGGTAGCGCTCCAAACGATTGATGTTGGCGTCGGTGATCTGTGGATTTGGAACCGACATTAGTGAGCGTCCAATAAGGAAATGAGAAGGAGTAAGGGCAGAGAAGTCGAGAGGATTAGTGGAAAGAGGAGTAAGGGGCCTTGAATTTAGAATTGCCTCTATTTGAGTTAGGCACGTAGCCATTTCCTCGTAAGTAAAATGAGTAAGCTGCAAGATTCTTTTTAAATGATGTTTCGTTGAACGAACCGCAGCCTCAGCGAGGCCGTTAAAGTGTGGAGAATAAGCCGGTGCAAACCTGAATTCTATGCTTTCCTGAGCCATTTCATGTGCAACATCAGAACCCTGCAAAAATTTATATAGTTCATTACTTGCTCCGACAAAATTTGTACCATTATCGGACAAGATAGTACGTGGCCTGCCGCGACGTGCGACAAAACGATTTAAAGCAGCTCTGTAAGCTTCTTTAGATAGGTCCGTGACAAGCTCGAGATGCACAGCTTTGGTAGCCATGCATATAAAAATGCACAGGTAGGACTTTATTAATCTAGATCCCCGACCTTTCCGGTCAGATATCAGTATGGGCCCAGCATAGTCGACGCTACTATTAAGAAAAGGAAACTCCAAGGTGCTTCTAGTGTTAGGTAACTGTCCCATGATTGGCTGCACATTTTGAGCTTTAAATCTAAAGCATTTTAAGCATTTGTTCACAGTTACCTTAGCAAGATTTCTGCCCCCCAGAGGCCAATAAGTTTGGCGAATAGTCGACAAAAGCAATTGTGGACCTGCATGTAGTAGTTTTTGATGTTGCATTTGAAATAATAATCTCGTTAAATGATGCTTACTACAGAGTAAAATTGGATGTTTTACGTCGTATTCATACGGGGAGTTATCTAGTCTGCCCCCTACACGAATAATATTGTCACAGTCTAAAAAGGGAGTCAAAGAAGTTAACCTGTTTTTAAGTGACAATGGCTTCCCGGATTTGAGGACAGCGTACTCATTTGGGAACATTTCAGATTGAGCTACACGTAACATAAGAAACAAGGCCTTTCTAAGTTCATCAGCAGAAAGGGAACCTATTATTTTAGAATTATTATTTTGTAAGTTGTAAATAAATCTTAGAATGTAAGCTACGACGCGTTGTAAATCATTGAAGTTAGAATGTTTGTGAGTTAACTGTTGTATGATTGAACTACAAGTTAGATTCGAACTAGTATTACTACTATTATGACTATCTACTAAGTTACAAATTACTTCTGGTAGATCTTGTTTCACGTATTTATTTGGCTGTTGTGGCCAAGCATTTTCATTATTCAATAAAAACCGAGGGCCTGACCACCAAAGTGCAGAATCGCTGATGAGATCAGCCTTCAGCCCACGAGAGACAAGATCCGCCGGATTGTCCTTAGACGGCACGTATCTCCACTTAGTACCCGAGCTACTTTCTTGTATCTCGTTGACACGATTTCTAACGAAAGGCTTTAGCTGCTGGGCAGGTGTAGACAACCATCCCAGCACTATTGTGGAATCACACCAATAGTGAAATCGGTGGATATGTAACGTGAGAGAATCTCTTACTTTTGTGCACAACCTGGAACCCAACAGAGCCCCACACAGTTCTAACCGTGGAGTAGTCGTAGGCCTGATTGGTGCCACACGGCTTTTGGAAGTTAACAGGTGAACAGTGACTGCACCTGAACTGGTTACAGAACGAATGTATAGACATGCGCCATAAGCCCTTTCTGATGCGTCTGTGAATACGTGAATTTCATGGGTTATGGAATTATTACATGAAATCCATCGCGGAATTTTGATGTAGTTTAAACAAGGCAAGGTACTCGCAAATACTAGCCATGAATCTGCAACCTCCTGCGACACTTCGTCATCCCACTCACATTTGTGCGTCCAGAGTTTCTGCATTAATATTTTTGCTTCGACAATGCAGGGACTCACTAGTCCTAGTGGGTCGAATATCTGACTAATTACTGATAAAATGTATCGTTTGGTTATTTTGCTATTGGATTCGATATGAATTGAGAACCCTAATTTATCAGAATCGCATAACCAATGTACACCTAACGTTTTAGAAGGAGTATTGTTGTCTGAAAGATCTAATATCAAACTACTCGAGTTATATGAACTATCTAATTCTTTTAAAATTTCTGGGCTATTTGACTGCCACTTTCTTAAATTAAATTTAGCGGACGCCAGAATAGCCCGCGTGTTCTTACACAAATCTAGTGCACCTGAAATTGTGTCTGAACCGCTAAGATAATCGTCTACATAAAAATCATGCTGAATAGAACGCTTGACTAAAAGATCCGATGCTTTATCAGCTAAGCTCACTAAACACTTAGTGGCCAAATATGGAGCCGACGCTGTACCGTACGTCACCGTGTTTAATGTATAAGTTTTTAGCGGTTCCGTAGGATTTTTACGAAAAACTATCTGTTGTAGTGACCTTTGGATAGGATTCACTTCAATAGCCCGATACATTTTTTCGATATCTGCCGAGATCACAAATTTATGCTGTCGAAACCGCAATAAAATAGCAAGTAAATCATCCTGAACGGTTGGACCTACAAACTGCAAGTCATTTAGTGATATACCTGTAGTTGTTTTTGCAGATGCATCAAACACGGTGCGTAACTTAGTAGTAGTACTAGACTCCCGCATGACCCCATGGTGAGGCAAAAAATATTTGACCTCACCTGCTAGCTTCAAACTAGAATCATTTTCTGTCATATGACCTAAACTTTCGTACTCTGACATGAAGTCTAAGTACATTGACTTGAACTTAGGCTCACGTTCAAATCGTTTCTCTAACGACAAAAAACGTCGTTTTGCGATACCGTATGAATCGCCTAATGCAGAAGGATCAGACTTAAAGGGTATTGTGACCACAAAACGACCGTCGGCCTTATGTTTTGTATTTTTATAAAAACTATCTTCGCAAACCCTTTCTTCCAAAGAGAGGGAGTGCTTTTCAGATACTGTGTCTAGTTCCCAGAATTTTGATAAATCTGTACTGGGCTTAGTTTTAGCTAGATTACAGAAATGTGAATGGGACGTACGTGAGTGACAGCTTACTGAGCCTGAAACTAACCATCCCAGTTTACTCTCACATAACCTTGGTTGGTTCTTGCCTAGCTTTATGTGGTTGGCTGATATAATGCTCCAAAAAACATCTACACCGACCAATATATCTATAGCTGATGGTGTATTAAATGTCGGATCCGCCAGCTGTAGACCCACCGGTATGGTTATCCGCTTTAAACTAATTGGAGTTGACGGCAAAAGGTGTGTGATTTTTGGTAAAATTAGACAGTCAATGTTAATCGAATAGTCACCGCAATTAGACTCAATTGTTAGACTGCAAGATTGTGCACTAGTACTAGTTTGGTTGCCAATACCTGTTATCGTGGAGCACGTGCCGTTTCGGGACAAACGCAGCTTATCACATAAGTTCTCGGTAATAAAATTGGCTGTACTACCGCAATCCAGTAGGATTCTTGCGTCGCTCCTTTCACCGTTGGCGCTCACCGCCTTCACCATCGCTGTGGAAAGCAAAACATACGAGCGAGTATCTGGTTGCACATTGATGGAATCGTTAGCAGAAAGAGCAATACTTGGGTTTTGTGAGGGAGGGGTTTCTGGGCATTCCATGTGTAATAGGGTGTTATGCCTAGCTGCACAGTACCTGCAGTGGGCCATTCTGCACCTTTTTTCATTATGACCTAATCTTAGGCAGTTAAGGCAAACCTTGAGGTCCTTGGCCTTTTTATTACGTTCTTCTATTGTTAACCTTTTAAAAGACTCACAAACATATAGAAAATGATCGCCGGAACACATAGGACATTTGAATTTATTTTTCTCTAAACTAGAATTAGCGTTATTATTACCTTTATTTGTTAAATTCTGTGAAACTATAGCAAAACTTTTTGATTTATTGTTATTATTGTTTGTTTTGTTACTATGCTTGTTGTTATCTTCCAATGTTTCCAGTAAGTCAGCCTTGTTGTTAATAAATGTAGTAAATTGAGCAAGTGTGGGAGTACCAGATAAAGTATTTCGATACTCTTCCCAATATCTACTCGTATTGGAATCTAATTTAATTGACATCATGTATATGATGATAGTATTCCAATGCTGAGTAGGTTCATCCATTGACTTGAGCGCTCTTATATTTTTATTCGTTTCATCTATAAGACGACGCAAAGCAACACTAGATTCAGTCGCGACTGGTTCGACATCAAATAAAGCCTGCATGTGTTTGTCTATGAGTAGACGGCTGTTATTGTATCTTTCACACAATAAGTCCCATGCTAATTGATAATGCGCCGCCTTAAAATCAATATTTTTAATAACTTCGGCTGCCTGACCTTTTAAGGAAGCGCGTAAATAATGGAACTTATTTATGCTGTCGATACAAGGGCTATCGTGTATTAAAGAAATAAAAGTGTCCCTAAACTCTAGCCAACACTGATAACTGCCATCAAAGCGTGGTAAATCTATTTTAGGTAATCTAACAAAATTATGTTTAGTCCCACCTGACATTTCCTCAGACCCTGCCACGGTACCTTCAGAGTTACTACGGCGATGCTTGCCATCCGATCCGGATAGCAAACTACGCCCCAACGCTGCCAGCACGTAGTACTGCTGCTCAAACTGGCTTCTCGCCGCGTAGGCCTCGTCCGGCTTGTCCGACGACACCTCGATTTCTGTCTGCAATTCGTCAAATTCGGTGTACATAGCTTCAAATTTTTCTAAGCGGGTTTCTAGCTCGATTATTTGCAACTTGGAAAGATTGTCGCAGCTTTTAAGCACATTTAAATGAGCCGTAAAGTTTGTAAGCTTGGCCTTCATAGAACTGCGTTTTTTCACTAATTTGTCGGCCATTTTTCCGTTAAGTGAAAATGACTCGGCAAAAAAAATTCAAATTTAAAATAACGGTTAAAAAAATAACGGTAAAAAAAAATGCAATGAAATAAGCTCGAAGATAACTATACAGAATACAGCGCACTAAGCAACGCACAAAATGAACAGCTGTTGCCTTGTAAATATGTCAAGGTCACGCTATGCGTTGCACTAACTCGCACAACCGTTATAAAAAAGCTACTTATAAGCGAGCAAATATTTTGCATATAAAGATGAAAGACGTAGTAAAACTACTTAGAGAGTGAAAATCGCTATTAACTAACTCAATAGGGCAATGAATTGGGAAGAAATAGAAAGAATAGCGTTATAAAAACAAAAACTGAAAATATGGATTAGGAAATAGACAGATAAAAGGAATAATTGGAACGATCTCACGGTTATCCGAGTCCTTATCCACAATCTTCTATGCGACTTCAAATCTTCAACCGTAGGCGACGATGACTTGCTTTATTCGAACGAAGCGACGCGGGTTCAATGTCCACCAACGTCTAGGTCTTGTATTCTTGCAAACGCCAAATCTTCCTGCTGTAATGTTCTACTTGCGAAGGACCATATGTTGACGATGCTACGTCGATTGCTCAGTTACAGGAGCGAATAAATAAAAAGCGTGAACTATAATAACCTGGTGTAATTACAAAAATACAATATCCGAATTAAAATGTAGTGTCTTCGTCGTGGTAAGAATTTGAGTGCGCGATGCTCGGAGCGGGAGACGTGCCAGCGCCGCCCGCGCCTCCCGCGCGCCCTCTCATACCCCGCGCGCCTCCAACCAATCGCAGGCAGGCCATGCATAGACACGTTGCTTACTCGTGACAATGCAATATTTAGTTTTAAACTGGGCTAAAAACAGGCTAAAAATATTAAAAAATATCAGTTATTGTTGACTTGACATTTGACACTGCTTGACAGTTGACACTGTGGTTGACAGTTTGACACTCACAAAATGTCAAAAGTAGTGGTGGGACAGAGTTTGTGGTGGGAGTTCAACTTATAGCACCTAGGTGCGTTCGACCCACGGGACCTCCTCACTGCAGACTGTGCAACCCCATCCACCTCCCGGACATGACGCTTGAGTAAGCAGTATCAGTCTACACGCTGCTTACTCAAACAATAACACTGCCCACCCCACACGGCATCCATGGCGTGAAGTTTGTTCTAAGTTAATATAGACACATCTCACGTCGTAAACATTCATTACTATACAGATACACTCGCCAGTACACTTGCACCGAATAGCGTCGCGAGTACATCGCACGCTATTGGTTCATGGGCGGTGTAACTCAGAACATTGCCGCTCCTACACACATTTACGGTGGCGCTAGTAGTCACTTACATTTCTAAACTGTAGGTTCGTCCAAGCCGGCACTCCTGCCGCTGGTTACCTTCGCTGGGCCTCCCAGAGTACGCTCTGGGTTTCACCTGGTGGGGGTTCACGGCACCCTGGCGGTCCCGCCAGGGTGCCGTGAAAAAGCGGCGAGACGTTCAGAAACGCTCGCCGCCGAGGCGCGCCTACAGTCACATACAACAAAGTAAACATAGCGAGCGAGAATTTTTAGCAATTCTCGCTCGCA
This sequence comes from Anorthoa munda, assembly GCA_945859665.1. Taxonomy (NCBI): domain Eukaryota; kingdom Metazoa; phylum Arthropoda; class Insecta; order Lepidoptera; family Noctuidae; genus Anorthoa; species Anorthoa munda. Next base: position 50,148,333 of record OX243895.1, on the reverse strand, counting down.
CGAAGCTGGGTCCAATGGACCACCCAGCGACGGTTTCGTAGCTGCGAACCACGGTGCTGCACCCGCGGCCAGGGAGCAATGCTCCGTTACCGCTCGCCTCGCCCCCTGCTGACGGGGGCGACGCGACTTCCACTTATGGCGTTCGACGACGAACCGTTTCTAGATACAGTTTTGACTTTTGTGTTCACCACACATGTGGCATACTATTGATGCTAATGAAATTTGGCCTTATTCTCCTCATATTTTTTTTATTTGATTGTTTCTTGAAATGACAAGATGAATACATCGCATTCTTTGTAGGAGTGACGACCAGCAAATGCACAAGAAGAGCAGTGTCGCTCGCTTCCGCAAGCCGAAGCCTTAGCAGAATGGTTTTAAAGACACTTATAATATTGCAATAATGGTGGTACGTATGCCTTCACCTCGGATCTAAATAGTTTTATATAGGGTTGGCAAAAAATCGACAGATTTTTTTTGGCCTCAGCCGCCTTTCTGAATGATTATTCTATTTTGTGCGCATTTATTCTCACATACACTCCTTTTCTTGTTGTTTTCTCTTAGCGTGGAAAAATGCTCTTGCATACTGCGCTACCACGGGGAGATAGCGCAGGGAATCCAACCCTTTCCCCGGCGGGTTCCCGCATTGTCGAGGCGGGGGGGCTCAGTAGCCATGTCTTGGTCACCCACGGTAAAGGGGCCGCTCGTCAGGGCTTTTGCCGATTAAGCCGACGACGTAGCGGCCAACAGGCGACATCGCAACTGCGGCAGGGCGCGAAATCATATGGAATATCCCAGGTCTCATACGATATTGCGGCTGAGGGTTAGGTTAAACTCCACGGTCCAACCCACTTAAACTTCACGGTGTCCTCCTGTGTCGCTTATGGCGGAAGCACGGGCACGCGTTAGCACTCACCGCGGCTGTCCGTCACCGGGCCCCTTCTTTGGGTGTACCACCTACTACATACTCTGAATTTATTGATGTTTTCCAATAATGTCTTTTATAATTTGGTTTAGTAAAAATGTTATAATAAACTTATTATTACTTTCGTTTCTTATTTTCCCCCGGCTCTGGCGGCTCCTCACTACCGCTGGTTATACTCATGGTTGTATGAGGTCTTAGCAGATATTATTTATATGGTACTAGCTGACCCGGCAAACTTTGTTTTGCCATAAAAACACCAATAAAAAGCTACATTATTCCTGAGTGACATAGGCTATTTTTTTTATCCCAAAAACGGGTCTTGTGGGGCGGCCCACGGGAGCGAAGCCGCGGGGAACAGCTAGTATATTATATATAGATTTCCGTATAATCATTTACTTATAAACTTTTTGCGAAATCAAAATTACCGCCTCGTTTGACTTTCCGCCAAAACGTCCTGACACAACAGATACGACTATACTTCTTAAAATATAGCTTGATCTCTGCGACAGCTGCCAGTATCAATTTACTAAGCACTAAGACATTTATTAACATATATACAATTAAATATTCTAAAAAAACAAACCTTTATACAAATACAAAAGGGAGACGGCAAAAAAAGCTCATTGTGCATCAAAAAATTCGTCCACATTTTTTATTTTTTTATTTGATGTAGCTCGCGCTTGACCACCATCTCACCTGATGGTAAGCGATGATGTGGTCGACGATGGATCGCGCTTGCCTAGAAGTAACCTATTCACTCTTGACTTAAAGACCCCTAGATTGTAACTATCGGGAAACACAGACTCCGGCAGGGAGTTCCACTCCTTAGCTGTACGCATAATAAAAGTATTCTCAAAACGTTTAGTGCGTATGGGTGGGATGTCCACCATGTACCGATGGCGCATCGCCATACGTCTGGTAGTCCGATGATGAAACGGGCTGGGCGGAATTAGATCATGCAATTCCATCGCACACTCCCCGAAATGTAATCGATAAAAAACCGATAAGCTGGCAACTCGGCGACGTTGTTCAAGGCTCTGGAGCTTTGACTTAACCAGTGCCTCATCACCGATGAGCCTCTTGGCCCGCTTTTCGATCGACTCTAGTGCATCAAGCTGGTATTTGGCAGATCCGTCCCAGAGATGAGTAGGTACAGTACTCCATGCATGATCGAACTTGCGCTTTATACAAACTGAGCAGCTGTTCTGGCGTGTAGTACCTTCTCACCTTTGCAAGGATCCCCAGCTTTTTGGCAGGCAGCTGAGCCTTAGCCTTAATGTATGGGCCAAAATTGAGAGTCGATGTCAACGTAACGCCAAGAAGCTCAAGATGGTCAGTTATTGGCACGGTCACATCTTGGAAAGTTGGAGCCGGGTGAAATTGGCTCTTTTTAGCGGAAAAAAGACACGCCTGGGTTTAAGCAGCATTAAACCTGACCAGATTGGCATCGCCTCATTCGGAGACTGCCTGCAATGACAGGTTCAAGCGCAGAGACCATGGCATCCCGGAGAGACTGGATCTGAGGCCCGGTAGCACGAGCGTTGGACAAGTATCTCTCTGCAACAGTGCTGTCGTCTGCATACCCAAAGGTTTTAGCAGATCGTTAATGTGCAGCAAGAATAAAGTTGCTGAAAGTACCGACCCCTGAGGGACCCCGGCATTAATATCCAAGTGGTCCGACGAGCAGCCATCGATAGCCACTCGAATGGACCGGTCTCTCAGGAAGTCAGGAATCCAATCACACAGACCACCGGGCAAACCGAATGAAGGAATCTTACCAATAAGGCTTTCGTGCCAGACCCTATCGAGCCTTCGAGATGTCGAGGGAGACGGCAAGCGCTTCCCCGTGCCTCTCGATGGCCTCACTCCAGATGTGAATGGCATACGCTAGAAGATCCCCAGTAGACCGATTTCGGCGGAAGCTGTATTGGCGGTCACTTAGGATATCGTTTGCTTCTAGGTATGCCAGGAGCTTAGAATTGAGAACACGTTCCATACTCTTACAGAGTATGGATGTTACAGATATGGGTCTGTAGTTGGCCGGGTCAGCTCGACTGCCCTTCTTGGGCACGGGCTGTACGTTAGCCTGCTTCCAAGCATTCGGCACTTTTCCAGCCTCATACGAAAGGCGGAATAGGCGTGTCAAGATCGGAGACAGTTCAGGCGCACAGGTTCTAAGAACATTTGCTGGTATTTCGTCAGGGCCGCTAGCCTTGTTCACGTCGAGGTTGCGCAGCATCCTACGGACGTCCTTTTGATGGATACGAATGTCCGACATACTCGTCTCGCATCCATCAGGAGGAGGGGGGAGCGCATCACCAGGATTCAGACGTGACGATTCCGCAAAAAGAGAGGCAAATAAATTTGCCTTTTCCTCAACGGAGTGTGCCAGTGTTCCGTCGGGTTTCAGCAGTGGTGGTAGTGAGGGACGGCAGTAAATTCGATTCAACTGACTTAGCCAGGGACCAGAACGCTTTACTACCGGCTGGGTAGGAAGCAAGTTTCCCAATACGGCTTATGTGGTCAAACCGAGCCCTTCGGAATACCCTCTTGCAGTACTTGGTAGCCCTATTAAAGGATCTCTTCCGCTGGCCCACGCCGCTAGCCTTGCGCGTCCGAGCTTCGACCCATGCCAGGTACGCCTCATGTTTAAGCGTGTTGGCGCGAATGCACTCGGCGCCAAACCATGGCAGGTCATCGCTAGACATTGCTACGTCAGAGCGATCGATGTCAATGGGAAAATTGCCCAGAACGCTGGCAGCATTGCCACGTTGTATGGCAATGCTAATTCTCTGGCCGAAGAAAAGGCCAGCCCTCTGGTCACGTGAAGAGTCGACGAGCTTTGTGCTAATTTCTCGAAAAACTCGATGCGCACACGGACCCCATGGACCTAATGTTTCAACCCCAAACGGCTCAAACATATAACTTCCAATAAGGTTGTTATATTTGCGCCGTTTGAGTTTTTCTGCACCGGCAGCAGCCACCCCAGCACAGCCCGCCGTGCTAAGAAGATGGGATGGCGCAAGGGTGTCGACACATGTTGCATCCCACACCAAAGGCCTACCCACCTTCCAAGGCATTATTGTTGTATAGTTGTGAGTATCAATACAGTCAATAGCGCTTGACAGGCTAACAATAACCTATACGTTAGTTTGACATATGTCGCAGAGATCAAGCTATCTTTAACCGACTTACCAAAAAGGAGGCGGTTCTATGTTCGACATTATGTTTGATTTTTTAATTTTTTTTTGTTTATGTTCACGCATATCTCCGTCAGTTTTGGACCGATTTTGAAAATTCATTTTTTGTTTGAAAAATTATGTTTCGAAATTGGTCCCATTTTAATTTGGTGAAGATCTGATGAAGAACTTCGAAGATATGCAACAGAACTCTTCAATAAATTACGGCAAATCTCTCCGGACTGCTGCAATCACATGTCTGTTTATTGTTTATACCTTTTCATAACAACATAACATCACGCCAGTACGCTCTTAAGGGGTACGCAGATCTCTCATTTCACCGGTTTTGTTCAAGTTTCATGATATTCGGGTAATCTATTCTGGCGTAATGGCGTTATTGGTACCTTAACCAACTTGCCTATTAGGTAGGTACAACTAAAAAGTGAAAAATAAAAAGATTTTTACAAAAAAATACTACTGACTTCCAAATAAAAAAAAACTACAAAGTGAAAAATAACTTTATTTTTGGGAGTCGGTGTCCATAACGCATAAAATTGTACCTACCAAAGACACCGACTTCCAAAAATAAAGTTATTTTTCACTTTGTAGTTTTTAGGGTTCCGTACCCAAAGGGTAAAAACGGGACCCTATTACTGAGACTTCGCTGTCCGTCTGTCTGTCTGTCTGTCTGTCACCAGGCTGTATCTCATGAACCGTGATAGTTAGACAGTTGAAATTTTCACAGATGATGTATTCCTGTTGCCGCTATAACAACAAATACTAAAAACAGTATAAAATTAATATTTAATGGGGGCTCCCATACAACAAACGTGATATTTTTGCCGTTTTTTGCCCGATATTAATAACGGCAACAGGTAGATGCTTGAAATATTCACAGAATATTTAGTTTTATATTCTCTTCAAAAATAATAATTATTAAATTAAAATAAAATAAATTAAGGGGGGCTCCCATACAACAAACGTGATTTTTTTGCAGTGCTTTGCGATAATGGTACGGAACCCTTCGTGTGCGAGTCCGACTCGCACTTGGCCGGTTTTTTTTTATTTAAGAAGTATAGTTATATTTTATTTACGGGCAAGCATACTCGTACAAGCAAGAAATGGCGTCTCACAGCCTATCAAAATATCTGAAAGTAGGACTGGCTATATATAGCTCTTCTATGTGCAAGCGAAGATAAAGAAAAAAAGCCGGCCCAGGTGCGTGTGCGTGTGGTGCGTGGGACACGCGTAGTAATAGTGTTCCGTAGTTGCACAATAATGCGGACTAAGAGGGTTTTTGTTGTTTGATTATCATGTAGACGGTTTCGGCGGCTTACGCCAAACGCCACCGCCCACTCCAATGCGTTATTCGAGCGTCAACATTATTAATTTAGAAATCATTATTATTATGGATGTTATGATTTTATTTTAGTATATTTTTACATGGTTCATAAACTTATATTAATTAATTTATCAATGGAATTTGTACAAATTTTTTTTTTTCCTTGTACATTTTTTAAGTTGGTTGACTACTGGTACTCGTAAACTTGTAAAGCCTACTTAGCTCTGATAGTTCTCCTTTTAATTTCGTTATTTATATACTTCTGCCGTGGAATTTTTCACATATCCAAAAGCAATAATTTAGCTGGCAGGGGCTAGGGAATACTTGACTCTTACAAAAATTTGTAATCTAAAGCTTAATTTTACGCAAGCGGATCCCTGAATCGAAAAATGGTTTTCTCAAACATGCTTGGAAATTTGAGCATTATTTTGACAACCTTCTTCGAGATAAATCGAAATTGCAGTAGGTACTGGCCATATACATGCGAGCAGCGGTCGGCAAAAGTTGTATGAAAATCCATATCTGTCGTGTCTAGCGGCCCAATAAATTACTGCAGTAAACTCATATCTGTCGTGTAGTTTAAAAATGGAACGATGTTTTACTCCGAAATATGGCAACCAAGGAGGTAACTTATCAAAGGTTTTATTTAAATTTCGAACTGGCTTGCAAATAGAACGCTGTTTATTGAAAAAAAAAAACATTAGAACACTAACGCGGGAACAATTATTGTTGTTCGTCATTGATTTTGACAAAATGAGTTCTAGGTACTACTTAGTTTTAATTTCCGCGCATTATTTAAGAAAAGTACTATACAAGCCTTGGCCACAACTAGGCATTGATGGACGATTACGTATGTGTGCCTCTTTTGCTGGCCGCTGCAGTAATGTTTCACCGACCCATAAGAAATTACCCGAAACAAAATATTTTTTTCTTGTTTTTGTTTTACCACTTTGTCGATGTTATTAATATTTACATCCATGCCAAATAATAGCTTTCGCGGACAGACTGAAATGGCGAAACAATAAGGGTTCCTTGGTTACTACTGAACCCTAAAAAATGGACTAAGACGTTGGACTAAGAAGTTTCTCAAATCATTAGATAACGGAAAAAAGTCTAACAATACGACTCCTAAAGACTTTTCGATAGGATTTCAATTTACTTAATAGTCATTTTTCTACTTCGCCTGTATTGGATAGGGCCACTAAAGCTACTACGCTAAGTAATCTATCAAACAATTCGGTACCTGATTTTTCTCCTTTTGTCATAAGTCAATTCACCGCTTGTGATGTTAAAAAGAGTATTGCCTCGATTTCGTCCAACGCTGTTGGTATTGACTGTGTTAGCCGTAAAATGATCGTCCCCATCCTTGACGACATTCTTCCTGTTATCCTTCACATTCTCAACTTCTCTGTTTCCAGTGGTGTCTTCCCTCAAGCCTGGAAACATGCCCATGTTATTCCTCTACCCAAAAAACCTCATCCTGCATCTTTCTCTGACTATCGTTCCATTTCTATTCTTCCGTTCCTATCCAAAGTCCTTGAAAAACTTGTCCACCATCAACTCAGCTCGTTCCTTTCCAAACACAAGCTGCTAAATCCCTTACAATCTGGTTTTCGTCCGGGACACAGCATTACCTCAGCACTTGTGCATATTACGGACGACATAAGATCAGGCATGGAAATTGGCAAGTTAACTGTAATTGCTCTACTTGACTTCAGCAATGCTTTCAATACGGTTGACTTCGACATTTTGCTGGGCGTCCTGTGCTCTTTTGGCATATCTCCTTCGGTAATTGACGGGTTTCATAGTTACCTGTTTGGCCGCCGGCAGCGTATTTGCATTGAGGCATCTTTCTCTTCTTGATGTCACACCTCTGCCGGTGTGCCGCAGGGTGGCGTTTTATCTCCTCTACTTTTCGTACTATTTATTAATGCTATTACTCAACGTCTATCTTCTTTCTGCCACCTTTATGCTGATGATCTCCAAATTTATGCTCAAGCCCCTCTCGGCGTGTTATCATACGCTATTGAGACTATTAATTCGGACCTGGCTCAAATTGGTGACTGGAGCACTGAGTTTGGGCTGAAGATCAATCCGACGAAAACTCAAGTGGCTGTTGTGGGAAGTTCCCGAACGGTCTCTAGGATTGATTGGGCGACACTTCCCCAGGTTTCTTTCAACAACACCATTGTTCCTATAGCTCACACTGTGAAGAACCTGGAGATTTATATCGACAGCACCCTTTCCTGGACTAAACAACTGCAGGAGGTCAGTCGTAAACTGTTTGCATCTGCGGGCTCCCTGAGACGCCTTCGTAACTTTCTTCCTATCACCACTAGAATTGCGATAGCACAATCTCTTCTTCTCCCTATCCTGAACTATGCTGATGCTCTCAATCTATATATATTAGTCTATGGCTGATGCCAGCTATCTCGATCTCACCCAAGACCAATTGGACAAGCTTGAGCGACTTCAAAATCTCTGTATCAGGTTCATATTTGGCTTGCGCAAGAATGACCATGTTTCTGAATTTCGAACCAAGCTCAAATGGCTTCCTATTCGCCTTCGCCGGAATGCCCACATACTTTCATTGCTATATAATGTTATTTTTAATCCTTCTAGTCATTTTTATCTTACAGAACGCTTTCAGTTACTCTGTGACACACATTCCCGGTCCTTGAGATCATCGGAAAATCTAAAATTAAGCATTCGTATGCATTCCACTTCCTTCTTCGACAAATCTTTCACGGTTCAAGCAGCTCGTTTGTGGAATGCATTACCGATTGAGGTAAGACGTGCGCAATCATTCGTGCGCAATCATTACCTACATTAAAAAAAATGGTGAAGGAGCATTTCCTTTCTCTGTAACTATTCTTCTCCTTTCTCTGTTCTACATTTGATATTTATTAGTATATTATTTTATTTGTATGTATGTATTTTATGTAATATCTAAGAAATATTATTTAAGATAGTTTTGTACACTGACAGCCCTATGTCTATCTCCTCTCGTTCAGTCCATCCAAAGGTTGTCTGTAAGAGATTGCCCTGTGCGATACGACCGCCCATTGTGCACTTATCTTTATAATGTTTTGTTTCTGTAATTATTTAAGTGGTGTACAATAAAGTATATAATAAATAAATAAATAAGACTCAACTTCCTCTATTTGCCCTTGAACAGATAGGACAATACGAATTTAGAACCACTTCCTATTTTTGAATTGTTTAATTTGGTTATTCCTGTTCCGACTGTGTAGGAGGTTATCCGAGAGCTGACTGATGTTGCTTACGTACCCGCGACATTATATTTAAAAAATAAAACTACTTAATTGCGGTTACATTTCGCCAGGTTACCCTGCGGCAATCTATTCTAGGTACTATCAAGAAATTTATCTACCATTCATGAAAATCAAGTTTAATTAAAATCAAAAATACCTGCAGATATTAGCAGTGTGGGATCTTAGGCTATAAAGCATATAACCTGCAGGTACCTACCTAAAATACTTGAGAACTTTGGAAGGTAACATAAAAAAGGTTAGTAAATACTAGAGTAATGTTTTTATTATAATACTAAAAGGATAAAACAATCAACGCATTAATTAATATTATAGTAACTTAGGTAATATTAGATAATAAACAAACTACAGAATAATAAAATTGTACTTTTTACCAAGTTGAGGGTAACAAAAACAATTTTATTGTACACTTTTCAATAACTACGCTGGCTATTTCAAAATGTCATTTCTTAGTTAATGTATTATAAGGGTCAAAATTGCAGTCATGCTCTACCAAAACAGAAAAGGCATTTTTTTTGTAGGCAGCAGAATTTCAACTTTTCGCGGTTATTAGGAATAATCTATACTTTAATTTCTATACAAAATATTAAATAAATTGTGGATAATTTAACATCTTCTACAAAACCTAGCCATTTGATATTTGGGAGAGTATGACTGCACTTTTGACCCTTGACTAGATATAGAAAAATAACAGAAAACTAGTTAAGAACTTAAATAAATTAAATCACAAATCCACCATGTTTAAATTATCTATATATATAAAAATAAAACCCGTTTTCCGTTGTCACGGCATCACGCGTGTACGGCTGGACCGATTTCGCTTATTCTTTTTTTGTTGTGTTCGTTTTTGTTGGGAGAAGGTTCTTATGTAGGGTAGGGTAGGGTAGGTAGGGTAGGGTAGGGTAGGTAGGTAGGGTAGGGTAGGGTAGGTAGGGTAGGGTAGAGAGGGTAGGGTTGGTAGGGTAGGGTAGGTAGTGTAGGTAGGGTAGGTAGGGTAGGGTTGGTAGGGTAGTGTAGGTAGGGTAGGGTAGGTAGGGTAGCGTAGGTAGGGTAGGGTAGGTAGGGTAGGGTAGGTGGCGTAGTGTTGGGTAGGTGGAGTAGTGTTGGGTAGATGAATGTTTGGTGTTTTTATGGCAAAACAAAGTTTGCCGGGTCAGCTAGTTACTTATAAACTCATACTAAACAAAGAAAAAGAAAATCACAAGTACACAATAAAATAAAGTTAAATAGTTAGAAACATTAAACGAGAATATTAGTCAGCACACTAATATTATCTTATAAAACTAGATCTGAAATAACAGAATATAAGTATTAAAAAATAATTTGACTATCATCAAATTGAGAGAAGCAAAAGGCATTTCTACCCACAATACAAAATATGCCATATGCCTCACTCACCTTATTCCAAAATAAGTTTTGGAATACTTATACGATTGTTTCAACACGTTTCACTACATAAAAATAACTTTTATACAACATAAATAAATTAAATCACAAAGCCACCATGTTATACATTTAATAAAGACACATAAAAAAGAAAATCACAAGAGCACAATAATAATAAAGTAAAAAAAAAAACTTAATAAAAATAATTGCAAAATATTTATCAGTACCTACACTAATAAGTGCTTAACTGAATACCAGAATTATCGCAGATGCACTGTAGATGGATTGTGTGAGGAGTGATGTGAAAGAACAGGGGGTCAGTGATAGCGAGACGGTTGGCAGAGCGGAATGGTAGAATATAACGTGTTGCGCTGACCCCAAGTAACATATGGGACAAGGGTTCCAGATGGCAACATTACAACTCGTAGATTTCGTATTGATGTCAACCTGTTAACTTCATTCTTATTGGTTATTGGTTTGTTCGATGTATTTCATAATGTTTGTCAACCTGTAAACTTTACTCTGATTGGTTGTTCGATGAACTCCGCAGGAGGGCACTTAAAATGTTACGCTAAAGATGCGTGGATAAAATCGGTCGGCAGTGAACGCCAGATTGTTGAGATCATAAGACCGGGATTATCGGTTCATCGTACAATACGAGTGCTATGTGGTGGTTCCTGGGTGATACTACATGTGTAAAGAAGTAATAGTTTTATTATTTCAGGTTACTAATCTCTTCGAACGAAGCACTTCGTGATGATGTTCACTGATGTACCTACTGACACATCAGAGACAAAGCTGAACTGTGTCACGTGCCTGTAACTACACCGGCACACATACCCTGCAAACCGAAACACAGCGACGCTGCTTGGCGGCCGAACTATGTACGGTGGTAGTACTTCCCCGGATGAGCTGCTTCACAAACAGTGACACCACTACTAACATTACATTGATATTTAACTGCAGGAGCTTGTTATGAACTAGACCGGACCGGCGAACAGTGGACGCCTTTCGGCTGAGATGATGATGATTATAAAATTAGGTTTTGCACCAGAAATAGTATAATATACTACCGACTGAAATTTTCACCACATCGTCGTTGATATTGCAATACGTTCTTTATGTGAATATTTTATGATTTTTTGTTTTTCTGCAAAATGACAACATTTAAATTCTGAACGTATCCGTAAAACGTTCTATGCCAACAGCTAATCATCAGATCGCTGGATTCGAAACAGATGCAACAGGTGCAACCTTAGATAAAGTACCTATAGATTAAGCACTGGCGTGGCCGCACATGAGACAGCAATAGTTAGTTCTGGTGTTACAACAAGAACACTACTACCCACCATCGCACTGACACTTATTATCTATAAATAACCCAAATTATTTGTCTCAATTAACACATAATACCACGAAATCATAGAAAATCAAACAAAACCGAGTTTGTTTGTCAAACCTGCCATTGTATTAGAGTTTGACAAACAACAGAAACCGGCCACGGTGACAAAGACAAAAAATAATCTTTTGTCCTTATCATTTACATGGAGCTGCCAATTAGCCATCTCGCTCTATCAATCAAGGTCATTTTAAGGCTTAATCTATAGGTACTTTATCTCAGCATGCAACACACTCATTTTGATATTGCAATATTTTCTATGTCGGCTTTTCTTCATATATAAACTTTTCAAATATTAGGGAGATGTTTGCAAAACATTTAAACGTTTTGATTCAAGTAGATTTTTTTTAATTTTGACTGAAAAGCTTTCGGATAGGTAACCAGAATATATTTATTACAAAAATGTCCTATGTCGTTACTGAAATAAAATTATTAGACTAAAACCAACTTATACAGAAATGCAATAAGTTCTATGAACTAAAGTATTCATATTACTATTTTGTTGATAAATATTATGAAAGACATCTTTATTAATAATAAAGAAAAAGAAGATCTTTATTAATAGTGGCGTAGGCACTGGCTCCTGTAACACAGGTTGCTACCTAGCACAGGAGCCAGGGCTTCAAATAAGTATGTTACACCTGTATTTTGTATCAATAAACAAATTATTATTATTATTATTATTAAAAATGTAGTTTAATAATATAATCACTATAAGTAATCGTTACGACATGGCGACACTATTATGTCTTATGTCTCAAAAATCTGCTTAATCTGACATAGAACGTATTGCAATATCAACGACGACATGTAGTGTGTGTGATCCATTAGAGATGTTTGAAAACATGATATTTCAAAGAATTTTTATGAGAAATACTTGCCGGATTTATCACATCTATATAAAAAATAAAATAATATTTATTTTGGACAAGCAACATCTATATGGGTTAATAAACAAGAAAACTTATACCTGTGCTATGGTTGTAACTTATACCTATAATATATATGGGTTTTCTTTAGTGTGTATAGAGATTTCATGCCTTTTCAAATTTCTCTTATCACTAAAACTTTTTGGACATATTTCACATTTATATGGTTTATCTCCAGTGTGTGTACGCATATGAGTATTCAAATTACACTTTATACTAAAACTACTCTGACAAATTTCACATTTATAAGGTTTTTCACCGGTGTGTGTACGCATATGAGTATTCAAGGTACTCTTCTCACTAAAACAACTTTGACAAATTTCACATTTATAAGGTTTTTCACCGGTGTGTGTACGCATATGAATATTCAAGGTACCCTTCTCACTAAAACAACTTTGACAAAAATCACATTTATAAGGTTTTTCACCGGTGTGTGTACGCATATGAATATTCAAAGAACCCTTTCGAATAAAACAGCTTTGACAAATATCACATTTATATGGTCTATCTTTATTGCATATATTATTATGTCTTAAGCTATGTCTCTTAATGTCACTACTGTTAATACCTTTGTAGTTACATATCTTACATTTGAATTCATCTTTGTTAACATCACACTGAATTGACGCAACATTACCTACAACATCTTTATTATCACAAAAAGTATTATTAGTATCTTTTGGTTTATTTTTAATAACAGTTTTACTCGATATAGAATTTTCTTTTTTGCTAATGGATTTAAATTTACTTTTCTTTATCTTTTCGGAATCATTTGAATGTTCTAGTCCGTTGCTCGTATGCTTGGAAGATTTTGGTGTCTCGGTATTTTCCTTTTGCAGGTCTAGTTTCGGTTTCTTTGAAGCAGGAGCGCCTGTAGCAATTAAAAACAATGTATTAAGCCAGTACCGTCTTTACCATAAGGGCACACGGGGCCCGTGCCCAGGGCCCCCATCCTCAGGGGGCCCCGAAGGACCGACAATTTCTCTCACATTTATTCTCAAAACATTTCAGTAACAGTGAGCACCCGGATCGAAAATAAAACTTGTCTTGAAATTTTAAACAAAATTTTGAAAAAAATGCAAAGCTTTTGCAGAATTTTAGCAAGATATTAATGCATATGAACTCAAAATAGAATGTTTTCATTTAAGCCAATATTTAAGAAACATAGCAAAGCAATCAGCGGATTTAAATATCTCACCTTACATAAATAACCTAATAAAGTCTAAAATTTGAAAAACTTTGGCAAACGTTGAAGTTGCTACAAGAATATTCCTTTGCCTAATGGTTACCAATTGTAGTGGAGAGCGTCCATTTTCGCAGCTTGAGAGAATCAAAAATTAATTGCGGACAACAATTTTATAAGAACAACTAAGTTATAATTTATAAATTAGGTGCATAGAAAGTGACATCCTTAAAAAATTACCTTGAGGATTTAATAGAAGATTTTTCTCAACAGAAATCCCGAAAGAATGAAGTATGCTGCTCTGTTTTTGGTTACGATTACGGTCCACTATCGTAATCGTTACCAAAAACTCAGCAGCATACTAATATCATTAATGACATATATATTTGATTACCCATAATAAATAGAAGATCATAGTAGAAAAATGTTAGTATAATTCGCTTTCTTTACTTTCCAAAAGGGCCCCAAATTTTTGTGTGCCCAAGGGCCCCAGCATAGTTAAAGACGGCCTTGTATTAAGCATCTAAAGATATAAACTCCCAACTTCATGTAAACAGTAACCTCACTTGAAGTAAGTAATGATAAGTCATAAAACAATAACATCTTACTATAATATTATAAATGCGAAAGTTTTAATGGATAAATGGATGTATATTTGTTACTCAATCACGCCAGAACGGCTGAACGGATCAGGATGAAATTTGGCACAGAGATAGATTATAATCTGGAATTGCATTTTTTATTCCGTAAGATCAACAAACACGTGGGTGAAGCCGCTGGCAAATGCTAGTAAACAATATTTTACCGAATTTCTGCGCGTATCCGGGCGGCGAGTTATACTTGCTAAGATTGATGTGAAGTGTGCTCGCGAACTCGCTGCCGTAGAACACCATCAGCTCCGTGAAGCGAGGGATTATCTTTATTGTGCTAGAACATTTAGAAACAAAATTATAGTTTTAGATCTAAAATAAGTAATCATGAATTGTTTTGAAGAAAGCAATCGTAAACTTAACGTACAGATTTCTAAATCCTAGGGTAATGGGCAATGGTTTTTTGGTGCGAAAAAATCCAGGCTAATTTTAAATTATGACTATATCAGGTAGTTCTATCTAGCCATTATATAAAGATAGTTTGGAAGGACCTTAAAAGACTTCACCAACATTTTAGTTCTAAAATCCATACCGAAAGGTCATTTTTCAAGGACCTTTGATAAACACTGCTAATTGCAGGACGTGAAGAGTTTGAAATAATCATCATTTTTAGCCGAAACACGTTCACAACTGGATAAAGGCTGCCCCAAACATCGGCACAACGAGCCGTCCTGTGCTACCAAGAAGACGTACAAATCAAATCATACCGATAGTACAGCTGTCCCTGGTACTGGTAAGCGAGAAGGTTCTGTTCGCGCCAGTTCCTCGCGCAGTTCACGTAACGCATCCAGTTGGAGCGCTCGCCGTCCGCCGCGTCCACTACGTGCGAGGGCTTGTGGTTGCGGTCATAGATCTAGCGAGAGACAAAGTTCCTATATAGGATGCCTAAGTAGCTTCAGAAGTTCAGAGCAATTTAATGGTTGCCGAATGACCCATTGGCAAAGGGACATTATCAAATGAAATACTAGACTACTTTTGTTTTTGTGTGTGTGATAAACAAAAAGGAAATCGGTGTTGGTTGCAAAGAGGTCCAATTCAAACATGGTATGTGTCGAAATCATGGGCGTACCCAGGAAGGGCAGATGGGGCAGCTTGCCCTACCCTTCACTCTAACTCGTAACTAAAAGTTTACTGTTAAAAAGAAATTACTACTAGATGTGTACAGAAATTTTCGATCACGCGAGTGAATCGCCCTTTCATTTGACATTTTTGATTTTCTGCGTACCAGTTCGAGGTGCCTTGTTTATTTTTGCCACCCTGGCACCCGAAAGACTTGGTCCGGCTCTGAACTTTCTACGAGTTTTCTTACTTTTGCCCCACCCCTAAGCAAATGCTGGATACGCCCATGCTCGGAGTCCATAATTGGTAGATTAATGTTTAATGTGCATATTATGTAACTCAAAATTTTCACTAAAAAAGGTATTTTTTAATGACGAATATGACTGAAATTACGTTACCTGCCAACAATACATGGAGTCAACTTCCTGCGTGCGCACTCCGCGGTACGGACCGAAGCGAACCCCGCGTGGCAGTGTTAGCGTGCTGAACACACCCAGACCCGCGCCTGAGTCACACGTGCAATGATTAGATACATACCAAAGTGACTGTCCCACTGCAGGGTATAGGCCACTTCGTACGGAAAAGAAACGAGGGTTGATCATACCCTAAAACAGTGATTTTCAAACTGTGGGTCGACCCTCAGGAGAATCCTGAAGGCTTATTAGTTACGTAAGAAAAAGTAATCAGCAATAATCGCTCGATCGGACGCTTTTCATCATAAAAGTCGACATTACCTACACACCTACAGTGTAGGTATGGTAGGTCCTACACAATCGTTTGCTAATCGCTCACTGTTTGTCAAAAATACTTATTAAAAAAAACGTCAAATACTCTAAAACTTCTGTATTGAAGTGAAATTATTTCAAAAATCCATTGATGTATTAAAAAGGGGAAGATACGGTACTGAACACAGCGCTTGGTCCTACTAGACTAAGTGAATGCCCGTAGCGGGCACTCAGGCGATTTTGCTCGCACTACAGCGCCGTCTCCTATCTCTGTCCTTGTCTATCGGTAACTGTACGGCAACCTACAGCATAACTGGTGCGCCGAGCCCAGGTTTTTTGATCGCGATGTTAGCGCGTAACGTATCTTCCCCTTTTTAATACATCAATGCAAAAATCGCTATCGTTTTGCTCTTACAAGATACCTAATAAGCTCGCCGAAGTCTTGCTTGAGGAGTCGCAGTCCCAAGCCAGGTAAGGGTCCGGCTACATGGTCAATCTCATTTGCAAAAATTCTTGTTTGTACAAGCAAACATGTGCATTCAGACGGCAAAACGGTATACCGCACAAATGGCTTGCACAGAACGCTAATTTGCTAACTGCTGGTAGAATTTTCATAAGGCGCGGATATTCTTCAGTAGCTATTTTAAAATGAGAATCACGTCTAAACGGCTAGTCGTAATTTTTTGGAAAAAATATATGTTACATCAGACTGTTTTCTTGATAATTTTATTTAAGAATTTTATTCATATACCATAGTGCAATTATTTTGTAAAGTTATGTCTAAAGGTCTATCCACACATATCAGGGCCGTGCCCGGGACGTGACAGGGCCCGGTCCCGTCAGGGGCTCAAAAAAATATCGGTGGGAACATTTTATATGAACTCGTTCACACACGTCAGTAGGGCTTGCAATCCGGATATCCGGATAACCGTATTATCCGGATATCCGCAGATTTTCAAATCCGGATTTTACGTGAATCACCATCCGGATTTTCCGGATTTTACGGATAGTTGTATTTCTCTTTTAAATTACACTAATATTATAAAGGCGAAATTATGTGAGTGAGTGTGTGTGTGTTTGTATGTTTGTTACTTCTTCACGCTTAAACATCTGGACGGATCTGGATGAAATTTGGCACAGAGATAGATATGAAATAATAGCACAAAAAATACACATATGATACGCATTTTAATCCTGGGAATATGTTCCCTTGGGATAATTTTCTATATAAACGCGGGAGAAGAGGATGGCAGAAGCTAATCCTTTAATATAATTAAAGCTATGGTAGAAGCAATCTGTGAAGAAGATTCAAACTTACTGACTGCTGACACAGCGTTAAGATTTCAGAAATTATCGCAAAAAGATAGAATAATCAGTAATGAACTTCTAGTAACACTCAAAAGAAGAATATCACAACGATTAGTTCCAGAAATAATCGGTACAATGACATATTTACACAACCCTCACAATTTTATGAAGAGCGAAGTATATACGACTGTCCTTTTGAAAATCCTTCAAATGAATCTGAGACAGACGATTGTTAAAATTATTTCTACATTTTGTGACACACAACAACCAGATCAAACAGTCATAACTACAGCGGACAATACACAAGATACAGAAGGTTGATCTTCTTCAACTGTAAGCGTATCAATTAATACACAAATATGAGAAGAAATCATCCGGTTTATGAGTCAGCCATCTTCTGCGCAGCGACCGACTTCTTCAACAAATGATTTAGACACCACCACTCAAGTAGAGATGGCACTATTTGATGAGAATGGTCAGAAAAGCAGGAATTACAATCTAGTTTTATCAATACCACCGACCAGCGTTGAAGCTTACTTAGCTTATAGCTTAGTATAAACTCAATTTCCTTAGTATTGTATAACTGCACAGCACATGTGTGAGTACTGTGTACCCAACTGTAAATCTACCATTTACTGTACCTATGCGGCGTTCGTTGACTTGTGTGTGCCCTGGCCGTTGAGTGTGTCATGCTCTCTCAAATGTCTCTCTGATGGTGGCGCGTGTGTTGGATCATCCGGTTCCCTTCATGATGGTTGAGCTGGGTGGTGCCAATTCATGCGTCATGTTCGTGAACGGACGCCGTCGGTTGGGATTGGTCATAACTTGACTGCTTCGGATGTTAATGTTTTTCTAGTATCTATTATATAACTGCACAGTACATGTGTGAGTACTTCTAATGCTTTATGTCTGTAGGTGGTATGGTGGTGTGTAGTGCTATTCTGGGTGCATTGTCCTCACATATATGAACTAATAACTATATATGTACCTATGTTCCTAAATATTGTAAAAAAACAATAATTTTTTAAAAGAGTAAGTATGGAGTTTCTTGTGCATTCTTCTCCATAACAAGCTACTTTCCGAATGCACGATAGAATCATTTTTATGTACGTTCAAAGATGCCGCTTGGTGGCCTAGTTGAAATAAAATATCTTTGTCTTGTCTTGTCTTGTCTTACTTCCATGAAAGAAGATTCATTAGATAGTTCCAAGTTTTTTAAAATCATATTACAAAAATTTTGATTAAAAATAATTTAAGAATTACGTAACATTATATTATAAAATGTTATTCGTATATTTTAAGATATTTAGTTCATTATTGTTTTATTATATTTGATTTATACTATTGATGTTTAACTATTGATATGATTTGCCAGGGAAACTGATATATTTAAGTAATTATTATCTTTTAAAACGGTTGATTTGATTGGGATATAGTGATTTGTGATAAATGTAAGATCTCATTTTAAATTAGAATTGTTTTTAGTATGAGAAGAATAAATTCAAATTATTTGTGCGGTATCGGTGTTTTTTTGTATAATTTTAGAAAGCGAACTATTTTTATGTGTTGTTACTTGAAATATTGGTATAGTTTATTATTTCTTGGTCATTGTTGCGTTTGCTTGTGAGACTGTTTAAAACGTATTACAAAAGCTTATTAGATTTATTTATAACAAAATCTAAAAAATATCCGTAAAATCCGCATTATCCGGATACTCCGGACAGTAAAATAATAATATCCGTATTATCCGGATAGTAAAATCGAACGGATATTGCAAGCCCTACACGTCAGTGCACGGGACGTGCTCGGGCCCGTGCACGGACGTGTGTGAACGATGTGCCCCTGATATGTGTGTTGTGTGTTACCTTTAAGCGGACAAAAAAACGACAATCGCACCAAAACTGCCGGGCGTATTTTTTATGAAATTGTCACCATCTCAAAGACAATTTAATTATCTACATTTTGTACTGATGCTTTTTTTGAAGTCATAGAATAAAAAGAAAAGTACAAAAACACGTGTTGTACTTCGTAGCACGACCATGAACGCATGCATTATAACTTTAGATGATACTAAAATCCTTTTAATTTGTAATATTTTATAATACATAAAACATTTTCTGCCACATTTAACCATCTATGATTGATCCATCTATATTTATTTTGCCATCTAGTGTCAAGTATACAAATCACATACTTATAAGTAAATTTCAAAAGCAAAAATGTTTTTTTGCTTTTCTAACTATTTACGACAATTTATCAGTAATGAAATAGGAGTACATAATGAGTGCAAATTTTTAGGCATGCTCTCGTTTCATCACTTCTACGCCAGCTGGCATATTAGCGAGGTCGTGCTGGGAAAGAATCTTGCCAGCACGACCTTTATATCTGCAATAATTGAGAGGTATAAAATTTCTACAAATTAAAAGGATTTTAGTACCATCTAAAGTTATAATGAATGCGTTTATGGTCGTGCTACGAAGTACAACACCAAAAAAACTATTGAATTTTGGGTCGCGCGGGTGTGAAACGAGTGAGCGTTTTGTTCCCTCAAGGTCGTTGGCGAATATCGTCGTCTTAAGAAATAAGCAGTACTTTTGTACCCCATTGTCTTGATGTGTTTTCTGTATGTATTATACTGCTGTTTTTATATTTTTTCTGCAATTTAGAAAATGTAACATGGTAGGTAGGTATAGCAGCACACACTCTGGGCGTAGAGTTTCAAGGTTCATAGTTCTATACACCCGATATGTTGTGATTTGTTTATTCTATAGTAAATGATGTACAACATACCTGGTATGACGGAGGGAGCGAGGTGTAGGAACACGTGTGGGATAGTGAGCGCGGCGCGCGGCACGTAGGCAGGGAACGGACTTTTGGCAGGAACCTACACAAATGTGGTACAGTCAAAGCGGATCTTTGTGTCTCTGAAGTTGGCTGCAAGACCCTGCGAATTTTCAGTAGAAGATAGCATTGTATAACTGCCTCTTTCACTCGCTTACGTTTGTCGCATCGTCCTATCTCGCTTACTGTATGCGGTATACTCGATGACAAACTGTTTCTTGCGCAATGGTTCGCAGAGCCTTGAACTTCAGACACAAAGATCCGCTGTGACAGTCCTGTTCAATTCCCATCTAAGTTATTAAACAGGAAGAAAGACTATTGTCGTTTACCGAGCGCGTGGAAGGAACCTAAACACTTGTGGTGCAGTTGTGTTTTAGGCTAGATTTCTGAATTGAGTATTTGGAGTTTAGAATGTGTACCAATGCCCAATTGGGACTGGTTTTCAGGTTAAGAGTATAGAATATCAAATTTTTAATTCAGGAGTCGGGGGTAGCTGTCAGTTATTTAATGGAATAGGGAGCAAGAGACTACTGCGTCTAACGATAATAATCCAAACTCCAGACTGCTTCTCAATCGGAAATACTTAATCACAACTACCGGAGCGGGGATAGAACCCAGCTAACAGTCGGGTGCTTAGCATTCGTCAACATTCTCAAAACTGACGAGTCAAGTAGAAGTCTTACTTAATTCTTTTCCATAGTAAAAAAAAAAACTGGCCAAGTGCGAGTCAGACTCGCGCACCAAGGGTTCCGCACCACTATCGCAAAAAAAAAACGCCGAAACGGGAAAAAAATCTTGTTTGTTGTATGGGAGCCCCACTTAAATATTTATTTTATTCCGTTTTTAGTATTTGTTGTTATAGCGGCAACAGAAATGCATCATCTGTGAAAATTCCAACTGTCTAGCTATCACGGTTCATGAGATACAGCCTGGTGACAGACAGACAGACAGTGGAGTCTTAGTAATAGGGTCCCGTTTTTACCATTTGCTTACGGAACCCTAAAAACGTGCCGCGTAGTGCCGTGTGAACGTTGCCTTACTTTGAGCTGTTTCATTTAGCGCAATCGGACATCAACCAAAATCTAGATAAAAGCTGTTTTCATCGGTAAATTTTGTTCATAAATTGTGCGTGAAAAACTGTCACGCTTGTTTTCATATATTCCTTTTATAAACGTTGCCCCACACTAGGAATTTCTCATGTATCATGTATCGTGGGTGCGTTTACAAACATAGAGTCCGGCAAACGAAAGTAGAGACTGAAAAGCGCGGAAAATTTCAAAAATATCAGCATAGCAACCCCAAAACTAGTATGAAATACCTGGAATAACCTAATTTGATACTTTAGAATTATTTATTTTATTTCGTCTGAGTAAAAATACTATAGGTAATTGAGGTAGGTAATATTTAAAAAAAAAAACAACAGTATTCTATAATAATTTTGGTTTATTCAAGTTATTAGCGTCATACTATCTTATGAAATCTAACACCACACGTAAACAATCTTGTTTTTGTTTGAATTCGACGTCTTTATCCTGATGTTTTTCTTGATATTGATATGTTCGCGAACTCGCTGACCAAAACCAGATGTATCCTCCGACTGCACAGCATGATTTTCTTCTTGTTTACATCTTTTTAGTTCGGTTTTTGAGGCAGTCGGGTTTTTGATTTTTTTAATTAACTTTTTTTATTTATAATATTTTAGTATTTATTTTAGAATTATGTACATTTAAACATATAAGTGTTGTATATTTTTGAAATCGCCTCTTAAAACCCTTTATTTTGATACCCCACATGATGGGTTTGGAAGAAAAAAACAATATGGCGCCCAAAAGCCGCCATTTTTCTATTTTCAATTTTTATGTAGCCAGTGACACACGCAGGATTAAGACGAATCGATTGATGTAAGAACCATCAAAATCGGCCAACGCGTTTGGTCTCTAGAACGCCACATAGGAACAAACATACATACATAGACTGATAAACACATTACCCTCCTTCGGCAGTCGGGTAAAAAGAAGGCATGTCTTGAAATTTGAGTAAAAACAAGATCTTACCTTGTCGTCAGGTACGACCAGTAAAGGTCCGTGTATGGCGCAGTACTCGTACACGAAGTCGGCGCACTTATCGCAAACTGACAAAGTGACAACACAACATCAACAAACATCCACTTAATAAAGTTTACAATAAAAAAACTATTTTACATAAAAATAATACCGACTTCCAAATAAAAAAACCGTCAAGTGCTAGTCGGACTCCCGCACGTAGTGTTCCGTACCATTATCTTTAATATTACCGCACTTAAATATTCTGTACACATCTGCGTACCCCTTTAGAGCGTACTGGCGTTATGAAATGGTATAAACAATAAACAGACATGCGATTGCCGCAATCCCAAGAGATTTGCCGTCATTTTTTGAAGAGTTCTGTTGTATATCTCCGAAGTTCTTCATCAAATCTTCACCAAAATAAAATGGGACCAATTTGGGAACATACTCTTTCAAACAAAGAAAGAATTGCCAATATCGGTACACAATTAAGTCGAACATAGAACCTCCTCCTTTTTGGACAGTCGGTTAAAAATACTTACACGCGTCTCAAAATAATCTATCAAGAAAATAATCATGATTATAATAATATCCGCCTGAAACCTCTACTAAAGCCGTCCCACGGCTTACAAAGTTCTCTTCTCATACAGAGAAGAAATTATTTTGATCACCACGCTTGAGTATTTTAAGACGAAGGCAACAATAGTTTATGGTAGGAGGCGTCATTAAGTTTGAACCGACCAGGTTCAAAAAAGTTAATGACGCCTCCTGTTAAGTGCGCTACTCGCTGCGTAGTACTCCTCACCCTATTATCACATGAATGAGCTATGCGCAGCGATTATCCTAGCGTCCCGAATTGCCACTAAGTTTGAACCTTCCTGTACCTACAATTTTATCGCCAAAACATATCAATATAATAAAATTTAATTATGAGTATGAACAATCGACCTATCACATAGAAGGAAATCCACATCGCGTCTTTTATCTCGGATTGATCAATTATTCTGCAGAATTAGGCTACAGAAATCCTACAATCTACTTAAAAAAACTTTTTTACAAAAAAATACTACAGACTTCCAAATAACAAAACTAGAAAGTGAAAAATAACTTTATTTTTGGAAGTCGGTGTCTTTGGGTAGGTACCAAATTTTTAAGTTATGGACACCGACTCACTTTCTAGTTTTGTTATTTGGAAGTCGGTAGTATTTTTTTGTATAAAGTTTTTTTATTTTTCTCTTTTTAGTTGTACCTACCTAATAGGGAAGTAGTTAAGTAAGTACCTATAACGACAGAATAGATTACCCGAGTAACATGAAACTTGAATATAACCGGTGAAATGAGAGATCTGCATACCACTTTCGAGCATACTGGCGTGATGTTATGTTATGAAATGGTATAAACAATAAACAGACATGCGATTGCAGCAATCCCGAGAGATTTACCGTTATTTATTGAAGAGTTCTGTTGTATATCTCCGAAGTTCTTCATTAGATATTCACCAAATTAAAATGGGACCAATTTCGAAGTATACTCTTTCAAACAAAAGGTGAGGAGCTCGTGGCTAAATAATAACAGCCGCACGGGTCGATCTTCAAGGTTAAGCAACGCTTGACGAGGTCGGTCCGTGGATGGGTGACCATTTTCAACATACCGAGTTTCCTCCGTGCCTCGGAAAGCACGTTAAGCCGTTGGTCCCGGCTGTCATTTGAAGATCTTTGACAGTCGTTACGGGTAGTCAGAAGCCTGAGATCTGACACCAGTCTTGCCAAGGGGTATCGTGTTACCCAGTTACTGGGTTGTGGAGGTCAGATAGGCAGTCGCTCCATGTAAAACACTGGTACTCAGCTGAATCCGGTAAGACTGGAAGCCGACCCCAACAATAATTGGGAAAAAGGCTAGGAGATGATGACTCTTTCAAACAAAAAAAGAATTTTCAAAATCTGTCCACAATTGACGGAGATATCGGTGAACATACATAAATAAAAAATAAAAAAACATACATAATGTCGAACATAAAACCTCCTCCTTTTTTGGTAAGTCGGTTAAAAAAGGTACTACGAGTAGGTAATATCAATGCCAAACTTTGGATGAATGTTTGTTATTATAGTTCTCGCCAAATTTCTTGGCCGCCCTGAAGTTGGCTATTGGCTACAATGGCTGCGCAGTAGTAAATCTCATACCAACTACAGGGCGGCCAAGAAATTTGGCGAGAACTATACTCAATTACGCCAGGACGGCTGAAGGTTTTCACGCGGGCGAAGCCGCGGATGGAAGCTAGTGTAATATAAACATATGCATGTACTTACAGATATATTCGTCTAAGCTCGGCTCCTCAGGTTCGTAATAACAAATGCGCGGCTTCTGCCGCAAATTTCGTCGATTCATCTGCAATAAAGATTCTAGGTACAGGCTCACACCATCATCAATTTTATCCATGATACTCGACTACTGAACGCAAACATTGCTGTTAAAGAAAGCTGTAATTTTCATTTAAAGACACTGGCGAAATACAGTGTCTATAATTATTCATTTCAATCAACTCAGCGAAACACAGGCCCCTTCAAGCAAACCACAGCACCCGGTAAACCGTCCTTCTTCTGCTAGATAATCATAATTTTTCAGCATAAATCACCCTACCAGCGTGTCTTCACTCTTCACTTGCAATTTAACGTAGTTATCAATGTGAGAAAAGTAATTAATAACGTACTTACCTTTTTTTCACTGTTGTAATCGATCGAGTAACGTTTTTATCGTGTTGATTGATGCAAAAGAGAAATACCGAGCTATCCCGCCTATTCTTTCGAAAAAATTGGCGCGTTTTTTAGGACAAGGGCAACCATAGAGTGCAACTTTAATATCAGATACTCGCATTTTCAGCCATATTTTATAGGTCTGTTTTATTAGTGGTTTTATTATTGTATAGTATTAAATTAATCAGTTATATTTGTGTTGTTTATCCAATCAGTATATTTTAATTGGTAATTAACTTGATAGCTATAAAAAATATAATTTTTATGTTTCCACTTCTG
Organism: Anorthoa munda; assembly: GCA_945859665.1. Taxonomy (NCBI): domain Eukaryota; kingdom Metazoa; phylum Arthropoda; class Insecta; order Lepidoptera; family Noctuidae; genus Anorthoa; species Anorthoa munda. Next base: position 50,123,043 of record OX243895.1, on the reverse strand, counting down.
GACTAGATCCATAGAGTCACAAACCAGCGTTGCCAGAATGTAAATTTTGTTTCATTTTACGTTACTTTTTAATTTACTTCTAACTTTTACGAAACTTTTAGGACTTAAATAAAAATATCGAAATATTTTCCTAAAAACAAAAAATATTCGTTTAACGGGACACATCTAAGAAAGTTTTCATTCGTCGTGTTGTCGCATCTGATTTTGTTACAAACAAATTGATGTATTGCATATTCACTCACTCACTCACGTGTATTTAGTATTATTTCCGCGTGATTTTTTTACCGCAATGCGTGTAGCTTCATACAATTCCGTAGGTCACAGAATGGGCGGAATAAATTCGCGCCGATAAAAATCGTAATGCGTGATAAGGCAATGTACATTGTAACTATTCTCATTCAAATTTAACTTTTTGAGACTTAGATAAAGTACCTACAGATTAAGCACTGGCGTGGCCGCACATGAGACAGCAATAGTTAGTTCTGGTGTTACAACAAGAACGAGAACACTACAACCCACCATCGCACTGACACTTATTATCTATAAATAACCCAAATTCCTTGTCTCAATTAACACATAATCAAACAATACCGAGTTTGTTTGTCAAACCTGCCATTATATTAGAGTTTGACAAACAACAGAAACCGGCCATGGTGACAAAGACAAAAAATAATCTTTTGTCCTTATTATTTACATGGAGCTGCCAATTAGCCATCTCGCTCTATCAATCAAGCTCATTTTAAGGCTTAATCTATAGGTACTTTATCTAAGTTTTGAGATGTCTCATGCCTGTAATATTTGACTATCAGCCACTGGCAACACTGCGCACGATGCCGCACAAACCATTGACTAATATAATATATATAGATAGATTGCACAAAGTGCACAAACCAAAAAAAAAAGTATAAAATATCAAATGACGGACGATACTCTGACTGTCGACTGAATCTGAAATTAATCGATCGGTATTTGGTTCTAATTTGTTGTTTTGTTTTGTTGCACCACCTGCACTTTGCATGGCGACGACGTCGGGCAAATTTACTAATTAAAATCAGAAAGAACTCGATTGTTGTGACTGTTCTATCGCTTTACTCAGGTATAACATTTCTGTGTTCAATCTATAAACTTCTAATCTAACAATATTTTACTTGCTTTAATAGTGAAGTAATACAGCTTCTATTTGAATACTGTGCAAATAAAAAGTACAGAGAACAACATTCTAATTTTCGATTCCAATCAGAAAAAATATTAGGTATAAAATTAATGTATCAAATCTGATGTTAAAATCGAAAGTTACAGCTTAAAGACTCAAGACAACAAGATGGATATAGGCCATCGACGCAGGGCTAATCAACGTCGAAACACAAAGAAGTCTGTTAACAATGTTGGCCCATACCTGCTGGATCTAAACTTTCGAAACTGCAGCATATCGTTATTGGCCTAGAGCAGTGATTCTGATCCTGATGATTTAGCCTGTGACCATGAAGAAACTGAAGGCGAAGAGAAAAATAAAAATGTAAGTACCTAATTACAATCTCAAAAATTATGTGAACTTGCAAGGCAAAGTTAAAATCTTTTCTAGTTATGTATAATAGTAAAGAAGAAACCCAAAAAACAACAGATTCCAAATGGATAATTGTGTATGGGAATATTGGGAATAGATACTCAACATTTACTCACTTGAATAAAATATATAAACTCTACTCTCTCTACTCTCCTTTCCTGCAGTAGGAGCGCTGGTCGGTTAGCACGGCATGCCAGCATTAATGATATCATACGTCGGGCTCTTGTCACCGCCGGGGTGCCAGCTGTTTTAGAACCCAATGGCTTGGCGCGTGACGATGGTAAGAGACCAGACGGGATGACCATAATGCCTTGGAAGGTGGTTAGGCCTTTGGTGTGGGATGCAACATGTGTCGACACCCTTGCGCCATCCCATATTCTTAGCACGGCGGGCTGTGCTGGGGCAGCTGCTGCTGGTGCAGAAAACCTCAAACGGCGCAAATACAATAACCTTATTGGAAGTTATATATATGAGCTGTTTGGGGTTGAAACTTTAGGTCCATGGGGTCCGAGTGCTCTTTGAGTATTTCGAGATGTAAGCAAACGGCTAATCGACTCTTTACGTTCTTCTTCACCAGAAGGCTGGGCTTTTCCTTGGCCAGAGAATCGGCATTGCCATCCAACGTGGCAATGCTGCCAGCGTTCTGGGCACTTTTCACGTTGACACGATGTGGATGAATTTTTTGACGCCCTATGACCCCTGCCCTTTTATACGCGTTCGTAGTTTTATTTTATTTTTATTTAACTGTATATATAGGTAGTTATTGTTATTTAAGTATTTAATAGCATGTAAATTTTAATTGGAATTAAACCCTCTATAAACTCTAACATATTCCAAAAACTGATTACTACCTATTTGTCATAGCTGTAGTAAACAGTTGGTCTTGGGAACATGTTTATGCCATCGCTAAGTTTATGATTCAGTTGAATGGTTTGTAAAAAAGGTTGTACAAATTTCTTAAGTAATTTCAAATAGAGTATACCACAATACTAATGGCGGTCTTATTATATAGCGTTTGTAAAAAAGGTTGTACAAATTTCTTAAGTAATTTCAAATAGAGTATACCACAATACTAATGGCGGTCTTATTATATAGCTTTGGTCATTGGCTCATGGTAACAAGAGCAGCACATGTCAACCTTCATGGTTAATAGGAAAAAAGACACAATAGGAAAAGAAAGTTACTTTTCGCTTTGTAGTGTTTTGTTTTGGAAGTCGGTTTTAGTAACATGCGTTTCATCCCTCCTCATCACATGACTCATACCAGGACAAATGGTTTCCTTTCAACTTTTCTGTCACTGGCGCCACTTTCAAACTTCCTCTAATATACTCATTTCTCACTTTATCCATTCTCGTCACTCCGCACATCCATCTCAACATTCTCATCTCTGTTACATGTAATCTTCACGCATATCTCCGTCAATTTTGGACCGATTTTGAAAATTCCTATTTTGTTTGAAATAGTATGTTTCGAAGTTGGTCCCATTTTAATTTGGTGAAGATCTGATGAAGAACTTCGAAGATATACAACAGAACTCTTCAATAAATTACGGCAAATCTCGGGATTGCTGCAATCGCATGTCTTTTTATTGTTTATACTATTTCATAACAAAACATCACGCCAGTATGCTCTTAAGGGGTACGCAGATCTCTGATTTCACGGGTTTTGTTCAAGTTTCATGATATTCGGGTAATCTATTCTGCCGTTATAGGTACCTTAACCAACTTGCCTATTAGGTAGGTACAACTAAAAAGTGAAAAATAAAAAGCTTTTTTACAAAAAAATACTACCGACTTCCAAATAAAAAAAACTATAAAGTGAAAAATAACTTTATTTTTGGAAGTCGGTGTCCATAACGCATAAAATGGTACCTACCAAAGACATGGACATTTTTATCATCCATCTTTTTCACAGCCCAACATTCTGATCCATACAGGACGACAGGTGTATTCAAAGACTTCTATATTTTTACAAGCTTTTATTTAACTTGCAATGTATGTATGTGTTCAGGTAAAATCTTGCAACTGAATTTTAAAGCCGATTAAGATGAAATTTTGCATATTTCCTTTTGGTTTGGATGACAATGCATAGTTAGCTAAGTGACGTCATTCTAAATCCAATATGGCGGACTAGTTATTTTTTAGGGTTCCGTACCCAAAGGGTAAAAACGGGACCCTATTACTAAGACTTCGCGATCCGTCTGTCCGTCTGTCTCCAGGCTGTATCTCATGAACCGTGATAGCTAGACAGTTGAAATTTTCACAGATGATGTATTTCTGTTGCCGCTATAACAACAAATACCAAAAACAGTATAAAATAAATATTAAAGGGGGGCTCCCATACAACAAACGTGATATTTTTGCCATTTTTTGCTCGATATTAATAACGGCAACAGGTAGACGCTTGAAATATTCACAGAATGTTTAGTTGTATATTTACTTCAAAAAATCATAATTAATTAATTAAAATAAAATAAATTAAGGGGGGCTCCCATACAACAAACGTGATTTTCATGCAGTTTTTTGCGATAATGGTACGGAACCCTTCGTGTGCGAGTCCGACTCGCACTTGGCCGGTTTTTGTGCACTGCCATGATATGGGTATCAAATATAAGGGTTTGCTGAGAAGAATACGAAAAATGCTTGTTTTGAAAAAAGTATTTTTTTTTAATAACTTATCCTCTTTAACATTCACATAAATATTAAATTAAAAAGTCCGGTTTTACGTAACATTGCGTTGATACAAATTTAATCTGCTATTTACTAATATACTGTTTGAATGTTGATTTTCAGGCATGCGGCTAAACTACACGAGGAATATCATAATGGCACCAAATATCAAAAAATCAAAAAACACGACTGCTTGAAAAGCTAACTAAAAATATGTAAACAAGGAGAAAATCATGCTGTGCAGTCGGAGGATACAGTCATCTGGTTTTGGTCAGCCAGATCGCGAATATATATCCTCAGAGTCTTCATTGCCTGGAGAATTTTTAGTAAGTTTAATTTTTTTCGGACTTTTTTTGCATCTAAACCTACTAATATTATAAAGAGGTAAAGTTTCTGAGGTTGTAGGGGGTCTACTGAACCGATTTAGATGAAATTTGGCATGGAGATAGTTGCGAGACCCTGGGAAGGACATAGGAAAGTTTGTATTATCTTGGGATGATACAACACTTATTACACTGGCGAAGCCGGGGGCAGAAGCTAGTAGACTTATATTTCAGGTGTTCCCTATAGCTACAATGTCTTAGTCAAGAGTGAATAGGTTTCTTCTAGGCAAGCGTGCTTCACCGTCGACTCCATCATCGCTTACCATCAAGTGAGATAGTGGTCATACGCGAACCTACAGACTAAAAATAAAAACAAAAAGTCAGTTTGATGAACCGCTGCTCAACTCAGCTGCCACGATAACCGAAGCTTTATTGATTTCAATAAATAGCAAGAAAAACTGTGGGGAAGGGTCTGGGTCTATGCTTTTGAATTTTCTCTAACATGCTTCGCTTTGTTCCACTCTGCTTGGCATGGTAGCATAGATGCAGACCTACCTTGCCATCTCCTTCAGAGGTGGCAGGGTGGCGGGGTCTTGAGGGAGAGCGCAACTGTCGTGTAGATCCTCAAGGCAAGTCCGGCGGTGTACCTTCTCGTGGTTGCCACCCCGTTATTGGTCTAATTCCCTAAGAAATAGACGTAACAGAAACCACCGGGCGACCCTCTTTGAGTGGGGGGCTATCCACTCTTTTCCTATCCGCTAATCCCGATTACCCACACCTTCCTACCCCGACCCTCCCCTCCCAAATGTCACCAATACCTCCCCACCTCTTCCTCGGTCCCACCCCACTCCAATGTCCACTCCTAACCGCGACCCTCCAGTGACTGAGTGGTCGCGGGCTCGGCTATCACTAAAATCTGCTGACAACGAGTAGGAGAGAATGGTCACCTGCGTGTTTGTGCCGTGCGCGGGGACCCGTACGGGAGGATGATGGGATCCTGGTGGCTGAGCCGATGAGCGTAGGCGGTTTAACGTCTCGGAGGCAACACTCCACTTTGGCCCGGATTTCTCCTCACACGGGAGGCTGTAGCTCAGCCGGCTACAGTCAATCGGCTGCGGGGTCCGGTCAGACGGCCCCCAGGCTAGCTCACTCCCATTGGAGACCTGCAGACGGCAGTGCTCGCTCACATCGCTAGTGGTAGCGGTGTGGGTTGGTGCTGTGCGGTCTCGTGGGTAACTAATGGAAGGGGGCTATATCTCTCGATCAAACCCTGGTGCTACCGTAGCATCGCCACTTGAGCACTCCATGGCGGGTGGGGCAGTCGAGAGATGAACAATTATCAGGTCACTTAAATGGATAATAGATACCATAAAAACCACAGGGCGGGCCCGGCGAAAGCTGGGACTGCGTTTCCAACGGCGGGACCGGCGCAAGCTGGGACTGCGTTTCCAACGGCGGGACCGGCGCAAGCTGGGACTGCGTTTCCAACGGCGGGACCGGCGCAAGCTGGGATAGCACTCCAAACAGCGGGACCGGCGCAAGCTGGGACTGCAATACAAACGGCAGGACCGGTGAAAACTGGTACTGCACCTTCTCTAGCAGGACCGTCTAGAGGCGGGACTGCAGCGGGATCGTCTCGAGGTGGGGCTGCGGTGGGACCGTCAAGAAACGGAACTGCTGCAGCACTGTCAAGAGTCGGTACTGCTGTGGGACCGTTGAAGAGCGGCACTGCAACCAGTCAGTGTCCAGCCACTGACTCTGCAACGGTTACTTCTCGCAATGAAGTAGGTGCCAACCCGGTTGGACGATCTGGGGCGCAAAAAAGAAGGCGCCAAAAGCTGAGACAGCAGGCCGCTCTGGAAGGCACTCCTTCGGAAACACCATCAGAGAAGCCATGTGCTGTTCTCAGCGGCGACAGCGGGGACATGGTGACCAAGAGGATGAGGACCCAAAGGCAACACTCCTCGACCGGATCCTTTAGGGATATGGTGGCGGCTATGAAACTCGCCGTCGTCACGGTCAATTACCCGGAGGAGTACTTAGAGGCTGAGGACTTGGTGTCAATCCAAGAGCTCATAATTGAGAAACTAGAAGAAGCACCGGATCCACTACCTGTCCTCACGGTTGCTCCCGGAGTTGTCGCAGGTGCAGTGCATGTATCCTGTGGTAACTCCGATGCAGCTCGCTGGTTTCGGGATGCCATTCACAACGTGGAAATTGGCTCCCTGAAACTCAAGGTCATCGACGCCAAGGACCTCCCAAGGCCGGTTAAAATGGCATGGAAGAGTCGGAACTTAGCGCTTAAAGACCCTGCCCGGGCCCTTCGATTACTCCAGCGACTGAACCCTGCTTTGAACACGGACGACTGGAAGGTCGTGAACACTCTTACTGAGCAGACCGGCATCCGTCGTATCGTTCTCATGGACGGAGCGTCCGCTGGGGTCATCAAGGCTTCGGGCTATTCTCTCCCAGGAGGAATAGAACGATACTCGTTCAAACTCCTGGATGAAGGCAAGGGAGAGGCACTAGCCGCGGAAGCAGAAGTGGAACTCTCCGAAGATGGACCACCACCACAACTTGAGGAGACCATGTACGAGGACCCTGCTCACGACTCAGAGCAGGAGTCGGCGTACCACACCGGGGCGTCAGAGACATACCTCGATGATGGCTCCGCGGGAAACTTTATACCTTGGTGATAGAATCGCCATCTGCTCTCCAGGAGAGCCAGGCGATGGAGGAGGAGCCTCAAAAGGAAGGCCCTCCTATAGCACGCAACTCCATCAAGACATCAAAATGGTGGGACTAAGGTGCGTACTAATTAATTAACATCATTGCAGAGCCGCTACTGCCCTTCTGGCTCGGCAACTGAAGCTTAACACATACGACGTCGCCTTGATACAGGAACCTTACTTGTATAAAGGGACTGGCATCTGTATTAGGGGTGGTATAGAGGCAATGACATCACGTAATTTCTGTTATAGGGATCTCACAACAACCATGATCCAAGTGGAGACTGGGACAGAGAAAAGGAGAATTATCCTTGCCTCGGCCTATCTCCCATATAAACAAAAGGAACCAGTAACACCACTAATTAGAAGACTGGTTGACTACGGCAACCAAGAAAACCTGAAAATTGGTTGCAATGCGAATTCACACCACGTCGTTTTGGGCAGCTCAGATGTCAACGAACGAGGTAAGCTCTTCTTTGCAGATCCTTAATGCATGCAATAAACTCACTTTCAGGACCTCGGCGAGAGCTGAAGATATTGACCTGACACTGACTTCTAACAGAGCCAGTGCTCATATTGAAAATTGGCATTTATGGGACGTAATCTCTCTGACTAGTAAGTATATATGCTTTAGGTTTAGGACGGCGGGTGAAGCCAAAAGAGAAACCCAAGACAGAAATTGGGACTCGTACAGGAGGGACCTGTAAAGTAAATGTAGGGAGATAAGCTTAATTCCATATTAGATATGGAATTTGAAACGGACAGAATCAAGGCGGGCACCATAGGTGCATGGGAAGACAATTTATTTATATAGACTTCATGCACAAAAGGTACAAAGGCGGATTTAATGCCTTAGGCATTCTCTACCAGTCAACCAAGGGTGGTGGAGAGATAACATGGCAGGTGCATTTTTTAATAATAAAAATAAACCAGTTAATAAATAACATACTAAAATAGGTAAAATACACGTATATATATATATATATTGAAAATAATATATACTTATATAAATATGTCGCATCAAGGCTGGCCGATAGATGCAAACCATCGGGAAGTCAGGATGTATTCCCTTAGGTTAAGACATCGTGTGTGGGCAGGTCGTTGGGTACAATCGTGAAAATGAAATCACACAAATTATTCGATACACTGAGTATATTCAAATAGACACAAATTACATTCTTGCTTACTAATATTACGGATCGACACTGATTCTATGACGTGTTAGCTCTACGGCTGTCAGTACTCAACTGCCCACTTCCCCAGCACGGAAGTGCTCATAAAAAGCGCACCAATGCGTAGTTGTTCTTGCTTTGCCGCCAGATGGCGTGCTTGCGATTTGTTTTGACGTCCGTACTATTGACTAAACCCGACACGGCCATCCTGCGAGACAGGCGTCCTCGTCTGTTTTCATTGTCAGGTTTTAACAGTGTATCGAATCATGTGGAAATCCTCCATGGATGTCCTCAGCCTTTGGGGAAAGCTGAGGGGTCTCTCAGACTCCTACTGACTAAAACCACATGGTGTTCTCTAGGCCGTAATTTCTCTTGAGAGGCGAGCGTGGAACACACACGTCGCCTTCTCGTGCCTCTCTCAGGTGACAGATCCCCAAATCTATCACCCGCAGGCTTCATCATCTTGTCCTTGCTCCATGCCACCTCATGTCGTGTTGCGCCACACGTCCTCTTAGTCTACTCCGACCCGCCAGTCTCCCATCATACAAGGGATGTTTTTCTGAAACACAAAATTTCCAAACAGTATTCACTCGTCCAATCCTGACGCATACTCTAGGTGAGTGAGGAAACACTTTGAATCAATCAAACAAGATCATTCAAATGTCTCTTTTCACCTTTGCAAGGAAAGAGTAATTCTATTTCCAATTTAAAGAAAATAGAAACTCAATCATCGATTTAGTACCTAAAAGCACCCAATCATAGTTATTACAAAGTCCAAGTACCACTGATAGTCATAATCTCAAATTAAATCCAGCAAAAGAAACCACCGGGTATCTTATTCACGATATTTAGCTATCTCGTAGCTCTCTTAGCAATCACAATTGCTCTACTCGATCATCTCCACGATGTCGAGTCAACTCGACTCTCTGAACTCAGAACCTGTTCACACAGAGATTTAGTCTGTCCTATGTTACGTCAATTCATTATCTACTTCATCTACTATCTCAATTGGTATTTGAGCTTTGTGTCTTACTAACACGATCTACGTAAAGTAATCAAAATTAAAAATTAGAATACCAAAATTATTTCAATTTTCGTAATGAGGGCTTGACGATTCGAACGTCATCAAAATTATCATGGTGACCTCACCAAACGCCTGAGTGTGCGAGTTTACTTTCTTTCAACCTCTTGACTCAATAGGAACTTTCTGTAAGGTTCCTAACACAAACATGAATTTGCCCACCAGACAGTGTCACACAGGCTTACCGCCATAAAGACCTACCGTTGCCACACAGGCCAACAGTTGCCATAAAGGCCTACCGTTGCCACACAGGCCAACAGTTGCCACACAGGCCAACAGCTGCCACACAGGCCAACAGCTGCCACACAGGCCAACAGCTGCCACACAGGCCAACAGCTGCCACACAGGCCAACAGCTGCCACACAGGCCAACAGCTGCCACTCAGGCTCACAGTTGCATCACAACGCTCGGCTACTCCTGACCAAACTAGTTTATTGGGTTCGTAAAAATAGAGATTTTAGAACCCTACTCTTTAACTAAACCGTTACCCTGGGCCATGTACCACAGTCATTCCAAACAAACTTTAAAACTTAAGTTACTTAACTTACTCTATAGCCGACTAGCAATTATATTGCTCTCACACAACGGTCTCTCTAGACCCCGACCTCCGCCAGAATCCACTGGTACGGTCAAACATAATATGGCTGATAGACTCAATTACTCGACACCTTAAGCTTGCTCATCATTATCAAAATCCTTCTGACATCAACATTGACTGGTACATAGCCCGCTGGCATCTTCCTTAACCTACAGTGTGCATACTTGTAGGTTCTAAGCGTACCTATTTAAAGCTTTCGGTGTATAACGATCACTGTTATATCATGATCACCTATCGCGGACTTAATACAGGGCCTATTTAGTTTTCGTATTAGAGTTTCCCACACAACACTATTCATTAGAAAAAGTGTCCTACGATCAACAAGTTCAACAACTAAAAGTAATAGTAACAATGCTGTTACAGTTTGTTATAATTCAAAGGCAATGCATACTCAACTCATGAAACCTCTTCAAAAACCCATCGCCACATGTTACGCATGAGGTGCGGTCCTGAATTTGTCATATCAGATTTGGTTTCACTACCACCGTCATCAACTATGATGTCCAATTCTCAAGGAACTTGGTGATCGGGGATCCTTCTCACAAGATTCGCGCCTTTTACTTAAAGATCTTGGAACATACAAACTGTTAATATGAGGGGAATTAAGCCTGATAACATTTACTTCTTAATACCTCGTGTAAAGGAGCTTCACGAATTAACTCGGATCAATATCTTTAAAATCAGATTATTAACAGTAACTGTAACCCTTTACTATCGGTCACTAATTTAGTTTCTATGTAAGGAAAACGATCGCGAGATCTACTGCCATCATAATATTCACTTTGAAAGTAAGTAAGTGAATTCAGATCTGAAGACGGTAGTTGTAAATCGTTACGCAACAAGATCTGTTCCGAATACACGCAAATGACCACTACCGTTACTAATTAGATACAATTGCGTTTAATGCCAACGACATTACCGTTATTCAGTCATTTTGGATATCTCAACTCCTTCATATGGGATATCTCATCCTAAGGTTCGTACTAAACCTAATATTGAAACTAGGAAAGTACTAACTAGCTAATAGGAAACTCATTAGCTACTTGCTTTTTACTTAGTGTGTCTTAATTATAGTGATAGTGCTAGATATCACCACGACCAACTCAGTGGTCAAACATGAACACTTAAAGCTCGAACTAGCATCTCTTCACTAGAGAACCTTCGACCTCACTATCGAAATAACATGGAAGCGACTCACCGAGTATTCCATTCCAAACTTGCGCGCTCCCAACATCTCAGCTGTTGTCGTAACGTTCGGCTGCCACCTGCGAACTGCCAGCCTGCCATCGGTCTTAACCTCTCAGACGTTGACACGTCAACCTTCGCGCTCAGCATCTGAATCGCTAGCCTGCAGCAGAGGCTTCAGGCTGCGACACAATATGGTATCTGAAACATGAAAAACATTACGAGAGTATATGTTCACACAGTTATCACAGCTTTACTCAGCTTTGATGGAAATTAACCGATGCACCGGTGTAGTAACCTAAACTGATCAATCTGCCTAGCCTTTTCCCAACTACACTGGGGTCGGCCTCCAGTCCCACCGGACTCAGCTGAGCACCAGTGTTATACATGGAGTGACTGCCTATCTGACCTGCACAAGTCAGTAACTGGATAACACGGTACCCCTTGGTAAGACTGGTGTCAGATCTCAGGCCTCTGACCACCCGCAACGACCGCCAAAGATCTTCAAATGACAGCCGGGACCAACGGCTTAACGTGCTCTCCGAGGCACGGAGGAAACTCGGTATGTTGAAATGGTCACCCATCCACGGATCGACCTCGTCAAGCGTTGCTTAACCTTGATGATCGACCAGTGCGGCTGTTATTATTTAGCCACGAGCTTCTAGTAGTAGTAGTTACCTAAACCGGCATGGCCAAATAGGTTATTATGGACACCGAATTTGAGTGCAGAGTTCCTGTCCAAAACATGAAACTACTGTAATATGTGGTTGCCCTAAGTACCTAGGTGTAGTTTAGCCCTCCGATTCTAAAAGAAGAATATAAGGCCTCTTCTCAAACTTAGTTAACTCTCACCTCGCACTAGACAAAACTATCGCACTACAATTCGAATCAAAGTATTTCATTTGGAATTATCACAATTTACTGACTGAAATGTAAGGTCGGTACGTCGCTGTCACCATATCTTTCTAACTTCCAAACAATAATAGTCAGCCAAGGCCAGTCAAGGGTTATCGCCAGTGATAGCAGAATAATAACTCTTCAATAACACCAAAACTTGACCAGCGATAACTAACATGAGAGTATGGACCCGACACGGGCCACTCCGACAATCCACTGGCCGCCATACCGTACACAAAACCAGAATTTTGAATATTTTTTTTCCTGGCCATAGTCATAACAAATTGAAAACGACTCACCAGATTGGCATAAAGATCAGTGTGTATGGATCTTTCCACAAGTCCACACGCGTCTCCTTGACCTCTCCAGCTCCTTGGTTGTTGCTAGCCTCCTTACTGCTCCACTCCAGACTGGTTTTTCATTATTCCAGTTTCCGAGGGTAGTCGCAACTAACAACGCGATTTTTGCAAGAATGTAACCATTTTTACTAGCATTGTTTTTACGTGTGATCTCATTAGCACGACCGAATCCCAATTCTGATGTCGCATCAAGGCTGGCCGATAGATGCAAACCATCGGGAAGTCAGGATGTATTCCCTTAGGTTAAGACATCGTGTGTGGGCAGGTCGTTGGGTACAATCGTGAAAATGAAATCACACAAATTATTCAATACACTGAGTATATTCAAATAGACACAAATTACATTCTTGCTTACTAATATTACGGATCGACACTGATTCTATGACGTGTTAGCTCTACGGCTGTCAGTAGGTACTCAACTGCCCACTTCCCCAGCACGGAAGTGCTCATAAAAAGCGCACCAATGCGTAGTTGTTCTTGCTTTGCCGCCAGATGGCGTGCTTGCGATTTGTTTTGACGTCCGTACTATTGACTAAACCCGACAAATATATATATTTATAAAGTAACAGAAAAGAAGAAGGTGAGATGACTCTGCTTAGTTGTTATGAAAATAAATCCGCAATTTCCGCTTGAATGCATACCGACTGATGGCCGTCCTGATCTCGGGAGGAAGCGCATTCCAAAGAAGATTGGACTGTATATGAAAGGAAGAGTGAACAAAATCAGTCGAATGAGAAGGACAGAGTAAGAGGAGATTATTTGAAGAACGCAAACAATCAACAAATGCCCAGAGAAAAAGGTTTTTTGCAAAAGGAACCATGGTGGACCCCTGAACGGGCTAAAATACGTCAGGAAACACGACAAGCCTTTAATGATGCAAAATCCAGGAAGGATTTTCTGTCTAAAACTACTTGGCGGAAGAACTGCACCTCCATCGGAGCTTTACCAATTGCAATGAGGTTGTTCAAAGCAATGTCCATAACTAAGGTGAACCCACTATCATCTGTAAAGGATGAGAATGAGGATCTCATGGAAACCGGACAGGACACTCTGAGCGTGATATACGAAACTCACTTCGCAGAATGTGTACTGCGCGATAGCTATGAAGAGGAACCAGTCACAAGGGTCGAGCTTACAAAGCACACATCCGAAAAAAACTGGCTTACGGCAAAGAAAATGGTAGATGAAAATAAACTGAAGCTTGCCATAGCTGGCTTCCAGCCCCTCAAACCCCCTGGTCCGAATGGCATCTACGCAATATTATTGCAAGAAGGGGACTCTGTTCTGATACCCAATTTGAGTAAGCATGTGTAGGTATTTCGACGTGCCTCGTTAAAGCCACATCCAGGGAGTTTGCAGATCACAGACAAAAAACATACTGGCTGTCTAATGTCGGTCAAGAAATTCCTGGGATCTACGTTCAAAGCACGGGTATGCATTTGGAATATGAGCAGGGCAAATCCGCTACCTGCTTGGGGCCTTTACTGGCCACTTTAGAACCAACGACATGCTCATGAAGATGGATCTAACCGCGACACCCATGTGCAAGTTGTGCGTGGAACAAACGGAACGCATGGAGCACCTTCTGTGAACATGCGATGCTCTGGCTAGTAAGCGAATGAGTCTTCTAGGTGCAGGATATCCGAGACCAGAAGATTATAGGCCCATATCTCCATAGCTCGTTGTAAAGCTCATGAAAGAGGTTTTCAACGAGATTGGGGAGGAGTAAACTATCTAGGGGACCACAAAAGATTCCAATGGGTTGAAGTGTCCGAGTCATGTCTCGGCCCCTTAACAAGATAAGTTAAGCTGTGTGACGATTCAAAGTGGAGTTGGTCATTAATTGGAATACCAGGGGTTAGTCCATTCTTACGTCCCCGTAGTAGTCCAATGCCTCTCCAAACGCATGCCATTTGGCTCTAAGTACAGCGAAATAACAAACAAAAAACGTACATGAGCAACGTATACGACATACCTCGGACATCTTGTGCCAGCTATGTGGTTATTCTTTCGCTATTGACAAGGGGCTTGGCCATCATAAGAAGCTCAAACACTGAAACACCGCTTTGATAATCAACAAGTAAGTACCATGAGGGGTCCAGAACATCCAAAAGACCATTTCTAACCCCCGACGGAAAAGAAGGGTGTTATAAATTTGACATGTGTTCCTGTGTGTTTGTGTATCTGTCTGTGGCATCATAGCTCCTAAACGGATGAACCGATCTTGTTTTGTTGTATCGTGTTTTATAATACAGTATTATAGAATATCGATTCATATAATTTTGTTCTCTTATTATCATTTCATAGAATAATCAATACGCAGACACTATCGATTCCTGGCTAGGAATGATGCAGTTTTAGTTTTCATCAAAATTGGCCTTGTGACTCCTTTTAGTGTCAAATCAAATCATTTATTTGCGAAATATGGGTAGTTTTCAGGGTGGCATTTTTATAAGTTCTTTAGACCATACCGTGTTTACCGCTATTCCTCTTAGTTTCGGATTTGGCCATCCACGTCCACTTAAAAAACTCACCCTGTATACTACACCCTTCCATTTTTACCAAATCCTTAAATAAAACAATACTTTTAACATATTATCACTTAACTTAAATAATTACTTAAGCCTGTATTTCGATGCCAGATCACGGGCAAACTAATTAAAGGGACATTTTACAACAAAAAAGAACGTGAATTGAGTAAAAACATTCCTGCAACAACCACTTCCGTAGTGCCAATAACAATTTTATGAAGGGTAGTTGGGTAATTAACTTCGGCAAAGCATTATAAACACTTTCGGAAGAGTTATAATTATTAAAGACTTATATTTTCACGGTTTCAGTGTGAGCTGCAATTACCAGACCCTTACCCTTACCCTTAGAGGTACTACAGTCATTTTTGAAGAGTGCATTCGGGCAAGAATCGAACCGACTACCCCTCGATGAAATTATGAGCATGTACGAAGTTTGTGGGCAGATGTTCCAGGTAATCTTAATATTATAATAATTGACATCAAGCACGCCACGCTTTTTTACATAATACAACATATTTTTTTTTGGTAATCATACTATTATATTTTTCCTGGATAGTAAAATGATAAGTCTATTTAGTCCGTCAGTGAGATTATCAAATAAAGCTCCAATAGGACGGGTATTATGATTTACCTAATCAATAAAAATTTATAAAGTTAAAGCGCATGAAAGTTCAAGAGTGGGGGCTTGTGACGTCACTAAGGCAGTATAAAGTGTACTAGCGGCGTGACCTTTCACGATATTTAACGCATTATATCGTCTTCACTTTATGATCACGTGTCAAAAGAATAAATACGTGTCCAATATTTTTTTCAATACAGTTGTTAAACATGGCGTACTTTCAGAGGCTATAATTATGATTCGAAAATTAAATCTTATGTATAGGCATCTTTCTGTTACGCGGTCGTGACTTTTGTTTACGAGCTCGATCATTAGTTTTGCAGTTTGGTTTTAAATTTATAAGTCAATTTAAAAAGTTTAGTAGCAAAGAGTTTTCATACATAGAATAAAATGGAATGGATTTTATACGAGGAAAAATGAGTGATTCCGTACGTTTTAGCATTGAACTCTCAAAAGTCTTTTAAATGGTTGTTTAATATATTTAATTACCAGTTTTAATTTAATTATTTTCACATCAACATTTGTCTAAAATCGAATAGGCTGTATAGACTGTTTTCGTTGAAAAAATGTCTAGTTGCAAAAACGCACCTTTAGTTATAAGTCAATTTAAAAAGTTTAGTAGCAAGGAGTTTTCATACATAGAATAAAATGGAATAGATTTTATACGAGGAAAAATGAATGATTCCGTACGTTTTAGCATTGAACTCTCAAAAGTCTTTTAAATGGTTGTTTAATATATTTAATTACCAGTTTTAATTTAATTATTTTCACATCAACATTTGTCAAAAATCGAATAGGCTGTGTAGGCTGTTTTCGTTGTAAAAATATATCCAGTTGCAAAAACGCGCGAATATTTTATATTTTTGTGAATTAACAAATCTAATTCTTTGATTTGTTTTTACTATTTCCCACAACTGTATTGAAAAATATCGTGTGATACACGGGCGTGTAGGTTATTGCAAACTCGTGTCATTAAAAACCCTCGCCTTCGGCTCGGGCTTGTTAATGACAGCTCGTTTGCAATAACCTACTTTCCACCCTTGTATCACAATGTACTTATTATAAATCTACCTGACGGACAAAAATCAGATTTTCAGTAAACTACCCTATTCTTAATTTAAATTTATTTTGGATTTCTATTTTCAAAACTTTTTAGTTTGGATTTCTATTAAAGCGTGAGTTAGGCAATCGCCTGAATAACGTAATCGCTGACTAATGCAGCGGATGCGCCCGTGCGTCATTATCAGACTGCACAATTGCAGATTTGCACATTTTAATAATAAGTTTTAGTTAATAGAAATATTATAATTATAAGTTAGTCTTGTAGAACATTTCAATAAATAAACATTGTTTTTAATTAAAATAAATATATTTTTTTAATAATAAATTCGTTCGTCGTAACTTAACTGGCGCAGTCGGTAGGATCGCGACACTCTAATTCGAATAAAACTTTTCGGTAAGAGTGAACGATATCTATCGTTATCTTCGCGATCGCAAATTGAATCTACGAAGGCGAGCAACCTGCGGGAGTCCTGGAGAATTGGGAGCCCTGCTGTTCTACAAGGCCCGGCTAGAGATGCAGAAGATACTGTGGTGAGTGCTTGTTGTATACCCAGTTTCCTATGCTATATTTCCTGCCGTATTTCTATGAATGTTACCTGTGTGTTTGTTTATAGGCTAAAATCGCTATAGGCAAAT
This sequence comes from Anorthoa munda, assembly GCA_945859665.1. NCBI lineage: Eukaryota > Metazoa > Arthropoda > Insecta > Lepidoptera > Noctuidae > Anorthoa > Anorthoa munda. Next base: position 50,105,618 of record OX243895.1, on the reverse strand, counting down.
TACTTTATATGAGTTTATAACATTCATTTTAATTTAGGTGTTTATGTGCATACATGCTAAAATCGCTGTATAGGTACATTTCGCATTTCACAACAATTCATTCTGTAACAAGAGATATTTACTCGTTTACGCATTCGCTATAAGCGTGATTCGTATAACATAATTAAAATAACTTCAAGCTAACTTCTTAGAGAGTAGGCAGTATTAGGTATTAGACATAATCTTAATAGTATTTTAAAGTGAACTAGAAGTGATCCCATTTGTATTCCTATTTAAAGATTAAATCGCGATGGCTATGGCAAGCATTGATCTAGCGACTTTCAAGTTCGTTTCGGAGCTGTTGCCAAAATACGATGGCAACCCAAAAACATTAAATTACTTTATTAGAGAAGTTGAAAATGTGATGCTATTACTGGATCCACAAGTTAGGGTGAACCCTGCTATTGTTAGTTTAATTAAAAGTAAATTAAGCGGTTCAGCGATCAGTGCAATTGCATCCGAAGAAACAGTTGATAGCTGGCAGACAATTAAGGCTGCGTTGACGCGTAGATTAGGCGAACCGCGTAACGAAATACAGCTGATGCAAGAACTAACGCGTTTGCGTCGTAATAAAAATGAAGACGCTGAGACGTTTGGTAAACGACTAAGGGAAATTTTAGACACCTTAAACGTAGTAGGTAGGCATACGGATAAGTCGTATTATGAGAGTATGGTCATAGATCAATACGTTAACCATTTGGACTTTCATGTTTCTATTGGCGTGCGGATTGCGCAACCTACGACTCTTGAAGCAGCTATAGTAACGGCTAGGCAAGAGGAGGCACGCTTGGCATTCAATAGATTCAATAATAGTTTTAATGCACTTTCCATCCAAAACAAACTTAAAGAAATACCCAAGCCAAACCAAACGGCACCCCAAAATAATAACTTTCCCCCGCGTAATAGCTGGAACATAGATCAGAGACAACAGAGGGGTCAAGGCATACCCCAAGGAAGACTTGCTTCAGGTAACGTAAGACCTAGTGGTTCTGGTACTGTCAGAAACTCAGGTAATTTTAGATCTCAGCCGAATATACCTCGCCAGCAGGTGAACCCGCCACAAAGAGTGTCCGACGTCACCATGAGATCGGTAAGTAAGCCCGAAGCACCGCGTTTTGCTGCCGAAGAAATGTTTTATACACAGCACAACCAAGACCAGTGTTACCCTGACGACAATGTCTGCTATGAAGGTGAGTATAATAATAACATACAACTTAATGGTGAAGACTACAGCTACACGCAGGAGTTGCCTGTGGATGGACCAAGCCATCAGGATTTTCCCCAGGACGAGGAACCATTGAATCAAAGCTAGTGAGGACTGTCCACCTCAACAACCAAGGTAAAGACCATCTTCCTTATATAGAGTTGCCGGAATTCCATGGTAAATTTTTATTAGATACTGGAGCTTCGCGCTGTATGATATCACCTGACGTAATAATTGATACTAATCTTGAACACTGTGTTGAGCGCGAGCCATTTCAAGTAAAAACTGCTCATGCTGTTACTCGTCATGAACATGTTGCTATTTTACCTTTACCCCCACAGTTTAAGACAGACATATATCATAAATTTTTACTTTTCGATTTTGACCCAAAGTATAAAGGACTAATAGGAATGGACTTGTTAAAAGAATTAGGATGTAACATAGATTTTAAAAATAAGTTATTGCGAACTTATAATACCGAAATACCAATTTATTTCGATCATCCAGTAAAAAGACTCAAAATTGAACCTAATTGCGAAAAGTTTATAACGGTAAAAACTAATTGTATGGACGGTAACTATATCTGCGACGAGTTTAATTGGTTTAAAGGACTCAAGTCACCCGCTGCCGTAATAACAGTAAAAAACGGAATTTTTAAAACATCTATAATTAACTTGACCAATAAAGAACAAGTAATTAGCAACAATTGCCACCTACCCCTTGAGCCTTTACCGCCACAATTGATAAGTCAAAATAAAACACACAAAATAAACAACCTTCAAACTAAAACTGACATTGACAAAGAACTTTACGAAAACTTAAAGAAAATTAGAACCAGCCATATGAATGAAGAAGAAAAGCGTGAGGTTACCAAAATTTGTTATCAATATCGTGACGTATTTTACTCTGAGAACATACCGTTATCTTTCACACATACTGTAAAACATGAATTAAGACTAACTGACGACACACCTATTTTTGTTAGAAACTATAGACAAGCCCCGCAACAACGTACAGAAATTAAAAAACAAATAGATAATTTATTAAAACAGGGAATTATACGGGAAAGTATTTCACCATGGTCTTGCCCTGTCCATATCGTCCCTAAAAAACCCGACGCTTCAGGGAAGGTTAAATGGAGACTTGTGATAGACTATAGACGACTGAACGATAGAATTGTTGAAGACAAGTACCCGTTACCGAACATCAACGACATACTGGATAGATTAGGGCGCGCACAGTATTTTACAACCCTTGATCTAGCAAGTGGTTATCACCAGCTAGAAATGCACCCCAAAGACATAGAAAAAACAGCGTTTACTACAGAAAGAGGTCATTATGAGTTCTTAAGAATGCCGTTCGGGTTGAAAAACGCTCCGAGCACTTTTCAGCGGCTTATGGACCATATTCTTAGAGGAATAGATAACGTATTTACCTATTTAGATGATGTCATAATTGCAGCCACCTCACTTCAGAGTCATAATGAAAAACTCAAGTTAGTACTTCAGCGATTCAGAATGCATAATCTCAAAGTTCAATTAGATAAGTCAGAATTCTTACAAAAGCACGTGAATTTTTTGGGACATGAATTGACTGACCGAGGGCTAAAACCCAACAAAGACAAAATAAAAGCAGTTTTAAATTTCCCAGTACCGCGAACTCAAAAGGACATAAAGTCTTTCCTAGGATTAGTAGGTTACTATCGAAAATTCATTAAGGATTTTGCGAAGCTTACAAAACCGTTAACAGCCTGTCTTAAAAAGAACGCAAAAATTGTCCATAGTAACGAATATTTAGACGCAGTTAACAAGTGTAAACAAATTTTGACTAATGCCCCAATATTACAATACCCTGACTTTGACAAACCATTTATCTTGACAACAGACGCATCTGACTTTGCGTTAGGCGCAGTTTTATCGCAAGGCAATGTTGGTGCTGATAAACCAGTAGCTTTTGCTTCAAGAACGTTATCAGAAACCGAGACTCGTTACTCGACAATAGAGAAGGAACTACTCGGGATAGTGTGGGCTATCAAATATTTTAGGCCTTATTTGTACGGTCGGAAATTCACTATCTATACAGACCATAGACCTTTGACATGGCTGATGTCTTTAAAAGACCCCAACTCAAAGTTAACACGTTGGAAACTAAAGCTAGCAGAGTACGACTATAAGGTAGTTTATAAAAAGGGTAAACAAAACACTAACGCTGATGCATTATCCAGAGCCAAAATCTTTCACAACAGCATAGATTCTCTAGCTGTCAATTTTGACGATAACGACGATGACGAGATTATAAACAGAATATTTGAGAACGCCCGTAGACAAGCAGAGACTATTAACGACCGAAACGACAACAATGACGGACTTGGCAATAATAATACCGAGGTACCTATCGACAATAGTAACCACCCTAGTAATAATAACTATGTAGAAGAAAGAAGTACTAGCCATCCCCACACTGACAAAGGAACAGACTCAATGAGCATTGTTACAGTCGACCCTGACCAATTAGTCTCGACAAATCATACCCAACCCGATAATGAGAACAACGGCATCCCGATTTTATCTGATGCAATAGATAAACAGCTGAAACAATTTTATATTAGGTCCACCCCGGGCTCAACATACAGAGTAGACAATAGATCAACTAACGCTAGGACTGTTATTAAAGATGTTTTCATCCCCGTAAACAATACGGAACCCGAAATCATCAGATTCCTAAAAGAACACACAATAGCAGACCGTATCTTCCACTGCTATTTCTACGATGAAAATCTGTACTTGGCCTTCTCGAGAGTCTACACCACAATTTTCAATGACAGAGGTCCTAAACTTATAAGATGTACGTCACGAGTTACCCTTGTTGAAAACAAAACCGAGCAACAAGAACTCATTAAGCGATATCACGAAGGCAAATCATCGCATAGAGGTATTCAGGAAACGTATAAACAACTCCACAGAAATTATCACTGGCCTAATATGCTATTGACAATTCAAAGATACATTAATCAGTGCGACATGTGCTTAAGAGCTAAATACGAAAGAAACCCTTTGAAACCCCCACTAACGCTAACAGAGACACCTACGAAACCGTTTCAGCATCTGTTTATGGACCTATATTCCACTGGAGGTGCAACGTTCCTGACAATTATAGATAATTTTTCAAAATTTGCCCAGGCTGTACCGCTAAGTGCTGCAAGCAGCGTTCATATCTCAGAAGCTCTATTACAAGTATTTTCCATACTAGGATTACCTCTTAAAATTACCACAGACTCAGACACGAAATTTGACAATGACGTCATAAAGGAAATATGCGCGTCTCACGATATTAATATACACTTCACGACCCCTTATAACCCGAATTCAAACTCACCCATTGAACGCTTTCACTCAACCATTTCTGAAATAATAAGAATTCAGAGAATGACGAATAAAGACGACCCCATACAATTACTAATGAAGTACGCCATTATTGCCTACAATAATGCCATTCATTCTACGACAGGGTATACACCGCGTGAGCTTTTATTTGGTCATACGGCATCCAGAAATCCACTAGAACTATACTATCCTAAAGAGTTATATCAGGATTATGTACTTAACCATCGCAAAAATGCTGAAGCAGTACAGGAGTGCATAGCAGCCCACGTATCTAAAAATAAGGAGCAGGTGATAAAAAAACGGAATCAGGCTGCTGAGGCGATCACGTTTAAGGTAGGTGAAACTGTATATAAGCAGGTTGCAAAGACTACGAGAAGTGACAAAACGAAGCCAGTATTTAAAGGTCCGTATAAGATCATTCACCTTCATCCCAACAATGTCGCCGAAATCATAGGAAGCCACCCCAATTCAAAATCCATCAGAGTCCATTTCAAACTTTTACGAAGACAACATCTTGTTCCAGGACTCTCGTCACAGGAACCTTCCTGCTCTACGCAACCGCCAACCTGACTCTTAACCCCGTAGATAACGTTAATTAGACCGATAGCGCTGGCCTATTTTGATGCCATAAGTTTAAAAAATTCTAAAGTTGCTTATTTTTTGCCTGTGGATACAGTCGTACCTATGTAGCTTATTTTTGCATTTTGTGTCACATCTGTTACTTGCATTTACAGTAATTCGATGTTTTGTGGTTGATTCTTTTTATTCTGCTCAAAACAGGCAAAAAAAAATTAAAGTTTAAAATAATTATGGTATCTTAACTAGGATAGCTTGTGGAGTGTGTAAACCCAATTTGTGTCATATTTGCCCAGTGCAAACTGACATACAGCCAGTATGTAAAAAATAGTGCCAAAAAAAAAATTACAATTTATGAAATAACTATTTCCTTACTCAGATCACTTACATATGCCTATTAAATAAATTTGTGCCAAATTAGAGCATGGAATTTTAAGATTTTAATTTATTTTGTTTTACCAAGCTACAAACGCTTCAAAAAAATATTACAATTATTAGAGTTCACATATTCAATATCATAAATGCATGAATAATCGACATTGTAAATTTGTGTCATTTTAATGCACGATATGTATTTAAATGAATAAAACACAAAAACAATGGTTGAGGTGGAAGCGGGCGGAGGCGGCCAGGCGGCATACGCACGCACACACGTTCGTTCAGTACGATTTCTTCTTAGATGCGAAGCGTTCATAAATAAATAACATACCTATTATATCGAATATTGATTGACTTTTGTCTCCGCTACGTAATGAACAAATGTGTAACCTATAGAGATAAACATAATGACGTGCGAATTTTGTACAAAGCACGCGTCTGCAATCTTATTACCTACGATTGTCAATGGTCCATGCTTAGAAGACGGTCAATATTTTTTTTTGGATTGACGCTTTAATTCGCTTCGAATTTGAACCTGAAAGCGGTAGGTAGATTGATATGCCGATACCTACCTACCTATTTTTTTCGTTATACTGCTTCTCGATATCCCGCGCCCCGCTTCCAGTAGGTAGTGTACAGTCAGCAAAACAAATAGTATACGAAGTAAAAAAAATACTAGATATTTTTGTTGTGTGGTGATAGTGATTATGTATAGTTTTATTTCATCATGGTCCCTAAAATAGTCTACTTTTCCGTCATCCCTTATAATGCTCGATCCTATGAACTTTAATAATCCCCTTTCATTAACCACATATCGACACCCAATATGAATAACATTGTAACTTTAGTTACACATTGCTACAACTTTATGTCATAAAATCAGCAAGAACAGACCTTTATGTCTGCCTCTTAACCGTATTTCTATGACGGTATGAACTCCTCATGTGAAATGAATAATTGCATTGTAATTAAAAATGAACAATGTTTCTACTGAAGTATACTTGTAGATCAAATTCCAATAAACAAAAGTTTTGGTAACAAGGGTTTCTTTGTGATAAAGTCATTTTAAATTGACATACAAAGTAATACATTTTAAATTTTGGACTATTTATTTTTTAACCATATTGGAATTTTAAGTTACTATTCTAACCATATATTGTTTTTCTTCTTAAATCTAAACACTTATTTGAAATGTTATCATTGTAAAGAAAGATGCAGTGTTGACGTCGATAATAGGTTTTTAGTTCATCATTAATGGTATCAGCATAAATAGTCTTGGAGAAAAACTAAGAGTAGGTATGTAATAAAAATGTTTTTAGACTTATTCAATATTACAGATATGTGAGTAAGTAGAACAATAAAAAAAAGTGTGAAGAAGTAATTGCAAACGAAAGGCGTGATAAGCATAAGGATAGGATAGATGGACCCCCTTTTCCGAACTTAGACTCCCATTTGGTCCATTGTGCGTGTAGGCCTCCTCTCTGTGAGAGGGAATGGGCCGTAATCCACCACGCAGGCCCAGTGTGGGTTGATGGATGTTACATGTGTCAGCTTTTTTTTTACTTTAGTTTTTTGAGAGCATTGATGAAATAATTTACACAAAGTAAAGCGCTTGCCTAGGGTCGAGCCCACGACCATACTTGTAAGTCTCTTCCGTTACCACTGAGCTATCACTGCTCTATGTTCTACTGTCCACTGGGTGGACAATTTGCAATAGGGGGAATTAATTTTTTTATATTTGGTAGGCTTGCGCTTGACCACTACCTCACCTGATGGTAAGCGATGACGTGGTTGATGATGAAGCACGCTTGCCTAAAAGTAACTTATTCACTCTTAACTTAAAGACTACTAAGTTGTAGCTATCGGGCAAAACAGACTTCGGCAGGGAATTCCACTCTTTAGTTGTACGCACATTGTACGTATTACCAAAACGTTTAAACTTGGGATGTCTACCATGTACCGATGGCACATCGCCGTGCGTCTTGTAGTCTGATGATGAAACGGGCTAGGTGGAATTAGATCATGTGATTATATTGCACACTCCCCGAAATGCAACTGATAAAAAACCGATAAGCTGGCAACTCGGCGACGATGTTCAAGGCTCTGGAGCTTTGACTCTACCAGTTCCTCATTGCCGATGAGCTTCTTGGCCCGTTTTATTATCAACTTAAGTGCATCAAGCTGGTATTTGGCAGATCCTTCCCAGAAATAAAAACAGTACTCCATACATCATCGAACTTGCGCTTGATACAATTTGAGCAACTGTTCTGGCGTGAAGAACCGTCTCACCTTTGCGAGGATACCCAACTTTATAGCAGCCAGCTGAGCCTTTGCCTAAATGTATGAACCAAAATCGAGGATCCTGTTGAACGTTACGCCAAACTTGGCTTCTGCTCAAGATGGTCCATTATCAGCTCGTTTACACCTCAGAAGTAAGGAACCGTGGAGAAAAGACACGCCTGGGTTTTAGCAGCAAAGAACCTAACCAAATTGGCATCGCCCCAATTGGAGACTGGCTTCAAGGATAAGCTCAAACGCTCCACCATAGCCTCACAAAGGACAAGGATGGACAAGTACCTCTCAGCAACAGTGCTGTCGTCTGCATACCCAAGTTTTTAGCAGATCGTTTATATGCAGCAAAAATAATGCTGCTGAGAGTACAAACTCTTGAGGGACCCCGGCATTCATATCCAATTGGTCCAACGAGCACCCTTCGATAACCACTCAAATTCTGCAATCCAATCACATATACCATCACCAGGCAAACTGAATGAAGGAAGCTTACTAATAAAGCTTCCGTGCCAAACCCTGTCGAAAGCTTTCGAGATGTCGAGGGAGACGGCAAGCGCCTCCCTGTGCCTCTCGATTGCCTCACTCCAGATGTGAATGGCATACGCTAGAAGATTCCCTGTAGAACGAGTTCAGCGGCAACCATAGTGGCAATCACTTAGGATGTCATTAGCTTCTAGGTATGCCAGGAGCTTAATATTAAGCACACGTAGAGATGGGTCTGTAATTGGCCAGGTTAGCACGACTGTCCTTCTTGGGCACGGGCTGTACGTTAGCTTCCTTCCAAGCATTCGGCACTTTTCCAGTTGCATACGAAAGGTGAAATAGACGTGTCAAGATGGGAGACAGTTCGAGCGCACAAGTTTTAAGGACAAGTGCTAGTATTCCGTCGGGGTCACTAGCTTTATTCAAGTCAAGGTTGCCCAGCACTCTACGAACGTCCTTTTGATGGATGCGAATGTCTGACATATGTCTCACACCTACCAGGAGAAAGAAAGTGCCGCGCATCATCAGAATGCAGACGCAAAGATGCCGCAAAAAGAGGCAAATAATTTTGCATTCTCCTCAGCGAAGCAGGCCAGCGACCCGTCACCCGCAGAGTGGTGGTAATGAAGGATGGCAGAAGTTCGACTTAACCGACTTACCCAGGGACCAAAACACTTTACTACCTGCTGGGTAAGAAGCAACTTATGTCCCTATTCGGCCGTTGCAACACCTTTTTACAGGACTAGGCAGCGCTGTTGAAGGCCTTCTTTTCTGACATACGTGACTCGCAACCCAAGGTAAACTATCGACACAGAGTATCGGTCTGTATCTGTTGTCAGCAGAAGGTCCGAGCAATTGGCCTTGTGCGAATCAACATCCCCCGTTGCCGTTGCCCCCTGAACCAGCTGATTAGCGCTAACGAAAGCTTATTTATCTCCCCTCCATGGGAAGAGCCACACCTGGTGGTGAGCATTAAAGTTACCCCGTATCACTAAAAGGGCGGAAGGGTACCACTGCTGTGCCGCATCAGCCTGCTTGTCTCCTGATCTCCGCTGTGCGAACGGTAGACACATGCATAGATTATTTTATCCAGACCTGTGTCCACCAGAGCCTAAAGCGTTATGAATATTGAAAAGCGATTTTTATTAGCTCTTCCATAGCAATTAACATGTCTTTTTATCCGAATGTAACAATGACACGCATTTAATTGTTGCTTACAATAATATTTTTCAATGATTTTTTTGTCGGTATAATTGGTAATCGTACAATAAGATACAATAATATTCACAGAAAAAATCTTCCTTCAAATGTCATCATGACCCCAGTGTAACGGTCGTTACAATGCTTTTCATATTAAACATTCTTTACAATCTGTACATTGTGACATTGCAAAAATCATACTTGCAGTGGTTTTATCAAAACTGAAAGAGCAATTAAAATTAGTAACAAGAAACCTAAAATTGTACCATGCTATATTGAGTTACAATGTTAATAATATTGGGTGTCGATATAACACATTTATTATATTCAACCTCCATTTTAGTCTTTCATAGCTTCATAACTAACTTTTAAGGCCCACGTGCGCATAAAACTAAACTCAGAGTTAGTTGCTAACACTAGGTTAAATTGACTGTTTGTTATACAATATTGTCAATTTAACCTCGTGTTAGCAACTAATTCTGAGTTTAGTTTTTAGTGCAAGTGGGCATTAATCAATCAAATACATCATAAATAACGTACGCACTTGTTTGTTGCAACTTGCAAAGACCTAATGTAAACAAATAAAAGCGCCGCGTGTCTGGCTGGCCGGCACCCGCCGCGCGCGCCCGCTCTTTTCTCTGCGCTCGCCCTTCGTGCGAAGAAGTCTAGTATTTTTTATTTAAATAATAAGATTTCGTGGATAAAAACGACACAAATTATGAATAGTGTTTTCTTACACCATAATAATCAAAAACACGTAAACTCTAATAACTTGCATTTTCTTTTGTGTATTTTACAGGGTATTGTAATAAAAAAATAAAATATCTATTAAAGCCGTGGATGAATTCGACACAAAATATTTTAACAAACAGATATCAGTACTCTAAAACGAGTAACACATATTTAACCTATTGTAATATTCTTTTAGAGCTAGTTGGGCGACGTGTTAGGTACTGGTTAATTACTAGGATTCCCGTGGACAAGGATGACACAAAATGCCTATGTACATCAGTTAAAACTGCGTTATTATCATGAAAGTAAAATTATTATCTCTAATTTTCTTTTCGACCAGTATTGAACGAAAAGACAAATACCTAAATTTCTACCTATGCAAGTACCTAGGATGACACAAACTTAGGTATTAGGTTGGGCAAATGGTCCGGCAACTATATGCGAAACACGAATAACTTTAATATTTTTGAAACCTCAAAACCTAGCGCTATCGGTCTATAATGGCATACTTTTATTAAAACAAGGTCAAATTTTGAAGCGGCTAGACAAGCTAAACGTATCTACTTGATACGTTTAGTTTGGCCTGCGTGTATAACGTATCCTATTTACACGAAACAACTATAAAACTTATGTCCTTATATGCCAATACTAAAGCTGCAGAAAATAACGAGCAATTAAATAGGGCATACAAAGATCAAATAGATAATAGCTTAAATTTAATAGGTAAGAAAATAGTGTTTATAGCACCGCACCATAGGTTTAGACGTGGTTTTATTAACGGTCTAGGTTCCATCGTTAAAACCATTACAGGCAATTTAGACTATGAAGATGCTGTTAAATTCGAAAAAGAAATATTAGAAATACGAAATTCAGTAAATAAAATTAATGTGTCTCAAAAGCAATCATTATTCATAGCAAAACATGCAGTCGAAGAGTATAGTAAACAGATTAAACTTTTAGACGAGAACCAGAAGAAACTAAGTCTAATGTTAAGAAATACCACTTTTAATAATAATATTATAGTAAATAGGTTGCACTTTCTAGATTTATATATACAAATAGATTTCAGTCTGCAATTGCTGTTAGACAAGTTAGTAATCTTAGAAGACGCCATGACTTTTGCTCAGTTAGAAGTCATGCATCCAAGCATTGTATCCCCACACATTCTTATAAACGAAATGTTAGCTATCCAAAAATCATACAATTTTAGACCAGTGGATAGCGTTACTATTAGCAAAATTCATAGCTTAGAGAAGTCTATTAGCGTAAAAGCTTATAGTACAGATCACACGTTAACGTTCATATTAGATATCCCCTCCATCGATACAAACCAATACGACCTAATCCATCTATACTCCATTCCCGACAAGCAAAACCTGGCAATCATTCCTAAATCCAAATACCTCATACTGGGCACCAACGAGTACTCGTACCTTGAAGAAGACTGCAAACGGATCACACAAGATACACAACTCTGCACGTCGTTGAACACCCAGCCTGTTGATAAATCAGAAGACTGCATAATATCCCTTGTGAAACACCAAAACACAAACTGCACACGAGCCAAGATAGACTTCAAACAAGGAAGAATCCAGAAACTCCAAGACAACAAGTGGCTTATCATCCTGAAGGAAGAAGAAGTCCTAAGAAGTAAATGTGGAACTAAATCTGAATACAAGAGGATATCAGGAATACACATCGCCAGTATTACAAGTGATTGCCAAATGCAAGTACTTAACAGAACACTAACGACAAACATCAATACTGTCGCAGCAGACGAAATCATACCACTTCCTAGTAAAGCCGTGATTACAGAGGAGAACATCCAGTTCAATCTACAATTAGAAGATATACCACTGGACAGCATTCACGAACTGATAGAACGAGCCGACAACTTACAAGAACCCACAATTGATTGGCAGACTATGATGGCTACGCCCAGTTGGTCAACACTAGGACTGTACCTCATTCTGATGACAATCCTTCTATGGAAGCTTTGGCAGTGGAAACAGCGACGACCAATACAGAATCAACCTCGCACCGAGGACGCTGCGGGAAGCTGCGGGACGCGCTTCCATCTTAAGGAGGGAGGAGTTAGGCAATCGCCTGAATAACGTAATCGCTGACTAATGCAGCGGATGCGCCCGTGCGTCATTATCAGACTGCACAATTGCAGATTTGCACATTTTAATAATAAGTTTTAGTTAATAGAAATATTATAATTATAAGTTAGTCTTGTAGAACATTTCAATAAATAAACATTGTTTTTAATTAAAATAAATATATTTTTTTAATAATAAATTCGTTCGTCGTAACTTAACTCGTGTTTATTCGTTTTTTTTTAACTATTATTTATTTTTAACCGACTTTCCAAAAAGTAGGAGGTTCTATGTTCGACATTGTTTGTTTTTATTTTTGTGTTTGTTCACCGATATCTCCGTCAATTGTGGACCGATTTTGAGAATTCTTTATTTTTTGTTTGAAAAAGTATGTTCCGAAATTGGTCCCATTTTAATTTGGTGAAGATCTGATTAAGAACTTCGAAGATATACAACAGAACTCTTCAATAAATAACGGCAAATATTTCGGGATTGCTACAATCGCATGTCTGTTTATTGTTTATACCATTTCATAACATAACATCACGCCAGCACGCTCTAAAGTGGCACGCATATCTCTCAATTCACCGGTTATGTTCAAGTTTCATGATATTCGTTCGTATTCGTTATAGGTACCTTACTAAACAATTTGCCTATTTGGTACGTACAACTAAAAAGTGCAAAGAATAAAAAATCTTATTTTGCAAAAGAAGTGAAAAATAAAGTTATCTTTCACTTTGTAGTGTTTTATTTGGAAGTCGGTAGTATTTTTTTTTGCAAAAAAGGCTCTTTATTTACTTTTTAGTTCAATTTACCATTAAAGCGTGTTTTTTAGTTTTTTAAACGACAATTTATTAATGCAACTACCTCCATATGATGGGAGGGGGTAATTAGCTTGGCTTCTGCCTCTCTTGGATGTGACAGCCGTTTCTCAGGTCTCTCCGGCACATTTATTTAATACGTGTTCTTGGCGCAAGACATTACCGTGTCTTAGGATATAACTAAAAATACCAGCCATGCACATGGCTTAGCACGCGCTTTGATACTTGGCACAAAGACCACAGGGTATCGGATATAAAAACAATAGTCTTTATGATCCTGGTAAGGATAATGGGACTAACTATTTAAATTATTGCATTGTCATTGGTCCTTGATAAGTGTGCAAAGTTTCAAATTAAGCCGACATTTTGAAGGGGGTGAAAATCACGTTCAAAGATTCCGTTACATAGATACAAAACTAATAAAAGCGTGTTAAAATAACTCTCTTTAAACAAGCTTAAAAAGCTTACCGTGCAACAAAATCAAAACATCATCCAAACTAAACGCGTACGCAAAATTTTATTTTAATCAGTTGAGGATAACTGCTTTAAAATTCAGTTGCAAGATTTGTCCCGAACATACATAAATTGCAAGTTAATAAAAACCTTGTAAAATTGAGGGCATTGCGTTTGCACAGCTGTGGCTTAACATAAAAACCGGCCAAGTGCGAGTCGGACTCGCGCACGAAGGGTTCCGTACCATTATCGCAAAAAACGGCAAAAAAAATCACGTTTGTTGTATGGGAGCCCTACTTAAATATTTATTTTATTCTGTTTTTAGTATTTGTTGTTATAGCGGCAACAGAAATACATCATCTGTGAAAGTTTCAACTGTGTAGCTATCACGGTTCATGAGATACAGCCTGGTGACAGACAGACAGACGGACCGCGAAGTCTCAGTAATAGGGTCCCGTTTTTACCCTTTGGGTACGGAACCCTAAAAAGTGTCAAACTGTAACTTTCCCACTGGAGACATCAACCAAATACATCTTTTTATTTCCAAGATAAATCATAAATTTTCCCTTTTTTTTTATTGAGCTTATTTTGTTCACAGAATCAGCCAGCATCCACAATGCCTGCATCGGACTCTCAACCCGATCAAATAGACATTCTCCTAGAAAATAACTCGAAAATGTAATGCTACTTGGACAATTCGCAAGACTTGCGATGTGTTTAGGATTAAATAAATAAGACCAGTAAATGACAACGTTTGTTGTGTTGATCTTTCATTCTCCGCTGCCAGTGGCGTAACAAGAGGGCGGCCCAAGAGCCTGTGATCGCAGGAGGGGGAATATGACATTTATTACAAAACTATACTCTGATTTATAATTTCGTAGACTAAACTGACATTCGGATGGTTGCCACTTTACACAATACATAAAAATAGTGTCGTACCCTGACTATCCTGAGTGATCGAAAGTTGATCGAAACTCGAACTATTTCACGACAAAAAATTACATTTGTTAAGAAACTAGCGGCCCTTATTTATTTTCTACTCATTTATGTCAGACTTCATTTTATCGACCGCATTTATTTTATTGTTGGTTTCATATGTAACACAATAAAAGTTTATGTACTATGTGTATGAATACTGTTATATTTAAATATATTACGTTTTTATTCATAAAACATTTGTTTACAAAAAATTTGTAAAATTGAGGAATCATGTCACATCGATTCGATGAATCACTTATGATTGAGTCTTACCCACAACACAATGCTCCGCGCTTGAAACATTTAAGAAAAATAAGGACATTGGCAGCTGTCAGTATAGTCTACGAAATTAAAAAATCACAGTATAGCTGCCGCCCGCGCGGTATTAGTACTACCACCAATATCTTTATAAATAACTAGCTGACCCGGCAAACTTTGTTTTGCCATAAAACACCAAACATTCATCTACCCAACACTACTCCACCTATCCAACACTACGCCACCTACCCTACGCCACCTACCCTACCCTACCTACCCTACCCTACCTACGCTACCCTACCCTACCTACACTACCCTACCTACACTACCTACCGTACCCTACCTACCCTTCCCTACCAACCCTACCCTATCTACCCTACCCTACCCTACCTACCCTACCCTACCCTACCCTACCTACCCTACCCTACCTACCCTGCCCTACCTACCCTACCCTACCTACCCTACCCTACATACCCTACCCTACCCTACCTGCCCTACCCTACCTGCCCTACCCTACATACCCTACCCTACCCTACCTACACTACCTACCCTACCTACACTACCTACCCTACCTACACTACCTACCCTACCTACACTACCTACCCTACCTACACTACCTACCCTACCTACCCTACCCTACCAACCCTACCCTATGTACCCTACCCTACCTACCCTACCCTACCCTACCCTACCTACCCTACCCTACCTACCCTACCCTACCCTACCTACCCTGCCCTACCTACCCTACCCTACCTACCCTACCCTACCCTACCTACCCTACCTACCCTACCTGCCCTACCCTACATACCCTACCCTACCCTACCTACCCTACCCTACCCTACATAAGAACCTTCTCCCAACAATAACGAACACAACAAAAAAAGAATAAGCGAAATCGGTCCAGCCGTTCACGCGTGATGCCGTGACAACGGAAAACGGGTTTCATTTTTATATATATAGATAGCATATGTGTTATTCCGATGTATAAACTTTATTTTTATAGAGTTTAATCAAAATTATTTCATTAGTTTTTGCGTGAAAGAGTAACAAACATCCATCCATCCTCACAAACTTTTACGTTTATAATAGTAGTAGGATTTAGAAAAACGGACTATTAAACAATGTCAATGTCATGTTTTGTTTTTTTTTTAATATTAAGTGTGGACCCCATCCGATGAATTCCGCCACGGGCCTCAGATGGTATAGTTACGCCACTGTCCCCTACCTAAGCAGACGGGTATGTAAGAAGAAAACGTGTTGCGCCGATCCCAAGTAACATGGGACAAGTGCAAGGCTTGAACAGGCTTTCAGAATAGTATTTGGTATTTTCTTTCATAACAAATGTCTGCGCTACATTAAAAAATAGAAATTAAAAATTATAAACACTTACGCATTCAAAATTATTACAATAGCAACACTTCATTCTTTTCACATCATTCAATCTAATACGCGAGGACCAATCCTTTAACGCCCGCGCACTCCCATTCCTACTTCCTAGTTCCGGTCATCCGGTCATTCCGCTCATCAGTTGTAAAAAAGTCGCAACTCCGGAAACGCGTATGCGCGCCCGTTGCTCCCGCTCTCAAAGAAAACTCAAGTAAAATTGTTGTGTGTGAAAAACAGACTCTAAGGGTGGCTTACCAGCATTCAACTATAGTGAAAACTCCACTGCTAAAACTATCGAAGGACACTCTTAACCAAAGCTCCATTCCTGCACCTGTAAGTACCTACCTATCTGCCTTTTTCCGCTGCGCCCACAACAAAGGTATGTCGTTAAGAGGTTATTAAATAACATTTTACAAAATTGTAAGTGTGTCATCATTTATCCGTAGTTGCTTATAACGATCCAATGTCTATTTAATATCAAACATACATTTAAATAGTAAAGATAGGGCCGTCCGAACGTCCGTTTGAACGCGTTCACCATACAAGGAATCACGGCATTTTTTATGTCGCACGCAGCCACGCACACGACCGCTCCCAAAGATAGCCGACCGCCTAACGAGTGCGCGCAAGATGTCTGTGCGAATACATCCAGCCCAAATTTTTTAGACCCATAATCTTCGTTCTTTTTGAAGACACCAGAATCCAATACAAAAACCTCTGCATCCCGACCAACACGCCTACTGTGCAGTCAAATCCAACTGAATCAGCGCTCCACAGCGTGGTCTCACGCGTAGGAAATGCTCAAAAATCCATCCCTAGGCGCCTACATTGTTGTCGAAGGTGCTTTCGACAAAACTAACTTCACCGGCATCGAACAGGAACTCGCCACGCACGGTGTTGCGCCGACGCTCGTAGAATGGATTAACAAAATGCTAAAAAACATTGCTATTCAATTTACTGTGAACACTACCACACGAGGAATCGTGAGTAGGGACTGCCCACAAGGTGGGGTGCTGTCACCACTTCTGTGGAATTTAGTCGTGAATGAGCTCATTGCACAGATCAACGCCAGCAGTCTTTACTCGGTAGGATACGCAGAGGACATAGCAATTCTAATCTCAGGGAATTTGAGGGCATCTTATGAGATCTCATGAGAAAGGCCTTCAAAATAATCGAGAGCTGGTGCACAAAGCACGAACTATCGGTTAACCCGTTAAAAACTGAACTAATAATGTTCACTAAAAAACGAAGTTTTGGACCGCATAGGCTTCAAAAGCTAGAGGTCAAGTACTTGGGGGTGATCCTTGATAGCAAATTGCTCTGGAACAAGCATCTTAACTACAAATTCGACAAATGCACAGTCGCACTCTATAGTGTAAAAAAATGATAGGAAAAACATGGGGGCTCTCTCCAAAGATTATTCTGTGGCTATAGGTACACAGCGGTGATCAGGCCAATGTTGGCTTATGGCGCTCTGGTTAAGTGGACGAGGGCAGATCTCTCGACCACCATCGACCGACTCCAACAATTTCAGCGACAGGCTTGTTCAGCTATAACCGGCTGCATGAGAACCACCCCAACAGCAGCCATGGAGATAGCCCTACAAATAACTCCTTGGACCTGTACATACAGCAAGAGGCGGCGCTAGCTGCCATCAGGCTAATGCATCTAGGCATATGGGGACAACAACCTCACCAGTCGGGTCCACACGCTAAAATCCTGGACCGGGCGATTGAGTATCAACCTCTCATTGCTGCTCCGTGTGACAAAATACAAAAACAACCTATGTTCAACAAAAACAATAACATTCAAACAATAGAGGAAGAAGAAAGGTATCAGCCAATGAAGTACGAATCTACACAGATGCAGGCACAACATGTGCGAAAGATCTAGATAAATTTATAGAAGCACTAGAATAGTAAAGTGCATTTTATTAGCTACCAGGTGGCCTACCCCCATCTTTTACAAAACAATCTCAATTTGAGTACACTTTCTTTCGAGCTCTTATTGAGAACTCTCATTATCGTACCCTCACCTTAGTTAAACGATATCAATTTAATGCCGGGTAGTGTTGGGAAAGAACGAATGATTTGTAATATTTATCTTTGAACCGATATAGGATTGCTAGCGAAGAAAAAAAAGGTTTTTAGGAAGTCGTTTTTGCTATCACTAAAACTTAAAATAAAAATTATCAAGAGATGTTTATTTCATATAAAATCCAAATAGAATAATATACTATACATTCATGTCAAACATTTAAACTATTATTTTCTTAAGTGTATTTTACAACAATATAATAAGTTTAAAGACAAAAAAATAATATTAAAATCAAAACCAATAGCCGACATTATAAAGCATCTCAAAAGCCTGAGTCTGATATAATTTATTACCTGTGGCTTGACTTTCCACATTATTATGTAAACAAATTAAAGAGGTTGCACTCGTAACTAAATTTAAACGTCTTTACGTTGTAAGCTTGTATTTTTAAATATGTCGGATTATTTATAACCTGACATCTTGGTCATATGAGCTCTGTTTACAAGCGTGCTTTGTTATTTTCGTTGTTTTAAAGTAATTTACAATAAAGTTGTTGTGTGGTTGTTGTGAGTTGTGTGACAAAAGGATTGCCATGTATTCTATGAATAAAGAGACGCTTACAAATATCTACAAATATGTTATCGTGACCTAAAGATTGTTATCCAAAACTGCCGCTATCACAAGGTTATCACGAATTACTGTCTTCAAAACTCTCCGTGGTGAGAAAGAGGAGTAGCCTAGACGAATTGGACGATATGGATTTTGGAGCAAAGTCAATGTTTTGTTTTTTAAATAATGATTTGCCTACAATTTTATTTGGATCCTGTAAATACTTAATGAATTGTTGCCCAACTTCAAGAGAGCGGAACCTACAAATAATGAAGAAGCTGTAATTGGAAATAAGTTAATCGCAACCGGAAAAGCTTGACAGAAATGATATAGTCCTCTGGCGTGAAGAATAATTTAAGAACATTGTGCTTCTTTCAGCTCTCATTTTGGCTGAACTGAGGAAAATTTATTATATGTATACAAATGAAACTTGGCTTAAAGAAGGTTATCTATATTCCTATTCTTAATAGTTTGGTTATTTTGTAGAAAATAAAACAATATACTTACCTACTCATTATTTACGTACACCAGTTATTATTTACATACACCAGTTTTTGGTTAATAACTAACACAATATTAAAATTTTGTTATAGGATACGCTATTATCAAAGTATGGAAGGACCAAACCATAATTATGTTCTGTTAAACACCCCACTGTAAAGACTTATCCACAGGATTAAATCTGCTATTACTGCATATTGGTAAGTTTTTATTAATATTATTATGCAATTCTAAATGCAAAAACTTACTTTAACCCCTTGAGTGCTAATTAGCAGACACAATAGAAAACAAGTGCCTTTTAGGGACTTTGGTTCCCGAGACAATCACCATAATATTGGATGTAATAGTTTACATCTTGTAGTTACCATCGGTCTGGGGTTTCTTCTTCAGGGTGCCAACTGAAAAATAGTGCTGGATGTCTGACGAACAGCAAATGCTGAGTTGGTAACCCTTTCAGTATGGCCTGTTTAGTGCAATTTGTCTCTGTATTTCATTACTGTAATTTACTCTGTTGCTAGTGGATTTTGACTGTCAAATAAATGTATTTCTATTATATTCTTGTTTATCAGCTAGCACCTGCCTACTCTACAAAACTCAGAACTCATATTTTATTATTTGTCTACAGGATCAGATAGTGGCTTTTTGAATGGCAGTGAGTTGAAGGAAAGAAGCCATCTTCTTCACCATTCACCATTGATTATCAATCAGAAATGGAATCCTTTAAATATGAAAAATGGTTCACCGTTCACCACAATTTTGCCATCTGTTGCATGTTCTATCTTCCTTCGAGTGTAAGAAAACAATGATACGTGTCCAGCATGGAGCTCGTTGATATATGTTAGTTTAACTATGACTTGTTCGGTTGGAGTGTAGCCTTAGGGGCACTATGGCACGAGGACTTAATAAAATTATCGTTTTTTGGTTGGAATGTTTCCAATTTTATTGCAGTTTCGGGTTAAGCTTAACCATAAAAACCATTTAGGTTCTGAGAAGCATAGCCCTACGATGCATTGTTGCCGAATTATGGGCCTCTGAATATTATTATTTATATAACCGAATATCTCGAAAACGGTGTGTCCTAGGCAAAAAATAACTAAACTTTAGCTCCCCCTGTGGTACACCCATGCTAGCACCATCCCAACATGAACACTATAGTTACTACCATTTTGGAAATAGAGACCTTTATACAAAATACAATAAAATTCGGCGGCCCATAATTTGGTAACGGTGCGTCATAGGACTATGTGTCTCAGAGCTTAAATGGCTTCTATGGACAAGGTTAATAAGCTGGCGAAAAAAAATGCCTGAATTGTGTTAAATAAAAATCTTCGAAAATTTTATTAAGTCCACTGGCCCTATAGCTACGCAAGGTGAAGGATCGACACTTAAAAAAATTTCCCAAGTATTTTTTTTTTCAAATTTTCTCTGGTTTTCTTACATCATCTCACGGTTATCGACTAGAGCAACAATTACTTTTCTGAAAAGATTTTCATCCGAGCTACCATTTTGGAAATATAATGCGTTTTTTGCAAAATAAAATAAAATTCAGAGGCCCATAATTCGGAAACGGTGCGTTGTAGGGCTATGCTTCTCAGAACCTTAATGAGTGTTATTGTCAAGTTCAACCCGGTACTGCAATAAATGTGGGAAATATCCGAAAAAAGAAACATTTCATGAAAGTCCAAAAAATTTTTTTTAACCAAAAATTTTATTTTGTTTTTCTTTGCTGCTCATAGTGCCCCTAAGCGTATACTCCAACTCCTAAAACTCCGCCCCTAAGATGACCCACTGACCATGTTCCCTTAATCAGTAATGCATTTTCTATTCAATGTAAACCTACCTAATAAATAATTGTGTTTAAAAACAGTGTTATGTTTTATTTTATTGAAGTATTTGTAGTTTTTGATGTATAAGACAACATTGTGTTTTAATACCGCATTTACACAGTCGTGTTCGCCATCGCGTCGTCACTCGACGAACATTCGACGAAACATTCGTATACGAGTGCCGTCGCGAACTACTGTTCACACATTCGCGGAGTGAATTATTTTGACATTCGCATACGAACGCGAGCGCTCGAATCGCGAGGCGAGGCACGAAGCGAATAGCGAGCGTACTGTTTACATATGCGTGTTCGTTATTCGCCTCACCATTCGCCTCGCGATTCGCACGAATATGTAAATGCGGCATAAAAGGTGTGCTTAGATGGTTTGGTCATGCTTACAAGATTTGTTTATATAATAAAACTTCATGCGACATACAGGACCATAGGTGGACTTAATGCCCAAGGCATTCTCTACCAGTCAACTAAAGGTGGTGGAGACTGTGATGTGGGGGTGTCTTTGGTACCTGTTATTTTCCGTTTTTCTAAGAATTTTTTAAATCGGTCCAGGCGTCTTTGAGTAATCGGGTAACAAATATAAAAAAACCGGCTAAGTGCGAGTCGGACTCGCGCACTAAGGGTTCCGTACCATTATCGCAAAAATCACGTTTGTTGTATGGGAGCATCTGTGTAAATTTCAACTGTCTAGCTATCGCAATTCATGAGATACAGCCTGGTGACAGACAGACAGACGGACCGCGGAGTCTCAGTAATAGGGTCCCGTTTTTACCCTCTGGGTACGGAACCCTAAAAAAGATTCCGACGAATTGAGAACCTCCTCCTTTTTTGAAGTCGGTTAAAATGTGTACACAAATCTATACTTCTATACTAATATTATAAAGAGGTAAAGTTTGTGAGTTTGTAGGGAGTAATCTCTGGATCTAATAAATCGATTTTGAAAATGATTTCACCGGTATAAAGTTACTTTATTTCTGAGTGGCATAGGCTATAATTTATATTCATTAAAATTATAAATCCTTATGTAAATTTCAATAATGTAAACAAAGTAGCAAAATTTTGCCTATCTATTTCATTCTTTTGCATGCGCTGAGAAAACTATTGATGATACATAAAAATGATATACTACAGGATTAAAGTTACTTATTATTACCTACAAAAAAGGCTGCCAGATAATATATCTAACTATCATAGCTAAGTCACAATAGTAGCTTTTATGTTCTAAATTTTATTAGATCGCCGGTAGAAACAAGTTATTTACTTTCGTATAGGTACTTAGTATTAATTCTTATTCAAATAAATAGTTTAACAAATTGGTAGGTAGGGTAGGTAGCCAGTTGGCGGGAGCGATGCCGCGGGGGTCAGCTAGTATATCTATCTATACTAATATTATAAAGCTGAAGAGTTTGTTTGTTTGTTTGAACGCGCTAATCTCAGGAACTACTGGTTGTATTTGGAAAATTATTTTTGTGTTGGATAGTCCATTTATCGAGGAAGGTTATAGGGTATATAACATCACGCTCGAAGGAGTGGAGCATACCTACATGAAAAATGTTGCAAAAACGGGCAAAATTATTCCTTTTTGAGAGCTTCCGTTGCGTGCGCTGCGTAAGCAGTTAAAATTTTTACGCTACATTCATGTTTATAGGGTAGGTTGACGGGATTGAAGCCGCGTGGGCAGCTAGTATAAGTATATAGTTAAAATAGGCATACGTATTATAAAGTATCTATAGTAAATACCTATAATAAACCTACCATCTATAATACCTATATACATATGATGAATAAAAGGCGACTAAGAAAAGGTATTTACTAAGGCAGATGTGAGTGAAAACACCACCCGGGAGGGGACGTCCTAGGTCATACACTGATCTAATTGGTAATGTTCTTCAGAAAGGTCAGGAGCGCTGTCCTCATTACCGGTGTGCTCTTATGACTAGATGTATGCATGTAAATGAAGCAAAAAGAGTATGTAAGGACCGTAGCAGGTGGCGTTGTAGTTTCTGCTTGCCCACATGGGAAAAAGGCGTGAGTTTGTTTGAATATTTATAGGGTTAGTAGAATGGAGTTTGATGATAATAATAAATAATGTCCAAAACGTGGGCTATATATGTAGGTATTCTATTGATTCTCCAGCTGCAAAATCATTTATTACAACACAGTAGATAGATAGGTACACATACACACAATATTGTTAACACAGTCGGGTAAAAAGATGCAGATGGTTATCAGTTATTAACATTGAGATTATGTCCATGGATATCACACTTATCACACACAATGGTACTAGGCAGTCATCACAAGTACATTAAGGATTAATACAGCAAAGCAGCCATAAGCAATAAATAACGTGAGACACTAGCACAAGCACCACAAAACACCAAATGCTAATAAAATGCATTCTTCTTCGTACGAAGGTTTTACAGGTTATAACCAATCATTCACATTATTATATTTCAGCTCCCTCAGCTTCACGGTGGGTTTGTTGCCTTCTATCAGCTTTCTTTTCTTTCTTATTTATCCTCGAACTGGAACAGTATTATACAATGCTGTGTCTTTAGTGCAGTGCCTTTAATTACATCACAGTGTCGGTAGACACAAGCTGCCGGCGCGGCGGTAGTAGGTTGCGATGGCTCACGTAGCGTCTGCACTGCCCTCCATGATTTCATGGGTTTATTCGACATTAATAATGCATTCGCCATCTAGAATCAAACAAGAAATTCAGTCCACATGCACTAAAATCCCATGAGATACACAAATCAATGGACAAGTTTACCTACGTAGGTAGGGAATAAGATAACATGATGCCTGTACCTCTGTAGGGCTTGGCAGAGGTTATGAATTGAATAAATGCGTAAATAAATACGATTTACTTACCGGTTGTATCACGGAAGTGATATTTTTTGTATATATTTTGGAAAATGATAGTAAACCGAGCCCGCCAAAGCAACTTTTATTAACTGTCAAACAAAACCAAAAATTGTAGTAAAAAAACCGGCCAAGTGCGAGTCGGACTCGCGAACTAAGGGTTCCGTACCATTATAGCAAAAAACGGCATAAAAATCACGTTTCTTGTATGGGAGCCCTACTTAAATATTTATTTTATTCTGTTTTTAGTATTTGTTGTTATAGCAGCAACAGAAATACATCATCTCTGAAAATTTCAACTGTGTAGCTATCACGGTTCATGAGATACAGCCTGGTGACAGACAGACAGACAGACAGACAGACGGACAGCGAAGTCTCAGTAATAGGGTCCCGTTTTTACCCTTTGGGTACGGAACCCTAAAAACGATATCGCTAGTTGTCAAAAAGCACGTTGTGGTTTGATTTTTGAATGAACTATAAGACAATCGGCATACAAACATTATCAAAGCCTAAACAAAAACAACTTCGTAGCGTTATCAAAGTGAGCTTTTTTAAACGACGTCATGGTACGAAAACGCGACATAAGGTCAAATTGATACCGCCCTAAGACCTTGTGGTCACCCCCCAGGACACCCATAATAGCCTAGTCCGCCACTTTAGTGAAGGATACTTCTCTAGTGCGTAGTACATTATTACCTCAATGGTTTTCTGTAGTTATTGAAAGCAATATACCCATTTAACAATAATTGTTTACGTTATTGATACAAAATTTTCATGCGCTATCCAACATCAGCATATTAAGGCAGCACTGTACCTATGGCTTCAGAGGGGTGTTGCGGGTTGAAGGGACGTAGGTAGGTGCTTATAAGGACTTTCAAAATAAAGGAGATTCACTTATATACGTAGTATTATTTATTATAACTAGTAACCCAATTTAGATTAACAAATATTTATTTACAAAAAATACTGATAATTTAGTTTTGAGTTTTCAAAAGTGTTTGTTTCAAACCGTGGGTTACACGTTACTCCCGTTTGAAACAAACAAAACAACAGTTTACATCTCTTGAGATTTTTCAAAACAGTTTACAAAAAAAAAATAACTATAAAAAACTTATCTGTAACTTGTGGGGTCAAACCTTATAACGGAGACGGTAACCTTTATTTTTTATAACTTGGGTGAGGTTTATCTGCTGTTGTATGTAGGTACCAACGATTCTCTTTTTTGTGTTTTACTGTTATCTGTTTGTCTTACTTTCTGATCCTGTAAAGTTTTTTTCTGAATAAACGATTATTGTATTGTTACTATTTATTCCATTTGCTCTAATTTTAAAATTCTTTACTTTAAGTTGTAGCATGGCAACACTACTTTGCTTAGAACTGTCAAGTTCTTAGATAAAGGACCTATATATGTAGCTATGGCGTGGCCGCACATGAAACAACAATAGTTATTTCTGGTGTTACAACAAGAACAAGAACACTACAACCCACCATCGCACTGACACTTATTATCTAAATAACCCAATTCCTTGTCTCAATAAACACATAATACCAAGAAAACACAGAAAATCAAACACGACCGAGTTTGTTTGTCAAACCTGCCATAACATTAGAGTTTGACAAACAACAAAAGCCGGCCATAGTGACAAAAACAAAAAATAATATTTTGTCCTTATTATTTACATGGGGCTGCCAACTAGCGATCTCGTTCTATCAATCAAGCTCATTTTATGGCGAAATCTATAGGTCCTTTATCTGAAGTCAAGTTATTGAATACGAATAAAAGTCAAACGAGGCACACTTTTTAAGATAGCGAAAAAATTTACTATATAGAGCTTTATTTATTACTAACTACATGATTACAAAACGAATTCTTGCACTGAATTTACCTAATTTTGCACTAAATAAAGTTTTACATAGTAGCGTGGCGTCTCGGTGCGAGCTGACCTTTAGGTTCAACGAACTTCAGTGTGACCAAGAACATGTTCATTCCAATATGATTTTCGTGAAAACATTATTAGCATTTGTAAGGTTTTTCAGCCGTGTGCAAGTGCATGTTTCGATAAATCTCTCTTTTCACTAAAACAACGATGACATATATCACATTTGTAAGGTTTATCCCCTGTGTGTACATGAATATGCCTTGTTAAATCACTCTTTGCTATAAAACTATGTTGACATATTTCACATTTATAAGGTTTTTCCCCCGTGTGTACGCGAATATGCCTTGTTAAATCACTCTTTGCTGTAAAACTATATTGACATATTTCACATTTGTAAGGCTTTTCCCCCGTGTGTACACGAAAATGCGTTGTTAAAGCACTCTTTGCAAGAAAACTACGTTCACATATTTCACATTTGTAAGGTTTTTCCCCATTGTGTATACGAATATGCGTCTTTAAATTACTCATTTTTATAAAGCTATGCTGACATATTTTACATTTGTAAGGTTTTTCTCCTGTGTGTACACGAATATGCGCTGTTAGAGCTCCCCTTTGAGTAAAATGACGCTGACATATATCACATTTGTAAGGTCTCTCCCCCGTGTGTACGCGAATATGCCTTATTAAAGCACTGGTTCCAGTAAAGCTACGCTGGCATGTATCACATTTGTAAGGTTTTTCACCTGTATGTACACGAATATGCTTTGTTAAACCAGTCTTTTGTGTAAAACTCCGCTGACATATTTCACATTTGTAAGGTTTTTCTCCTGTGTGTACACGAATATGCTTTGTTAAATCACCCTTCCCACTAAAACTACGCTTACATATTTCGCATTTGTAAGGTTTTTCGCCTGTGTGTACACGAAAATGCTGTGTTAAATTACGCTTTTTACTATAACTACGCTGACATATTTCACAATTGTATGGTTTTTCTTTAATACATAATCTTCGATGTCTATTTATATTACCACTGTCTATACCTTCATTACTTTTAATACGACAATTCGTTTTCGCAGCAGCATCATTAATACTGTTATTAACGCTGGGTTTAGTATTATTTTGCTGGGCTTCATTTGTATCTTCTGGTTTCGTTCTTTGAATATCTTTTTTTGGTTTCTTCGCAACGGTTGCCCCTGTGATTATAAAGTTTAGGTTGTTCAATTCAATTCGATTCAAGTATAGGTTGTTTGGTGGATAGAACATGAATCAAAATAAAAGGAGTATTACGTACGCCTTCCTCGACGGAAAAAAAGGCGTGAGATTGTACGTATTTTGAAAGTTTCACATAAGGGCAGAAGTAAAGCAAAGCAACTTCTGATGATATACAATTATACACTTTATCGCCGAGAGTTCCATTAAAAAAACTATTCATTATCAAATAGACTGGTTTGCATCATATTTGATAATGACACAAAAGAAACACAGCTCAGTGGGGACTCTGTCCGCCCGAAGGCAGCACAGTGATCACGTGCTGCCGTGCACAGCGTGGCTCAGGAGAGGCGATTCTTTCAGCCTCCCATGGGATGTGCCCTACAAGGTGTTGCACAGAGGGGGTTCCGGGCTGTTCTTTTAAGAGGTGACGGGGCCCCTTCCAAGTGCTGATGGTGATTACCGGGGTGGTTTTAGTGAGGTATAAATCCCACACTCCCTGGTCTTTTCCCCAAAAGTCCCCAAAAACGTTTTGAAGAATCACCCGTAAACAAAAAAAAAAGAATAATGTAGGTAGGGTATGTCGGTAGGTAGGGTAGGTAGGTAGGCAGGGTAGGTAAGAGCGTAGGGTAGGTAGCATAGTGTAGGTAGCGTAGGGTAGTTAAGATAGGGTAGGTAAGTTAGGGTAGGGTAACCATCTTCCCCGCGGGAGGTGGCTTCGCCGGAGGAGGAAATGCCCCCGGTGACGGTGGATGAAATCCAAGAGGGGATTCCTAGCCTCAGCGCGAAGAAGACGGCCCCTGGGCCGACGGCGTACCCACACGGGTGGTGGCCATCGCCGCCGCCCAAATGAGGGACAGGTTTCGGGACCTCTTCAGCGCGTGCTTTACGGTTGGGAGGTTCCCGAAGCTGTGGAGGGAAGGGCAGTTGTGCCTCCTCCGTAAAGAGGGACGGCCGGCGGACTCCCCCTCGGCATACCGGCCCATCGTTCTTCTCGATGAGGTCGGTAAACTGTTCGAGGAGATCGTCGCCGACAGGCTTAATAGCCATCTGCGGGGGGTGGGGCCAGACCTGTCGGACGCCCAGTTCGGCTTTCGACAGGGGCGTTCAACGGTCGACGCCTTGGCCCTGCTCAGGAACCAAGTGCAGGAGGCGGTGGAGTCGAGGGGCGGGGTGTTGGCGGTGTCATTCGACATCGCCAATGCCTTCAACTCCGTGCCCCACTCTACGATATTTGAGGCACTCCGGTACCACGGAGTGCCTGCGGAACCTCCTGGCAGGCTACTTGCAGGACCAAAAAGTCCTCCTTGTAGACAAGACGGCCAGGGTCAGGAGGTACGGCGCGGGGTCCGGTATTCCGCAGGGGTCGGTTCTACACATGACTGTTGCTCAGGTAGCTTATCTATTGAGAAATTAACTCATACTTACTATTCGTGTTGTTAGCTTTCCGTTTCGTCCTAGTTACTTCTTGTTCTTCTTCTACTTCAGTTATAAACTTCATTAAAGTAACATCATCTTCTGAATCTGATTCAGAATGTTGTGCTAGTATACCTTCAGGTTCATAATCTTGTGCTGGTAAATTTTCAGATTCAGAATGGTGAGGAGGTATATCTCGTGTTTCAAGCGGTGGTGGTAAATACTTGTGATCTGAATAGCTATCTAGATACTCATGTTCTGACTCTGTGAAGATACAAAAACACACCTCTTAGCATTACTTAGTGGCCCTTAGTTTTATTAAATAGAGCTACTAAAAATATTTAATAATCTCTCAATTGCCATCATCATATTATGTTTAAAAATATAACAAAAAATCAAACCAAAATCCAAAAAAACAAAACACTACAAAGCGAAAAATAATTTTCTTTTCCGAAGTCGGTGTCTTTGATACCTATTGTTTTCTATTTATCGACACCGTGTTTTATTTTGGAAGACGTTTTGTTTTTTTTGTTAAAATATTTTTATTTGTCTCTTTTTAGTTTTGGTAGGTACCTCCTATTACCATGAAAAACATCTATAGCCAAAGTTAATCTCACGACGATTCCAATAAGCCCAAACACGACTAGGATACATTGTTTTATTTCGGAGTTCCTGTGCCTACCTTCCGGCTTCATCATCAGACCAGTTCAATGGTACCATTTGCATCGGTACCATTTATTTATAAGTACATATAAGAAAAAAAGAACAAAACTGAGTGCAAATGATTGCATGGCTAATGAAAATACTAAAATCGCAATATGTATGCCTATAATATTTGAGGCTTTTCCTCAATTTCTCTAGGATCCCATCATCAGATCCTGACCTGATGACCATGGGACCAACTGGAAAGCCCCAACGGGGAACCCCTTTCAAACAAAATAAAAAAAATCAAAATCGGTCCAGGCGTCTTTGAGTAACTGGAGAAGATACAAAAAATAAAAAGTTTCCGACAAATTGAGAACCTCCTCCTTTTTTTGAAGTCGGTTAAATTTAGGAACATACCAGTTTGATTTCCATCATCTTGTCCATCACAAACATCTGGTAATTCTTCTTTGATGACATCGCTTTCTGTTTGACGGTCACCATATATGCTGAATTGCTCTGTTGGACTTATAATATACCCACTGAACTCTAACTGGTCTTGGTTTACTTGAGGCTTTATCTGTAAAAAAATGTTAACAGTATTATAGAACAAAAATTTTATTGTTCTGCACAGACAGAAATAACTTTTGCTAGGCCGTAAGGAGCGTCCTCACTGGAAGCATTCGTTCGTGAGCATTTGTAAACAAGCAATCGTAGGCGAGCAACAAATGCTTCCCAGCGAGCCCAGCATTCGCATTCGAGCAAAACTATGAACATTCGACTCGAACATTCCCTTGCGAGCTTGGAGCATTCGAATACGATCTCATTAAATGTCATTCATTTCAAAATGCCGGATATAGCGGTTGTGGCTGCAGCATTTTAGTTTTATTTTTTTCAAGAAACTGTTCTTTGCTTTACAAGTGGCCAGTAATA
The DNA here is from genome assembly GCA_945859665.1 of Anorthoa munda. Taxonomy (NCBI): domain Eukaryota; kingdom Metazoa; phylum Arthropoda; class Insecta; order Lepidoptera; family Noctuidae; genus Anorthoa; species Anorthoa munda. Next base: position 50,075,401 of record OX243895.1, on the reverse strand, counting down.
TTCCTACATACATCTCATTCATTTCATCATCTGAGTACTCGCTTTCGATCGTTTTATTTGAGTGAACATTCGAATGCGAGCCGTTTCCGCGGAAAATCGTTACGACGTCCACACCAGGCGAAGTTCGCGCTTGCGTGTAAGCTTTGTAACGCTCGGCTCAACGTCCACACCACAAGAATATTCGACGTCCAATGCTCAGTACAAGTGAATGCTCTCAGTGAGGACGCTCCTTAACCTTATTGGCCTAGACACTCATTGCCAATTCTATATGTCTTCAAAGTTGTGGCTCAGAATCATACTGACATGTATTTGTAGAGTTTTGTAAACAAAAAAGTAGGAAGAATCACGTGTCACGTTGCCACAGACTAATTAATAGCGTTGCAGAGATATTTGTAGACAAAGACTTTAGAAATATAATTTGGGGGATTACATCGCTGATAAAAATGCTTGGCTCAATGCAGGTCCTGCTCCGCAGCCACTAGGGCCACAACCCAAACGCACGCTTCAAACGCACTCAGCCTGCATGGTGGATTTAGCCCCATTCTCTATCTCACAGAGAGAAGGCCAGTGTCCCAGCAGTAGGAACATTAAAAGGCTGATATTAATGATCCCTGCTACGATGAGAAATTGTGAATGACAGAGAGATAAATTAAACAGAGCTAAGGTTAAAATTCTCTCACATTATACTAGAACAAAGCTTTTTGCTGTGGCTTCACCTGCATGAAAGTCAGCAATAATAACAAGGGAAAATAGTTCTGGAATAGAAATAAATCTTTGTCCTATCCCAGGACATGGACAGCCCTTGTACTCACATCCATCTGAATCCATTTTGGTTTAATCCAGTAATCAACCGAAATACCGAACCGTGTAGATATCGAAATTATTGCAACAATTTATTAAAGAAACTTAAAAAACAATATGAGAGAGATCAATTAATAATGACTAAAAACAATTCAAAAAAGCTTTGGACTGCCATTAAAACAATGACTAACAACAATAATAAAAATCAACAACCACTACAACTTTTAAAAATTGCTGACAATCCCAAAGAGGCAGTCAACAAAACTAACGAGTATTTCTCTAATATAGGTAAATGTCTATCTGATATGATTATGCCCACTCACTTTCCAAACTTCCAGAAAGTTATTGAGCCTCCCGTGAAATCATTTGTCCTCCTACCAACCGACAACGAAGAAGTTGAGAGAACAATACAGTTTCTAAAAAGTGACTGCGCTCCAGGTTGGGATCAAATTGGTGCCGAGATTCTTAAGATTGCATCCAAGTCAGTAACACCCGTTCTTACTGATTTGATAAATCGCTGTTTTGAGGCTGGGGTTTTTCCGGATTCATTAAAAAGAGCTGTAGTACACCCGATATACAAGGCGGGGGATAGAGGCAGTGTCGGTAACTACAGACCGATTGCAATTTTAACTTCACTGTCGAAATTATTTGAGCGCATAATTAACACCAGACTTACTAAATACCTAGAAGACGGTAATCTACTTTCAAACTCGCAATATGGTTTTAGATCTGGCCGCTCAACTAGTAATGCTGTGCTTGACCTTGTTAACTTTCTGGTTGATAAATTGGATAATAAAAAAAAAATGCCTAACTATATTCTTAGACCTTGCTAAGGCTTTTGACACTGTTTCTGTCCCCTGCCTTGTAGAGACACTGGAAGACCTTGGTATAAGAGGCATCCCACTGGCATTGTTATCAGATTATCTGCACAATAGAACACAATGTGTTAAAGTCGGTGACAACATCAGTGATGAGTTACCAATTACATTCGGGGTGCCACAAGGCAGTATACTTGGCCCAACACTCTTTCTTTGCTACATAAATGAGCTCTGCACTCTTAGTAATAAGAACTGCCGCATCTCAGCTTATGCAGATGATACAGCTTTAACCTTTTATGCTGATTCGTGGGATGAACTTTTTAATCTTGCGCAGGAGGGCTTTAACAAAATATGTCATTGGCTAACGTCACACTCTCTCACTTTAAACGACGACAAGACCAAGTTCATTGTGTTCTCTATCCAAAATCGAACAGAAATAGATAACCTTACAAATAACATATATGCGCATAAGTGTAATTTTCCGCCTACTCCTAACTGCACATGTCCCAAAATTACCCCCACAAAGTGTATTAAATATCTTGGAATCGAAATTGACGCCAATCTAAATTTTGAAAATCATATACAAAACATATCCAATAGAATTCGAAAATTAACATACATTTTTAAAACACTACGTGACGTAGCAGACAAACAGACTGTAAGGTTAGTATATGAGGCCTTGGCACAATCAATTATATCCTATTGCATCACTACCTGGGGAGGAGCTTGTAAATCAAAAATGATAACCCTTGAAAGAGCTCAAAGAATGATACTAAAAGTAAGCCTATCAAAACCTCGACTTTTTCCTACTTCTAAACTTTACGAAGAAGCGCAAGTCCTCACTGTACGCCAGCTTTACATAATGCTATCCATACTTCATAAGATGAGTGACGTAACAGAGGACAGAAGAAAGCGTATAGCTCAAACTAGAAGGAAGTACGCGGTATGTGAGTCGACTGCCGTAAACACCACTTTTGCACAAAGATTTTTTCCATACCGAGGCAGTATGCTGCTCAACAAAGTAAACAAAATAGTTCCCTTCTCGGAGCATTGTAAAAAAGAATGCAAAAATATAATTTACAAATGGTTACAAACACTTAATTACTCCGAAACAGAAAAAATCCTAGAGGTAACAATATAAATTGATGTGTACTTATATACATTTATCTACAATATTTCGTTTTATATACCACATTAGGTAAAATACTATATATCACATTTAATCATAATTATTATGTTATACATTACATTATATATATATCTACATATTGCCCACATTACTTAGGAAACATATATATACTTATTAATAAATATGCTAATACATGCAAAATTATTATTTGACAGAGTTATATGTTCCTTAACTACACACACATACACACACACACACACGCACACACACACACACACACGCACACGCACACATGCAGATATACTAAAACCCGCTCCCGCTTACTCATTCAGTACACTCATGTTCGCATCTCACATGTTGACAATCTATACTATGTTATGAAATGGGGGGCCTGGAGATCTATAGTACAGGCCTCGGCTTAGTTTAGACTCCAGATCTCCCACAAATTACAAACTTGTAAAAATTTATGTCAGCTGTATAATGTATGTACTTGATGTAATTTGTGGAGATAAAATAAACATTTTTTTTTTTTTTTTTTTTTTTTAACCTTAGCTCGGCGACTAATTATAATTATCATATGAGAATAGTTATTATGTTGAAGACACCTTCAATCAGTCAATTCTTACCTCACAGTCCGCATTCAACATCTGAGCAAACAGCTTCTCAGCTTCCAGACATTTTCTCTGCAGTCGCCAGCATTGCTTCAGTTTAGTGTAGCAGAAGAAACAAGCGAGCATTGGTCTACAGTCTTCAGTCACAAACTGTAATAAAACAAGAGAAAACTATTTGTATATTTGTGAATAAATAGTTACTTCAGAATCAATCTGCCTTTTCTTAACTTTGTTGGGGTCGGCTTACAGTCTTACCAGATGTTATCCATGACCTTATCCAGCTCAGTACCAATTTCAAATGGAGCAACTCCCTAACCACCTCGACGGGTAACACTATTCTCCTAGGCAAGACTGGTGTAGGAGTTCTTGGCTTCTGACTCATAGTGGTTGCCAAAGATTTACAAATGAAAGCCAGTACACAACAGCTTGATATGTTTTCTGAGGCGCAGATGAATCTTGCTATGTTAGGATGACCAGACACCCATCTACTTTCGGACCTCGGCAACCAATGCTTAACCGTGTAAATTGACCCATGCAGCTATTATTACGTAGCAACAAGCGTACACAGGATTATGAATTCTTCTTCTGATTCCATAAATATAGTGACACAATCTCAATATTGTTATACTGTACACAGAGTCAAGTCAAAAGGTACTGGGGCTATATGATGCAGTTTCGTAAGGCCAGGAGCACGGTGAGTTGCTGCGCCGCACCGCAAATATTTTACCGTATTGGTGATATCATATGGTCTTTGCAGTCCTGCGCCGCAACGCATTGTGTGCTCCTAGCCTAAGGCTTACAGGCAGATAACCTGGTGAATCTTGATATAAGAGGATAGGTCCAAGGGACATTATAGGCATTTGTTCAGAAGAGTTGCAGTTGCTGTTTATTTGTTAAAAACTATGGTCTTCAAATTATTAGATAATCCACTTACTAGAACATCAGTCAGCTTCTCATATAAAGCCTGCAGGTTCTTGTTGACAACCACATACATTCGAACATTTTCTACTAAACATAACCTACACATTGGTAGTTTTTCCATCTTCATCAACACTGTTGACTTTTAGAACAACTTCTACTAATACGAAATTTCTTCAGGAAAATATATAAGTCAAACTTTTTGTCTTTATTCCTGAAATACACCGACTAAGCAGTATTTCACTGCCAAATAACTGAAATAAACAGAAATAAATAGAATCAACCAACTAACAACAAACAATGCCGATCGATTAACGTAACGAAACGTCAGTAATGTCACTGTCACCGTCACGGTAACCTCTGAACTGGGCTGCCAGGTGCAAAAATGGTGTGATCGTCCGCCAACTACAAAAAAATCGTATGCTTAGATAAAGTACCTATAGATTAAGCACTGGCGTGGCCGCACATGAGACAGCAATAGTTAGTTCTGGTGTTACAACAAGAACAAGAACACTACAACCCACCATCGCACTGCCACTTATTATCTATAAATAACCCAAATTCCTTGTCTCAATTAACACATAATACCACGAAATCATAGAAAATCAAACAAAACCGAGTTTGTTTGTCAAACCTGCCATTGTATTAGAGTTTGACAAACAACAGAAATCGGCCACGGTGACAAGGACAAAAAATAATCTCTTGTCCTTATTATTTACATGGAGCTGCCAATTAGCCATCTCGCTCTATCAATCAAGCTCATTTTAAGGCTTAATCTATAGGTACTTTATCTAAGATCGTATGTAAAGGCAAATTTGAAATGAAAGGATCATGACAAAGTTTTTGGAGGATGAAGACAAAGTTTTTGTTAAAAATAACAAAAAGTCGTTTAGTTTTAGAAAAGAAATGCAATAGAAAGTAGAAAGAAAGAAATAAATAATTTTTGAAGTACCTGGCACAGGTCACTCGTCTTCACTTTTGTCACACATTCTTGCTTGACCACAAACAACAAACACATAAAAGCACTCAAGTCAGTATACAGATTCAAAGAGGATTTATAACTACGTACAGTTCGAGCGAGACTGACGAGAAAAACGGTTTTTGACAAGTCGCAATTATTACCGAAAGAAAAAAATAATAAGTTTCGTAAAAATGCAAACAAATGCAGCCTTTAAATCACTCTACAAAAAGTTCATTCAAGTAAAACATCTAGGTACACGTTAATTTGTTGGAGAACGCCCAAAACTCATACTTGCCAGTGAAATGTTTCCAGATTTGCCAAGTATATAAAAATCGTACATTTACCGTACGATCTTGGTCTAGCGATCGTATAGTTCTCGCCAAGGGCGGATCCAGGATTTTTTTCTGGGAGGGGCACAAGAAGGCGGACAGGCAAAAAAATCAACAATAACTGTCAGAAATAAACTTGAAGTATCATACTTCATGTTTATTTCCATAAGTTCAAGTATGACAAGAGTTTCACTCATGTTCTTTCTGTTCATCATCATCATATCAGTCGAAAGATTTCCACTGCTGGACGTAGGCCTCCCCCAAGCGTCGCCTCATTGATCGGTCCCGTGCGTCCCGCATCCAGCGGATGCCCGCAACCTTGGCCAGATTTTTGGTCCACCTGGTGGGAGGCATTCCAACGCAACGTCTTCCGGTTCGCGGTCGCCACTCCAAAACTTTTCTGCCCCATCCGCCATCTGTTCTGCGAGCAATGTGCTCTGCCCACTGCCACTTAAGTGTGGCAATTCTTCGGGCTATGTCGGTAACCCTGGTTCTCTTGCAGATCTCTACATTTCTGATTCAATCACGCAAGGACGTTTACCTATCATAAGTTCGAACAACATTTGACCGAATTTAATTTCACCTAAAACTTTTCAACTATTATCGTTTCGTTTTTTTTTACTTCATCGAAGTCACGTCTGCCACTGTCTAAGTTGATTTATTATCAATTCGATTTTTTTCGTTACTCCAACGTCTTACTTGGTCGAAAAACTTTTTACCGAAGTTACACTTAGGCGAAATAACATTTTTCCGAAATATTTATATTTAAACACATATCAAAATAATAAGTGAGAGAGAAACAGTGGGCGAATACAAATGTTTAAAACAGTGACCTGAAAAAAGAAATTGTCGACTGAGCCCCGCTTCGTGGGGCTCCTATTTCTGTCTGCAGGGTCTAAAGTAACCTAACACGAAGGGGATGACGGAGCTAAGTTCCTAACCTATCCGTGTCGGGGTGCCCTAAATTCCCGAGCTCGCTTCGCTCGCTCTTGGACAAATTGTTTGAAATAATACATTAATAACAATATCTAATGCATGACAGCTATTAATAAATCATAGACAAGACTGCGTGAAGTCGATTTTGCAGCGATTCGTTTTTGTCACTAAATTTTGTAGCACAACATTTATTTATTTATTTTATTTATTTATTAAAACTTTATGCACAAGTACAAAGGCGGACTTAATGCCTTAGGCATTTTCTACCAGTCGACCTTAGGGTGGTGCAGAGATAAAAAGGCAAGTGCAACTAAAAGAAAGGATAAATAGAGAAAAATATAAATAAAAAGAATATATATAAATATATACTTAGATACATACATACATAAACAATGTTATAGAGAAACCGAAACCAACAAATCAATTCTGTGATGATTCTGCAAACTTCTTGCGAATGTGCTCACGTGCCTTAAATTTAAAAGAGAACCGACTGGTTGCCATCCTGATATTCTGAGGGAGCGCATTCCAAAGAGAGATAGCCTGGACAAAGAAGGACGAGTGGATAAACCCAGAGAGGTGAGAGGGACATTGAAGAAGACGATTATTGGTGGAACGAAGATTTTTACTGTGAGCAGAGCAAAGGAATTGAACATGAGAAGTCAGATACGAAGGAGGAGGTTTATCAATAAAAGAAAACAGTGTAGTAAGGTATTTATGACATTATTTCAATTTTAAATTGAAATTGCTACCAAGTAACCGGCTATATATTTGTGACTAAATAATATTCCTTATAATTCCCATGTTGTTTCGGTTTGGTGAAAATATGGCAAATGAAAAAAGTTCAAAAGATGCTTCGGCCAAAAGCAAAAAGTTATTTTCTAAATCGGCGAAATGTAGTTCGGTAAAATAATACATATACCACATGATACTTCGATGATCTGAAAATATGTATAATAATGCATATAGCAAAAAAGACTTCGGTCAATAGTTTTCGGTAAAATGAAATTCGACCAAAAAATATTCGGAAAAGTGATCGGTTCCCCCCAAGGACACCTCGAGCCTGGCCCTCTCCACTGCCCTTTGGGTGACTGTAAGCTTTCTGATGAGGCCCATTGTGAGCGACCAAGTCTCAGAGCCATAAGTTCGTCTTGAGACACTGGTAAGTTGGACGATAAGAACCGCGCAGCTTCCCGAATGCCGAGTAGGATTCGATGGTTGACCTCTTTCTCGAGATTGGACGGATCGGACCTGCCTAACTGGACCGTTTGTCCCAGGTAGACATGGTCGTCCACGGCTTTTTTTTTTTTTTAATTGGGTCATACCCACCGCACTATTCCCAAACCACTGCAACTCCTGAAAGCCAGAATCAACAGTGGCGACCACCAGAAAAGCGCCGAGGCAATGAAGCTCGACGAAGTCCCGGAGAATGAATTTAACTGTCTTGGATCCCGCAACGTCCACGGCTTCGGCTGTGGAGCCACCGATCTTGATAGGAGTGGGTGCGACATGAGCGCTCAACATCACCTTGGTTTGTCCATGTTCATTTTTGGACCCATTCTTTCGGAAGCTCTACTGAGGTCATCGAGCGTTGTACTGGGGTCCTCCATGACAGCTTTATCATCGGTGAATCGGCCTCTCCAGTCTGGAACCTTGAAGACATCCTCCAGTGCAGTGGTGAATAGTTTATTTCTGTTATTTTATTCATATATTTTAACAACTCTGTAATTTGATTTGCTTCTAAGTATGTACTGTGATGGAATCTCCTCAGTACACAAAATACCGTCACGTGCCCCCGTGCCCCCCCCCCCTAAATCCGCCCTTGGTTCTCGCCAAACTTCTTGGCCGTCCTGAAGTTGGTTTACCGGATGCGCGAGGCACAAAACGGTGTTGTTTTTGTATGAGATTTACTACTGCGCAGCCATTGTAACCAACTTCAGGGCAGCCAAGAAGTTTGGCGAGGACTATGCATGAGTAAAAATGCCAAAAAATCGTAGGAGTACGATTAAAATCGTATATATGGCAGCCCTGCCTCTGAATATTTTTTTGGGAATTTAATTACCTGGCAAGTGAGTCCGTCGGACATTATTATTATTAATTGATTCCGTCTCGGTCCACACAAGCGTGTGTAAGCGAGAAAGGATTTGTGGGCGGAGTTAGTCCGGCCGGACCAAATTCGAACGTGTGTAAGCACTATTAAGCTCGAATGGTGATTATAGTGTCGTTGGCAAGAATTTACAAACCACTTCTACCAGGGTCTTACAAGAAACAACAGCAAAATTTGCTAAATAGGGTTAGAATTGCATCTGAAGGCGAAAATTGCAAAGATGACTTCACGCCCGTATCCCCAAAGAGTTAGGCAGAGGAGCACCTACAGTACACCCACATTTGGCCAGTTATGTTTAAAGTCCCATTGAATAGGGGTGGGCCTATTGCTACCAACCGGGCACAAATTCAGACTCTGGGCTGATACTGAGAAATTCCAGATGACAAAACCTCATGACACTTTGCTCCCGACCCAGGCTAACCCAGGAGTTCGTGCTCAGCAAGAGCGCTAGCTACCACTAGACCAACGAGACAGTTCGTTGAAAAGCTTAGGTAACCTTGCTAGAGTCTGGCCAACGAACGTGTGATCTGAAAAACGCGGCAAATTCAAAAAATCCTAATGTGGTATCACCAACTATACCTCTAGTTAAAAGTTTTGATACTTGTATTATTTGTATTTATTATAATTTATTTTTTGATTTATTGGCTCCGTTTGGTGAAGTGTGACGGAGCCGTGACTGTCATGGATGTGAGTTAAAAAAGAGTGTGTAGATTTATTTATTAGTATGTACATAATATTAACCCACTTAACATTTAATTTATTAATTACTTAATCATCATACTCAAAATCATAGTCCAAAAATTCAACCTCTAAGTATTCATCTGTATCTGAATCATCATCTACACTTATATAAATTTTTCCAATACTTCTTCTGTTATGTGATCTCTTTGTTTATATTTATTTGCCACATTTATTACATGGTCCGTCAATTTTTCCAGTCTTCTGCAGTTATTCGGCCAAATGAGGAACATTGAAACATAAACATAAGAAAAGATATCATCATATCGTAAATATATAACAATCAGCCAACATGGATCAAGATTACCAAGTCATACTAACAATCGCAATCACAGACAATACACAGATTAATAATGTTGCCATACCCCAACTTTGAAAATACCCCAGATCACGCTTTCGTTGGTCAGACTCTACACCTACTCGTGTAGCATGGTTAATTAAGTTGTTGCCCAGTTTTTATAAAACTCTACTGATATCCCATCTGGTCCCGTGGTTTTGTATTTTCTGGCTTTGCGGTGCATGGCAGTGCTCTAAGCGGTCTCTATGGAAAAGTATAGTAATTATAATATCTTTTAAAGTTTTAAAACGATTATTAAGGTGGAAACATATTATTTACACCCGACCCGACGCCACGCGTCGTGTCGACACCCAACGCGTACCGTGCACATATGCAACACCCCATGTGCTGCTACAACACGCTTCACTAGTATCATAGCCAATATTGCCAGGTCTCATTCTTGTTTTATCCCAAGTCTGATCTCAATTTACCCTAGATTTTAAGTTTAATTAAAAAATTACTCTTTATTTTTAATATGCTTTCCCGCGCCGTACCATCTATATTTGATACATTTCATGCAAGATCATACATAAGACGAAACATTACAATCTATAATATATAATATAATTACTATTTGAAACCATTAAAAAAAAATCTGGTTATTTAGGGATTTGTACCATACCAAATACTTGACTAATAAAAACCGAAAATTGCGGGTTCAAAGGAAATATTTAAACTTAAGTCCATCATTACAAATTTGACTCAAATAAGTTAATAATTTCTATTGAAGCATAAACATAAAAATTACCCTCACCGAGATTGTACCCTAAAATTGACCGTGCTGATGAAACTTAAATCTAATTTAGGGTAAATTACCCTAAGTTGGCACCACTGATCATGCTCTCGACTGACTGATGCGTTAACTAGAAACACACTGTGTGCGAAGTGTCGGGTGGCGTGTGTTCCCCCTCTCCCGGCAACACGCTGATCCAAACCGACTGGGTGTTGTCGCGTGTGATTGCGTGTCGTCACATTGCGTGTTGACTATGTGTTTCTGACCATATTAGATGTATGGGATGGATTAGTACTTCAACGCGTCAGAAGGCGTCGGGTGACGTGGCGTCGGGTCGGGTGTTAATAATATGTTTCCACCTTTACTGTGTCTAAAGTAAGTATTTATCATAAAAGCCTCACTAGCCAGATCATGAAATCACCAAAAAAAAACAGTCGGGTGACAGTGACGTTACTGACGTTTCGTTGTTGACCAAGTGTCAAACTTGACATTAAGATTTTTTTTGTTTGTTTTGCTGGTTTTGCAGTCTGTTTATTATTGTGTGAATTTGTGTTGAAATTCTTGATTTTTGAGTTATTTGCTGATGAAAACAAATTTAATAAATAATTTCGAAAATTACTAAGACAACCTCACAGCACAGAAAAAAACGCTGCTGTGGACAACCTGCTAGATATCTCTATAGTGTAGTTTTCTGGTCCTGTCTCACTGAGATCCACGAAGGAAGGGCACACGATATTCCAAGCTTAGATTATAGAAGAAGTTGTTCTAAAAGTGAGATAGTAAAAGTTAACTGTGTATAAGAAGATGGAAAAACTGCCAATGTGCAGGTTATGTACAGTGGAAAATGTTAACATGTATGTGGTTGTCAACAAGAACCTGCAGGAAATATATGAGAAGCTGACTGATATTCTAGTAAGTGGACTAGAAAAATTTTAAGACCATAGTTCTTTGCAAATAAGCAGATGCAACTGTTCTGAATAAATGACTAAACTGACCCTTGAACCTCTTGCCTTCCCTTAAGAGTCACCAAGTTATCCGCCTTGTGAGCCTTGCACGCGGCATCGCCACCCTAATTAACCAGATTTTTTTATCTAACTTGGATTATTACGGATTTGTTATGGTATTTGTTACACAAATAACGATTTTATTATTTTTATTGATTTCACGGTTTTTTACAGTTTATTTTTTACCCTTCACATTATTATTATTATTTTTATTTTTTCTTTGACTGAATTGTAAACGTAACATTAAGGATTAATAACATTTTTATTTTTTTTTGGATTTGACATATTGATTTGACATATTTATTGCTCTTTTATAATTATAATTGTTTTTTTTTTATCTCTGACATTTTATTTTATTTTTCATTGACTTATTGATATTTTGTATTTTTTTTTAAATTTTTATTTTGTTCTAATTGTAATTATTATTGAATCTCTATTCTTGACATTCTATTAAATCATTCATTAATTATATAAATTATTATTGATATTGAAAGTTATTGTTAATTAGAGGATTTTATTTTTGTGTTTTTAATTTAATTTTTATCTATTGTAATGTTTTATCTATTGTAATTTCGACACAATGTATTTTGTTACGAAATAAATGACTTATGACTTACTTATGACTTATGACACTGCTCCGTTACCTTTTGAATTGACACCGGCTGACAGCCACCACCCACCATTTTACACACTGTTATCCCTAAATATCAATATTAGTTTATCTAAACCTCTACATACACCAAAATATAATTTCCGTAAAGCCGACTCAATGGAGGTCATCGTTACAAACACTGATCAATAGTTATATAAAAGTATTCTTAATAGTAAACCGACTATCACCAACTACCTTGATATTGGCAAAATCATCGAATGTTCATTGATGGTGCTATAAACATAAAAATTGAATTAAATTGAACAAAGACATTGATGAGATTTACTGAGAGAACACTTTGGGGTGCAATTCAACTGATAAGTGCATCTATGTAAGTAAGTTAGTAATCATTTATTTGCTCAAACATGAGTACAGTACACACAACAAATAATTGTCGATATGTAAGACATGTTAAAAATTAAAAAAAATACAGCTCGTCATGTTTGCCTTAGATAATGGCATGCAAATATTAATAATAGAATACAAATAAAAACAAGGCGGCAGGCGGCGTTCTGTAGTTTCTGCCTACCCCCATGGGAAAAAGGCGTGAGTTTATGTATGTATGTAAATAAAAACAATCAAATGTAAATCAAAATAATAAATCTAAAATATCATGTTATTTACTCAAACTATTTTAAAATGTCGTGTAAATGTTAAAATTATCATTCTAGAATGTCAATAGAAATATTAAAAATGTCAAAATATTAAATTAAATCATAACAATAAAATAAAATATACAAGTGTGTCAAATTGAGCCAAATCATTAAAAATATGTAAAAATAATAATAAAAATACAATAAAAAAAATTCGTTCTAGAATGTCATAATAAAACTATAAAAATGTCAACATAAAAAATTAAAAAAAAAAAAAAAAAAAATTACAAGTCCAGCATTAAATTATTAAAAATTTCAAAAATATAAATTAGTATAAAAATTATTAATATTTTTCATTTAAAAACTCATTTATATTATAATAAGCCTTATCTGCTAAGAAATCTTTAACTTTTTTTTTGAATGCTAGATCATTCAACTGCTTCCAGCTTTTAGGAAATTTATTGTAAATTTCTGGAGCCATGCAAAAGACACTTTTACGCATAAGTGCGGTTTTGTGCTGATGTTGACAAATTTGAGTATTGTCACGTCTGTTTCTGGGAAATTGATCTGCCATGCGAGAAAATAAATGCGGATTAGCTCTCAAGAGCATGGCATTTTCTAGTATGTAAAGGCAAGATAACGTCAAAATTTAGAATTTTTTAAAATAAGGCTTGCAGCTCTGAATGCTTTCAAGTTTAAACATCGACCGAATGCACCTCTTTTGGGTTTTGTAGACTAGTTCCCTGTCAGTCGAGTTACCCCAAAAAATTATGCCGTATCTTAAAATAGATTCCACGAGCCCGTAGTATGCGGTGAGCAAAGCATCAACCCCAACTACTGCAGCTAGTGTGTACAGAGCATACGCTGAGCTACTTATTTTCTTACTGACAGTCTCGACGTGTGCCTTCCAATTTAACTTTTTGTCAATAATTAGTCCTAAAAATTTGATTGTATCAACTTCGTCAATGTTATTAATATTGTAATGTATGTCAAGATTATTTAAAAATGTCAAGGAACGTTGACTAAAGTGCATAATTTTAGTCTTAGTCAAATTTATTTTTAAGTTATTATTATTTAGCCATTCTATTATTGCAGTCAGTGAATTATTAATATCGCATTTATATGTCTCTCTATTTTTATTCAATTTATCAATTGTCACTACACTATCATCAGCAAAGAGGCTCATCGGCTGCACTGTGGATTTAGGCAAGTCATTTATATATATTGTAAACAAGGGAGGTCCCAAAACACTGCCCTGAGGGACACCATACATGACTTCACGCTCTTGCGACCGATGTGACCCTTCTCGCTGAGTAGTTATGTTTACCCTACTGACTTCTGTAATTTGCTTCCTTTGCTGAAGATATGACTCAAAAAGCTTTAGTATGTTACCTCTAATGCCATATGCTTCGAGTTTTTTAAGTAAAATACTGTGTTGAACATAATCAAACGCCTGAGTCATATCACAGAATATACTGCAAACTGGTTTATGCTTTTTACAACTGTTTATATGGTATAATAAAAAACCGCATACCGCTATCGAAACCACCAGACTCGCACTTCCCGGTCTGGTTCTCCAAACCACTCATCCACATCTTTAAGTATAAAAAGAAAGCCTGGTCGAAATGGAAAATGTATCATAATATAAGTGATTACGAAGTATTTTTTTTAAAGAGGAATGTCACAAATGTTTTCATAAATATATAAATAGTGTTGAGGATGGCATTCCCAAAGATGTTAAGCAGTTTTGGGTTTATGTCACTAATCGGCAAGGCAAGACGGGAATACCAACCTGCATGTTCTGTGAAAATGTTACTTCTAGCGACCCAGTTGAAATTTGTAATTATTTTCAGCAATTTTTCAGTCAGTTAGTCTCTGTCCCGGATGGTGCTCGGCTTCTGCTGGGCGAGCACGGCCTCTGTGATAAGCTTGAGTCACGCATTTTATCTCGGTTTTTGTTCCCAAACTGTTATAAATATGTGTGACTCAAGTCTGTCACAGCAGGTCGTGCTCGCCCGGCTGATTTGAGTAATGACAATAATAGCTCTCTCTGTACTTTGAATTTGACAGTCCATGAAGTTCACAGACAACTAAAATCGTTAGATGTAAACAAGGGACCGGGACCTGACGGCATACCACCATATTTTCTAATGAAGCTTTAAACGGTTTGTATGCCTCTTTCCATGTTATTTAACAAGTGTATTCAAAGTGGTACATTTCTGTTGCGGACGTAGCGTGATCGCCTTCCCCGAGGAGGGAGGTCGTAAAGCTCCCGGATGGCGCGCTGGACGCCCGAAGAACATTGACTCTTCAGCTTGGATCTGGTAACCTCTTTGGAATGTTGCCTCAGGACTTCTAATCAAGCAGGTGCAGGGATGATAATTGTTTAATTAAATAAAACACTTCAATTATTTAAAACTTGGTACGAATTTAGGGCTCTCAACAAGTAACTACTAATTAAGTTCAAGTGACTTGTTTCTAGTGGCTATGGCCGATGACTACGATTCTATCTTTGGACCGAGGGTGTTTTATACCCTCGGTCGTTACTACTATCGAGAGCCCCGCGATTTTGTGCCGAAAATAATTTTATTTGCCAAAAAAATCCCTTACCCGACAGTGGGTTTTAGGTCTGTACTATCCCTTCCATGGTGCTATCAACGCCTGGATTTCTGTGTACTGTAGCACAGTAGCACCCCCTATCTCAGTATCTAATCCATACATCTATATCCAGGCATTGATAGCGTCCCTAGGCTATATCTATAGAAAAAAGGGGCAAGTTCCCTTATTTTCATGTCGGAAAGTTGTATAACAACATTCCTAGCCCAGAGAGTACTATAGGTTGGGGTGACCTGCTGACAAATTCAGCAAGTCGTCTATGGGCGGCTTAAAAAAGCTTATTTTCGGACGTTTATCGTGGGATATCATCCCTTAAATACACGCTCCTTAACGTTTTAGACAATTTATTTCTATTACTTGAATTTCTACTCAGACCATCCAAGCTATCACCACCGAATATGGGTGGCCTGGTGGCTGAAGGAGAGCACTTTACAGTTCTAGTGCCTCCATAACTATATACATATGGTTTGTACATAATGTACCCAAAAAGTGTTAGTTCGACAGCTAGTCACTCCCTTTGTGTCTAGCTATCTCCTAAACTACTTAACTGATTCTATATTTTTATGGGACGACACGATGGCGCGTCTATCGGGCCATCGGGAAGTCCCCGAAAATTCCTTATTTTTGGAAGTCTCAGGGGTGTATAGTCCCTGGGAATGCCAAAAAACGGGCCAAAAATCACAAGTCCAGATTACCATGTCTGGATTTGTGCCTAAACTATATGAGCGATTTTCGCTCCAAAGGGATGGCCTGATAGCTAGTCCAACGGGCCATCCGAAAGTACTTCTATAATAAGTACATCTATTTCCTTCAGGGAGTTATTCGACCTGAAGGGTCTACAAATTTCAACAATTTTGTTTGTTTACATTTTTCCGCGCTGAATATGTCGGAAACTATCCGGGCGATCTTTCTCGTCTAAAGACCGTCTGGAAGCCCCTTCGACGAGCTTTCCAATGGTAGTACTTTTAACAGTACACCTACATATTTTCTAGGTGCTTAGGGCACCTAAAAGAATAGTCCCGTCGAAACTCCCATAAACAGCGCGTTTTACACTATATACCGACATGATATCTCAGGTAAATAGGCTTTATATAAAGCAGTATACTAATTCTGAACTGTATATAGGTTTCCCGTCTTGATCTAGGTCCCCCATATACCCTAAAATGACCTAAATGTCCTAAATTCACTTCCTGAGACATCACGTCAATATTCACATATTAATGGTGGAAACTATACATTTTCCACATTATATCATTCCTATGTACTAAAATTATGTCTAATACATAATATATAATAAATCTGTAGAAAAGTCATTTTTGTACATTGAAGAAATTGAAACAAAAAATAGCCAGCGTGTGAAAAGATAAGTAACAGAACCCATTTCCATCATTTTTGAAATTTTTGTCTGTTTGTCTGTTTGTCTGTTTGTTTGTGCGCACATCACGTAAAATCTACGAATTCAATGCTGACAATGTTTATATACAAAAATTATACGCAACTTGAGGTTTAACTTAGTTTTTGTTTCATCGAAATCGGTTCACTCTATCAAAAGATATGATTAATTTAGTGAGTTCAAGAAGTAAAATATTACGTTACGAGAACTAATGTTGATAGTTGAAATCTAAATCCGATAGATGGCGTTGTGCAAATGACGTCATTTTCTGAATCGCGGTGTTAAGATTTTCCGCGCGAGGATGACGTCCACCGTGTTTACTAGGCAAATTGGGTTTCGTTAGGTGTCTTAAAAGTTCTTGCGTGTGTCGTAAAAGTTCTTTGGTTGCTTGGTTTATCGATTTTCTAAATTGGTCGAAAAAAAAGTATTTGCTTATCTTATTGGTTTCGTTTGGTCAACTTTGGTCATTGGTTTGAAGTACGAAGTTAAGATTGTATTGAAATAAATTACAACCCCGAAGAGTTAGCAGAAATATTGCGAAATGGCTGTTCAAATTTGACGTCAGAACAACGTCAAATCTTTGATAGAGTATGCTGTAGTGTAGAACATTCATTAGGAGAAATGCTGTTTTTAGATGCACCTGGTGGAACAGGTAAAACTTTCCTCACTAAAGTTATCTTGGCTCAAATAAGGAGCCAAAACAAAATTGCCCTTGCCGTCGCTTCCTCAGGAATAGCTGCCACTTTATTACCAGGAGGAAAAACTGCACATACAACATTTAAAATACCAATCGACTTGGACCGCACAGAAAACCCTGTTTGCAACGTGTCTCGCAATAGTGATAAAGCAAGGGTTTTACGCGATTGCGCCCTTATCGTTTGGGACGAGTGTACGATGGCAAATCGTAAAGCTGTGGAAGCTGTAGATAGAACGTTGCGAGATATAAGACAAAATGACCGACCGATGGGAGGCTTAACGGTGCTATTCTGTGGAGACTTCAGGCAGACACTCCCTATAATACCCAGAGGAACGAGGGCCGATGAAATAGGTGCCTGTTTAAAGAGCTCTATTTTATGGCGTAGTGTCATATTAACTAATTTGAGCTTTAATATGCGAGCATATTTGGGAGGTGACGCAAACGCGCAGGTTTTCTCAAATTTACTACTTCAAATTGGTAACGGCACATACCCGACTCAAGAAGGAGGTAAAGTAACTTTAGTCGAAAGCCTGTGTTCTTCTGTTGCCTCACAGCAGGAACTCATTTCCTCTGTATACGGAGATCCATCAGAGATCTCGAACCATGACGCTGCTTGGCTATGCCAACGAGCTATTTTGGCACCTCGCAACGACCAAGCAGCAGCAATAAATTCTCAAATATTGGTACATGTTTCTGGAGAAAGTAGGGAATATTTATCTATTAACACGGTTTTAGAAGAAGGAGATGCCACCCACTATCCAGTAGAGTTTTTAGACTCTCTAAATACACCAGGTCTTCCAGCACACAAAATTTATTTAAAAGTCGGAGTACCAATCATTCTACTCAGAAATTTAAGCCCACCAAAACTATGCAATGGAACTCGGTTGAGAGTAACAAATCTCCAACGAAATGTCATCGAAGCCGAAATCTTAACAGGTTGCGGCTCCGGTGATGTTGTTTTCATTCCCAGGATACCCATTATCCCCAATAATTTTCCGTTTACTTTCAAACGTGTGCAATTTCCTGTAAGCCTCTGTTACGCTATGACTATTAATAAAGCCCAAGGCCAGACGTTATCCGTTGCGGGTGTAGACCTTACTTTTGATTGTTTTTCACACGGCCAACTCTATGTTTCTCTATCACGTGTTAGCAACCCAAACAACCTTTTTGTATATGCTCCGGGTAATTCCACCGCTAACATAGTATATAGAGAAGCATTAACGTAATCAACTATACCAAAGTCAGGACTCTTATCTAAATCATCAAAAAGGTGATATACTCTTATCTAAACGACGTTGTTTTGCTCTCGACAACCACGCGAACGAAGTCGCGGGCACAGCTAGTACATAATATAACCCCTCAAAACATGATTTTAAACTACCAGAATTTTTGTATGCAAAACGCCAACATATAAAACTACCCGCCGCCATCTGGCGCACCATTCGGAACTAGGCGGGCGCAGCGAACGCACGCATTCACATGAAATTGATTTTACGTTTTAAGTATGAAGACTATAATATTTATATATTTCAATGCTTCTATTCTATTAATCTGGTATTACTAAAACCCAATATGCATAAATAAACGTTAAGGACGTTATATTACTACCTTAAAAATGCGATTTAAAATACCATTACAAACCGAGCTTATAAATAGGACCGACGTGTTTACAACATTTTCATTCCTACTTGGCGCTCGGGCGTGAGCAGACGTATGACTCTAATACATACTTTATTTACAAAAACCATTCAATTGGTTGGTGAGTCTCGTCGCGAACATATCTCCCGCCGTGCAGTGCCGTGCAGGCTCGAAGTGATGTCGGCGCGGCGCTGCACTCCCATGGTGAGCGACGAGTGGCAGTCTCGGATGCCGTCGCCAGGCTCACCGAAGGATGATCGCCGCCCCGGCGTCTCTGGTTACTGAGGCAGTGGGACGAGTTTCTTCACCGGACGCTTCAGGATGCCGCCAAGTGTGCGCACCTCAGCAGTCCGGGTTTCTCCGTCGATTCCTGGATACACGGCTACAATGCGGCCTCGAGGCCATGTGTTTCGAGGCAGCTGGCCGTCGGCTATCAGGACGGGGTCGCCCACATTAAGTTTGGGCCCACTACTATGTGGCTCCCGCCGGTTTTGGAGCTCAGGCAGGTACTCTCTGACCCAGCGGCTCCAGAACATATCAGCGAGGATCTGTGATCGTCGCCATACTTTCCTGCTGTCTATATCCTGCTCAGTGAATACGCCAGGTGTAGGTAGTCTGGCTGACCCACCGAGCAGGAAGTGGTTCGGTGTGATGGACTCATCATCATCGCTGTCTACTGACACATGTGTCAATGGTCGGCTATTCACAATGTACTCTGCCTCACAAATCAGTGTGGACAACACCTCTTCAGTTGGGTGTTTTTCTGTAAGTACATTGTACAGCGTGTTCTTTACGCAGCGGACTAGGCGCTCCCAGGCGCCTCCCATGATGTCCATTTGCTAACTGGACGGTCATTCGATTCAAAATGTCCTCTGCCCTTTTCTCAGGGCCAGAGGCGGGGCGCTGTGGGTTTATGCACAGCGATTCTATAGCGAAAAATTCGCGTACGCCATAACATGGCGGTTTCTATATGTCCATTTGTTCTGAGTATCTTCTTCGAAGTACCTGGTTCTTGTCCAGCTTCTTCTCAGTTGAGACGAGCCTCTTTAGAGCTGTCTCATAGCTATCTGGCATCTCAGCATGCTCATTACGCCATAACGTGGCGGTTTCTATATGTCCATTTGCTAACTGGACGTTCATTTGATTCAAATGTCCTCTGCCCTTTTCTCAGGGTCAGAGGCGGGACGCTGTGGGTTTATGCACAGCGATTCTATAGCGAAAAATTCGCGCACGCCATAACATGGCGGTTTCTATATGTCCTCTGCCCTTTTCTCAAGGGTCAGAGGCGGGGCGCTGTGGGTTTATGCACAGCAATTCTATAGCGAAAAATTCGCGCAACCGATGATCTAAGCCATCATCAGTTGTTATTCTAGGAGGGCGTATGTCGCCACCTCTCCCGCCGGTCCGATGACCCGGACAGGCACTATCTTGAGGAACGCCTGGCTCGATTGGGTTCTTGCGATCCCTTCAACGTCGGGCCTTCTGGTGGCATCCCTCCTGGCCACACCGCTTTGCCCTGCAAGTGTGGATCCTCTGCCCTATTCCCAGGGTATGAGGCGGGGCGCTGTGGGTTTATGCACAGCGATTCTATAGCGAAAAATTCGCGCAACTGATGATCTATGGCATCATCAGTTGTTATGGAGGGCGTATGTCGCCACCTCTCCCGCCGGTCCGATGACCCGGACCGGCACTATCTTGAGGAACGCCTGGCTCGATTGGGTTCTTGCGATCCCTTCAACGTCGGGCCTTCTGGTGGCATCCCTCCTGGCCACACCGCTTTGCCCTGCAAGTGTGGATCCTCTGCCCTATTCCCAGGGTATGAGGCGGGGCGCTGTGGTTTATGCACAGCGATTCTATGGCGAAAAATTCGCGCAACTGATGATCTATGGCATCATCAGTTGTTATGGAGGGCGTATGTCGCCACCTCTCCCGCCGGTCCGATCACCCGGACCGGCACTATCTTGAGGAACGCCTGGCTCGATTGGGTTCTTGCGATCCCTTCAACGTCGGGCCTTCTGGTGGCATCCCTCCTGGCCACACCGCTTTGCCCTGCAAGTGTGGATCCTCTGCCCTATTCCCAGGGTATGAGGCGGGGCGCTGTGGGTTTATGCACAGCGATTCTATAGCGAAAAATTCGCGCAACTGATGATCTATGGCATCATCAGTTGTTATGGAGGGCGTATGTCGCCACCTCTCCCGCCGGTCCGATGACCCGGACCGGCACTATCTTGAGGAACGCCTGGCTCGACTGGGTTCTTGAACTGGTCACCGTTTCCTGCGGATCCCTTCAACGTCGGGCCTTCTGGTGGCATCCCTCCTGGCCACACCACTTTGACCTGCGAGTGTGGCTGCCTCGACATAGGCAGCGAAAGCACAAGTTGTATTTCTTGGCTAGCTCCCAACTATTTTTCTCCGTGGCCGAGTCATTTTAGTTGACGGCGGACGGCTATGTTCGATACGGGTGTCACCCCGGGTAGTCATCGGCATGGCTGTACGTCTATCTTCTAAAGTCTTCTCGTTCCGAGAAGGTTTCAATGTTGAGTCTGAAGTTCATTCTATACTGGTTATTTTTGTGGAAGCTACTTGGTCTGTTTCTATTGGTTAATATTCGACGGTCAGAACGTCAACCTATCAGCATGAGTTCCAGTTCAATATTTTTATTGCGACGGTCAGAACGTCTATTTACGACACAAGACCTAATTCCCAAAATTTCCGACGGTCAAAACGTCAGTTTTCAAAAATTCACCAAGTGGATTGACTATAATTCAATCTCCAAAAATTCAAATCACCAAAAACTCACGGTTGGTGATAAGTCCTTATGAAACTTCAGACATCTGTAGTACACGTTTGTTTTTTCTCAAAACGTGTATCTTCAATACGATTGACTATAATTCAATCGAAATATCAATCACCGAAAAGTCGAATGTACTTTTCAGCGATAATGCTTCCGTAGCTGCTTGTTCCAGACGTCAGAGTCGTAACTCAATCTTCTGAGTACGTATCTTCTTTCGATTTGACGAAATTTCAATTTTCGAAAATTCCCGAAAGCTTAAGGGTTGCTTTCAGTCATAAGCCTTCAGGATATGTTTGTTCAAACATCAAAGCTGCACATCAGTTTCATAAACGCACGTCTTCTATTTGTTTAGACGGGCGCTTAGTATTCGAACGAAATCGCTAAAAACGTAAGGGTAGTTTTCAGCGATAAGCCTTCAGGAATTATTTGCTCGACGTAAAAGACGCAATTCAGGCTTAAAAACGCATATTCTTGGTAAAATTAAACCAGCGTTCAGTTCCAGAACAAATCACTGAGAACATAGGGTGGTTTTCAGCGATAAGTCTTCAGGAACTATTCTTATAGCTTCATATATGCACATCAGTCTTCATACGGCACTTTTGCAGCTCACAGGAAATATATTCAATCTTCTAACAGTTATTAAAAACAAGAGGGTAGTTCTAATAACTGTCTCCCGGAATTTACCTCTTTGGTCCAGCGGTGGGCTTGGGCACGCAGGATCTATTCTCTGCGGTGCTCGACTTCAACTTGTTTCTTGTGAAATTAATTCGTCAGGAATTCGACAAATTAATTCCACCACTATTTCTTCCCGCTGTCCTGGAGCTGCTTTCCTGGCTTCAATCTTCAGTTTGAAGGCAGCATATTGTGCGGCTGAATTTCCTCTATCCCTGGTGGAATTTCAGTATTTCTTCCCGGTTTTCCAGGTTTCTAAAATCCGGCACAAAATCTATTTAGTGTCGGATTTATTTTATTTTCGACGATTCTTCCTTCTTTTTCTTAGACGTCCTGGAGCTGTTCTTCCAGGTTCCAGGCTGGTGAAATTCGGCTCGAATGGACCAATAAATGTTTCAATCTTTAATTAATTGAAACTTGCGACGAATTTAGGACCGACAACAAGTAACTACTAATTAAGTTCAAGTGACTTGTTTCTAGTGGCTATGGCCGATGACTACGATTCTATCTTTGGACCGAGGGTGTTTTATACCCTCGGTCGTTACTACTATCGAGAGCCCCGCGATTTTGTGCCGAAAATAATTTTATTTGCCAAAAAAATCCCTTACCCGACAGTGGGTTTTAGGTCTGTACTATCCCTTCCATGGTGCTATCAACGCCTGGATTTCTGTGTACTGTAGCACAGTAGCACCCCCTATCTCAGTATCTAATCCATACATCTATATCCAGGCATTGATAGCGTCCCTAGGCTATATCTATAGAAAAAAGGGGCAAGTTCCCTTATTTTCATGTCGGAAAGTTGTATAACAACATTCCTAGCCCAGAGAGTACTATAGGTTGGGGTGACCTGCTGACAAATTCAGCAAGTCGTCTATGGGCGGCTTAAAAAAGCTTATTTTCGGACGTTTATCGTGGGATATCATCCCTTAAATACACGCTCCTTAACGTTTTAGACAATTTATTTCTATTACTTGAATTTCTACTCAGACCATCCAAGCTATCACCACCGAATATGGGTGGCCTGGTGGCTGAAGGAGAGCACTTTACAGTTCTAGTGCCTCCATAACTATATACATATGGTTTGTACATAATGTACCCAAAAAGTGTTAGTTCGACAGCTAGTCACTCCCTTTGTGTCTAGCTATCTCCTAAACTACTTAACTGATTCTATATTTTTATGGGACGACACGATGGCGCGTCTATCGGGCCATCGGGAAGTCCCCGAAAATTCCTTATTTTTGGAAGTCTCAGGGGTGTATAGTCCCTGGGAATGCCAAAAAACGGGCCAAAAATCACAAGTCCAGATTACCATGTCTGGATTTGTGCCTAAACTATATGAGCGATTTTCGCTCCAAAGGGATGGCCTGATAGCTAGTCCAACGGGCCAGTCAGCTGCCCCCCCCTAGAGATTCTAAAAATGCCTAACACACGTACACCACCCGACCGCGCGGGTCAAGCGGGGCTCTCTCCTTCGCGTCCGCGGCGGTGCGCGGTGCCGTGTGTGAACCGCTTTACGGTAGAGCGATCGTTCAGCAGCCTCAGGCGACTAAAAACCTGGCTAAGAAGCACTATGGGTGAAAATCGCCTCAATGGTCTAGCCATGAAGAGTATGCACAGAAAACTTATTCATGGAAAACTACAGATTTTCGTAATAAAGTGGTCGAAAAGTTTTCAAAAAACAGCTGAAGATTTTGTTTTAATTAACTTAATCAAAAAAATAATCTTTGTCGGCCACTACAATATTAAAATCTGGTAACTTATTACAAAAAAAATTCACAGTATATTCAAATTCAAACTCCCAAATTACTTTTATTCTATTTTGCTAACAGTAATATCTTATTTATAAGTTATATTTATTGTACAGTCAAGAACTTGTGCAGCTTTACACGTTGGACTCTGTACCTCTGTACTCTGTGTTATTACTACAATCGCTGTAGATGTAAGGCTCGTACCTCAAGTTAAAAGCTTCATGTGCTCTCGACTTTACCTACAATTCGTACTTTTCTCATTCTCCATATCAACTTGCCCCGCCCTTGGCCATCGGCTGGCGACGCCCTTGCATCAGGCCATTTATCCATTTTTGCGACACAATATAATACCTGAGCAACACGGTTTCGTTAAAAATAAGTCTACAGTAGTACTACTAGCAGTAGCTAGCAGTAGTAGTAGTAGTCACTGTAGACTTATTTA
This sequence comes from Anorthoa munda, assembly GCA_945859665.1. NCBI lineage: Eukaryota > Metazoa > Arthropoda > Insecta > Lepidoptera > Noctuidae > Anorthoa > Anorthoa munda. The sequence goes on along the minus strand of OX243895.1, from coordinate 50,050,737 downwards.
CAAATGATCTGTCTTTTATGAACAAATGATCTGTAAAGATCATTAAGTTAGTCAACTTAATGATCTTTACAGATCATTTGTTCAATAACATGGACGCAGGCACAGATAATATAATACTAGCATACAGATACCTCATCCCATACAAAGAAACCGTGCCGACGTAACTAGCGTTTTTCGACTGCTTATTCTGGCAATTTTTTGTACATCGAACGCATTCGGTTCTGTTTCACGGTGATAGATAGATGGTGTTAGCAGCGACTTGCAAGTAAAAGGGTTTACTAGGTTCGTGAATATTTTTTTCTTTAAATATAGTGAAGGTTTGTTTTTTAGTATTTATTTGCACGTTTTTACAGTTTTTTTTGCACCAAAATGTGTTAAAATGCAAACTTTAACAATCGAGTGGAATGCCTCAGAAATTTAAAAATGCGCCATCTATTGGCATCAATTTTAAATAATCCGTCTAATAATCTTTGAAATGTGAATTAAGAGCCCAATATTCCATAATTTTGTACTTAGGAGAGTTGATTAAACAAGAACATACAATTTTTGTGTTCAATTCCAGAAAATGTTAATTTTACACACATCCAATAACAGATGGAGGAGCATATCGCGCCATCTAGTGAGATTTATTTGAACCAAATTTTCTTTCTTAGCAATGAGACCCTGTGACGCAGGATATCAGGCGGATGCTGGTATATACAGACTTTAAAAAAGCTTTTGATAGGGTGGCCCATTCAATATTATTAATTAAAATAGCCTTTAATGGCATCAGAGGTAACTTACTGCGTTGGTTCTGTTGATATATCAGCAATTGGTTTGTTGAACCAACTTTTTTTTTGTAATAAATGGAAAGATCACATATAAGTTTTCATACAAAACTATTTTTAGTTTTTTGTTTTTCATTGTAATTACAAAGTAAAATCCAATCGAAAATATTTTTTGGAATCCAGTACCGAAAACACCCCGACAGTTTTCCGAACAAAGCCGAGCCCGTGTGACGTCACAACGTTCATTGCTACTCATTGTGGCACATAGCTTATACAGTGTTTTGACTTATAACCAATTCCATCTTGTTATTATCGTCAATATATTGATAAATATCGAATACATTGATCATAAATATCGAACCTTAAAAGTTATCGTGCTTGCTTCGCATCATTATGTACGAATATTACAAATAACTCCCCATTATTATGTGATTCGCGCAATACCCAACCTAGCAAACTGTACTAAAGTTTTGAGAAATGTTCTATGTCTAACTAGATTCCAATTAGAATATGTTAATTATGTTGTTATCTTGTTCTAATTTAGTATTAGATTCTGATTAATTTCTTAATTTGATCATTAAAGATTAAGAAAAGTAAATTTTTAAGGGAACTTTCGAGCAAAGTTGACATTTTTGTATAATTACGTAACTTGAAAACATGATTTTTTGTTTATGGAGATATATTCATTATTTTAATTTTAAATGACGGATATAGGCGTAAAACTAATATTTCTGTTTGAATTGTGAAAATCGGTCGACGCATTTAAGAGATATTTGAAAATGTACCGAATTAATATTTTCACGTTTTTGTTCTACAAAGTTTTTTAGTGTTTGTAATTATATTATATAGATATTTGTGTTTAATATTATAAAGGGATATGCAAATAATAAAAAATACCGAAAATTTTAAGGATGTTATGCAAAAAATAAAGGCTCCACAGATTTCGGGTTGTATAATATTTAGTGGTACCTATGAAGTTTTTTGATATCTAAAGTCGAAGTTGCGCGCCAATCGTGTTTGTTAGCTTTTTATTTTACACGAATATCACCTACCCATATGTAACAACAATTACATTATGACAATTATGTTTCTAAATGTAATGTGTACAATGAACAACAATGACAAACTCCGGTCGCGGTCCACTATCACGTAATATTCATTACGACTACTTTACTTAAGCTCAATTTTTCCAAATCGTCCATCAGATGGATATCTTTTCGAAATTTGCCTTTATGAATCCTTTATCACACATGTCTAAATAAAATTTGCTGTTATAAATAATATTTTTGCACTAATTTTCGGATATTTTTAGTCAATTTACGTGACACTGTACCTATGGTGAAATTCCTTGAACGTTATGACGTCACCAACATGGCGACCAATCATGGCCCGTTCGTAGACAGGTGGTTCTTTTTAAAATTTTATCGATTTTCAATTGCTTATAATAAATTGAAAAAAAATATTTAAGAGATTTTTGCAACGACAATATAATTTATGATATGTAAAGTTACAAAATAAATTTTAGTAATCGTATTTTTTTTTAAATTCAACAACCCAATTGTAATCAAACTGGTCAAAAGGTTAAGCAACATTTGCCGAGGTCAAGCCCTGGATGGGTGCCAAGTCATCTTAACACACTAAGATTCCTCCGTGCCTCAGAAAGCATTTTAATTTGTTGGTTCTGGATGACATTTGTAGATCGTTGTCAATCATTATGAGTAGTCGGATGACAAGAACATTGACACCAGTCTTGCCTAGGGTAGTTGTGATATCCTGGTTCTGTGTTGTGAAGGTCAGATAGGCAGTCGCTCCATGTAAAGTACTGGTACTCAGCTGCATCCAGTTAGACTGGAAGCTGACCCCACCATACTTGGGAGAAGGCTTGGCAGATAGATATCAAAACATTTATCTATACTAATCTATATATTTAAAAGAGAAAGTATGTGTGTATGGGCCTTATAGACTCTGAAATGGCTCGACCGATTTTAATGAAATTTGGCATGGAGATAGTTTTAGAACCTGGGAAGGACATAGGATAGTTAGTATTCACTTGGGATGATAAAAAACTTTTTACGCGGTCGAAGCCGCGGGCAGAAGCTAGTATAATATTATAAAGAGGAAATATATTTTGTTTGTTTGTACCGAATAGGCTCTGAAACTACTGGATTGATTTTAAAAATTCTTTCACCTATGGAAGCTACATTATTCTGGAGTAACATATGCTATAATTTATTTTCAAAAAAATTAGAGATCCTTATGAAAATTGCAACTATGTAACCCAAAGTAGCAAAATTTTGCCTATAAAATTCAGCATTGGCATGCGCTGAGAAAACAATTGATGATACATAAAAATTATGTACTACATGATTAAAGTACACATTATTACCTACAAAAAAGTCTGCAAAAGAATATATCTAACTATCATACCTAGTTAAGTCACAATATCAGCTTTTGTGTTCTAAAATTTAATTAGATCGCCGGTAGAAACAAAAGTTGGTTATATTCGTATTGTAGTACTAGCGGACGCCTCGTGGTTTCACCCGCGTTGTTCTCGTTCTCGTAGGAATGCATGGATAAAAAGTAGCACCCGGGGATAGTGTAGCTTCCCAACGGTGAAAGAATTTTAAAATTTGTCAAGTAGTTTTTAAGTTTATTCGTTACATACAAAAAATACAAATCTTTCCTCTTTATAATATTAGTATAGAACTTTAGATTAATTCTTATTCAAATAAATAGTTTAACAAATTGGTAGATAGGATAGGGTATGTAGGGTAGGTAAGGTAGGGTAGGGTAGATAGGTAGGGCAAGTGATGAGGTTGGCAAGTAGGTAAGCTAGATGGGTAGGTAGGTAGGATGAGTAGGGTAGGTGGGTAGGTAGCCAGTTGTCGGGAGCGAAGCCTTGGGCGTCAGCTATTTCAAAAATAAACCTATACTTTTCATAATTTTCTTTTGTTTTATTGCAGTTTGTGACTGAAGACAATAGACCGATGCTCGCTTGTTTCTTCTGCTGTGCTAAACTGAAGCAATGCTGGCGACTGCAGAAAAAATGTCTGGTAGCTGAGAATCTGTTTGCTCAGATGTTGAATGAGGACTTTGAGGTAAGAATTGACTGATTGAATGTGTCTTTAACAAAGAGTAACAAACATACATACATACATCCATCCTAACAAACATTCGCATTTATAATATTAGTAGGATACATAAGTTTACAAATAAAAAAAATCTAAGTCTTATTTTTTAAGATAAGATAAGATATATATTTATTTTGTAAAACATGAATACAATATGAAGGTCTTATATTAATATGAGGTGGCTACATGTTTTGCTATTTATGGTGTACAAAATTAGTTGTACTAGACAAACAATACAAAAAAATGCAATAAGTATCAAAATTTAAATTAAATTGAAATTACAATGTCACAATTTAAAATTCAATTAAAAATCACTATGTAATTTTTTTTATTTAATTTGAGTAAGACAAACAGAAAAGAAACACATTCAGAATTCTATACAAGCGAAATATCGTTTAAAAATTCATCTACACTGTAATAGCATTTCTCTACTCTGAAGGGACAATTTTTTTTTTTTCTTTATGTCGTGTTTGACCACTTTTTCTAACTAAGAAATCGGGTATAATATTTATTAATATTTATATCTCTCGATATCGATAATGTCATTAAAAATGCAATATGTTATACATAAAACCATATTGAAGCCCGTATGGACCTACGGAATTGAACTATGGGGAACAGCCAAAAACTCCAATGTGGAGATCCTGCAAAGGTTTCAAAACAAGGTGCTGAAAACCGTATCAAATGCTCCATGGTTTACCAAAATAACTGAACTACATGACTACCTCAAAATTAACACAATTAAAGAAGAGATTGAGCACAGAACAAAACTTTATAAAGTTCGCATTGAAGACCATGTCAACACTCTGGCTTCTGTACTGACCAACCCTCTGGAACACCGTCGACTGAAGAGACAGCACGTATGGGACATATCCTGATTTAGTCAAGTAGCAAGTAGAGGGTCGGCTCTCACTGGAGGACCGTTCTCGAAGCGCCAATATGCACACAACGCATCTGCTAATGGCTTGAGAAGCCGATCGCAAGATAGAAAGGAGAAAAAAAAAATAAAAAAAATATGTTATACTGCACTGATGTGACCATAGTTGAGTAGTAGTAAATATCGACCTATGACACGCAATTTTATTTATAATTGCGACCACTGAAAATACTGCCATCTATGGTCGGATAGCGGAATTTGCTTGGCAATCGAATCTAATTTGACTTTAGATTTCAAAACGTTGAAAATACCAGTACTTCTGCACTAACACAAATTAGACTCCCCTGCGTATGAACCGGTACTGCCAAAGACTCCACCCACTCCAATGCGTTATTCGAGCTTAAACATCATTAATTTAAAAATCATTAATAATTATAGTAGTTTATGAAACTGTTGCAGGGGTATTAAAACATGAGTGTGTGTTTAAAAACCGAGCCGTAGGCGAGGTTTTTAATAGTATTCACACGAATGATTTAATACCTAGTTATGTGCAGTTTCATACACTACTTTATCTACACTCATACATTGGGATTGAACCTACTAAATACCTTTTTTACATTTTCCATGCCTTAAAGTAGTGATAGCATTTATCATATAATTTTCTCGTCTTTGCTGGTATAGACTATGAGTAATCGCCGTATCTAAAATATCGGGCGAAGTCATATTTTCTTCACATTCACTGATATCAGACATTTTTAAGCAAGAATTTAAAAAGCTCATGAAATTCAATACATCAAAACCTGCAAAACGTATGAATGGCGCCAAAACACAGCACATCACCGCATTAACCGCGCATGCGCTAAGGTTTAGCACGCACTGCGATTATTTTTCGCGCGTGTTTTTCCGCCCATTCTGCGACCTATGGAATTGTATGAAGCTTCTCGCATTGCGGTAAAAAAATCGAGCAAAAATAATAGCGCTAGAAATCCGTGTTTTGTCACAGAATTCACCAGACCGCGGCGCGAATTTAATTCACGCGAATATTTTGAGCTCTATGAACAGGCAGAAAGAGACGAAATTCGCGCGAATAAAAATCGCAGTGCGTGGCAGGCATTGTCATAGACAAGTAAAAATTGGAATCAAATCTTTTTAAATAGGTACTATAAAAATGGCATTATAAAAAAATAATTGATGAAAACTCCTTAGTGATTAACTTCTTGGATTTTTCCTGTATCGTAATAGAAAAATAATTGTATTATAGCATTATTTTGTTAGAGAAAAAGTGTTATAATAAGATTCTATTTTTAAATTTCGGTATTGTGTTTATAAAGTATGTCAATATAAACTCGTTTTGAAGTTTATAATCCGAATATTACGATATGAGAGTAGATAAAAGATGTTATGATTTTATTTTTGTATATTTTTAAATGGTTCATAAGCATATATTTACTATCTGTTTAACAAAGCTAACAACGTTATTTAAGTAGTTTTTTTAATGAAATTTGTACAAAATTTATAATGTTCCAAGTGAATTTTATAAGTTGATAAGTTAAGTGGTTAAGTTGAACTTGTAAAGCTTACTTAGCTGTGATTGTTTTCCTTTTAATTTCGTTATATATACTACTGATGACTTATATATACTATGATTTTTTTCAAATAACCAAGAGCAACCATTTCGCTGGCAGGAGGGGGGACACATAACTCTAACAATAATTTGCAATTTAAAGCTTAATTTTATGCAAACGGATCTCTGAAACGAAAAATGGTTTTAACAGACCGAGAAAGAGGAATAAACAAGGAGTGTGCGCGCAAGGATCCAGGATCGAACAATACAATTTCCCGTGGCTCTAAGGCCGTTTGTTCACGACGCGGCACACGACACCGATCTCTGGTCACGATTCAGAGCTCCATATATTTGTATGGACCGTTCGTTCATTGCACGACACCGCACCACACGCGACACGATTATCATACGGTTTTTCGGCTATGTCGTCGATGGCGCTATGTCGTCGTGGATTTTTTTGCTTTGACGTTTTATTTGCTGAACAAAACCGGTATGAGCTTGTTGACGACACGACACACCGCACCGCACGGCTCAGGCGTGTTTCGTCATTCACGCGCTTATAAAACAATACAAGCAGTGTCGTTGCAGAATCGTGTCTAGTGAACAAACGAACGGATGACAGACCGTATGCAGTGTGTCGTGGTGTTAAATATCGTGACCGCAAATCGTGTCGTGCGGTGCCTCGTGAACAAACGACCTAACGCGCGCTAGTATCAGCTCTTTTCGCAATTCGCACACGCGGTGGTACTCAAATAGATAATATTTTTGTAACTTCAGTTGCGAAGTTGGATTTTATAACTCCTTCTTCAGTTACCAGTTAGTCCTTCTTTATTTTAAGTCAAGAGTGGATAGGCTACTTCTAGGCAAGCGTGCTTCACCGTATACCACATCGTCGCTTACCATCGCGAGATAGTGGTCAAACGAAAAAAAAAAAAAAAAAAAAAAAACGGACGACTACGAACGAAACGAAACGATTTAAAAATAATATCATCCATTGTGGGCCCGTTTTTAGACGTCGTGTGCCGCTGAAACCGTTTTAATGTTCATATAAAAACAACAAAATCCTCTTCTTAGTCCGCATTATTATGTATGTAACTTCGGAACCCTATTAATGCGCGTGGTACCGATTACCGATATTTTTTTGTTTCAAATATATTTATTTTTAACTTTTTAGTTTTGGTACATAATGGACCAGTTCTATAGTTATTTAGAGGTACCTACTCGTATAATGCCCAAAGTGATGCCAGAATAGATTAACCCGATAACATGGAACTTGAACAAAGCCGGTTGAATGTGAGTAGCAGCGTTGCCAATCTGTGGGGAATTCCCCAAAATGCGGGGATTTTCAGTCCGATTGGGTAATTTGTGGGGAGAGCCATTATGTGGGGAATATGCGGGGAATTTAGAGCATTGTAATCGCCTACACACTGACACTGTAGAAACGCTTATGGCCACTAGAGAATGTATTAGAAGAAAGGAGGGAGCTTGAAATTTGATCCTTCAAATAATTTAATAAACACACAAAATAGTTTTTTTTTATTTTTCTTTTTTTTGGATACGCTCTTTCTTGACCACTATCATACTGATTTGAAGATTTTTGTAATAAATATGTTTGATTATATCATCATTACTTTTATAAAAATAAAAATAAAATGTGGGGAATATTGAATTTACATTCCCCAAATTTGGGGATTTTCAGTCAGGTTTTTTGGGGAATTCAGACCATGGACGTTGGCAACACTGGTGAGTAGGTATACCAGGGTGAAACTGTTCACTCCTGCGTACCGCTTTAGAGCGTACCAGTGTGATGTTATATTATGAAATGATGTAACCAATAAACAGACATACGGTTGCAGCTATCCCGAGTGATTTGCCGTCATTTATTGAAGTGTTATCTCCGAAATTCTTCATCGGATCTTGATGAAATGTGTATGGGATCACATGACAAGCACACGCTTTCAAATAAATTCTGAGGTAAAACAAAAAATACAGTCGAATTGATAACCTTCTCCTTTTTAAAGTCAATTAAAAACTACACTTACATGGCAGTATGATTGTGAGCCACAACTTTGAAGAAATATCAAAATGGCAATTAGTGACTGGGCCAATTAGGTTAGGACTAGCTTTCACGAAGGCGTCAAGACCGGTCGGTTTGGGATATTTGGAAGTCCCAAACGGAGGAGAAAACGAATGTCAATAAAAAGTTTTTTTACAAAAAAATAAACCTGACTTCCAAATAAAAAAATCTACAAAGTGATTAAATTTTTTTATTTGGAAGTCGGTAGTATTTTTTTGTAAAAAAGCTTTTTATTTTTCAGTTTTTAGTTGTACCTACCTAATAGACAAGTTGGTTAAGGTACCAATAACGCTAGAATAGATTACCCGAATATCATGAAACTTGAACAAAACCGGTGAAATGAGAGATCTGCGTAACCCTTAAGAGCGTACTGGCGTGATGTTAAATTATGAAATGGTATAAACAATAAACAGACATGCGATTGCAGCAATCCCGAGAGATTTGCCGTAATTCATTGAAGAGTTCTGTTGCATATCTTCGAAGTTCTTCATCAGATCTTCACCAAATTAAAATGGGACCAATTTCGAAACATACTTTTTCAAACAAAAAAGGAATTTCCAAAATCGGTCCAAAATTTAGGAGATATGAGTGAACATACAAAAAAAAAAAAACAAACATAATGTCGAACATAGAACCTCCTCCTTTTTGGTAAGTCGGTTAAAAACAAATACGTACCAAAGACACCGACTTCCAAAAAAAAGTTATTTTTCGGTTTGTAGTGTTTTGTTTGGGCAGTCGTTATTTTTTTATTAAAAAGTGTTTTAGTACTCTGGTTTAATTCTACTACTCGCTACGTTGTATATTGGATTTCAAAATTACAATAATGTGCGTTTCTGTCTGTGCAGAATCAACGATATTACTTTCTTGCTTTCTAATACTGTTAACATTCTTTTACAGATAAAACCTCAAGTAAACCAAGATCAGTTAGAGTTCGGTGGGTATATTATAAGTCCAACAGTGCACGTCAGCATATCTGATGAATGTCAAACAGAAGGCGATGTTATCAAAGAAGAACTACCTATTGGAATGTTCTTTGTAAACGAATACATGATGTGTCACATAAACGTCAATCTGTCTGTCAAGTGAAACGTCACTTGAGTTTGAAGTTTGGTGTCGCCCTCTCTGTAATTAGCCATCACTCTGAATGTATGTACCTAATAAACTATCTGTGCTCTTGAAGATTAAATCCAGCAAAAGCCTAGAAGTCTGTTTTTATTGTGCCCTAAATCCATCAGGTTATGGGCCCAGGGTGTTTGCTGCACCCTGCAACGTAATTATTTTTAAGCTATTGCATAGCTTTTAAGCTATTGCATAGCTTCTATCGCGGGCCTTGAGCGCGGCGACCGAATCCAGAAATTCCGTAACGAAAAAAACCTCACGCTCCCCACTCCGACGGGCAAGGTGTGGCTTGAAGGCCGTGCATCGTCTAACGTCGTTTCAGTTCGGCAGTCTTCGACACGGCGTTGTGTGCGATAAGACGTATTGTACGACTCTACGAAACTAAATATAAATATATATGTATAATAATAATCATAAACTCCTGACAAGTCTCGCCGGAAGATTGCATCAATGGGTGAGCTTCAGTCATTAATCGCGCTATTTCCCACTGCAGCCAGTGCTGGTTCATCCAACGATCCTGGGCCTGCTGCCGCTGCCACTTTGCCTAAAACCGCTACGCCTAGAGCGAAGATTATGAGGAAGACCCGTCGCTGAGTCTACGGTTTCATTTGTTTGATCCCCGTACATATTTTAATTCGGCCACTTAGTAATGACGTAACAAGTCATGTCGGTACACTTTTGGACTTGTTTTTTCTTCTATTATTCTAACCTTACAATCTTTGCTGTAACATCTATTTTATTTACTTTTCACTCTGAATGTCTGCCGGTAGTTGTTTTATTTTTATTTGTTTACCTTTATATTTTACTTGACAGTTGACAATCTTGACATGATGACATTTGACATCTGTCAATTTCATAATTCCTGTTTTACGTTTCGTTACACTGTGCGTTTATTTTAGTTTGTTGTGATGACTGATATTCTCGATTGCTTTATTTATCTTTAATATTTTGTAAATCTCTTCCAACAACAGCGTGCAGGTGGTTTTATTAGTTGAGTTTCACATTTTCAACAATGGCAGTTAGAGACCGAGATAAAAGGAGGTTAAAGCGCCGTCCTTCCGAGCACAACCTGAGTTCGTGTAGAGAGATGCGTAATCGCTGTAGTCGTATGTGTAGAGATGCAAAGAGACGCTACTTCCATAATTCTCTTGACAACCGGAACTCCTCTGAAGTCTGGAAGTTTTTGAAAACTGTCGGCATTGGTAAGTCTCCTGCCGCTTCTAGCAAAGGCGTTGACGTGTGTGCTCTAAACAAACATTTTTCACTTTCACCCGTGACGTTGGATCCACACGTCAAATTATCGACATTAAATAAACTTTCCGTTTTGCCAGTGCCGCGGTGTTCGTCTTTCGATTTCAGTCCTGTGAGTGAAAGTGATGTCAAAAAATCTATTTGTGCTATCTCCTCCTCCGCTGTTGGGAATGACGGGCTTTGCTCAAGAATGATTTCTCCTATCCTCTCCACATTACTTCCCGTTTTGACCCACATTTTTAACTTCTCCTTGTTTTCTTGCACTGTTCCCGATGCTTGGAAGCTAGCCCATATTATTCCACTACCCAAAATCCCTAACCCGGTCACACTGACCGATTTCAGACCCATTTCCATACTTCCTTATCTTTCCAAAGTTCTTGAGCACATTGTCCATCAGCAATTGTCTCTGTTTCTCTCTAATAATGATCTTCTTAGTCCTTTTCAATCTGGTTTCCGGCCCGGTCACAGCACTGTTACAGCTCTTTTAAAAGTTACTGACGATATCCGCCGGGCTATGGACCACAAATCTCTTACTTTACTTGTACTTCTCGATTTCAGCAGCGCTTTCAGCTCTGTTGACTTTGATATCCTTCTTGGGATCCTTAAAGTTTCAATTTCTCCTCTTCCACTATTGATTGGTTAAACTCCTATCTTGGAGGCCGCTCGCAGCGGGTACACCTCGACGAGAGTTCTTCGGATTGGTGCTCTCTTACTGCGGGTGTGCCACAGGGTGGCGTTCTCTCTCCTCTTCTCTTTTCTATTTTTATTAACTCTGTCACTAGAGTAATCTCGTGTAACTGAACTTCCATCTCTATGCTGACGACTTGCAGCTTTACCATCATTTTCCTATTCAAGATGCAGAAGCCGCAGTGACCGCCATTAACAGTGACCTGGAATTAGTTGGGGAGTGGTCACGGTCCTTTGGGCTGCAAATCAACCCTAAGAAGTCTCAGGCCATGGTTATCGGCGGTAGGCATATGCGAAACAGGCTGGATGTTGCGGTGCTGTCTTCTCTCAGTTTGAATGGAGTTCAAATTGAATACGCTAGGACAGCTAAAAACTTGGGGGTGATCATGGACTCTTATTTATCATGGACTGCCCACGTCGCTGAAGTCAGTCGCAAGGTGCACTACACTTTCCACTCGCTGAAGAGCCTCCAGAGCTTTTTGCCCTTGAACACCAAAATTTCCCTTGCCCAAACTCTTATTCAGCCCATCATTGACTACGCCGACGCCTGTTATTTGGATGCCACCGAGGAGCTTTTAAATAAACTTGAGCGTTTGCAAAATATATGTATTCGTTTTGTTTTCAATCTCAAAAAGTATGACCATGTTTCAGGCTTTCGCAAAATGCTCAAGTGGCTCCCTATTCGACTTCGCAGGAACTCTCGGATTTTGTGTTTGCTATTTAAAGTCCTTCACAACCCTAAAATGCCTTCTTACCTCCGCGAACGCTTCTCCTACTCTCGTCCTTCCGATGCACTTTGCAGGTCGCATCTTAAGCATCTCCTTGAAATACCTTCCCACACTACCGACTTTTATTCCTACTCCTTTACTGTGCACGCGGTGCGGTTGTGGAACTCGTTACCGCCTGATATTAGGGACTGCCAAACTCTTGCAGTTTTTAAAAAGAGAGTGAAAGAGCATTATCTTTCCATTCCGTCTTAGTTGCATATTAATATGTATTATTATTTAAGTATTTATGATATTAGTTAGTATTTATTATTGTAATATTTAATTTAATAATATGCATGTATATAAGCGTATATATTAATTATCTAAACAGTATTCTTCTTTATTGTGAATTGTTTAATATATTTTTCTTTTTATCGTTCTACACACGGTGTCTACATATCTTTTTTTTGCAACTCTCCTCTCGCAGGTATGCTGGAAGAGATTTCGTTAGAAATAAGCATACCTTTGTACCTATTTTCTGTTCCTTATTCTTGTCTATTTATTATGTGTGTGTACATTAATGGTTAAATAAAATAAATAAATAAATAATATAAATAATAACAATATTATTATTATAAATAATTATTATTAATAATTATAATAATTAATAATTATTAATATTAATAATAACTCCATCATGTCTGCTTCTCAGAATGGATGTAAGAATGGGTCCCGCGGTACTAAGGAGCTGCTCCTCATAGACATTGCTATTAGCCAACAGGTTCGCCGTTCCCGCAAGGATCTGGCGACATGTTGGATAGATTACAAGAAGGCCTATGACTCGGTGCCACATACATGGCTCATGAGGGTGCTGGAGTTGTATAAAATTGATGCAACACTGCGCGCCTTCCTGATGTCATGTATGGGGCAGTGGAGGACGGTCCTTCACTATCCAGGATGTCGGCAGATTCAGGAAAACAGCGAACCTATAAGGATTGAGCGCGGAATATTTCAGGGCGACAGCTTGAGTCCTCTGTGGTTTTGTTTAGCCCTGAACCCTCTCAGTACACTGCTGGAGAGTTCGGGCCTGGGCTATCGGTTGAGAAGAGGTGGTCAGGTTATATCACACCTCCTTTACATGGATGATCTGAAGCTCTTTGCCCCCAACAACTTTCAACTGATGAAGCTACTGAAGGTGACAGAAACCTTCAGTGACGCTATCAGGATGGAATTTGGTGTGGACAAATGTGCAGTCATGCATGTAAAGCGAGGGGAGATTATGGAATCCGTGGGAATACAACTCTCGGATTCCATACACCTTCGATCCCTTTCCTCAACCGAAACTTACAATTATTTGGGTATGTCGGAAGCATTAGGCATCAATGCTAGTGACGTGAAACAGTCGTTGAGGGAACGCTTCTTTGGCCGCCTGAATAAAGTACTAAATAGTCTTTTATCAGGCGGAAACAAGGTGCGCGCCTTCAACGGCTGGGTCATGCCGGTCTTGATGTATTCTTTCGGCATACTCAAATGGACTCAGACAGAACTTGACGCCCTGGATAGGAGAGTCCGCACGCTGCTTACCGCAAATCGTATGCATCACCCACGGTCATCGGTCATGAGACTGTATATCCCGCGGAAGTGTGGGGGTCGAGGCTTTTTAAATGCTAAGACCCTGCACAACCGCGAGGTATGCAGTCTTAGGGAATACTTCCAGGCCGCTGACGTGGGTATGCATCGATATGTGGTAGCGGTGGACAAGGGCCTTACCCCGCTCTCCTTGGCTAACGAGAACTGGCGCAAACCTATAGTATTAGATACTAATGACCGCAGGGAGGTATGGCAGAGCAAGGAGCTTCACGGACGCTTCTACCGGGTCCTACATGGGTCCGATGTAGATCTTTTAGCGTCCGTGGCCTGGCTGCGATTTGGTGACCTTTTCGGGGAAACCGAAGGTTTTGTCTTTGCGATTATGGACGAAGTTATGATGACGAACAACTACCGGAAATACATTGTGAAGGATGGCACAGTTGACATCTGTCGGGCATGTCACCGGCCAGGTGAATCTATCCGTCACATTATCTCCGGTTGTTCTTGTCTGGCTAACGGAGACTATTTGCATAGACACAACCTTGTAGCCAGGATTATCCATCAGCAACTTGCTCTTAAATACAATCTTGTGGAATCGGAAGTGCCTTACTATAAGTATGTGCCCGACCCAGTTCTCGAAAATGGCAATGTCACGTTGTATTGGGATCGGTCTATTATCACTGACAGGACTATTGTTGCCAATAAACCTGACATAGTGGTGATAGACCGACCAGAGCGTCGCGCAATGATTGTTGATATAGCGGTCCCCCATGACGAGAACCTCGTGAAGGCTGAGAGAGATAAGAAAAGCAAGTATCTTGATCTGGCTCGCGAGGTTGTCGACATGTGGGATGTGAATACAGCAGTCATTGTGCCGATAGTCGTGACGGCCAATGGTATAATAGCCAAGAGCCTCGACGAACATCTGAGGAGGCTCTCGTTGGGCAGCTGGATCAAGGGCTTGATCCAGAAGGCGGTACTCCTGGACACGGCGCGTATAGTCAGGAGGTTCCTCTCTCAGGAGCCCTGACCACCGGTAGCTTGGACCCTGTTCCCGATACCGGTGGGCTACTATTTTTGTATTTTTAAATGTTTTTTTTATATTTTTTTATATAGAATAATATTTAAAAATGTTAAAATATGTATAATAATAATTATTATTATTTCCTTTATTCTTCTACATTCTTATTTACTAAATTTTTAAATATTAAAAAGAAAACTTAAAAACATTTAAAAATATAAAAATAGAGGCCAACCGGTATCGGGAGCAGGGTCCAAGCTACCGGTGGTTAGGGCTCCAGAGACAGGAACCTCCTCACAATGCGAGCCGTATCGAGGAGTACTGCCTTCTGTATCAGACCCTTGATCCAACCGCCCAATGACAGCCTCGACAGATGGTCGTCGAGGCTCTTGGCCATCAGGCCGTTGGCCGTAACGACAATCGGCACAATGATCGCCGAGTCCACATTCCACATGTCGACAACCTCGTGTGCTAAGTCAAGATACTTGATTTGTTTCTCTTTCTCAGCTTTCACGAGGTTCTCGTCATGCGGGATGGTGACATCGATTATCATTGTGCGGCGCGCTAATCGGTCTATCACCACTATATCCGGCTTATTGGCAACAATAGTCCTATCAGTGATGATAGACCGATCCCAGTACAACGTGACATGGTCATTTTCGAGAACTGGGTCGGGCACATACTTGTAATACGGTACCTCAGAATCCACCAGATTGTATTTCAAAGCAAGCTGCTGGTGAATAATCCTGGCCACTTGGTTATGTCTGTGTAAGTACTCGCCGTTAGCCAGACGAGAACAACCAGAGATAATATGTCTGATGGATTCACCAGGACAGTGGCATGCCCGACACACGTCAACCGTCCCGTCCTTCATTATATATCTCCGGTAGTTATTCGTCAGGATGACTTCGTCCATAATTGCACAGACAAAACCTTCAGTTTCCCCGAAAAGGTCGCCGAAACGTAGCCAGGATACGGACGCTGAATAATCTACATCGGGCCCATGGAGAGCCCGATAGAAGCGCCCGTGTAGCTCCTTGCCTTGCCATACCTCTTTGCGTTCATCAGTCGATAGTATTACAGGCTTGCGCCAGTTCTCTTTAGCCATGGATAACGGGGTGAGTCCCTTGTCCACTGCGACCACATCCCGGTGCATACCCACTTCAGCTTTTAAAAAGTATTCTCTGAGGCTGCACACCTCGCGGTTGTGAAGAGCCTTGGCGTTTAAATAGCCTCGACCCCCACACTTCCGCGGGATGTACAGTCTCATCACTGATGATCGTGGGTGATGCATCCGGTTTGCGGTCAGCAGTGTCCGGACCCTCCTATCGAGGGCGTCGAGCTCGGTCTGAGTCCATTTGAGTATGCCGAAAGAGTACATCAAAACCGGCATGACCCAACTGTTGAAGGCGCGCACCTTATTTCCGCCCGACAAAAGGCTATTTAATACCTTTTTCAGGCGGCCAAAGAAACGCACCTTCAGCAGTTGCTTCATGTCAGAACTGTTGATGCCCAACGCTTCCGACATACCCAAATACTTGTAAGTTCTAAGTACTTATTATTATTATTATTATCTCCTTTATTTATTTATCTTTCTTATTATCTACATTTTTAAATATTTTTATAAAATAAATTAAAAAACAAAAACATTTAAAAATATAAAAAATAGAGGCCCACCGGTATCGGGAACAGGGTCCAATCTACCGGCGGTCAGGGCTCCAGAGAGAGGAACCTCCTAACAATGTGAGCCGTGTCCAGCAGTACTGATTTCTGGATCAGGCCCTTGACCCAGCCGCCTAACGAGAGCCTCCTAAGGTGTTGGTCGAGGCTCGTGGCTATTAAGCCATTGGCCGAAACGACTATCGGTACAATGATCGCTGTGTCCACATCCCACATGTCGACAACCTCGCGAGCCAAGTCAAGATACTTGATTTGCTTATCTTTCTCGGCTTTCACGAGGTTCCCGTCATGCGGGACGGTAATGTCAACAATCATTGTACGCCTCTCGATTCGGTCCACCACCACAATATCAGGCTTATTGGCTACAATAGTCCTGTCAGTGATGATGGACCGATCCCAGTACAATGTGATAAAGCCATTTTCGAGAACTATAATTGCATAAGTTGATAAAAAATGCTATGCAATAGCTTTACCGCGGCAGTCCCCGAGTGCCACACGTCTTTTTTTATTATTTCGCGAGAAATCATCGTGGGTCATTTTTTTCATGCGATGACCACGTTCGGCACAATGGCCATGACTTCTGCGGGACTACAAATTGAGAAGCTGCGAGGCATCGAAGACTACAACCAATGGAAGTTCATGCTGAAGAACGTCCTTATGCACGAAGACCTATATGATTGTATAGAAACAGAAAAAGGGAACGAAGACCCAAAGAAAAATCAAAAGGCGTTGGCAAAAATATGCTTATCAGTCGGTCCATCTGCGTTGCCACACATTCGTAACGCGAAGACGGCATATGAAGCATGGATTAGCTTGCAACGCGCTTACGAAGATAAGGGTTTGTGCAGGAGACTAGGATTGTTAAGAACGCTGTTTGCAGTAAGGCTAAGTGAAGCGGAGAGCATGCAGAGCTACCTGAACAAAATCACAGAGCTTGGGCAACAGCTTACAGACATTGGGAATGCGTTTGATGATGAGTTTTTAGCTGTAATCATGTTGAGCGGTTTAACCTCGGACTTTGACCCCCTTATCATGGCTTTGGAGAATGCTAATACAAAGCTGACAAGTGATATGGTTAAGTCTAAGCTTTTACAAGAGCAGCAGCGACGCAATGGTAAGCGTGATGACCATCCAGAGCTCAATGCGTTGGCGGTAAAGAAATCTCCCAAGTGTTTTCGCTGCAAGAAGAGCGGTCATATAAAGAAAGATTGCCCTAAGAAAGCTGAAAGTAAACCGAAGTGGACTCCCAAGGCAGAGAAGTCATTGTTGACAGCATTATCTGTAAAGCTGCAGAGTGACATCTGGTATGTGGACAGCGGGGCGACCAACCACATGACAAACAACAAGGATATCATGCAGGATTTTCAGTGTACTAAATCGCTTGAAGTCAACGTGGCAAATGGTGAAAAAGTCAGGACTGAAGGACTTGGTAGTGTGAAAGTACAATTAAAATTGGGTTTAAAGACAATAAGTAATGTGTACTATATTCCTAAACTTTCTGCAAATTTATTATCAGTAAGTGAGTTAAATAGGAAAGGTTATAGTGTTATTTTTAATAAACAGGGATGCAAAATCATGGACGGTAATGATGTCATAGCTACTGGTACATGCTATAGCGGTGTTTATCAACTAGACACTGTTAATTATGTGAGCTGTAAGGTAAGATCTGAGAGTGCCATGAACTCAGTCTGTGAGCAGGTTCAACCTGAGGAGCTGCCAGTGCACGGTGGAGACATGACTGCTTTAGTGTCTGCCGGGGGTTCTGTTTCACAAGAGGTTTGGCATAAGAGGTTAGGTCACCTCAACTCGAGGAGCATGAACGCTATGAAAAATGGATTAGTCACAGGTATGAATTTTGAAAACTCTTTGTTTACCCCTTGTATAGCTTGCACAGAAGGAAAGCAAACTAGACTGCCATTTCCTAAGAAAAGTCACAGTAGGTCTACTGAAATATTAGGGTTGGTGCATACTGATGTGTGTGGCCCTATGCAGGTGCCATCATACAGTGGATCACGTTATTTTGTAGTATTCATTGATGACTTCAGTAGAAAAACATTTATTTATTTCATAAAGAAAAAGGATGAAGTGTTTGAAAAATTTAAAATATTCAAAGCACTAGTAGAAAATTTTACTAACAAGAAAATAAAGGTTTTGAGGAGTGACAATGGAGGTGAATACATTAATTTGAATTTACAGGAATACTTACAAAGCTGTGGGATTAGGCATGAAACTACAGTCCCACACTGCAGTGAACAGAATGGTGTCGCGGAAAGGGCTAACCGGACAATAATGGATAAAACCCGTAGTATGCTGCAAGATGCTGGACTGGGAAAGCAGTATTGGGCTGAAGCAGCTAACACAGCGGTTTACCTGAAAAACCGTTCCCCCACCAAGGCAGTCATGGGTACAACACCAGAGGAAAAATGGACATCTAAAAAGGTGAATGTTGCACACTTACGTATTTTTGGATGCATAGCATATGCAGTTAATGAAAATGCCAGGAAGCTGGATCCTAGAAGTAGGAGATTTATCTTTGTAGGATACTGTGAAGAAAGTAAAGGCTACAGACTAATAGATCCTTCCAAACCTAGGCAGATCCATAAGGCGAGGCATGTCACTTTCATGGAACACATGTTTCTAAATAGTCAAATTGTGTCACATGATGAAAATAAAAATACAGATGTTATAGTATTTGATACATCTGGGTTATTGAGTGAAGACAGTACTGTACAAACAACTAAAGTACAATTATCACCAAAAGCATTATCAGAGCCTACTCAGACTAATCAGGGTGAACTGTCCCCACAAGTAAATATCTCTATAGATGACGAATTACCTTCTGATGGCACAAGGAATCCTCGCAGACAGACTATGTTCAGTTTGGATGTTGAGGAGGATTCTGAGAGCGCAGATAGTTTTTCGTCCGATGTTACTTACATTCCAGGGAGGTCGAGCCTTGACTCTGAGGACAGTGAGCAGTCATTATATCAAGATGCTCATGAAGCAGAGTATGCTGGGCTGACAGAGATAATGGTAGAGGAGCTGCCGACTACACTGGAGGAGGCAATGAGTGGCAATGAGGCTAAACACTGGAGTGAAGCACTAGCAGATGAGTATAACTCTTTCATTAAAAATAAATGCTGGACTCTTGTTGACTTACCTGCGGGGCATAAGCCAGTAAAATGCAAGTGGGTCTTCAGCAAAAAGAGAGGATTGAATGGAGAGTTACTCAAGTATAAGGCTCGCTTGGTGGCCAAAGGATACTCACAGAAGTATGGAGTAGATTACCACGAAACATTTTCCCCAGTTGTAAGGTATTCAACAATTAGAATACTACTGGCCCTGGCTGCTCAGTATGACATGATGGTGGAGCATCTTGATGTAAAGACTGCATTTCTCAATGGTGACCTGGAAGAGTCTGTCTACATGGAACAACCAGTAGGTTATGTAGTAAAAGGAAGTGAGAAGAAAGTTTATAAACTAAACAAAGCAATTTACGGTTTAAAACAGTCGGCGAAAGAATGGTATAAGAAAATTAATGATGTTTTAACCCAAAAATTGAAATTTAACAGATTATCTTCAGAACCATGTGTTTATGTGTATAATTATGATGGCGAAATCATGATTATTGCCCTGTATGTCGATGATATAATGTTATTTACATTAAAAACATCACAACAAAGGAATATTATAAAGAAGAGACTGATGGATGAATTTGAGATGAAAGACTTGGGTAAAGCTCATCATATTCTAGGTATGAAAATAGAAAAAAATACAGATGGTAGCTTCACCTTGGATCAGTCGAGCTACATAAAGAAAATTTTAGAAAAATTCAATATGTCAGATTGCAAACCAATGAAAACTCCTATGGAGGTTGGAATAAAGTTACTGAAGGAAAATAATTCAAAATGTAACTTTGATTATAGAAGCCTTATTGGTTACCTAATGTATTTATCTGTATGTTCCAGGCCTGATATCTCTCACAGTGTCAGCTACCTTAGCCAGTTCAACAATTGTTATGGTGAAAGTCACTGCAAAGCAGCAAAAAGGGTTTTGAGGTATTTGAAAGGAACATTAGATTATTGTCTTACTTTTCAGAAAGGTGAAATGAATATTGTAGGTTTCACTGATGCAGACTGGGGAGCCAATCTGGTGGATCGTCGATCTTACACTGGTTACATATTTTGTATTGGAAAGTCTTTGGTTTCATGGGAAAGCCGTAAGCAGCGTACAGTGGCACTCTCTAGTACAGAGGCTGAGTACATGGCAATTTCTGATTCTTGTAAAGAAGCTATGTTTTTGAAAACATTTATTTCAGAATGTACTGGCAATGTTTGTAAAGTATTGTTGTTAAATGACAATCAGTCAGCACATAAACTTTGTATTAATCCTGTATTTCATGCGAGATCAAAGCATATAGATATAAGACATCACTTTGTAAAAGATTTGGTAACAATGAAACAGGTTGATTTAAAATATCTTTGTACTGAAGAAATGTTGGCTGATGTTTTAACAAAGCCTTTAACTGCTGAAAAACATTTGAGGTTTGTGTCTCAATTATTAAAATGTTAACATTGTGTATTGACCATACATTTGTTTGTTATGTGTATTTACAGATACTGTTATACTTTTGTTTTAAGGCCTAGTATTTATTACTTTATAATGTATTAGTTTAAGGCCTAGTATTGGAATGTTCTTTGTAAACGAATACATGATGTGTCACATAAACGTCAATCTGTCTGTCAAGTGAAACGTCACTTGAGTTTGAAGTTTGGTGTCGCCCTCTCTGTAATTAGCCATCACTCTGAATGTATGTACCTAATAAACTATCTGTGCTCTTGAAGATTAAATCCAGCAAAATCCTAGAAGTCTGTTTTTCTTGTGCCCTAAATCCATCACTACCAGATGTTTGTGAGGGACAAGATGATGATAATCAAACTGGTATGTTCTTAATTTTATTCTTAAACTTATTATTATGATGATCGAGAGATTATTGATTAGTTTTTTAAAGCTAAAGTTTAATAAAATTAAGAACCAATAAAACCAACAACCACCAATGGTTAAATATACTAAACCAATGGTTTAAAATTTCGATAAAACGCGTTTCTTCCTCAATTGTTAGTCTTACAAATGGTCATATAATTAAATCTCCAACTTATTTGACCATTTATGAGGCTAACTACTGAAGAAAAGCCGGCCAAGTGCGAGTCAGACTCGCGCACGAAGGGTTCCGTACCATTATCGCAAAAAAAGGCAAAAATAAACACGTTAGTTGTATGGGAGTCCCACTTAAATATTTATTATATTCTGTTTTTAGTATTTATATAAAAAAAGTTTTCTAATCTATAAAAATCTTTATTCCGTTCATTTTTTACACAGTACTATAGTTAACCAATAATTCATACACAGAGGGCCTTAAGTGCTAGGTGTTAACAAATTCCCTGGACCACACACTAGGATTCCCTGTGTTGCGCGGTATTTGTTGTTATAGCGGCAATAGAAATACATAATCTGTGAAATTCAACTGTCTAGCTGTCACGGTTCATGAGATACAGCCTGGTACAGACAGACGGACCGCGGAGTCTTAGTAATAGGGTCCCGTTTTTACCCTTTGGGTACGGAACCCTAAAAATGGTGTTTTACCGAAATTTGCAACCATTGGTGCTAACCAATGCTAAGGCAGAGCATGAATTTCAAGAATATCTAGATAGCTATTCAGATCATAAAGATATACCACTACCACTTGAATCACAAGATATACATCCTCACCATTCTAAATCTGATAATTTACCAGCACAAGATTTTGAACCTGAAGGTATACTAGCACAACATTCTGAATCAGATTCAGAAGATGATGCTCCTTTGATGAAGTTGAAAACTGAAGTAGAAGAAGAACAAAATGTATCTAAAATGAAACGAAAAACTAACGACACAAAAAGTAAGTATTTTTTAGTTTGTCAATCGATAAGCAAACTGAGCAACAGTCCACCTGAAATGAAGTTGCATGCAATAACTAAAGGTAAGTACTTAACGATGGTCTCCCTACCTCGTCCTCAAACTGATCTCAGCAAGCGTTGCTTATCCTTGAAGATTGAACCGTGTGGCTTCTATTAATTAGCGACGAGCGCCTCTGAAATTATAATTGACTAGCTTCTGCTTCTTATTGTAAGATAATTCCAATGATAATGATAATTTAAATATGATCTATTGAGTGATCATTGTGATGATAATGATTGTTTATTGATTGATCTATTGATTTGTTATTGTGATAATAATGATAATTTATTAAGTGATCTATTGAATTGAAATTGTGAGCATAATGATAATTTATTAATTGATCTACTGAATGATAATTGTAATTATATTTTATTAATTTATCTATTGATTGATAATTATAATGATAATATATTAATTGATCCATTGAATGATAATTGTAATGATAATTTATTAAATAATCTGGTTTTTATATGTAAGTTCATGTTGCATAAATAATGTAAATGTTTGCATGCCGAATGGTAAAATATGGCTGAACCTTGATATCTTAACAACTTTTGTATATTACCCATATTTGCAAAATAAAATTCTATTCTATTCTATTCTATTCTATTCTGCTAGCGCAAGAAGCCCGAGTGAAAGACTAAAATTATCCCGAGGGATCATATTCCCGGGATAAAAAGTATCCTCTGTGCTATTCCTGACTGTAATCTATCTCTGTGCCAAATTTCATCCAGATCCGTCCAGAAATTTGAGCGTGAAGAAGTAACAAACATACGTTACACACACACACTCACAAAATTTCGCTTTTATAATATTAGTGTGATTTAAAACGCCTGCCCTGTGACGCCTTAGAACGCTCCGGGTTCGGCATTTGTCTGATGTCTGTGGTCATAAGACTTACTGACCTAATATGCTATGTCTCCTAGATGAGGCAGAGAGCGTCCTCAGTGGTCCTCTATCGCGAACGGTCTTGAGCTTTACGCTTCACTTCGCTCCATGCCATTCCGATGCTCGTTGCTTCTGCCAACACGGTGCGACGCCAGGTTTGACGGATACGGGCACGCTTTCTTTAATCTTGGCGATAAAGTGTATATTTGCATTATCAAAAGTTCCTTTGCTCTGCGCTTCTCTTCTGGCCTCATGAAACTTTCAAACGATTGTCAATTATTTCCTAGCGTTCCGATTTCAATCACCTTCCAAATCTAAATAGTTATCTGTTGCCTGTCTTATAATAGGCAAGAAGGTTGCCTCTAAATAGGTGAGGACTCCTCACATGAGCTACGCCCCTACGAATAGAGGTGCAAAATCATATGAAGTGCTTCTATTCCACGTTTTGAAAGATTACATCAATCCTTCGTAATCCTAACCCGAACATTTACCTAAAAGAGTAGTCACATTTTCAATTGAGGTATGACCCTTAAAAGAGGAAGGCTTAAGTCATGACAAACGAGTTATCGGATACTCCGATGTGTGCTTTGGGTATTTAGGTAAACACTGGTATTAATTAAACTGGCATTTATTTTCATAAGCAATTACACACACGGCGTGACTTTTAAGTAGTAGGTGGTGGCCTTAGTAACGTAAATCGATTTCTAAGCTCTCTACCGAGCATTAGTCTGGCTCACCACCCGTAGTGCTATGGGGTTAATTTCTGTTAACAAGTAAAAATAGATTAATAGGCGAATTGAGTGGGGGGGGGGCGCACGGTTGGCGCAGTGGTTAAGTGATTGACTGCTGCGCTGCGTGTCGCGGGTTCGATTCCCGCACGGAATAAATATTTCTATGACCTACAGACAGTTGTTCCGGCTCTGGGTGTTGTGTATGTGAATTTATATGTCTGTAAACGCACCCACGATACAGGGAGAAATTCCTAGTGTGGCAATGTTTCATTTAAAAAAAAAAAAACAAATGTTGGCTAACACTTTCCTAACTTTTAAAAGTCTCCA
The DNA here is from genome assembly GCA_945859665.1 of Anorthoa munda. NCBI lineage: Eukaryota > Metazoa > Arthropoda > Insecta > Lepidoptera > Noctuidae > Anorthoa > Anorthoa munda. Next base: position 50,026,323 of record OX243895.1, on the reverse strand, counting down.
CAAATCGCTCAGCTGCCCCATTTATTGCTGGATGAAAATGTATATTTAAATTTGTAAGTAGGCATTTTTTTAAATTCTCTGCTAGTGAAAGTAGGTCCCAGTTTTTTGATCCGTAGTTCATTATCTGCCTAGCTTTTTTCCCAATTATTGTTGGGGTCGGCTTCCAATCTTACCGGATTCAGCTGAGTACCAGTGTTTTTACATGAAGCGACTGCCTATCTGATCCGTAGTTAACTCAACAAATTGTAAAATATGCTAACCAATGGTTTCAAATTTCCGTAATTCCGTAAAATGCCTTTTTCACCTATTGCTAGCCTCACAAATGGTCAAATAGGTTGGAGAGTTAAATATTTGACCATTTATTAAAGAGGGAATCCATCATCCCAAGGTAATACAAAAGCTCAGGGCCTCAAACTATCTCGGTTCAGTAGACCCAGAGATTATCCCCTACAACCTCAACTTCCTCAACTTTACCTCTTAATAATATTAGTAAAAAAGTATATAACAACCATGTGATAGTAAAAGTCCGAAATTAGCGATTATCATAGATCATTTCGGACTTTTGCCAATAAGACTTGCTTTCCAGATTTACTTATAACAGTTCTTAACCACAGGGGCAACCGTAGCGAAGAAACCAATAAAAGCTATTCGAAGAACAAAACTAGAAGATACAAGTGAAGCCCAACAAAAGAATACTGAACATTCAATCTTGAAAAGTAGTAAACCCTGCGTTAATAATAGTATTAATGATAATGCTTTTAAAACTAATTGTCATATTAAAAGTAACAAAGGTAGAGACAATATTGATATGTATAGACATCGAAGATTATTTATTAAAGAAAAACCGTACAATTGTGAAATATGTCAGCGTAGTTTTACTCAAAAGCGTTGTTTAACCCAGCATTTTCGTTTACACACAGGCGAAAAACCATACAAATGTGATATATGTCAGCGTAGTTTTTCTTATAGGAGTTCTTTTACAGCACATATTCGTGTGCACACTGGGGAAAAACCCTACAAATGTGATATATGTCAGCGTAGTTTTTCAGTAAAGCATGCTTTAACAACGCATATTCGTGTACACTCTGGGGATAAACCTTACAAATGTGATATATGTCAGCGTACCTTTTCACAAAAAGGTCATTTAACACAGCATATTCGTGTACACACTGGTGTAAAACCTTACAAATGTGATATATGCCAGCATAAGTTTTATCAAAACAGTGATTTAACAAAACATATTCGTGTACACACTGGTGATAAACCCTACAAATGTGATATATGTCAGCGTAGTTATACTCAAAAGCGTAATTTAACACAGCATTTTCATTTACACACAGGAGAAAAACCTTACAAATGTGATGTATGTCAGCGTAGTTATACTCAAAAGCGTAATTTAACACAGCATTTTCGTTTACACACAGGAGAAAAACTTTACAAATGTGATATATGTCAGCGTAGTTATACTCAAAAGCGTGTTTTAACACAGCATTTACGTTTACACACAGGAGAAAAACCTTACAAATGTGATATATGTCAGCGTAGTTTTTCTCTAATGATTTCTTTAACAAACCATATTCGTGTACACACTGGAAATAAACCTTACAAATGCGATATATGCAAGCGTAGGTTTGTTCAAAAGGTTGCTCTTAAAAAGCATATTTGTGCACACACAGAGGATAAACCTTACAAATGTGATATATGTCAGCGTAGCTTTTCAGATAAGACTAATTTAGCTCAGCATATTCTTTTTCACACTGGGAACAAACCTTACAAATGTGTTATATGTCAGCGTAGTTTTTATGATAGGAGTGCTGTAATAAAACATATACGTGTACACACGGGCGAAAGACCTTACAGATGTGATATATGCCAGCGTAGTTATACAATTAAAAGTCTTTTAACAAGGCATATTCGTGTACACACGGGCGAAAGACCTTATAAATGTGATATATGCCAGCGTAGTTTTTCAATTAAAAGTGTTTTAACAAGGCATAATCGTGTTCACACTAGGGTAAAACCATAAAATCGTGTTATTCGTCAGTGTAGCTTTACTCTAAAGTGTAATTTAACTGAGCATATTCGTTTACACACAAAGTAAAAGCTTTACAAATGTGGTGTACAGGATGGGCCAAAAATCGTGGATCAAACGAAACAGGCTGATATTTGGGGCTATTACCAGTAGATCACAAAGAACAATTATTTTTCTCACCAACTATCGTCTTGTTTCGTTTGACCCACAATTTTTCCCCATCCTGTATGTATTGTAACTTTGTAACACCTTTTTTATCGGACCTAGGATTCATTCATTTATCTAAAATAACTTGAAATCAATTAGCATTTTACCTCTAAAATGTATGTCCAATAGTTTTGTTTTTACGTTTGTCATTTGCTAGAGATGTCAACACATTGGGAGTTGGAATTGTGAAATGCTGCGTTTCGTTCCTCCGTCGGTGATGTCATTGTTGATAAAGTTTTATCCGCATTTAATAACTAATTGAACTTGAGCCGTGCCCGGCTCGCCGCGTGAGTTTTGGGGCGAAGCCCTGACAAAGGAAATGTACTGAGGGCCGATTAGTTGCTGTTGGTAGGGCTTCCAAAATTACGAAAATGTCAGATACGTAATTAATTACGCAAATTCTTTCTCAAATTCCGTAACTACGTATTTTTTTAAATCGATTATATTTTTTTGTTAATATTATTGAATACTAGCTTCTTCCAGCGGCATTGCCCACCTGAATGTTGAAAATTATCCCGGGATAAAAAGTATCCTATGTGCTATTCCAGACTATAATCTATCTCTGTGCCAAATTTCATCCAGATCCGTCCAGCCGTTTGAGCGTGAAGAAGTAACAAACATACAAACACACACACACACACACTCACAAACTTTCGCCTTTATAATATTAGTTTGATACTTACTGACTAAGGAATTATTAACATCAAAATAAAAACCATCAAATGGTTTAAAAAAAAAAACATTTTTTTTCTAAAAAATCAATTATTTATTCAAGAACTTATGTACGAGTATAATTAAGTCAAATTATTTCTTTTCATCCCGAATATGACCTTTCTTCGTGAAAATGTGATCTCAGAAATGACAGGACACTTATGGTTTTGTCACCCAGAGAACTTCTTAGTTTATTACAAAAATATCCGGCCGATGAAAAGGCTCGCTCGGCGTCAACACTTGTAGGCGTTATTGAAAGCAAATAATTAGAAGCTGCCGTTAGAAAACCTTCGTGACCGCCGCCAGCGCTGTCGTAAATGCACATTTCAACTCTAATAATGGAATCGAGATCTGTGTTTACTCTTGAAATTGGTTTATTTACTTTCACTTTATTTATTTATTTGTCTTGCTGTTTATTTATTTATTTATACTTTATTGTACCAAGATAAAAAGATTACATACGGAACCCTTAAAGTAACAACAAACATACAACAGGCGGCCTTATCGCGTTCAGCGATCTCTTCCAGGCAACCCAGAATGGAGAGAGATAGCCTGGACACGACATGGGGTTGCACTTGGTGCAATTTTAAAATTAAATAATAAGTTACAAACATAGAAATCACTAAATATAAAATACCAAAATAGATACATAAATACATACATACATATAAATATACAGGCAAGAAAACAATACAGCTCCAACAAGATGACAGTGAGAAAACAATACAGATCACAGTGACAGGTAGTGATCCTTTACCAGTCTTTTAAAGATCGGTAGTGATTGCGCGCGTTTTATTGTCACAGGCAATGCATTCCATAGACGAGCGGCCTGGACAGTAAAATATTTGTCCAGGAAGATGGTGGAATGCATTGGCATTTTGAGTTTCATGTTATCCGATGACCTAAGAACTTTCGTGTGCGAGTCACATAAAAGCTGAAATCGGTTTTTGAGGTAAAGAGGGGTAGACGGAAAAAATAGTATATTATACAGAAGGGAAAGAATATGAGCATTCCGGCGAAGGCGAATTGGCAACCACTTGAGTTTTTTGCGGAATTCAGAAACATGGTCATATTTGCGCAAACCGAATATGAACCTTATACAAACATTTTGAAGTCGCTCAAGTTTATCGAGTTGTTCTTCAGTGATGATCAAGATAGCTGGCATCAGCATAATCAAGGATGGGTAGAAGAAGAGATTGTGCAAGTGCAATCTTGGTGGCAGTCGGCAGAAAATTACGCAGTCGTCTCAGAGATCCAGCAGATGCGAATAGCTTGCGGCTAACTTCCTGCTTAGCTGTTGTGCGATTGTCAAGTCCTGGTCATCATCACCGTCACTGGTGGTAACTGCGTCCGATGTACTCTGTTGTAGATTTGGAGGAATTATATTTCAACCGTTATATATAACAGTTCCACTATTTATTTTCGTATATCATCTGATGATGGTTGCGTGAAATATCCTATGGCTACAGTTTAAAAATACCTCATTGTTATGTAAATGTTGCAGCAGTCTTGTTAAATTAGCCAGCTTATTGGACGCCTAGGCCGTTTATTAAATGCCGGTGTTAGAAGTGAAAGTACGTGTGACGTCATTAAATCATGAATTTTCACTTTATAAGCACAATGGTTTGCTACAAAATACGTATTGTCATATTTATCATCAGCATCTACCGACAAATGTCAAATACCTACAAATGTTAGAGTACCTACCCACCTAAGTAAATATTGTTGTGTGTACAGGAAATAACTCTAAATTTATATTTAAGCCACAGTGATGATATTCCTATAAAATATTACGTAATTTGTAATGATCATTGTGATGTATCCTGGATATTTATTATATTGCTATTTTAGTATTATAAGTCCTTTGAGACAATTAGTACAAGACTGTCAGTTAGTATTAATATTCTTTCGAATATTGATTAAGAATGACTATAAAGTTGATTATTGGCCTAATTGTGTGTAATTAAAATTCTAAATATGAATTAATTGACAAGCCTTATTTAAATAAATTCCTGGTCTTGTCTTTCTGTGCTTTTATTCATAACACCCACCCTTACACACCACATACATTGGAACTTTGATACACAGTAAATAACCAACAACCATCTTGACATTCAAAGCTCGCTAACTTGGTAGATATCAATACTTTTATATAGAGTTTCTTTATGATTCTAGCATCAGAAGTAGGGATTCTGCTCTAGCTCACACAGGAGTCGCCGACTTCACTCGCACCAAGACGATGTCCTCGCGATGCCCCCTCAGCCGACAACTGCGAGCTGCATAGCTTGCGGATGCTTGCTATAAATTGTACGCGTCCTCGGATGCGCCTACAACAACCAACACTGTTAGGGCTGCGTCCTCGGATGAGCCTACAACAACCAAATCTAGGGACGCGTCCCAAGATGCGCCTAAGCGGCAACCGCACACGGCTGCGTCCTGTGATGCTCCTAAACAAAACTTGCAAAAACGTTTGGCTGCGTCCAAGGATGCGAGGAGGAAGGCAACCGCATGGCATGCGCCAAAACAGGCTGCGTCCCAGGCAACGCCAACCAAATCTGCGTCCAAGGATGCGCCATTAAACTTAACCATGCCCACAAGGCCGAGGACAGCTCACGCTCATGGCGATTCTAAGAGAACCGCGGACGTGGATGCGCCCGTAATGCGGGCTGCGGCCTCAAAGAAGGACCTGACAGGTCTGTCCGAAGCCCCACTGGCAGGTAATCTCAACAAGGCCGAGATTGACATGTCGTTTTTAGGAGACGCCATTCGATCCCCGGCCAAAGAACAATGGACAACAGTTACCAACAAAACGAAGTCCGCTAGGAGGCACCTGGCCCCCCAAGACAAGGGTGATCAAAAGGCTGTCGTGGCAGACACCGCGGGGCAACTCGCGGAAACGTCTACGGCACCAACAGGTGCTGCTACCACCGTCACCAAACGGAAGCGCAGCACAAAACCTAGTGGACGTAGAAAACCTCAAAACACCGACAGGGAACCTGCTAGGCCACAGAAGCGCTCGCGTCCCGAAGATACCGTTACGCTGACTGGGCTGGCAAGAAAATCAAGCCCACTCGCTCCCATACGACTGATGGTGTATCGGTAAGCGACGCTGAAGTGGCCGCGACGTACAGGAACAATGAGCTGTGCGTCGCCGTCATGTCTGAGCCTTTCCAGGACATGACGCAAGAGCAAGCAGAGGAGATTCGATCCAACATTGAAAAGCAGCTCCGAGCTCTGCTCATAGCAGACCCTTTTTTTATGATCTCGCTGGGAAAAAATGCATTACGCATACCCGCCCATTGGGGGAATGGGGGGGCTATGTGGGACTCCCCGGGCTGACTAACCCGGTACACCCACTAAAATAACCCAGCGGCACTCACGCATCGTCTGAGTGGAGGAGGACTGGGAAACCGGCACAGCCTTTACTTCCAGTCCTCCGCCGACGACCGCCCGCCTTTACAGCGGGGCCTTCACGCCCCTCCCTTAGCGGAGGGGCCCGGGAACGACCGCGAGTGCTAGGCCGTTCCCGCCCGACGAGGGTGGTGATTGGTGCAATGCGAGCGAAAGGCGCCCCCGCACCTGTCGCCCGCTAATCACCATCAGGAGGTGGGTGGAGACGATCGTACAACCGCCTTCTCCCACCCCTTCTTCGCCTGCGGAGCGGCGGCGCGAGAGGATCGTCCTCCCGCGCACGCTCCGCCGCCTCTTTTTGCGACATCACGACCTCGCAAAAGGAGGCAACCGCCGCCCAGGCCTCCTCACTCACCAGCATGGAGTTGACCACGCTGGGAAGTGAGAGGTCCCGCCCGACAACATCGATCAGGGCACGACGCAGCTCAGCCCAGGCTGGGCACACCTCGAGGGTGTGCGGTGCCGTGTCCTCCGCCGCGCCACAGTCATGGCACGCTGGGGTTTCCTCCCTCCGGATCCGGTGCAGGTGCGTTCCGAAACAACCATGTCCGGACAACACCTGTACCAAACGGAAAGAGAGGAAACCGTGTGGCCGCTCGAGCCAGCCCTGCAGGACTGGACCGAGCGCGTCCAGCGTCCGGCGGCCAAAGGTGGCGGTGGCGAGGTCCTCCGTCCAATGGACGACGATTGCGTCCCTCGCCTCCCGCCGCACGGACTCCCGCTCCTCCGCGGCGGGGCGCTCCCCGAGCGCCTTACGCCGCGCCGTCCATTCGTACACTCTGGCGAGCACCCATGCCTCTAACTCCCAAGGAGGTGTGCCCACCAGAGCTCACGCCGCCGTGAAGGCCACCGAGCGGTAGTCCCTCGCCACCCGCTGTGCAATGGCCCTTTGGGGCCTGCGGATAACGGTCGCGTTCTCCCTCCTTTGGAGGGAGTCCGCCCAGATGGGGGCCCCGTACAGGGCCATGCTCCGCAAGATGCTAGCATACAACCGCCGGCATCGCACCTTGGCCCCCCTCAGGTTTGGCAGGAGCCACGACAGGGCATCGGCGGCCTTCAGCAGGCGCGTCGACAGCCCACTGAAATGTGGGCCGAAGCGCCACCTGCTGTCCAGCACCAGGCCCAGGTACTTCATCTGGGCCCCGACCTCGATTCTGACGCCCTCCACGACTATGTGGGCATCAGGAGGGTAGCGCTGCCGAGGCCCGTGAAAGAACACGGCCTCGGTCTTGTTCAGCGCAATCAATCCTAGCCGGCGGATCCTATCTGCGACCAAGAATCCACCAGCCGAGGCCAGACAGGCCGCCTCCCTGAAGTCCCTCCCCCGGGCAACGAGGAGAGTGTCGTCCGCGTAACATATGACACTCGTGCCCTGGAGGAGGGTGCCCCGCAGGAGCCAATCAAAACCGATGTTCCACAGGGGGGGGCCTAGAACCGACCCCTGCGGAACCCCGGACTCCGCGCCGTACCTCCTGACCGTCACCGTTTTGTCCACAAGGAGGACGTCTCGGTCCTCCAAGTAGCTGGCCAGGAGGTCCCGCATGTATTGGGGCACTCCGTGGAATGTCGAATGACACCGGCAACACTCCGCCCCCCGACTCGACCGCCTCCTGCACCTTGCCCTTCAGCAGGGCCAAGGCGTCGACCGTCGAACGCCCCTGTCGAAATCCGAACTGGGCGTCCGAAAGGTCTGGTCCCACCCCCCGCAGTGGGCTATTCAGCCGGGCGGCGATTATCCCCTCGAACAATTTACCGACCTCATCGAGCAGAACGATGGGCCGGTATGCCGAGGGGGAGTTCGCCGGGCGTCCCTCTTTTCGGAGGAGGCAGAGCTGTCCCTCCCTCCACAGTTTCGGGAACCTCCCAGCCGTAAAGCACGCGCTAAATAGGTCCCGAAACCTGTCCTCCATCTGGGAGGTAGCTATTGCCACCACCCGTGCGGGGACGCCGTCCGGTCCAGGGGCCGTCTTCTTCGCGCGGAGGCGAAGAATCCCCTCGTGGATTTCATCCACCGTCACCGGGGGGATCTCCTCCTCCGGCGAAGCCGCCTCCCGCGGGGGGTCCATCACTGGTGGGGTGAAGTCGGTCCTGCGCGGAAACAGGGACCGGACCACCCCATCCAGCAACGCCGGTTCGAGGGTCTCCGACAGTGGGGGACCATAGGGCCGCAGCTGGCTCCGCGCCAACTTATACGGTCTCCCGTATGGATCCCTGTCGAGACCCTCCAGCATCTCGGCCCTCACCGAGTCCTTGGCGGCGCACATTGCCGACTTAAGGACCGTCTTTGCCTCTCGGTAAGAGGCGTACAGGCGGTCCTCCCCGGCTTGAGATCGGGTCGTGCGCCGCCGGCTCCGCGTGTAGGCCCTCCTGGCCGCCACGCATGCGGTCCGGAGCTCCGCCAGCTCCTCCGTCCACCAATAGACGGCGCGACGGGTAGGCGGACGGCGAGACCGAGGCATGCTGGAGTTGCACACCTCGGTCAGGGACCCTCGGAGCTGAACTGCCGCCGCGTCAACGTCGGTGCCCTCCACAGGGGGCGAGAGCCAGTCCTGGAGGAGCTCATAGCAGACCCTGAACCAACTGACACAACAGTAAATACCGCGATCCACTTCAGAGGGAAGGCCCACTTCGCTGAAGGCATCCTCAAAACATGTTGCGAGGACGACTTCACGCTGTCATGGCTGAAAGGGATCATAAATAACATGACATCCCCGTTACCGGAGACCCGACTGACCGTTCGACCTCAGTCTAAAATCCCAAAAAAAGCACTGTGCATGTTGTTTGTCCCTGGGAACACCGAGGACAATCCGCCACTGCTCAAAATGCGGACGAGGCAGAACCCCAACTTAAAAATAAATACATGGATCCTGACACACGAGAGGGCCAGACAGGAGCCCCCGGGCACCTTTCTGTTCTTCCGCGTTCCAGAGTCCATGGTAAAAACTATAAAAGAACAGCAGAGGCGTATCTACTACCTCATGGTCAGCATATATCTCCATTTTCTTGAGAAGGATGTTGCCAGTGACGGTACCGCCACGCTACCAAAATCATCGACCTCGGTCACGCCTGGACCGGAGCTGGACTATCTGCCACCCGCACGTTCTCCGTCGCCCCCCGCAACGGAGTCCGTCGAGGAGGAGGAGCTAGCAACCTTCATGGCAGCGATGGAGGTTGAAACAATTATAGAACCAACACAGGATCCCCCCTCGCCCGGGATAACCTAGGACGAGGACTGCTTTCCGCCGAGGGGAGAGAGGAAGAGGACAGCATCCTCGGCTCCTCTCCCTTGCGTCCCGCAACTACTAGAATCCTGAAAACCAACCTCCAGCACAGTTAGACTGCGTCAGCTACCCTGCGCAGAATGCTGGAAAACCAACAACAAAAAAACATCGCCCTCATCCAAGAGCCGTGGATTAGGGGCGGCAGAGTATGTGGCCTTGGCAACATCGGAGGTAAGTTGCTGCTTGATACCTCCGTCAGTAAGTAACGTGCCTGCTGCCTAATAAGTTAGGTACATCTTTGTCCCCAAACATGTACCTAACTTATTAATTAACGAATTCTGTTCAAGGGACCTGACAGCAACCAGGCTTTTTAGAACAGAACAGGAACTTCCGGACATAGTACTAGCCTCGGCTTACCTGCCAGGCGATGAAGACGTGCCTCTACCAGAGCTGGCCTTACTGGTGGAGTACTGTGAAAAGGAGAAACTTGAACTCATCATCGCGACAGACTCCAATGCGCATCACACGCTCTGGGGCAATGTCAAAACCAACAACCGAGGTGAGGAAATGCTTGACTTTATTCTTAGTAATAATCTTGTGTTACTCAACAAGGGCTCGGAACCTACCTTTATAAACGCAAGATCTCAAACAATCATAGACCTAACTATAGCAACATTAGGCATCTCCGGCTCCAACCAGGACTGGCATGTGTCCAATGAGTTATCATGCTCAGACCATAGATGGATCCGATACACCATTAATTTCAACCTAACTAAACCACAGCCGAGAAGGGTTCCTCGCAACACAGACCAATCCAAGTTTGTGAGACTTATCAAAACTGAACTAGATAAGTTGCCCTCTATTCCGGCTGAAATACCAGTAACCAATTTAGACGAATACGTAAACAACATCACAACCATCCTCATATCTCGCTATGAACAGTCGTGTCCCCTCACCATACCTAGACAGGTTGTTATTCCTGGTGGAGCTCCGAACTGGAAAGACACCTGCACAAGCTGAGAAGGCTGTTCAATAGAGCTAGGAACACGCGGTCGCCAGAAGTTCTGCGTTTTGTTATGTAACGGACATAACAAAACGCAGAACTTATAAAAAACTAATACGCCTCCGAGGTAAGATCAGTTGGAGGCGCTTTTACACTAACATTGAGAATAACAACCAGGCATTAAGGGTCAAAACCTTCTGCTCAAGAGAAAGACCTTTCTATAGGATGCCTGAAAAAACAGACAACACCTTTAAAATAAACGACGCAGAAACAAGCGAATTACTTCTAACGACGCACTTCCCGGGCTGCCAGATCGCCACCCAGCAAAGCTGGGAGCCGTACAGGAAAGAGCCACGAGTAGCCTGGATTGGGAGGAGGCGTTAGAAGTAATTGACAAAGATAAAATAACGTGGGCAGTCAACACCTTCCTACCTTTCAAGGCAGCGGGTATGGATGGAATCTTTCCAGCTCTGCTCAGGTGGAGCGGCAGTCTGCTGGCTGAATACCTCGTTAAGGTATTTAGAGCCAGTCTGGCCCACCGCGACATCCCCTTGAAATGGCGCGAAGTAAAAATAATCTTTATTCCGAAACCAGGTAACGGTGACTACACCCAGCCCAAATTTTTTAGACCCATAAGCCCCTCCTCGTTCTTTTTGAAGACACTGGAGAGGCTGGGGGACGGGAAGATAAGAAACCAGATTTCGGTACAAAAACCTCTGCACCCCATCCAACACGCCTACTGTGAAGGCAAATCAACTGAATCAGCACTCCAAAGCGTAGTCTCACGCGTAGGAAGTGCTCTCAAAAACAAAAACCCAACCTTAGCCGCTTTCATTGATATTGAAGGTGTCTTTGACAAAACTAACTTCACCAGCATCGGGCAAGCACTCGCCATGCACGGTGTTGCACCGACGCTCGCTGAATGGATTAACAACATGCTAAAAAACCGTGCTATTCAATTCACTATGGACAATGCCACACGAGGAATCGTGAGTAGGGGCTGCCCACAAGGTGGGGTGCTGTCACCACTTCTGTGGAATTTGGTCGTTAATGAGCTCATTGCAGAGCTCAACGCCAGCAGTCTATACTCGGTAGGATACGCAGATGACATAGCAATTCTAATTTCGAGGCATTTGAGGGCATCTTATGTGATCTTATGAGAAAGGCCTTCAAAATAATCGAAAACTGGTGCACAAAGCACGAACTATCGGTTAACCCCTCAAAAACGGAACTAATAATGTTCACAATCAAACGAAGTCTTGGACCACATAGGCTCCCAAAACTTTTCAACACAGAATTAACACTTAAAGAAGAGGTCAAGTACTTGGGGGTGATCCTTGATAGCAAATTGCTGTGGAACAAGCATCTTGACTACAAACTCAACAAATGCACAATTGCACTCTAACAGTCTAAAAAAATGTTAGGAAAAACGTGGGGGCTCTCTCCAAAGATTACTCTGTGGCTATACACAGTGGTGATCAAGCCAATGTTGGCTTATGGCGCTCTGGTTTGGTGGTCGAGAACAGAACTTTCGACCACCATCACCCGACTCCAACGTTTCCAGCGACAGGCCTGTTCAGCTATCACTGGCTGCATGAAAACCACCCCAACAGCAGCCATGGAGATAGCCCTTCAAATAACACCCCTGGACCTGTACATACAGCAAGAGGCGGCGCTAGCTGCCATCAGGCTAATGCATCTAGGCATATGGGGCTATAACCTCACTAGTCCACACGATAAAATCCTGGACCGAGCGATTGAGTATCAACCTCTCATCGCTGCCCCGTGTGACAGAATTCAAAAACAACCTATGTTCAACAAAAACTATAACATACAAAAAATAGAGGAAGAAAGGGATGAGTCAGGAGCCAATGAAGTACGAATTTACAAAGATGGCTCGAAAACGAATAACGGTTCAGGTGCTGGCGTACACTCCCTTGACCTCAACATTACCTTTCATATACCGCTAGGCAAATCAAATAATTTATTTGCTAGAATGTAGGTATACAAAATATGGTGGGTTGTTAGAAAAGTGGAGCCATACATTCTGCCCTAAATTTGGCATGCAAAAATGAAAAAAATGCAAATGATGATGATGTGATGATGTTGATGTAATTTTGCATTTGTCTTTTTTGCAGTGTCTGTGTCTGTATGTTTGTGTGTGTGTGTGTGTCTGTGTTGTGTGTGTATGTATGTTTGTTCCTATGTGGCGTTCTAGAGACCAAACGCGTCAGCCGATTTTGATGATTCTTACGTCAATCGATTCGTCTTAATCCTGCGAGTGTCACTGGCTACATTAATATTGGAAAAACAAAAATGGCGGTTTTTGGGCGCCATTTTGTAGGGAAAAAAAAAAAAAAATTCTTCCAAACCCATCGTGTGGGGTATCAAAATAAAGCATTTGCGATTTCAAAAATATGTAACACTTATGTTTAAATGTAGGTACCTAATTCTAAAAAAATATAACTAAATACTTGTAAATAAAAAAAGTAAATTAAAAAAATCAAAAAACCCGACTGCTTAAAAAGCAAACTAAAAAGACGTAAACAAGAATAAAATCATGCTGTGCAGTCGGAGGATACATCTGGGTTTGGTCCGCCAGCTCGTGAATATGTATCCTCCGTCTTTTTAGTTTGCTTTTTAAGCAGTCGGGTTTTCTGATTTTTTTAATTAACTTTTTTTTTGAGTAAATCTCAAAAAGAATCTATAAAGAAAAATATTATTCTACTAGCTGACCCGGCAAACTTTGTTTTGCCATAAAAACACCTAATATGCATCTACCCTACCTACCCTACCCTACCCTACCTACCCTACCCTACCCTACCTACCCTACTTACCCTACCTACCCTACCCTACCTACCCTACCCTACCCTACCTACCCTACCCTACCTACCCTACCCTACCCTACCTACCCTACCCTACCCTACCTACCCTACCCTACCCTACCCTACCTACCCTACCTACCCTACCCTACCTACCCTACCCTACCTACCCTACCCTACCTACCCTACCCTACCTACCCTACCCTACCTACCCTACCCTACCTACCCTACCCTACCTACCCTACCCTACCTACCCTACCCTAATTTTCCATTTTTTTTTTTTTTTTTTTGTAATTCTAAACCATTCTCGAATCTCCACGAACACACACAAAAAATTTCATCAAAATCGGTCCAGTCGTTTAGGAGGAGTTCAGTCACATACACACGCACACAAGAAATATATATATTAAGATGTACCTGGTCTTTTTTTTTTATTTTTTTTTTATTTCAATATTCTACCGCGGACATGTGGCACTCCGCGATCTTTTTTATAGTGGTTTTATTTTGTTTGTTTCTTATTTTTTCATAAACGTTACAATTGTCTGACTCCTACGTCGGACATTATTTTTAGGCTTACTTAACTAACTTAAGTCTACGTGAGTTCATCCCTCACTAAATACTATATATATATATATATATATATATATCACACACCGGCATTACAATTTAAGTTTCTATTTGCTACTTATATTAATGTTATTTCTATTTTATTGCTTATTTCCATTGATAAACTGCTTATGTTATTTTGTTTTCTTATATCTATTGGTACATTTTCGGGGAAGATGCATGGCAGTGCGAGCAGACCAGTCCCGGCCGACGGTTCCGGCTATAGAACCCCGTCGTTAAGGTGTGTATCACTGACTCGCTCCACCATGCAGCTTTACAAATATATATATAATTTTTTGCGTTTCAGGGTTTAGACAGGGTGATGGTTTGGGTATGTGATTGGGTTGGAGTTTTTGGATGGGACTTGTTAGGTGGTGTTTTGGTGATGTCTGCTGACCAGGGACTTCACCAGCGTGAGCAAGGCCTCTATGACGACTACGTCTCGATGCTGCATGGCCGTCTTAAGATTGTAGTTGACGACCGTTTTAGTCGGCGCATCCATCGCCCTCTTAGCAAGGCGGCCTGCGGCGTCATCGGCGTCGTCGGTGTAATAGACGCAACTGACTGTATGTCTGGACACCGCCACTACCGCGTGGGAGATGCTGTCGTGGACCTGAAGCCTCCTGGACTTGGTGTTGATGATAATGACGCTGTCGTAGGTCAACCCCTGAGCCTCGTGTATGGTTAGCAGGCGCGACCCTTCACCGGACCCAAATCCCTGGCTCGCAAGAGAGGCTTTCTCCTCCTGCGTATGAACCAGGAACAGGGTGTTTTGGGCAGTGCTCGGTATTTGCGCCCCTGTGTAACCTTTCACCTTCAGGGAGTGGAACCGCGACAGCGACGACTTGGAGGAGTATATACCGGGGTATATCTCACTCAGTGCAAACGCCACGTCCATTGGATTGCGGTGTGTGCAGAGAAACTCCTGGGTGATGCCAGCCACCAGGTCTGGACGGGTGTACCTAAGCTCGAAAAGGTTCTCTCTGTCCAAAAATGGGAGCTGGTTAACGTCTCCGACGAGGACAAGCTCGCTAGCTCCAGACAACTTTATTGCCATGACTATTGCCCCAAAGTGGTTCATAAGAGCCTCGTCTACCGTAAGACGGTAGCATTTGTCTTGGCCCTTGAAACCGTTTGCTAGGATTGAGGCCATAGTGCGCACCTTGGTCTTTGCTCGGTCTCCTAAGCGGCGCGCAAGCTTTTCCCTAAGGTCTTTGGCAGCTTCTGTTGTCGTGGTGGCTATCACGTCCCTGTCCTCGTCGAAGTGCTTTACCAGCCAGGTTGTCTTACCGCAACCCGGAACTCCGTTAATCCACCTGATATTGGGTACCGCCCAACTTTCCTGCGATGCCGGGATACCTGGGGTCCCCGAAATGGACTGTGCCATTTCCAGGATCTTATCATCCGGCATGATCTTAGTACATTTGGCGGTAACCACTATCGGGTCGTCATTTGGCACACTGAACTTGAGTTTGCCTGAGCGCTCCGTCTCCTCCTTGTCCAGGGCCACAAAACCACTCCTCGCGCTGTAGGCTGCCATATACGACCCCGTCATTTCCCCTTCGATGACTTGGGATGTGACGTTGTCGTAAACCGCTGCCCCTGCTTCCTCGAGCAGTATCCTTAACAGACCCTCTGTGTCTCTTTGGAAGGTCTGCAGGATCTTCCTGCATGTCGTAAGATTGACATCTCTGGTCGCTCTTACGATTGCCACGTACTCGAGGAACGCGCTTTTTACGTGGTCCGTGGTACCCGACTTTACTGCGAGGGTCGGCGGGCTGACTTGCCCTTTGTCGGCTCGTGTTGGCTTAGGCTTTTGCTGGGTTGGTTCCTTTGGTGTTTTTCTGAGGAACCTCTCCAGTGCTGTCTCCTGCTTGTGAGATGGTGATGCATGGCTGGTGCTTGGGAGCAGTGCACTGATGAAAGTGCCAAACGCTTTCAGGCGACTCCTCGACCGGGCCCGGTCCTCCGGGTTTATGGTGTTGCACTGCTTCTTAGCGGCTTTTTCGGCTGCTGCCTTCTGCTGGGCCCTTTCCGATCCGCTTTGAGTGGTGGGGCTTTTTGTGGAGCTTGTCGCGCTGGCTGTTGGTTGTCTGGGGGCTTTGAGGAAACTTAGGGTTTCCCCTCTATCCTCGTAGACAACGACCTCATGATGTTCTGAGGCCTTTAGACAGCCAAAGCGGTCTGCGACGTCTCCTCTTTCTCCTCCCACCACCATTGCGTCCACACTTATGCTTCGGGCCGCGGCTGACGTGTAGTATCCTGCCTCCCCGATCTTCTGAAGCAATGAGCTTGCCTGAGCAAATGGAGTAGCCTTTCCCCACTCGAGTAATGCGATTGTTTTCCCTTTAAATCGCATTAGACGGCATCGGTGAGTGGCCACTTCCACTTGAGGTAGTGCAGCATACTTGCTGCCTTTTATGCTCGTTTTGGTGGTGCTTCCGTTAATCAAGGCGGCAAGGCCCGGTGAAAGGTGTATTCGGGCCGTAGCTCGACTTGAGCCTATGCCGAAGCCTATGCCTAACTTCTCCTGTTCCCTGTTCATGAACAGAGCGACGCCTCGCAGTCTGATGCCAGGGACTCCGTCTTCTCCGCATACCAGGAGTTGTGTGGTAGTCATGCTAGGGACTGGTTGTAGGCTGGCTGTTGCTGCTACCGCTGCTGCTACCGTTGATAATGGCCGTTGGTTAGAATGTGTGTGTGTAATTTGTGTATCAGTCAATTGTGTGCTTGTTGTTGCTTGTGTAGTTGTGGTTGTTGTTTGTGTGTTTGTGGTTGTGGTTGTTGTTGTGGTTGTGTGTGTTTGAATGTGTGGTTGACTTCGCAAGGTTACGTCCGTTTTGTTAGCCCTTGCTGCGATTGTGGCGACTTTGCTCGCGAATGCCAAGAATGGAATCCTAGTAGCCGGTCTCCCCATGATGGTGTGGAGTGTGGACTGGCTAAGCTGGGTTTCGAATTTTATTTCGAGCTCCATTCTGTCTTGGCTGAACCTTGGGCATTCGAAGAGCAAGTGCCAGACTGTCTCTTCGCAACTCGGGTCACAGACGCACGAGGGACTATCTTTGAGATGGAAACGGTGGAGATATGCTGAAAATCCGCCGTGTCCTGTAAGGACTTGTACGTGGACCGGTGTGAGCACTGCGTCTCTGAGTGTCCTTTTCGCCGCTAGGACGTCTGGAAAGAACACTTTCGTGACCGATCCTGTACTCGAGGAGTCGTACCGGGCTTGCCACTTCCTTATAGTCCCCTCCCGTATCTTCCTCCTCACGAATGAAACGGGGACCTTGCTGTAGTCTGATGTGAGTTTTGTTAGGGCTGCCTCCTTGGCCAGCTCATCCGCTCTCTCATTCCCGGCAGTTCCCATATGGGCCTTGAGCCAAAAGAGCCTCACTTCTCTGCCCTCCTCTCTGATTTCACGGACGCTTCTCTTGATTTGGAGTGCCAGGTGGTGCGTGACAGACGGTCTCCTCAGCAGATCAAGTGACGATCTTGAGTCACTTAAGATGCTTACGGAGGCCGCCTTGGATTCTCTTGCCATCCTGACAGCTCTGAAGAGAGCGTACATTTCCGATTGGAAGACTGTGTTGTGAGGCTCCAAGCCGAAGGTGCTGAACCTTGACTCCGTCCCGTTTTCCCACCAAGTTAGGGCAGCTCCGACTTTCCCCTCTATCTTACTGCCATCGGTGTATATTTGGGGGCCGATTACTTGGTGGGTTGCCTGGGTCAAATTCTCTAGGCATTCATACTCGGTTGTTGTGAGTTGCGCTGGGTGGGGATTTTTGGAGTGGTGCACGTTGCACTCCAGCACGCGGCCCAGCGGTATGAACTCTTGGGAATGTCCCTTTTTGATCTTGAAAAGGGTTGCCGCTTCGA
Source organism: Anorthoa munda (assembly GCA_945859665.1). Lineage (NCBI taxonomy): Eukaryota > Metazoa > Arthropoda > Insecta > Lepidoptera > Noctuidae > Anorthoa > Anorthoa munda. The sequence continues at coordinate 50,008,437 of OX243895.1, read as the reverse complement.
GTACCCGGAGGTCTAGGGGGAGTTGTCCTGACAGGATAGTACCTGGTCTTACTGGTCTATTGTTGAGTGTTTTTCCCTGAAGCCAAATTGATGATTTGAAATAAGGTCTTTATCTTCTATTATTGGTTTTAACAGTTTCAATGACAGTTTCTCGAATAGCTTTGATAACACGTGTAACAGAGAAATAGGTCTATATGATGATGCTTCATGGGGTAGATACCAATTAACGATGATTGGCTATACGCACACAGGGTGATCACGCTGGAAAACTCCAGTGGGTTATCAAAAGCTCCATCCTTTCAAGGCGCCATCGCCAGGTCCAGATGGAGTATTTTTTTTTTATTGGGACAATCCCACCGCACTATTCCCAAACTACTGCAACTCCTGAAAGCCAGAATCAACAGTGGCGACCACCAGAAAAGCGCCGAGGCAATGAAGCTCGACGAAGTCCCGGAGAATGAATTTAACTGTCTTGGATCCCGCAACGAAATTAATCAGAAAATAATAACGGAGGAGTAGGAAAAAACATAAATTTCCACTTCCCTCCATATCAAGCAGGAGACAGAACAAACAAGGCCACTAGGCACAAAGGGTCGTTTACAACTGGGATAAGCCCAGTTGCCTAGCACCACGGATAAAAATAAGAATTAATAATTAATGGGTCCTAACATTGTGAGCTGCTATGTTTGATTCCAATAATAGGTATGGCAAAAACGCTTGAACGCACGGAAATTTGTTCTAGTTTCCACAAGGTCCGTATAGTAAACAACTCCTGAGGTAGCCTCTACATTATTCAACATAATATTACGTTCATTCTGCCAAAGAATACACTCCCATAAGATATGATGTGCAGATTGTACATATTCGCAGTCAGATGTAGAACACTGACATATAGGCGAGGCAACGAGCTTGAAGGAAAACAATTTACTTTTAAAGTTATGCCCTGTGAGAAATTGGGCAACACAGTGATCCACCTCCAGCCACGTCCTGGCCAGCCGAACGCGAACTGATGGAAAGAATTGTTGGAGATGTCGGCCCTTGATGGAATTATCCCACCTACATTGCCATTTGGATAAAAGTTCCTCCCAGACGTCAATAGGTGGTTTAAATAATCTAGAGATTTTCTCACGGTCACTCCGCGTTAAAAAGTTCGCGTCCGTGGTCTCTCGTGCGGAATAGTACATTGCAGCACGTCGCTGCACTTCAAGGTCGACCGGAAGTACGCCAGCAAGTACCGGTAAGGCCTCAGTACTAACCGTCCTGTACGCTTTGCATAAGAATATCAAAGCCAAACGCTGACTCTGAAGCAACTTACGTCGCACCGCCCCTATGGTGGCCCTATCAGCCCAAACTGGCGCCCCGTAGCAAATACAACCCTTGTAAGTAGCCCCATAAATAGTTTTTAAAGTTAAAAAAGACAGACCCCACGTAGATTTAGATATTCTCGTTAAGGGATAGAATTTTTTTTTTGCTTTTTCACCGACTATTTTAATATGATCTATAAATGCAAAATTCCTCTCTAACACGAGACCAAGATAGCACACGGACTGCTTCCTTTTTACGGGAACGTTATTAAATTTAATAGTAGGACACGATTTAAGATTACCCTTCAAAATGAGTTGATAAGTTTTGTGCGGAGCAAAGGTCAGGCGGTTTCGATCGCCCCACTGAGATACCAATCGTAGGCAACTGTCAGCCAAGTTCTCGAGTCCAGCTCGAGTACTTGATTGAATGAGCAGAAGAGCGTCGTCCGCGTAACCGGTTAATGAACAGCCGCTTGGAAGAGTAATCGCGAGGAAATCATCAAAGCCTAAATTCCATAAAGGCGGACCAATAACCGAACCCTGAGGACATCCCATTGTGAGAGACTTCGACATGGAATGATGGCCGAGTTTGAGTTTCGCGGAACCATTTAAAAAGTAAGAGTAAACTAGATTATACATATTTCTATAGCAGCGCCGAATTTTCAATTTAAGTAGTAGCATTGGCCACCATGCGTTATCAAGAGCCCCAGAAATATCTAGAAAAATCCCAATTACGTACTTATGTTCAGATGTATTAACTATTTGCCTAACAGTAAGGGCCGCAACTACGGTAGATTTTCCAGTAGTGAAACCGATGGAGTATTCCCTGCGCTACTGCATTGGGGAGGTAAGTCTGTGGCAGAAAGACTTGTGCCACTAGTGAGGGCATGCCTGGCTTTTAGACACGTCCCAAAAGGATGGAGGGAAATGAAAGCAATATTCATCCCAAAGCCAGGCAAGGTAGCCTATACAAACGCCAAATCCTACCACCTAGACCAATCAGCCTGACCTCGTTTCTACTTAAGACCATGGAAAGGCTGTGCGAAAGGGAACTACGAGATGGCGCCTTGGTATCATTACCTCTACACGGTAACCAACAAGTTTACAGCTCGGGTAAGTCTACTGAATCCGCTCTTCATTTGGTGGTAAGCCAAATAGAGGAAGCAATCCATCAGAAAGGCACCTGCCTGGGCACTTTCATAGACATCGAAGGGGCTTTCGACAAGACAAATTTCTCCAGCACGGAGAAGTTGATCTGCTGAACTCTCCAAGCAAGGAGTTTACCAGGTAGGGAGATTGGGTAACAGTGGATAATCCACTATAACTCAGTATGTGTTATACTGACGTACACATACAAACGTGTTCTTGCCGCTTGTCCATAATCATATTTATCATTAATCATAATCTCCTACAAACTAGTCATCGAAGCGGGAAGAAGCAATTGCACACACCGTTCAGTAGGTAGATAAAGAAACTATTTTTTTGCGAGGTTTTAAAATTTGTTATTTCTAAGTGAATAAGAAATGTAGATGTTTTTGATTTATCGTATGCTTGTTATATCCTATACCTGTTGTGAACTATTGTTTTGTCCTTGAGATAGACAGTTTTCTTTTTGTTAATTTTCTTTTTCCATAACGGCCAATGGGTCACACTGAATCATTTCGTATTGGGTTACAGTGGACTGCTGATCCAATGTGACCCGTGAAGCTGAAGTTCAGAAAGATACGATATTTGAAGATAATAAGAAATTCCAAAAATTTACATGCCGTTCAAAGTTTGCCAAAAGAAGTTGTATTTATTATGGTCGAATTCCAAGTTACAGGTAAAATAAAATATTATACCAAAGCACTCGCACTTGGACGGTTTTTTTTAAGACTATTTTAATGTAAAAGACTGTCTAATAGTACAAATATAGAGTAACTAGCTGTTGCCCGCAACTTCATCTGCGTAGCATTAGTAATGCGTATAGCTTATTTTTTATATCGCAGAATAATATTCTAGTTTTTCCATACAAACTTCTACCCCTCTTTCCACCACTTATGTATGATTACCGAGATAAAAACTATCGTATGTTCTGCCCAGGGTCTCAAAATATCTCCGAACCAAATTGCATCTAAATCGGTTCAGTGGTTTAAGCGTCAAAAGGAAGACAGAGAGACAGACAGAGTTACTTTCACATTTATAATATTAACTTCGCCCGCGACTTCGTTCGCGTGATTTCGTATTGTATATCTCCTACAGGTGACTTTCCTATGTGTAGTTAGTGAAGGCAACGAAAAATAAGCTGTTATAAAACCAAATAAAATGTGATTTCGTAGAGTTTTACGGTTTATAGGTTTGGGACGATTTGAAAAGTAGGCAGTCCGACCTGGTCAAGGCTGCGATAGTCCGGTGGATGCAAAACGCACAGGACCGATCAGTGTGGCGACGCTAGGGGAAGGCCTATGGCCAGCAGTGGACGTTTATTGGCTGAAATAATGATGATGGAGAAAGGTTGATTTTCTGAAAATTCCTTCTTCGTGCTCCCCTAGATCCCTACATACAAAACGAAACCTTGTCCAGTAAGATTCACAGCAAACTTTAACACCCACTTAATCGTATTTTGAGGGTTATTTCAAAAAAATTAACTTGACAATCTTTTATTATTTACCTAGGTTGGTATTTATGTCAACTTTCAAGTTTATTAAACCAAGACATAAAATTCTTCAACAAAACTTTATCACCTGTAAAATCGTATTTTGGAGGAAGTTTTGAAAATCTAATAATATCAACCTTTATTGTTCACTGAGTTTGTGTCAACTTTCAAGTTTATTAGCCCAATAAATAAGATTCTTCAAAAAAGCTATAACACCCCCTAAATTGAATTTTGGAGGTAGTTTCGAAAAACTTATAATGACAACCTTTATTGTTTACTTAGGTTGATATTTGTGTCAAGTTTCAAGTTTACTATCCCAAGAAGTAAGATTCTTCAAAAAAAACTTTAACACCCCCTAAATCGTCTTTTGGGGGTAGTTTCGAAAAACTAATAATAACAACCTTTATTGTCTATTTATGTTAGTAAAGCGTTTTGGTCCCTGGCTAAGTCGGTGGAATCGAACTTCTGCCGTCCCTCACTTCCACCCCTGCTGAAACCCGACGGGTCACTGGCCCACTCCGCTGAGGAGAAAGCAAATTTGTTTGCCTCTCTTTTTGCGGAATCTTCACGTCTAAATTCTGGTGACGCGCGGCCCCCTCCTTCTCTTGTCGGATGCGAGACGAGTATGTCGGACATTCGCATCCACCAAAAGGACGTTCGTAGGGTGCTGCGCAACCTTGACGTGAACAAAGCTAGTGGCCCCGACGGGATTCCGGCAATTGTACTCAGAACCTGTGCGCCTGAACTGTCTCCGATCCTGACACGCCTGTTTCGCCTTTCGTATGAGACGGGAAAAGTGCCGAATGCTTGGAAGCAAGCTAACGTTCAGCCTGTGCCCAAGAAGGGCAGTCGGGCTGACCCAGCCAACTACAGACCCATATCAATAACGTCCATTCTCTGCAAGACTATGGAACGAGTGCTCAACTCCAAGCTCCTGGCATACCTAGAAGCTAACGACATCCTCAGTGACCGCCAATATGGCTTCCGCCAAAACCGGTCAACTGGGGATCTTCTAGCGTATGCCATTCACATCTGGAGTGAGGCCATCGAGAGGAACGGGGAAGCGCTTGCCGTTTCCCTCGACATCTCGAAGGCTTTTGATAGGGTCTGGCATGAAAGCCTCATTGGTAAGCTTCCTTCATTCGGTCTGCCCAGTGGTCTGTGCGATTGGATTGCAGACTTCCTGAGGGACCGGTCCATTCGAGTGGTTATTGATGGCCGCTCGTCTGACCAACTGGGTATTAATGCCGGGGTCCCTCAGGGGTCGGTACTCTCAGCAACATTATTCTTGCTGCACATAAATGATCTGCTAAAACCCGGCACCTTTGGGTACGCGGACGACAGCACTGTTGCTGAGAGGTACGTATCCGACGCGCGCGCTACTGGATCTCAGATCCAGTCTCTCCGGGAGGCCATGGTTGGGCGCTTGAATCAGTCCTTGAAGGCAGTCTCCGAATGGGGCGATGCCAATCTGGTCCGGTTCAATGCTGCTAAGACCCAGGCGTGTCTTTTTTCCGCTAAAAGGAGCCAATTCCACCCGGCTCCTTCTTTCCGTGCTGTGACCGTGCCGATCACTGACCATCTTGAGGTTCTTGGCATTACGTTGACATCGACACTCAATTTTGGTCCATTTATTGAGGCAAAAGCTCAGCTGGCTGCCAAAAAACTGGGGATCCTCGCGAAGGTGAGACGGTACTTCACGCCAGAACAGTTGCTCAACTTGTATCAAGCGCAAGTTCGATCATGCATGGAGTACTGCTCTCATCTCTGGGACGGATCTGCCAAGTACCAGCTGGATGCACTTGAGTCGATCGAAAGACGGGCCAAGAGGCTTATCGGCAATGAAGTACTGGTCGAATCTAGGCTCCAGAACCTCGAACATCGGCGCCGAGTTGCCAGCCTCTCGGTTTTTTATCGGTTACATTTCGGGGAGTGTGCGTTGGAATTGCATGAACTAATCCCTTCTAGCCCGTTCCATCATCGGACTACAAGACGTACGGCGATGCGTCACCGGTACATGGTGGACATCCCACCCATACGCACCAAACGTTTTGGGAATACTTTTATTATGCGTACAGCAAAGGAGTGGAATTCCCTGCCGGAGTCTGTGTTTCCTGACAGCTACAACCTGGGAGTCTTCAAGTCAAGAGTGAATAGGTTTCTTCTAGGCAAGCGTGCTTCATCGTCGACCACATCATCGCTTACCATCAGGTGAGATAGTGGTCAAGCGCAAGCCTATCAACAATAAAAAAAAAAAAATTGTTCAATGTTTCAAAATTAGTAACCCATGAAATAAGATCCTGCCATACAAATTTCAACACCCCATAAATCGACTTGAGGGGGTGGTTTCAAAAAACTATGTCAATGTCAATCTTTATCATTTACTTAGATTACTATTTGTGCTAAGTTTCAAAAATATTAGCCGAAGGAATTAGATTTTTCATACAAACATTGCCCCTCTTTTAGTCCTCTTAGGGGTAGAATTTCCTTTCTTATCGGATGCCTACGTCATACAAAGAATACACCTTTCAAGTTTCAGGTCTCTACGATCAGCGGTTTGGGCTGAGAGTTGATCCGTCAGTCAGTCATTCAGGACAAAGCATTTTATATGTATAAAAGCATTATATATATATTTATATAAGATAATATGGAAATTGCTGTCTTTTACTGATTTAAATTAAATAGATCCAGTCTGCCCCAGTCGATTCACTGTCACCCATGCATTGATCCAAAGTGACCCAATCCCGGGTCAAACTGAATCATATCCCATTTTATTTTTAAGGGGCTATAATATCTTGTAATTTTATATAATACACGCCATTAAATGCCTTTTTCTATAAAGATTAGATACTCATATAATGATTAAATATCAGAGATGAATCATTTAGTCATAAACTTCGGAGTAGCATTACATTAAAAAAAGTGATCCACTGTTACCCACTCTCCCCTACTCTAATTGACTGGATAACCAACATGCTAACCAAACGAGCAGTTCGTCTGGAGGGAGAACAGCAGCTGGCCTTGATAGCCAGGGGCTGCCCGCAGGGAGGGGTGCTTTCCCTCCTACTATGGAATCTGGTAAACAATGATCTCATCACCAGACTCAACGAACACCGTTACTACACAAAAGGTTATGCAGACGATCTAGCAATCCTCGTACCAAAGGGTGACTGGAACTATCTGCAATCTCACACAGCAAGCTCTGCGTATAATGGAGCGATGGTGCAGGGAGTATGACCTATCAGTAAACTCCACTAAGACTGAACTAGTCATGTTTACTCAGAAAAGAGCTCTAAGCCCTTTCCGCCTACCTAAGCTGTTCAACACGGAACTACAGTTGTCCAACGAGGTCAAGTATCTGGAAGTCATACTTGACAGTAAGTTAATCTGGAGCAGTCACCTAGACAACAAACTGAGCAAGGCATGTATCACCTTTAAGCAATGCAAAAAAAATATAGGCAAAAAGTGAAGACTCTCCCCCAAAATCATACTCTGGCTGTACAGCGCGGTGATTCGGCCCATGATCACCTATAGGGCCGTGGTGTGGTGGCCTCGTACTAAGCTAAGTACAGCCGTGAATAGATTACAACGCATCCAAAGACCGGCCTGCATGGCAATAACGGGCTGCATGAGGACTACCCCGACTGCTGCGCTCGAGACCATGCTTGGACTCCCCCCTCTCCACTTGTTTATACAGCAAGGAGCAACGAGGGCGGCAGTACGTCTCAAGGCACTGGATCTATGGGATAAGAGAGAGACACAACACACCGCTCTGCTTGATGAACTCAACATCGAACTCCCTCTGACAAAAGCAATCATCGACCGGATACCTAAGCAATTCATCTTTTACAAGAAATACAGGATCCAGCTGCACGAGAACCACCGCTGGCGGTTTGACAGCTTTTGTATAGAAAATATGTGAAACGGCCATTTTTATTCCTCAGTTACAGCTTGGCAAAAAAGAGTGTGGAATAAATGAGGTCGCCACTATCGCACCTGTATACCCCGAAATATTATGGCACAACAGATTTTGATACTTTTTATTAAATTTTTAGTTACTCTAACTACTTTTAGTACTAATGGGTAAAAATAGGCAAGTAATAGGTAGGTTATTTTAGTTAACTAGTTAGTTTTATTTTTAGTTCCAACTGTCACCGCGTCAGACTCTTTTTTGCCAAGCTGTACAAGTTATCAGACTATTGAAAAATCGGCCTTAGTGTAGCAGTTCTTTCATCCATCTCCAAACAGTGCTATGTATAGTTTATCTCAGATAGACATTCCACAATCATGTAATAGAAACAGCAGTGAGGCACAGTTTTTTTTATTAGTGCCTAGGTAATTAACTCAACCAATGGTTAAATAAGCTAACCAATGGTTTCAAAATTCGTTAAAATATCTTTTAACATGAATTGTTAGCCTCTCGATGATCATGAGGTAGGAAAGTTTATTTTTTAACCATTTGTTATTTGAAACCATTGGTTAGCATATTAAACTATTGGTAGATTTAACTACGGATAAAAAAAACTGGGCCTAAGAGTAGTTATTACTTTAACTGTTTAGCAACCTTCAGTTAAATTATTATTATTACCGTAAGTTATTGAAAATGGCCTATCACACAGGGCGTGCCAAGAAAGATACAAAGATAGATGGAATACACTTTATTGACTGTACATACAAAGACAAAGATATTTTATTTCAACTAGGCCACCAAGCGGCACTTTTGAACGTTACATATAAATGATTCTACCGTGCATTCGGAAAGTAGCTTGTTATGGAGAAGAATGCACAAGAAACTCCATACTTACTCTTTTAAGAAAAAAATAGTTTTTTACAATATTTAGGAACATAGGTACATACATTACTAAATTCATACATGTGAGGACAATGCACCCAGAATAGCACTACACACTATACCACCAACAGGCATAAAGTATTAAAAACACTCACACATGTACTGTGCAGTTATATAATAGATACTAGAAAAACATTAATATCCGAAGCAGCTAAGTTATGACCAATCCCAACTGACGGCGTCCGTTCACGAACATGATGCATGAATTGGCACCACCCAGCTCAACCATCATGAAGGGAACCGGATGATCCAACACACGCGCCACCATCAGAGAGACATTTGAGAGAGCATGACACACTCAATAGCCAGGGCACACACAAGTCAACGAACGCCACATATGTACAGTAAATGGTAGATTTACAGTTGGGTACATTTTTTATTTTTTATTATTTGTTATAGGCTCGCTCTTGACCACCATCTCACCTGATGGTAAGCGATGACGTGGTCGACGATGGATCACGCTTGCCTAGAAGTAACCTATTCACTCTTGACTTAAAGACCCCTAGATTGTAGCTATCGGGAAACACAGACTCCGGCAGGGAATTCCACTCCTTAGCTGTACGCATAATAAAAGTATTCTCAAAACATTTAGTGCGTATGGGTGGAATGTCCAGCACGTACCGATGGCGCATCGTCGTACGTCTGGTAGTCCGAAGATGAAACGGGCTGGGCGGAATTAGATCATGCAATTCCATCGCACACTCCCCGAAATGTAAACGATAAAAAACCGATAAGCTGGCAACTCGGCGACGATGTTCAAGGGTCTGGAGCTTTGACTTAACCAGTGCCTCATCACCGATGAGCCTCTTGGCCCGCTTTTCGATCGACTCTAGTGCATCAAGCTGGTATTTGGCAGATCCGTCCCAGAGATGAGAACAGTACTCCATGCATGATCGAACTTGCGCTTTATACAAGCTGAGTAGCTGTTCTGGCGTGAAGTACCTTCTCACCTTTGCAAGGATCCCCAGCTTTTTGGCAGCCAGCTGAGCCTTTGCCTCAATGTATGGGCCAAAATTGAGATTCGATGTCAACGTAACGCCAAGAAGCTCAAGATGGTCAGTTATTGGCACGGTCACATCTCGGAAAGTTGGAGCCGGGTGAAATTGGCTCTTTTTAGCGGAAAAAAGACACGCCTGGGTTTTAGCAGCATTAAACCTGACCAGATTGGCATGGCCCCATTCGGAGACTGCCTGCAAGAACAGGTTCAAGCGCTGGCTTCCCGGAGAGACTGGATCTGAGGCCCGGTAGCACGAGCGTTGGACAAGTATCTCTCAGCAACAGTGCTGTCGTCTGTATACCCAAAGGTGCCGGGATTTAGCAGATCGTTAATGTGCTGCAAGAATAAAGTTGCTGAAAGTACCGACCCCTGAGGGACCCCGCCATTAATATCCAAGTGGTCCGACGAGCAGCCATCGATAACCACTCGAATGTACATATTACTCACACACGTGCTGTGCAGTTATACAATACTAAGGAAATTGAGTTTATACAATACAAATATATTCATACAGTCTTCAGCAGGTCCAACAATACCTCAAAACAATTAAAGATGTGTCATCAGCAAATAACACCATGTTTAGTTTGTTTTCCAATAAACGGGGTAAATCGTTTATGTATATTAAAAATAAGAAAGGACCTAAAATTGAGCCCTGAGGTACCCCCATTTTTACGTTTAACCCCGACAAATTCACACCGTTTATTTGAACTAATTGCTGTCTATCATTCAAATAAGATTTAACCAAACTTAACGCTGATTGACCTAGCCCGTAATGCTCAAGTTTCAGAAGTAATGTTTCATGATTAACGTAAACAAACATCTTCGGCAGGTTGCAGAAGATACCTATGGCATCTTGCGACTCTTCCCACGCATTAAAGATGTGTTTTAATAGGGTGACACCAGCGTCAGTTGTACAACGTCCTCTGGTTGAAACCATACTGTTTATCATGCAAGATGTTATTCGTATTAAAATGAATGAGCATTTGATTTAGTATTATCTTCTCAAATACCTTGCTGAAAACCGGCAACACAGATACTGGTCTATAATTATTTGTGTCTTTACTGTCCCCAGATTTAAAAAGTGGTATAACTTTACTATATTTCATTAGATCCGGAAAGACTCCTTGATCCACACACAAATTGAAAATCAAAGCCAAGTATGGCGCTATAGTCTGAATAATGGAGGTACAAGCTTTGATGGACATTCCCCACAGATCTTCAGTCGGTTTGATCTTGATTTGCTTAAAACCAAACATACCTACACACATTATCGAGGAAAACATTTCTTTCATTCCAGGGCAGTCGGGAAAGTTATAAAACGTCTCGTATTTGAACGAAAAACATTATTATATATTATCGTCAAAAATCTTACAAAATACAGCACATTTTATATCAGGTTCTTTTAAACTAAATATTTACAAAATACTTACAATAATTATAATATAATAAATATTAAAAACATGAGGCCACATTTCCACGTTCAAGCAACTCGCATACAAGTTGAAACATTGCGGACTACCGAGGTATAATGTACCGGACTAATGGCCGATTTTTCAAGTCTGATATTTTTTTACTGAGTAAAAAAAATGCCCGATTGACAGCTCTTGAAAAAAGGGTTTGTTGTTTTACATGTATTAATGCACAACTTACAAGATAACGATAACGTAGTTGATTTAGGAAATTTATTATTCACTAAAGTACAGGAACCTATATGCTATGTGTGTGTAGTTATATTAGCTAACGGAACATGCATATATGTTTAATCCTCGAAAATTGAAAGCCTTAATTATGAGGCAACAAATTAACATAAATTCACATAGTTATATACCGATCAACAAACACTGCAACGCCGTAGTCGGGTAAAAAGATAGTTTTCATGACTGACGGGATATATGTCGCAAACGGTACGATTTTTGTTTGTTCAGTGGCAGTGTTTGTTCTTGAGTTCGGGCCCCCTACAGGGCGCCATATTTAATTTAATGTGATGTCACATAGCCCTTAACCAGCGGACAAACAAGACGCTTCCAACATTACCTCATTTGTCAAATTATGATAACTATTTTAGAAGTTATGAGGGAACAGATGAACATACATACATACACACACGCCGGTAAAAATATAATCCTCCCTTTCCCTTCGCCGTAGTTGGGTAAAAATTATTGCTTCTCTTTCTTGTGGACCTTAAGGTGACTATATAATGTACTGGACTGTCTGAAACACTTAGCACATATATCACATTGGTACTGTTTTTCATCACTGTGTATAAGAATATGATTTCTCAAATTAGCTTTTTTAATAAAACCACGCTGACATATTTCACATTTGTAAGGTTTTTCACCTGTGTGTGTCATACTATGTCTTGATAAATCACACTTAAAACTAAAACTACGCTGACATACATCGCACTTGTAAGGTTTTTCACCAGTGTGTACACGATAATGTAATTGTAAACTATAATTCATGGCAAATCCACGTTGACAAATATCACACACGTAAGGTTTTTCACCAGTGTGTATACGATAATGTGTTCTTAAATTAGACTTTCCGATAAATACACGTTGACAAATATCACATATCAACTTGGATTTTTCAGAAGTGTGAGTAAGAAGATGATGTTTTAAAAACCACAATGATTTGAAACTATGCTGACATACATCACATTTGTAAGGTTTTTCACCCATGTGTGTTAATATATGATGTTTTAAAATCAGTTTTGTTCTAAAACTACATTGACATAATTCGCACTTGTAAGGTTTTTCACCAGTGTGTATACGATAATGTTCTTCAAAATTAGCCTTTGTGGTAAATCCACGTGGACAAATATCACATATGTAAGGTTTTTCAGAGGTGTGAGTAAGAACGTGATATTTCAAATGTGTAACTTGTCGAAAACTTCTTTGACATTGTTTACATTTGTAAGGCTTCTCGCCAGTGTGTACCAGCATATGACTATTTAAGTTTTTCTTTACCCGAAAACTACGCTGACAAATATCACATTTGTATGGTTTTTCACCAGTGTGACATCGCATATGATAATTCAAAAGACTTTTGAAACTAAAACTATACTGACAAATATCGCACTTGAATGGCTTTTCACCAGTGTCTTTACGTAAATTATTTATTTGGATAGGTTCTTTGAATTTAAAAACAGTTTTGGATGTCTGATTTTGCGTCACTTCCGAGCCTTCTAGTTGAGTTTTCTTTTGATGGACTGTAATCGAATCTTCAATGTTTGTTCTTCGTACGTCTAGTGTTGATTTTTTCGCGACGAATGTATCTGCAATTATAAAATAGTAAGTACAGCACACAGTAGACCTTACGCGATGGTAGGTTAGGGATATACTTCTAAACTCTGGGCCGATTTAAATCCTGATCCACGAAACCTTAATTTCTTTAGACTTGTTAATACAATTAAGTCGAATATCATAATTGGAGTTCGATTTTGTATTTTCCTGGCACCGAACTTTCAATATTTCTGACTCTCGCTATACGGTACCATGTCAATGACATGAGCATCCTAATTGCGTAACTGCTTTGATAACTCAAAGCACGCGCGCTCCCTTTCATTTTGACAAATCAACAGTATTTATTGCGTGTTTTACGCTGTCGAGTAGACAGATTTATGAATATACTAGCTTTTGCCCGCGGCTTCGCTCGCGTGGAATTTGGTCTGCCACATAAAGTTTCGTGAAAAACCATTTTAAATAAATTAAATAAGTTGTATTTGTATGGGAGCCCCACTTAAATATTTATTTTATTCTGTTTTTAGTATTTGTTGTTATAGCGGCAACAGAAATACATCATCTGTGAAAATTTCAACTGTCTAGCTATCACGGTTCATGAGTCTTAGTAATAGGGTCCCGTTTTTACCCTTTGGGTACACAAAAAAAAAAACCGAAAATCGAATTTGCTGTAGAGAAAATACGCATAATGAACGCAACCGTCAACGACGTCTGCCCTCTCGCGTCTGCCTGCGTTCGGATCGCACACTTAGCCATGACGTGTCATTTCTTGGGTCACATCGCCACTCCCCCCGCTCCCTCGCTTTACCCGCCGTGCGTATTTATGTCGCTCGAGCTCCATTCAAGTCAATCTTATCGTGATAACTTTTAAACAATGCGTTCAAATTACTTAGTGTAAATGACAAAGTTTATCTACATTAAATATTTAAAGCGATAAATGTGTCGATTTTGATAAAAGTTTGATAAATATTCTAAAATGTGCATTGTAAAAAAGTATCCAATTTATTTGTATTTAAGGTTCACTATTTTGTTAATAGTGGCTTCCACATAAAAGGTAGATATATGCTGTCGAGGACTTTTATTTAGAACTATTTAAGACAAACAATCCTACGCTACATTATATTTGTGTATCTCCAACGGTTTAGGCAGCGCACGCGAAGTTAGCTCTCAGAGGGCAGAATATTTTCCGACTTACTTGATATTTATCGTTATATTATGACCAAATTACAAAAAATCATTATAAATTGTAGCCTATGTGTTATTGTGTACCTATATTACTGTAAAGTTTCATCCAAATCCGTTAAGTAGTTCTTGCGTGAAAGAGTAACAAACATACATACATCCATCCTCACAATCTTTCGCATTTATAATATTATAAGTAGGATATTAGTGGTAGGCCTGGGTAGGCCTCTGGTGTGGGACGCAACCTGTGTCGACACCCTTGCGCCATCTCATGTTCCTAGTTCGGCGGGCTGTGCTGGCGCTGCTGCTGCGGCTGCTGAGGCCCTCAAGCGGCGCAAATACTGTAACCTAATTGGTAATTACAGTTTTGAGCCGTTTGGGGTCGAAACGCTTGGGACATGGGGCCCGAGTGCACGTCTGCTTTTTAAAGAGATCTCTCGCCGACTGATCGACGCTGTGCGTGACCGGAGGGCTGGATCTTTCTTTGCGCAGAGAATCAGCATTGCCATTCAACGTGGCAATGCTGCCAGTCTTCTGGGCACGTTCCCGGATGACAGCGATGTGGAGGAGTACTTCGACGCCTAAGTGTACCTTTCTTTTGTATATAGTATAAGTAGTTAGTTTAAGTATAATTTTGTATAGTTTGCTTTTGTTTATGGTATAAGTATGTACATATGTAAGAAGCTGTATTAATAATTGACGGATATTAGTAGGATGAAGCAATTAATGCAAGTAAAGCATGCGTGCGCGCATACTAGGAAATAATTGAATTAAGATTCTGATTGAAAACTAACAGGTCAGGATCTGATGATGGAATCACATTGCAATCGAGAGAACTCCTCAAATATTATAGGCATACATATAGCGTTTTGGATTTTTCATCAACAATGCAATCACTTGCACTCAGAAAGTATCATTTGGTGAAGTGGAACTGATGAAGAAGACCACAGATGGCCACTGCAACTCCTTATTGATAAGTATGTCACGGGTAGGTATAAGATAACATCTGGAATTGTTAACCGACTATGATGAAGCAAATACTAAATAAATGGTACTGATGAAAATGGTACCATCGAACTGATCTGATGATGAAGCCGACAGGTAGGCACTAGAACTCCGAAATAAAACAATGTATCCTAGTTGTATTTGGGCTTATTGGAATCGTCATGAGATGTACATTGGCTATAAATGATTTTCATGGTAATTTGAATTACAATAACTAAAGACCGGCCAAGTGCGAGTCGGATTCGCGCACGTAGGTTTCCGTACCATTATCGCAAAAATATCTAGAGGCCCACTTAAATATAAACTTTATTCTGTTTTTAGTATTTGTTGTTATAGCGGCAACAGAAATACATCGTCTGTGAAAATTTCAACTGTCTAGCTATGACGGTTCATGAGATACAGCCTGGTGACGGATAGACGGACAGTGGAGTCTTAGTAATAAGGTCACATTTTAACCCTTTGGGTACGGAACCCTAAAGTGTTTTTTTTTTAACTTTTGTATTAAACCGATTTCCAAAACAAACACTAAAGAGTAAAAAAATAATTTTAATTTCCGAAGTCGGAACAGAAAATCGTAAAAAAAAATGGTACCAAAAACACCGACTTTGTGTTTCTTTTGGAAGTCCGTTTAAATTTGTTGTTAAAACGTTTTTTTGGCAGTAACTAAGTTTATTCACATACGATTTTGCGTTGTCGGGATTACTTGCGAGCCTTCTAGTTGAGTTTTCTTTTGCTGGGCTGGAATGTTTTGTTCTTCAAGAATGTGTCTTCGTTCATCTACTGTCGGTTTCTTCACGATGGTCGCTCCTGCGATAAACGAGTAATATATGCCATGATTATATTTGATTTAAGACCTAATCTAATTTCATTTCATATATCTAAACATTGTCATGGCGGCCCATTGGGTAAGGCACATCATCGCTTACCATCAGGTGAGATAGTGGTCAAGCGCAAGCCTATAGACAGTAAAAAAAATAAAAAAAGACCTCGCCTCTCGTGCCGGTCAATATATATGTACTTTCTAAGTTTATCTTGGACATTGCTGCTGACGCATCGGTGAAGGGAACCTGGACTTAAAGATTTTTGTGTAAGCTTACTTATCGGAATAAGTGACGCCGGCGCCGCTGTCATCAGTGGTCTTAAATTTTAATGGTATTTTATTATGATTGTGACTCATTTCATAAATAAACAAAACGGCGTATGAAATATTTCGGCATCGAGAAACTTTAGGGTATCCTACTATTGCTCAAGAAAGTTTTATTTTTACGTTATCGTTCGCTAATAATAATTTATTTTCCTTTAACGGTGAGAAATACCTAATTATGTAATCTGTTTGAAGTGTCCTTTTAGGCTAAGGATTGTCTATGTCACTGTCAGGACACCTCGCTCTTCCAACGTTTGTTGTAACATCAAGTTCAAACTACCTAGTTTCAAGAAAAAATATTGTAAATAATAATTAAATTGCTTTAGCACCGTAGACCACATACATACTATTACATACGCTACGGCAGGTTATACAGTAGACTGAAGAGTATAACCTGCCTCTTTGTTTAGCGTTTGTGGAATACGAGAAAGCCTTCGATTCGATCGAGACTTGGGCTGTACTGCAGTCTTTTCAATTGTGCCAAATCGACTACCGGTGCATCGAGGTGCTGAAGTATTTGTACAAAACGCCATCATGTCAGTCTGGTGACCTCAGTAGACCTTCCGAAAGAGTGGGTCTAAAACTGAACATGGACAACACCACTCCTGACTCATAGTTGTGGACGATTATGTCTACCTAGGACAAACGGTCCAGTTAGGTAGGTACAACATCGAGAAAAAGATCAACCGTCGAATCCGACTCGGCTGGCCAGGGTTCGGGAAGTTGCGCGGTATCTTCTCGTCCAACTTACCACAGTGTCTCAAGACGAAAGTCTCTGACCAGTGTGTGTTGCCAGTGGTTCCACTGGCAACACACACTGGTCAGAGACGTGATCACTCACAATGGACCTCATCAGAAGGCTTAAAGTCACCCAAAGGGCAATGGAGAGGGCTATGCTCGGAGTTTCCTTGCGTGATCGAATCAGAAATGAAGACATCCGCAAGAGAACCAAGGTTACCGACATAGCCCGAAGAATAGCCAAACTTAAGTTGAAGTGGGCAGGGCACATTGCTCGCAGAACTGATGGCCGTTGGGGCAGAAAAGTTCCCTGCCGTTGGGGAAGACGCAGCGTTGGAAGGCTTCCCTCTCTCTAGGTAGAGCGACGACGTGGTCAAGGCTGCGGGAGTCTGGTGGATGCGAAACGCACATGACCGATCAGTGTGGCGACGCTTGGGGGAGGCCTATGTCCAGCAGTGGACGTCTTTCGACTGAAATGATGATGTAAAATAAAATAACCTTTATAATTTTGAAAGAACCGGGTGCATGCCCTAATCCTATCGTCTTCATTCAACCAATTTACACAAAACCTTAACAAATTATACATATAAACCTTCCTCATGAATCACTCTATTTGTGAAAACAGGTAGCATTAGATACTTTTTAGGGTTCCGTACCCAAAGGGTAAAAACGGGACCCTATTACTAAGACTTCGCGATCCGTCTGTCTGTCTGTCTGTCCGTCTGTCTCCAGGCTGTATCTCATGAACCGTGATAGCTAGACACTTGAAATTTTCACAGATGATGTATTTCTGTTGCCGCTATAACAACAAATACTAAAAACAGTATAAAATAAATATTTAAGAGGGGCTCCCATACAACAAACGTGATATTTTTGCCGTTTTTTGCTCGATATTAATAACGGCAACAGGTAGACGCTTGAAATATTCACAGAATGTTTAGTTGTATATTCATTTCAAAAAATATTAATTATTAAATTAAAATAAAATAAATTAAGGGGGGCTCCCATACAACAAACGTGATTTTTTTGCAGTGTTTTGCGATAATGGTACGGAACCCTTCGTGTGCGAGTCCGACTCGCACTTGGCCGGTTTTATTATTTTAGAAGAGGATTTAGCTTTCCGCACAAAAAAAAATAAAAACGATCATGTTGTTTTTTTAGGGTTCCGTACCCAAAGGGTAAAAACGGGACCCTATTACTAAGACTTCGCGATCCGTCTGTCTGTCTGTCCGTCTGTCTCCAGGCTGTATCTCATGAACCGTGATAGCTAGACAGTTAAAATTTTCACAGATGATGTATTTCTGTTGCCGCTATAACAACAAATACTAAAAATAGTATAAAATAAATATTAAAGGCGGGCTCCCATACAACAAACGTGATATTTTTGCCATGTTTTGCTCGATATTAATAACGGCAACAGGTAGACGCTTGAAATATTCACAGAATGTTTAGTTGTATATTTACTTTAAAAAAAAAAAAAAAAAAAATTAAAATAAAATTTATTAAGGGGGGCTCCCATACAACAAACGTGATTTTTATGCAGTGTTTTGCGATAATGGTACGGAACCTTTCGTGTGCGAGTCCGACTCGCACTTGGCCGGTTTTTTAGTTTCACAACTTTGACGCGGACGAAGCCGCAGGCAACAGCTACTAAATAAATCTAATTGAAAACTCACCAAGACTTAAATGTTTCTCTTGCTGGATATAATCATGATCACCATAATTTTGGAGTTCCATTTCCACTTCTATCTTATCATCATCATGACGTTCCCCCTGTAAGTCAGCAGAACGTACACTGTCGCAACTGTCATCTTCAACTGACAGTTGGTCGTCATCAGCACAGCTGTCAACTTGCAAGTCATCGAGTATACTGACGTGTTCTATAGCTGTTCTTGTAAGTCCGCCAAAGTATTCCAACTGACCTGGGTATACTAAAGGAATTTCTGGCTGTAAGAAAATTGAGGACATGTTAGAGAATCAATCTATCATTGAGACTCCCTTTACATAGTGTATTTTGTGTAATGTTGCGTATTAGGGAAAAAATGGACTCGCTTTGTTGAGCATATCTTATCAATTCAGAGCCAAAGTTATGAAATAATTACTCTCCTATATTCTCAATTGTTTTATAACTGTACTAGAGTCTGGCAAACGAAAGTAGACACTCGAATTATTTGCAAACTTTTTATATAGCAATGCTATACTAATGACAACATGATTTGTTATAGTCTTGATAATATAGCATTTATTATGTGAAAAATGAATAAAACAATAAAAAGTGGATTACAGGAGATGTTGTTTCGCATGATGTCAAAATATCAAGAAAAATTACAGGAGAAAGTCGTCGAATTCAAACAAAAACAAGATTGTTTACGTGTGGTGTGATTAAACCAATTTTTTTATTTATTTATTTATGTAAACACAAAAACACTTTACAGAGAAAATAAATAATACAGATTGAAGAGCACAAAGGTACTGCTTATTTCATTTAGAAATTTTGTCCAGCAGACCTGCGACAGGAAAGTTGGATGATAAACGAAGACACAGTGTGTAGAAAGAACAAGGAAGCTTAAAATAGACAAAAATAACTTAACTAATCATATATAATTATTATAGAACACGGTTTTTTAGGGTTCCGTACCCAAAGGGTAAAAACGGGACCCTATTACTGAGACTTCGCTGTCCGTCTGTCTGTCTGTCTGTCACCAGGCTGTATCTAATGAACCGTGATAGTTAGACAGTTGAAATTTTCACAGATGATGTATTCCTGTTGCCGCTATAACAACAAATACTAAAAACAGTATAAAATTAATATTTAAGGGGGGCTCCCATACAACAAACGTGATATTTTTGCCGTTTTTTGCTCGATATTAATAACGGCAACAGGTAGACGCTTGAAATATTCACAGAATATTTAGTTGTATATTCTCTTCAAAAAATAATAATTATTAAATTGAAATAAAATAAATTAGGGGGGCTCCCATACAACAAACGTGATTTTTTTGCAGTGTTTTGCGATAATGGTACGGAACCCTTCGTGTGCGAGTCCGACTCGCACTTGGCCGGTTTTTTATTTTATTTATCTCGTTACTTATTATCTAAAGTATTACCTATCTAAAGTACATATAGTATTTTTATTCAGCCGAACTAAAATTAATAATTCTAAAGTATCAAATTAGGTTGTTCCGGGTATTTCATACTAGTATTTAGGGTTGCTATGCTGATATTTTTTAAATTTGCCGCGCTTTTTCAGTCTCTACTTTCGTTTGCCAAACTCTACGACTTAATTACTGCAACTGCAGAATAGCTAGTTTCGCATAAGAAAGTACAACGCCGATATATCATACGGTACTAGAATCTTCAGTACTCAGAGTTATATAATCTTGGGATACAGTACTGTAAAATATAATTACATTGTATTTATCGAGTAGAGTATGTTGCAGCTTCAGGATCGTATCAAATATTTCATAGTGTCAGCAGATGTTCTTTCTCATTTACGACGCCCGTGAGAGAGCACCGCGATGCCCCGAGGCGGCGCGACGCTCAGTTTGTGTACCCCTGACCTAGCCTATTTCCCAAGTATGTTGGGAAAAAGGTTGGCCTGGGGAAATGACCTTAACAAGGCAGTAAGTATAACACAAGACTGCTTGGCAACACTGGTCAGATTCTCTGGCTTCTGACTACCATATTCACACAACTATATACGTGTTATAACTTAGATATGAGCTCATCCAATACAGTATTAGAAAATAAATAAAAAGGTTATTTTTTTTTTCCATTTTGTTCCGCGATCAGTTTTAAACTTTTAGCGGATGAGTTGAAGGTACACATTTGCGGAAAGAGCGTGACTCCAGCGAGCCATCTACTCCGTATTCGTGTTTACGTCCACACAGGTGTGGGTGGACTACACAATGTCATCCTTTTGAGTCTTTTTCTGTAACTTCTTGTATTCAGTGCGGCAGCCAGATCGTTAGGGTGCCTTTCCAGTTTTTCCTGGTATCTTTTAGTGATGTTCTTGATCTCGTCCATGACGTAGACCGATAGCGCTAGGTTTCGAGGTTTCAAAAATATTAAAGTTATTCGTGTTTAGCATATAGTTTCCGGACCATTTGCCCAACCTAATACCTAAGTTTGTGTCATCCTAGGTACTTGCATAGGTAGAAATTTAGGTATTTGTCTTTTCGTTCAATACTGGTCGAAAAGAAAATTATAGATAATAATTTTACTTCCATGATAATAACGAAGTATTAACTGATGTACATAGGCATTTTGTGTCATCCTTGTCCACGGGAATCCTAATATTTAACCAGTACCTAACACGTCGCCCAACTAGCTCTAAAAGAATATTACAATAGGTTAAATAAGTGTTACTCGTTTTAGAGTAATGATATCTGTTGGTTAAAATATTTTGTGTCGAATTCATCCACGGGTTTTATAGATATTTTATTTTTTTATTACAATACCCTGTAAAATACACAAAAGAAAATGCAAGTTATTAGAGTTTACGTGTTTTTGATTATTATGGTGTAAGAAAACACTATTCATAATTT
Source organism: Anorthoa munda (assembly GCA_945859665.1). Lineage (NCBI taxonomy): Eukaryota > Metazoa > Arthropoda > Insecta > Lepidoptera > Noctuidae > Anorthoa > Anorthoa munda. The sequence continues at coordinate 49,986,791 of OX243895.1, read as the reverse complement.
GTGTCGTTTTTATCCACGAAATCTTATTATTTAAATAAAAAATACTAGACTTCTTCGCACGAAGGGCGAGCGCAGAGAAAAGAGCGGGCGCGCGCGGCGGGTGCCTGCCGGCCAGCCAGACTCGCGGCGCTTTTATTTGTTTACATTAGGTCTTTGCAAGTTGCAACAAACAAGTGCGTACGTTATTTATAATGTATTTGATTGATTAATGCCCACTTGCACTAAAAACTAAACTCAGAATTAGTTGCTAACACGAGGTTAAATTGACAATATTGTATAACAAACAGTCAATTTAACCTAGTGTTAGCAACTAACTATGCGCACGTGGGCCTTAAAAGTTAGTTATGAAGCTATGAAAGACTAAAATGGAGGTTGAATATAATAAATGTGTTATATCGACACCCAATATTATTAACATTGTAACTCAATATAGCATGGTACAATTTTAGGTTTCTTGTTACTAATTTTAATTGCTCTTTCAGTTTTGATAAAACCACTGCAAGTATGATTTTTGCAATGTCACAATGTAAAGAATTGTTGTAAAGAATTTTTAATATGAAAAGCATTGTAACGACCGTTACACTGGGGTCGTGATGGTATTTGAAGAAAGATTTTTTCTGTGAATATTATTGTATCTTATTGTACGATTACCAATTATACCGACAAAAAATCATTGATAAATATTATTGTAAGCAACAATTACATGCGTGTCAATGTTACATTCGGATAAAAAAGACATGTTAATTGCTATGGAAAAGCTAATAAATTCGCTTTTCGTTAATAGCTATGGAAGAGCAAATTTTTTTTTTTTTTTAATCTTTTTTCTTACACCAGTGCAGCGATCATGCTGAAGGGGAGATAAATAAGCTTTCGTTAGCGCTAATCAGCCAGCTGGTTCAGGGGGCAACGGCAACGGGGGATGTTGATTCGCACACGGCCAATTGCTTGGACCTTCTGCTGACAACAGATACAGACCGATATTCTGTGTCGATAGTTTACCTTGGGTTGCGAGTCACGTATGTCAGAAAAGAAGACCTTCAACAGCGCTGCCAAGTCCTGCAAAAAGGTGTTGCAACGGCCGAATAGGGACATAAGTTGCTTCTTACCCAGCAAATGTTTTGGTCCCTGGGTAAGTCGGTTAAGTCGAACTTCTGCCATCCTTCATTACCACCACTCTGCGGGTGACGGGTCGCTGGCCCGCTTCGCTGAGGAGAAGGCAAAATTATTTGCCTCTTTTTGCGGCATCTTTGCGTCTGCATTCTGGTGATGCGCGGCCCTTTCTTTCTCCTGGTAGGTGTGAGACATATGTCAGACATTCGCATCCATCAAAAGAACGTTCGTAGAGTGCTGGGCAACCTCGACTTGAATAAAGCTAGTGACCCCGACGGAATACTAGCACTTGTCCTTAAAACTTGTGCGCTCGAACTGTCTCCCATCTTGACACGTCTATTTCGCCTTTCGTATGCAACTGGAAAAGTGCTGAATGCTTGGAAGGAAGCTAACGTACAGCCCGTGCCCAAGAAGGACAGTCGTGCTAATCTGGCCAATTACAGACCCATCTCTACGTGTGCTTAATATTAAGCTCCTGGCATACCTAGAAGCTAATGACATCCTAAGTGATTGCCACTATGGTTGCCGCTGAACTCGTTCTACAGGGGATCTTCTAGCGTATGCCATTCACGTCTGGAGTGAGGCAATCGAGAGGCACAGGGAGGCGCTTGCCGTCTCCCTTGACATCTCGAAAGCTTTCGACAGGGTCTGGCACGGAAACCTTATTAGTAAGCTTCCTTCATTCGGTTTGCCTGGTGATGGTATATGTGATTGGATTGCAGAATTTGAGTGGTTATTGATGGGTGCTCGTTGGACCAATTGGATATTAATACCGGAGTCCCTCAAGGGTTTGTACTCTCAGCAGCATTATTTTTGCTGCATATAAACGATCTGCTAAAAACTTGGGTATGCAGACGACAGCACTGTTGCTGAGAGGTACTTGTCCATCCTTGTACTTTGTGAGGCTATAGTGGAGCGTTTGAGCTTATCCTTGAAGCCAGTCTCCAAATGGGGCGATGCCAATTTGGTCAGGTTCTTTGCTGCTAAAACGCAGTCGTGTCTTTTCTCTGTTAAAATGACCCAATTCCACTGGGCTCCTTACTTCTGAGGTGTAAACGAGCTGATAATGGACCATCTTGAGCAACTTGGCGTAACGTTCAACACGATCCTCGATTTTGGGTCATACATTGAGGCAAAGGCTCAGCTGGCTGCTATAAAGTTGGGTATACTCGCAAAGGTGAGACGGTTCTTCACGCCAGAACAGTTGCTCAAATTGTATCAAGCGCAAGTTCGTTGATGTATGGAGTACTGTTCTTATTTCTGGGAAGGATCTGCCAAATACCAGGTTTTTTTTTTTTTCCTTGCTTATCTTGCAATCGGTTGAAAACCTTTAGCAGATTTTTTTTGCGGGCATTGACTTGTGAGGTCCAATCTTCCAGCGAAAAATCTGCCTCTCAAAATTGTTTAAACTTTATTCAGTAAAGTCCCATATGTGGTGACGTTTGAGCCTTTTCATGGTTAATGGTTCTCTTAGGGCTATAGCCAAGGTGTTGGTATGTGTCGTTATTCGATGTTTATATGACTGTATCCTTTGTTCTATTTCCTCTTTCACTGTTTTGATTTCTAGATGCTCATGAATTTCTGAGGTCTTCATGAACCATCCTGCATTTGATATAATTTTGAGAGCTTTATTTTGGAATCGCTGAAGAATTTCCACATTTGAGTTCCTCGCAGAGCCCCACAGCTCGACTCCGTATGTCCAAACAGGCTTTAACACTGCTTTGTAGATAAGTATTTTGTTCTCCAGTGACACAGGTGATGTTCTTCCCAAGAGCCAGTTCAGTTTTCGGAGCAGGATGTTAAGCTCGTCCCGTTTTTTTTCTATGTGGCATCTCCACGTCTGTTTCCTGTCGAGATGCAAGCCGAGGTACTTAGCCGTTGTTCCGTGTGGAAGTGTGTCGTCTCCGAGTTTAACAGGTGGGCAGTCATCCTTTCTGAGAGCAAACGTCACATGTGTTGACTTGCCAGCGCTAGCTTTAATTTTCCATTCACTCATCCACTTATAGACTTTGTCGAGGTGATTTTGTAGTGTAAGTGAGGCCATGTGAGGGTTTTTGTTGTTGCACAAGGCAGCCGTGTCATCAGCAAAGGTGGCGGAGAGAATTTCCTCTGACGTTGGTAAGTCTGCAGTGTATATCAGGTAGAGGGTTGGACCCAGTACTGACCCTTGGGGTACGCCAGCCTGTATTTCGTAAAATTTCGAGTATGATTCATTAATCTTTACCCGAAAAATTCTGTCCTCCAAGTAAGACTTTATAAGTACGTACAGGTTATGTGGCAGTTGTTTTTTAACCTTAAACAACAAGCCCTGGTGCCAGACCTTGTCGAACGCCTGCTGTACGTCCAAGAATACAGCCGAGCAGTACTCCTTTCGTTCCAATCCCTCTCGTATTTTGTTTACGACTCTATGCACCTGCTCCACGGTTGAATGTCCCACTCTGAATCCAAACTGGTGTTGTCGGATAATAAATACCAACTTGATGCACTTAAGTTGATAATAAAACGGGCCAAGAAGCTCTTCGGCAATGAGGAACTGGTAGAGTAAAAGCTCCAGAGCCTTGAACATCGTCGCCGAGTTGCCAGCTTATCGGTTTTTTATCAGTTGCATTTCGGGGAGTGTGCAATGGAATCACATGATCTCATTCCACCTAGCCCGTTTCATCATCAGACTACAAGACGCACGGCGATGTGCCATCGGTACATGGTAGACATCCCACCCATACGCAATAAACGTTTTGGTAATACGTAAAATATGCGTACAGCTAAAGAGTGGAATTCCCTGCCGAAGTCTGTTTTGCCCGATAGCTACAACTTAGGAGTGTTTAAGTTAAGAGTGAATAAGTTACTTTTAAGCAAGCGTGCTTCATCATGAACCACGTCATCGCTTACCATCAGGTGAGGTAGTGGTCAAGCGCAAGCCTACCTAATATAAAAAAATGAATTCCCCCTATTGCAAATTGTCCACCCAGAGGACAGTAGAACATAGAGCAGTGATAGCCCAGTGGTAACGGACGCGACTTACAAGTATGGTCGTGGGCTCGAACCCAGGCAAGCGCTTTACTTTGAGTAAATTATTTCATCACTGCTCTCAAAACACTAAAGTAAAAAAAAAACTGAGACATGTAACATCCATCAATCCACACTAGGCCTGCGTGGTGGATTACGGCCCATTCCCTCTCACAGAGAGGAGGCCTACACGCACAATGGACCAAATGGGAGTCTAAGTTCGGAAAAGAGGGTCCATCTATCCTATCCTTATGCTTATCACGCCTTTCGTTTGCAATTACTTCTTCACACTTTTTTTTATTATTCTACTTACTTATATATCTGTAATATTGAATAAGTCTAAAAACATTTTTATTACATACCTACTCTTAGTTTTTCTCCAAGACTATTTATGCTGATACCATTAATGATGAACTAAAAACCTATTATCGACGTCAACATTGCATCTTTCTTTACAATGATAACATTTCAAATAAGTGTTTAGATTTAAGAAGAAAAACAATATATGGTTAGAATAGTAACTTAAAATTCCAATATGGTTAAAATATAAATAGTCCAAAATTTTAAATGTATTACATTGTATGTCAGTTTAAAATGACCTTTATCACAAAGAAACCCTTGTTACCAAAACTTTTGTGTATTGGAATTTGATCTACAAGTATACTTCAATAGAAACATTGTTCATTTATAATTACAATGCAATTATTCATTTCACAAAAGGAGTTCTTACCTTACTCTTACTCATAGAAATACGGTTAAGAGGCAGACGAAAAGATCTGTTCTTGCTGATTGTATGATATAAAGTTGTAGCAATGTGTAACTAAAGTTACAATGTTATTCATATTGGGGGTCGATATGAGGTTAATGAAAGGGGATAATTAAATTTCATAGAATCGAGCATTATAAGGGATGTCGGAAAAGCAGACTATTTTAGGGACCGTGATGAAATAAAACTATACATAATCACTATCACCACACAACAAAAATATCTAGTATTTTTTTTACTTCGTGTACTATTTGTTTTGCTGACTGTACACTACCTACTCGAAGCGGGGCGCGGGATATTGAGAAGCAGTATAACGAAAAAAAAAGGTAGGTAGGTATCGGCATATCAATCTACCTACCGCTTTCAGGTTCAAATTCGAAGCGAATTAAAGCGTCAATCCAAAAAAAAATATTGACCGTCTTCTAAGCATGGACCATTGACAATCGTAGGTAATAAGATTGCAGACGCGTGCTTTGTACAAAATTCGCACGTCATTATGTTTATCTCTATAGGTTACACATTTGTTCATTGCGTAGCGGAGACAAATGTCAATCAATATTCGATATAATAGGTATGTTATTTATTTATGAACGCTTCGCATCTAAGAAGAAATCGTACCGAACGAACGTGCGTATGCCGCCTGGCCGCCTCCGCCCGCTTCCACCTCAACCATTGTTTTTGTGTTTTATTCATTTAAATACATATGCGTGCATTAAAATGACACAAATTTACAATGTCGATTATTCATGCATTTTTGATATTGAATATGTGAACTCTAATGATTGTAATATTTTTTTGAAGCGTTTGTAGCTTGGTAAAACAAAATAAATTAAAATCTTAAAATTCCGTGCTCTAATTTGGCACAAATTTATTTAATAGGCATATGTAAGTGATCTAAGAAAGGAAATAGTTATTTCATAAATTGTAATTTTTTTTTGCACTATTTTTTACATAATGACTGTATGTCAGTTTGCACTGGGCAAATATGACACAAATTGGGTTTGCACACTCCACAAGCTATCCTAGATAAGATACCATAATTATTTTAAACTTTAATTTTTTTTTGCCTGTTTTAAGCAGAATAAAAAGAATCAACCACAAAACATCGAATTACTGTAAATGCAAATAACAGATGTGACACAAAAAGCAAAAATAAGCTACATAGGTACGACTGTATCCACAGGCAAAAAATAAGCAACTTTAGAATTTTTTAAACTTATGGCATCAAAATAAGCCAGCGCTATCGGTCTAACGGTACTGATTGATAACTTATTGTGTATTTCAGCGTTCGTCACAAATCAGGGAACGCCACTAATTGACCTCAAAATAGCATTCTCTGTATGATGCTAATGATGTGTTACTAAACTGCTGAGTTTGTCAAGGTAAACGTATTCTCGAACAACTTTCAGACCACCGCCATTGACCACATCGATCCCAGAGTGCTGTGTGAATTGAACCAGGGTTTTGTCCAAGTTCATCCGGAGACCGATCCGTGCAGAGGAATCAGCTAGGCCATCCAGCATCTGCTGCAAATCTTGCAGCGACTCTGCCATTATGACGATGTCATCCGCAAATCTCAAGTGTGAGATGTACTCGCCGTTTATATTAATGCTGCGTCCTTCCCAGCCCAGCGTCTTAAACATATCCTCCACCGCGTTGCTAAACAATTTCGGGGAAATTACGCCCCCTTGTCTAACCCATCAACGACACAGTGAGATATGCCTAGTTTGCCGGTCGGCCGGTCCTAACTTTGGACAGTAATTGTAGCGTTTTCATAAAGCCATCTCGGCACTTGGATGTATCGCCAGTCAACTTGGCATTGCTGCACAGACTCTAAAATAGACCGGATTTCGATGGAGTCAAAAGCCTTCTCATAGATATTAGAATTATTATTTAAGTCAATAGAATCTGTAATATATTGTGTGTGACACAAGAGTCACTGCCAACAAACTGTTTTAGAGTTTCGCAAAATGTATGAATGTAAATAGTGTAACCAGATTTGAATAAATGAATTAAATATACCTCATAGTCATCGCAGGCCATTTGGTCAAACAGCTCCTCGGCATTCAGACACTTTCTCAGCAGTTCGCAGCATTGCTCCAGTTTAGTGTAGCAGAACAAACAAGTGATCTTCGGTCTACTGTCTTCAGCTTCAAACTGCAATAGAAAATTCTCTTACACTATTTTGTATTTACAAGGCAGATGTGAGCGGAAACGCCGGTTTAAATTAACACATTTCTTCAGAGCACAAGCCATTAAGGTTACACTAGTCGACGGCACGAACTATTTTGTGCGCGGGGTTAAAATGCAACCGACAACACGTGCGGAAGAGATAGATACTGTGATGAGCAGTAAGAAGCTAGTTCGCGTACGAATACACATTTCTGCAAATTTGTAGCGAAATGGATGATGATTTAGGACGAAACCGAACGCGATAAATTTTATAAACAGACCTTTGGGAGTCTGGATATCATGGAAAAACGACTAAACGTATCTGTTCAAAATAAAATTATTTGCATTGTTGAACTATTAATCTATCCCTGTATGGTGACCGTTTTGCAATTTTCCGTCTTCTTATGGTATTTATTTGCGCCCTAAAATGCGTTAAAATTAGTGTCGAAATGTGGAACTTTCGACGCTCATAACTTTCAAATATATTTTATTTTTACTTTTTTGTTTCCATACAGGGCTAGATAATGATAAGACAAATTGATATGATTTTTTATTTTAAATGTACATCGTCAAACAGTGGAGTAATCGCCAGACTACGTTTGTATGGAAGAATGATCGACTAGTGTAACCTTAAATAACTGTTGTTAAAGTGTGCATTACAGCAGCCTCTTAACTGCATCACCCTAGAAGGATATAAAACAGCCAACCAAGGTTAAATGTAAGTAATTTGCCATCCAAAATTTGAACAACAACAACTGAACAACCCCAGCTGGAAAACAACCTTTCTTTCATTCAGTTATTAAGTTCTATTTCATGCTTTGTTTAATAACACCAAAAATCCTTAGAATTTTCTGAGAACTGAATAATTTGTCTCTCAAATGATTTACCACAGTCATTATCAAATTAATTGGATTAAATTTATACTTTGAAGAAGATTAGGAGAAAAAGGTACGATTCTTGTGACATTGAGAGTAGTATAAACTTGGGATACTTAATAACCTTGGAGACAATAGAATAGAATAGAATATACTTTACAATCTAATAACAACAACAACATTCAACCTTTTTTTTTACCATCTATTAATTATGGTACTATAGAGCTTGTCAGATGATGCTACCGCAAGATGATCATAGGAACTAACCAAAAAATATAGCATCATCACATTCGGGTATGTTTATTTAATACGTAGTCATTATACTATAGTCCCCGGCATGTAACTTGGCAAGGTTTTGGCATAGTGGTATAAGGGTAAGTTCGCACATAGTGCATGAACTGACCAACCTCCATATACAGCAAACGGAACGTGGATGTGATACGATTGGTCAGTCGATCTTTGTGTCAATTGACCAACTGATTGCATGCTCGGGACGGTGCTAAACATTCCCCGCGTCCCGCTTGGTAACCAAGTTATGTGCTGTGAACAATACACTAAACGATGTCTAGCTTCTGTACGTGGCCTTGCCCACATGTAAGTATAATCAATCAGTATAAAAAATCATCTTATGACCATGAGACCATAAGTTGGATAACCGATACTCATATTAAGATATTTTAATTCCGGCAGATCTTTGTTCTTCTTTCTTTTTCGTTTCAATGGTACGAGGCCACCTACAGGGCCCAATAAAGGTTGATCAAATCAACCGTTTTTGGGCCCCGTAGGTGGCCACGTTTATTGCAGCATCATAAATATCATCCAAGTGGTGCAAATGACTGGATAGTCTGGATAGTCCAGCAAGTGAGGCATAGTCTGAACAGGAGCACCACAATCGGTACCGGGCCCGGCAGATATATAGATACTTTACTGTAATCACATAAAAATAGCTCCACAACTGTTTTCTAAGCAGTTATTTCTATGGGTACAATGATGATGATTGCTGAAGGCAATATCTATGTCTGGTAAACTTTGAATAGACTCATAGAGCTTAAAATAATAGTTAAATGTAAAAATCTTTTTAAAGCAGGCTTTTTATGGACTAAAGAGTATGAAATGTAATTTTACTTGACTATACATATCCAGTGCACAAACACAATGGTGCTATTTTGTTAAGATGAGGAGTTGCTAGCTTCATAAATCTGTATTATTTCAATGTTTACTTACAATGTTCACTACCTATGCTAAATTTCAACTTAATCAGAAGCCAGTGTTTGAAACATTGATAACTTGTTGCCTGACACACATACAAAAGAAAGGTACCTAATATAAAGCTTGTAAAAAGGAGAAAACTGTGGTCTTAATATTTGGTTTACTTGGTCAGCCCCTGTGATAAAAGTTGATAGATTGGTCAGTGGGTTGTCTTAGGTTTTAATTAAATTGTACTTAATTAAAATGTTAAATATCTACTTACTGGAAAATTAGTCAGCTTCTCATATATTTGCTGCAGGTTCTTGTTGACAACCGCATACAAGCGAACATTCTGCACCAAACATATCCTGCACATTGACAGTTTATCCATCTTCATTCTTAGTTTTTACTCAATATGAGCACCAATAAAAACTAATGTTAAAATAACTGGCTTTGCTTTTTATGTATTAAATATGCCTTCTTATTAACGCTTGTAAATGTTACACGAATATGGCACGCACCGTGCGCTAGATGATCCATACTCTGAAGAGATACATATAATTCACAAAAATGCTATCTAAAATTTAATATGTTAACTTGAAATTAAAGAGGTTTGTTGATTTTTCACCTCCTTTCGGATTCATGACTTACTTTCATCAACTTTCATGAAACTTGACACTTGTCAACTTGATTGAAGTCTTGAACTGAGTGACACTGACAGAACATATAACATATACCATAAAGCTTTTAGGGCTTATTACACTACTCGATATTCAGGGCCCTAAATTTAAAATTAGGGTGGTGTAATAAATTTATGTGGTATGGTATGGGTGGGTGGTTCCCAAAATATCGACCTTATTGACTCGGAATGTTAGAGTGACCCGGTATTCAGGTCTGAATGATAGTCCCTAAATACCGTGTAGTGTAATAGTGCTAACACACGTTCGAATTTATAAGCCCTTGAACTTCGGTTCCTGTTCTGAGTAGGGATGCGATTTGAGATCAATTAATCGGCGAATCGAATTTAGGGCCGAAAATATCCATCGATCCAGTGAATCGATATTTCACCTTAGAAAATCGAGATTCAATTTTTCTGTGTTATTATGAACTAAAATATTATTTAAAATTAGTTGAATCATTGAATGTACTACACAAAAACGTATAAAGAATAGTACAGCTTGGCCAGAAAGAGTAGAAATAAATTGAGGTCGCCACTATCGTTTATATGGCATCATTTATACTATAACATAAATGAATTTGATACTTGAAGTATTTTTAAAGATAAATCAGAATGGGTAAAATCGTTAAATCGGATGCTATTTTTTTCTATTTTTCTAACTGTTAAATAAAAAGCCTAGGAGAGTAAAAACATCTTTATTATAGTAACAATATATTTTCTAATCACTATCTAAATATTCTACACCCGACTCTATGCTTGGCTTGGCTTGCTTGGTTGTTGCAAATTTGCCTTCGTTTTTATTGCCTTCGTTTATTTTGCGTCGAACAGTGCTTTCTGAGTTTCCTGTAATCAAAATAAAACATTAATGTAGAATGATGTGCGTGACTATCAAAAATTGCAGTCGCTCTATACAAAGTCACTGTGTCAAAGAACTTTCCCTATGTAAACATAACCTCTAAAATTAAATTAAATCCTAAAAAACTTCGATGATGTGGTATATTTTAAAGACCAAACCGACTTTAACTGTAACTTAGATCATGAACTATGAATGGGATGTTGAGGCCGAAAAATGCCCGAAAATGGCGAAAGCGGCGGAGCGGTCGGGCGAATTCGCGCGCTATCACCGCGCGCCACTAAAACGCCGTTATCTCGAAAGTTTTGTATGCGAGCTATACATGAAACTTATGTTGTTGTAATGTCAATAAACTAAGCTATCAGATTTTAAATGGATTTTCATATTTGGAATTGTTTTGTATTTGTTAAAAATGTGTATAGTCAGCGGAAGGGAATTTTTCCCAGTTTCGTGTACAAATGTAGTTAGAAATGAAAAAATAAAACCATTATTTCAATAAGTTTTTATTTTATTTACAAAAGTACACCCTATTTTACAAAAGTCAATCATTAGATCACACCTCCCCATACATATTTTTCAAAACAAAAGCTTTACAAAATTACACCTCAGGTACTTGACCCGCCCCCCCGGTGGGTTCCCGCTTTGTCGATGCGGGGGGGCTCAGTAACCGTGGCTTGGTCACCCACGGTGAAGCGAAGAGGAACCCGAGGAGGGGCCGCTCGTCAGGGCTTTTGCCGATTAAGCCGACGACGTAGCGGCCAACATGTAGGTTGCGGTGCTGCCTGGGCAACATCGCAACTGAGGCGGGCCGTGATGTTGTATGGGGTCTCCCAAACCCATACGATATCACGGCTGAGGGTTGGAGGCCGCGGCGGGAGAGGAGTGCCGGTATTGCGGTGCGCCGCTCTCCCTACCTTCCGCGGCCTGGACGGGGTCGCCACCGTCTGATGGCGGACGCGGTGGGGCCGCAGGAGAAGAGGAGTGTCGGTAAAGCGTTGGCCGCTCTCCCTATCCCCTGCGGCCGAAACATGGTAGGTGGCGGGGCCATTGACCTTGACCCGTCACAAGGGGACCAAGGGTGCCATACACGGGGTCGTCTGGCACCCATGTACTGGTTTGGTCCCTGGGGTGGTCACGGCGCAGTGTGTTCTGGTGCGCCGGTGATGGGGGGGTAATCCCCAGAGGAGGGTCCGGTGACGGACAGCCGCGGCGGGTTCGCGGTGAGTGCTAACGCGTACCCGTGTTCCCGCCATAAGCGGCACAGGAGGACACCGTGGAGTTTTAGTGGGTTAGAGTCCCACATAACTGCACTATCTCCCCGTGGTAGTGCAGTATGCATGAGCATTTCTCCACGCAAAAAAAAAAAAAAAAAAAAAAAAAAAAAAAAAAAAAAAAAAAAGGTACTTGACCCGGCCGCCGACAAAAAAAATGGGTATGTTTACAATACAGTGCCGGGAATTCTGTGAGTCGCATGGCTTGGAATAGTATCCTATTACATAGTTTGGTACATAGTCTTATCGCAGACAAAGGCTTAGGTGTTAGAATTGTTTGGTTTACGAACAATGAGTCACAATGCAAACCCTTGAAAATGACCGCTAAAAAAGACCCTTTCGTAATTTGGACACAGAGCAACTACTATTGTATTTCTTTGAAATATTATTTCACAGTGTACATGATGATGATATTTACTAATGAAAATACACAAATCAAAGGCATGTTGCCTAAGAAAAACATTACAAAAAACAATCAGCAAGATGATCAATTTTACGAAAAAACACATACAAAGATCTACGTTAAAATGGATGCGACACGCAGTACTGTGCGCACCTGAACTCGAACTGTGCGTACTTGCACTCATGACTCGAAATGACTAAATTAAAACTGAACAATGAGACATCGGCGGATGGCGGCGAAGAATGCGGGGAAGCTGGTGGTGGCGCATCAGGCGACGCGCGCCCGCGCCCCCGCTCGCGCTCAGGCGAAGATGGCGGTGAAGCTGGTGGTGGCGTATCAGGCGAGGCGCGCCCGCGCCCGCGCTCAGGTGAAGATGGCGGTGAAGCTGGTGGTGGCGCATCAGGCGACGCGCGCCCGCGCCCCCTCCCGCGCTCTGGCGAAGGCATGCAAAAAAAAAAAGCAGAATCAAAATGCGCACAGAACCAGACAAACCAATAGGAAAAACCAGTCACCTAAAAACATGCCAGACAAATGCAGATGAAAGAGGGACTCAAAAGAAAAAAAAAATAATAATAATAAATAATAATAAATTATTATTATAATTCCATTTATTTATTTTATTTACATATCTTTACATTTTTAAATATTATTCTATAAAAAAATTAAATAAAAAAACATTTAAAAATACAAAAATAGTAGCCCACCGGTATCGGGAACAGGGTCCAAGCTACCGGTGGTCAGGGCTCCTGAGAGAGGAACCTCCTAACGATACGCGCCGTGTCCAGGAGAACCGCTTTCTGGATCAAGCCCTTGATCCAGCTGCCCAACGAGAGCCTCCTCAGATGTTCGTCGAGGCTCTTGGCTATTATGCCATTGGCCGTAACGACTATCGGCACAATGACTGCTGTATTCACATCCCACATGTCGACAACCTCGCGAGCCAGATCAAGATATTTGCTTTTCTTATCTCTCTCAGCCTTCACGAGGTTCTCGTCATGGGGAACCGCTATATCAACAATCATTGCGCGACGCTCTAGCCGGTCTATCACCACTATGTCAGGCTTATTGGCAACAATAGTCCTGTCAGTGATGATAGACCGATCCCAATACAACGTGACATTGCCATTTTCGAGAACTGGGTCGGGCTCATACTTATAGTAAGGCACTTCCGATTCAACAAGATTGTATTTCAGAGCAAGTTGCTGATGGATAATCCTGGCTACAAGGTTGTGTCTATGCAAATAGTCTCCGTTAGCTAGACTAGAACAACCGGAGATAATGTGACGGATGGATTCCCCCGGCCGGTGACATGCCCGACAGATGTCAACCGTGCCGTCTTTCACAATATATTTCCGGTAGTTGTTCGTCATCATAACTTCGTCCATAATCGCAAAGACAAAACCTTCGGTTTCCCCGAAAAGGTCACCAAATCGCAGCCAGGCCACGGACGCTAAAAGATCTACATCAGGCCCATGTAGGACCCGGTAGAAGCGTCCGTGAAGCTCCTTGCTCTGCCATACCTCCCTGCGGTCATTAGTATCTAATACTATAGGTTTGCGCCAGTTCTCGTTAGCCAAGGAGAGCGGGGTAAGGCCCTTATCCACCGCTACCACATCTCGATGCATACCCACGTCAGCTGCCTGGAAATATTCCCTAAGACTGCATACCTCACGGTTGTGCAGGGTCTTAGCATTTAAAAAGCCACGACCCCCGCACTTCCGAGGGATATACAGTCTCATAACCGATGACCGTGGGTGATGCATACGATTTGCGGTAAGCAATGTGCGGACTCTCCTATCCAGGGCGTCAAGTTCTGTCTGAGTCCATTTGAGTATGCCGAAAGAATACATCAAGACCGGCATGACCCAGCCGTTGAAGGCGCGCACCTTGTTCCCGCCTGATAAAAGACTATTTAGTACTTTTTTCAGGCGGCCAAAGAAGCGTTCCTTCAACGACTGTTTCACGTCAGTTACATTGATGCCTAATGCTTCCGACATACCCAAATACTTGTAAGTTTCGGTTGAGGAAAGGGATCGAAGGTGTATGGAATCCGAGAGTTGTATACCCACGGATTCCATAATCTCCCCACGCTTTACATGCATGACAGCACATTTGTCCACACCAAATTCCATCCTGATGGCGTCACTAAAGGTTTCTGTAACCTTCAGTAGCTTCATCAGTTGCAAGTTGTTGGGGGCAAAGAGCTTGAGATCATCCATGTAAAGGAGGTGAGATATGACCTGACCTCCTCTTCTCAACCGATAGCCCAGGCCCGAACCCTCCAGCAGTGTACTAAGAGGGTTCAGGGCTAAACAAAACCACAGTGGACTCAGACTATCGCCCTGAAATATTCCACGCTCGATCCTTATAGGTTCGCTGTCCTCTTGAATCTGTCGACATGCTGGATAGCGAAGGACCGTCCTCCACTGCCCCATACACGACAACAGGAAGGTGCGCAGAGTTGCATCAATTTTATACAACTCCAGCACCCTCATGAGCCATGTATGTGGCACTGAGTCATAGGCCTTCTTGTAGTCTATCCAACATGTCACCAGATCCTTTCGGGAACGGCGAACCTGCTGGCTAATAGCAATGTCTATAAGGAGCAGCTCCTTAGTACCGCGGGACCCGTTCCTACATCCATTCTGAGAAGCAGACATGATTGAATTCGTATCAATATGTTGATTAATTTTAGCTCTCAGAATGGATGTAAAAACTTTATAGACCGTCGGTAAACATGTTATCGGTCTATAATTTTTAGGTTCCGCAGTACTACCTGATTTGTGGAGCAGGTGGGTTATTCCTGTAGTTAGGAACTGGGGCAGCGATCCTGACTCTAAGGCAGACTGGAACTGAGTTGCCAAACGAGCGTGCGACCTTTGGAACCATTTTATCCAAAAGTTGTGCAGTCCGTCCGGCCCTGGCGATTTCCAGTTAGGCAACGGACGGACTGCACGAGCTACATCTTGGGGGCTGATGGTAATTGCCCCCATTTGTGGTATCGGATCGCACGCTTGTTCGACCTCCCGAGTCCAATCACCCTCGGTGTGACTGACAGGCACCGACCAGATATTGCGCCAGAACGAATACATGGCGTCATCATCTGGTAAGCGTGTATCAGTCACACCTTGGTTGGGTCGCTCCCAATCCCTATAAACCCACCTTTCGTTGTTCTGGAATGTACGATTCTGCATGTATCGCTCCACTCGCCGCTTGTACCGACGAATACGGTTTGCCCATGCATAGATCTTCTGCTTCAGGAAGTCGATACGCTCTGTGACGCGGGACAGATAATCTCGAGAACTGATATCAGTCCCCGAGAAAGCCCGCCTCACAAAGCGCATTACTCTAGGGCGAGTGTTGCCATCCCTGAAGCAGATAAGCTTGCCGATGAGTGCTCTAGCCTCACCGATACGACGCTCAATCCTGGACTGCCAGGCTGGTACAGCTGGTCGTGTAGTTCTGTCACTTTTTGGGAATTTGACGTTAGCTACACGACATGCCGCAGCAGCCGCACAGTACAGTATTGAGTCGGTATCGGCAAGGTCTTTGCTGCTATCAAAAACATTTGATAGCTGCGAGTCAAGAGCACACACCAGCGCCCTATTTTTCTTATGCATGGGCAGACGAGGTAGTCGAGGTCTAAGCTCAGGCGGTGTGGAACGATACTCGCTGAATGCACATTCCAAAGTGCTCCTTAAACGTACATTGCATTGGATACTCACAGATATAGCCCTGTCGTCGTCATCCTCACCATCATGATCGGGTCGCGGTGAAGCACTGGGTTGCAGTTGCACCGCGGCCGGTGATAAAGCAGGCGAGACACGGCTATTCCGTGATTCATTGCGCAGTCTATCAAGTACGGCATCATCCAACATACGGTTACGTTGGATGACCCGCACCTGATCCGACAGACGTTGGGCCGAAACGTTGACAGCTGGCTCAAGCACCTGAAACAGAGAGAGCATCCGACCACGGTACGCAGTCAGGTTAATTCCCCCCTCTGTAGCCCCAAAGTATGCGCGCATGACATTTTCGTTGATCGATTGCGTCCATCGCATGCGCTGCACACTTCCACCGGGAGCGGGGACCCTGTCAGAGGCCGATGGGCCTCGAGGTCCCAAGCTGTCCGGCGGCCGGCGTCCTCCCCGTCGACGCGCAGGTGGTGGTGGTGTCGTCGGCGGAGAGAAGTATTCGTCGCTCGAACTCGACGCAACTGCAGAGTCCGGGATCGCTTGACTCACGATTGTAGATGGTCCCGGCGGCTGCGAGGCGGAGCTTAGCGACGAACCCGAAGATGTTGGGCGTGTGTTCTTGTCACGGGCCTGGCTTCGTGTGAACATATTTTTATTGTTTCATCTTGTCAAATCATGTTGTTTTTTTTTGGTTTATGTTGTAACTATTGTAGTTAGGCATTATCTTTTTTTTTTGTCGTTGTTTTAGTGTGTTTAGTCATTTTTCTATTGTATGATTCTATATTAATATTGTAATAATTTAAATTGGAAAATTCAGGGAGAAAATTTTATGTGTCACACTTGACAGGTCAGGCCACAGATTCAGATTTATTATAATTATTATTACCTATTTTTTATATTTTTAAATGTTTTTTTTTGTAATTTATTTAATAAAAATATTTAAAAATGTAGTAAATAAGAAAAAAAAACAATAAAGGACATAATAATAAAAAAAAAACCTCAATTCCAAAAGTAGTACGAAAGCAAAAAAAAACGACCCACAACAAAAAAACAGTCTCCTAAAAATATAACAGGTACTAAAATCCATATGCCACATCCAGTGTTTCAACGTCACAGAAAAACGGTTTGTGACGTCACGATAAATCAGGTAGGTACTTTGGGGTCGGATGTTTTTGTTTTCTACTTAAATCAAAGTACCGGCGTTATCTCTTTAATTGGCGGTTTCAGAGGCGTTACTAATTAGTGTAGGAATGAAAACAATTGCAGTTTGATAAGAAATTTGCAAAATCACAAAACAAAACATGCCGAGAAAAAAACGGTCAACGGCCGGCGCAGCGAAACAATGGAGGGCTATTTTCGTTGAAATACTTTTTTCTGATGGAATTTAGGTCAAACACACAATGCCGCTGGTAAAAACTGTTCATCACTTACCGTTCCATGGTATTTCCTAGCCACACACTCACTCACAATATAAATTTGGGAAAAAAATTGGCACCAAAATTGGGCAGCGTGCACGCTTAGTACAGTCCGGGCCGCGTACTGAATGCCGCGACTTTGAAAAATCTTCAAGAAGTGAATATCGGTGTTGCCGGATATTTGAATGAATTTCTGTCATCATTGTCTATGCCTGCGACAGAATAGAATCACTCCGCACGTGTAGGCATACCCTAGGCAAAAAATAACCACCGAAAAGAAAGCGCGGGAAAGTTATCTAAATTAGTGATGTTCACCGAAGTCGCGATAACAGAAAGTTCGCTAAATTAGTTATATCCACAACCCATTGCTGGACCGATTACGCTTATTCTTTTTTGTTGTTTGTTAATGTTCGGAGGATCTTATGAAAAAAAGTAAAAAAAAATAAAGATTTAAATGTAACTATAGGGAAATAGTAAGAGTAGGGAAATAGTATATTTCTATAGTCTTGTAGAAGGGCTTTAAGACCCGTATAGTACCATAGCTCTAAGCAGTATAGTTTTAGAAGAAAATAGCTTCTAAGTTAAAAAATCTACGAAATTTCTCTTCATCCCTCATTCTTCTTGGAGAATCTCATCAAGGGATATAGTTACATGTCATAGTTCCTTCAGGAATGAGGGAGGTTTTGTTGGTTTATAGGCTAAATCTGTAATGAAAATTACTGCAGATAAAAAACTAATTCAAGCGATTTCGGGGTCCTCAATAAAGTAAAGTTGTGTGGTACGATAGTACGCATGCGCGTAGACCGAATCGTAGCCATTAACATGTAATTCATTTACTCCACGCAACTTTGTTGAAACATTGCAAATAGTCATGAAGAATCAAGTCTTTTATTTCCTAATGAAGCCTTCACCTATCAACACATAGCAGCCATCAATCCCCAGACTCCAGGATTCTTGAAGAAACTGAAATATAGATACAGGGTGTCAACGCGATTGAGCAGGAGCCTTACAACCTCCAGATACCTACCTCAAGCGAGCACGTCCGGCTGGTACAGTTGATTTAGGTGCTTTTATACTACACGGCATTCAGGGCCCTGAATACCGTGTTCCTGAATGCTACTGTGGCTATTTTGGGGACCCTAACGGGAGTTACAGTTATTAAACCACCCCAAATTACAATTTAGGGCCTTGAATATAAGCCCTTTAGGGCCAATTTTTCAGTAGTCTGATACACTTGACAAACTTCGATTAAATTTTTTGATTATGTTTATTTGAACCTTTAGAATTTTATTGGTCAAGTCGATAAGATTATATCGGCCAAATGGGCGCCGTCACAATTGATTGCCATACGGGCTCGTTTTATGGTTTTATCTGAGTTTAGGGTGAGAACTTTTTGTTTCAGCCAGTCTGACACCTTGTTAAAACCGTTCTGTGCCAACGTGAAGGTATCTTCCCAATTATCAGCAGAAAATAGTAATGCTGAATCGTCAGCGACGGCGATAATGATACCTTGTTTCAGCTTCATCTCACAGAGGTCATTTAGGTACATTAAGAAAAGTGTAGGTCCCAGCACTGAACCCTGCGGGACACCAAAAGACACACAACGTACACAATCCATTAACGAAAATGTGATGTGTCCGGATGCTCTCTTTGTTTCAGGTGCTTGAGCCAGCCGTCAACGTTTCGGATCAGGTGGTGGGTCATCCTGCGTAATCATATGTTGGATGATACTGTACTTGATCGCCTCCGAACGGAAATGGGTAACCGTGTCACTGCCCCATCGTCGCAGGCTGTGGTGCCACCACAGTCCAACCACCGTTGACGAGGAGAGTAGTGACAGGGTTACAAACGTAAGTACCCAGTGCAATGAGGAATTGAGAAGCGATTTGGAGTGTGCTATTCGGGAATATCGCTACATGTCACCCGAACTTAGGCCACGATTACCTCGTTTGCCCATGCACAACAAAAATAGGGCGCTGGTGGCTGTTCTGGATTCGCAGTTGCAGTTGTCAAACTATTTTGATGGCTGCGAAGACCTCACTGATACACATTCGATCATGTACTGCGCGGCAGTAGCGGCATGTCGTGGAGCCCACGTCAAATTTGCAGATGACAGAGCTACACGACCAAAACCAGCCGTATCGGCTTGGCTGTGCAGGATCGAACGTCGTATTGGTGGGGCCAGAGCACTCATCGGCAAACTAATTTGTTTCAGGGAGGGCAATAATCGCCCAAGAGTGCTGCGCTTTGTGAGACGGGCGTTTTCGGGGACTGATGTCAGCCCCCGAGACTGTATATCCCATGTCTCGCATCGACTTCCTGAAACAAAAAGCGTTTGCATGGGCAAACCGTATTCGTAGGTACAGGCGGAGAGTGGAGCGATACACCCAGAATCGTACATTCCAAAGTAATGAAAGGTGGGTTTATCGGGTTTGGGAGCGACCCGACCAAGGTGTGACTGATACGCGCCTGCCTGATGATGACGCTATGTGTTCATTCTGGCGCAGCATCTGGTCGGTGCCTTTCTGGACGAGGTCGGGAGGTCGAACGAGCGTGCGATCCACGATCACGATCAGTCCCCAAGATGAAAGCCCGTGCAGTCCGTCCGTTGCCGTCCGTTGGAAATCTCTAGGGCCGGATGGGCTGCACAACTTCCGGATCAAGTGGCAAAGTGAAAGATAAGCAAATCAAGTATCTTGACTTGGCTCGCGTGGTTGTCGACATGTGGGATGTGGACACAGCGATCATTGTACCGATAGTCATGTCAGCCAATGGCTTAATAGCCACGAGCCTCGACCAACACCTTAAGAGGCTCTCGTTAAGCGGCAGGATCAAGGGCCTGATCCAGAAAGCAGTATTGCTGGACACGGCTCGTATTGTTAGGAGGTTCCACTCTCTGGAGCCCTGACCGCCGGTAGCTTGGACCCTGTTCCCGACCTTTGTTCGCCGGTGGGCCTCTATTTTCTATATTTTTAAATGTTTTTTTTTATTTTGTACGTTTTATAAAAATATTTGAAAATGTAGACAATAAGAAAAGAAATTGAATATAGGGAATAATAATAATAAAATGTATTTAAAAAGGCATTATATCCCAATTTTTTTAAATGTTACAAATCATATATTTTAAAATCATTAAAATAACACTATTTTTTTAAACAAGCTTTTTTAGTTTACCATGCTTTGTCATCTAAACCAAACGTGTATGCAAAATTTCAACTAAATTGGTTGAGGATAACTGCTTTAAAATTCAGTTGCAAGATTTGACCGGAACACACTTACATACATCCATACATAGTTACATACATTGCAAGTTAATAAAAAGCTTACAATACGCTTGAATTTACTAAAAAATAGCAGGCATAAAGTTGGATCAGTGAATAGAAATAAAATTAGTTTTTGATTAATAAAATATTATTATTATACTGTGTCTAGTTTTATTACTTTAGTGATACAAAGATACAAGACTTATCTTAAACATAATACTATTGTTAGCCTAATCGATAATAAACAAAAATTATGACACGATTTTGTCAAGATCTTTCTTTTAGCTCTCCTCTAAACTTGAGAAATTCCATATCAGAACTTATGCGTCTCAGGTCGAGAGTTACATACCGTTCAACAAACACTGCGACGCCGCACGGTGGCCAATTTCAAGTATTTAGCGGTACGAAAATCATAATTCTCAAGTTGAGGGTAGATTAGAAAAATTACTTTAATCTGTTTAATACTGTCTACTACATAATACATATTGACAAAAAGTCATTAAGCCAATATTTTGTGTGTTATGATACGTCTAAGTTATCAGTTGAGCGAATAATTTAACTATCTATTTTTATTGTGATTTCTGCGTAAAGTTAGTTACATTGTGCTAAATAGTTATCGATTTGTAGGATTTGAAATGGTGCTTATTAAAGAAGGTATTTATAATCATATCGTGTAATGTTTTTAATAAAATTATCAAAGTTGTTATGTAAAATAAATATTTATTATGACATTGAATTTTCAACCACATTTTTAACTTTCGAAGCGTAGACATTTCAAGAAACATGTTAGAACACAAAAATGTTTGTGATAATAGCTGGAGTCAACATTTTTCTATCAGATTTGATTTTTCGCCGCATACCGGGTCCCTGAACATTTTATTTTTATTTTCCGGGAATGCCACTAATTTAACAAATCGTCATCTATTCAATTATCTCTTGGAAAGTCCCCTAATTAAACCTACAACTAAACTATAAGGACTAAACAATGAGGACAAGCTATTTAATTATATTCTAGAAGTGATTGGCATATATAGGACATGGACATAGACAACATAATAATTATGATGATTGAAGAGATCACAATTTCGAATAGCCACCGTGCGCCGTAGTCTGGTAAATAAATTTTTCATGACTTTGATGGGGTATATATCGCAAACGGTACGCTTGACAAAAATATGATGTAACAAACCCTACCATTTTAAAATACCTGTACACACGTCCACACATGGGTGGAGCGACAATTTATTTTTTGTTCATTACATCGGGCCCCCTAGACAGCGCCATATTCAATTTAATGTGACGTCACTTAGCCCATAACCAGCGGACAAACAAGACGCTTCCAACATTACCTCATTTGCCAAATTATAATAAGTAGTTTAGAAATTACGAGGGAACAGATGAACATATACACACATACTGGTCAAAAATATAACCATTACCACAGATAATATAATACTAGCATACAGATACCTCATCCCATACAAAGAAACCGTGCCGACGTAACTAGCGTTTTTCGACTGCTTAATCTGGCAATTTTTTGTACATCGAACGCATTCGGTTCTATTTCACGGTGATAGATAGATGGTGTTAGCAGCGACTTGCAAGTAAAAGGGTTTACTAGGTTCGTGAATATTTTTTTCTTAATATACAGTGAAGGTTTGTTTTCTAGTATTTATTTGCACGTCTTTACAGTTTTTTTTGCACCAAAATGTGTTATAATGCAAATTTTAACAATCGAGTGGAATGCCTCAGAAATTTAAAAATGCGCCATCTATTGGCATCAATTTTAAATGATCCGTCTAATAATCTTTGAAATGTGAATTATGAGCCCAATATTCCATAATTTTGTACTTAGGAGAGTTGATTAAACAAGAACATACAATTTTTGTGTTCCATTCCAGAAAATGTTAATTTTACACACATTCAATAACAGATTGAGGTGCATATCGCGCCATCTAGTGAGATTTATTTGAACCAAATTTTCTTTCTTAGCAATGAGACCCCGTGCTATTACGCTTCACCATAGTTGGGTAACAATTATTGCTTCTCCTTCTTGTGGACCTTAAGGTGGCTATTTAACGTACTGGCCTGTCTGAAACGCTTGGGACATAGATCACATTGATAATGTTTTTCATCACTGTGTATAAGCATGTGATTTCTCAAATTAGCTTTTTTAATAAAACCACGCTGACATATTTCACATTTGTTAGGTTTTTCACCTGTGTGTGTCATTCTATGTGTTGTTAAACCATACTTAAAACTAAAACTACGCTGACATACATCGCACTTGTAAGGTTTTTCACCAGTATGTACACGATAATGTATTTGTAGACTATATTTCATGGTAAATCCACGTTGACAAATTTCACACACGTAAGGTTTTTCACCAGAGTGTATACGATAATGTTTTCGTAAATTAGACTTTAAGATAAATACACGTTCACAAATATCACATTTGTAAGGTTTTTCACCCATGTGTGTTAATATATGATGTTTTAAAATCAGTTTTGTTCTAAAACTACTCTGACATAATTCGCACTTGAAAGGTTTTTCACCAGTGTGTATACGATAATGTTCTTCAAAATTAGCCTTAGTGGTAAATCCACGTGGACAAATATCACATATGTAAGGTTTTACAGAGGTGTGAGTAAGAACGTGAAGTTTTAAATGTGTAACTTGTCGAAAACTTCTTTGACATTGTTCACATTGGTAAGGCTTCTCGCCAGTGTGTACCAGAATATGACTATTTAAGCTTTTCTTTACCCGAAAACCACGCTGACAAATATCACATTTGTATGGTTTTTCACCAGTGTGACATCGCGTATGCCTAATCAAAAGGTGTTTGAAACTAAAACTATACTGACAAATATCGCACTTGAATGGCTTTTCACCAGTGTCTTTACGTAAATTATTTTTTTGCATAGGTTCTTTAAATTTAAAATCAGTTTTGGACGTCTGATTTTGCGTAACTTCTGAATCTTCTAGTTGAGTTTTCTTTTGCTGGGCTGTAATCGTATCTTCAATGTTTGTTCTTCGTACTTCTAGTGTTGGATTTTTCGCGACGTTTGCCCCTGCAATTATAAACAGTAAGTACAGCACACAGTACCGCTTATGCGATGGTAGGTTAGGGATATACTTCTATACTCTGGACCAAAATAAATCCTGATCCACGACTTGCTAATACAATTAAGTCGAATATCGTAATTGGAGTTCGAAGTTGTATTTTCCTGGCACGGACTTAGATTATGTAAAGTAACAGAGAGAGCTTACGGAACACGAGAGCGGTGCCGCGCTATTTAAAAGTGTGCGTGACAGCGAGGAGCGGCACTGTAGTGACACGCACATCTGTGTGCGTATAAGGATGCCAGATGTTGGGATAAAACTCCCACATTTTTTTCGATTGTTCTCAAAAATATTAATGTTACAAATTGTTACTTACTTAAGTAGTATTTTTTAACATTAAAAGTTGATAAAGACAGTTTTTAAAGAATTGATAAGCGATATCATACATGTTGAATAATTACGCGAGGAACTTGAAAATATATTTTTTTGTTTGTTGAGATATTTTAATGATGTTGGTGTCAAATGAAAGATTTTGGCCTAGAACCGTTTTATCCGTTTGAATCATCTAAATCGGTTCACGCGTTTACGAGATAATACAAGGGCACATAATCTAAGGGCACCGAACTTTAATTCAATATTGCTGACTCTCGCTATACGGTACCGTCTTGGATCCCGCAATAAAATTAATCAGAAAAGAAAAATGGAGAAGTAGGAAAAAAATTAAATACAAATTCATTCTCCGGGACTTCGTCGAGCTTAATTGCGTCGGCCCTTTTCTGGTGGTTGATTCTGGCTTTCAGGAGTTGCAGTGGTGTGGGAATAGTGCGGTGGGTTTATACGGTACCGTGTCCATGACATCAGCATCCTAATTGCGTAACTGCTTTGATAACTCGAAGCAGCGCGCTCCCTTTTATTTTGACAACTCAACAGTATGTATTGCGTGTTTTACGCTATCGAGTAGACATATTTATGAATATATGAAGCAATTAATGCAAGTAAAGCACGCGTGCGCGCATACTAGGAAATTAAGGTTCTGATTTAAAACTATTTAATGCAAGATGTTTTTAGGATTCCGTACTTCAACAGGTAAAAAAAGGAACCCTTAAAAGATCACTCTCTTGTCCATCTGTTTGTCCGTGTGTCACCACCGATTTTCTTAGGAACGGGTGGACCTAGCAAGTTGAAATTTATACCAGATACTGAGGTCCTTAGTCCCTATTATTCGTATAAAAAACACGATAAAAAGATATGGGCAAAGGGAAATGCCCACCGGCCATAGACACTTTGGCCCGGGGTGCCCACAAATAAAAGCATACGGATATGATATGGTTCAGAAAAAAGTCCGGATTGTTAAGATATTAAATGATAATTTTTTTAACTGTAATACAAACCTATAATAACAAAGTCGTCGGAGTCCATTTAGAAAGCTTATTCGTTGGTGAGATAACAAATCCGCAAGAAAACAAACAAAATAATACAAATGCAAACGAAGTCGAATTTTGTATTACCAACCTGACTTAGAGTAAAAATGTTCTGTGCCTGTGACAGACAGCCGCCATGCTGTCATAATGTCAGATTCGAAGTTGCCACTTATCAGACATAAAAATCTATTATTATATATATTTTTGTTCGAATTATAATTCAACACGAATTAACGAACGAATTAATTAAAGCGCCTCAAAGATTATTATTTTTTTTCTTTTAGTTTTTCGAATTCTTTAATAATGTATTTTGAAGAACAGATAAAAATTACAGTTAATTTGTATAGTAGCATTTTTGTTATGTTCCAAAAAAAACACTACAGAGCGAAAAATTACTTTCTGTACCGAAATCGGCGAACAAAAACGAAAAAAAAAAATGGTATCAAAGACACCGACTTCGTCATTGTTTTGAAAGTCGATCATTTTTTTTTTTGTTAAACAGTTTTTTTTATATATTCACAGGTTTGGACGTACCATTTTGCGTTGTCGGGATTACTTGCGAGCCTGCTAGTTGAGTTTTCTTCTGCTGGGCTGGAATGTTTTGTTCTTCAAGAATGGCTTTTCGTTCATCTACTGTCGGTTTCTTCACGACGGACGCTCCTGCGATAAACGAGTAATATATGCCATGATTATACTTGATTTAAGACCTAATCTAGTTTCATTTCATATATCAAAACATTGTCATGGCGGCCCATTGGGTAAGACCTCGCCTCTCGTGTCGGTCAATTTATACGAGGGCTGCACTAAAAGTATCGGGAATGGAATATTTCCACTGTTCCTGTCATATTAAAATCTTTTTAATTGAAAACTCCTTGGTTTTAAAAATCGAATACCATTTATTTATTTAAAAAAAGATTCTCGGTCTTGTCACAAGGTTTTGTCAAACTTGTTTAGTCGTTGAGAAAATGGAATTGACTCGAGAAAATTCATGAGCGATGATTTATTATGACTTTCGAAGTGGTTTAACACAAAAACAGTGAGTTGACCGGATGATTTCTGCATTTGGTGATGAAGCCCCATCCAAAACCACAATTTATACCGCCGTACAGCCCCGTCCTAAGCCCTAATGATTTCTATACTTTCCCTAAAATAAAGAATAAATTGCGTGGTCAGAGATTTTCATCACCTGAAGAAGCTGTGGACGCCTACAAAACGGCCATTTTGGAGACCCCAACTTCCGAATGGAATGGTTGCTTTAATGATTGGTTCCATCGTATGGAAAAATGTGTCAAATTTCGCGGAGAATACTCGAAAAGCAATAAATACATTTTTACCCGACTGCCGAAGGAGGGTAATGTGTTTATCAGTCTATGTATGTATGTATGTATGTATGTATGTATGTATGTATGTATGTATGTTTGTTCCTATATGGCGTTCCAGAGACCAAACGCGTTGACCGATTTTGATGATTCATACGTCAATCGATTCGTCTTAACCTTGCGAGTGTCATAGGCTACATTAAAATTGGAAAATAGAAAAATGGCGGCTTTTGGGCGCCATATTGTGGGGGGGCAATTTTATTTTTTCTTCCAAACCCATCGTGTGGGGTATCAAAATAAAGGGTTTTTAGAGGCGATTTCAAAAATATATAACACTTATATATTTAAATGTACCTAATTCGAAAAAAATGTTAACTAAAAAGTTATAAATAAAAAAGTTAATTAAAAAAATCAAAATACCCGACTGCTTAAAAAGCGAACTAAAAAGACGTAAACAAGAAGAAAATCATGCTGTGCAGTCGGAGGAAACATCTGGTTTTGGTCAGCCAGCTCGCGAATATGTATCCTCCGACTGCACAGCATGATTTTCTTCTTGTTTACGTCTTTTTAGTTCGCTTTTTAAGCAGTCGGGTATTTTGATTTTTTTAATTAACTTTTTTTAAATAGTAATGTTGTGTCACTTCCTTGATTCCCGAAATTTTCAGTGCCGCCCTCGTATGTACTATCAGGTTGTGAAGTGCAGTCACAACGCCACGAAATTATACAATATCTAACCAGTTGCACTTACGTCTTTCTACTATAAACTTATTGAACCAATGAGAACGCGACATAGCCGCAACGTCATACTATTTATTAAAATCACAAAACATGTGGGTGGTGGTGTTTCAAATTCATCCTCATCTTTAGATATGATAAAATAAAACAAACGTTTACCAAAACTTTATAACGTTGTGGGTAGATTTCAAACACAATATCCACACGTTTTGACGCCAACATCGATCCCACTTACTCCCGTGTACCGTATACTGCTATTCATCAAGAATCAGAAAGAGCGCGGTAGCTAATCATTTACCTTTGAGTTAGTTTGATTAGAATGGCATGTTTAATTTCAAAGCCAAGCATAAGCGTCCATCTGGCCTAGCGGTTAACACTGCTAGATAAACGACAACACGATTATGTAAAATTTATCTACCTTTAAAATAAAAAATGTTCTAAATCTTGGTAAGAGTATCACAAAATTGACACCTAAACTCACAAAACACCTAGACTCACTAGGGTTGCTACTATATTGATTCTAAATAAAAAAAATCGGCCAAGTGCGAGTCGGACTCGCGCACGAAGGGTTCCGTACCACTATCGCAAAAAACGGCATAAAAATCACGTTTGTTGTATGGGAGCCCCACTTAAATATTTATTTTATTCTGTTTTTAGTATTTGATGTTATAGCGGCAACAGAAATACATCATCTGTGAAAATTTCAACAGTGTAGCTATCACGGTTCATGGATACAGCCTGTCGATTGCCGATTTCCAGCCTCCTGAACAAGCCGGTTTCCGAAAAGGCTTTAGCACCGTAGACCACATACATACGCTGCAGCAGGCCATACAGAAGACCGAAGAGTATAACCTGCCTCTTTGTTTAGCGTTTGTGGAATACGAGAAAGCCTTCGATTCGATCGAGACTTGGGCTGTACTGCAGTCTCTCCAATTGTGCCAAATCGACTACCGGTGCATCGAGGTGCTGAAGTGTTTGTAACAAAACGCCATCATGTCAGTCCGATGGCCTCAGTAAACCTTCCGAAAGAGTGGGTCTAAAACTGAACATGGACAACACCAAGGTGATGTTGAATGCCCATGTTTCGCACCCATTCCTATTAAAGTCGAAGACTCTACACTCGAAGGACGATTATGTCTACCTGGGACAAACGGTCCAGTTAGGTAGGTCCAACATCGAGAAAAAGATCAGCCATCGAATCCGAATCGGCTGGCCAGCGCAGCGTTCGGAAAGTTGCGCAGCACAGTGTCTCAAGACGAAAGTTTATGACCAGTGTGTATTGCCAGTGGAACAGAGACGTCATCGCTCACAATGGGCCTCATCAGAAGGCTTAAAGTCACCCAAAGGGCTATGGAGAGGGCTATGCTCGGAGTTTCCTTGCGTGATCGAATCAGAAATGAAGACATCCGCAAGAGAACCAAGGTTACTGACATAGCCCGAAGAATGTCCAAACTTAAGTGGAAGTGGGCAGGGCACATTGCTCGCAGAACTGATGGCCGTTGGGGCAGAAAAGTTCTAGAGTGGCGGCCGCGTACCGGCAGACGCAGCGTTGGAAGGCTTCCCTCTCTCTAGGTGGAGCGACGACCTGGTCAAGGCTGCGGTAGTCTGGTGGTTGCGAAACGCACAGGACCGATCAATGTGGCGACGCTTGGGGGAGGCCTATTCCAGCAGTGGACGTCTTTCGGCTGATATGATGATGATGATGATGTACTTTTCTTTATACTTTTGAAGAACCGGGTAGAACCGGGTGCATGCCCGTACTATCTTCTTAATTCAACCAATTTACACAAAACCTTAACAAATTATAACCCTAAATCAAGAAAGGAATTCATGAGGAAGGCCTCATGAATCACTCTATTTGTGAAAACAGCATGAAAATCTGATCAGGGGGCCTTTGTTTTTACCCGACTGCCGAAGGAGGGTAATGTGTTTATCAGTCTATGTATGTATGTATGTATATATGTATGTATGTATGTATTTTTGTTCCTATGTGGCGTTCTAGAGACCAAACGCGTGGGCCGATTTTGATGGTTCTTACGTCAATCGATTCGTCTTAACCCCGCGAGTGTCACTGGCTACATTAAAATTGTAAAATAGGAAAATGGCGGTTCTTGGGCGCCATATTGTGGGTGCCCATATATTTTTTTTCTTCCAAGCCTATCGTGTGGGGTATCAAAATAAAGGGTTTTAAGAGGTGATTTCAAAAATGTATAACACTTACATGTTTAAATGTACCTAATTCGAAAAAAATAACTAAAAAGTTATAAATAAAAAAAGTTAATTAAAAATATCAAAAAACCCGACTGATATGACGATACATATTCGCGAGCTGGCTGACCAAAACCAGATGTGTCCTCCGACTGCGCAGCATGATTTTCTCCTTGTTTACGTCTTTTTAGTTCGCTTTTCAAGCAGTCGGGTTTTTTGATATTTTTAATTAACTTTTTTATAATATGTCATGATGTAAACAATGAGAATAGTCGTTGGATGTAACAGTTTGTGAGTATAGATGTTTGTTACTCACCCAAAAATTATTAAACTAATATAGATGTTATAAGTACATCAGAATTACAAAAATATAAAGACTATAATTTAACCAGCTGCTGCCCGCGACAAAATAAAAATTGGTTTTAATATTTTTACGCGGAACCTTAATTCTTTTTCTATAAAGGTAGCATTAGTTACTGGTTACATAATTAAGAAAGCTTATTTTATATTTATTTTTTTATTTAGAAAAAGAATTTAGCATTCCGCACAAAAAAATAAAAACGATCATGTTGTTTTTTAGTTTCACGACTTTGACGCGGAAGATGTCGCAGGCAACAGCTACAAAATAAATCTAATTGAAAACTCACCAAGACTTAAATGTTTCTCTTGCTGGATATAATCATGATCACCAAAATTTTGAATTTCCACTTCTATCTTATCATCATCATGACGTTCCCCCTGTAAGTCAGCAGAACGTACACTGCCGCAACTGTCATCTTCAACTGACAGTTGGTCGTCGTCAGCACAGCTGTCAACTTGCAAGTCATCGAGTATACTGACGTGTTCTATAGCTGTTCTTGTAAGTCCGCCAAAGTATTCCAACTGACCTGGATATACTAAAGGAATTTCTGGCTGTAAGAAAATTGAGGACATGTTAGAGAATCAATCTACCTATAATGTGATTTTTAATTTCGTGGACTAAACTGACATTTGGGGGGTTGTCACTTTATCGTCCCATAAAAATAGTGTCGTACCCTAACTATCCTGAGTGATCGAAAGTTAATCGAAAATCGAAGTAGATCGAAAATGAAACTACCTCACGGCAAATAATTAAATTTGTTTTGAAACTAGCGGCCCTTATTTAGTTTCTACTCATTTATGTCAGACTTCATTTTATCGATCGCATTTATTTTATTGTTGATTTCATATTTAACACAATAAAAGTTCATGTACTATGTGTATGAATACTGTTATATTTAAATATATTACGTTTATATTCATAAAACATTTATTTACACCAATTAGTAAAAATAAATTGAGGAGTCATGTCACATCGATTCGATGAACCACTTATGATTGAGCCTTACCTACAACACTATGCTCCGCGCTTGCAACATTTTAAAAAAATAAGGTCATTGGCAGCTGTCAGTTTGGTCCACGAAATAAAAAATCACAGTATAGTCTATTTTCCAAGTATGTTGGGAAAAAGGCTGGCCTGGCCTATTGAGTTGGTGATATGGCAAATGGCAGCTGTATTAAACAGTTAGTTTTGGTAACAGGTTTTTTTTACGCCATCCTTATGTTTACGACATAGAACTCAAAATCGGTTGAACGAACTGCAAAAAGGGTTTGTAAAAATTTCTAATGTTATTTCAAATGGAGTATAGTTAGAAAGAGCAATAGTAATTTACGCGCGAATTAGTAAACAAAATTTTATTCTGTAAATAAGTGGTGCTTGTGAAGGCAAGCTTGGCGCCCCCTCGATCCTCGTGCCCTAGGCTATAGCACTGTTAGCTTGTAGTAAATCAGGTCAACTTAAGAAGATACTAAATACTAGTTTATGCAAGGGTCATTATAATAGGGGTTATTAAAACACGAGCGTATGTTTATCACATGAGGCGAAGCCGAATGTGATAATAATATTACGTGAGTGTTTTAATACCTTATTATATGCCGTTGCATAATTCTTTATCTTCACTCATACAGTTGAAATAAAACAAAAGTGGAAACGGAAAAAATATGTGGTATGGCGGGCAATTTAGATTCTAATTGCGCATGACTGCGCAGAGTGCGCATCCATAGACAACGACAATTCTCAATTAGCCCATATGCGCCAGAAAATTAAAAAGTAAAAGTGTGCTATAAAAATAAAAAAGTTATTTTATGATGCAGTTGTTTGAAACTCGTAGGAAAATGTTGAACTGTAATGGTTTTTTTTTTAATGTTACCTATCCACGAATATAAAGTACGTGTTTATACAGTATTTTTTTAATTCGTATTTGGAACATTACGTTGTGAGTGTAGATTAAACGCATTATCACTCATGTTTTGTAACAAGCCTCGAATTTTGCAACCATGGACAATGCAAATTGCTCACCATACTACAACCTACTATAGTATGTGGGAAATATCAGATCCCGATGGAATTTGTATTTTTTTTAATACTTAGCATTATTATTAAGTTATTGTTAGAACACATTTCAACAAAATCAGTAATATATTGTGACACGAGAGCCACTGCCGACAAACTGTTTTCAGTGGTGTCTCATTCTCATCCCATACAACGAAACCGTGCCGACGTACTGTACCGATAGATAGATCACCATATATATCCGTGGAACGGAACCGAACGCGATCGATGTACAAAAAATAATCAGTATAATCAGATGAAAAACGCTAGTTACGTCGGCACGGTTTCTTTGTATGGGATGAGGTATCTGAATGCTAGTATTGTATTATCTGTGCTGTTTTAAAGTTTAACAGAATTTATCTATCTAATACCTTTAAGGTTACACTAGTCGACGGCACGAACTATTTTGTGCGCGGGGTTAAAATGCATGCTATATCAACCGACAGCACGTGCGGAAGAGATAGATGCTGTGATGAGCAGTAAGAAGCTAGTTCGCGTACGAATACACGCTTCTGCAAATTTGTAGCGAAATGGATGATGATTTAGGACGAAACCGAACGCGATAAATTTTATAAACAGACCTTTGGGAGTCTGGATATCATGGAAAAACGACTAAACGTATCTGTTCAAAATAAAATTATTTGCATTGTTGAACTATTAATCTATCCCTGTATGGTGACCGTTTTGCAATTTTCCGTCTTCTTATGGTATTTATTTGCGCCCTAAAATGCGTTAAAATTAGTGTCGAAATGTGGAACTTTCGACGCTCATAACTTTCAAATATATTTTATTTTTACTTTTTTGTTTCCATACAGGGCTAGATAATGATAAGACAAATTGATATGATTTTTTATTTTAAATGTGATGTACATTTCAAACAGTGGAGTAATCGTTAGACTACGTTTGTATCGATGAATGATCGACTAGTGTAACCTTAAACAAGCAATTTTTGTATATTTGTCGCAGGGATATGATGAAAACAGGGAATTGATCAAATCTCTAAGCGATTTGATCAAATCACGGAGGATGTTAAAATAAATGGATAAGTCCAAGAGCGAGCGTAGCGAGCTCGGGAGCTTAGGGCACCCCGACACGGACAGGTTAGGTTCGAAGGGGATGACGGGAGCTGAAGTGAGCGAGCAAAGCGAGCGAACTCAGCTCCCGTCATCTCCTTCGTGTTAGGTTACTTTAGACCCTCTTAGGGAATTGACCAAATCCCTGTTTTTATCATGTCCCTGCGACATATACATAATCTGAATCTCGCATGCAGTGGGTTTCGGGGGCGATAAAACGATCTGGCTAGGTTTCATTTTTAGAAAATGTCGTTTTCTCTTTTTCACCCGAGCAGAGCTCGATCGCCCAGGTACCGAATGTAAATAGTGTAACCAGATTTGAATAAATGAACTAAATATACCTCATAGTCATCGCAGGCCATTTGATCAAACAGCTCTTCGGCATTCAGACACTTTCTCAGCAGTTCGCAGCATTGCTCCAGTTTAGTGTAGCAGAACAAACAAGTGATCGTCGGTCTACTGTCTTCAGTTTCAAACTGTAACAGAAAATTATCTTGCACTATTTTGTATTTACAAGGCAGTCGTGAGTGGAAACGCCTGGAGGAAATGCCTTAGATGGAATAACACGGATCTTGTTACTGATCTTTGATCTCCATGTATGACTAGATCTATGAATATCAGCATAGCAAAAGGACTACATATGTACGGATTGTAGCAGGTAGCGTTCTGTAGTTTCTGCCTGGGAAAAAGGCGTAAGTAAATAGCATTCAAGCCTGTCCTAACATAACATCAAAATCAATAAACACATTACCCTCCTTCGGCAGTCGGGTAAATAGTTTATTTCAAATAAATCTTATCTTAATATATATATTTCTTGTGTACGTGTGTATGTGACTGAACTCCTCCTAAACGACTGGACCGATTTTGATGAAATTTTTTGTGTGTGTTCGTGGAGATTTGAGAATGGTTAAGATTTACAAAAAAAAAAATGGAAAATTAGGGTAGGGTAGGTAGGGTAGGGTAGGTAGGGTAGGGTAGGTAGGGTAGGGTAGGTAGGGTAGGGTAGGTAGGGTAGGGTAGGTAGGGTAGGGTAGGTAGGGTAGGGTAGGTAGGGTAGGGTAGGTAGGGTAGGGTAGGTAGGGTAGGGTAGGTAGGGTAGGGTAGGTAGGGTAGGGTAGGTAGGGTAGGGTAGGTAGGGTAGGGTAGGTAGGGTAGGGTAGGTAGGGTAGGGTAGGTAGGGTAAGTAGGGTAGGTAGGGTAGGGTAGGGTAGGTAGGGTAGGGTAGGGTAGGTAGGGTAGGGTAGGGTAGGGTAGGTAGGGTAGGGTAGGGTAGGTAGGGTAGATGCATATTAGGTGTTTTTATGGAAAAACAAAGTTTGCCGGGTCAGCTAGTAGGTACTATAAGTTTTTAAGCTGTCATGGTCACTAACACTAACATTAACATTAGAAATGGGATATTTACCATGTTTACTGTTTTTTGCGAGTTCCCGATATTTCGAAAAAAAAAAGTTCGCGAGCGGACACTGAGTTTCGTGTGTCGGGAACAGAATCGAGTTGTGAGTGACAGTGGTAGCGGTACCGAGTGCAAAAAACGAACAAGAAAGAGGGTAGACCGATATGTCTCCTCATAAACACCCACCCGCAATGACTTTTCAGTTTATCCGTGATCATTGTGCTTGCAACAGCACCGAAATATCAGGAACTCGCAAATTTTTTTCTAATGTTAATGTTACTTATAGGTACTTTTGAATTGTCAAACAAATTATGAATCTAGTTGCACATTCGCAAGCGTCGGTAGGACTATATGGAGAAGTATATTCAAGAAACTCCACAGACACTCTTTTCCATCAGTTTTAATAACAATTATTTGGTTACATCATTCTTGTTGGAAAAATACATATGTAAGAACGATGTAAAAAGACGTGCACTTAAAAGCGTCTAGAATAAAACAAACAATTCAAAAATAAAATAAGTACGTAATTAAAAGCAGTCAAGTTATGACCAATCCCTACTGATGGCGACCGTTCACGAATATGACGCATGGATTGGCACCACTCAGCTCAACCATCATGAAGGGAACCGCAAGATCCAAAACATGTGTCACCATCAGAGAGACATTTTGAGAGAGAATGACACACTCAACTGCCAAGGCAACCACAAGTCAACGAACGACACATAGGACAGTGCATGGTAGTATAAAAACATGCATTGAATCTAGTTAATATTGGTATCTGAAAAAAAAAAAAATCTCCAGGTAGAAAAACAACCTTTCTTTCGGGCAGTTATCTAGTTCTATTTCATGCTTTGGTTAATAACACCAAAAATTCTTAGTGTTTTCTGAGAGGTGTCTCTCAAATGGTGCAGTCATACTCTAACCATTATATTATTTTGAAGAAGATTAGGAGAAAAAGGTATGATTCTTGTGACGTTGATAGTAGTTTAAACTTGGAATACTTATATAAATTGGACACAATCTAATATTATGGTACTATAGAGCTGGAGAGCAGTGGTGGCCCAATGGTATTAGCCGTGACTTACAAGTTGTAGGTTGTGGATTCGAGCCCAGGCAGGCGCTTTACTTTGTGCTTTGGTGTGAGTAATCTACGCCGATTATCGGTTTTGTAACCTCAGCCACAACAAAACGCCACCACCACTGCTCTCAAAACGGTGAAGGAAAACATCGTGAAGAAACCGGCATGTCCTAGAACCAAAAATTCGAAGACATGTGACATTCACCATCCCGCACTGTGCCCGCGTGGTGGATTACGGCCCATTCCCTCTTGCAGAGAGGAGGCCTGTGTCCCAGCATTAATAGGCTTTAATAGGAACATTAATAGGCTGGTGATGTGTGATAGAGCTGGTCAGATGATGCTACCGGAAGATGACCATAGGAACTAACTAAACAAGATGTGGCTGAACTAACTAAGCAAGTGTAAGCTGTAGTTACCTATAATTGAGTGTGCATAACATGATAACGTTTTCAATTTATATATTTTCTGTAAGTATTTGTTATGCCACTCGTTGCTGATCCTAAATAATAAATAATTCTTGAAAAAAACAAAAAAAAAAAATATATATTTAAGATACCACCATCTCATTTGGACATGTTTATTTAATACATAGTCAATAAATTACACTAAACAATATCTACCTTCTGTCCGTGACCTTCCCCACATGAAAGTATAATCAACCAGTATAAAAAACCGACCAAGTGCGAGTCGCACTCACGCACGAAAGTATCAGCCGGCAAAAAAATCTTATTTGTTGAATGGAAGCCCCACTTAAATATTGTTTTATTCTGTTTTTAGTATTTGTTGTTATAGCGGCAACAGAAATACATCATCTGTGAAAATTTCAACTGTCTAGCTAACACGGTTCATGAGATACAGCCTGGTGACGACAGACCATGGAGTCTTACTAACAGGGTACGGTTTTTACCCTTTGGGTAGGAACCCTAAAAATTATCTTATTGCCATGAGACCATCAGATCAAGGACCATGACTCAGATAAAGATATTTTTTTATTCTGGCAGATCTTTCTTTTTCGTTTCGATGGTACATTTGATCAACCTATTTGGGCCACGTTTATTGCAGTTTCAAAGGCATTATAAAGGTCATCAAGGTGCAAGTGAATGTACAGTCTGAATAGTCCAGCTAGTGAGGCATAGTCTGTACAGGACCACCGCAACCTGTACCGGGCCTGGCAGATATATAGATAACTAGAAGCCAAAGAGTGT
Organism: Anorthoa munda; assembly: GCA_945859665.1. Taxonomy (NCBI): domain Eukaryota; kingdom Metazoa; phylum Arthropoda; class Insecta; order Lepidoptera; family Noctuidae; genus Anorthoa; species Anorthoa munda. The sequence goes on along the minus strand of OX243895.1, from coordinate 49,950,190 downwards.
TTGAAACATTGATAACTTGTTGCCTGACACACATACGAAAGAAAGGTACCTAATATAAAGCTTGTAAAAAGGAGAAAACTGCGGTCTTAATATTTGGTTTACTTGGTCAACCCCTGTGATAAAAGTTAATAGATTGGTCAGTGGGTCATCTTAGGTTTTATTTAATTTGTACCTAATTGAAATGTTAAATATCTACTTACTGGAAAATTCGTCAGCTTCTCATATATTTGCTGCAGGTTCTTGTTGACAACCGCATACAAGCGAATATTCTGCATCAAACATATCCTGCACATTGATAGTTTATCCATCTTCATTCTTAGTTTTTACTCAATAAGAACACCAATAAACACTAATAAGTTAAAGTAACTGGATTTGCTTTTTATGTATTAAATGTCTTCTTGTTATCGCGTGTAAATGTTACACGAATATGCGAATATGGCACGCACCGTGCGCCAGAGCCCAGGATATGAGTATTGTATGTTCCGTCTCTGAAGAGATACATATATTTCACAAAAATGCTATTTAAATTTTAATTAACTTGAAATGAAAGAGGTTTGTTGATTTTTCACAGTTTTCACCTCCTTAACCTCCTTTGGGTTAATTTCAGTATGTGAATTGAACATGATCCACAGATAACTATATTAGACATTAACTTGTCTAAAAATGTCTAATGTCAAACTTGAAGTTTGAAGTCTGAACCACAGACTACTTAGAGAATTTAGAGCTTAGATAAAGTACCTATAGATTAAGCCCTGGCGTGGCCGCACATGAGACAGCAATAGTTAGTTCTGGTGTTACAACAAGAACAAGAACACTACAACCCACCATTCGCACTGACACTTATTATCTATAAATAATCCAAATTCCTTGTCTCAATTAACACATAATACCACGAAATCACAGAAAATCAAACAAAACCGAGTTTGTTTGTCAAACCTGCCATTATATTAGAGTTTGACAAACAACAGAAACGGGCCATGGTGACAAGGACAAAATATAATCTTTTGACCTTATTATTTACATGGAGCTGCCAATTGGCCATCTCGCTCTATCAATCAAGCTCATTTTAAGGCTTAATCTATAGGTACTTTATCTAAGATTTAGAGATACTACGTCTTGGGTAGTATCCTTAGATAAAGTACCTATAGATTAAGCACTGGCGTGGCCGCACATGAGACAGCAATAGTTAGTTCTGGTGTTACAACAAGAACAAGAACACTACAACCCACCATCGCACTGACACTTATTATCTATAAATAACCCAAATTCCTTGTCTCAATTAACACATAATACCACGAAATCATAGAAAATCAAACAAAACCGAGTTTTTGTCAAACCTGCCATTGTATTAGAGTTTGACAAACAACAGAAACCGGCCACGGTGACAAAGTCAAAAAATAATCTTTTGTCCTTATCATTTACATGGAGCTGCCAATTAGCCATCTCGCTCTATCAATCAAGGTCATTTTAAGGCTTAATCTATAGGTACTTTATCTAAGTAGTCTGTGGTCTTGAACTTCGGTTCTGAGCTGAGTAGGAATGCGATCTGAAATCGATTAATCGACAAAACGATTTTTAGGACTAAAAATATCCATCGATCCAGTGAATCAATATTTCACCCTAGAAAATCGAGATTCGTTTTTCTGTTCTAATATGAACCAAAATATTATTTAAAATAATTATTATTTATTTTCGAAACGCTTGGGTCATGGGGCCCGAGTGCACGTCTCCTTTTTAAGGAGATCTCCACCGACTGATCGACAATGTGCGTGACCAGAAGGCTGGCTCTTTCTTTGCGCAAAGAATCAGCATTGCCATTCAACGTGGCAATGCTGCCAGTCTTCTGGGCACGTTCCCGGATGACAGCGCTAACCAACTGGTTGGCAACTCACGCACGCAAACCAATGGGCTTTGGAAGGATAATGACCCAACTGAAAAAAAAATGAATGGGATATTTTTTTTAAAGTACTATATTAAATACTTCTGACAGCGGCCTCGCCCGCGTGAACCAGCAACTATATAATCTGTTTACTGTTTAATCTTAGATTTAACCAAACTAAATGGCTCTTTTTAACTGATACTTTCATTTAGTTGTAAAAACAACTCTAATTAGTCATAAATGTTAAAATATCGATTTTTGGATAAACGATTTTTTAGACATCTATTTTTTGGGGAACGTTTATTTTCTAATTTCTATTATTTTATTGATCTTTGTGAAAAGTATCGCCCATGCCTATAATCTAAGATGTTTCCGACTCTTAGATAAAGTACCTATAGATTAAGCCTTAAAATGAGCTTGATTGATAGAGCGAGATGGCTTATTGGCAGCTCCATGTAAATAAAAAGAGCAAAAGATTATTTTTTGTCTTTGTCACTATGGCCGGTTTCTGTTGTTTGTCAAACTCTAATATAATGGCAGGTTTGAGTTGACCTTGACAAACAAACTCGGTTTTGTTTGATTTTCTGTGATTTGATGTTTGATGTTCTTGCACCAGAACTAACTATTGCTGTCTCATGTGCGGCCACGCCAGTGCTTAATCTATAGGTACTTTATCTAAGCTATTGCATAACTCTAAACTGTTAGCATTTTTGTACATAGCAATGAATTCACATACATTATCCACCCAACCCAGCGAAAATAACAAACTTTTGATTTATGAAAGATATGAAAAATAATTATATCCCTAGTGGATTAAACACTTCAACAAACACAACAAAACAAATGTCAACCACGAACTCACAGAGAAAAAGAATATATAGGGATATATTATTTTTCTCTGTGATATAGGGTCACATGTCTTCGAATTTTTGGTTCTAAGACATGCCGGTTTCCTCACGATGTTTTCCTTCACCGTTTTTAAGAGTGGTGATGTAATAATTTACACAAAGTAAAGCGCCTGCCTGGGTTCGAACCCACGACCTACAACTTGTAAGTCGCGGCCGTTACCACTGGGCCACCACTGCTCTTAAAAATCTAAGGCCTGCTTATGTTCCTATGTGCTTAGTATCCTTTCGGAGCGTGAGGCCAATACAACTCAACTTGCGGCGCTTGAACAGGTGGTCGATCAGGCATTCATGGTATTTGTCCAGACGAATACGCGATGAAGACAGCGGTTGACGAAGAATTTTGTTGAAAATTTTAATTAACCATGTATTCCCAGTTTTTTCCTAAGCTATGCTGGAATCTCGTCTGATCCCGTGGCATTCAAATTTTTCATTTTTTGGATAGCTGCTTTGTTTCACTTCCTCGGGTAAATGGCTCTTCGGTGAATGGCAGTGCTGTTAGCGGTTCCTTTGGAATAATTACTAATTTATTAAAAATCAAGTGTTAGTAAATTGCTTTTATCTTTTACAAGGGCGGATCCAGGATTTTTTTCTGGGAGGGGCACAGTGTACGTACGCGCAGCGGAAAAACGTCGAATTAATTAATTTCAGATTTTTTTTTTTTTTTTACTATATATAGGCCTGTGTTTGACCACAATCTCACCGTGGTCAGTGATGATGTGGCCGATGGTGGTAAGCACACAAAGCCTAGAAGGGAACTGGCTCTCAAGTGCTGCTGTCGGAACACACCGGAAGGTGCTTGGCGACAGATTTTCAACTTGAGGGTGGTTGCCAGCCAGGCGGGTACTACAAAGTACCCTACCACCGTGCTATGGTTTCCTCACGATGTTTTTCCTTCACCGAAAGCTCAAGCTCATTGTAGGATTCGAACCCGCGACCTTCGTCTCGGTATCCGACGTCACTACCACTGAGCTATCATCGCCTTAAGCAGATAATTAGTGTATGACGTCGTGTAATTGTGTATAGTAAGTACAAATTTGTGTATCCAACCATTGGGGAGCTATTCAACAAAAACTGTTTCCGCTGGAACTACGTCATCCTAGCGGCACCTTTTTTTTCCTATGCACGTAGATAAAAAATACATTCAGTAATTAGTTTGAAACAAAAGGTAAATGTGTATGCTTAAATGAAATTTGTGTGACATAAAACTGCGAAGATAATCAAGTTTCCGCTGCACTGACGTTTGGCTATTTGATGAAAATCATATAAAACGGCTTAGTGCAGAGTTGATTTTTTTTACGCACTTTACTTTGAATTTGTGTGTAATGATAGTGAAAACAGAATTTGAAAAATTCATACCGTTCAGAAGATATACACGTAAAAGTAAAATAAGGTTATTAGGTCCAAGTACTAAAAATAGGAACACCAAAGCCTTATTTATTACGTTTATTTGTATCTTGTAAGGGTCTACAATATCCTGCCAAGTATTATGTATGTGTTCTTAGTAATTAATGAGCAGTCGCATAATTTATTACGACTGGACCACTATATTGTATGACAACCGATTTTAGGACATTTTAATGGAAATGCAACGTAAAACATATGGCGATAATTAGTTTATTAATGCAACTATTCACATGTAAAATTTCAGCTCATTACGGTTGTCATACAATATAGTGGGTCGTAGTAAATTATGCGACTGCTCATTAATTACTAAGAACACATACATGAAACTTGGCAGGACTTTGTAGACCCTTACAAGATACAAATAAACGTTATAAGTTAGGCTCTAGTGTTCCTATTTTAAGTACTTGGACCTAAAAACCTTATTTTACTTTTACGTGTATATCTTCTGAACGGTATGATTTTTTCAAATTCTGTTTTAACTATCATTACACACAAATTCAAAGCAAAGTGCGTAAAAAAAATCAACTCTGCACTAAGCCGTTTTATATGAATTTCATCAAATAGCCAAACGTCAGTGCAGCGGAAACTTGATTATCTTCGCAGTTTTATGTCACACAAATTTCATTTAAGCATACACATTTACCTCTCGTTTCAAACTAATTATTGAATCAATTTTTTTTAATCTACGTGCATAGGAAAAAAAAGGTGCCGCTAGGATGACGTAGTTCCAGCGGAAACAGTTTTTGTTGAATAGCTCCCCAATGGTTGGATACACAAATTTGTACTTACTATACACAATTACACGACTTCATACACTAATTATCTGCTTATCTGACATTAATAAATTCGACGTTTTTCCGCTGCGACTACGTACACGGGGCACAAGGGGCGGACAGGCAAAAAAATCAACAATATCTGTCAGAAATAAACTTGAAGTATCACACTTCATGTTTATTTCTACAAGTTCAAGTATGTACAGGAAGGGTTATGAAAGACAAGAGTTTCACTCATGTTCTTTCTGTTCATTATCATCATATCAGCCGAAAGATTTCCACTGCTGGACATAGGCCTCCCCCAAGCGTCGCCACATTGATCGGTCCCGTGCGTCCCGCAACCTTCACCAGGTTTTCGGTCCACCTGGTGGGAGGCCAAGTGCCAATTAAGTGTGCCAATTCTTCGGGCTATGTCGGTAACCCTGGTTCTCTTGCAGATCTCTACATTTCTGATTCAATCAAGCAAGGACGGTTACTTATCATAAGTTCGAACAACATTTGACCGAATTTCATTTCACCTAAAACTTTTCAACTATTATCGTTTCGTTTTGTTTTTACTTCATTGAAGTCACGTCTGCCACTGTCTCAGTTGACCTATTATCAATTCGATTTTTTTCGTTACTCCAACGTTTTACTTGGTCAAAAAACTTTTTACCGAAGTTATACTTAGCCGAAATAACATTTGTCCGAAATATTTATATTTAAACGCATTTCAAAATAATAAGTGAGAGAGAAACAGTGGGCGAATACAAATGTTTAAAACAGCGACCTGAAAAAAATTATGCTAATTCTGTCTACAGGGTCTAAAGTAACCTAACACGAAGGAGAGTCATCCCCTTCGAACCTAAACTATTCGTATCGGGTTGCCCTAAATTCCCGAACTCGCTTCGCTCGCTCTTAAACATATTCTTTGAAATAATTAATAAATAAAAATGTCTAATGCATGACAGATATTAATAAATCATTTGCATGAAAATACGTAAACACAGACAAGACTGCGTGAAGTCGATTTTGCAGCGATTCATTTTTGTCACTAAATTTTGTAGCACAACATATTGACTTTTATGACACTATTTCAATTTTAAATTGAAAATGTTACCAAGTAACCGGCTATATATTTGTGACTAAATAATATTCCCTAACATGTTGTTTCGGCAAATGAAAAAAGTTCAAAAGAGGCTTCGGCCAAAAGCAAAAAGTTATTTTCTAAATTGGTGAAATAAAGTTCGGTAAAATAATACATATGCCACATGATACTTCGATGATCTGAAAATATGTCAAATAATGCATATAGCAAAAAAGACTTCGGTCAATAGTTATCGGTAAAATGAAATTCGATTAAAATATATTCGGAAAAGTGATCGGTTCCCCGCAACGACACCTCGAGCCTGGCCCTCTCCATTGCCCTTTGGGTGACTGTGAGCTTTCTGATGAGGCCCATTGTGAGCGACCACGTCTCCGAGCCATAAGTTCGTCTTGAGACACTATGGTAAGTTGGACGATAAGAAACCGCGCAGCTTCCCGAATGCTGCCCCGCCGAGTAGGATTCGACGGTTGACCTCTTTCTCGAGATTGGACCTGCCTAACTGGACCGTTTGTCCCAGGTAGACATGGTCGTCCACGGCTTCGGCTGTTTAGCCACCGATCTTGTTAGGAGTGGGTGCGACATGAGCGCTCAACAGCACCTTGGTTTGTCCATGTTCATTTTTGGACCCATTCTTTCGGAAGCTCTACTGAGGTCATCGAGCGTTGTACTAGGTCCTCCATGACAGCTTTATCATCGGCGAATCGGCCTCTCCAGTCTAGAACCTTGAAGACAACCTCCAGTGCAGTGGTGAATAGTTTCTTTCTGTTATTTTATTCATATATTTTAACAACTCTGTAATTTGATGGAATCTCCACAGTACACAAAATACCGTCTGGGGGGGGCACGTGCCCCCGTGCCCCCCCCCCTAAATCCGCCCTTGATCTTTTAAAGAAAATACATAAAAATTGATTATTATTACTGTCTGTCGTATGTATAGGGTCTTAAAAGCCTCACTAGCCAGGTCATAGAATTCCCAAAAAAAAAACAGATAGGAGTGACGTTACCAGCGTTGCCAGCCAGAATGTAACTTTTGTTACAATTTACGTTACTTTTAACCTTCTCATGTAACCTCCATGTAACATGACTCAAAATGTAACTTTTACGATACTTGCGTACAGCAGGCCAATAATAGACTAGACTTAATAAAAAATATTGAAATATTTTCCAGCAAATAAAAAATAATCGCGAAACGGAACGCATATATGTATGAAAGTTTTCGTTGAGTGTAGCTCCTGATTTTGTGACACACAAATTGACGTATTGTATATTCACTCACTCACTCACGTGTATTTCTAAATCTTAGAGATAGGTCGTACAAGATAAATTTTGTACTCTTCTCTGTCCGTACAAATACTCGATCCAAATACTTGGTCCACCTAGTCTATGAAATATGCGTACTTCATAGATGCTTAGTCTTTGCGTACCACCGATACGTGTGGATACGTACGCACGCAGTCATGAATTGTACACAGGCTTAGCACTGTCAACGTTACGATTTATCTACATTGAAAATCTTCAATTATTAGCGTATTTAAAAGATTTCAATTACTTGCTATTTTATTATTAGCTTTTTTATTTTATATATATACATATATATTGTTTTTTTTTTAAATGACGTAACTATTTACAATCATTGTTTTTAGGTATCATACGAGATCACATTCGCATGAGTCCGTACTTGATACTACACACACTGTATCATGAAGTCTTCGTACGCATCGAGTATTGTCATAGTACCTATTCTATAAAGTCTGGCTAGTCATGACTAGTCTCGAGTCTCGAGTATTGACAGACAAGGATGGAAGGACTGCGAACAAGACAGAATATATACTTGCACAACACAGTCGCGTTACTTTTATGCCATTGAAATATGATACAAATTCAAATGACTGGCACACGAATGATATAAGTAAACACTAGTGCGCGTCGCATTACTTTTATGCACTTTGAATTAGGGTTCAAATTCAAGTGACTGACACATGAAACACACAAACATGAATGAGCTTATGACTACGCTGCTATCTCGCTTAGCGCGTCGTCGGTACATATTCGCGCGGGCCGCGGGTGCCGTGCACTGCGTAGGCACATTGAGACTAGGTGGATCGACTATTTTAAAAGTTAGAATAGGTGCAGCCTAGTATCATTAAATACCTAATCCCTGAATCTGTTGTAGTATATACGCTTCATCTCTACTAAATCTTCCATACCGCTTACTCCAGCGAGCGAGTGAGCGTATTAATGTCTTTTTTCACATAAAATAAGGTACCTAATATAACTTTTTTCACATGAAAATTTAACTTTTTAAGATGTCTTATGTAATATTTGACTATCTGCCACTGGCAACACTGGACGGTACTGTTTACTGACATTTCGTTGTTGTTATCAGTTGTTAACTTGTTATCACAGAGTACTTTTTTATATAGGTTGTTATCTTAGGTTGTTATCTTGATTGACAGTTTTACACCACTGGAGTCTGGACACCACTGAGACTGACCACATGAGTTTTTGTGTAAATACAATGCTTTAAATGCTTGACACTTGTTTTGTTTGTTGTGCAGATTGTGTTGATTTGTTCAGTTATTTGCTGAAGAAATACTGGGCTGGTTATAAGTAATAAAAACAATAAGATTAATTAAAAAAAAAAATTTGAACACTAGAAACAACCTGCTAGATATCTTTAGTGTAGCTCTCTGGGCCTGTCTCACTGAGATCCATGAAGCCGAAGAAGATATACCAAGTTTATTTTAGGAGATTGCATATGTAGAAGAAGTTGTTCTAAAAGTTTTATAGTAAAAGTTAACTGTGTACAAGAAGATGGAAAAACTGCCAATGTGCAGGTTATGTACCGTGGAAAATGTTAACATGTATGTGGTTGTCAACAAGAAGCTGCAGGAAATATATGAGAAGCTGACTGATGTTCCAGTAAGTGAACCGTTAATATTTTTTTTATTGAGAACAGTGGTGGTCCAGTGGTAACGGCCGGAACTTAGTGTGACGTAGAACGTGGGTTCGAACCCAGGCAGGTGCTTTACTCTGCATAAATTATTTCATCACCATTGCTCTTAGAACGGTGAAAGAAAACATCGTGAGGAAACCCGCATGTCCAAGAACCAAAAATTTTAAGACATGTGACATTCTCCAACACGTACTGGGCCCACGTGGTGGATTACGGCCCATTCCCTCTCACAAAGAGGAGGCCTATGTTCAGAGGCGCTGCTAGGTGTAGGCGACCTGGTCCACCGCCTACTGCCTCGCTGTCAGAGGGGCCTCGTGCCTCGTATTTATATATTACTAGCTTTTGCCTGTGACTTCATCTGTTTTGTTTTGTTAGAGTTCTTTTCAGATATTAGTATGGATTCTATAAAATTATTCAAGTCTTATCCTATACGAGGTGGGATGCTAAAATATTCAAACTCACTTCGCTCGCTGCCTGAATTCTCTTGGAGCTTTATATTTTATGCAAGAGAAAGACACAAAACTTACCCCTAGTACTGTATAAATGCTTGTTCTTGAATTATTCCCTTTATTCCTAAGCATTTTCACAAGTAAAAATAAAATAATGAAAAATATGTGTATGGTATCAATTTGTCTTGGTGTACATCGTCATCATCACATCATCAGCCTATTAATTTTCCCACTGCTGGGACACAGGCCTACTCTCTGTGAGAGGGAATGGGCCGTAATCCACCACGCGGGCCCAGTGCGGGTTGGTCATGTCACATGTCTTCGAATTTTTGGCTCTAGGACATGCCGGTTTCCTCACGATGTTTACCTTCACCGTTTTGAGAGCAGAGGTGATGAAATAATTTACACAAAGTAAGGGCTTGCCTGGGCTCGAACCCACGACCTACAACTTGTAAGTCGCGGCCGATACCACTGGGCCACCACTGCTCTGTAACTAGCGATTAAGGGCAGCTTAAGAGCAGTTGTGCTGCTGTCTCATCGTCCATCATGCATGCTCTGCAGAGTGGGCTGTCCGTGATTCCTATGACAAAAAGGTGCTTATTATAGGTCCCACAGCTGTATTCTGTTAGACTGACCCCAACATAGTTCGGAAAAGGCAGATTTATTCGGAAGTATTTCATCATCATCATCATCATATCAGCCGAAAGACGTCCACTGCTGGACATAAGCCTCCCCCAGATGTCGCCACAATGACCGATCCCGTGCGTCTTGCATCCAGCGCCTTCCCGCAACCTTAACCAGGTCATCGGTCCACCTAGTGGGAGGCCTTCCAACATATCGTCTTCCGGTTCGCGGTCGCCATTCCAGAACTTTTCGGCCCCAACGGCCATCCGTTCTGCGGGCAATGTGCCCTGCCCACTGCCACATAAGTTTGGCAATTCTTCGGGCTATGTCGGTAACTTTGGTTCTCCTGCGGATACCATCATTTCTGACCTGATCACGCAAGGAAATTCCGAGCATAGCCCTCTCCATTGCCCTTTGGGTCACTTTAAGCTTTCTGATAAGGCCCATTGTGAGCGACCACGTCTCGGTCCCATAGGTGATCACTGGCAACACACACTGGTCATAGACTTTTGTCTTGAGACATTGCGGTAAATTGGACGAGAAGATACCACGCAACTTCCCGAACGCCGCCCAGCCGAGTCGGATTCGACGGTTGGCCTCTTTCTCGAAGTTGGATCTACCCAACTGGATCGTTTGTCCCAGGTAGACATAATCATCTACAACTTCAAGTAAAGAGTCTCCGATCTTGATAGGAGTGGGTGTTACATGGGCATTCATCATGATCTTGGTTTTGTCCATGTTGATTTTAAGACCCACTTTTTCGGAAGCTCTATTGAGGTCATCAAGCATTGTAATGAGGCTCTCCATGGTCTCAGCCATGACCACTATGTCGTCGGCAAACCGAAGGTGAGTGATGTACTCGCCATTAACGTTGATGCCAAGCGCCTTCTAATCTAGAACCTTATAGACATCCTCCAGCGCAGCAGTGAACAGTTTCGAAGAAATGACGTCTCCCTGTCTCACGCCGCGCTGGAGAAGGATTGGTTTCGAGGTCTGATCCTGAAGACGGACTGACATGGTGGCGTTTTTGTACAAACACTTCAACACCTCAATGTACCGGTAGTCGATCTGGCATCGTTGGAGAGACTGCAGTACAGCCCAAGTCTCGATCCAATCGAAGGCTTTCTCGTAGTCCACAAACGCTAAACAGAGAGGCAGGTTATACTCTTCGGTCTTCTGTATGACATGCCGCAGCGTATGTATGTGGTCTACGGTGCTAAAGCCTTTTCGGAATCCGGCTTGTTCAGGAGGCAGGAGGCTGAATTCGTGATGACTCTTGAAAACAACTTGTAGACATGGCTAAGAAGTGAGATGGGCCTATAGTTCTTCAGCCGGGCATTGTCGCCCTTCTTGAAGAAGAGTACCACCACACCCCTGCAGTGTTGGCGTTTTGTGCAGTCGGGTAAAAACAGCTACGGAATTATTTAATCATAAATAATCAAGTCGATTTTTCTTGTTTTATTACAGTTTGTGACTGAAGACAGTAGACCGATGCTCGCTTGTTTCTTCTGCTGCACTAAACTGAAGCAATGCTGGCGACTGCAGAGAAAATGTCTAGACGCTGAGAAGCTGTTTGTTCAGATGTTGAATGCGGACTGTGAGGTAAGGATTGAATGATTGAAGGAGTTTTCAACTAACAACTGTTCTCATATCATAATTATAATTAGTTTCTGACGAAACATTAATAACTGGATTAAGCCTAAGCTGATGAATTGGCTATCGCCATAACACCTGGCTGATGCAGAAGCCACAGGGTTAATAACCTTGATAAACTCAGTTCAAGATGGTATATTGTTGAACAAGATAATATTTATAGAACTTTTGAAATATTTTGGAGCATTTTTCCCGAAATATTAGCTAAAGCTTCATTCGCACTAATTAATTCAAATTATTATTATGAATGCAAAAGTAACTGTTTGCCTGTTTGTTTGCTACATTTCCTTGTCATGATAACCAAATGGATTTAAATGAAACTTGACACAGTTTTAGGGAAACATTAGGTAAGGTACCTACATGAATTATATTAATTAATATAGGTATGATACAGAATTTTTTATTCACAAGGAAACCAAAAAATAAACCTAATCTACCAAGCATGCCTGGTAGATTAGGTTTATTTTTTAGTTTTATTTGATTAAAGAGGAATTCTGGCATTTCCAACCTAACCAGCCGTTTCGAATTTGACAAACTGTTTATTGTCTAAAGATTGTTTGCTGTAATCAGTATTATATGATCTGTGGCTATAGTAAATCATTTGATTACAGAATATATGATTATACGATACAGATGTTTTTATTCACAACGAAACCCAAAAATAAACCTGATCTACCATGCATGCTTGCTTTGCAAAAGAGGAAGGGGTTTGTACAATATTTTTTTATTTATAACCAACCTTTCACATAACATTTTTTTTCGAATTAGGTACATTTAAACATAAAAGTGTTATATATTTTTGAAATCACCTCCTAAAACCCTTAGTTTGATACCCCACACGAAGGAGTAGGAAGATAAAAAAATTGGGCGTAATTTTCCATTTTAATGTAGCATGTGACACTCGCAAGGTTATGATGAATTCTATTGACGTAAGAATCATCAAAATCGGCCAATGCGTTTGATCTCTAGAATGCCACATAGGAACAAACATACATAGACTGATAAACACATTACCCTCCTTCGGCAATCGGGTAAAAACAATAAACATTTCTAAATTATATTAAATGTTTCTTAAGTCAAATATCGATTACGTAATGTGTTAGAAACTAATGATTATAACACATGTTATTATAATTAAGAAACTTATTTTATGTCAAATAAAAGTTATGACTAGTAAGGTGATATGACAAGCGTTATTAGTATAAATGATAATAGTGCAAGTAAATATTATTAGGGAGGACGATTATGGAACAAAAAAAAAAGATGTCGCGGTGCTATCTCCTCTCAGGTTGAAAGGAGTTCAAATTGATAACGCTAGGAAGGCTACAGAGCACAGTGTTTTATAGACCCAAAAAAAGTGACATCCGCTTTTTATTGGCTATTTCTACCTAATAGTTCATTACAAATGCACGAGTAGAACTCCCATGTGCCAATTTTGAATACCTGATTTTTAAAAAAATCGCAAAGTTTTCGTGACCTTTAGGGTCAAAAGAACAAAAAAAAATCGTATACAAAAAACTGTACATAATTGAGCTTTGTTTGTATTGCAGTTTTATGAAGCAAGTCAAGGAGAAAATTATGCCTTGTTTAAGTAATCAAAAACGACAATAGAACTCGCAAAAAAAAATGTTTTATCGAAATCAGTATTTATTTTTTTATTTTTTTTCTAGGTCGAAGTAGAACCTCTGTCTGGTACAAACAGATTCCTTATACCAAGGTTTATCATCCATATAAATATTACTTTCAACTTGGGCCTAGGTTTTGAGAAAATGATTTTCAAAAATAGGTGTTAGGGTTGTCACGATTTTGACCTTTTGTGATGATTAGTTTTTATTACATAAAATCAGCAGGTCTTTTATCTTCTATAATGATTTATAATTCTAACAATTAATTTTAAAACACTTTTCACGTGAAATTGTACACAAAATATATAAACATACAAATGTAATAGTATATAGAACTAAGAAGTACCAAAGTAACCCATAACTGGGTTCTTGGCTTCTTAGTTTGATTACTGTCTGACAAACACCTGCCTATACTATTATAGGGTAGATGTGACAATAAATTAAACTCCGTATAAGTCATAATATTTCCAGTCTACACATAAAAATGCAAACGAATATATCCAGTAGTTTAGCCACAGGACATTTTTTTTAATTCTTAGCATTTTCTACATGATGTATCTGTTAATAGGTGAGCACCGACAGATTAACGACTCCCACGTCCACACGTTGCCAGCTCGCTTCCTGATGCAATTTAGTGCAAATTATATCTTATGCCTGAGCCATAATAGTCAAAGCGTGCCATCTTAACTAGATAAAGAAAGAATGCATGCGAAATTTATTACTTCCTGTTACGCACTCATGTCATTGTGTCATGAAATTAGGTAAGTGCGAAAGAGATAGCTAATTCAGATTTTTTATATTTTGCTTTCTTGTCGAAATCTTTATCTAATCGTATATAGGTCACGGTCACGGGTCAGTTCAGTGCGTTACTGACCGAAGTCCTGTGACATTGTAGGCTTGTTGAAGACATGTTACCGACGCCGTACCTATGATGACGTTCTCTGCGACAGTCTGTCTACTACTTACCAAATAAATACACAGGAGTCTCCGCGATTACCTTCTACTTAACCTATCTGAATTATCATGGGTGTTATTGTTTACGATTCAATAGACTATATCTGCAACATGCACTATGATCGATAAGTCATAAATACTTTTAAACTAAATTATAATTAATTTTAGTTGATTATAAAAAGCCAATAATAATTGTCCCTTGTAACACCCCTAAATTTAGAATTTTGACCTCGGTACATAAAAATCATTTTCTCAAAACCTAGGCCCAAGTTAAAAGTCATATTTTTATGGGTGATAGACCTTAGTAAAAGCAATCTATTTGTACCAGACAGAGGTTCTACTTCGAGCTAGAAAATGAATAAAAAAATAATTAGTGAATTTGGTAAAACATTTTTTTTCGTGGGTTCAATTAACGTTTTTGATTATATAAATACGGTATAATTTTCTCCTTGAATTGCTTCATAAACCTGCAATATGAATAAAGCTCAAATATGTACAATTTTTTTTTTACGAATTTTTTTTGGTCTTTTGGGCTTCAAGGTTACGAAAACTTTAAGATTTTTTTAAAAATCATGTACACAAAATTGACACATGGGAGTTCTAATCGTGCATTTGTTATAAACTATTAAGTAGAAATAGCCAATAAAAAGCCGATGTCACTTTTTTTGGGTCTATCAAACACTGTGCAGAGGCGTCTCTAGCCTATGTAGCGCCCGTGTGCTATCATTACCCTAGCGTCCTCTAGTAAGCGCGCGGTCAAAATGGAATGGGCACAAATAACAGCACATTACCTCAAACTGTCAAATTGCCCCAATGGATAATAAACTCTATTGTTTGCATTGATGTATTAAAAAGGGAAAGATACGTTATGCGCTAACATCGCGATCAAAAAACCTGGGCTCGGCGCACCAGTTATCGGCAACCTACAGTTACCGATAGTCAAGGACAGAGATAAGAGACGGCGCTGTAGTGCGAGCGAAATCGCCTGAGTGCCCGCTACGGGCATTCACTTAGTCTAGAAGATACGGTACTGAACACAGCGCTTGGTCCTACCAAGCGCTGTGTTCAGTACCGTATCTTCCCCTTTTTTATTCATCAATGATTGTTTGGGATTAAATTGAAAATCTATTGAAACAATTTTACTGCTTTGGTTGCCATGATGTGCAGTTGACTGTATTTAGAGTTATATAGGGCGTTTACCATAAAAAGCCAAAACGTAGGTACCCATGTACGTTTTGGCTTGTTAGGGTGTTTACCAAACACCTTGTATTTTCAACAGTGAACGGAGATCCGGGTGGAAAACTGCAAATGGTGTAATTTTAAATGACGCATATGTAAACAGCAAATACAAACACTAACACAAATACTGGGCCTCGCATCAAGCTTCCCACATCTCGCAAATCTTTTTCCTTCCAAGGGTTCTATCAGACAGAGAGCGGTCATGCGGTTAACCGTTCAAGACAAGAGCATTTCATTGAGTTGTATTACGTTTCAGTGACCAAATTGGAAGGAAAATGGAGACTGAAAAGCTAAATTAAAGGTTGAAGGCGTTTTTTATACTCCGAAAGATAACGATTATAAAAACCGAGGAAAAGTAGCACCAATCTTTCTTTTGCTGAAATGGCTTTCCTCCAGTTAGGGCCAGTTTCTGAAGTCGACGTCACCTCTCAAATCATCTGACAATTTGTCACAAATTAACCAGCCGTCAGTTGTCAGTGAGTTTCTCAACACTTCATCATCGAGAAATTACGTAATCGCTTGTTACATTAAATAATCGACATTAATTTATTTCGGTTGGCTACCCTAGCTGGTATTCATTCACTTATATAACGTAATCAGTAACTTTAAATAGTATTTTATCTTGAGAGGCTGGGTTGGTATAGCCGCCAAGTTAAGCAAACCTTACCAAGGTCGATTTTTGGATGGGTAACCACTTTTTTTTTTGGTTTGCTTGTTTTTGGATAGGTGACTACACACAGGTTAAGCAAAACTTACCAAGTTTATTCTTTGGATGGGTGACCGGTTTTTTTTTGGTTCGTTTGTTTTGGATGGCTGACCCCGCCAGGGTAAGCAACACTTACCAAGGTCAATCTTGGGATGGGTGACCACTTTTTTTTGATTCGCTTGTTTTTGGATGGGTGACCCTGCCAGAGTAAGCAACACTTACCAAGGACAGTCTTGGGATGGGTGACCCTGCCAGGGTAAGCAACACTTACCAAGGTCACTGTTTGGATGGGTGACCACTTTTTTTGGGTTCGCTTGTTTTTGGATGGGTGACCTTGTTAGATGTTTTTTAACCTAACAGGGTGACTTTAGGATGGGTGATCAAAATTTTTGTGGCGATGGTCACCCATCCAAAGACTGACCTTGGTTAGTGTTGCGTACCCTGGCGGAGTCACCTATCCATAAACAAGCCATCCAAAAAAATGTGGTCACCCATCCCAAGACTGACCTTGGTAAGTGTTGCTTACCCTGGCGCGGTCACCACCCCAGCCGCTTCAAGTTAAACACAAACCTATCCAGAAGCTGACTTTGGTAAGTACTAAGTACAGGGTATAGTCAAGACTGACATGGGGATCGAACCTTCCTCACACGCACTAGCGTGAGGAAGGTTCGATTCCCAGGTCAGTAACAGTTTGTTTTTTTTAAATTTGTTAACATAAATACAAAATATTTTTTTTTGATAATTGTGTCAAGTTTTTATAATGTAATTAATTTAAAAATTTGTAATATGCTATTTTTTTTTAAATCTTGGTAATCAATTATAATTGATTTATTTAACATATTTTTTATAACTCAACCCATACCATAATTTTCGCCGACCCCTATTATCTTTTTATCATAATATAAGCCTTTAAAGTCATAATATTAATTTTAATCCGCGAATAATCGACCAATTTCCAACAATTATAAATTAGGCTCGTTGACAAGAGATTTTAAAAAGGTGCTCAGAAACTCAAAACTGCTGTAACATGTGGTTAATTCGAGATTTTACTCAAATGTGACAAATTGTCAACCACTTGTCACACTTGGATGTTGAGAAACTGACAGTAGAATTAAGAGGCGATTAATCCTCGATTACGTTAACAGCCCGATAATTGAGAGCTGGGAAACTGGCAGTTAGCTGTTTAGTACAAAAAATTAAGTTCAAATTGCCATGGACGAACGTCACGCACGCGGCATTTCTCAAAAGCGTGTGTACGTGTGGCGTGTGCCGCACTTTGTGTTCTACCGCTACAAGTAATTTTGCGAAGTAAGCCTTGACGCAATGGCTTAAGTATTATATTTGAGTGAACATGTAAATAAGAAGTAAATCGGCTTTTCTTTTGATTAAACGCCTGGAGGGGACGACATAGACCTTATACGTGATGTTCTTCAGAAAGGCCAGGTGCGCAGTACTCATAACCGGCGTGTGTGTATGACTAGATGTATGAATGTGAGTGAAGCAAAAGAAGTATGTAAGGATCGATCGATCTCAAAACAAGCGAACCCAAAAAAAGTGGTCACCCATCCAAATAGTGACCTTGGTAAGTGTTGCTTACCCTGGCAGGGTCACCCATCCAAAAACAAGCGAACCAAAAAACGTGGTCACCCATCCCAAGACTGACCTTGGTAAGTGTTGCTTACCCGGGCGGGGTCAGCCATCCAAAACAAACGAACCAAAAAAAAGCGGTCACCCATCCAAAGAATAACCTTGGTAAGTGTTGCTTAACCTGTGTGGGGTCACCTATCCAAAAACAAGCAAACAAAAAAAATAAAGTGGTTATCCATCCAAAAATCGACCTTGGTAAGGTTTGCTTAACTTGGCGGCTACACCAACCCAGCCTCTCAAGATAAAATACTATTTAAAGTTACTGATTACGTTATAGTAGTGAATGAATACCAGCTAGGGTAGCCAACCGAAATAAATTAATGTTGATTATTTAATGTAACAAGCGATTACGTAATTTCTCGATGATGAAGTGTTGAGAAACTCACTGACAACTGACGGCTGGTTAATTTGTGACAAATTGTCAGCTGATTTAAGATGTGACGTCGACTTCAGAAACTGGCCCTAAATTCAGGAATCGCAATATAATTTTCGGCGTCTTTTCAAACGAATTAAAACAGGTACTGGCACTCGCCTTTGGTAGCGATGCAACACTCACTACTAAACCAATATTCGTATAATCTGTTATTATCTTTTTTTGGTTTATTTCATGTTGAAATAAAAGTTACTATTGTAAAAGCTGCTCGTGGCGTGCCTTTCTTTTCTGTAATTCGGTATAATTATATAAAAAGAGCTCCAGTTGCCATACAAAATTAATGCAAACCGGAGCTGTTTTTACGTGGGTAATTGAAAGTGCCGCGTCCGGAGGGCGCGCGAGTTGCGCTCCGCGCCTGAGAGGTTATCGATCTCCGCCACCGACGACGGGGCTGGCGATGGGTTCGCGATGGAAAATGACGTGGGCGTAGGAGTGGGAGTGTTAGCGGGGGCCAGATCCTCATGCTGCTGACAGAAATCCGCCTTCAGAGAAGCGTATGATGAGTAATTTTGTTTCATTGTTCACTTTGGATCGGTACCCTATAACGGAGATTAAGGCGCCTGTTACTTGTTTTAGCTTTTCTACTCTTTGTTTTGAGTGCTTATTCATGAATATTCTCTTGTCAAGTATGTCGTACTACCGAGGTATTTTAATTTTTATATTTAATCCTTTCATTTTTCAATTGAATGTAATGCCTGTATCCGCTGTTCATAATTTTCCCTCGCCTTGGTATTTTGTGTGAAAACATAAAGCACTCTGTTTTATCCACATTGCATTAGAGACTCCATCTCTTGTAATAATCGATAAGTCCCTCCGCAGCCCATTCTGCCCTCTTTGTGGCATAGTCTGGCTTCTCCGATGCGTTGAGAATACTCAGGTCATCTGCGTATTGAGAGAGCATCTGATCTGCAATTCGTGGTTTTGGTATGTCGGCGACATATAAATCGAAGATTACGGGTTCTAGGATCGAGCTGTTCCCCCACGGTGGGTACACGCATTGTCGAGGCGGGGGGGCTCAGTAACCGTGGCTTGGTCAACCACGGTGAAGCGAAGAGGAACCCGAGGAGGGGCCGCTCGTCAGGTCTTTTGCCGATAAGCCGACGACGTAGCGGCCGACGTGTAGGTTGCGGTGCTGCCTGGGCGACATCGCAACTGAGGTGGGCCGCGATGTCGTATGGGGTCTCCCATACCCATAAGATATCGTGGCTGAGGGTTGGAGGCCGCGGCGAGAGGGGAGAGCCGGTATTGCGGTGCGCCGCTCTCCCTACCTTCCGCGGCCTGGACGGGGTCGCCACCGTCTGATGGCGGACGCTCTGCGGCCGAAAAATGGTAGGTGGCGGGGCCCGGGACCCGTCACAAGAGGGCCAAGGGTGCCATAGACGGGGTCGTCTGGCACCCATGTGCTGGTTTGGTCCCTGGTGTGATCACGGCGCACAGTGTATTCTGGTGCGCCGGTGATGGGGAGTACCCCCCGGACTCTGATTTCTGTGTTTATTCTCGAGAAAATAATGCGTTCGGCCCATATGCCCATGATGTTAAGAAGGCTGATCGGTATGTATGACTTGAGTTGTGTGTAGTCTTTGCCTGGTTTGTGCAAGAAAATACATGTCTTTTTTTTTTGCATCGCTAAGGGCCAGTTTCTGAAGTCGACGTCACATCTCAAATCAGCTGACAATTTGTCACAAATTAACCTGCCGTCAGTTGTCAGTGAGTTTCTCAACACTTCATCATCGAGAAATTACGTAATCGCTTGTTACATTAAATAATCGACATTAATTTATTTCGGTTGGCTACCCTAGCTGGTATTCATTCACTACTATAACGTAATCAGTAACTTTAAATAGTATTTTATCTTGAGAGTTAAGCAAACCTTACCAAGGTCGATTTTTGGATGGGTAACCACTGTTTTTTTTGAATTGCTTATTTTTGGATATGTGACCCCACACAGGTTAAGCAACACTTACCAAGGTTATTCTTTGGATGGGTGACCGCTTTTTTTTGGTTTGTTTGTTTTGGATGGGTGACCTTGTTAGATGTTGTTTAACCTAGCGGGGTGACTTTAGGATGGGTGATCAAAATTTTTGTGGTTATGGTCACCCATCCAAACAGTGACCTTGGTAAGTGTTGCTTACCATGGCAGGGTCAGCCATCCAAAACAAACAAACCAAAAAAAAGCGGTCACCCATCCAAAGAATAACCTTGGTAAGTGTTGCTTAACCTGTGTGGGGTCACATATCCAAAAATAAGCAAATCAAAAAAAAGTGGTCACCCATCCCAAGACTGACCTTGGTAAGTGTTGCTTACCCTGGCGCGATCACCACCCCAGCCGCTTCAAGTTAAACACAAACCTATCCAGAAACTGACCTTGATAAGTACTAAGTACAGGGTACAGTCAACACTGACCTTGGGATCGAACCTTCCTAACGCGCATTAGAGTGAGGAAGGTTCGATTCCCAGGTCAGTAACAGTTTGTTTTTTTATTTTTTATTTACATAAATACAAAATAACTATTTTTGATAATTGTGTCAAGTTTTTATAAAGTAATTAATTTAAAAAATTTGTAATAACCTATTTATTTTTAAATCTTGATAATTAAATAATTGATCTTAATTATCATATGTTTTTTATCTCAACCCATACCATAGTGTTCGCCGACCCCTAATATCTTTTTATCGTAATATAAGCCTTTAAAATCATAATATTAATTTTAATCTGCGAATAATCGACCAATTTCCAAGAATTATAAATTAGGCTCGTTGACAAGAGATTAACATTGAAAAAGGTGTTCAGAAACCCAAAACTGCTGTAACATGTGGTTAATTCGAGATTTTTCTCAAATGTGACAAATTGTCAACGACTTGTCACACTTGGGTGTTGAGAAACTGAAAGTAGAATTAACCGGCGATTATTCGTCGATTACGTTAACAGCCCGATAATTCTGAGCTGGGAAACCGGCAGTAAGGTAAGTATCCCGTGATACAATAATAGGGAAGTATTCCGTGGTGTAATATAATCCATAATTCGCTTGAACATGGCTATCATTTTGGTGAACTTGTTTCTTACACCCTGCGCATTGATGTGCAGTCTCTTTATATGTTTCTTACTGCCTTTAGTCGAGACTACAATCTCTAATTTCTGTCATTAATTTCATAAACTTTTCCACAGTCGTATATGAATTTTTATTCTTCTCTGGTTAATTTGCCGCATGGCTGGTTGTGTTCGTTTTCTCTTTTGTCGCTTTTACCTTCTCGTTGCGTTTGCATACGATGTACTCCATAAATTTTTCGATCTGCGTACTGCAGATCTCGATTTTCTATTTTTTTTTTTTTTTTTTTTTATTTGTAATGGGTTTGCTCTTGACTCTAGTCTAGGTCAGAGGTGACAGAGACAGAGTCGACGATGGAGTGAGTTTACCCAGAAGAAGCCTGTTCACTCTAACTTTGAAGAGATTCGGGTTGAAGGCGTTCGGAAACACGGACGCAGGTAGTGAGTTCCATTCATTCGCTGTGCGCATTATGAAGGATGTCTGGAAGCGCTTGGTGCGAATTGGTGGAATGGCAACAAGGTAAGGATGGTA
This sequence comes from Anorthoa munda, assembly GCA_945859665.1. NCBI lineage: Eukaryota > Metazoa > Arthropoda > Insecta > Lepidoptera > Noctuidae > Anorthoa > Anorthoa munda. The sequence continues at coordinate 49,928,276 of OX243895.1, read as the reverse complement.
ACTTGCAGTGCGTCTCGATGTCCGATGGTAGAAGGGGGCTGGTGGGATGAGGTCGTGGAGTTCTTGAGCACACTCACCGAAGTACAGTCTGTAGAAGACCGACAAGCAGGCAACTTTGCGGCGATGAGCCAAGCTATTTGCTATTAGCATTAGCATTTTTTTTTTTTTTTTTTTTTTTTTTTTTTTTCATTTTTTGCATTTAGCTATTTGTTATTTATGTGTTGAATTGGGTGCAGAAAAGGCACTGGTGTGTTTCTCTTCCGCTTTTAAGCCTTTCTCTTTTGTCTCTCTATTGCCTAATAAGTAATTGGTGACCCTTAGTGTACAATATTGTTCAAAGTTTGTGCTCGTAGTGACCAAGATTATCAGCATATTTGACCTAACCAAAGCTATAAAAAGCAAACCATTATGTCTGTACCTGAATCTACTAAATTTTGGCTCGTTACTTTTATTTTTCTTTTAAATATTTTTGTTTGTGTCGCTGTGGCTCTGATTTGATTGAATTGTTAAGATAATAATAATTTGAATGTTTGATATATTTGTGCATGGTTAAGTATTTATTGTATATTTGTATTAAACAATTTAGATTAACAAATATAAAGGGTCTTTCAACAAGGACGGGTCGATGTTAAAATTGAATAAAACAAGATGTGTGTGAGATATTAACGAAATTTATTTTTTATTTAAAAGGCCCATTTATGCCTTTATGGATGGAATATGACATCGTTCAAATGTCCGCCGCGGCTTCGTATGGTGGCACGAATCCGAGAGGTCCATTTTTTTATGACTGCTGCATAGATCGAGCGAGCGCTACAGATCAATGATAAACAATTTCTTTTGGCTTGAATTGAACAATATGGACGTGAACGACATGTGGTTCCAGCAAGATGGCGCTACTTGCCACACAGCGAACGACACAATCGACTTTCTGCATGAACGGTTTGAGGGTAGAGTTAGAGTTCCGCTAGACTTTTTCTTGTGGGGTTTTCTGAAGTCGCAGGTCTATGCCAATAAACCACATTCGACCGTTGCCCTGAAAGCCATCATAACGCAGGCCATCGCTCGGATTCAGCCGGATCTATGCAGCAGAGTCATTAAAAATTGGACCTTTCGGATTCGTGCCACCATATGAAGCCGCGGCGGACATTTGAACGATGTCATATTCCATCCATAATGGCATAAATGGGCCTTTTAAATAAAAAATAAATTTCGTTAATATCTCACACACATCTTGTTTTATTCAATTTTAACATCGACCCGTCCTTGTTGAAAGACCCTTTATATAATAGATTCTAAATTACTAGAATATGCGATTCTGTCTGTGCAGAATACTCAATATTTATTTCTAACACTGCTAACAATCTTTTACAGACAAAACCTCAAGTAAACCAATACCAGTTACAGTTCAGTGGGTTTGTTATAAGTCCAACAGAGCACTTCAGCATATCTGGTGAATGTCAAACAGAGAGTAATGTTATCAAAGAAGAATTACCAGATGTTTGTGAGGGACAAGATGATGAAAATCAAACTGGTATGTTCCTTAACTTCATTTTTAAAGATATAATTATGGGAATTGGGAGATTATTTATTGGTTGATCAAATAAAATAAAATATGAATAATATTGACAAATTTAATAAAATTAAAAACCACTGATGCCAAGAGTAAAACCAAGAGTCTGTTTTCACATCTTCACAGAGTCAGAACATGAATCTCCAGACATAGAAAATGTGTTTATACCAACACGTCATTCTAAATCAGCAGATATGCCAACACAGCATTCTGAAACTGAAGATATACCATCACATCATTCTGCATCAGAAGATACACCACCACATCATTCTGCATCAGAAGAAATACCACCACAGCATTCTGTTTCAGAAGATATACCACCACAGCATTCTGTTTCAGAAGATATATCATCACAGCATTCTGATTCAGAAGATATACTACCACAGCATTCTGCATCAGAAGATATACCACCACAGCATTCTGATTCAGAAGATATACCACCACAGCATTCTGATTCAGAAGATATATCATCACAGCATTCTGACTCTGAGGATATACTACTACAGTATTCTGAATCAGAAGATATACCACCATGGAATTCTGAATCAGACGATATACCACCACAGCATTCTGATTTAGAAGATATATCATCACAGCATTCTGATTTAGAAGATATATTATCACAGCATTCTGACTCTGAGGATATACTACTACAGTATTCTGAATCAGAAGATATACCACCATGGAATTCTGAATCAGACGATATACCACCACTGCATTCTGAATCTGATAATATACCAGCACAAAATTCTGAATCTGAAGATAATATACCAGCACAACATTCTGAATCTGAAGATAATATACCAGCACAACATTTAGAATCTGAAGATATACCAGCACAAAATTCTAAATGTGATCCAGAAGATGATGTTCTTTTTATGAAGTTGATAATTGAAGAAGAACAAAAAGTATATAAGACGAAACGAAAAGCTAACCACACGAAAAGTAAGTATTAATTAGTTTATCATTAGATAAGCAAACTTAGCAACAGTCCATCTGAAATGAAGTTGCATGCGTCAGATAGGCCTGACTTACTGACGTAATTATATATAATAGGTTTCCACAGTAGTCCGCCATCGCGAACGGTCTTGAGCTTCACTTCATGCTTCACTTCTTTTTTGGGGGCCGAGTCACCCACGTCCATAGGAAAGTACCCCATATGCGATACCCTACACGTGGTCCCCGGGTGGTGCCCATCAGGTGACACTAACTGGTGGTAGGCTTCGGCCGAAGGCTTGCGACCACCCACCGGGCAAAGAAGTATCGCCAAGCGGCCTAGCCGTGTTCCGATGCGATCCTCGGTGTAGGCACTTCAGGAGATGGTTCGAGATGGCGTTTCCATTGCAGGCAAACCAGCCTGACGCGCGCTGTTATGGGTGTATCGGGTGACTGGTCGTGGAGGGTAGCGGGATCCGAGGCACGGTGCACCGCTGGTAGTTGGGGGCCCAAGTAGTGTGGCAGCTAGGGCATGCAGTTTCTTCGTCGTCGGGATCGTGAGAGGGCTGATCCCACTTGGAAAAGGGGGCATCGTGGAGGCACGCCGAAACCCCGCCTGTATCATTTAAGGCAGGCGGGTCTCCGCGGTTTCGGGCGCTCATAGTTATTTATATAAGTATCGAGAATTTGCTCGATACTTATATAAAATGTTGTATGGGTACTATACCTATCTGTATCCGTCTCTGTTTGTCGCGGGAATGGTGGGCATCAACACGCTGGAACTGCGACGTAAGTGTGCGCTGTTGATGCACTACTTCTTTGTGCTGAACAATAGGATCGACGACTCGCCCACGCTAGCTCGCTGTTCACTGTTTGTACCAGACCGAGTACGGGTGTCGCGCGCCTGTGCCCCACGATGCCTGTTCGCGGCTCCTTCCACGCGTACCCTGACTGCCCGATATGCCCCTACAACCCAACCGCTCAATCTGCTGAACGCCCTAATTGCTCAGGAACCTGGCGTCGACATATTTATGTATAAGGATAAATCTATGTTAAATGTTTGTGTAAAGTTCTTTAGTTTATAAGTGTTTATGTTTTTGGCTTGCTGTACGCTTTGGTGCAAACTGTTAGTACAGCAAGCAATTGTTATTAAATAAATAAATAATAAATAAATAAATGAGCATAGCTGGAAAACATCTGGCAAAGCACAAAAAAGTCTGTGCTTTCGTTGACTAGGAGAAGGCCAATGACAGTGTGTGAAGGGATGAACTGTGGTCGACGCCATCCGGGTACGGTGTGGACTGGCGCACTGAAATCTCTATACCTATAGGGATTCCAGTGCTTGTTTTAGGATTACTGAGGCGTATACGGACTGATTTTCCATCTCAAGGGGTGTTAGACAGAACTGTGTAGCGTCATCGTAGCTGTTCAACTTGTACATGGATAGTTGTCGGATAGGTTAGAAAGAGCATAAGTACGGATTGAGGATGAATGAGTTGCCTGTCAAATGCCTTCTCTATGCAGATGATCAAGTTCTACTTGCATCGTCAGGAGAACATTTGCAAGACTAAGGTAATGGTATTTGAAAGAGAAGACGATGTATCGGAGTGTGAAGTGGAATAAACGATAAGAGTGTGGAGCAAGTGAACGAGTTTGTATATCTGGGAAGTATGTTCACAAGGGATGGAAAGATTTAAGGAGGATGTGGAAAGGAGAGTGAATGCAGGGAATTAAATCAATGGTGCTATACATGTGGTTGTGACCAGCAAATCGATGTCTCCGGAAACTCGACTCGCCGTTCACAACAGCGTGCTGGTGCCTACAATTATGTATGGAAGTGAAGGTTGGGTATGGCAAAAAAGACATGAAAGGAGCATTAATGCAGTAGAAATGCGTTCCTTGGGAAGTATGTATATAGATTGAGGAATGAGGTAATAAGACAACGATGTGGTTTAAAAGATGTAGTGACTAAAAATGAAAATAGTATGTTAAGATGCTTTGGCCATGTTGAGAGGATTAATGAAAGGCGACTAATGAAAGGTATTTACAAGGCAGACGTGAATGGAAACGCCAAGACCCCTCCCGACGGACGCCCTAGAAAGACCTACATAGACCTTATAGGTGATGTTCTTCAGAAAAGCCAGGTGTGCAGTAGTCATAACCGGTGTGTGTGTATGACTAGATGTATGAATGAGAGTGAAGCAAAAGAAGTATGTAAGGATCGTAGCAGGTGGTGTTCTGTAGTTTATGCCTACCCCCATGGGAAAAAGGCGTGAGTTTATGTATGTATGCAATTAATCAGAAGTTGCTTTGCTCAACGCTTCTCTTCTGCTCTTATGTGATACTTTCAAACATACGTACATAACCTCACGCCTTTTCGACGTTGGGGGAGGGGTTTCTATCCAAGAAACTTCAAACCTCTTTTATTGTTATTTCGTTTATTTAATTTCTTTTCTTATTGTCTCTCTTTTTCTTCCCAGCACTATCCCACTTTAGGTGGGGTCGGCTCTCCTAATTTTTTGGCGCCATGACAATATGTCCTGGGTTGTCGGGTCGGGCAATTTTTCCTCCAACAGAAGTTTCGTCATGCTAGTCCATCACGTAGCCGGAGGTCGTCCTCTACCTCTCTTGTATTCAGACAGTTGCAAAGCTTTCTTCACTACGTGTTCCTCGTCTCTTCGCATCACGTGACCATACCATCTGAGACGTCTCTCGGTTAGTTTCTCCGATATAGGAGCGACTTTAAAACTACCGCGGCTATGCTCGTTTCTTACTTTATCCAGTCTCGTCACACCCCCAGACCACCTCAGCATCTTCATCTCTGCAGTGTGAAGCTTTTGTACGTGCGTCTTTTTCACTGGCCAACATTCTGCTCCGTACATCATTGCCGGCCTCATCGCCGTTCTGTAGATTTTGCCTTTGGTTCTTACTGGCATACGAGCATCGCATAAGACTCCTGTTAGTGATCGCCACTTCAGCCAGGCCACGTTTACCCCGTGTATTACATCGGCGTTGACGTCTCCTTGGTCTGTGATTACTGAGCCTAGGTATTTGAATTTATTTATTTTCGTCACAGGAGTACGATCTGGGTAATAGACTGTGGCTGGGCTACTGCTGTTAAACTGGCACTGTAAATGTTCAGTCTTTGCTCTACTGACTTTAAGACCTGCAGACTCTAGAGCAGTCATCCAAGTGGTCAAAGTGGTCTGTAAGTCGGTTGCTGAACTGGCCATTAGGACGATGTCGTCTGCGTACAGGAGGTTCCAGGGCAGTGGCGCTTGGCTTTTCTTATTGTCTACATTTTTAAATATTTCCTAAAAAAAAAGAAAAGAAAATACTTAAGAAAAATTAAAAAATAGGTGGTAATAGAGGTAATAGGTGGGCCTCCACCGGTATCGGGAACACGGTCCAAGCTACCGGCGTTCAGGGCTCCAGAGAGAGGAACCTCCTAACAATACGAGCCGTGTCCAGCAGTACTGCTTTCTGGATCAGGCCCTTGACCCAGCCGCCTAACGAGAGCCTCCTAAAGTGTTGGTCGAGGCTCGTGGCTATTAAGTCATTGGCTGACACGACTATCGGTACAATGATCGCTGTGTCCACATCCCACATGTCGACAACCTCGCGAGCCAAGTCAAGATACTTGATTTGCTTATCTTTCTCGGCTTTCACAAGGTTCCTTCTTGTTGGAAGGAACCTCGGTTGTTTCTTTGTTTTCTTATTGTTATTCTTATTACAAAACAACCTAGACTTAGTACTTACCATATTTATAATCACAGGGGCAACAATTGCGAAGAAATCAAAAATAGACATTCGAAGAAAAAAACCAGAAAATACAAATGCAACCCAACAAAAGAAAACTAAAAAAACAAGCTTTAAAAATACTATACATAGCATTAATAACAGTATTAATGATACTGGTGTGAAAATGAATCATCGTCATAATAGTAAGAAAGATATGGACAATGGTGATATAAATAGAGATCGAAGATTATGTATTAAAGAAAAACCTTACCATTGTGACATATGTCAGCGTAGTTATACTCAAAAGAGTGCATTAACAAGACATATTCTTATTCACACTGGAGATAAACCTTACAAATGCGATATATGTCAGCGTGGTTTTACTCAAAAAGGTGATTTAGCAAGCCATATACATGTACACACGGGTGTAAAACCTTTCAAATGTGAAATTTGTCTGCGTAGTTTTATAAAAATGTATGATTTAACAACGCATATTCGTGTACACAGTGGGGATAAACCTTATAAATGTGATGTATGTCAGCGTAGTTTTGCTCAAAAGGGTACTTTAACAACGCATATTCGTGTACACACGGGGGAAAAACCTTACAAATGTGAAATATGTCAGGGAAATTTTACTCAAAAGGCTTCTCTTATAGCGCATATTCGTTTACACACGGGGGAAAAACCTTACAAATGTGAAATATGTCAGTGTAGTTTTACTCAAAAGTTTGGTCTTACAATGCATATTCGTGGTGTACACATGGAGGAAAAACCTTACAAATGTGAAATATGTCAGTGTAGTTTTATAAGAATGAGTAATTTAACACAGCATATTCGTGTACACACTGGGGATAAACCTTACAAATGTGAAATATGTCAGCGTAATTTTACTCGGAAGCATCAATTAACACAGCATATTCGTTTACACACAGGAGTTAAACCCTACAAATGTGATACATGTCAGCGTAGATTTAATGAAAAGAGTAATTTAAAATCACATATGCGTGTACACACTGGGGATAAACCTTACAAATGTGATATATGTCAGCGCAGTTTTAGTGATAAGAGATGTTTATCAAAACATAGGCATTTGCACATTGATGAAAAATCTTTGAAATGCAATTAATGTCGAAGACGTTTTGCATAAAAATCATATTGCAAAAGAAACATGTTCTTATCCACACTGATATGTATAGAACATAAGGGACACTTCCCACAAGACGTGACGCGATCTCGTGACAATGCACAACTAGGGCAGGAATGTCGTTTACGATATTACAAATCCGGTACTGATTGATCCATATCGGAATCTGGGCAACCTATATTTTGGCTTCTTGTGTAGCGCCGAGCGCGATAGTGTCAATCTTGATGAATAATATTGACATGTTTTGCTGAATCCCGGATTTACAATCCTGAAATTGCTAATAATGTTACCTAAATATACATACAAAGTTTCATAGAACCCTTTGTAACAATGATATATTTTCATTGAATAATGCTTAGATACTCGTACTTTTGAGAGGACTGTTTTCCAACAAGTATCATTTTTAAACTTTCTCTCAAATGTCTAATGTGTTCCTTACTTGGGAACCTTTTTTTTTATTTTTAAAAATACAGTCTTGAGTACAGTACCATTAAACCTGGATGGGTTTGTGTTGGTACTCACATTCGCCTTATTTATTTATTAGATATATGCTTAATATTAGCTCACATTCACTCATCCCAAAAACCTACTAATCACGCAATTGTTTACGCCGTAAACATCTATCAGCAAAGGAAAAAAAGTGTAATTGCGGGTGTGATTGTGGGTATGCGAGTATTTTGTGTGTGACGTTTCGTCCGAGCTGTGTACCATTGGGCCACTCATTAGAAAACCGGTTCTAAGCAAAATATATAGGTTGTTGTATTTTTATCGAGTTTTTTCAATTGATAGATAATTTTTAGTTACGCTAAGTTAATGTGAAGACGTAAAAGATTTTTTTTGTATTTTAGTTTATAATTTATGTAATTTTTTATATTTGTCGGTATTTCATTTAATAAAGTCGGAATTAAAAAAATTGTCGTCCACCTTCCGTAAAAGTTTTTAGCCTGAAGTATTATTAATTGATTATTTGTCAAATCAAATCAAATCATATCATTGTTTATTAGCTCAAACATTAGTATCATACATACATAACAAATTGCCAGCATGAAGAGTTGTTAAAATAAAAAGATCATAGAACGTCATGTTTGCCTTGGACAATGGCATGCAAATATTGATTGATGAGAGATATTGATTGAAACATTTGTGATACCTAAATATCGGTATCAATATCGGGATTATTTGGGATTGAGAAACTTCCGATATTACATGCTTTATGTGCTTTTTATGTAAACGCACCCACGATACAGAAAGAAATTCCTAGTCTGGGGCAAAGGTTTTCAAGAAAAAATAAAAAAATAAAATCAGAACGGATATTACTTTCATTTATTTCTTGTTCTGGCTAGTCTTTTCCCAATCAGGGTCGGGTTTCAGACTGACCGGAAGAAGCTGAAAACCAGTAGGTATTTCACACTACGGGGCCTTATATCCTTCACAATCCAATAATTAGGGAATACTTCAAAGATGTACGAATGGCGGACGGCTTAACATGCTACCCGAGGCACGGAATAGTTCCGGTAAGTAAACCGTATTTTTATGAAAGAACAATGGCAGGTGCTCATACATTGTTTTAGCTGAGATTAAATTCCTATGTTATTAAATGAAAAATATCTGTTTTAACTCAAGGTGATGTTCTGAATTAGTTTGTGCAAGACTTTTTGTTCGAGAATGCCGAGAATAATAGATATTCAGTCATGAACTTTTATAGGTTATGATTGGGTAACTTTTAATAATGTGTTTAATAAGTAAAATTATTCAATTTCGTGGGAGCAAAAGGGCAATATCGCATCAGTATTTCCCTTACCTAGTTATTTCAGCATGAAATGTATACTATACTCTTTAGAGAGAGTATATTTATTTAAACTAAGTGACTTTGACGTGTATCAAAAGGTCGTCGTCAACAACCAAGCTATATTTTTTTTGACTTGGATACTAGTCTTTTTCTTTATATTACTTATTATAGAACTTACTACTTGTCACATAACATAAAATATATAATGGCAACACTTAGCTAAAGAAATTAACTAATAAAACAAATATTTATTTATTTATTATGTTTTTTGTCCGTTTTGAACCAGCCCAATTATACTTTAAAAAACGTAGACAATTAATAGAATTTAATTCATATATAACTCACTTTCAGACGCTCAAATTTAAGTCAGCTAAGATTTCGCCATTGTTCTTTAGTAGGTATGCATGGGGTTTCGGGGGCGAAAAATCGATCTAGCTAGGTTTATTTTTTAGAAAACGTCGTTTTCTCTATTTTCACCCGAGCAGAGCTCGGTCGCCCAGGTACTTATTTTATATAGAAATCATCCACACAACCTTGAACTACTGTCTGTAGAGACTTTGTATACTTCTAGACAGAACGTATTTAAGACGAAAAAGAAACTGTCAGGTCTTTCGTTCTTGCTTAAAGAAAAACTATGAAAAAAATAGAGACAAACGCTACCATATTGAATGTCAGAGTGACAACTTTTCCGTCACTGTGGTAGTCTTTCGGAGACCAGCTGTAATCCAACTCTTTCGCTGTTTTCACGCGTCTGTTTCGTTTTTAACAGCAAGAATTTTGTTGATTAATTATATTCATGAACCATGGCGTGTTTGGTTATCGGTTGCAAGAGTAGAATGGACGCATTATCAGGAAATAATCAAATAATAACTTTCCACAGGTGATTTATCGACTAGCATACTGCAATTATTGTGCAGGGAATTCATTCCATGGGCTGTCTAGAATAAAGTAATCTTAGTTCTAAATACGTCGAGGAGGTAATTAAAACCATTCTAGTTATTGTAATAATAAACTTTATGCGTTCTGTTACATCCCTATTCTGTAATAGTAAATGCTGACACTAATGCTTAGTCAGCACTGGTCCTCCTAGAAGTTGTTTGCTCGTTGGTTTCCAGCCAGTTCGGCAGGCTTATTACGTATCTTTTGCAAGAGCTAAACGATAGCGATCAAACGCTTTATGTCATAAAAGTCGGAATTACCTGTAGAGTAGGTATGGTAGATCCTACACAATCGTTTGCTAATCGATCGCTGTTTGTCAAATGCACTTATTTAAAAAAGTTAATTAAAAACATCAAAAAGCCCGACTGCTTGAAAAGCGAACTAAAAAGACGTAAACAAGGAGAAAATCATGCTGTGCAGTCGGAGGATACGTATTCGCGAGCTGGCTGCCCTAAACCAAACGTATCCTCCGACTGCACAGCATGATTTTCTCCTTGTTTACGTCTTTTTAGTTCGCTTTTCAAGCAGTCAGGTTTTTTGATGTTTTTAATTAACTTTTTTTATTTATAACTTTTTAGTTAATTTTTTTTTCCAATTACGTACATTTAAACATATAAGTGTAATATATTTTTGAAATCACCTCTAAAAAACCTTTATTTATCTTTATCTATTTTTGATACCCCACACGATAGGTATGGAAGAAAAAAAAAATTTGGTCTCCCACAATATGGCGCCCAAGAACCGCCATTTTTCTATTTTCCAATTTTAATGTAGCCAGTGACACTCGCGGGATTAAGACGAATCGATTGACGTAAGAACCATCAAAATCGGCCCACGCGTTTGGTCTCTAGAACGCCACATAGGAACAAACATACATACATATATACATACATACATACTTACATACATACACATACATTACATAGACTGATAAACACATTACCCTCCTTCGGCAGTCGGGTAAAAAAAAACGCCAGCAACTCTAAAACTTCTGTTTGGAAGAGCATTTATTGCGCAAAAATCGCTTACGTTTTGCTCTTGCAAAAGATACGTAATAAGCCTAAGGGTTTGGCATTCAATGAGTTGGGACGTATACCGAATTTTCCCCACATATATATTGTTTATTATTTAGGAAGTCCAAATAAATATTTATAAGAAGATTCGGGAGATTTCCATTCTAACATTTGGGTGCAGCGGTGGGATAAGACATCCCCAGTGTCCTTAAAACGGTAAATACGTCACAGGAAATAATCGTTAGTGCATTATTGTGTCCCTAAAAGTGCCCCGTGATTGTGTCGCCCAATAAGCACTCCAACCCGAACTCGATCAAATCGTTGGTCGATACTATTCGGCCTGGTCTAAGCTGCATATCGCCGCTCCGGGTCCCCTGCGCAGTAAGTGGTGCTAAGCAGTTGGGTAGCACTTGCTGCAATTAATCTATTTTGTATCAGGCGCCGACCCGACTGCAGCTGTCCGTTTCTCGTCCATACGTCTAAGGTAGACGTAATCCAGTAGATCCAGAATGAACTTGAATGAAGAATTCCTATGAGCTGTTCCTGTAAGTCCAAATTACTCTATCCAGTGAAAATTGCGTTTGTTGTGCGTTAAGTGCGTATATCGTGTATTAATTTAAAATAAGACTAATTATAAACATCTATAATTAGATTCAAGATAACTTGGGGTCATGCGCCTCGACTCCACCAGTCGTCCTTATCAGGTGCGTATAACTATTATACATCCGGTCCTCACGTAATTCTCAGAACTTGTAACCGATAACGTTTATTAGTCCATACCAGTAATAACATCACGCCGGTACTTTCCGAAAGGTTAAGCAGTGGCGTGTTGTTTTTAGCATTTTTACAAAAAGCAAATATTATGTCAAAATGCGAATCTAAAAAAGGCATTAAAGAACAAAAAGTAGATGAGGAAATCCCATTAAATGTTGTGCTAAAATTCATTGAACCATTTAATGGCGATAGACAAGGAACTGCGATAGCGCAATATCCTTGTCGTCTTCTCAACAGGAAGCCGTCGTTTTCAAATTTGTACTAAGTAAATTGGAAGGCAAGGCAGAGACCGCGTGCTCTATAAAAGATTTTGAAACATGGCCATCGCTTAAAGAATTTTTGAAAAATCAGTTTGGTGAACGTAAACACTATGCTCATCTACTCACTGACTTGCAAGACTGTAGGCAAGGAAATCAAGAACCCGTTAGTTTTCTTTGAGAGTAAAACCTGTTTACAAAAATTACTCATAGAAGTTACCGTTTCAAATATAAGGAAAACCGAACTTCCGGGCAGATAAGCCGCGATGGAAGACCTCGCACTCCATACATTTATATTAGTATTAATCGCTAATATTGTGTTATATAGAGACTACAAAACTTTGAATGATGCCATTAATGCTGCGATATCTGAAGAGAAAATACAGCAATTCTCTTACCGCAACTTCAACAGGCAGAAAATTACTGAGTCCTTTAATAAAAGAAGTGACACAAATAATACATCTGGAGCAAAAGTTTTTATTAAAAGTAACAATTCCAGTCAACCCAATACTTCTTACAATGATTCTGTTTTCTGTAGATACTGTTAAAAGCCAGGACATATTTGTTAGCGCCGCGAGCCTTTTGGATGGTTCTTAAACGCTAACATGAGGGGGTGCGGGGATTTTACCCTGAAATAGGTAGAACTGTCTAAACAGCTCTTTCCAGACTTCTAAAAGACTGGAGCGGTGATTCAAAGCCTTGCTATGAGAATCGGCGGTTTTGTGGACTGTAATAAAATTTATGCGGCAGTATACATTGATTGGAAATGAGGCTATTTTTTGATATGGGGAAACAAGGAATAAGAGAAGGATACAGGATGCAGCGCCTTACCTTTATTGGGGTCTGGAGTCGCCTGCCGGCTGCTAGCACCTTGTATGTCCTCGATGTGTAGGTTAACCACGCGGCAAGCCAGCGTGGTCTCACTAATGATTCCTATTTCTTACACAGCACTTCAAATCAATGTAACTTGATAAGTAGGTAGGTCTAGTTTAATATGTAGACCCGAAAACCTGGATTTATCACGAGATCCAGATATATTAGCGGTAAAGCTCTGGAGAGATGCTTTCGCGGCGGCGGATTAGAACGAACTTTTTCTCCTTTTAATATGGCGTCCGTTACGGTCAATCTTCTTCTAGCCTTGTATGGCTGTCTCGCTCTGACCTATGGTAGACGCTGCAGGAATGAATAGGAAGGAAGGTCACTGATGGGAAATGTAATACTACTACCGCCACATTCTGATATAACTAAAAGTTAAAAAGACTTGAAGTAGGTAGATTTGGATATTAGCGCTTTATATGGCGGTAACATTCTCCCGGCCTTAAAGGGTTGCCTTTAAAGAAGTGAACCATGAAAATTTACAAATATTAATACTTTATAATTGAGCGATAGGATCTGATCCAGACAGAATCAGAGTCCTCGACAATTTATTTGCGGGATCGTCTGCTCTAAAGAGAGACAGAGAATAACATAAATTTACCTATTTGCAATAAACCTATCTCTAAACTAACCTAAAGGTAATAGACCTACACTCTCATTGGCTCGGTAAAAGGCACACACGGACAACTGGGCGGACCAGGCTACCCTTAGCAGTTCTAACAGTAAGAGACCGCGTTGTGCCATCCTTCGAGGTATGAACAGCCTCCAAGGGCGGATTTAGGGGGGGGGGGCACGGGGGCACGTGCCCCCCCCAGACGGTATTTTGTGTACTGTGGAGATGCCATCACAGTACATACTAGAAGCAAATCAAATTACAGAGTTGTTAAAATATATGAATAAAATAACAGAAAGAAACTATTCACCACTGCACTGGAGGATGTCTTCAAGGTTCTAGACTGGAGAGGCCGATTCGCCGATGATAAAGCTATCATGGAGGACCCCAGTACAACGCTCGATGACCTCAGTAGAGCTTCCGAAAGAATGGGTCCAAAAATGAACATGGACAAACCAAGGTGATGTTGGGCGCTCATGTCGCACCCACTCCTATCAAGATCGGTGGCTCCACAGCCGAAGCCGTGGACGACCATGTCTTCCTGGGACAAACGGTCCAGTTAGGCAGGTCCAATCTCGAGAAAGAGGTCAACCGTCGAATCCTACTCGGCGGGGCAGCATTCGGAAAGCTGCGCGGTTTCTTATCGTCCAACTTACCACAGTGTCTCAAGACGAACTTATGGTTCTGAGACGTGGTCGCTCACAATGGGCCTCATCAGAAAGCTTGTCCAAGAGCGAGCGAAGCGAGCTCGGGAATTTAGGGCACCCCGACACGGATAGGTCATCTCCTTCGTGTTAGGTTACTTTAGACCCTGCAGACAGAAATAGGTGCCCCGCGGAGCGATACGATATTTTTTTTTCAGGTCACCCAAAAGGCAATGGAGAGGGCCAGGCTCGAGGTGTCCTTGCGGGGAACCGATTCATTTTCCGAATATTTTTTGGTCGAATTTCATATTACCGAAAACTATTGACCGAAGGCTTTTTATCTATATGCATTATTTGACATATTTTCAGATCATCGAAGTATCATGTGGCATATGTATTATTTTACCGAACTACATTTCGCCGAATTAGAAAATAACTTTTTGCTTTTGGCCGAAGCCTTTTTTTGAACTTTTTTCATTTGCCATATTTTCACCAAATCGAAACAACACGTTAGGGAATATTATTTAGTCACAAATATATAGCCGTTTACTTGGTAGTATTTTCAATTTAAAATTGAATAGTGTCATAAAAGTCAATATGTTGTGCTACAAAATTTAGTGACAAAAACGAATCGCTGCAAAATCGACTTCACGCAGTTTTGTTTGTGTTTACGTATTTTCATGCAAATGATTTATTAATAGCTGTCATGCATTAGACATTTTTATGAATTAATTATTTCAAAGAATTTGTCCAAGAGCGAGCGAAGCGAGCTCGGGAATTTAGGGCACCCCGACACGGATAGGTCATCTCCTTCGTGTTAGGTTACTTTAGACCCTGCAGACAGAAATAGGTGCCCCGCGGAGCGATACGATATTTTTTTTTCAGGTCGCTGTTTTAAACATTTGTATTCGCCCACTGTTTCTCTCTCACTTATTATTTTGATATGCGTTTAAATATAAATATTTCGGACAAATGTTATTTCGGCTAAGTTTAAGTTCGGCATAAAGTTTTTAGACCAAGTAAAACGTCGGAGTAACGAAAAAAATCGAATTGATAATAGGTCAACTGAGACAGTGGCAGACGTGACTTCGATGAAGTAAAAAAAAAACGAAACGATAATAGTTGAAAAGTTTTAGGTGAAATGAAATTCGGTCAAATGTTGTTCGAACTTATGATAGGTAACCGTCCTTGCGTGATTGAATCAGAAATGTACAGATCTGCAAGAGAACCAGGGTTACCGATATAGCCCGAAGAATTGCCACACTTAAGTGGCAGTGGGCAGGGCACATTGCTCGCAGAACAGATGGCCGATGGGGCAGAAAAGTTTTGGAGTGGTGACCGCGAACCGGAAGACGTTACGTTGGAAGACCTCCCACCAGTTGGACCAAAAACCTGGTGAAGGTTGCGGGCATCCGCTGGATGCGGGCCGCACGGGACCGATCAAAGTGGCGACGCTTGGGGAAGGTCTATGTCCAGCAGTGGAAATCTTTCGGCTGATATGATGATGATGAACAGAAAGAACATGAGTGAAACTCTTGTCTTTCATAACCCTTCCTGTACATACTTGAACTTGTAGAAATAAACATGAAGTACGATACTTCAAGTTTATTTCTGACAGTTCTTGTTGATTTTTTTGCCAGTCCGCCCCTTGTGCCCCTCCCAGAAAAAAATCCTGGATCCGCCCTTGACAGCCTCCACCACACCTAGTGGCCAAGTAAATGGTGGAGCATTATCGACAATTAGTATAACTACATATCGCAGTGGAATTGGAGTGGATGGAATATTCCACTTGGACCTGGATTGCAATTGATGCAAATATTCTACTCGCCATCGCTGCCAGAAAGACTGTACCATCTTGTGCAAAATTGAATGTCTGTCTAGCAAACTTACATTCTCTACCTGGGGAGCGGGCAGAGAGCGAAGGGGCGCAGTGTTAAGAAAATGAGCCGGCGTGAGAGCAGAAGGCTCTGAAGGGTCGCTACTCATAGCGGTCAGCGGTCGCGAATTTATAAGTGCCTCGATTTGCGTTAACACCGTCAACAGCTCTTCATACGATAATATTTGTTGACCGATAATCTTGAATAAATGAGATTTTACCACCTTTACCATGCTTTCCCAGCAACCTCCCATATGAGGCGACTGGGGTGTTATGCGTTTCATCTCTATGCGACTTTCTGAGAGCTCATATTCAAGTTGCGGGCGCTGCTCATCGAGGAACCTATAAAGGTCGCGAAGGTAAGAACTACATCCGACAAAATTAGTCCCGTTGTCAGTATATATACACTGCACAGGACCGCGACGTGCTAGAAAACGTTTCAAAGCAGCAAGGAAATTGGCGGTACTTAACTCCGAAGCGATCTCTATATGCAAACACCTGGTTGTCAGGCACGTGAAAATACAGAGCCAAGCCTTACGGCTTTTAATGCCTCTTCCACAAACCGGTGTATACTGTAGAGGACCAGCATAATCACATCCAGTATGCGTGAAAGGCTTGTCAACTTGGGTGACGCGGAATTCCGGTAGGTCTGACATGATCGGAAAAGTTGGACGCGGTTTTGCTCTGAAGCACGTATTGCACTTGTGGATACGATGGCGAATAACGCGACGAGCTGCCAGTATCCAATACTGATTTCTAAGTAAGGACATAAGCAATTCGGGGCCGGCGTGTAAATGCTTTCGATGATAATAATCGATTAAGATATCAATCACGTGATCGTGCCTAGGTAATACATAAGGGTGTTTCTGTGCGTAATTGATGTCTGCGTAAGTCAACCGACCACCAACGCGGATGAGACCGTTCGCGTCTAAAAACGGTTTAAGTTTTTGCATAGCGGAAGAACAGTTCTCACTATTTTTTAATTTATATCGTCACTAAAATAGACTTGTTGTAATGCGGATATTATTTTAATTTCAGCTAATTCCAAATCAGATTTGTTCATGTAAGATCTGCGCGGTAATAATTTTGAAAAGCGGTATATATAGGCGGACGAGTTACTCGTCCACTTCACGAGGTCGAACAACAAACCCTCGTACAATCATTTGCGTATTTTTATTATAATCTAAACCTAACCGGTTACAACATTCTTTACTTATAAAGTTGCTCTGCGATCCTGAATCTAGAAGGCATTTTACAATATGATTTTGTCCATTTTGATCGCAGATAACAACTTGAGCGGTCGATAGCAATATCGTTGTGTGACGAATACATCGCGCGGCGCGGTCGCCGTCATTAGCACTAAGCTGTAATGGCGCAGCAATGGATGTCGTGTGAAAGGACGATACTCTCGGCACAGAATAAATAATAGTACAACTCTCGGCTCGCTCGCAGTAGGCGCCGCGGCCGGTGCGCGTGCACTGAATAACTGTGTGGACGGCGGCGCGGTGGCGGGCTCGCTAAGAATCGTAGGTTCGGAGCTCGATACCTGTGCCGAACCACTGTTATGAGATTGTGAGGCGGTTTGATTCGTAACCTTATTGAAATGTAATAAAGAGTGGTGTTTTTGATGACAAGTGCGGCACTTGAGCGTTGAATTACAATCGCGAGACTTATGTTTAATGCTTAAACAATTAATACATGCACCTTTATCCTTCACGCATTTAAAGCGTGCGGACGGTGTCATCTCAGTGAATTTTTGACACTTGAAAAAGTGATCATGTACAATATTGTCACATAGGCATTTTTTGTTAGCAGTCGCGATGGCTACATAACTTTGCGGATTTGGTACATTATTGCGAGATTTAACAGAACTACGCGTGGAAACGCCAGCCGCACTAGGCTGTGTGTTTTGATAAATCCTATGTTGACTCCTAATGAATTCG
Source organism: Anorthoa munda (assembly GCA_945859665.1). NCBI lineage: Eukaryota > Metazoa > Arthropoda > Insecta > Lepidoptera > Noctuidae > Anorthoa > Anorthoa munda. The sequence continues at coordinate 49,910,161 of OX243895.1, read as the reverse complement.
GTCAGCTGACTAAAAGTCGGCAACGAAACTTCACGATGTTGTGACTCGAAAGCACGTATAGTTTCTCCGTCCAACTTTTTGAGTGCTATATGCAAAAATACAAAATCTGTTAAGTCATTTATTCCAAGATTTTTTATTGCATTTGCGGCAGTGACATACTGGTCCATAAATGTTTGCATATTAGATGCAGAAGCGGGGCCATTTAATTTAAGATTGATCATCTGATCTAGATACGTAGAAGCAAGTATGCGTTTATCTTGATACCTATCCACGAGACATCTTACGATTATTTGATAGTTTTCAGGACACGGCGCGATGCCTGAAAATACCGCTTGTGCTTTAGTGGAAAGCTTTCCTATCAAATAGTACAGTCTCTCAGCGTCTGTCAACGATGGATTTTCGTGTATTGTGGACTTGTAGCTTTCATAGAATAAGGGCCAATTGCGAATGTCACCGTCAAATGACACAATTTCGATTGGCGCTAAAGTAGGCCGTTTAGATCTAATGACTTTCTGATCATCGTCAGTGTTAACCCTCGAAGGCACAGGCTCAACCTGCTTCAACACACGTTTGATACGACAAAAAAGATCATCAAATTAAATCAATGATTGATAATTAGGCTTCGCGGATGGATCAATTTCTAAAAGTAGCCTATTGTGTTCGTTGACGAGATCCCTAAATTCAGATCGAGTTTCATCAATAGTCGCGACTGAATCCAAAAAACTCTCCACCAACTCGCTGTCAATTTGTGCCCTTTTCGCCTTTTCGAATACAATTTGAATTGATTCAAAAAGGGCATTTCGTTTAGCTTCTACGAGAATTATTTCTGAACTTAAATGCGATGAGGCGAACTCATCTGATTTCTTATCCTTAGCATCAGCTGCAGGTCGAGGCATCTTAATTTATAACAATTAAATATGTAGGTATCTATCGAATCTGTTCAAATAAATAGACCGGAATGCACTGAGTGAATTCTCAACCTATCTTAGTGCGTAAACAACCTATATTCAATAACTATAATGCGCGCGGTAACAAGCAGCTAATTTAGAAAAATTTATAATATTAACCGGCGGGTAGCGGGTATTCTTTAAAGCGGAACGTGTAGGTACTATGTGCTACGATACAATGTAACTATGAATAAAGTTGAGTTTTACTGATTGTTAGATACAGTTGAAACGTAGGTACCTATTTACTAAACGTATTTTTATAAACTGATTTATGATTTTGTTAGGTGAATTTAATGACACGAATGTAATTAACTAGTTGAATCTAAACGAATTCAGATCCGAGTGCGGGTTTCCCTAGGGAATTAAGTGAAGATTCTAATATGTATGGTGGATTGCAAATAGGAAATAAATCCGGCTTACGGAGGACCAAAATGTTAGCGCCGCGAGCCTTTTGGATGGTTCTTAAACGCTAACATGAGGGGGTGCGGGGATTTTACCCTGAAATAGGTAGAACTGTCTAAACAGCTCTTTCCAGACTTCTAAAAGACTGGAGCGGTGATTCAAAGCCTTGCTATGAGAATCGGCGGTTTTGTGGACTGTAATAAAATTTATGCGGCAGTATACATTGATTGGAAATGAGGCTATTTTTTGATATGGGGAAACAAGGAATAAGAGAAGGATACAGGATGCAGCGCCTTACCTTTATTGGGGTCTGGAGTCGCCTGCCGGCTGCTAGCACCTTGTATGTCCTCGATGTGTAGGTTAACCACGCGGCAAGCCAGCGTGGTCTCACTAATGATTCCTATTTCTTACACAGCACTTCAAATCAATGTAACTTGATAAGTAGGTAGGTCTAGTTTAATATGTAGACCCGAAAACCTGGATTTATCACGAGATCCAGATATATTAGCGGTAAAGCTCTGGAGAGATGCTTTCGCGGCGGCGGATTAGAACGAACTTTTTCTCCTTTTAATATGGCGTCCGTTACGGTCAATCTTCTGCTAGCCTTCCCAAGTAACACATAAGCAAGATAAAAGTACACATTTTGCATATTATACAGTTCAAAGATGAATATGGTTTGTATAAGAGCTTTGGTAATAGCCAAATGCTGAATTAGGTTGAGTTCGGACCCTTAAAATTCTTAACGCTTAATAAATTCTGTATTTCTGTCCTTACCTTCTTAACGCTTAATAACCAGTCACCGTAGGATTATTATACAGACGTTATTTAGCATTACGCGTTTCAGGTTGCTTAAAGCTGAAAAACAGCCCCGTCGGTAGCATTTGTCTGAATATCCATAATCTGTATTGCTATTATAAAAGCATTACTAAGCTATTAGCGTTTGAAACAGCTCAATGCTGAATAAAGTATCACCTTCTGAATAATATTGTTACATAATTCTATTAAACAGCTTGATACTGAATAATTGCTTTTATTTTATCTTCAAACTGGATAAGATTCTATGTTTTACTAATTATTCAGCTGCTGAATAAATAATATTATTTATGTTTTTATTAAGCTTTTTCCTGTTTAATAGAGAGTTTGAAACTAACTTATTCAAATTAAAGACCATATGTATGTTGTTATAGCGCCCATAGCTTAATACCAGCTTAATTAAAATATTATTGACCGTATTTATTTTTTGCGTTATTTAATATGAATCGAAAATCGTGGAAAAAACGTAAGAGAACTGGTTACATCAAAAGAAAATTGTTAAAAGAATATTTAAATATCAGCAATAGTAAATGTCCAAGTGTTTCTGGTCATCAAAAGATTTATGAAAATAGTTTGAACAAAACTGAACCCGGTCCCAGCCAGCATGCGTGGTTGCCGTGCAATGAAGAGGGTTCCGTCCCCCAAAAAGTCAAACAGCATTGCGATTCACACAAGATGAGAATGCATCTGATGGCAGTGTACAAATATCGAAGAAGAACAATGTAGACATGAAAAATTTGATATTTCGAGAAAAATTTTAAAATGGGCTTTCGAAAAAAGATCACACAAGTAGCACTAAAGGATTTGGCAGAAATATTAAATCAAATATTCCCAGACATTTTACCTAATGATCCAAGGACAATTTTAAATACACCGAGACAAGTCCACATAAAGTCTATTGAGCAAGATGAATACTGGCACAATGGCGTCATTGAGACACTTAAAAAATATTGATTAACACAAACATTTTGCCAGAAAACATATCACTGAATATAAACATGGAAGGTCATCCAATTTTAAATAGTCCTTTAGAAAGAATTTCGGCCAATTATAATAGAAAAAGAAATGATTATTTTATTAGCAGAAGGTATTACAGTACAAGAAAATAAAATTTACGTTGTGATAAGATATTTTATTTGCGACTCTTAATTCTCCAACATGCACATAAATTTCTTCAAGTTTTTTCATGATTTTGTCTTGACTCTCCATAATATGTTGTGGTTTCGCGTATATATTCTTGATTCCTTCTAGAGTCTGTACGTCTGGTGTCCATCAGTGCCAAGTGACAGCTGCACGGCTACGTTTTCAATTTGCCTTGAGGTTCAGTTCAGTTTTCAATTTGACAGTTTCGGGTGGCTTGATGTACTGGCGTTTGTACATAAAACAAATAACAAAACACGGATTAAACAAGGGCCCAGTCCACACCACACACGCGAAATCTATAGCAGATTTCGTGTGTGTGGTGTGCACCACATTTTTAATCATAAATGAGATTTTCTCGAAAAAAAATGCAAGCAAAGACGCTATAATTTTAAATGTAATGAATTCAGTGAAAGCCGGGCGTGAAATTCCACAATAGAAAAGGTTTTTGTTAAATCGATTAGAGAACCCTAAAAATCTGAATAATTTCGAAATGTGATCAACTATATAATTGATATTCAGAAGTTAGTGTACTGAGACTACTTTTTTCAAGTTATAGCTTAGTAACAAGGCATGTGTGCACTTTTATTCAGCATTATACACCAAAACAATCGATCGCCATTAAAAATCTTTGTAATATAAACTTTCACGGAATTTACGAGATACCAAAATGCTTAATCTTACAACTACAACATTTTCAACTCGATTCAAGTTATATAGTTGGATTAAAATTGCTAGTATTAGCTATTTCGTCACAAGTACTTTTGTCAGACCTATTATGTATGTATGAAAATACTATTTACTATCTATTATCTTGATTATTAACGCGGCGCGTAATAAATAATGAAAAAAAAACATACTATTCACGACAAAATTACTTGCGCACTAACAATTAACATATAGCAGACCTCTAATTTGTAAATTAAAATTTACTTACCGATTTTATAAGTTCACCATGTCAAATCACATTTAAATTCGACATCGACATTAAAATATTTAATCCAATTGAATTTTTTTCACAATTTGTATGAATATTGTTTGTAAAAGTGTGAACAATAATTTAAATGCTTAATAAATTCTGAATACAATAATCAATTCGATTAAGCTGAGTAACTCAGTTGTAAGAGCTTAATAAAAGCAATGTGAGCTGTTATTCAAAGGTTATTAAGATAATTGAAACGTTATTAAGCTCCTACTCAGGTCTTGCTCAGATGTTATTCAGCGTTAAGCATTCAAAATTGGGGCCCTTTTTGCTTGAATAACAGCTGAATAGACAGGTACTCAGACGTTATTCAGCTTACTATTCAGCTTATGCTCTTGATGATTGCTCTTACTCAATCTTTATTCAGCACGTTTGTGTTACTTGGGTTGTATGGCTGTCTCGCTCTGACCCATAGGTCGTACCATAGTAGACGCTGCAGGAATGAATAGGAAGGAAGGTCACTGATGGGAAATGTAATACTACTACCGCCACATTCTGATATAACTAAAAGTTAAAAAGACTTGAAGTAGGTAGATTTGGATATTAGCGCTTTATATGGCGGTAACAATATTCTTGAGAATTGCAAACAATGACTTCAATAATGAAAGATTTTCAAATGGTCCTCACCCAATACCTCCGTTTAAATTTTCGTCCTTTAATAACAAAACAGGCGTTAAGCCAGGATCTCGTGTAAACTTCACTGATCATTATGAGGAGGAAGATAGAGATGAAGTGGACGAATCCATCGACAATACCAATTTAAACTAAATAAGGGTACCCAGCCCCATAAGGAAGGTCTGAACTCTTTTAATAGTAGGACCACGCCGCAGGGTAACCAGCCCCATAAGGAAGGCCTGAACTCTTCTAATAGTAGGACCACGCCGCAGGGTAAGCAGCCCCATAAGGAAGGCCTGAACTCTTCTAATAGTAGGACCACGCCGCAGGGTAAGCAGCCCCATAAGGAAGGCCTGAACTCTTCTAATAGTAGGACCACGCCGCAGGGTAACCAGCCCCATAAGGAAGGTCTGAACTCTTTTAATAGTAAGACCACGCCGCAGGGTAACCAGCCCCACAAGGAAGGTCTGAACTATATTAATAGTAGGACCACGCCGCAGGGTAACCAGCCCCACAAGGAAGGTCTGAACTATATTAATAGTAGGACCACGCCGCAGGGTAACCAGCCCCACAAGGAAGGTTTGAACTCTTTTAATAATAGGACCACGCATTTTTAGAGTCCCGTTTTTACCCTTTGGGTACCCTAAAAATCAACAACGTGCAGTTTTCACAATAAAACATTTTACTCACACAAATTGTATTAAATGCGAAGTCATTTTATTTTAAAAGGTGTACTTTTAAGTAAATAATCCTGTTTAATATAAGTTTAAAACAAGTGCGAGCCGGACTCGCGCACGAAGGGTTCCGTACCATTATAGCAAAAAACTGCAAAAATATCACGTTTGTTGTATGGGAGCCCCACTTAAATATTTATTTTATTCTGTTATTAGTATTTGTTGTTATAGCGGTAACAGAAATACATCATCTGTGAAACTTTCAACCGTCTAGCTATCACGGTTTTTGAGTTACAGCCTGGTGACAGACGGACGGACCGCGGAGTCTTAGTAAGTGGGTCCCGTTTTTACCCTTTGGGTACGGAACCCTAAAAATGCAAAGTTATTTTTTTTTTAAATCGAGGTTTTCATTTTGTTCCGCTAATTTTTCCGGTGTGTGTAAGTTCCGTCTGTGAATGTTACCACAACAGGCAAGTGGCTCCTAGAGTAATTTGAGTGGAACGTATAATTAGTGCGTAATCTGCTGTAAATGTGCGCCACATAAAAAAATAGTACGTGTCGTCGTTTTTGAATAAAACTGAAAAAACCTTTCTTGCTGGAGTAACGCTGTTCCAGCAGGAAAATTCTAAACGAATGATCGGAGTGAGAAATATTGTGCATGAGCAGAGAGCTTATAGTTGTGCAAGAATGTGCCCCGAAAATATAATTGTTGCGTCATCAGGTTTTCAAGATATTGCATTTTTGCAGAATCGTGTATCTCTAAAACCATTGTATGACCGCCTGCAGAATAAACATACACGAGTAGCTCTTGATTTATGCGTATTTGTGCCGGAATTAGATTTAAGAAAATATTTATAATTTTCAAGTAATCGCACTTTTTTGTAAACCCGAAAAAAATTCGCAGCGCCTAAATGAGAAAACTTAAAAGCTCGCTGAAAACTGTATTCAGTCCATCTTGACGCTTGTATTAACCATAAAAAGTTCTAAAAGTATACATGCTTGCGTTATCGTATAATATTGCTAAAAGTCAAAACGACGGTGTCATAACTTTGACGGCAAAATACAAGAAACCGGCTCAACCACAGAACAGAGAAGACAGCGTTTTTTCTGTTCTACACTATAATGACTAGAAAAAAATATTTTATGCAAACACCCATACACACTACACACTACACCCTTTCTACAAAAAAATGGACCACGAACTCTTCATATAAATCGTTCTGTCTGTCACTATCTGTTTGTTCTGACCTCATTCACTTACCGACAATTGTCTCTCTTTTTACCAAACAATATAAGTTAATTAATGATGTGACCTTAAAAACCGTACATAAAATTCAATAGTTTCTTTGATATTAATCAGCATCTTGATCAGTTTTCTGTATCTTTAAATCAAAATTGCAGCCCTGAAGATTGTAAAACAACCATAAAAAAGCCCAATGAGCATTTTAAAATTCTTTCGCAAAATATATGATCCATTAATTGCAACATTGATAGTTTTATCACACTTTTGCATAGAAATAGAAATTGACTGCGAAGTGATGATTCTGACGGAATGCTGGCTTAAGAATAACGTCAATATCCCTAACATTGATACTTACCTAATGTACCATACAACTAAACAACAACCAAAACGATGGTGTGGTGGTTTATGTCAAAGACTGTATTGAACACACTATCTCAGAAATCGATTTCATGGATGGTACATGTATGATACTAAAAATAGGTACCGATATAGCGATCATCTGCATTTACCGTTCGCCCTCTTTTGCTAACACGTCAAGTTTCTTAATTTCCCTGGATAATGTCCTAAATTCGTTATCTTCTTTCAAAAATATTGCTGTAATTGGTGATATCAATATTGATATTGGATATACTCCATGTGATTCCCACGCCACAAAGTATCTCAACCTATCAGCCTGTCATGGTTTATTGCCTGCGCATATGCTTCCCACACGTGGTCCAAATTGCTTGGACCATGTGATGCTTAAAACTGGCTATGATGCGCTAACCCTAGTTCTCGATTCGTCTGTAACAGATCATAACTGCGTTCTACTTTGTCTGAGACACAAGGGGGGCTACTCTAAGTCCACAAATCGCTCTGTGTTTACTAAAATCAACTATGAAATGCTCGACCAAGGGATAAAAAGTCTTGATTTTGAACCAATTTACCACATAACTGACGCCAATCAAGCTACAAACCTGTTATTCACTACCCTGATCAGTACTGTAGAAGCCAATTCAACCACAGTTAAGCTGCCAAAACATAAACATATAATTAAACCTTGGATTACACCCGGTTTGCTTCGCTGCATGAGAAACCGAGATGCATTACACAAAAAATCGCGGTTAAATCCTAGTAATTATATTCTAAAATTAACTTACTTAAGATACAGAAACTTTTGCAACAAGATACTAAAAAAAGTAAAGAGAGAATATGACTGAAAGGAGCTAGAAGAGGCTGGTTCAGATAATAGGAGAATCTGGCAGGTTATAAAGAGGGTAACAAACTTTGTTAAGGCCAAAACCTCTGCCAATAAATTATTACAGTCGTCATCATCCCCTGTGATCTCAGTCAATCAAGCTAACGATTACTTTGTAAACGTTGGCAAGAATCTCGCAGCCAAAATTAAACCTGTTCATTTACCTTTACAGTCCCAACAAAATGATTCCATAACCTCACCTTGCAATTCATTCGTTATACTCCCAACTGACAGTAATGAGGTCGAATCTATTCTGATGTCTCTAAAGTCAGACTGTGCCGTTGGTTGGGACAATATTCCTACTGCTCTCCTCAAGCGATATAAATGCCAACTTGTCCCCGTCCTGACTCATGTGTATAACCCCTGCCTTGAGACTGGCACTTTTCCTTCATTTTTTAAAAAGGCCCTAATCCATCCTATTTACAAGAGTGGGAGTGGAGGCTGTGTCTCAAATTACCGCCCGATAGCTGTTCTAACAATACTGTCTAAAATACTGGAGAGAATTATAAATAAACGTTTAGTTAAATTTCTGGAAGACAAAGACTTATTATCTCCAAACCAGTATGGTTTTAGACGTAACATGTCCACCTCAAATGCAGTGTTAGATCTTACCAACCATATCGTCAAAAACCTGGACAGTAAGAAACAAGTCCTCACTATTTTCCTGGACCTTGCGAAAGCATTTGACACTGTTTCCATTCCCCTCTTGCTTTTCAAACTAGAAAAGATCGGTGTTAGGAGTCAATCTCTCGCGATTTTAAGTGATTACCTAAATAAAAGAACTCAGTGTGTTACAATTGAAAATCACATGCGTAGTGAACTTCCCATAACATTCGGCGTCCCACAAGGTAGTGTGCTCGGGCCGACGCTGTTCCTTGTATACATTAATGAACTTTGTCAAATAAAACTAGATGACACCAAGGTTACGGCGTTTGCGGACGATACCGCACTGACGTTCATTGGTGACTCGTGGCCGGAGGTCTTTAGTAGGGCGCAGACTGGTTTTAATGTCATTAAGACGTGGTTAGCTGGCAATTCATTGACCCTCAACACTGACAAAACAAACTACATGACTTTCTCGTTCCGTGAGTCTGCCCAACCTCCGCCCTCAGTATCCCTTATCGCCCATTTGTGTTCTTTGTCCTCTAACCAGACCTGTGACTGTCCCAGACTAACACAAGTAAAAAATACCAAATATTTAGGCATAACAATTGATACGAATCTTTCATTCTCTCTCCACATTAAGCTTCTACAAAATAGAATTCGAAAACTAATCTACATCTTCAAAACCCTACGCCACGTAGCTCCTGCCCGAATCCTGAAACGGGTTTATTTTGCGCTTTGCCAATCTCTCCTAAGTTACTGCATATCGTCCTGGGGTGGTGCGCCAAAAACGCTCCTTCTAAAACTGGAGAGAGCCCAAAGAGCCATCCTAAAAGTCAGTAATTAAAAAAAAATCACGTTCCCGACTGCTGACCTATACAAATATTGTCAAGTATTGACGGTCAGACAACTTTTTATTTTAAATACTGTCCTTATTCAGCATGCTGCGACCCCATACCGAGTTATCACTAAAAGACGTAAGGACCTAATCTGTGAAAGTAAAAGGTGTCATTTCACCCAATCTAAAAGATACAACTATTTCCTTGCTCCGACGTTATATAATAAAGTAAATAAGCTGCTGCCTGTTTATCAACTCCCTAGCCAGGTCTGTAAAAAAGATGTTAATAAGTGGCTCATTTGCTTAACCTACGAAGAGACAGAGAGTCTATTGGTCTCTTAGATGATCTTAGTGTTACATCAACGCTTATTACCCTCATCAATTACATATACACCTACACAAACACACCACCACTATCACACACACACAAACCCACCACAACGGAAAGAGTAAAAAAAAAAAAAATACAATGTTTTATATTTTTTAACAAATTTCATTTTTAATTATTATAGATTTTATTTAATGCATGAATAAATTGAATTTTAGTTTAGAGATCACATTTATGGATTAATCAATTATTTACTTTTACCAATTATCATTGTTATATTATCATTGTTTTATTTTAATTCAAATTTAATATCATTTTATATTTATTTTGATCTTAAATTGTGATGTCATATATTAATTTGAATTTAGTTTAATTTTCTTTCTTTTTTATTTTTAATTGTGATTTTGAACTGAAACTATATAACCCTAGATTCCAATCTCTTTGCACCTCTTAAATTGTTATGTCTATAATTTAAACCTTTTGGTGAATGGAACTGGCGTCCTTAACACAGGTTATTTTGTAACCTAGCTAGGATGTCAGTTGCGATTCTTATAGTGAATTTAAAACCAAATTTACTGTTCTTATGATTGTTTATTTATCTTTTTTGTAATTTGATTGTTTGTTTTTATTGTGTTTTAACAAATAAATAAATATATAGTGAAAATATTCAGCTTTGAATGTTTCGCTTTAAGTAGATTTAAACAAAAAACTAAGCATGTAAACAACGGCTGGTTATCCGACCAAATTCGAATGACTACAAAAAAGCGACGGATTCATACAGAACGATGACCTTATCAGTTTTTTTTTATGTTTTGGCAAGTCGCTATTTGCGCAATGTCACATACAAAAACGGAGATACTTGGTAGTAAATATAATTTAATTTAGGATACGGAATTTGGATGGATATTGGACAGGATTATTAGGAACGATATTATACGTTTATTTTACGTATAATATATTCCACCTGTCGCTTTCTACGTCTCACTTCGTTCACCTTCGTCGCTTTCGGTGGAATTGAATGCCCAATAATATAAATGATATCTTACATAGTGCAGTAATGCAGTAAAATACTGGTTCGACACCTATTCTACAACGTTTGTGGTTTGGGCGCTATTCCACTTTTTGAATCTCGTTTGGTTTCGATTGGAACGTAATGTTTTCTAGAATACCCAGTAACATAACTGGATCTACAAAGTTTGTAACTTAAGCTCTATTCTACTTTTAAAATCTCGTTTGGTTGCGATTGGATCGTCCCTGCAAACCTACCGTTTACCGACTAAAGGTTATAGTACATTACTGCAGCGGCCAGCAAAAGAGGCATTATGTAGTACCTAGAACTCATTTTGTCAAAATAAATGACGAACAACAATAAATGTTCCAGTGTTAAAGTGTTCTTTTGTTTTTTTTTTCAATAAACAGCGTTCTATTTGCAAGCCAGTTCGAAATTTAAATAAAACCTTTGATAAGTTACCTCCTTGGTCGCCATGTTTTGGAGTAAAAGATCGTTCCATTTTTAAATAACACGACAGATATGAGTTTACTATGTAATTTATTTGGCCGCTAAATACGACAGATATGGATTTTCATACAACTTTTGCCGGCCGCTGCTCGCATGTATTTGGCCAGTACTGCAATTTCGATTTATCTCTAAGAAGGTTGTCAAAATAATGCTCAAATTTCCAAGCATGTTTGAGAAAAACCCTGTTACTGTAATGTGTTTTACAAAGTACGTTACAGTTCGATTGGAACGGAATGTTTTCAAGAATGTCCAATTACGTACTTTGTATGGGATCTACCTCCTAGCGGTCCACCCCGGGCAACGGCACCGCAGGCTTGCCTGTGGTACGGCTGAACGATCCCACTTAAGCGGTGGTAAGCTCCGCAAGGGGCCGCCTGGCTCACGACCACCATCCCACCGGAGTCCGGCGCCAAGCAGCTTGCTGTGTTCCGTCGGTGTGTGGGACTGCCAGTGCCTTTGGGAGAGAAGGAGGATGTCAGTTGCGCTGTTCAGAACCGGTATTGGTCTCTGGGCAAAACTTGCCGGGTAGCTCATTTTTGGAGGGTAGCGGGATCCGAAGCACGGTGCCAGCCGTTGGCCGACCGCAGTCAGTAGGGGGCCCAAGTAGCACGCCAGCCACGTGCCAAAGGCTGCCCCGTCAACTTGTGTAAAATCCCGGTATGCTCCACCGTGCCAGCTGTCGACTGGATGGGAGGACCCGGTGGCCATATCCGGGGGGGTTCGGGCATCCCCGCAGTCTCCAAATGAGTTCCCCATAGGTTGGGTTAGCTCCAGTGTTCCACTTGGTTCACTGAGCAGCGCCTCGACAGTTGGACTTCTTCCCCAGCAAAACTCTAAAATCAATATGTCCAAAGCAAAGAAGAATATGGTGAAACAACGGCTGCACTTCCTCCCACTAAAAGTGCACCTCACTAACATCAGGGGGTTGCACTCTAATCTCGATCCGGTCCACCACCACCTTGAGACCGAGAAGTCGCACCTGTTTTTACCCGACTGCCGAAGGAGGGTAATGTGTTTATCAGTCTATGTATGTATGTATGTATGTTTGTTCCTATGTGGCGTTCCAGAGACCAAACGCGTTGGCCAATTTTGATGATTCTTACGTCAATCGATTCGTCTGAACCCAGCGAGTGTCACTGGCTATATTAAAATTGTAAGATAGAAAAATGGCGGCTTTTGGGCGCCTTATTGTGGGGTACCAAATTTTTTTTTTATTCCTTTCCCATCGTGTGGGGTATCAAAATAAAGGATTTTACGAGGCGATTTCAAAAATATAAAACACTTATATATTTCTATGTACCAAATTCGAAAAAAAGTAACAAAAAAGTTATAAAAAAAAATTTAATTAAAAAAATCAAAAACCCGACTGCTTAAGAAGCGAACTAAAAAGACGTAAACAAGAAGAAAATCATGCTGTGTAGTCGGAGGATACATCTGGTTTTGGTCCGCAGCCAGCTCGCGAATATGTCCAAAATCCATCTAAAAAACTGGGCATCCTAAATACAGTGAAGCGATACTTTACACCTGGACAGCTATTAACCCTATAAAAAGCGCAAGTCCGAACCTGCATGGATAATTGCAGCCACCTTTGGGATGGCTCAGGTAAGTATCAGCTTGCCGCGCTTGACTCAGTGGAACGCAGAGCCAAGAGGCTCATTGGAGCTGAGTTCGCTCGCTTTGCTCGCTCACTTCAGCTCCCGTCATCTCCTTCGAACCTAACCTATCCGTGTCGGGGTGCCCTAAGCTTCATTCTTGCTTTTGCATTGCTTCCCTAAGATTAATTCTCATTTTTTACCTCACGAAAAACATACAAAATATCATAAAATTTCCGAGTCATGAAAAGTAAAAAGTTTTCTATTTATGAGTAGGTACTACCTACAAAAAAAAAATGAACTTCCAAATCAACGGCCCATACCTAATGGAAATTTTAGCCCGGTCACCTCTGACCTAGACTAGAGTCAAGAGCAAACCCATCAAAAATAAGAAAAAAAATTAAAAAATTACATAAATGGGTCTACAAAGTTTGTGGTAGAAAACTTGTTTGTTTGGTTTTTCGAATTAAACGGAGTATTTTATTATACCATGCGGTTGACAACAGTTTGTTAGGGATGTGCATTGAATGAGAAAATCAATTCAAAAATCCGATATTTCCTTATTAATTAAATCGATTTGGAAAGAATCGATTAGGTAAGATGAATTTAATTTAAAATTATAATTTAGTAGAAGAAAAACGGAATTATATATTTTTCTATTATATTTTTCTTTTATGAAAACTATGCTTTTAAAGAAATAAATGATATATGATTTATTTCTGTAAGTTGGTTTGTACAAATACGATCATAATTTTTTTTAAACTAGATGAGGTCGGCGTTTCCTGTATGACTACTCTACTCTGAGAAGAAAGGCCGAAACAAACTCAGAGATCACAGTTTATTTTAAAGTCCAGACGAAATCTTCGTTAGATCATGTGTCTAGGTCATGGTGTGGTTAGATCATGTGTCTCTATACTGTAGAAATAAAAGTAGGAGATTAATATTATAAATTGATCAGAAAAAAAGCAAACCAAATGATAAGTATAAAAATAACCAAATAAAACCATCTGGTTCCATAGCAAAAATACAAATAAATCTTTTTTTTAACATTAACAATAACATAACAAAAAATAATGATTGCTACAAAAGTTTAAAAATTAAATAGTTTAAATAATCGATTTATTAAAAATCAATTGATATTGACTTAATAACTACAATTTATTATTTTTCACATCCTGCACCACTGTACTGTGTCTGACAGTGACAGATGCAGTTTGACAGAACATCACTCAAGTCGAAAGTCATGATTTCTAAATCTAAAATTCTAAATCTAAACCACAAACAGAAAGGTGAAAAATAAATAAACAAACTCTTTCAAGTTGAATTAATACTTACATACCACAGACTACTTAGAGATACTACCGATACACACGCCTTTTTCCCATCGATTGAATTAATTTTTGTTAGAAACCTTTAAAATAAAAGTAACTTTTCTAAATACGACACATTAGAGCTCCCTAGAGTAAATAACATTATGTGGGCACATACAATACATATCCTGGGGCCTAGCGCACGGTGTGTGCCCTATTCGCACGATGCAAAGAAGACATATATAATATACAAAAATAAAAGCCAGTTATTTTAACATAACAGTGTTTATTGGTGTTTTTATTGAGTAAAAGCCAAGTAAAAATGGATAAACTGTCAATGTGCAGGATATGCTTAGTGCAGAATGTTCGCTTGTTTGCGGTTGCCAACAAGAACCTGCAGGAAACATATGAGAAGCTGACTAATTTTTCAGTAAGTATTTAAACATTTTATCACAGATATTAGCCAAGTATCTACACTAGTTATTAACACTCAAATCCATCTTCAACATACCACGGTAAATTAGTAACAAAATCATATATCTTGACCTGAAACTACCAACTGTTAAACAGGAGATCATGAAATAGAGTATTAACTATCAGAGGAGACTTAAACAGCATAGAAATGAGCTTGCCTTTGGACTATCAGGAGACAAAAGTTTACAATATAGGAGATTAAAGAGATAGTGTTCCTAACTTACTGGAAATATTCGTCACAATAGAATAAGACACGTAACTGTGAAGTAACTCACCAATCTAAAGAACCCAGACAGAAACAATGTATCGGACAGAGAAGTGGCCTATTGTTTCGTTCAACAGATTGGCACGAGGCGGAAAGAGAAAAAAAAATTACCTGTTATTATGACCGCATGTTTACCCCCTTTTTTACAAGCTTTGTATTGCCTTGATTTCGTATGAGTGTCTGTCAACTAGAAATTGATGTTCAGTTGATCTGAAAATGAAGATATAGTTCTTGCCAAACATCTTGGCCGGGTTGAAGTTGGCTACAATCGCTGCGCAGTAGTAAATCTCATACAAAAACAGCTCCGCGCCATCCTTGCGCATCGAAAAGCCAACTTCAGGGTGGCCCAGAAGTTTGGTGAGTACTAAACCTGTGTAACTTTGACTTTGAATTAATAGGTATGGCAATTGAGCTAATAATAGGAAGGCCAGCAGCGCCTTCGTGTTGCTGACTACCTCCTGTACGGTACCTGGTTCACCGAGGTATTTGGCCCTGTAACCGGCGATTACTGGGCAGCTAAGAAGCAGGCGCGCTGCTGTCTCGTCCTCCTCCATGCATTCTTTGCACAGTGAGCTGTCTGTGATCCCTAAGATAAAATTTCACCGGTTACCTGACATAGATATTGCTGTCAGTGATAACTTGATAAGACTGCCATTGAACCCATATAACTATATATCAGAATAAAAATATCCTAATCTGTATCATGGTCATCCTAAGTGCCAAGTTTCATCTGTTTATTATTCGCCTTGTCGGGAGTCTGATGCTTCAAACATATCTCTAATCAATTATCTCATTAAAAATGTATTGGTCAGTGGGCCGTCTTAGGCGCTGTATTTGGTTTGATGCCAGGGTAATATTTTTCTAGGGATTTGCTTGGGACTTAGGCCTTAGGGTGGACCATTGTACATTCAATTCATTTATATTTCCTTGGGTTACTAAGTCACAGGCAGAAGCTAATCTATGCCTGCATAGCCTTTTCCCAATTAACTATTGGGATCGACTTCCAGTCTCATCGTAAGCAGCTGAGTACCATTATTTAACATAGAGAAATTGCTTAGCTGACCTCCACAAACCAGTGTCAGATATCCTGGTTTCTGGCTATCCATAAAGTTTGTCAAAGATTTCCACAGGACAGTTTGGACCTACAGCTTAACGTGCTTTGTGTGAGGAAACTGGCTTTGTAAAAATGGTCACCCATCCATGAACCGAACTCGGCAAACATTGCTTAATCCTGAAAAACGACTGGTGACTTTGCTTGCATTCCTTGCTTCATATGTCTGATCAACAGCAAATAGCACGCAATAATACTGTTGATGTGTACATAATGAAACTGAACACTTGTGCTTCGAGCTGTCAAAACATTTATGCCATTGGGGTGCTGGGTTAGGTCATAAGATGCTATTTATACCAGCTATATGTTACCTTGGGATAATAGAACACTTTAATGGGGTGGAGCCACGGGCAGAAACTAGTTATTAGTGTAGTATAATCTAATGACTCTGTATTAAGTATAACCTTTATTGTAATAAACTCAAAGGAGTGGCATTCCCTGCCGGAGTCTGTATTTCCTGATGCAAGGGCGGATTCAAGGGGGGGGGGGGGGCACGGGGGCTCGTGCCGCAAATCGGAAGACGTTGCGTTGGCAAGCATCCCACCAGGTGGACCGATAATCTGGTGAATGTTGCGGGGATCCACTGGGTGCGGGACGCACGGGACCGATCAATATGGTGACGCTTGGGGGAGGCCTATGTCCAGCAGTGGACGTCTTTCGGCTGATATGATGATGAACAGAAAAGAAAGTCTTTCATAAACCTTCCTATACATACTTGAACTTGTAGAAATAAACATGATGTATGATACTTCAAGTTTATTTCTGACAGTTTAGTTGATTTTTTTGCCCGTCCGCCCCTTGTGCTCCTCCCAGAAAAAAATCCTGGATCCGCCCTTGTCCTGATGGCTACATACTGGGGGTCTTTAAGTCAAGAGTGAATAGGTTTCTTCTAGGCAAGCGTGCTTCATTGGCTACGTGTTAATACTAGTTTAAGGGTTTAGCTTAAGTATGTTCTTATATTGTACTTTATTTATATGGGACTTTTTCTTTCTTTTCATCGTCGACCACATCAACGCGTACCCTCAGGTGAGATGGTGGTCTAGTGCAATCCCATTATAAATAATAAAAAAAAAAAACTTTTTGAAATTTAAAGTTGTAATGTATGCATGATCATCCGCAACCTGACTACGTCCACTATTGAGCAAAGGCCTTACTTGTGCCCCCATGCTCCTGTGCCAACCCCATTCAGGTTCTGCCCGCGATGACAAAAATCTTGTCCGCCCATCTCGCGGCTGAACAACTAACATTTCTTCTGCCAGACCTTAGACGCCACTCAGTCACTGCCCCGGTGGTGTGCACTCACACCTGACACCTCACCTTGTTATGTGTCCTCCCCACACCATTGGAGCTCCATAATCCATTTACCAATATCAAAGTAATATCATTTATCAATACATATCCAAGTAATCCAAAAGCGATGGTGCTCTTTTGTTTGGTTGAGGAGTTCCTAAGGCCACCTTCTGACTACATCATCTGACCAGCTTTGTAGTTATTGGTTGCAAGTTTAAACTAGATTGAATGTGCCAGGAAGTTCTTGTACCTATATCTTTTGGTTTGTATGTTGTTTTTTTTGTCTCGCGCTTGACCACTATCTCACCTCATGGTAAGCGAAGATGTGGTCGACGGTGAAACACGCTTGCCTAGAAATAACCTATTCACTCATGACTTAAAAATCCCTAAATTGTACCTATCGGGAAACACAGACTCCGGCAGGGAATTCCACTCCTTAGCTGTACGCATAATAAAAGTTCGCAAAACGTTTTGTGCGTATGGGTGGGATTTCCACCATGAACCGATGGCGCATCGCCGTATGTCTTGTAGTCCGAGAATTAAACGTTCGTGTTCACATACATCTAGTCATACATGCACGCCGGTTATGAGTACTGCACACCTGGTCTTTCTGATGAACATCACCAATGTATTCCCTTCTAGGGCGTCTCCTCACGGCGTTCCCACTCACATCTGCCTTGTAAATACAAAATAGTGTAAGAGAATTTTCTATTGCAGTTTGAAACTGAAGACAGTAGACCGACGATCACTTGTTTGTTCTGCTACACTAAACTGGAGCAATGCTACCAACTGCTGAGAAAGTGTCTGAATGCCGAAGAGCTGTTTGATCAAATGGCCTGTGATGACTATGAGGTAAGTTTTATTTTTTCATGCATTTATTCAAAATCTGTTTAACAGTTATTACACTATCTATTTTATTGGAATCCTAGTCCAAATTAGGAACAGTTAGGAACCTAAATTATTAGCCAGGGATCACACTACACAAATTACAACTTCTTTTTTTTTGTGTGGGAAATCATCCAATGACTTCTTCCGCTCTGAGTGAAGCGCGAGGGCGTGTCAGACTTTTACTGACTATTTCCACCCGTGTTCCTTTAGTTGCTTGTGCCACGGCACGGCCGCGGTAACTCTTTCTAATTTATCTGCGACCCAGATAGGCATCATCGGAACTAGCGAGCCCCGTCAGTTTTGCTGACATTCTTTGAGGCGCGCGTGGAACACTACCCGGCTTCGACTCGGGCCTGATCTATAAGCGAAGCTGGGAAGGCGAGCTTCCCATTACATGCTGTCCGCAAGCCCGCACCTACAGTGGCCGGGAATCGGCTTGCGACTCACGACGCCCGGGTGTCCCCTGCGGTGGCTAGGGGCGTGAGGGCGTCTCCGTTGCGTCTCCCTCATGCATTCCGCCTCCTCCTTTGCGAGCATTACTACCTCACAGAAGGAGAAGACAGTTTCCCATGCCCTCACGCTCCGTACCATGACCTGGATCAGGGACGGACGTGAGAGGTCACCACCGTCGATTGTCTCCATGAGGACGCTGGAGCAGGGCAGACCTTCACCGTATGCTCCACCGTGTCCTCCGGGTGGTCTAAACAATGGTGACACCCGGGATTTTCCTCCCGCCTTATTCTGAACAGGAACTGCCCGAAACAGCCGTGTCCGGTGAGGACCTGCGTCGTGACGTCTTTCAAGCCACAAGAAGAAATATTTCGCCATTAAATAAGAGGTTTAAACCACCAGTTTTAGTGGAAAATGCACTAAGTTGGTAACACTGACGCCGACAAGTCTTTCTAAATCGCAGCCGCGCCAGGACACTGTCCCAGATCGTAGATCATTTAAGAAGTAGAGCGGTTGGACCTCAACCAATCTGTTCCTAACTACGATTACATCTTCCGATTTACTAGTTAGGTTTCCTACAAATTGGATTGTGTAATAACTGCTTTTACACTATTTACATAATAATGCCAAACTATAAAACAGTTTGTCGGCAGTGGCTCTCGTTTTACAATATATTACACATTCTGTTGAAATTTGTTTAAACAATAACTTAAATAATTATGCTAAGTAAACTAAATTAAACAATTAATACGAACTCCATCGAGATCTGACAATCCCACTTTCCACACCCATGATCAATTTGCAGTGTGCGGTTGCAAAATGCGAGGCTTGTTAAAAAACATGGCTTTGGACAGATAGACAGATAATGTTTTAACCCCCGACGGAAAAAGATGAGTGTTATAAGTTTGACGTGTGTATCTGTCATCGTCATAGCTCCTAGTCGGATGAACCGATTTTGATTTGGTTTTTAGGGTTCCGTGCCCAAAGGGTAAAAACGGGACCCTATTACTGAGACTTCGCTGTCCGTCTGTCTGTCTGTCTGTCTGTCACCAGGCTGTATCTAATGAACCGTGATAGTTAGACAGTTGAAATTTTCACAGATGATGTATTCCTGTTGCCGCTATAACAACAAATACTAAAAACAGTATAAAATTAATATTTAAGGGGGGCTCCCATACAACAAACGTGATATTTTTGCCGTTTTTTGCTCGATATTCATAACGGCAACAGGTAGACGCTTGAAATATTCACAGAATATTTAGGTGTATATTCTCTTCCAAAAATAATAATTATTAAATTAAAATAAAATAAATTAAGGGGGGCTCCTATACAACAAACGTGATTTTTTTGCAGTGTGTTGCGATAATGGTACGGAACCCTTCGTGTGCGAGTCCGACTCGCACTTGGCCGGTTTTTTTTGTTTGAAAGATGACTTTATAGAGAGTGTTCTTAACTATGTTTGATGAAAATCGGTATAATTTCTCAAGATATCGTGTTATAATAAATAACGTGTTTCTTTGGATTGTCGGTCGAAACGTGTTTGCTACTAGATAAATTATGTGGCATAAGGAGGTATATGTGTCGAGGGTTTTTAAAATAATTTATGTTGAAGCAGAATCTATGACAGAATAACACTGTAGTTAATTTAATAATTATATGTTTTAGTTTGTTTGATTTTGGTTCTGATATAATAAAATTAAACAAAAACGTTGAAATAAAAATTTCTTTTTTAATAAAAAAAAAGTTAATTAAAAAAATCAAAATACCCGACTGCTTAAAAAGCGAACTAAAAAGACGTAAACAAGAAGAAAATCATGCTGTGCAGTCGGAGGATACATATTCGCGAGCTGGCTGACCAAAACCAGATGTATCCTCCGACTGCACAGCATGATTTTCTTCTTGTTTACGTCTTTTTAGTTCGCTTTTTAAGCAGTCGGGTATTTTGATATTTTTAATTAACTTTTTTATTATAACTTTTTAGTTATAAGTGTTATATAATTTTGAAATCACCTCTTAAAACCCTTTATTTTGATACCCCACGCGATGGGTTTGGAAGAAAAAATAAAATTGGCCCCCCACAATATGGCGCCTAAAAGCCGCCATTTTTCTATTTTCCAATTTTAATGTGGCCTATGACACTCGCAAGGTTAAGACGAATCGATTGACGTATGAATCATCAAAATCGTTCAACACGTTCGGTCTCTGGAACGCCACATAGGAACAAACATACATACATACATACATACATACTTACATACATACATACATAGACTGATAAACACATTACCCTCCTTCGGCAGTCGGGTAAAAACGTACCTAGTTACTTATTTCAAATACCATTATAGTAGTATAATAATATCCTCGTATCGTAAACTGATATCGTAAGATCTGACCGACAATTCGTTCTCATGTGAACCATTCGATCATGTGTGCTCTTTCCTTCCCGTCCCCCGCCTCGCCGCCCCTTCTTAGGTCGCGGTACAGCGGTAACGGTAAAACTATAGTTCATTTAATTTACCGCGTTCTACTTCAGTTCAGTCAGCCTCTGTCGCAGACTCGCAGTCACGCAGCAGCGTATTTGGATTTAATGCACGACACCAACTTTGAGGGTATTTCATTCATTAACATCGTCGTTACTTAGCTAGAGAAGTGATGGACTCGTCTACAGACAGACAAGTTTTTGGATAGTGATTGTCCCCAGAATTATATTACGACTTGAATTTTCACCCGACTGCCGAAACAGAGTAACGTTGGCCCATTTTCATGATTCTTACGTCAATCGATTCGTCTTAACCTTGCGAGTGTCACTGGCCACATTAAAATTGGCAAATAGCAAAAAGGCGGATTTTAGGCGCCATATTGTTATGGTTTTTTTTTTATTCCAGACCCATCTTGTGGTGTATCAAAATGAAGGGTTTTAAGGGTTTAAAAAGTTTAAATGTACATAACACCAAAAAAATACCAAAAAGTTACAAATAAAAAAAGTTTATTAAAAAAATCAAAAATCCCGACTGCTTAGAAAGCAAACTAAAAAGACGTAAACAAGAAGAAAATCATGCTGTGCAGTCGGAGGATACATCTGGTTTTGGTCAGCCAGCTCGCGAATATTTGTCCTCCGACTGCACAGGATGATTTTCTTCTGGTTTACGTCTTTTTAGTTCGCTTCTGATTTTATGTGTCTACTAGCTTCTGTGGTGGCCCAGTGGTAACTTACAAGTTGCAGGCCCACGACCTGCGAACCCAGGCAGGTACTTCACTTTGTGTAAATTAATTCATCACAACTGCTCTCAAAACGGTGAAGGAAAACATCGTGACAAAATCGGCATGTCCTGACATTCACCAACCCGCACTGGGCCCGCGTGGTGGATTTCGGCCCATTCCCTCTCACAGAGAGGAGGCCTGTGTCCCAGCAGTGGGAACATTAAAAGGCTGATGTTGACTACTTTCTGCTAGTGGCTTCGTCCGCGTGGAAAGTGTTTTCTTATCCTAAGGGAATACCGACTATACTATATATTTTAAATAAAGGGTCTTTCAACAAGGGCGGGTCGATGTTAAAATTGAATAAAACAAGATGTGTGTGAGATATTAACGAAATTTATTTTTTATTTAAAAGACCCATTTATGCCAATTATGGATGGAATATGACATCGTTCAAATGTCCGCCGCGACTTCGTATGGTGGCACGAATCCGAGAGGTCCAATTTTTTATGACTCTGCTGCATAGATCCGGCTGAATCCGAGCGATGGCCTGCGTTATGTTGGCTTTAAGGGCAACGGTCGAATGTGGTTTATTGGCATAGACCTGTGACTTCAGAAAACCCCACAAGAAAAAGTCTAGCGGAACTCTAACTCTACCCTCAAACCGTTCATGCAGAATGTCGATTGTGTTGTTCGCTGTGTGGCAAGTAGCGCCATCTTGCTGGAACCACATGTCGTTCACGTCCATATTGTTCAATTCAAGCCAAAAGAAATTGTTTAATATTGATCTGTAGCGCTCGCTCGATCTATGCAGCAGAGTCATTAAAAATTGGACCTCTCGGATTCGTGCCACCATTCGAAGCCGCGGCGGACATTTGAACGATGTCATATTCCATCCATAATTGGCATAAATGGGCCTTTTAAATAAAAAATAAATTTCGTTAATATCTCACACACATATTGTTATATTCAATTTTAACATCGACCCGTCCTTGTTGAAAGACCCTTTATAATGAGATAGATTAGAATATCTACCAATGTTTAATTTTTTTAACACAACAGAGGTACATTTTTACTCAAATAATAAAATGCACTTTCTTGTTTTAAAAATAATAATGACTATTTTAATTAATTTATATTTTGAGGTATAAAGGGCCTCACTCATAATTTACAGGGTAACGTAAACGAAAGTCCTAAGGAATACTCGGTACCCGGGCGCTGTGACCAGCCTTGCCAAGTAGTTTTGTGCATCACTTACAGGGCTGTGAAGGTCATATAAAACCCTGTAAGTGATGCACAAAACACTTTTTAACCCCCGACTGAAAAAGAGGGGTGTTATAAGTTGACGTGTGTTGCTGTGTATCTGTGTGTCTGTCTGTGGCATCGTAGCGTCCAAACGAGTGAACCGATTTTGATTTAGTTTTTTTTTTAAACAGTAAACATGTTAAATATCCCGTTACTAATGTTAATGTTATTTTTTTTTGTTTGAAAGGTGATTTTGTCGAGAGTGTTCTTAGCTATGTTTGAATAAAATCGGTTCAGCCGTTCAAAAGTTATGGGCGTTTCACTGTTTGTATCGGGGTGTTTACGCAAGATATCGTGACATAATTACGTTTTCAATAGATTGCCGATCGAAGCCTATCTGTATGTACTAGATAAATTATGTAGCATGAAATAAAAATGTGCCGGGGGCTTTTTAAATTTTGAAGTTTTACTTGTTGAGAAATAAAGTTCTTAAACCATATAGGCCATGTGAAATATTGGCACTCAACTGCTTCGGGTTAGACAGGAAAAAGGCTAGGTAGATTGATTATCTAACATGTCCTCAATTTTTTTACAGCCAGACAAACCTTTGGTATACCCAGGCCGGTTGGAGAACTTTGGGGGACTTACAAGAACAGCTATAGAACACGTCAGTATACTCGATGACTTGCAAGTTGACAGCTGTGCTGATGACGACCAACTGTCAGTTGAAGATGACAGTTGCGACAGTGTTCGTTCTGTTGATTTGAAGGAGGAACACCATGATGATGATAAAATAGAAGTGGAACTCCAAAATGTCAGTGATCATGATTATATCGAGCAAAAGGAACATTTAAGTCTTGGTGAGTTTTCAATTAGATTTATTAACTACTAACTGACCCGGCAAACTTTGTTTTGCCATAAAAACACCAAACATTCATCTACCCTACCTACCCTACCCTAACTACCCTACACTACCTACCATACCCTGCCTACCCTACCCTTCCCTACCTAGTACCTACCCTACCCTACCTACACTACCTATCCTACCTACCCTATCTACCCTACCTACCCTACCCTACCTACATACCTACCTACATACCTACCCTACCTATGTAGGTAAGGTACCAATTTTTTTTTCATAAAACCTTTCTCCTAACAATAACAAACACAACAAAATAAGAGTAAGCGAAATCGGTCCAGCCGTTCACGCGTGATGCCGTGACCAAGGGAAATAGGGTTTAATTTTTATATAATAAGTTTGTTGACCGCGTTTTTTTTTGTTTTGCGTGTTTGACGTAGATGAAGTCGCGGGCAACCTCTAGAATCTTTATAAATTATAGCTTATGTGTTATTCTGATGCACTTATATACTAATATTATAAAGCTGAAGAGTTTGTTTGTTTGTTTGAACGCGCTAATCTCAGGCATTACTGAATGGAATTGAAAAATACTTTTTATGTTGGAAAGTCCATTTATCGAGGAAGTTTATAGGCTATATAATATCACGCTACGACCAATAGGAGCGGAGCATAAATGAAAAATGTTGCAAAAACGGGAAAAAATATTCCTTTTTGAGAGCTTCCGTTGCGTGCGCTGCGTGAGCGGTTAAAGTTACGCGACATTCTTGTATGTAGGGTAGGTAGGTAGCCAGTTGACGGGAGCGAAGCCGCGTGGGACAACTAGTATGCTATATTACTGTAAAGGTTCATCAAAATCCGTTCTATAGTTTTTGCGTGAAAGAGCTACAAACATCCATACTCACAAATTTGAGTTTTAAATGATAATTCACAAATATGATACACATAATGCTCCACACCGCTGTCGTATACTACTACGGAACAAATTATCATTCTAGACGTTTTGCTTACGATTTTATTTTGGGTTTTTATCTGTTTGTAATTTTTTATGTATCTATGGACTGCCCAAGTAACACATAAGCAAGATAAAAGTACACATTTTGCATATTATACAGTTCAAAGATGAATATAGTTTGTTTAAGAGCTTTGGGAATAGCCAAATGCTGAATTAGGTTGAGTTCGGACCCTTAAAATTCTTAACGCTTAATAAATTCTGTATTTCTGTCCTTACCTTCTTAACGCTTAATAACCAGTCACCGTAGGATTATTATACAGACGTTATTTAGCATTACGCGTTTCAGGTTGCTTAAAGCTGAAAAACAGCCCCGTCGGTAGCATTTGTCTGAATATCCATAATCTGTATTGCTATTATAAAAGCATTACTAAGCTATTAGCGTTTGAAACAGCTCAATGCTGAATAAAGTATCACCTTCTGAATAATATTGTTACATAATTCTATTAAACAGCTTGATACTGAATAATTGCTTTTATTTTATCTTCAAACTGGATAAGATTCTATGTTTTACTAATTATTCAGCTGCTGAATAAATAATATTATTTATGTTTGTATTAAGCTTTTTCCTGTTTAATAGAGAGTTTGAAACTAACTTATACAAATTAAAGACCATATGTATGTTGTTATAGCGCCCATAGCTTAATACCAGCTTAATTAAAATGTTATTGACCGTATTTATTTTTTGCGTTATTTAATATGAATCGAAAATCGTGGAAAAAACGTAAGAGAACTGGTTACATCAAAAGAAAATTGTTAAAAGAATATTTAAATATCAGCAATAGTAAATGTCCAAGTGTTTCTGGTCATCAAAAGATTTATGAAAATAGTTTGAAAAAAACTGAACCCGGTCCCAGCTAGCATGCGTGGTTGCCGTGCAATGAAGAGGGTTCCGTCCCCCAAAAAGTCAAACAGCATTGCGATTCACACAAGATGAGAATGCATCTGATGGCAGTGTACAAATATCGAAGAAGAACAATGTAGATACATGAAAAATTAGATATTTCGAGAAAAATTTGAAAATGGGCTTTCGAAAAAAGATCACACAATTAGCACAGAGATTTGGCAGAAATATTAAATCAAAGATTCCCAGACATTTTACCTAATGATCCAAGGACAATTTTAAATACACCGAGACAAGTCCACATAAAGTCTATTGAGCAAGGTGAATACTGGCACAATGGCGTCATTGGGACACTTAAAAAATATTGATTAACACAAACATTTTGCCAGAAAACATATCACTGAATATAAACATGGAAGGTCATCCAATTTTAAATAGTCCCTTAGAAAGAATTTCGGCCAATTTTAATAGAAAAAGAAATGATTATTTTATTAGCAGAAAGTATTACAGTACAAGAAAATAAAATTTACGTTGTGATAAGATATTTTATTTGCGACTCTTAATTCTCCAACATGCACATAAATTTCTTCAAGTTTTTTCATGATTTTGTCTTGACTCTCCATAATATGTTGTGGTTTCGCGTATATATTCTTGATTCCTTCTAGAGTCTGTACGTCTGGTGTCCATCAGTGCCAAGTGACAGCTGCACGGCTACGTTTTCAATTTGCCTTGAGGTTCAGTTCAGTTTTCAATTTGACAGTTTCGGGTGGCTTGATGTACTGGCGTTTGTACATAAAACAAATAACAAAACACGGATTAAACAAGGGCCCAGTCCACACCACACACGCGAAATCTATAGCAGATTTCGTGTGTGTGGTGTGCACCACATTTTTAATCATAAATGAGATTTTCTCGAAAAAAAATGCAAGCAAAGACGCTATAATTTTAAATGTAATGAATTCAGTGAAAGCCGGGCGTGAAATGCCACAATAGAAAAGGTTTTTGTTAAATCGATTAGAGAACCCTAAAAATCTGAATAATTTAGAAATGTGATCAACTATATAATTGATATTCAGAAGTTAGTGTACTGAGACTACTTTTTTCAAGTTATAGCTTAGTAACAAGGCATGTGTGCACTTTTATTCAGCATTATACACCAAAACAATCGATCGCCATTAAAAATCTTTGTAATTTATACTTTCACGGAATTTACGAGATACCAAAATGCTTAATCTTACAACTACAACATTTTCAACTCGATTCAAGTTATTTTGTTGGATTAAAATTGCTAGTATTAGCTATTTCGTCACAAGTACTTTTGTCAGACCTATTATGTATGTATGAAAATACTATTTACTATCTATTATCTTGATTATTAAAGCGGCGCGTAATAAATAATGAAAAAAAAACATACTATTCACGACAAAATTACTTGCGCACTAACAATTAACATATAGCAGACCTCTAACTTGTAAATTAAAATTTACTTACCGATTTTATAAGTTCACCATGTCAAATCACATTTAAATTCGACATCGACATTAAAATATTTAATCCAATTGAATTATTTTCACAATTTGTATGAATATTGTTTGTAAAAGTGTGAACAATAATTTAAATGCTTAATAAATTCTGAATACAATAATCAATTCGATTAAGCTGAGTAACTCAGTTGTAAGAGCTTAATAAAAGCAATGTGAGCTGTTATTCAAAGGTTATTAAGCTAATTGAAACGTTATTAAGCTCCTACTCAGGTCTTGCTCAGATGTTATTCAGCGTTAAGCATTCAAAATTGGGGCCCTTTTTGCTTGAATAACAGCTGAATAGACAGGTACTCAGACGTTATTCAGCTTACTATTCAGCTTATGCTCTTGATGATTGCTCTTACTCAATCTTTATTCAGCACGTTTGTGTTACTTGGGTGTAATTATGTCTGAAATAAAATAAATAATAATAATAACAAATCAAGTATCTTGACTTAGCACACGAGGTTGTCGTCATGTGGAATGTGGACTCGGCGATCATTGTGCCGATTGTCGTTACGGCCAACGGCCTGATGGCCAAGAGCCTCGACGACCATCTGTCGAGGCTGTCATTGGGCGGTTGGATCAAGGGTACAGAACAGGGGGTACAGAAGGCAGTACTCCTCGATACGGCTCGCATTGTGAGGAGGTTCCTGTCTCTGGAGCCCTAACCACCGGTAGCTTGGACCCTGTTCCCGATACCGGTTGGCCTCTATTTTTATATTTTTAAATGTTTTTATGTTTTCTTTTTTAATATTTAAAAATGTAGTAAATAAGAATGAAGAAGAATAAAGGAAATAATAATAATATTGTGTCCGGCACCGCATACCGCAGCGTTGTGCGTTCCGATCATTAAGCTTTAAAGCTACAAGGCATTCTCTACCTTTGGGCTAAAGGGAATTAAGGTAGAAATGTTAGCATTGTGGAGTAGCTGTAGAAAATAAAAAACTTTTTAACAAAAAACCAAAACGACTTCCAAAAGAACACTGCAAAACGAAAAATAACTTTCTTTTCCGAAGTCGGTGTCTTTGGTACCTATTGTTTTCCGTGTTTAGACTAGGGCATGTAATATCGGAAGATTTTTAATTCCGATATTGGTTTCCGATATTAGATCTCATTATCGGAATTGCGCACTTTTGTTAAAATTCGCATTTTTTTGTTAATTGCTCAAATTCGGTGTAAAATTGGATTGAGTACAATAAAAAACACGTTTATTCCGCGACATAATAGAATTTTCTATTGTGTCTCTTTCTAATTACCAGTGATTATGTAATCGGGCACTTATTTACCTAAACTGCACATTTGTTCCCAAGAAACAATATAAGTCATGTCTCTCTGAAAAAGGATAATGCAAAAATATCCAGAAAATTAATATATATCGAATAATCTGAAAGTAGTCCCGATCAGTGTAGTGAGTAATAATGATTTATAAATCCAGTATAAATATCGGTCAATACGGAGACGCCACCAGGGGGTGGCTTATGTTCAGCGGTGAACGCCTTTTGACTGAAATGATGATGATGATGAGAGACAATGTAGTCAAGTAATGGAAGTTGACTTATCCAACAGATTAGTGAACGGATAGACTAATTTGTTGTAATCAATACAAGCAGAAGACAGAAAAATATTAAGCTTTAATTTTATTAAGGTTTCCAAGCAAGTAACAAATTATAAATTTGAAATAAAGTTTAAAAAGGATAGGTACTCGTTCCGAAACAGTCTTCTCAAAAGTATGAAAAACTATCTTAGCATGCATCATCATCGTCATCGGCATTTCATCCGAAAGATGTCCACTGCTGAACATAAACCTCCCCCAAATGTCGTCACATTGGCCGATCATGGTTTCTCAAATCCTGTGCATACCTTCACAGATAAATGTCCGCAGGTAACTCGCCGTAATCAATATAAATATCATTGTTACAATTAGGTTTTATGAACTGTGTGTTTACTTGTATTCTTAAAGGTAACATTTTGCAAACTCAGGACTTAGTCATGAAGTGAAGTCTAAGTTAATAAGCGCCCGATTACTAAACAGAATATCGGACCACTGCTAATCACCGAGTCAACGGGCTTAACCGCGCTTTCTCCCTCGATGCTTCACAAGGAGCTAAAATTAAGGTGTTTTTCTGATTCCGACATGCCGATATTGGACCACTCAGTATCGGAATTTAAATATCGATGATTTCGTTCCGAGATTCCGATATTACTAGATTCCGAGATTCCGATATTCATCCCACATCACACAACAAATCCCACAGCAGGGCCAAGGCTTCTTCACATACAGGCAAGACACTTCCACGCTTTCCTAAGGTGGATTGGCAATTTGAAACTTATAACACACTGATATTATAAAGCCGAAAGTTTGTGAGTGTGTGTGTGTTTGTATGTTTGTTACTTCTTCACATTCAAACGGCTGGACGTATCTGGATTAAATTTGGCACAGAGATAGATTATAGTCTGAGCTACTTTGCATCCCGGTATAATGTTCCCTTGGGTTAGGAAAACAATTTTCACGCGGGCGAAGCAGCTGGCAGAAGCTAGTAGACTGTATATCTAGATTTTCTCACGATTTTTTGATTCAATGATGACAGCGATGTCCTATATAAACCTAGTTAGTACAATCAACAAGATTGAAACCTGTACCTTACCAATTTAACACTCCCATTTGTACAATAAGGTCGAATTTTGCTAAAATATAATTATTTCCTTAGCAACAAACTTTATATCTATTTAATAAGACAGTGAAAATTTGTTTATTCATCGCGCTGTCGCACCTTTTTTGCGGCATTACTTATGCGGTATTCCACATTTGAGGGACTAAAAATATTTTTTTAAGAAAAAAAATATGCACGTGTAACGTCACAGCCTCATTAATAAGTGATTTAACAACTTTCCCATGGAACTCATAACTTTTCCATAGAATTTGTATTAAAATAATTTTGTTTTCATTTTTAACTTACACTTCAGGAGGTACTCGTGGCTAAATAATAAAAACTGCACTGGTCGATCATCAAGGTTAAGCAACGCTTGACGAGATCGGTCCGTGGATGGGTGACCATTTCAACATACCTAGTTTCCTCCGTGCCTCGGACAGCACGTTAAGCCGTTGGTCCCGGTTGTCATTTGAAGATCTTTGACAGTCGTTACGGGTAGTCAGAAGCTTGAGATCTGACACCAGTCCAATGGGTACCGTGTTACCCAGTTACTGGGTTGTGGAGGTCAGATAGGCAGTCGCTCCATGTAAAACACTGGTACACAGCTGAATCCGATAAGACTGGAAGCCGACCCCAATATAGTTGGGAAAAAGCTAGGCAGATTGATTTTAACTTACACTTAAATACATTTTAAATTTATATTTTGTTTTGTGTGAATCTTGTATCGGAACGGAACGTAATCACTGTCAGTTGAAGTACTCTATGACTAGGGAGTCCCCCATGGCACGGAGATTTACCTTCGTGCGCGGTTAATTGTCAAAGGTTATAACGATGATTGGATTCCCTAGCTGTCACGACAATGTGTAGATATTAGATCAAATATAATCATGCCATATAATTATATATTAATACATATATTACTAGCTGTTCCCCGCGGCTTCGCTCCCGTGGGCCACCCCACAGGTCCCGTTTTCAGGATAAAAAATAGTCTATGTTACTCAGGAATAACGTAGCTTTCTATTAGTGAAAGAATTTTTTAAATCGGTCCAGTAGTTTCGGAGCTTATTCGGTACAAACAAACAAACAAAATCTTTCCTCTTTATAATATTAGTATAGTTTTTTTTTTTATATTGTATTATATATTATTATTTTTTATATATTTTTATATTGTATTATTTATTATTATTATTTTGTTTTTATTATTTATTGCAGGGGCGTCCGTCGCGAAGAAACTGACACTAGATGTACGAAGACCCATTATTGAAGAACAAACAATTCCAGCCCAGCAAAAGAAAACTCAACTAGCAGACTCGCAAGTAATCCCGACAACGCAAAACCGTACATCCAAACCTGTCAATAAACCAACAAAACCTGCAAAAAAAAGTAATTTACAAAAACGTATTCAACATAAAACTGGTGAAAAACCTTACAAGTGTGATATTTGTCAGCATAGTTTCAGAATAAAATATTTATTAGATAGTCATAGCCTTATACATACTGGTGAAAAACCATACAAATGTGATATTTGTCAGCATAACTTTCGTTTGAAGAGATCCTTGTACAGTCATATTCGTGTACACACTGGCGAGAAGCCTTACAAATGCAAACAATGTCAAAGAAGTTTTCGACAACTTACACATTTAAAACATCACGTTCTTACTCACACTTCTGAAAAACCCTATGTATGTGATATTTGCCAACGTGGATTTACCACAAAGTCTAATTTACAAACACATTATCGTGTACACACTGGTGAAAAACCCCACAAGTGCGATGTTTGTCAGCGTAGTTTTAAAACAAGATGGATTTTAAAACATCATATATTAACACACACAGGTGAAAAACCTTACAAATGTGAAATATGTCAGCGAAGTTTTAGTAGAAAAGCTAATTTAGAAAATCATGTTTTAATACACAGTGATAAAAAACAGTACCAGTGTGAAATATGTGCCAAGTTTTTCAGTCAAGCAAGTACGTTAAATGGTCATTTGCGGGTTCACAAGAAAGAAGGTAAAGCTGGGGCTGGAGGAGCGGTGTTATTGAAATAATTTTATTACTAATTTATTATTAGGTTTACCTATGAAATTGGTATTTTATGAGAAGGGTCACTTTGAACTGTGATTACTTTGGAATAATAAGTTATTCCTCTTTAAGAAATAATTATTCATTTGTTTCTTTGCAACCACGTACTCTCTTCTGGTCATCGACGATGATAGCAGGTGCAGTGGTGTGAGTTGTCGCAGCAGGAGGGACTCGAACACCTTGGAGATGGTGGGCACGATAGTGTTCGGCCGATAGCTGGAGAGCTAAGCCGGAGGGCTTCAGGATGTTCTTTCCCGCCTTGGGCAGCACGATGACGCGCCCCTTTTTCCACGAGGCCAGGAAGGAGCCCGTGCGTAGGATCCCCGTGAACAGGCACGGCAGGGCTGCGACCATAGGGTAGGGTAGGTTGCGCAGCGCAGTATTGGTGATCCCGTCTGTACCCGGGGCCTTCCTAGGACTCGTTCTCAAGATGGCGCGTCTGAATGCGCCAAGCGAGAAGAAGATGGCGTCTTCATCGGGAGCTATCGGCGTGACGAAGTAGACCCCAAGGTGTATCTCTACTGCCGCGACATGTATATGTTCGCTGGTCAGGTTCGGTTAGAACTTTCGCCAAAAACCTCCGCTCGGTCCTCCGCTACATATCTCAGCGCCCCGTCGCTACTCTAAAGTGGGCGCACCGCAGCTGGTGTGTTATTGAGCTGTCTGCACAGTCTGTGGATGGAGGGCCAGTCGCCCGCGGAGGTGCCTATTCGTTCCTCCCAGCGGTGCTCAGAGCCTTTAACTAGGCCATCACCCTTTCCGCAAGATGGTTAAGCTGCGTTTACATCGTGGGGCAGCGCAACTGCTGCCACTGCTTGCGTAGGCGCCTCTTCTCCGTGATTAACCGTCGGATGCGCGCGGGCAGAGGCGGCTGAATCACTCTCCCCTGTGGCTGCGTCATTGTTGCTTCTACAAATGCTTGTTGTAAGCAAGCAGTGACGTCATCGGCCAGTGCGTCAACGTCTGCGGTGGAGGTGACAGGCCGAGTCGGTGTTGTGGATTCAACCCTTTGCGCGAACTTGTCGTAGTCGAATAATCGACGTGGCGCTTCTGTCGGGTTGTCATACCCGATAGGACGACGAGAACTGTATGATGGTCTGACTGTAACTTGTCGTCCAGTACTTGCTGCGTGACCTGGCTGTGCAGCCCTCGGTGCACTATGATGTCAAGCACGTCTGGCATATGTTGTTTCTGGTCTCGGTAGTGAGTGAGCGTCTCAGAGCCTCAGCTCTCAGACACCACGTACCTGAAGGCCTCCATGTCCGCGAAGAGCCGTCTCCCGTCCTGGTTCGCGTAATAGAAATTCCACGCTGGGTGTTAACAATTAACGTCCCCGACGAGGATAGTAGGATGCTCGGTGGTGTTGAGAAGCACCAGGAACTCCGACAGATCGAGCTTGTTTCCAGATGGGTTTTAGAAGGTTTATACTTGTATATCCTCGCCGGTCACGTGCAGATGCACACCCAGCGCGTATGCGGTTTGCAGCGGGGTCGGGGGAGTTTCTGGTGGATGATTCTTCTCTTTACCAGTACCAGGTGCGTGTTGTACTAGCGCCACGTTGATGGCCTGTTCCCTCAGGAGACGGTGGAGAGGGCGACCTTACTTCTGAGGCCGCGGGCATTCCAGTGAATCATACTCAGCTGCTTAGCCATGATAAAGCGTCAATAACGCGGCCAAGCCGCCGAGGATGACCTGCTCCAAGTCATGTCCCTGCCTTATTGCCTTGGTCCATCAGGAGCTGGATGGCGCAGGCAGTGAAGTCCCTGTTTTGGTTTTGGCTAGTTGCCGCTTGATTGGCTCATTTGTTTTGGCTAGCGATTTTGATTGGCCGGCGCTCCTTTTGTTTCGTATTTGTTTTGCAGATGGCGATTTGCGCGCGCGGTGCCGGCCCTAGCAACCGCCTTATCGTGCTGCCTACGCCTTATCTAAGAACGGGACAGCCTTCCTGGGTGGTTTTCTGCCTTTTCCCCCTCTTCATCTTCCTCCGCGTTATTCATGTTCATACGCTATTTTCTTGTAATTTTTGGTGTTTTTGTGTTACGTGTACGGTGTTAATGTGCTGCAAAAAAGTCTACTGTTCTTCACTATGAAAGTCAGCAATGTCCTCACTCGCAAGAGCTCTTAATTTTGTTGAAAGTGTTGAAACTGAATCTATCATCCTACATGCTCGAGAATATTATAACATAACTAAGGATGCGAAACGAGAGAGGCAAAAAAGGTGTTGAATTAAAAGTGTAATAAATTCATTAAATAATATAACTAGCTACTTTTGTATTATTTTTCACATTCTCTTTACCCCTTTACTTAACCTCGTATGTCTAAAAACATTCATAAATATAATGCTAACGTCAAAACACTGTATACCTAACTCATAGATTTAGATTTTTTTGCTGCGGTTTAACTTAATAGTGCTAACACACGTCCTGATTTGGTCCGGCCGGACAAACTCCGCCCACAAATCCTTTCTCGCTTACTCACGCTTGTGTGGACCGAGACGGAGTCAATTAATAAAAATGATGTCTGGCGGACACCTCTACACACGCTCGGATATGGTCCGGGCCGGTCTAACTCCGCCCACAAATCCGTGGTCCGGCCGGACCAAATTCGAACGTGTGTAAGCACTATAACGATCAACGGAATGGTTCATCCATAGTTATAGTACGTATGTACAAGATATACAGAATTAGATGAAAAGCGAACCCAAAAAAATAAAAATCTATGTGTTCTGAAATTGTCTATGGCCGCTATCCCACTGGCGTTTTACGAGCGTTGGCGTTGCTCCAACGTCTGCGCAGCGTCGACGTTGCGCAGACGCGACTGTTGTTTAAGGTCGACTGGTAGAAAATGCCTAAGGCATTAAGTCCGCCTTTGTACTTGTGCATAAAGTTTTATAAATAAATAAATAAAATGTCTGGCCGGCCGTAACCCCCGCCTGTGTGTGATTGTACCTGTTACCAAAAAACGTAATGTTACCGTCGCGTTGACGCGTCGTTAACGTTGTGAAGTCTCAGGGCTAACGCTTGCCACTAGAGTCTCACAACGTCAACGTTGGAGAGATACCAACGCTCGTAAAACGCGACGTCAACGTCGCGTCTGTGCAGCGTCGACGCTGCGCAGACGTTGGAGCAACGTCAACGCTCGCAAAACGCCAGTGGGATAGCGGCCTATGTGTTAGTTAAAAAAGTCACATCACACAATGCATAGACATATTACATAGTACAGACTGAAAATACCTGGGCCAATCCGCGAAAAAATGTACCGTTACTAAGTGGGACAAAATGGACACAAATTATATTTCTTGATGATTTGATGCGGCATTTAGCAGGGTTTAAGAAAAATATATAGTAATACTAGCTGACCCGGCAAACTTTGTTTTGCCATAAAAACACCAAACATTCATCTACCCTACCTAACCTACCCTAACTACCTACCCTACCCTACCCTACCTACCCTACCCTACCATACCCTACCCTACCCTACCCTACCTACCCTACCCTACCTACCCTACCCTACCTACCCTACCCTACCTACCCTACCCTACCTACCCTAACTACCTACCCTACCCTACCTACCCTACCTACCCTAACCTACCCTACCTACCCTACCCTACCCTACCTACCCTACCTACCCTACCTACCCTACCTACCCTACCCTACCCCACCCTACCCTACCCTACCCTACCCTACCTACCCTACCTACCCTACCTACCCTACCCTACCCTACCTACCCTACCCTACCCTACCCTACCCCACCCTACCCTACCCTACCCTACCCTATCTCTCAAGTTGGATCGAACTGCACATGGTGTGCGAATTTTATTATAATCGGTTAAGTGGTTTAGGAGTCCATTGAGGACAAACATTGTGACACGAGATTTATATATATTAAGATAACTAAATATATATAGCTTTAAAAAAATCGGAGTTTCAAACATGATCCACGATGAGAACTGTCCACTTAGTAACGATCACCAATGTAATATTTTATCAGCAATGTGATCTATCTATTACACACTTTTAACAATTTTTGATAAAATAAATATATAGGTACAATAATGAAATCAATTTCATTCGCCGTATCTGCAATATATTTCTAGGTTTAAATCAGGTATTAAAATATTTTCGTCACGTTTTACATCAGCCCGACTTATATTTTTAACTTTTTAGTTAATTAAATGGATAACAGACCCTCGAATTCAAGGGAGCCAGTGCTCTCCTTTGCCTCACCTGTGGCGGCGGCGCCACCTGAGATCATTACCACGCCCGAGATTCAAAAATGGATGTCTTCTATTGAACTGCATCTGAATGAAGTCTGCTCTATTGCCGCGGATGGAAAACTCAATTCGGAGCAGAAAATGAAAATAGCAAACCTTTGCCGTAAAATAGGATCCGGTACCTCACAAATGGCAGTACTATACCAGTCGCTAAAGGCTAGATCTCTACTTACGCACAGTATGGTTGAATCCCTTACTGAAAAGCGAGACCTGTCAGACCACATCATGGACCTCAGGAAGACGATACAGGACTCAGGTACTGCGGGAAATGTTTCTTTTGCCGAAATGGTAAAAAAGGGAGCAAATAACTTTGTGCGCCCCAATAATTTAAGCTCGGTTGCAATTTATCCCCAAGATAAATCGTGATCGTCGTGAAAAAGATCATACGTCCGGAGCAAATGAAACTGCATGTTCGTGGTGTCCGGAAAACAAAAAATGGAGGCGTAATTATCAGCACCGAGACCAAGCATGACGCTGATAAAGTAAAGCAAGCAGTCCAGCTCTCTACTTCAGGACTTACCGCCGACGAACCCAGCAAGCGCAAACCCCGGATCGTGGTCTTAGGAGTGCCGACTTCCATGGCTGAAAATGAGGTCTTCAGATGCATATTTGAACAAAATGTAGCCGACAAGTTTGAAGACATGTCCTTAGAATCATTCCTGGCCTTGATAAAATTAAGCCACAAATCTGGGAAGAGAGAAGCGTCGACCTGCAACTACGTCATTGAAGTACCAGCTGATATACGTAAAGCCCTAATCGCTCAATCGAGACTATTTAATAATTGGACATCTTGTCCTGTCAGGGATTTTACACTGGTAACTCGGTGCTACAAGTGCCAACAATATGGTCATGCAGCGAAAACGTGCAGAGAGGTCAACTCGACGTGTGGGCATTGTGGTGAAACTGGGCACTCGATGACAGAGTGCGCGAAGAAAGCTGATGTACCAAAATGTGGAACTTGCTCACGCTTTAAAAAGCCCAGCAATCATAAAACAGGAGATCCTGAGTGCCCGGCAAGGAAGATAGCGGAATTTAGAGTGAACGTTACCCCAACAGGAAAGTGACTCCTAGAGTGATATGAGTGGTACGTATACTTAGTGCGTAATCTGCTATGTGTGTGCGCTACATAAAAAATAAGTGCGCGTCGTAGTTTTTGAAAAAAAACGGAAAAAACGATTCCTGCTAGGGCAACGTTGTTCCAGCAGGAAAATTCTAAACGAATGATCGGAATGAGAAATATTGTCCATGGGCAGAGAGCTTATAGTTGTGCAAAAATGTGCGCCGAAAATATAATTGGTGCGTCATCAGGTTTTCGAGATATTGCATTTCCTGCTGGAGTAACGTTTTGAAGAATCGTGTATCTCTAAAACCATTGTACGTGCGCCTGTAGAATAAACATACACGAATAGCTCTTGATATGTGCGTATTTGTGCCGGAATTAGATTTAAGGAAATATTTATAATTTTCAAGTAAATGCGCTTTTTAGAAAACCCGAAAATAGTTCGCAGCGCCTAAATGAGAAAACGTATAAGCTCGCTGAAAACTGTATTCAGTCCATCTTGACGCTTGTAATAACCATAAAAAGTTTCAAAAGCATACATGCTTGCGTTATCGAATAATATTGCTAAAAGTCAAAACGAGGTTGTCATAACTTTGATGGCAAAATACAAGAAACTGACTCAACCCAAGATAGGTAGGTGTAAACCACAAGTATGTGCGTTTAGTCAAAAATATATAGTGAAAATATTCAGCTTGGAATGTTTCTTATTTAGTAGATTTAATGAAAAAGCTAAACATGTAAACAAAGGCTGGTTATCCGACCAAATTCGAATGACTACGAAAAAGGATTCATACATATCGATGACCTTCTTAATTGGACGTATTAAACCTAAGCTGTTGTCCGTACAGTCGCGTTCAAACGTTTGTTGGTAGAGTCTGGCAAATGAAAGGAGACACTCGAACTATTTGCAAACTTGTTATGTGACAATGCTATACCAATGTCAACATCAATGTTTGGTGATTTGTTGTGGTCTTGATAATAGCATTTATTTAAGTGAAAAATGAATAAAACAGTTCAAAGTGGATTACGGGCGATGTCGTTTCGCGTGATGTCTAAATATCAAGAAAAACATCAGGAGCAAGACGTCGAATTAAAAAATAACCAAGATTTTTTACGTGTGGTGTTAGATTTCATAAGTTAATACGACGCAAATAAGTTGAATATACCAAAATTATTACAGAATACTGTTGTTTTTTTATTGAGATTGATACATAATATCTAAAATATTACCTACCTCAATTACCTATTGTATTTTTATTCAGACGAAATAAAATAAATATTTCTAAAGTATCAAATTAGGTTATTCCAGATATTTCATACTAGTTTTGGGGTTACTATGCTGATACTTTTTTAAATTTTCCGCCCTTTTTCAGTCTCTACTTTCGTTTGCCAGACTCTATGACCTAATTTTGGGGACTAATTTAAAAAATACATTAAATGCACCTTGTGACCATAACAAATGAAAGAGCTTGTTGATGTAGAAATTATTATTTTTATTCTCTTTATTATGTTTCTTAAAGTAATTATGGCATCAAATCACAGATCAAATTACAAACCTATTAATATTAGAAAACAGTTCAATCAAATTATTTGTACCTTGTGAGTCATTATTATTTAAAATTACATATTTGTTTTTCATTTACTTAAGTACTAAAATACAAACAGTAAAATTGGCTTTTTATTTATAAACTGTATCTGTAGGTTCTTTGTTGTAGTCGGTATTCATCCCACATATCTCGAACGTTTTTTTTTTAAAACAGCCGCCATCTATTTTTTGGTCTCTAAAGTACTTTTTTCTATTAATATTATAAAGGCAAATGTCTGGATGTGTCCACAAAATACCGAATATATTTTAATGAAATTTGGAATAAAGAAGATGGGTTATAACTTGGCACTACTTTTTCTAATGTACTTACCTAATCAAGTGCAAAGTCACGGAAACAGCTAGTAGAAAATAATCCAATAACAAGTAAATTTTCTATAACTTTTCTACCTCAGTGTACTCAGGCACAACACGCTACAACCGGTTCGTGAGTAAAGTTAAGAAGGTCATCGATATGTATGAATCCGTCGCTTTTTCGTAGTCATTCGAATTTGGTCGGATAACCAGCCTTTTTTTACATGTTTAGCTTTTTCATTAAATCTACTAAATAAGAAACATTCCAAGCTGAATATTTCCACTATATATTTTTGACTAAACGCACATACTTGTGGTTTACACCTACCTATCTTGGGTTGAGTCAGATTCTTGTATTTTGCCATCAAAGTTATGACAACCTCGTTTTGACTTTTAGCAATATTATTCGATAACGCAAGCATGTATGCTTTTGAAACTTTTTATGGTTATTACAAGCGTCAAGACAGAGGCGTCTCTAGCCTATGTAGCGCCCGTGTGCAATCATTACTCTAGCGCCCTCTAGTAAGCGCGCGGTCAAAATGGAATAGGTACAAATAACAACACATTACCCATTGATGTATTAAAAATACATTACCACAAGAGAAAAACTATCGCAGAAAACATGGTGACAATAGGTACCGCGTAGACCGCCCAACAGCGCGACGTTCGTGAGCACTGCACACTCGAACGCAAAACTGACCTCTTGAACGCTTGACCGTGTGACAGCTCTCTGATAGAACCCTAATTACGACCTCATGTCATACGTACAGAGTTCAATATCAATTGGGAACATTTGACAGATTCAAGGGCGTCGCCAGCCGATGGCCAAGGGAGGGGCAAGTTGATATGGAGATTG
Organism: Anorthoa munda; assembly: GCA_945859665.1. Classification (NCBI taxonomy): domain Eukaryota; kingdom Metazoa; phylum Arthropoda; class Insecta; order Lepidoptera; family Noctuidae; genus Anorthoa; species Anorthoa munda. Next base: position 49,869,940 of record OX243895.1, on the reverse strand, counting down.
AGAAAAATATGAATTGTAGGTGAAGTCGAGAGCACATGAAACTTGTCACTTGTAGTACGAGCCTTACATCTACTTGTAATAATAACGGTACAGAGTCCAACGTGTAAAGCTTCACGAGATTTTGACTGTACAATAAATAAAACTTATAAATAAGTTATTACTGTTAGAAAAAAAGGAATAAAATTAATTTGGGAGTTTGAATTTGAATATACAGTGTATTTTTTTTGTAATTAGGTACCAGATTTTAATACTTTAATGGTCGACAAAGATTCTTTTTTTGATAAGGATAATTATAAAACATAATCTTCGGAGGTTTATTGAAAACTTTTCAACCACTTTATTATGAAAACCTTGTAAGTTTCCATGAATAAGTTTTCTGTGCACACTCATCATGGCCAGACCATTGCGGCGATTTTCACCCATAGTGCTTCTTAGCCAGGTTTTTAGTCCCCTGAGGCTGCTAAACGATCGCTCTACCATAAGTCAAAGACTTAGGACTTTGGTTGCTTTACATTTGGCAACTATTTTAGAATCTCTAGGGGGGGGAGCTGCCCCTCCCTGCCCCTCCTTGGCGACGGCCTTGGACAGATTTGGGAAACTTAATGTGAAGCCCACTGTAGGTACACGGGTAAAAACGGGTTTCGATGTATTTTAAGGTAGGAAGAAGTGACAAGAATAACAAAATACAACTTTGTGGTTATTTAAAAGCTCTGACCGCGGTGAATGTCGCATCATTTGTGGCAGCTAATAACAAATCTTACATAATAGGTATATTTTAATCAAAAGAAAAGACGATTTACTTCTTATTTACATGTTTACTCAAATATAATACTTAATCCATTGCGTCAAGGCTTACTTCGCAAAATTACGTGTAGCGGTAGAACACAAAGTGTGGTACGCGCCACGCGTACACACGCTTTTGAGAAATGCCGCGCGCGTGACGTTCGTCCATGGCAATTTGAACTTTATCTTTATTATATACAGCCGAATTCAGGATTCGCAATATAATGTACGATTTCCAAAGACCGGGCGGCGCGGGGTCGCAGCGCAGCGCTTCGCAGAGAATGTGCGAGCACGCGCCAGTAGCCGACCGCGTCCGCCCGACGCCTACGATCTGCTAGAACCCGGGCGCAAGCGCGCGCGTGCTCGCGTATCCGCTAGCATACTCTCAGCGACTAGTGATACTTTCGCGTCGCAGACAGTTTTTTTCAAATAAACAGGTAGTTAAGCTTTTCATCTGTACCCATATTCATTTTGTAATAAATCACGTCAGTCTACAGTTCAAAGCATAACTTGAATGATTCAACATACTGGCCGGCGACAAAACAGTAGCGCGCGCGGTTGTAGCCGACCGGAGCCGACCAGACACGACGACAGCCGAACGCCACCGTCCAAGTACGAGAGTAGCCGATCGGCTACCGAGGTGTCCGAGCGCAGCCGACTGGCTGACGCGGCATACGCGCGGTTCTAACCGAGTTCCAAGCAGTGTAAATACCATGCAAACATGAAACTTAACTATTGTATAGAAGCCTCAATTTCCTTAAGCACAGTGTGAAATGCGCTCCGGCGCGCCCCGGCGCCGCCCGTTTAGTGGAAATCGTACATAGTTGTCGGAGTGTTTTCAAACGAATTAATACAGGTGCCGGCACGCGCCTTTGATAGCGATGCGCTGACTCACTACCAAACTAAACCAATATAATCTGTAATTATATGTTTTTAGGTTTGTTTCATGTTGAAATAAAAGTTACTATTTTAAAGGCCGCTCGTGACGCGCCTTTCTTTGCTGTAATCGCATCAATATATATAAGAAGAGCTCCAGATGCCATACAAAATGTAAGCAAACCGGAGCTGTTTTTACGTGGGTCATTGAAAGTGCCACGGCCGGAGGGCGCGTGAGTGCCGCTCGACGCCCCCTAGGGCGCTGCGCCCGTGTGCTTCGCACACCCTGCACTATAGGTAAAGCCGCCCCTGCGTCAAGATGGACTGAATACAGTTTTCAGCGAGCTTATACGTTTTCTCATTTAGGCGCTGCGAACTTTTTTCGGGTTTTCTAAAAAGCGCATTTACTTGAAAATTATAAATATTTTCTTAAATCTAATGCCGGCATAAATACGCACATGTCAAGAGCTATTCGTGTATGTTTATTCTACAGGCGCACGTACAATGGTTTTAGAGATACACGATTCTTCAAAACGTTACTCCAGCAGGAAATGCAATATCTCGAAAACCTGATGACGCACCAATTATATTTTCGGCGCACATTTTTGCACAACTATAAGCTCTCTGCCCATGCACAATATTTCTCATTCCGATCATTCGTTTAGAATTTTCCTGCTGGAACAACGTTACCCTAGCAGGAATCGTTTTTACCGTTTTTTTCAAAAACTACGACGCGCACTTATTTTTTATGTAGCGCACACACATAGCAGATTACGCACTAAGTATACGTACCACTCATATCACTCTAGGAGTCACTTTCCTGTTGGGGTAACGTTCACGAATTTAGATACATCAACTCTGTCGATTACGAGGGCGCCTAGTGCGTCGCACTCAAGGCCAGACTTCCGTGTTTAACACGTGATGCCGACTCAACAAGAACAGGCTACTGCGCTGACCTACTTCACCTGGATTTGCTGCTGTCTTAGGCAATTTGCCACCGTGCGTACTTTGGCAAAACGGCTTGAAAACATTTTGCAATAGCCCAGCTCAAATATCTGCTGACGCTTAAAGTTCGTTGTCCGTGTGTGTAAATAATTAAGTGCAAACAATTTTACGTAAACTAAGCTAAGTTAGGAATTATCTTTTTATCATTATTAATAGAATTTAATTTTAATTTGCATCTGTTTTAGTAATTAAGATTTTAAATAAATCAATATATCTCTGTCACTATTCTAATGTTAAGAAAATATTGTAAAAATTATTTGTCCTTACATTTACATTGTTTGAGCCCCTGCCGCCTGTGATACAGGATTACCTAGTACAGGCACCTAACATTGTTGTACCTACTTTATATATAAGACCTATTAGTATAGTTTACCAATTTGAAATTTGAATAAAGATTTTATTATTTTTTTATTATCACCTTCAAAATTAATCCAAACTATTTTAAATAAAAATGTGTATCGCATTGTACTATATTTCATCCCTAATACCTTTACTAGTAGTAAATTCCGTTTTACAGAGATAACTTGGTGTAAAAAGAACAATGGCAGGTGCCCATACATTGTTTTAGCTGAGATTAAATTCGAAAGTCTTTAAATGAAAAATATCTGGTTTAACTCAGGGTGATGTTCTGAATTAGTTTGTGCAAAAATTTTTGTTCGAGAATGTAGAGAATAATAGATATTCAGTCATAAACTTTTGTAGGTTATGTCCGGGTAACTTTTAATAATGTGTTTAATAGGTAATATTATTCAATTTCGTGGCAGTAAAAGGGGAATATCGCATTAGTATTTCCCTTACCTAGTTATTTTAGCATGGAATGTGTAGTATACTCTTTGGAAAGAGTATATTTATTTATTTAAACTAAGTGACTTTGACGTGTATCAAGATCAAAAGGTTGTCGTCAACAACCAAGCTATATTTTTTTTAAACTTGGGTACTAGTCTGCCAACCAAACCATTGCATAAAAAAGGCTCTAAAACTGATAAAAACAACTACTGACCAATTGCTCTAATTCCAATTCTATCCAAGGTCTTTGAAAGAGTCATGTACAAATGAGTCCTTTCTTTCTCAGACAAATATAATATGCTTGCAAAAGATCAATACGGTTTTAGAAAAATAAATCCACCTCACTAGCAGCATTTAATTTAGTCAAATCTATAATAAATAAAATTAACTCTAAAAGTGTAACCTCACCTTTGTTTTTAGACCTTAGTAAAGCCTTCGACTTTGTAAATCATTCCATTCTTATCGATAAATTATCTAGAATAATTGGTATTAGGGGACCTGCCCTGGAATGGTTTAAATCGTATTTATTAAATAGAACTCAGACTACCCGAATTACAAAATTTGATGACAAAGTGAACAGTCTCATCAACTTCAACTCTCAGCCACGGCAAAATTATTTTGCCGTGCCACAGGGAAGCATCTTGGGGCCTCCATTATTCCTTGTATATATCAATAATCTACCTCAAAAAATAGAACAAGAGTGTGTTTTATTTGCAAATGACACAACAGTTATCCTAGATGGTAAAAACCATGAAGCACACGAGACCAATATAAATACTAGTTTAAATAAAATAGTCACATGGGTGGTCATATAAATGCATTAAAAGTAAACGTTGATAAAACTAAAATATTAAATTTTAAAACTAAGAGTAAAAATATCAATCTTAAAATAAAACATAGGGACCAAATAGTAGAACAGATACACAAAACAAAATTTCTGGGTATAACACTGGATGAACATTTCACCTGGAGGGAGCATAATAATATCAATGAATATATGCATAAAGATTAATAGGTTTGTTTTTGCTCTAAAAAAAGTCAAAGATGAGGCATCCAAACCGCGCTAATGGTATATCATGCCTATGTTTGCTCCGTCATCCGTTACGGCATCATTGTCTGGGGAAACTCCTCTGAAGTTTGTAGAGTTCTGTTGGCACAGAAAAAATGCATCCACACCATTTTTAATATGGACTGGACTGATTCCTGCAGACCAGTATATAAAGCACACATTCTCCTCACCGTTCCTTGTATGTATATATATTAAATCGCTAAGTTTGTAAAAACGAATTATTCACTTTTTAATACTAAAAATAACAATAATAAACGAAAAGTTACACAGTATGTATTAGAATTACCTGTACCCAGAATCGAATTATTTAGGCGTAGTTGTGTCTACATGGCACCACTTATTTATAATTCTATACCTTCCTTTATAACCGATCTCCCTTACAGAAAATTCTGTATAGTTTTAAAAAAGTGGCTCATATCTCACAGCTTTTATTATATAATAGAATTTCTAAAAAAATCTCCATGTCAATCTTATCATTACAGGAATGCATTGTAGATTATCTTGTTATTGGTTGTTGTAATTTCTACCTACTGCCTTTTATAATATTGTTTGTTTTATATTTTATGTGTTGTTTACCATATCATATCATAGTCTACTTTAGTAAGTAAATTAAGTGTTTTGAAGAGTTTATTAAACTTAACAAGTTAAATAACTAATAAAATAATGTAAATTAGATTAATAGAGATCTGCTTATTGTAAGCATCTTAACTCATATTTTAATATTTGCATGCCAACTTATATCCGAATGGCAATGTAGGTGGGATAATTCTATCAAGGGCCGACATCTCCACCAATTCTTTCCATCCGTTCGCGTTCGGCTGGCCAGGACGTGGCTGGAGGTGGATCACTGTGTTGCCCAATTTCTCACAGGCCATGGTAACTTTAAAAGTAAATTGTTTTCCTTCAAGCTCGTTGCCTCGCCTTTATGTCAGTGTTCTACATCTGACTGCGAATATGTACAATCTGCACATCATATCTTATGGGAGTGTATTCTTTGGCAGAATGAACGTAATATTATGTTGAATAATGTAGAGGCTATCAGGAGTTGTTTACTATACGGACCTTGTGGAAACTAGAACAAATTTCCGTGCGTTCAAGCGTTATGCCATACCTATTATTGGAATCAAACATAGCAGCTCACAATGTTAGGACCCATTAATTATTAATTCTTATTTTTATCCGTGGTGCTAGGCAACTGGGCTTATCCCAGTTGTAAACGACCCTTTGTGCCTAGTGGCCTTGTTTGTTCTGTCTCCTGCTTGATATGGAGGGAAGTGGAAATTTATGTTTTTTCCTACTCCTCCGTTATTCTTTTCTGATTAATTTCGTTGCGGGATCCAAGACAGTTAAATTCATTCTCCGGGACTTCGTCGAGCTTCATTGCCTCGGCGCTTTTCTGGTGGTCGCCACTGTTGATTCTGGCTTTCAGGAGTTGCAGTGGTTTGGCAATAGTGAGGTGGGTTTGTCCCAAAAAAAAAATGCCAACTTATGGCGAAATGTGTCATTGTGCTAATAACTTATTTATACCATCTTTTGTACCGCATTTAATGTAAATAAATGGCTTTGACTTTGAATAGAATAGAAAACATTTATTCGACATAGAAATAACACAACAACAACAATCACAAAGTAACAGAGGCGAATAACAAAAAAAGTACAAATCAGGTTACAACACAATAATAAATACTAATACAGTTCGTGACACCGACGCTGCCGAGCAGGGGGCGCTTCGATCACACATAAAGTAAACGCAATACGACTACGAAACTCCTAAATTATGTTACACGGAAGAGATTTCGAACATCTACGACAATAACGTGGATTAAAATATAAATGTATATAAAAATCAATAAATCAACAAAAACAAAACCCGAAACACAATATAATACGACCCGTTTCTAGTCTAGCATTCAACGGTTTATTGTGCCTTCATTCGATTTGGGAAAACATTGTGTCTAATTAAAAAATAATTTTAAAATAATCACAACAACCGAACAACATTTAAATAACGAGAAAATAATTACAAACAATTCACAAAAAAATATATACAAAGCTATGGTGTTCGGCGGACTGCGATAGTATCACTGATAAGACTGCGCGCGCGCTAACTTAGTGTTCGGGGTGGCTCTGCGCAGCGGCCGCGGCTGCCACCGCTTTCTGTGCTTGCGCCTGCTTCTTCTGCTCATTCAACTCCTTTATAGCCTGCATCTTTTTCTTTAACCTCATCCTTCGATTCTGGAACCATATTATGATTTGTCTCTCCGTCAAACCTAGAGCGTCCGCCATTTCTTTGCGTCTCTTCCGTTTGAGGAAGTGATTCGAGTGGAACTCTTTCTCTAACACTAGTGTTTTATATCTAGTATGCGTTTTACTTTTCTGTGCTTGCGCCTGCTTCGCCTGCTCATTCAACTCCTTTATAGCCTGCATCTCTTTCTTTAACTTTATCCTTCGATTCTGGAACCATATTTTGATTTGTCTCTCCGTCAAACAGAGAGCGTGCGCCATTTCTATGCGTCTCCCCCGTTTGAGGAACTGATTCGTTTGGAACTCTTTCTCTAACTCTAGTGTTTGATATTTAGTATACGCTTGTCTTCCTCGTTTTCTCAGGCTGTTTGCTCCTGTAACTAAGTAGAAAAGGTATCGTTAATGTTAATGTTAATCCGGCTCGAAGGACCAAAAAAAATGTACGACGAAGGTCTATACAATTGGTTCAAGTGCACGATGATTGTTCTGTACACTTGAGATGATGAAAACCCGGGGATAATGAAATAAACCGCCCGTGTTGAGTGTGGTAAAATCACTAATTTATTTTACTAAACAAGTAGACTAAACGATCGCGCGTATGCAAACGCTTATGTAGCTTAACCTACTTAATATTACGAAATGTGCGGGTTCACCTTACAAATGATATATAATCTTTAAATCAAGGATCATAAAAGTAATGGTCGTTTGGATAAAAGTTTGTGCATGCACCGTGGCCATGGCCATGGCCATCCACCATGGCCTTTGGGAGCCACCGACCGGGAATTAAGACTGGTTGCATAAACACATTCAAAATTTTTGAGTTTCAGATGCAATATAAATACAGATGCGGGTGTATAAATAAGAACAAGTGGTTCAAGAAGCATAATAAGCGAATTTTCCGTTTTCTAGCTTTGATTCAGTAGTGGAGTGGAGATTGGTAATACAACGCGATAAATTAATATGGATTTTAATCGCGGCGAATCGGCATATCATATAACTGCGTACGGAAAACTCGATTTGCGACAGGATAACTGAATGAGGGATCAATAGCTGTGGCTTTAGAAAGGTCGGCTGATTGCAGGCCTGCTTTATTTACTTTTTAAAGACGAACTGCTCCATTCGGGACTTTCTATAAATAAATTATGCATATTTATTCTTTCACTCGATATGGTTAGTCTATATCGGTGTTTCCAGAACCCGTGATCGCTGAAAATACAGGGTGTCCCAGAAATCGACGTCAAGCCGTAAATGGGTGATAGACCAAGTTATAACAGTTCTCAGAAAAATACGAAAAAAAATCTATCTCATGTTTTTAAAAAAATATGTTCACTTTAAAAATTTACTAAAAAAATCAATCCCTGTAATGGTTCTTTAACTCCAATTGCTACAAATCCCATAATTTATCAATTTTTTTTATTATTATGTAATCTTGAATAATGCTTGTGTAGATTTTTGCCTAAAATTTAAAGCCAACTCCTCCTACTTAGAAGAAAATTAAACTTTTTCAAAACCAAATTATTCAAATTTACTGTTTCGCCCAACTTTAACTGACTGTACTGAAAAAAAAATGTACTACGTTAGTTTGGCAAGTAACATGAAAAATTGGCGCATTTAATAAGGATTCAAAAATGGTGTAACACTTGCTAGATTACGTTTTCAATAATTGGTCAAATTTTTTTTTGTAAATAGTATCGGTTTTTACCCAAAATGTCCATACTTCCTTAAAATGACTTTAGCTTACCTAAAGCTTTGCTAAACTCCGTTTCTAGTTCGATAGAGACGGAGAGAGTCATTTTACGAAGTGTGAGCGAGATAAGAAATCGAAATTTTACGTAATTTAAGAGCAAAGTTATGATAGTGACTCAACCTTTTTACTTTAAGTCAGGACCAGTTTTCTCATCTTAGAAAAAAAAAACAAATTATCAGATTTAATTTTTTTTTATTACAATAAATGTTCAAACTGCCTTCCTTCGACGGCAATGCAAGCACGACATCTTCTTAAAAAAGATCTGGTTATTTTCCGGGCAAATCTTCCCCTATTTACAAAGACAACGGCTTCCGTTATTCTTTCCCGCAGCTCGGCTAAATTCTCTATTGTTTTTGAGTACACTTTCTCTTTTACCGCTCCCCAGTAAAAAAAATCTAGGGGATTTAAATCAGGCGAACGGGGTGGCCACAAGATTGTCCCACCGCGCCCTATCCACCTGAGCGGGTATTCTTCATCAAGATGTTCTCTGGCCACCACGTTCGCCTGATTTAAATCCCCTAGATTTTTTTTACTGGGGAGCGGTAAAAGAGAAAGTGTACTCAAAAACAATAGAGAATTTAGCCGAGCTGCGGGAAAGAATAACGGAAGCCGTTGTCTTTGTAAATAGGGGAAGATTTGCCCGGAAAATAACCAGATCTTTTTTAAGAAGATGTCGTGCTTGCATTGCCGTCGAAGGAAGGCAGTTTGAACATTTATTGTAATAAAAAAAAAAAAAATCTGATAATTTGTTTTTTTTTTCTAAGATGAGAAAACTGGTCCTGACTTAAAGTAAAAAGGTTGAGTCACTATCATAACTTTGCTCTTAAATTACGTAAAATTTCGATTTCTTATCTCGCTCACACTTCGTAAAATGACTCTCTCCGTCTCTATCGAACTAGAAACGGAGTTTAGCAAAGCTTTAGGTAAGCTAAAGTCATTTTAAGGAAGTATGGACATTTTGTGTAAAAACTGAGACTATTTACAAAAAAAAACTTGACCAATTATTGAAAACGTAATCTAGCAAGTGTTACACCATTTTTGAATCCTTATTAAATGCGCCAATTTTTCATGTTACTTGCCAAACTAGCGTAGTACATTTTTTTTTCAGTACAGTCAGTTAAAGTTGGGCGAAATAGTAAATTTGAATAATTTGGTTTTGAAAAAGTTTAATTTTCTTCCAAGTAGGAGGAGTTGGCTTTGAATTTTAGGCAAAAATCTACACAAGCATTATTCAAGATTACGTAATAATAAAAAAAATTAGATAAATTATGGGATTTGTAGCAATTGGAGTTAAAGAACCATTACAGGGATTGATTTTTTTAGTAAATTTTTAAAGTGACCATAAATTTTTAAAAACATGAGATAGATTTTTTTTCGTATTTTTCTGAGAACTGTTATAACTTGGTCTATCACCCATTTACGGCTTGACGTCGATTTCTGGGACACCCTGTATAATATTTAACTATTAAATAGTTCTTCCAAGTTAGTTTTCAATTTTACGTAATTTATAATAGATACCACATTTTTCAGAATTACTCCGTCAAGTTCACCAGATATTTAAATTACAAGTCAAAATTGATTACCAACATTCCATAATCCTACATTAACACCAGCAGACTCTAGAAATATTAATAACTAGCTTTGCCCGCGGTTTTGCTCGCGTGGAATTTGGTCTGCCACATAGAGTTTCGTGACATAAACTTTGCCTGTGTGGTGTGTTGATAAAAAGTAGCCTATGTTCTTCCCCAAGCTTGAGATTATCCATATCAAATTTCATCACAAACAGATCAGCACAGCCATGAAACATACAATGACACTGATTAACAAACGGGAACAACAAAGGTTACTTTCTTTTACTCTTCGTGTCAGTCAAGGATTAGTATGTAATGTTATTGAATTTATTGAAATTAATTATTGGATATATATTGGATCTGGAGTTTGTGAGTGAATTTGTGTACCTGGGCTCCATGATCAGTGATCAGGGAGGCTGCGACGGGGAGATTCGGAGGCGTACGCAGATGGCCAAGGCTGCTATGAGCAAGATGTCGATGATATGGCAGAACAGAAATGTCTCCAATAACACAAAGAAGAGACTCGTGAGAACTCTGGTATTCTCGATATTTTTTTACGGCTCGGAATCCTGGGCAATTCGCACGGTGGATCGGAAAAAGATAGAGGCTTTTGAAATGTGGTGCTGGAGAAGAATGCTGCGCATACCATGGACAGCCAAGCGCACGAATAAGTCCATTCTCGACCAGTTGAACATTAAAACCAGACTCTCTACGATCTGCTACCAATGAGTCCTAAGTTACTTTGGTCACATCGCCCGGAGACAGCCAGACAACCTGGAAAAACTCGTTGTATCGGGCAAAGTGGATGGAAAAAGATCACGCGGACGTTCACCTACTCGCTGGTCTGACCAGATCAGTGCTATTACGGGACTCACGGTGACCACTGCTATGAGAAGAGCTGGAGACAGGGTGGCTTGGAAGCAGCTCGTCGTTGACTCCGTCAAAGCTTTTCAAGACGGGCACGACCTTCAGAAATGAAGACAACGAATAAGAAAGAAGAAGAAGAAATGAATTACTTCGTTCGGCAGCAGCAAGCAAAACTGAAAGGATTACAATAATTTGTATATATCTCGCCCCCCTCTCTCGCGTTACCCGCCGCCGCGCGTATTTATGTCGCTCTCGCTCGAACACCATTCAAGTCAATCTTATAATCTCGTCTGGGTAGTTAACATAACTAATTTAGCGAACATTTTTTTACCCCCCTTCGGTTAACATCACTAATTTAAGTAACATTCCCGCGCTTTCTTTACGGCGGTTATTTTTTGCCTAGGGTATGCCTACACGTGCGGAGTGATCATGGAGTGATTCTATTCTGTCGCGGGCATAGACAATGATGACAGAAATTCATTCAAATATCCGGCAACACCGATCTTCGCTCCTTGAAGATTTTTCAAAGTCGCGGCGCGTCAGCACGCGTCCCGCGTGCACGCTGCCCGGTTTTGTTCCTAAATTTATATTATGTGAGTGAGCGTGTGGCTAGTGATTGATTTATGTAAACAATGTCAATCTTAATCATTTACTTAGATTACTATTTGTGCCAAGTTTCTAAAATATTAGCCGAAGGAATTAGATTTTTCATACAAACTTTGCCCCCCTTTTTACCCGACTGCCGAAGGAGGGTAATGTGTTTATCAGTCTATGTATGTATATATGTTTGTTCCTATGTGGCGTTCCAGAGACCAAACGCGTTGACCGATTTTGATGATTCATACGTCAATCGATTCGTCTTAACCTTGCGAGTGTCATAGGCTACATTAAAATTGGAAAATAAAAAATGGCGGCTTTTGGGCGCCATATTGTGGGGGGCCAATTTTATTTTTTCTTCCAAACCCATCGTGTGGGGTATCAAAATAAAGGGTTTTTAGAAGCGATTTCAAAAATATATAACACTTATATATTTAAATGTACCTAATTCGAAAAAAAAAGAACAAAAAAGTTAAAAAAAAAAAGTTTATTAAATTAATCAAAATACCCGACTGCTTAAAAAGCGAACTAAAAAGACGTAAACAAGAAGAAAATCATGCTGTGCAGTCGGAGGATACATCTGGTTTTGGTCAGCCATCTCGCGAATATGTTTACGTCTTTTTAGTTCGCTTTTTAAGCAGTCGGGTATTTTGATTAATTTAATTAACTTTTTTTAATCCTCTTAGGGGTAGAATTTCGGCAAATCCTTTCTTATCGGATGCCTACGTCATACAAAGAATACACCTTTCAAGTTTCAGGTCTCTACGATCAGCGGTTTGGGCTGAGCGTTGATCCGTCAGTCAGTCATTCAGGACAAAGCATTTCATATGTATAGATTTAGTACAGTACCACATGAAAGATGAAGCTACTTTAGCCAGTCTGAAACTTGTTTGAACTAATTGGTCCCTATTTCTAGTAACGTAAATTTGCTCAGTTTGCTTATCTATTGATAAACTAATTATTTTTTATTTTTTTTTATATAGGTTTGCGCTTGACCACCATCTCACCTGATGGTAAGCGATGATGTGGTGTGGTGGTGTGTGTGACTAATACTTACTTTTTGTGTCAGTAGCTTTTCGTTTCTTCTTAGCTACTTCGTGTTCTTCTTCTACATCAGTTTTCAACTTCATTAAAAGAACATCATCTTCTGAATCTGATTCAGAATGTTGAGCTGGTATACCTTCAGGTTCAAAATCTTGTGCTGGTAAATTTTTAGATTCAGAATGGTGAGGAGGTATAACTTGTGATTCAAGCGGTGGTGGTAAATATTCTTGATCTGAATAGCCACCAAGATATTCTTGAAATTCATGATGTGGCTCTGTGAAGATACAAAACCAAACGTTTTAGCTACAGATGCCGTGAATACTCGCTATTATTTGGTATTACCCGGTTTTTTTTCTTTTTCCTCGAATACCGAATAATATATCTATTATTCGTCATTCGGCGGATAGTTGTCTAAATTAAAATTAACTTTTAATGAACAGAAAATCTATAGACTTAAAAATAACACTAGTTTACACGGTTTGTAAATATTTGCTGAAAAATGGTTTATTATTGTTGTATGTGGACATAATTATCCAGAAAAATTAATAAAAAAAAAGTTAATTTAAAAAATCAAAAAACCCGACTGCTTAAAAGCAAACTAAAAAGACGTAAACAAGAAGAAAATCATGCTGTGCAGTCGGAGGATACTTATTCGCGAGCTGGCGAACCAAAACCAGATGTATCTTTTTAGTTTGCTTTTAAGCAGTCGGGTTTTTTGATTTTTTTAATTAACTTTTTTTATTTACAACTTTTTAGTTATTTTTTTTTTAGAATTAGGTACATTTAAACATATAAGTGTTATATATTTTTGAAATCGCTTCTAAAAACCCTTTATTTTGATACCCCACACGATGGGTTTGGAAGAAAAAATAAAATTGGCCCCCCACAATATGGCGCCCAAAAGCCGCCATTTTTTATTTTCCAATTTTAATGTAGCCTATGACACTCGCAAGGTTAAGACGAATCGATTGACGTATGAATCATCAAAATCGGTCAACGCGTTTGGTCTCTGGAACGCCACATAGGAACAAACATATATACATACATACATACATACATACTTACATACATACATAGACTGATAAACACATTACCCTCCTTCGGCAGTCGGGTAAAAATATCTGCCACCTCTGCTGTCTGTTTACTTAAATTGGCATTTCAAGGAAAAAAAATAAAACAAAAACCGTTGTCCTGTTTGTATCGTTTTATTACTTGATTTCTCTTATAATGGGCCAATAATAATCCCGCAAAATATATTAATCGCAAATTCCTCGATTGCGAACTTCAAAATTTAATTAGTTCAATCTTGGTGCAAATGCGCTTCCTTTATTGAAAATTGTGACTTAGCAAAGACGATTCTTTATTAAATTTATTAGTATATAATTAGTATACATTTTTAGGTTTATCCTTCGAAACGTCAGTCCCTGACCCCTCAGGCCTTAGCTGTGAATGTGGCTAGGGACTGAAGGGAGTGGTCAGGGACTGAAGTTCACTTATATAAATTATTAGCATAGCAATAATTTCTGATATGTGATATCCAATGTTGTTGGCTAAATACGAGTACAAAGAAAAAGAAAGACAGAAATATCGAATCGTCACTAGAAGCCTAAATTCACAAAATTCAAAATTTCTCCTATTAAGTGACTGGCCCTTTTGGGTATGATATAATATTTTAATCAACCATTACATTCACTAATAATGAGTCTATTGGACTAATAATATGATATAATATACTAATAATATTGGAATATAAAAATATGAAAAATATAAAACTAGTAGCCCTAATTTCGTTGAAACAAATAAACTATTTTATCTACACCCACAACGTAATGTTCCAAATACGAATTCAAAAAATATTGTATAAACACGTACTTTATATTCGTGGATAGGTAAAATAAAAAATAGTAGTTTATGCAATGGCCATATAATAAGGGTTATTAAAACACGAGCGTAGGTTTATCAAATGAGGCGAAGCCGAATTTGATAATAATATTACGCGAGTGTTTTAATACCTAATTATATGCCGTTGCATACACTACTTTATCTTCACTCATACAGTTGAAATAAAACAAAAGTGGAAAGGGAAAAATATTTGGTATGGCGGGCAATTTAGATTCTCATTGCGCAGCGCGCGCATCCACAGACAATGAAACTTCTTTACTACAGCCCATACGCGCCAGAAAATTAAAAAGTAAAAGTGTGCTATAAAAATTAAAAAGTTATTTTATGATGCAGTTGTTTGAAAATCGAAGGAAAATGTTGAACTGTAATGGTTTTTTTTTTTTTAATTTTACCTATCCACGAATATAAAGTACGTGTTTATACAATATTTTTTGAATTCGTATTTGGAACATTACGTTGTGAGTGTAGATAAAAACCATTACAGTTCAACATTTTCCTTCGATTTTCAAACAACTGCATCATAAAATAACTTTTTAATTTTTATAGCACACTTTTACTTTTTAATTTTCTGGCGCGTATGGGCTGTAGTAAAGAAGTTTCATTGTCTGTGGATGCGCGCGCTGCGCAATGAGAATCTAAATTGCCCGCCATACCAAATATTTTTCCCTATCCACTTTTGTTTTATTTCAACTGTATGAGTGAAGATAAAGTAGTGTATGCAACGGCATATAATTAGGTATTAAAACACTCGCGTAATATTATTATCAAATTCGGCTTCGCCTCATTTGATAAACCTACGCTCGTGTTTTAATAACCCCTATTATATGGCCATTGCATAAACTACTATTTTATATTTCATTTTTATGTCGAGTCATAATGTCGAATCTTCGACTATTTGCCGTAGGGAATGGCGATTAATCTGTATTCGACTATTCGCTATAACAACGATTCGTGGCATCTCTAGTTTTAGCATTACTTAATGGTTCCTAGTTTTATTAAACTTTCATCTTCATCATCCGCAGCTCGACTTCGCCCACAACTGAGCATAGCCTCACTTTTCTTGCGCCAATCCACACGCTCCTGCGCCAATCTCATCCAATTTTCCCGAGTTTTCGTTAAATTTAACTTTAGCTATAAAAAATCATCAACTATCCTCTCGATCACTATCATAATGTTTAAAAATTAAATTAAGAACATACCAGTTTGATTATATTTATATTGTCCCTCACAAGCATCTGGTAATTCTTCTTTGATAACATCATTCTCTGTTTGGCATTCACCAGATATGCTGAAGTGCTCTGTTGGACTTATAACAAACCCATTGAACTGGTCTTGGTTTGCTTGAGGTTTTATCTGTTTAAGATTGTTAACAGTATTAAGTAAGGCAGTAATATCGTTTTATTCTGCACAGACAGAAACGCACATTATGGTTTGTTATTTTTTCATGGTATGCGTCGTGCCTACTGGCCTGGTGCAAACTTTTTATTTTTTTATTTTCTTTCTGTTACTGTTTCATTACAAGGCAAATACCTCTTCTCATACAGAAAAGGCACGAGCATTAATTACCAAACTTGCTCAAGGCGGTTTGGCGATATCAAAATTATATTAACTATTTCTATAAGTCCAGATTTCTTCGGTATCAGACAATTTTGTGGTTTAAAAGATGTAGTGACTAAAATTGAAAAGAGTATGCTAAGATTGTTTGGCCATGTTGAGAGGATGAATAAAAGGCGACTAACGAAGGCAGACGTGAATGGAAACACCGGGAGGTGGCGCCTTAGAATCACGTACATAGACCTTATTGATAATGTTCTTCAGAAACGCCAGGTGCGCATAACCGACGTGCGTGTATGACTAGATGTATGAACGAAGCAAATGAAGTATGTAAGCATCGTAGCAGGTGGCGTTCTGTAGTTTCTGCCTACTCACATGGGAAAAAAAACGTGAGTTTATGTATGTATGTTTCCTCACGATGTTTACTTCACCGATATCAGCTATGTGTAAGATAAACTTATAAAGTAAATAGTACGGACAATCTAGAGATCCGAGGGTACAAAAATTCGCACCCAGCTGAAAATTGTAGGTAAAAAAAGGATAGTTCAAAACACCATCATAAATGAAATCTAAAGTCCTCATACGAGTAGACCCGAAAAAAAAATGAAAAGCACTTATTTTTTTTAAAAGAGTCAGTATGGAGTTTCTTGTCCGTTCTTCTCCATAACAAGCTACTTTTCCGAATGGACGGTAGAATCAATTTTTATTACTTGTAATTTTTTATTGATGACGTCCAAAGTGCCGCTTAATAGCCTAGTTGAAATAAATATATTTGGCTTTGTCTGTCCATGAAAAACGTTATCTTGTGAAGCATGTGTCTTTTTATTACTTATTAAAACTACTATACTAAAATACTGCATAACCTTTCATTTACATATCAACAGAGCTTAAGAATCGTGAGTTCGTTAATGTGCACAAGGAATAAGGTGGGTCCTAATATGCTTCCCTATGGTACACCATGAGTAACTGGAAGGTAGGTACTTTTGTATTTGTTCACACGCACACACTGATTTCGCCCAGATAAATAACTTAGAGAGAGAGAGAGAGAGAGAGAGTTTTAGCTGAGTACCTCTAATTCCTAACTTCTCGAGTTTAGTCAATAAGAGGGCAACAGAAATCGTGTAAAATGCCTTGGCGAGATCGAGAAATATTGAAAGACATTTTTTAACCTTTATCCAAATTCGTGCTAATAAAGCTGGTGAGTTTGTTCACTGTTTGTTCTGTGGACTTACCACACCGAAATCCATACTATTTTTTTCCAGATAATTTACCAAGCGTGTCTATTATTCTTTCCAATATTTTCTATAATACCGGTAGTATGGATATTGGGCTCTAATTATTGATTTGATTTCTGTCACCGCTCTTATAGATTGGGCACACTGCCGATCTTTTCAGAGAATCAGAGAAATAGCCCGCCTGTAAGCGGTCATTAATAATTTACGTAAAATGCGGAATTTACTACTAATATTATCACACCCCGATGCGCAATCCGATGCCGTATGGTGACGGACGTAAAGAATTTCACCATCCCATATCTTCCCGTGGGTGTCGTAAGAGGCGACTAAGGGACACACCAGAGAATGGGCAGCAGCGTTCTCTGTGCACTTTAACAACTAACTGCGATCGCCAACCCGCCTGCCAAGCGTGGCGATTATGGCAAACCCGCCCAAACCAAATGAATAGCACATTTAAAAAACGGCCCCGAGTGCCCGGCAGCCCGTCTACCCTCGGCTACGGTAGCGGTCGAGGCGATGGCGTGGCAAGGGGTGCTAAGAATCCCCGGAGTGGACCCGGTTACCCTAATAAACACCGACGACTGGACATGGGAACATATAACACGCGAACACTCCGGACCGACGAGAAGAAAGCCGAACTCAAGGAAGAATTGAGCAGGTTACGATGGAGTATTATAGGGTTATCTGAAGTCCGAAGAGAGGGGGAGGACTCGATAATCCTCAAATCCGGTAACCTGCTCTATTTCCGAGAGGGTGACCGGCAGTCCCAAGGTGGTGTCGGGTTTATCGTCCACAAGTCCCTTGTGAACAACGTAGTGAAGATCGAGAGTGTGTCGACCAGGGTGGCGTACCTTATACTCAGAATATCCGCAAGATATTCGCTGAAGGTCATGCAGGTCTACGCCCCGACCTCGGCACATCCCGACGACGAGGTAGAGGCCATGTATGAGGATATCTCTACAGCCATGCATGGTTTCAAAACTCACTTCACCGTTGTCATGGGGGACTTCAACGCGAAACTGGGCAAACGAGACGAGGATGAGCTGCAAGTGGGGCAATTTGGAGTGTCACCTACTGGCCAGTTTTATGGAGAAGGAGGACCTCTACATGATGAACTCCTTCTTCAAAAAGCGTGAGCACGGGAAGTGGACCTGGCAAAGCCCCGATGGTGCAACTAAAACGAGATCGACTTCATCATGTCAACCAAGAAGCAAATGTTCAATGATGTCTCTGTGATCAATTCGGTGAAAACCGGGAGCGATCACCGCATGGTAAGAGGCACATTGAACATTAATGTCAAGCTTGAAAGGTCTCGACTGATGAATTCCACGCTCCGTCCAGCACAGATCCGGGTCCAAAACCCCGAGAGCTTTCAGCTCGAACTCCAGAATCGTTTCGAGTGCCTAGGGAGCTCCGTGGACGAATACAGCGATGGGTTCGTGGAAGCTGTCCAGTATAGAGTTTTTCCGCCCACTCCAACCTATTGGATACAGCTCATAATGAGACGTGTCGGATTTCCACTGGCTGTCTTAAACTGACCCCGGTACGAATGTTGTATCCACAAATCGAAGACGAAAAACTTTAACTTTTTTTTTTAAAACATGTTTGGGCCCATGCCATGGTAACACCATCTCGAGAAGATGTGACCTTTGACGAGAGAAGCTCATGCCTCCTGACCATTTCACCGGGCCCTCGGAGAGCCTTCAACCTGGGCACGCGTTGCCATGGCTGACCTGGAAAATTCTAAACAGACTCCGCACTCAGGTCGGCCGCAGCAAAGACAACCTCCATAGGTAGGAATTCTCGGATGGTAGTGATGTCCAGTGTCTGTGCGGTGTCTCTCCGCAGACCATGGCCCACCATTCTTCCTATACCGCATACGCTGTAAACTGCACATGTGACCTGGACCTAATGGCTGCGTCGGCGAGGAGAATCGCCGTGGCTGAATAATGGGCCAAAAATAACATTTGAAAGTTGTATTTGCCATCGAACCGCTAAGAAGAAGACTGAATTTCAGTATACAATAGAAATTTTCAATATGTAAGTTTCGGTTTCGGCCGAAACTGGGGGTCTACACCCTAAGCACTAAGTCCGTAATTTCGGCCTTCGTTACGGATGTTTCCTACTCCGTATCACCTACGGACGGATGATTCGTTCGGGTCCCGAACTAAGAAAGAACGACAACACAATTTGACTAGAGATGGGTCGTCGACGTAATTTTCGTTAACGAAACTAGACCGTCCATTTTCGTTGATCGACGAGTCGATCAACTAGTTGAATTTATGGACTAGTTCATAACGTAAACTTTGTTCTTTGCGACGACGCGACGCGCGGCGTCTACGGACGGACGGTTCGACGATCGACGACAACTTTCAACTTGCCGATTGAACGTTAAAAAGTACAAACCGGTTTACGTCGCATCGTTCAATCGGTCCATCGCTTGCACACGTGAAACTATTGGCGTCCTTTACTTCTTAACACACACAATGCATTTTAACTCCATAATAGCATTCGGCCTATAGAAATATCAACTCTATAATTCTAGAGTTAGAGTTCAAATTAATTTGCTCGACGTTCGTCCGTTGTTGTTATTTTTTCGGACGTATGAAATCAAAATCAAAATCAAAATCAAGGTATTTATTTCAATTAAACTTTAGAAGTACTTTTGAATTGTCAAACAAAAAATTAATAAAAAGATGACTCTAGTTGCAAATTCGCAAGCGTCTGTAGGTCTCAATGGAGAAGAATTTGCAAGAAACTCCCCGGACACTCTTTTCCATCAGTTTTAATTACAAGTTTTTGGTTACATCATTCTTGTTGAAAAAATACATATATGTGAGAACGATGTAAAAAGACGTGTACGTAAAAGCGTCTAGAGTAACAAATAATTAAAAAAAAGCACTTTAACAGGCCGAGACAGCTAAGTTATGACCAATCCCAACTGATGGCGCCCGTTCACGAACATGACGCATGGATCGGCACCACTCAGCTCAACCATCATGAAGGGAACCGAATGATCCAACACATGTGCCACCATCAGAGAGAAATTAGAGAGAGCATGACACACTCAACTGCCAGGGCACACAGAAGTCAACGAACGACATATAGGTACAGTGAATGGTAGATTTATCTACAGTCGGAACATAGTACTCACACATGTGCTGTGCAATTATATAATACTAAAAGAAATTGAGTTTATACAATACAAAAATTTGCATACAGTCTTCAGCATGTCCAACAATACTTCGATACTTTTCTGCCCATCACTAATTGTTCTTGCGCCCTAGTGGCTGCGGAGCAGGACCAGCATTGAGCCAAGCATTTTTATCAGCGATGTAATCCCCCAACTTATAATATGCTTGCCTACATAGTGTGCGTTTTATACAAGTCTTAAATTTCGTCTCATTTAGTTGTAGAATGTGGGGAGGAATTTTATTGTAACATTTTATACAGTACCCCATAAAAGATGATGCTACTTTAGCCAGCCTGAAACCTGGTTGAATTAGTTGATCCCTATTTCTAGTAACATAATTATGTCTGTCACCGTTTTTACTAAAAAGATGTAAATTCTTTCTAACATACATGATGTTTTCATAAATATATTGACAAGGTACCGTCATGATGTTAATGTTCTTAAACAGTTCCCTTAGAGAATCGCGCCGGCGAAGATTGTATATCGCTCTGATGGCTCGTTTTTGCAGAATAAAAATTGACTCAATGTCTGCAGCCCTTCCCCATAGTAAGATACCGTAAGACATTATACTATGAAAATAACTAAAATAGACTAATCTTGCGGTATCGACATCAGTAAACTGACGTATTTTTCTAACAGCATAAGCTGCCGAGCTTAGCCGCCCCGCAAGTGATATTAAATGAGGCCCCCATTGCAACCTCGAGTCTAGCGTGATCCCCAGAAAAACCGTTTTATCGACGAATTCTAGCTTCTCCTTGTTTAATAAAATGTCACAATCATTACTTTTGACATTCGGCAAGACAAATTTTATGCACTTAGTCTTTTTAGCATTTAAAACTAGATTATTAGCTGTGAACCAATTTTGAACCTGTCGCAAGACGGTATTCACATCGTCAACGTTACTGGTACGTCTATTTATCTTAAAAATCAACGAAGTGTCATCAGCAAATAACACCATGTTTAGATTGTTTTTCAATAGATGAGGTAAATCGTTAATGTAGACTAGAAACAAGAAAGGACCCAAAATTGAACCCTGGGGTACCCCCATTTTCACGGTTAACCCGGACGAATTGACACCGTTTATTTGAACTAATTGCTGTCTATCATTTAAATAAGATTTAACTAAACTCAACGCTGATTGGCCTAGCCCGTAATGCTCAAGTTTCAAAAGTAATGTTTCATGATCAACGCAATCAAATGCTTTCGACAGGTCGCAGAAAACCCCTATGGCATCTTGTGCCTCTTCCCACGCTTCAAAGATATGTTTTAATAAGGTGACACAAGCGTCAGTCGTACAACGTCCTTTGGTAAAACCATACTGTTTATCGTGTAGGATGTTATTCGTATTAAAATGAATGAGCATCTGATTTAGCATTATCTTTTCAAATATCTTGCTGAAAACCGGCAGCACCGATACTGGTCTATAATTATTTGTGTCTTTACTGTTCCCGGATTTAAAAAGTGGTATAACCTTACTATGTTTCATTAGATCCGGAAAGACTCCTTGATCTACACACAAATTAAAAATTAAAGCTAAGTACGGCGCTATAGTCTGAATAATGGAGGTACAAACTTTGATGGACATTCCCCATAGATCTTCGGTCAATTTGATCTTGATTTGCTTAAAAGCTTTTATTACTGTTATTGGGTTTACATGTGAAAAGTTAAATTCTGTCGGGCAGGCTGAAACGTTTGCGTTTAATAAACCAGAAGCAAGTGAGGGCGAAGAATTTATGGTTTCAGTAGTTTTAATTGGGATGCTGGTAAAGAAATCCACAAATTCTTGAGCAACTTTTTTGTTATCTCTAATAAGTCCATGTGTAGTTTCAAGCGTGTAATCAGTATTATTTCTTTTGTTTCTGTTCGTTTCATTGTTTATAATTTTCCAAACAGTCTTGATTTTATTTTCTGCGGTTTTAACTTTATTACCAATGTATAAAGCCTTAGCTACTTTACACGTATTTCTAAAAATTTTTGAATAAGTAGCAACATACTTGTTAAAAGTTTCAGTGTTAATATAAGGCTTAAGGCCATAGAGCTCGTAAAGTCTTTCCCTACTTTTCCTGAGTCCTTCAGTCGCCCAGTCACTGAATAAAAACTTAGGGCATACAGTTTTAGTTTTTTTCCTAAAAGAATTATTGAACTCCTTTTGGATTACTGAGAAAACTTTTTTATATAGAATATTACCATCATTCACTGTAAGGTCTTGATCACTTAGCTTACTAATTAAACTGCTGTTAAACTGATTTAATTTACCGGATGTTATTGGTCTGGATTGAATCTGCACTTGTTGAATTGGTATGTTGGACTCAAAGGTTACCAATAGCCCACTATGATCCGAAGGCAGACAATTTATAATGGCTTTGTCTAAGTAGTCGCAGCAACAAAATACATTATCAATACATGTAGCAGAAGTTACAGTTTTTCGTGTTGGTTCCATAAACACATGTGACAAATTAAATGATTTGAAGAGATTTAATAATCTACTGCTATCTGAATTACTCTCTAAAATATTTATATTAAAATCACCACAGATTATGATTAGTTTATTTCCAATTGCAAGTTTTGCCAAAACATCTTCCATCACTGACTCAAATATAGAGTAGTTACCATAATTGGGGGGTCTGTAAACGCACACTATGACATGCTTATCCAGCTCAACGCATGACAGTTCAACACTATGTTCAACTGATAGATCTACAATATCTTTACGAGGTTTTGATTTAATACCATTTTTAATTAATATAAGTGAACCTCCACGTAACATAATATTTCTATTAAAACAACTACCCACGGTATAATTTTCATAATTAATTAGCATTGTATGATCTTTCAGCCAATGCTCAGTAAAACAAACAATTTCAAACATTGTTTTTTCCAAAAACAGTTCTATTTCCAATTGCTTCGCAGAAAAACCTTGTATATTTTGATGGAATAATTTCAAGGAATTCTGCTTAGCCCCTTTTTTTAAATTAACTAAGTGAGAGCAAGAAGGTACCTTCTTGATGGTGGATGTACTAGTAACTATTTCGTTGTTGGTACCCTCCCTTGTCCTACAAACTAGTTTAAACTATAAATATTAATAGCAGAAGTGCTAACGTTATTAAACTTATTGACTACCTGTATATTAGTATTACTACTAATATCAACTACAGTACATGCCTTCGACATACTATTTATGTCTGAGTTTATAGTAAAAGATAATAGCCTCGCTATTTGACGTCTTACCCTAATAGGCAGATACACTGTATTGCCTGTCGTTTTTAATTTATCAACAAAAATGTTGATGTCCAAAAAAACTAATTTGTCGCTGTAATGGCTGACAAGGAAATGAACATGCTTATTCAGCATGTGTATATAATTATTTTGTCTACTAGACAATTTTTCCAAATATGGAAAAGCACACAATACGATTTTATTACAATTTAACTTTAATAACTCCGTTACACACTCAGTGATGTCATCTTTTTTTACATCCAAACTGTTACCTATAAAGACAGTTACATTGGTATCTGGTTTGTATACATTATTTGTTACAGATTCCATGATATGCTTGTAAGATGACCCAGGCATACAATAATTCAAAGTTGAATAACTCTGATTGCTATTTAATAATTTACCTAAACCTCTTCCAATACCATCTGCAAACATAACCGAATTAAAACCATGATGACAATTATTTGTTGGAAAGGATGCAGTCTCAGGCCGGTCAACTTGAGACACTTCCTGTGAAATATCAGGAATGTCTAGGTCAAAGACACTGTCCTGAGACACCCTCTCAGCACGAGGCTGGACCTCCATTGTCTTTGGCTGAACAGCCTTCAGGTTTGAGTCTATCTGACAATTACATTGACACATCAGCAATTCGTTTGCGGCCAGAATGTGTTCCTTAATTTGTAACTGGGAGCTAACATATTTACTGTAAAGGGAGCCCAGTTTATCCTCAAGTACCTGAATATCATTTTGTAAGCGCTGTGTGTCAATTTCATAGATTTTTATGCTGTCTTCTAATTTGATCTGGTAATTATTTAATTTTTTAAGCAGGTCAACACGTTCTTTTCTGAGTGGAATATTTTTTAAGAAAACTTTGTGTTGTTTCCTGTACTGGGTATAATTTTTAATTATTTTATTAAATTTTGCATACTTTTTCAATTTTTTATGACTAACTATGAACTTGTACTACCCAACTAAGTTCTCGCGTCGGTCGTCGCGTTATAAGTCGACATGAACGTAGTCGAGTCTCAGTTTAGCCGTCTACGAATTCAACTAGTTCGTTGATTATCGGTGAACCGTCGAATCGTTCATTGTACGTCGACGGTCGAATTAACTAGTTCGTTCATTCAACGCCCATCGCTAAATTTGACAGTTGTCCCTTCCCTTCGCCCGATGTGTTTTTACCCGTCCGAAAAAATTGAACTTATCACTCCGAGGTTTCGGAATAGGTACTTTCGGACGGGGCTCGTAACTTCGTTGACGGACATAGGAAGTGAACCCCCTTAGACCAAGGCCGACAATTCGGTTTCGGCTGAAAAACCAGTTTCGGTCGGACACTAATTATAAGTTTCCATATTTTTTCTACACACTGTGTCTTCGTCTATTATCCAACTTTCCTGACGCTGGACTGCTGGCAGAAATTTCTATTGAAATAAGCACTACCTTTGTGCTCTTCTATCTGTATTCTTTCTTTTCTCTGTCAAGTGTTTTGTGTGTAGGTACATAAATAAATAAATAAAAATTCGAGAGACTATAAAGTCTACAATAAATTATGCAAGGAACATATCTTCTAATATAATACACATGAAAATTCGGTCATAATCATCCAAGGGCGTCGCCAGCCGGTGGCCAAGGGGGGGGGGCAAGTTGATGTGGAGAATGAGAAAAGTATGAATTGTAGGTAAAGTCGAGAGCACATGAAGCTTTTTACTTGTCCAACGGGTAAAGCTTCACGAGTTCCTAACTGTACAATAAATTAATTTTATAAATAAGTTATTACTGTTAGAAAAATAGAATAAAAATAATTTGGGTTTTTGAATTTAAATATACCTACAGTGTATTTTTTTTGTAATTACGTACCAGATTTTTAATATTACAGTGGTCGATAAAGATTCTTTTTTTGATTAGGTTAATTAAAACATAATATCCCGAAGATTATGTTAGGTTTTTTGAAAACTATTCAACCACTTTATTATGAAAATCTTGTAAGTTTCCATGAATAAGTTTCTGTGCACACTCATCATGGCCAGACCATTGCGACGATTTTCACCCATAGTGCTTCTTAGCCAGGTTTTTAGTCTCCTGAAGCTGCTAAACGATCGCTCTACCGTAAGTCGGAAACTTTGGACTTTGGTTGCTTTACATTTGGCAACATTTTTAGAATCTCTAGGGGGGGGCAGCTGCCCCTCCCTGCCCCCCCTTGGCGACGCCCTTGTTATCATCCATGCTATGCTTGAGCATTGTTGGCCCAGTGGTAACAGACCTGACTTACGTGTTGTAGGTCGTGGCAGCATGAATTAATTTACACAAACTAAAGCATGTGGGAAAAAGCAGGATAAATAAAAAAAAACCGGCCAAGTGCGAGTCGGACTCGCACACGAAGGGTTCCGTACCATTATCGCAAAACACTGCATAAAAATCACGTTTGTTGTATGGGAGCCCCCCTTAATTTATTAATTATTATTTATTGAAGTAAATATACAACTAAACATTCTGTGAATATTACAAGCGTCTTCCTGTTGCCGTTATTAATATCGAGCAAAAAACGGCAAAAATATCACGTTTGTTGTATGGGAGCCCCCTTAAATATTTATTTTATACTGTTTTTAGTATTTGTTGTTATAGCGGCAACAGAAATACATCATCTGTGAAAATTTCAACTGTCTAGCTATCACGGTTCATGAGATACAGCCTGGAGACAGACGGACAGACAGACAGACAGACAGACAGACAGACGGATCGTGAAGTCTTAGTAATAGGGTCCCGTTTTTACCCTTTGGGTACGGAACCCTAAAAAACAAGTGTACAGACAAGCACTTTACTTTTTGTAAATTATTTCATCACCACTGCTCTAAAAACGGTGAAGTAAAACATCGTGAGGTGCCGGTCTCCGGCATGTCCTAGAATAAAAAAATTTAACTCAACTAAAACGCACTGGGCCTGCGTGGTGGATTAAGCTCCATTCTCTATCTCACAGAGAGAAGGCCTGTGTCCCAGCAGTAAGAACATTAAAAGGCTGATTTATGATGATCCATGCGATGATGAGAAATTTTGAATGACAGAGAGATAAATTAAACGGAACTCTGGTTAAAATGCTCTCACATTACACTAAAACTAGCTTTTGGCAGTGGCTTCACCTGTATGAAAGTCAGCAATTATCCCGAGGGAACATAGCCCCGGTATAGAAAGAAACCTTTGTCCTATCCCAGGACATGGACAGCCCTTGTACCAAAATTCATCCAAATTAATTTTGGTTTAATCCAGTAATCAACGTGTAGATTAACTATAATTACGATATGAGAACAGTTATTATGTTGAAGGCACCTTCAAACAGTTAATTCTTACCTCATAGTCCTCATTCAACATCTGAGCAAACAGCTTCTCAGCTTCAAGACATTTTCTCTGCAGTCGCCAGCATTGCTTCAGTTTAGCAAAGCAGAGGAAACAAGCGAGCATCGGTCTACTGTCTTCAGTCACAAACTGTTATAAAACAATAGAAAACTGTTTATTTATGAATAAATACTTGGATATCAATCTGCCTGCCTTTTCCTAACGATGTTGGGGTCAGCTTCCAGTCAAACAGAATGCAGCTGTATTTTACATTGAGCAACTGCCTAGGATAGGATAGATGGACCTCCTTTTACGCACTTAGATTCCCATTTGGTCCATTGTGCGTGCAGGCCTCTGCTTTGTGAGAGACCGTAATCCACCATGCGGGCACAGTGCAAGTTGCTGGATGTCACATGACTTCAAATTTTTCTGGGTTCAAACCCATGACCTACAACTTGTAAGTCACAGCGGGGGTACGCAAAATACGCGCTGGTAGTGGAGTTGCGGAAACAGCCCATCGAAACAATACAAAGTCGCAGCGGTTACATGTGGGCCATCACTGCTCTGCTGAGCAACTGCCTATCTGACCTTCACAACCCAGAATTAGGGTAGCACCATACCCCTAGGCAAGACCGATGTCAGATTTCTAAGCTTCTGACTACCCATAATGATTGTCAAAGTTTGACAAATGTCATCCAGAACAAACAGATTAACATGCTTTTTGAGGCACAGAGGAATCTCAGTACGTTAAGATGACTCATCCATGGACTGACCTCAACAAGTGTTGCTTAACCTAGATGATCTTCTCTCTGCATCTGCATAGGTCAATTATAATGTAGCCATGAGCTCACTCAGGATTATGGACAAATATTTTCGATCCCAAAAATATAGTGACAAAAGCCCAATTGTTGTTATCCACAGCGTCAATTCAAAAGGTACCGGAGCAGTGGTGATGCAGCGAGCATTTGAATAACAGATAACCAAACACAATAAACAGATAACCTCTTGAGGAATGGGAAGAGATTCATGGGTCATTTTAGATGTTTGTACAGAACAGTTGCATCTCCTTATTTGCGAAGACTGATGAACTGGTTATGGTTGCAGGAAGGCACTGGATGCAAGATGCAACGGATCGGTCAATGTGGCAATATCTGGGGTAGGCCTATGTCCAGATGTGGACGTCTATCGGCTGAAATGATGATGATTATGATGATGATTTGCGAAGAACTATGGTCTTCAAATTATTTTAGATAATACACTTACTGGAACATCAGTCAGCTTCTCATATAATGCTTGCAGGTTCTTGTTGACTACCACATACATTTGAACATTTTCTACAAAACATAATCTACACATTGGCAGTTTCTCCATCTTCATAAACATAGTGAGTTTTACTATCTAATAGAAAAACTTCTACATTGGCAATCTCATTGACCCGCGAAACAGTTTCCGGGGATTGGACAGGGTCTTCGCGATCTCTTGCAACGACTCGATAATCATCTCCTAACAGAGGAGAACCTATTTTTGATAAATACCATGATATCATAAACGCAAAATCAAATATATCTGTAAATTTAAAGTCCTAAAATAAGCTTGGTATATCGTGAGCGCTTACTTCGTGGATCTCAGTAAGACAGGCTAATTAATTAATTAAATAATAGGGTAATTATTTATTAAATTTAAACAATGTTTTTATTCCTTATCCCCGTCCCAGTATTTCATCATCATCAGCAATTAACAATAACAAACAATCTTAGATAAAGTAGGTATAGATTAAGCACTGGCGTGGCCGCACATGAGACAGCAATAGTTAGTTCTGGTGTTACAACAAGAACAAGAACACTACAACCCACCATCGCTCTGACACTTATTATCTATAAATAACCCAAATTCCTTGTCTCAATTAACACATAATACCACGAAATCATAGAAAATCAAACAAAACCGAGATTGTTTGTCAAACCTGCCATTGTATTAGAGTTTGACAAACGACAGAAACCGGCCACGGTGACAAAGACAAAAAATAATCTTTTGTCCTTATCATTTACATGGAGCTGCCAATTAGCCAACTCGCTCTATCAATCAAGGTCATTTTAAGGCTTAATCTATACCTACTTTATCTAAGCAAACAATCAACGGAACCTGCGGACACAACAAAAAATGTCAACAACGAAACGTCAACTTATGGCACGTCACTCACGAGTCACTGTCCACCTTGGCTGATTTTTTGGGCATTTCATGACGTGGATAGTGAGGCTTTTAATACACGAAACATTAATAATCCATTTTTGTGTATTGAAGTGAAACCGTTTTATAACTATAAAAGATAACATCTTTTTTTTTTTTTTTTTTTTTACTATGTGTAGGCCTGTGTTTGACCACAATCTCACCGTGGTCAGTGATGATGTGGCCGATGGTGGTAAGCACACAAAGCCTAGAAGGGAACTGGCTCTCAAGTGCTGCTGACGGAACACACCGGATGGTGCTTGGCGACAGATTTTCAACTTGAGGGTGGTTGCCAGCCAGGCGGGTACTACAAAGTACCCTACCACCGTGCTATGGTTTCCTCACGATGTTTTCCTTCACCGAAAGCTCAAGCTCATTGTAGGAGGAACATAGCAATTTAATAGCACTTTTTTTACATAAATTTGTTACTATTCCACGGGAACCGCTAACAGCACTGCCATGCACCGAAGGGCTTGTAAATTTATTTTCACCCGAGGAAGTCACAGCAATTATTTAGAAATTAAATAAACACATTACCCTCCTTCAGCAGTCGAGTGAAAATAGGAAAGCCACGGGCACCAGACGAGATTCCAGCAGAGCTTTGGAAAAATCTGGTGTAGCATGGTTAACTAAGCTTTTAAACGAATTCTTATACCTGCAATATACCTGTGGAGAACCAGTAAGCTGAAACATTTCTATAAGAATAAAGGGGTTGTTGCGAGCTGTGGAAATTCTAAAGGAATCAAGCCATAAGATCTGGGAAAGTGTCTGAATATTGGATCACAAGGAGGTAGTTGCAAGGAGGAGTGCATTGCCTTTATTTATTTTTTGCCTATTGTGTGAAATCTATAAAGGTCGCCTGGATTTTTGGGGATAAGCCCAGAGAGTGTGGGTTTGTTACCTCATTTAAACCACCCCAGTGATCACAGATCGCTCTTTGCAATGCCTAGAATACCTAAACAAAAAAAGGTAAAAAAATACTTAATTACCATAAAGTTTTCACTCATTACAAAAATGAATATACTATTATGGATTTAAAAGCCTCACTAGCCAGGTCATGAAATTCCCAAAAAGCTGTCAACGTGATAATGACGACGTTACTGCATAATTGAGTGACGTTTGTGTTTGTTGACATGACAATGTTTCATGTTTGGCAAATTGATATTTGTTTAATTTAAATACTCTTTCTTTGATATTAATTTGTTTTACTTGCTTGTACAGGTTGTATTTTGATTCCGTATTTTATATTATTTTTAAAGCCAAGAAATATATCGAAAAAGTTTAATTTAATAAAATATTTCTATCAACAACCTGCAGATGTATCGTAATTGTAACACTCTAGGCCTGCTTTGATAAGAGTTTGCCTGTCTCGTTTTACCCACGAAGGAAGCGCACACGATATACCAAGCTTATTTTAAGAAGATTGCCCATGTAGAAGAAGTTGTTCTAAAAGTCAGCAATGTTTAAGAAAATGGAAAAACTGCCAATGTGTCGGTTATGTTTTGTAGAAAATGTTCGAATGTATGTGGTTGTCAACAAGAACCTGCAGGCATTATATGAGAAGCTGACTGATGTTCCAGTAAGTGTTTTTTTTAATCTAATAATTTGAAGAGCATAGTTTTTAACAAATAAGCAGATTTAACTGTTCTGAACAACTGCCCAATATGTCCCTTGGATCTCTTACATCAAGAGTCACCAGGTTATCCGCCTGTAAGCCTTATGCACGCTGCATCGCCACCACTCCAGTACCTTCTGACATGAAGCTGTGGACAGTTTAAACTAATAGGATTGTGTGAAGATTTATGGGATTGGAAGTAATTATTTATCCTGTGTGAGCTTGTGGCTACATAATAACAGATGCATGGGTTGATCTCTAACG
Source organism: Anorthoa munda (assembly GCA_945859665.1). NCBI lineage: Eukaryota > Metazoa > Arthropoda > Insecta > Lepidoptera > Noctuidae > Anorthoa > Anorthoa munda. The sequence continues at coordinate 49,838,819 of OX243895.1, read as the reverse complement.
TCAGGCAATGGTTGCCGAGGTCTAACAGTACATGGGAGCCTGTGTGCTTATTCCAAGTTTTTATCATAGTACTCAATCATAATCTTCTTCTTCTTTTCGAATCTATGGCACATTTAATTAGATTGTCTGGGCCCAGTAGGCGGCCACGCTTATTGCAGCGTCAGAAGCACTGTACAGGTCTTCCAGGGTGCAAGTGAATGGACAGCCAGGACACTCCAACAAGTGGGACATAGTCTGTCAATCATAATAATGTTAACAATCTCTTATGGCAATTTGTATACAAAAAAAGAGGTTTCTTCTCACTGACTTCAGACGGCACTTATCCAGCTTCAAAAATCACACGCCGACTGGTTGTATTAACATACCAAGATTTGTCGTGCCTCAGAAAGCATGTTAAGCTATTGGGTACCGACTATCATTTGTAGGTCTTTGACAATCGTTAAGAGTAGTCAGAAGGCAAGAAAACTGGCACCAGTCTTGCCAGGTTCTGAGTAAGAGGTCCTTCACAGTTCTGATAGGCAGTTGCTCTATGTAAAATACTGGTACTCAGCTGCATCCTGATAGACTATAAGCCGAGCCGACGAATCTGAAGTAACTAGGATAGATGGACCCCTTGTCCGCATTTAGATTCCCATTTTGTCCATTGTGCGTGCAGGCGTCCACTCTGTGAGAGAGAATGGGGCGTAATCCACCTTGCGCGGGCCCATTGCAGGTTGGTGGATGTCACATGTCTTCGAAATTTTAGTTGTAAGACATGCCGGTTTCCTCACGATTTTCTTGCACCGTTTTGAGAGCAATGGTTATGAAATAATTTACACAAAGTACTAGCCTTGCTGGGTTCCAACCTATGACCTATAACTTGTTAGACCCAGCCTTTACCACTGGGCCACCAACCTACATTTATTCACAAATAAATAGTTCATAGTTGAGAAAAGGCTAGGCAGATTGATTCTAAAGTAACTATTCATTCAAAAATAAACTAATAGTTCATGTTGAGAACAAGCTAGGCAGATTGATTCTAAAGTAAATTTTATTCACAAATAAACAAATACTTCATAGTTGAGATAAGGCTAGGCAGATTGTTTTTAAATAACTATTTATTCACAAATAAACAAATAGTTTTCTCTTGTTTTATTACAGTTTGTGACCGAAGACAAGCGACCAATGCTGGCTTGTTTTTTCTGTTGCACTAAACTGAAGCAATGCTGGCAACTGCAGAGAAAATGTCTGGAAGCTGAGAAGCTGTTTGCTCAGATGTTGAATGAGGACTGTGAGGTAAGGATTGAAGGAGTTTTTAACATATTATTGTTCACATATCATAATCATAATTAGTCACCGATCAAAGAACAATTACTGGATTAAGCCACAGCTGATTAATTGGCTTTCCCAATAACACTCGGTCGATGCATGTCACAAGTGTAATAACCCTGGTAAACCCTGTTTAAAATTGACTAGAAGGGAATAATGCTGGTAAAACCATCTGGTCAGGTTTAATGCTGTTAAAACCCAGTAGTGTCTTTTTTTCCTCTAAAAAGAGCCATTTTGAACCGGTTCCAACTTTCCGAGATGGACCGTGCGGACAATATTGAGCTTCTTGGCTTAACGTTGACATCGACTCTCAATTTTGGCCGTTACATTGAGGCAAAGGCACAGTTGGCTGCCAAAAAGTTGGGAATCCATGCAAAGGTGAGAAGGTACTTCACGCCGGAACAGCTCCTCAATTTATATCAAGCGTAAGTTCGATCATGCATGGAGTACTGTTCTCATCTCTGGGATGGATCTGCCAGATACCAGCTCGACGCACTGGAGTTGATCGCAAAACGGGCCAGGAGGCTCATCGGTGATGTGGCACTGGTCAAGTCAAAGCTCTAGAGCCTTGAACACCGTCGCCGAATTGCCAGCTTGTCAGTTTTTTATCGGTTACATTTCGGAGAGTGAGCGTTGGAATTGCATGATCTAATTCCACCTAGCCCGTTTCATCATCGGACTACCAGACGTACGGCGATGCGCCATCGGTACATGATGGACATCCCACCCATACGCACAAAACGTTTTGGAAACACTTTTATTATGCGTACAGCTAAGGAGTGGAATTCCCTGCCGGAGTCTGTGTTTCCCGACAGCTACAATCTAGGAGTCTTTAAGTCAAGAGTGAATAGGTTATTTCTAGGCAAGCGTGTCTTACCGTCGACCACAACATCGCTTACCAACAGGTGAGATAGTGGTCAAGCGCAAGTATATTAAATACTAGCTGTTTCCCGCGGCTTCGCTCCCGTGGGCCACCCCACAGTACCTGTTATCGGGATCAAAAAATAGCCTATGTCACTCAGGAATAATGTAGCTTTCTATTGGTGAAAGAATTTTTTAAATCGGTCGAGTAGTTTCGGAGCCTATTCGGTACAAACAAACGAAAAAATCTTTCCTCTTTATAATATTAGTATAGAAGTACAGATAAAAAAATTATTAAAAGTTAACTGCTCATCAATTTTTTTATTTATTTTGGCCTTAGCCTCAGTTAGATACTAATTATAATGCCTGTCTTAGTGTAGCCAACAAATGATTTTTTGTCAAGCTTTTTTCAGCAGTCCAAAAATATGAACAAGGTGTCATTTGATTCAGAATAGCATGTAGATGATTTTTGACAATTATTATATAAACAAAAACCCGACTGCTAAAAATACTTTACTGAAAATAGAAAACAAGACATGTTTTGGTAGGTTTCTCTATAATTTTTGTTTGTCCCCGCCTGCTGCTCTTCATAATATTGAATGACGCCAGAGCCGAAACCGAAACCGCCAGAACCGAGAGATGCCTTTATAGCACGCGCATGTCATCCACGTCAAGTAACAAATACACCGCAAATTAAAAATTAATAGGGATGTCAAAACTCTTTCGATAAACAATATTATTATAATTTGTTTTTTGTCTGTAATTTTCGAATAAAGACTACTCATGACATTAAAATATATAAAATCGCACTAATTTCCACTATAGTAACCATTAAACGGCATTTACAGAGTTTATCAATGTAAAAGCCGACATAAGGAGATAAAAAAAAAATAAACAAATTACATTATGGTACATCACTATTCTCGATCTGCTGTCTTGACATTGTGACAAAGGCGTGCGCAGCCATTTATAACTTCCTCGCATCTGATTTAAGGGCTTATTACACTACACGGTATTCAGGGCCCTGAATACCGGGTCACTTCACCATTCCGAGTCAATAAGGTCAATATTTTGAGAACCCTAACTCCCTAACAGTTATTACAATACCCTAAATTAGAGTTTAGGGCCCTGAATACCGTGTAGTGTAATAAGCCCTTTAGTGAGTAGCAGTAGGTACAGAATGTAGCTTATTGATTCTATCTAATATCAGGTTTCGTAAAAATCTGATATTTATAATAAATATCAAAATATCCAATATACCACAGATAATATAATACTAGCATATCTATACCAATATTATAGAGGAAAGATTTTTTTGTGTGTTTGTTTGTACCGAATAGGCTCTGAAACTACTGGACCGATTTTAAAAATTCTTTCACCTATGGAAAGCTACACTATTCCAGAGTAACATAGGCTATAAATTATTTAACATAAAATAGAGATCCTTATGAAAATTGCAATAATGTAACCCGAAGTAGCAAAATGTTGCCTATAAAATTCAGTATTTGGCGTGAGCTGAGGAAACTATTGTTGATACATAAAAATTATGTACTAGGTACATAATTAGGTAGATTGATCGGTAGGGCAGGTGGGTAGGTAGGTAGGGTATAATAATGTTAGGGTCAGCAACATGACGAAGGTTTCTGAAAATGAATATCATTTTGCGGGTTCTTGAGGCCAGGAGATTGATGTGGGGTTGAAAGTTTAGTGCTTCGTCAATTGTGACACCTAGGTACCGGATAAGTAAACATGTGATATTGTAAACATAAAGCAACAAGAGGTGGAAGGACTGACTTGCATACAGAGTGCAAGCTCTTTTAAGGTGAACGCGCACCTAGGCGCACCGCAGGAGCCGCACGCGCCGCAGTCATCGCATTTTATAAATCTTTATATGAAAACGTATGCAGCCTCGCGCACCTATCCGTGCCGCACGAGCCGCATTTCAGCAAAATGCTGTAGGTATACGGATTCCACCAGCGCATACGGATGACGTCATCAGATTCGGTGCGTTCGATACTTGCGGCGAGTGCGGTGCGGGCGGCGCAGAGACATCATGCGTACAGTGATGCCAACTTAGCTACTTTTTAGCTAAATCAAGCAATTTTTCGGCTACTATTTAATAAAACTGGTAGCAAAATTTTTAGCTATATGTTCTAACATTTTTTCATATGACATGAATGCTTTCGAGAGTCTGTAGTGGGGCACCGGATCTTAATTTAAATTATCTCAAGTCAGGAAATAATGTGCGATACTCTCCAAACTGTTCTCTTTTTAAGTTAATGTCTCGAACCCATTTTTTTATCATTTTCTTCTTCTAACAATAAGCAACTGACAATAACAGGATCAAGTGCCGTAGTACACTACGTACGTTTGTTGTATACAGAAAATATTCATATAATAAGATTTACAGAAGTGAATATGATTCTGACAACACTGTGCGTGCGGCGCTTTCGGCCATTCGGCGCGTTCGGCGCGGATAGCGCGGCGCCTTGAGAAAATGCGATGACTGCGGCGCGGATAGGTGCGCGTTCACCTTTATAGAACAATGCCCCCACCTTGCAATCCCTCCTCGACAACTCTGTCCGATGACGCACGGAAGTACGTCACGTGTTAACTTGTTATAAAACACTAAAATGCGCTAAATCTAATAAGACTTACATTCTAAAATAATCAAATAATACAAGAATAATTGTCGTAAATAGACATTGGTGATTTCACAAAGAAAATCAAAGTAACATGTCAAAAATTGTTTTAAATTTGAACATGCATCGGTTACTGTAAAATATGCACATTTATCAATATTAATAGTTGACTCGCCAACGCACCACCGCACATGCCAACAGTCCGATAACGACTGATCGCCCCACCACTCGGACCGGTATTTATAACCGAGCAGCGTGTGCGCACGAGGCAGCTTTACAATACTGTTATCGGCTTGTAGCGCGATCTATTGATATCTACATACACTACAGTTACAATTGTCGTAATAAGTTGCTAAAAATCCATGCATACACAATGTACTCAATAAATTATGTACCTATTTCATCATCATCATCATATCAACCGAAAGACGTCCACTGCTGGACATAGGCCTCCCCCAAGCGTCGCCACATTGACCGGTGCCGTGCGTCTCGTAACCAGCGGATCCCCGCAACCTTCACCAGGTCATCGGTCCACCTGGTGGGAGACCTTCCAACGCAACGTCTTCCGGTTCGCGGTCGCAACTCCAGAACCTTTCTGCCCCATCGGCCATCCGTTCTGCGAGCAATGTGCACTGCCACTTAAGTTTGGCAATTCTTCGGGCTATGTCGGTAACCTTGATTCTCTTGCGGATCTCTACATTTCTGATTCGATCACGCAAGGAAACTCCGAGCATAGCCCTCTCCATTGCCCTCCGATTCCCTCGTTCCGATTAATAGGCAATAATTGATAGTAAAATTACTTAAATTAATAATAAGAAAAACTAATTATAAATTCTATTGAGTACCCACAGTTTTAATTGACAACCAACTCCGACATATATATTAGATTCTAAATTACTATTTTATGCATTTCTGTCTTTGCAGAATAAACAATATTTATTTCTAACACTATTAAAAATCTTTTACAGACAAATCCTCAAGTAAATCAAGACCAGTTAGAGTACAGTGGCTTTGTTATAAGTCCAACAGAACAACTCAGCATATCAGGTGAATGTCAAACAGAAATTGATATTATAAAAGAAGAATTACCAGATGTTTTTGAGGGACAAGATGATGAAAATCAATCTGGTATGTTCATAATTTTATTTTTAAATATATAAAGGTGATTGAGAGATTATTTATTTATTTAACAAATAAATTGTAATATAACATAGCTAAAATTTATAGGATAGCTGAAGTTTTTCTCTGTGCACTTTAACAACAAACTGCGATCGCCAACCCGCCTGCCAAGCGTGGCGATAACGGCAAAACCCCCCTTAACCAAAATCAAATAGAACAACGAAAAAACGGCCCCGAGTTCCCGGCAGACCGTCTACCCTCGACTACGGTAGCGGCCGAGGCGATGGCGTGGCAACGGGTGCGGAGGATCGCCGCAGTGAACTCGGCTACCCCAATAAACACCGACGACTGGACCTGGCAACATATAACACGCGAACACTCCGGACCGACAAGAAGATAGCTGAACTCGAGGAAGAATTGAGCAGGTTACGATGGATTATTATAGGGTTATCTGAAGTCCGAAGAGAGGGGGAGGACTCGATAATCCTCAAATCCGGTAACCTGCTCTATTTCCGAGAGCGCGACCGGGAGTCAAAGTGGTAAAGGGATTATCGTCCACAAGCCCCTTGTGAACAACGTGGTGAAGATCGAATGTGTCGACCAGGGTGGCATGGCGTATACTCAGAATTAGGGCATGAATATCGGAATCTCGGCATATCGGAATCTCAGAAATAAGTAATCGTTATTTAAATTCCGATACTGATCAGTGATCCAATATCGGAATCAGAAAAGAACCTTAATTTTAGCTCCTTTTGAAGCATCGAGCGAGATCGCCCGGTTATGCCCGTTGACTACGGTAATAAGTAGTGGTTGGATATTCTATTTACTAATCGGGCGCTTATTTACTTATACTTCACTTCTTGAAAAGTCCTGAGATTGCAAAATGATACCTTTAATAAGAGTACAAGTAAATACACAGATTCATAAAACGCAATTGTAACAATGATATTTATATTGATTACGAATTCACCTGCGGACATTGAGACTTTTTTTTGAGACGCCCACGTATACGCCCTCAATATCGGAAATCAATATCGGAATTGAAAATCTTCCGATATTACATGCCTACTCAGAATATCCTCAAGATATTCGCTGTAGGTCATAAATGTCTATGCCCGGTCATAAACATCGGCACACACCCGACGACGAGGTAGAAACCATGTATGAGGATATCTCTAGAGACATGCATGGTTTCAGAAACTCACTTCATCATTGTCATGGGGGACTTCAACGCGAAACTGGGCAAACGAGACGAGGATGAGCTAAAAGTGGAGCAAATTGGAGTTGGACGTCGGAACCACCGGGGTCACCTACTCGCCAGTTTTATGGAGAAGGATGGCCTCTATATAATGAACTCCTTCTCCAGAAAGCGTGAGCGGTTTCTACTTTTAGAGGTTTTTGTGTCGAGGGTTCGGTTTGGTTCGATACTTCACTGTGATCGGCTGTGAAAAAAAGTGTCGCTGTTAACTATATTTGTTTCTCCACAGAGTCAAAACAAGACATAGAATATCTACATAGCTATTTAGATCAAGATGATGTACAAACACAGCTTGAAACAGAAGACATATTATCTCACGATTCTGAATCAGATTCAGAAGATAATATTCCTTTGACGAAGTTCAAAACTGAAGTGGAAGAAGAAGAAGTATCTAAGAAGAAGCGACAAGCTAAAAAGACGACAAGTAAGTATTAGTTATTGCTTGGCAAAATCGTAGGTGACACTCGGGGCTTTACTTTACAATGACTTGACGGAGCGATGACGCGCCGACGCACCCGTCAGGTGGGGTCACCTGACGGCAGTGTTGGGCACGATTGAATTAGCTTTTTAATTGCCGTAGCAAACAATTAAATTTTTATTCTAACTACATTAATTGCAATTAAATTAATTCAATTATTTTTTAATTGTGCAGTGCAATTAAAATCAATTGCAATTAAATCTGTTAATTGTGGTTTACAATTAATTTAATTGCAATTAAAATTTTATTCGCAATTAAATTAATTGTTTTAAACAATTAATTTAACTATGTATTTGATAAATGCAAATATGGCAGGAGTCCGTAGCGTAGTCCCTCATCTCTTTTCGTCTTGTGCGCCTCACTCGCTCCTCAATATGTATTGTTAAAGTTATTTTCTTTGTATTTAAAACTATGGTTATCCTTGTTTCCTACGAATATAGAATATTAAGGAGAATGCTCTTGTATGCATTATGTTTTTCAGTTACTGACATTTATTAATTGTTAATTGTAATTGTAAATGTGCATCAAACAATTAACAATTAATCAATTGCAATTTCAATATTTTACAAGCACAATTAATTTAATTGTAATTGCAAAGTTTTACAAGCACAATTAATTAATTGTTAATTGTGTTATGTTACAATTACAATTAATTATGTTAGTTGCAACTAAATTTGGCAATTTAATTGTTAATTAGTTGTTTTCACAATAAATTTTTGCCCCACACTGCCTGACGAGAGCGTCGGCGCGTCATCGCCCGTCCCGCGCCACCTTACATCGCTGCCTTACGTGTCCCTCGCCCGCGGACACACGTACGAATTCGCCAAGCTCTAGTTGATCAACAGCATAGACGAATGAATTGTATTATGACTGACTATGGAGGTAAAAACTGATAGGTCATCCGTGAGAGATCAGCTAGAGTTGAGCCTGTCACCGTCAATATTTATGATAATACGAGTAGTATTGTATAGAATTGTCTTTACGGAATCCTTTGATCACGAAGGTAAGTTGAAGAAGCGTGAGCGCTCGCTATACGCCCGGAGAAGTGAGGGGGTCGTGTGTCGATGATCGTGACATTTTGCACGTCTGAATTCTGTGCTATTCCTCTACGGTCCCTGTGTAATTTTTTTCTTAACTTTAATTTAAATTAAACACATAAATTACAGGGGCAGCTGGCGCGACGAAAACAGAAAAAACCAAACAACCTGTCTCGAAAATTATCCGGAGCGCCAAAAATCGTACGTCCAGAACTGTAATTAACTTCAAAAAGCTTTACACTAATAGTAGTTTAAGTAATGATTTAAATAAACGTATTCGAATTCACACAGATGGAAAACCTTACAAATGTGATGTATGTCAGGCTAGTTTTAATGAAAGACGTAGTTTAAGAAACCATATTCTCGTGCATACTGCTGACAACCCTTTAAAATGTAAGATATGCCAGCGTAGTTTTACACATCCGAGTAATTTAACAAAGCATATGCGTATACACACTGGGGAAAAACTTTACAAATGTGAAATATGTCAGCATAGTTTTAATCAAAAGTGTCAACTAACACAGCATAATCGTGTACATACTGGAGATAAACCTTACAAATGTGATACATGTCTGCGTAGTTTTACCCAAAAAGGTGATTTAATAAAGCATATTCGTGTACACACAGGGGAAAAACCTTATAAGTGTGAAATATGTCAGCGTGGTTTTTCACTAAAGAGTCGGTTAAAACTACATACTCGTGTACACACAGGGGAAAAACCTTATAAATGTGATATATGCCAGCGTGGTTATACAGTAAAGTGTCGGTTAAAACTGCATATTCGTATACATACAGGGGAACAACTTTATACATGTGAAATATGTCAGCGTGATTTTTCAGAAAAGAGTCATTTAACACGGCATATTCGTGTGCACACAGGTGAAAAACCATACAAATGTAATATATGTCAGCGTAGTTTTGGTCAAAAGATTCATTTCACAAAGCACAATTGTAGATTTTCCGCAAAGAGTAATTTAGGGAAAAAACTTTACAAATGTGAAATATGTCAGCGTAATTTTAATCAAAAGTGTCATTTAACAACGCATAATCGTATACACACTGGAGAAAAACCATACAAATGTGATACATGTCTGCGTAGTTTTACCCAAAAATGTGATTTAATGAAGCATATTCGAGTACACACAGGGGAAAAACCTTACAAATGTGAAATATGTCAGCGTGATTTTAGTCAAAAGATTAGTTTAACAAGGCACAATTGTAGGCTTCCCGGAAAGAGTAATTTAACAAAGCAAAAGCGTGTACACACTGGGGAAAAACTATACAAATGTGAAATATGTCAGCGTAGTTTTAGTCAAAAGTGTCATTTAACACAGCATATTCGTGTTCACACATGGGATAAACCATACAAATGTGATATATGCGAACGTAGCTTTACTTCAAAGAATCATTTAACACAGCATATTCGTGTACACACTGAGGAAAAACTTTACAATTGTGATATATGCCTTCGTAGTTTTACAAAGTCGAGTAATTTAGCAAGGCATATTCGAGTACATACGGGGGAAAAACCTTATAAATGTGATATATGTCAGTCTAATTTTGCTCATAAGACTTCTCTAACATCGCATATTCGTGTACACACAAGAGAAAAACCGCACAAATGTGAAATATGCCCTCGTTGTTTTAGTGATAAAAGAGATTTGTCAAAACATATTGAAAAAAAACACTGCTGAAAACCATACAAATGCAAATAATGTTTTGCACGGAAATCTTATTTAAATGAACATGTTGTTATTCACACTGATATGCGTTATACATAAGAATAAGCTCACACCGGATACAATGCAAAATTATATTTAAAAAAGAAAAAGTAATTTTAATGAGAGAATTGGATTACACCGCGCGAGATCCATAATTCGAATTTAATCGATGTCTTTCACTAAAATGTGTTCCTTTTTTAACCGAGTTCCCAAATAAGATGAGGTTCCATGTTCGACTAAACGTTTTTAGGGTTCCGTACCCAAAGGGTAAAAACGGGACCCTATTACTGAGACTTCGCGGTCCGTCTGTCTGTCTGTCTATCTGTCTGTCTGTCTGTCTGTCTGTCTGTCACCAGGCTGTATCTCATGAACCGCGATAGCTAGACAGTTGAAATATTCACAGAAGATGTATATCTGTTGCCGCTATAACAACAAATACTAAAAACAGAATAAAATAAATATTGAACTGGGGCTCCCATACAACAAACGTAATTTTTGTGCCGTTTTTTGCGATAATGGTACGGAATCCTTAGTGCGCGAGTCCGACTCGCACTTGGCCGGTTTTTTGTGTTTGTTCAACGATTTCTCCGTCTATTGAAGACCAATTAAGAAAATTCCCAAATTGGTCCCATTTAAATTTGGTGAAGATTTGATTTAGAACTTCGGAGATATTCACCAAAACTATTAAACAATAAATGGCAGCAAAATTTTCGGGATTGCTGCAATAGCATGTCTGTTTATTGTTTATACCATTTCCATTACCGACGTGATGAAACAGACATGCGATTGCAGCAATCCCGAGAGATTATCTGTTATTTATTGAAATTTTTTGATTTATTATTATTTATTATGAATTATTTATTGATTAAACGTTATTCTATTGTATATCTCCGAAGTTCTACATCAGATTTAGATCAAATTGAAATGGGACCACATGAGAACCAACAGCTTTCAAATAAAAGAATCATCAAAATCGGTTCACCTAGTAAAAAGGTCTAAGGGTTAGAACATTAGAAAAAAAATACAGTCGAATTGAGAACCTCCTCCTTTTTGAAGTTGGTTAAAAATCAATTTCCATGAGTCTCGCAAAAACTTGAACATTACACAATTCGGCAATTGTTTTTATGTTGTGTTTGTAAGAAAGAAGAAAATCTACTGTAAAGGTCAGAGATTGTACCAGTGCGAAGCTGGGGTAGGTCGCTATCACATATTTTTTAATAAATTAGTTATTAAAAAATATGTGATTTGTATATATTAAAGTAACTTACTAGGTTTTGTAATATTTGATGTTGTATATTTTGAATCTATTCATGCATATTTCCAATTTTTTTAGTTGCATATAATCCTGATAATGATTACGATTAAAAGTCGAACCCTTAATCACATAGTCATCTCAGCGCAGTTCTCTTCAAAGTTGCGTCGTATGATATTATCATTGTGTTATCAATAGTAAATTGTTTAGATATTTTTATATTACATTTTATCTATTGTTTATGTTATAAGTATTGTTTTGAATAAAGTACCAGTAGTAATCCTGATAAAAAATACGATTAAAAGTCGAATTCCTAATCACATAGTCATCTCAGCGCAGTTCTCTTCAAAGTTGCGTCGTATGATATTATCATTGTGTTATCAATAGTAAATTGTTTAGATATTTTTATATTACATTTTATCTATTGTTTATGTTATAAGTATTGTTTTGAATAAAGTACCAGTAGTAATCCTGATAAAAAATACGATTAAAAGTCGAATTCCTAATCACATAGTCATCTCAGCGCAGTTCTCTTCAAAGTTGCGTCGTATGATATTATCATTGTGTTATCAATAGTAAATTGTTTAGATATTTTTATATTACATTTTATCTATTGTTTATGTTATAAGTATTGTTTTGAATAAAGTACCAGTAGTAATCCTGATAAAAAATACGATTAAAAGTCGAATTCCTAATCACATAGTCATCTCAGCGCAGTTCTCTTCAAAGTTGCGTCGTATGATATTATCATTGTGTTATCAATAGTAAATTGTTTAGATATTTTTATATTACATTTTATCTATTGTTTATGTTAAAAGTATTGTTTCGACTATAGTATAGTCATCGGCACGTAACTTGGCAAGAGTCGTTAGATGCGCAGAAGTCGTTTTTTAAGTCTCCTTGGTTGTGAAGCGGGACGCGGGGTACAAGGTCGCGCCGACCCGAGCGCGCGATTGGTGGCTCAGTCCACCCTTGCCTCCCGCACCGCGTCCTTCCCCTCCGTTCGCCCCCGATTACACTTACGTGCACGAAAGTTGTACCCATTGTTTATGTTGAGTTTTTGTTAGGAGTAGTTGTCATTGTTTTAAATTTTAATATTGATATCATTATATTAATATTACATATTAATATCATTTTAATAAGACACATAATGTTTAATATTAATATCTTTTTCGTTTTTTTTTAACTTTTTTCTGTATATATTTTATTTATAACACCTAATAAACTTCACGAATGCCTCTCCTTTATTTAACTTTCTTCTAAACATACATGATTAAAAATAAATGATGGCCAGAACCATTGAAAAATGACAAGAAATAAAAGTGTGACCACTTTTTTGTGGCAATAAGTGTACGATGCGCGAACTTACCCCCACTACGCCAAAACCTTGCCAAGTTACGTGCCGATGACTATACCAGCAGTACCAACTGTATTCGCGGATGACACGAGTAATCAATCAGAGCGCTTTGATTGAAATGGAGACATAATGGTGGGGAAAACGCCATTTTGATTGTCGTGCAGTCCTGCGAGCTCAGTCGTGGAACAGACGTCGAAATTCAATGATCTTAACTCGTGTTGTATGTTTGTACTTATTCAGAAATATATTAAGCACGTACATGAACAACTGTCTATTATTTTTACTCCTTATGTTATTCTTACAAGCCATGGACCAGAACATTTGTTTTGTCTAGCCTAAATTGTGTCCCACTGCTGGGTCAAGAAGGGAGGTCTTTCTCCTTCCAAACCTCTTTGTCTGGTGCGATTTCTGGTCAAATTTGAGCCGCAAACATAATCACTGTGCCAGTCTTAGCTGTGTCGAAAGAGATAATCGATGATTTTAGGAGCTATCATATATTACTTCCGAGATACGTTAGTCGGCATCAAAGGCGCCACCAAAGGCGGAGACGTGCGAGGTGGAGATGAGACGTATCAACCAATAGTTAATAATAAGAAGAAGATAAGAGATTATGGAAAACATGACGCAAACGTTACCGCAAATTGTATGCACCACCCACGGTCATCAGTCATGAGACTATATCCCGCGGAAGTGCGGGGGTCGAAGCTTTTTATATGCTAAGACGCTGCACAACCGCGAGGTATGCAGTCTTAGGGAATATTTCCAGAAAACCGACGTAGATATGCATCGAGATGTGGTAGTGATGGACAAGAGCCTTACCCCGCTCTCCTTGGCTAACGAGAACTGGCGCAAACCTATAGTATTAGATACTAATGACCGCGGTATGGCCGAGCAAGGAGCTTCACGGTCGCTTCTACCGGGTCCTACATGGGCCCGATGTAGATCTCTTAACGTCCGTGGCCTGGCTGCAATTTGGTGCACTTTTCGGGGTAACCGAAGATTTTGTCTTTGCGATTATGGACGAAGTTATGATGAAAACAACTATCGGTAATACATTGTGACGGACAGCACGGTTGACATCTATCTGCGATGTCACCGGACGGGGGAATCCATCCGTCACATTATCTCCGGTTGTTCTAGTCTAGCTAACAGAGACTATTTGCATAGACACAACCTTGTAGCCAGGATTATCCAATAAGTGTTGCCAATAAGCCTGCCATAGTGGTGATAGACCGACTAGAGCGTCACGCAATGATTGTTGATATAGCGGTCCCTCATGACGAGAAACTCGTGGCGGCTGAGAGAGATAAGAAAAATAAGTATCTTGATCTGGCTCGCGAGGTTGTGGACATGTGGGATGTGAATACAGCAGTCATTGTGCAGATAGTCGTGACTTCAATGGCATAATAGCCAAGAGCCTCGATGAACATCTGAGGAGGCTCTCGTTGGGCAGCTGGATCAAGGGATTGATCCAGAAAGCGGTACTCCTGGACACGGCGCGTATAGTCAGGAGTTTCCTCTCTCAGGAGCCCTGGCCACCGGTAGCTTGGACCCTGTTCCCGACATATAGCACATCGACATATAGCATCCAGAACAAGTTTGGAGTCCATTTTGTAAGATGCCATGGCTTGGATTGCAGCCTGACTGTCACTAAGAATAACCCTTTGCGTATATTCCCGCTCCTTTACCTGTTTCCATTTTGGATCCATCAGTGTACCACACCAGACTATCTTGTTCTGGTGGATCAAGTCCCTTCGTCCAGTACTTTATTGTTGGGATTAAGACCTTGAAAGACCTTTCAAATATGAAAATAGTTTGCATTTTATCGGCTGTCATGCTTGATCAAGGTCCTCTTTTCCATCAAATTATGTATGGTGAGTCTTTGGCTTAGAGGTATCTCATAGTCCAGCAACAGCAAAACGATGTAATGCCTTCCTTGCCTCGCGTTCAACCATCATATACAGAGGAGGGTGTTGAGGTATCTCTCTATTGCTGCCGTAGGTGTTGTTCTGAAAGCACCCGTTGTGCCGAGACACACTGTTCTTTGTAGCCTGGTGAGTGGCGCTTTGTTTGAGGCAAGTTTATCTTGGCCACCACACTATGCTGCCGTATGTTATAATAGGTACCTACTATCATTGTCCGGTACAGCCATTGTATCACTTTTGGTTGTAGCCCCCAAGTTACCTTAGGTGGAACGACACATGCCGAACACCCGCAGGGCCTTTGTCGTAATATTTTTCACCTGAGTTCTTTATGAAGCGTTACACCTAGATATTTAACTTCGGTAAACCAGGGCAGCTTTATTCCAATGAGGGAGGGTTCTCCTAGATTCCCTAGTTGTCTCTTCCTCGTGAATGGGTTAGTGACTGTTTTGCTTGGATTGATAAAGAGATGGTTCTTTGTACTCTATTCCTCTGTCATCCGCAATGCCTGTTGTAATACTCCAGACACTTTGTTAGGGAATTTACAATTAAGCATTATATAGATATGTCATCTGCATAGCCTACTGTGTAGAATGGTGCGGTATTGAGTTTGGTAAGTAGCGAGTCTACTATTAAGTACCACAATAATGGTATCTGGACTAAGTTTCCAGTCTCCTCTTGTATACTTTCGAGACACAAGACTGGCTCAGATGAAGATGTCGAGGGATTGTACGCAAAGACAACCCTTGCTGGGATGACGACTTGAGCAGATTCTATAGATATGGTTATCAAAAGTATTTGAAAAAGATATTAAAACGACTGATGGTACGTTTGAATGTAAATAAAATTATGACCTAATTTAAGACAATTTGGCTAACAGAAAGGCTTCGGTTGCTCAAATGCAATAAACACTCTTGTAGATCACATAATTGCTAAATTAAATACGCACCAAACGTTTTGGGAATACTTTCATTATGCTTACAGCTAAGGAGTGGAATTCCCTGCTAGAGTCTGTATTTCCTGATAGCTACAACCTGGGAGTCTTTAAGTCAAGAGTGAATAGGTTCCTTCTAGGTAAGCGTGCTACATCGTCGACCACATCATCGCTTACCATCACCACGACAATTTTAGTCACCCATCCTAAAGTCACCCCGCTATGTTAAACAATATCTACCAAGCTCACCCATCCAGAAACAATTGATCCAAAAAAACTGGTCACCCATCCCAAGATTGACCTTGGTAATTGTTGCTTACCCCAGCGGGGTCACCCATCTAATATCAAGCGAATCCAAAAAAAGTGGTCACCCATCCAAAGCCTGACCTGGGTAAGTGTTGCTTACTCTGGCGGTGTCAGCCGTCCAAAAATAAACGAACCAAAAAATAAGTTGTTACCCATCCAAAGACTAACCTTGGTAAGTGTTGCTTAACTTGTGTTGAGTCTCCTATCCAAAAACAAACAAACCAAAATAAAAAACCGGCCAAGTGCGAGTCGGACTCGCACACGAAGGGTTCCGTACCATTATCGCAAAACACTGCAAAAAAATCACGTTTGTTGTATGGGAGCCCCCCTTAATTTATTTTATTTTAATTTAATAATTATTATTTTTTGAAGAGAATATACAACTAAATATTCTGTGAATATTTCAAGCGTCTACCTGTTGCCGTTATTAATATCGAGCAAAAAACGGCAAAAATATCATGTTTGTTGTATGGGAGCCCCCCTTAAATATTAATTTTATACTGTTTTTAGTATTTGTTGTTATAGTGGCAACAGGAATACATCATCTGTGAAAAAAAATAAAAAAATCAACTGTCTAACTATCACGGTTCATTAGATACAGCCTGGTGACAGACAGACAGACAGACGGACAGCGAAGTCTCAGTAATAGGGTCCCGTTTTTACCCTTTGGGTACGGAACCCTAAAAATGGTTACTCATCCAAAAAACATCCTTGGTAAGGTTTGCTTAACTTGGCAGCCACAGACTACTTAGAGATACTACGTATTGGCAGCTTCACTAACCAAGCCGCTCAAGATAAATACTTTTTATAGTTACTGATTACGTTATAGTAGTTGAATGAATTAAATGAATACCAGCTAGGGTAGCCAACTCAAATAAATTGATGCCGATTATTCAATGTAACAAACGATTATGTAATTTTTCGATTATGCAGTTTTGAGCAACCCAAAACAAACGGTTGATAACTGACGGTTGGATAATTTGTGACAAATTGTCAGCAAATTCGAAATGTAACAAGCGGCTGAGAAACTGGCCCTGAGGTTTTTGTAAGTTTCAACGACTTTCAAGCTTTTGTTGAGGTAAGACTAAGCGAAAGTTTTCTGTATTTAGGTTCTCAATTTCTTGGTGAGCACTAGTCAATTGGTATGGGACTTCAAGTATCTTCTCATTTAATTCAATTACCGTTCGACTTTCGTTTAGTGACGTGTTCGGGAGGCCTATCGTGGTGGTATCAAAAAGAGGAGACTCACTTCTTAAAACATCGTAAAGTGAGCTAGATCGTCGGGGTTTGCTAGTGCGTTATGTGATGTTTTACTCGATATCCATGATTAAATAAGGAAAATAAAAAATGCTTCGTGTATTAGAACGTAATCAGAACTAAGTCAAAAGACCTGTAGCTGTTGTCAGTGCAATTTCCGAACGAATATTAATCTGTCAGTGATAATGGGCTGATATGTCAAGAATTACACTGGCAGAATCTTAGTTATAGTACCTATAGATTAAGCCTTAAATTGACCTTGATTGATAGAGCGAGATGGCTAATTGGCAGCTCCATGTAAATGATAAGGACAAAATATTATTTTTTGTCTTTGTCACCGTGGCCGGTTTCTGTCGTTTGTCAAACTCTAATACAATGGCAGGTTTGACAAACAAACTCGGTTTTGTTTGATTTTCTATGATTTCGTGGTATTATGTGTTAATTGAGACAAGGAATTTGGGTTATTTATTGATAATAAGTGTCAGTGCGATGGTGGGTTGTAGTGTTCTTGTTCTTGTTGTAACACCAGAACTAACTATTGCTGTCTCATGTGCGGCCACGCCAGTGCTTAATCTATACCTACTTTATCTAAGTCAAAACTGGCTCAGTTGCAAAAAAAAAAGTTTTTGGACTGTTGCTGTCATAGTCAAAGTAGAAACAAGGCTTTTATCTTTGATAACACTATAACACTTTCACTGATGCCCTTCTGAACGTAGACTGTAGTAATGCATTGATATAATTTGAAAACAATAATTATTATTTTGTAATAAACTTTTACGGAGCGATGTTGACGGTATGTCGACCCAGTTTAAAATAGTAATCTTTGATGTCGACCTCATGTCGACATTAATCGCCACCTTTATGTTCATCTACCTTTTGAAGTATTATAATACTACAAAATCGAGTATCGAACCTACATTTTTAAACTTACTACTAAATATGTATATCTATTAATTTCATTAGATACTTAAATTGGCTCCTCAATCCTTACGGACATAAATATTTGTGTTATCATAATTAAAATCCCTGGTAGTGGCCAAGCCACAGTCAGCCACACGTTTTGACCCATAGTGTCTGGTTGTTATTTTCAATGTTAGTGCAAAAACGCCTCCAAATAATACCGTAATACTATCTAGTGCCTACTTCTTTTTTTAAACACATTTTCCATTACAGTCAAATACAGATAGATTCTGGTAAATTGGAACGCTTACAACATGCTTATCCATGCAAGTGTCAATTAGCAGACACAATAGAAATTCGACAATTCAATGGTGTGTTCAACCGACAGTCTAACAATATTGTTTCGTTCTTTATATTGAATAGAATGTTTAATAAGCATTAAGGATCCGCCATGTATCTTACATTGTCTGCTGAAATGGCTATTTTCATAATTAATGGACACATTATTTTTTTTAATAAATACGTTTCCCCACACTAGGAATTTCTTCCTGTATCGTGGGTGCGTTTACAAACATATAAACTCACATACACAACACCCAGAGCCGAAACAACTATCTGTAGGTCATACAAATATTTGTTCCGTGCGGGAATCGAACCCGCGACACGCAGCGCAGCAGTCAATCGCTCAACCACTGCGCCAACCGTGCGCCCAATTGATGATCTATTAACCATTCTGTTAGATAAATAATATCAAACTTTGTGTTAAAATAGTTAGCTAAAAATAGTTCCAAGTAATTTGGAAGAGCAACCTTGAAATGGTCTGATTTAATAATTTTAAAGAGTATTGCTCTCTCCTCACCGCTTTGCACCACTTAGTGGGTTGCCAGAAGATACCTTTTTTACTATTTACTAATAATAACCGATTATTTGCTGGGGTATAGTTTTATCCGGAGTGTCTTCCACTGCTACGTCGGCGCAGACTAGAAGGGGCCCCGAAGACTATCTTGGCAGGTTGTTGGTTCATAGGGCTAAGAGAGTGCCCGCTCCAGGCTCCAACCAGGTGGCACCGCCGGCTCCGGCTGTGACATATGTCAAACTGACGTATACGTTATTGCTTAGATAAAGTAGGTATAGATTAAGCATTGGCGTGGCCGCACATGAGACAGCAATAGTTAGTTCTGGTGTTACAACAAGAACAAGAACACTACAACCCACCATCGCACTGACACTTATTATCTATAAATAACCCAAATTCCTTGTCTCAATTAACACTTATTACCACGAATTCATAGAAAATCAAACAAAACCGAGTTTGTTTGTCAAACCTGCCATTGTATTAGAGTTTGACAAACGACAGAAACCGGCCACGGTGACAAAGACAAAAAATAATCTTTTGTCCTTATCATTTACATGGAGCTGCCAATTAGCCATCTCGCTCTATCAATCAAGGTCATTTTAAGGCTTAATCTATACCTACTTTATCTAAGCGTTATTGTTACGTTGTTAGTCTGTCAAGCGGTATTACCTAATATAAAAATAGTTACTGTATTGATACTGACAGCTGTCGCAGAAATCAAGCTATCTTTTATGAAGTATAGTTAGTGGTAGATGAGCACCTGTGTTTAAGAAAAAGAAAGAAAATATACTTTTATTTTGTTAATTTACTTCACGCGGGAGCCGCCACGAAGCAAATTTACTTCTACCTGACTTGTACCCCAAAGGCCCTGCCAAATTCGCCAGTTTTCAAAATTTACCACAGGGGTAACTTCCAGCTTCGGTTACCAAACCGTGCAGAGGGAGACCCAAGGCTCGCCGCACGCCGCACCGCTCACACTCCTCTCCATTCAACCGTATCCGCTGAAGCTGTGCGGAGACGAGATGTGGAAATAACGAGTATCTATTGGTTGTTAAGTCTCGCACCTCGCACGTCTCCGCTTTGGTGGCGTCTGTGCCGACTAGTATCTCGGCAGTAATATATGATAGCTCCTAAAATTTTCGATTATCTCACCCTCCCGGGTCTCTACTCTTCAAAAGTAGGGAAAAATCTCACCGAGGACACAGGTAGCTAAGACTGGAACTATAATTATTTTTGCGGCTCAAATTGGACCAGAAGTCGCGCCAGCCAAAGTGGTTTGGAAGGAGAAAGGCCTCCCTTCTTGACCCTGCAGCGGGACATAACTTAGGCTATACAAAACATATATTCTGGTCAGCGACCACACAGCCCATAGACGCCTAATAACAGGCGAGCGATGTCTGTCAACACATATGACTAAAAGATCATATCCAGGTAAAGGTCGCCACTCGACAATTTCGAATTAGTGACCACTTCAGTGAGCCGTAAATACTTCGGCATCCGTCAACAAAAATTTTTTTTCATAAATATTATAATGGCCTCTTGAACAATACGTTGGTATGGTAACAACATCCAGACTTCAAGTTTCCGAAAAAATGGCATAACATTTCATTGATAAGTTAATAGTTACATAAACATAATTAGATTTATTTTCTGATATTATTTGTCGGAGTTCATATTATACTGGTCAATTTTGTAGGTGAAAACGCCCACCGCATGTTTGCGTCTCTTTCTTTTTAAAGTAATTTTTTGGCTATCTCTTCTCCTCTATAATTTCGTAAATAGAACTAGTGATGCACTATATCCTATGACCAAATCTGTTATCGATAAAACTAGAAACCTTACAAATAAAGACATTAATTTAAAAAGTTTATTAATTGAAAAACGATGTTTTGATTACGTTTTTTACTAATATTTTATTGAATACGTTTATAACTATATTTAAGAACCAACAACCGAAAAAAGTATGTTTCCCTAAGAATTTTGATATTTATTTTTTTAGTTTTAACATTTTATTACTAAAATTTTAAAACGTCATATAAATAATAATAAAGAAGGTAATTTTAATAAAATAAAAATAAGTACAAATACTATTTATAAACAATCGATACCTGCCTGGTTTTATTTAAACCTGTCCCACCCTTAATGAGGCGCATGACCTTGGTAAGGGACCAATCAGAGCGCAGTATCCCCGTGCCTCATACCTCAGCTAGTTGACAGAATTGTTTTGATGTATTAGATCAAGCATTAGGCGTCTAGTGGCTATGTGGTCGATGATTCTGGTCCATGGCTTGAAAGAATAACATGAGGAGTAAAAATAATAGACAGTTGTTCATGTACCTGCTTAATATATTTCTGAACAAGTACAAACATAAAACTCGAGTTAAGATCCTTGTATTTCGACGTCAGTTCCACGACTGAGCTCGCAGGGCTGGCACGACAACCAAAATGGCATTTCCCCCACCGTTACTCTGATTGGTTAGTCGTGCCATCCACGAATCCAGTCGGTACTACTGGTGCTTTAGTCAAAACAATTCTTTTAACATAAACAATAAGTATATACTCGTAAAATGTAACATAAAAAATGATAAATATCTAAACAATCGAATCGAGGGCATTGAAGCCATTGCTATTCTATGGTGAAAGGTTATCTCGTTTGTCACTGAGGCCAATCAATTCAGATTCTGAGGCAGTACGAACTTCGCCGGGTCAGCTTGTTATTACAAAAAATACAAACTGGAAGAAAGGAATCAGGCAGTCGGTAGTATTTTTTGTAAATAAGTTTTTATTTTTCTGTTATTAGTTGTGGTTCCTAATAGGCAAGTTCTATAGTAAGGTACCTAAAATGCCAGAATACATTACCCGAATATCATGAAACTTGAACATAACCGGTGAAATGTTACATTATGAAATGGTATTATCAATAAACAGACATGCAGCAATCCCGAGAGATTTGCTCTCATTAATTGAAGAGTTTTGTTGTATATCTCCGAAGTTCTTCATCAGATCTTCACGAAATACAAATGGGACCAATTTAGGATTCCTTCAAACAAAAATTTTTTTTATTCAAAATTGGTCTTCAATTGACGAAGAAATCGGTAAAGTTTTTCCGCCGTGTGTATACGAATATGCAATGTTAGAGAAGCCTTTTGAGTAAAATTACACTGACATATTTCACTTTTGTAAGGTTTTTCCCCTAGTGTGTACACGAATATGCGTTGTTAAAGTACCCTTTTGAGTAAAACTACGCTGACATATTTCACATTTATAAGGTTTTTCTCCAGTATGTACTCGAATATGCCTTATTAATTTACTCGAATTTGAAAAACTACGATGACATTTATCACAATCGTAAAGTTTCGTCCCAATGTGTACTCGAATATGCTGTGTTAAATGATTCTTAAAAGTAAAGGTACGTTGGCATATATCACATTTGTATGGTTTATCTCCTGTGTGAACACGAAGATGCTTTGTTAAATGCCTCTTTTGATTAAAACTACAATGACATATTTCACATTTGTAAAGTTTTCTCCCAGTGTGTACACGCTTATGTTTTGGTAATTTACTCTTTTCGGAAAATCTACAATTGTGGCTTGTGAAATGAATCTTTTGATTGAAACTACGCTGACATATATTACATTTGTAAGGTTTTTCACCTGTGTGCACCCGAATATGCCGTTCTAAATTAACTTTTCTGGCAAATCCACGCTGGCATATATCGCACTTGTAAGGTTTTTCCCCAGTGTGCACACGAACATGCCGTGATAAATGACTCTGTTCTGAAAAACCATGCTGACATATTTCACATTTGTAAGGTTTTTCCCCTGTGTGTATTCGAATGTGCTTTATTAAATCATCTTTTCGGGTAAAACCACGCCGACATAAATCACATTTGTAAGGTTTATCCCCAATGTGTATACGAATATGCCGTTTTAAAGGATCCTTTAAAGAAAAACTACGCTGACATATTTCACATTTAAAAGGTTTTTCCCCATTGTGTAAGCGAATATGTTGTGTTAAATGACACTTTTGATTGTAACTACGCTGACAAATATCACATTTGTAAGGTTTTTCAGCTTTGTGAATTCGAATACGTTTATTCAAATCATTACTTAAACTACTATTAGGGTAAAGCTTTTTGAAATTAGTTACAGTTCTGGTCGTACGATTTTTAGCGTTCCGGATAATTTTCAAGACAGGTTGTTTAGTTTTCATTTGTTGTGTTGCAATTGAATCTTCTGTGTTTGCGCTTCTTGTGTCTAGTTTTGGTTTCATCGCACCAGCCGCCCCTGTAATTTATGTGTTTAATATAATTTAAAGTTAAGAAAAAAATCACACTGAGACCGTAGAGGAATAGCAGAGAATTCAGACGTGCAAAATTGCACGATCATCGACATACAACTCCCTCACTTTGCCGGGCGTTCTCGAAGCATATCGCGATCGCTCACGCGTCTTCAACTTAACTTCGTGATCAAAGGATACCGTAAAGTCAATTCCAAACAATACTATTATCATAAGATTGACAGTGACAGGCTCAACTCAAGTGCTGCTTTCTCACGGATGACTTACCGTTCTTACCTCCATAGTCAGTCCTACTACAATTCCTTCGTCTATGCTATTGATAAACTAGAGCTTGGCAAATTCGTACGTGACCTTAGATAAAGTAGCTATAGATTAAGCCTTAAAATGAGCTTGATTGATAGAGCGAGATGGCTAATTGGCAGCTCCATGTAAATAATAAGGACAAAAGATTATTTTTTGACCTTGTCACCATGGCCGGTTTCTGTTGTTTGTCAAACTCTAATACAATGGCAGGTTTGACAAACAAACTCGGTTTTGTTTGATTTTCTGTGATTTCGTGGTATTATGTGTTAATTGAGACAAGGAATTTGGGTTATTTATAGATAATAAGTGTCAGCGCGATGGTGGGTTGTAGTGTTCTTGTTCTTGTTGTAACACCAGAACTAACTATTGCTGTCTCATGTGCGGCCACGCCAGTGCTTAATCTATAGGTACTTTATCTAAGTATGTGACACTCCGCAGGTCCGCGGGCGCGGGATACGTAAGGCAGCGACGTAAGGTAGCACGTGCGCGCGGGACGGGGGTCACCTGACGGGAGCGACGTCATCATCGCGCCGTCACGTCATTGGGTAGTAAAGCCCCCGCCACCCGCGCGGACCATGGAACGAATTTGCCTTCATCATCGGCCTTTTAATGTACCCACTGCTGGGACACAGGCCTCCTCTCTGTGAGAGGGAATGGGCCGTAATCGACCACGCGGGCCCAGTGCGGGTTCGTGAATGTCACATGCCTTCGAATTTTTGGTTCTAGGATGTGCCGGTTTCCTCACGATGGAAAATATCATTTTGAGTGCCTACAACTTGTATGTCGCGGCCGTTACCACTGGGCCACCACTGCTATTTCACGAATTTGCCAAGCTATAACTAATACTTACTTGTCGTCATTTTAGCTTGTCGCTTCTTCTTAGATACTTCTTGTTCTTCCGCTTCAGTTATAAACTTCGTCAAAGGAATATCATCTTCTGAATCTGATTCGGAATGGTGAGGTGATATATCTTCTGTTTCAAGCTGTGTTTGTAGATCATCTTGATCCGAATAGCTATGTAGATATTCTATGTCTTGGCATTTCTGTTTTGACTCTGTGGAGAAACAAAATTAGTTAACAGCGACACTTTTTTGAATTTGTTCTAGCCCTTGCGATGTTTGCATGATATTGTGCCGAACACAGTGAACAGACGAATACAACCAAACCGAACACTCGACACAAAAACCTCTAAAAGTAAAAAAATAAACCTCGAACTCGCGTCGGTGGACCGCCAAATTTTGCTGAATAAAGTATTTATTAATAAAAACAAATAATATAATAATAATAATAAAATACCTTGTGATATATTAAAACTAAATGAAAGTAAATTTAAAACTTTAGTTAAAAGCACACTTTGTAAACAAGCATATTACAAATTAGATGATTATATTCAAGATAAGAATGCTTGGCAACATGTTGGTCCCGCTCCATCTTTGGTGTGGACAAAATCAAATTTGCTAATTTATATTCCTATTCATAGTTATTGTATTCTTATGTTATTTTTTTTATTTTTCCAGAATTTGACTCACACACTGTTCCGTTGTTGTTGAATTAGGTATTTTACCTATGTTTGCAATATTTGTAAGTATGTGAGAACCATGTTCCTATTTATCAAATTAATGAATTTACCTGTTAGTGCTTTTATTACTTTATACCTGTACGTAGTATAGTGTGTAGTGCTATTTTTGGGTGCATCGTCCTCACATATATGAATTTATTAATGTATGTACATAAGTAAACATTGTAAAACACCTATTTTTTTAAAAAAAGAGTAATTATGGAGTTTCTTGTGCGTTCTTCTCCATAACAAGCTACTTTCCGAATGCACAGTAGAGTCAATTTTTATTACTTGTACATTTTTAATTTAGATTTAATAATGTTTTGACGTTCAAAAGTGCCGCTTATTGGCCTAGTTGAAATAAATATATTTGACTTTGACTATTATACAAATATACGGACGTTGTTATTTTGGTTTTTATTTTATTTACTTTGCGACCCTTGCGTGCGTTTTAAAAACAGTATTTTTTTCTGACTACAGAAACGACCCATTGCAGAGCTTATTATCCTTCAAAAACAAAATATTAATATTAATATTCTTCCAGGAAATGGTAATACACCTACTCAGGACTGCCTCAACTTATAATTACAGAATCTTGACTTTACGCAACGCCCCATGTCACCTTAGGTGATACCCCAATAAAGGAATCTGGTAGTGTTTTAGACTTTTATTAACCGACTTTAAAAAAGGGGTAGTTTTCAATTCGTGACCCGGGTAGGGAAAGGGGAAGTCTTCAATTTGCCGACGACATAGTGGTTATGGCTGAGACCATGGAGGACCTCAGTACAATGCTCGATGACCTCAGTAGAGCTGCCGAAAGAGTGGGTTTTAGGATGAACATGGACCAAAACCAAGGTGCTGCTGAATGCCCATGTTACACCCACTCCTATTAGGGTCGGCGACTCTACACTCGAAGTTGGGTAGGGCCAACTTCGAGAAAGAGGAGAAAGAGGTCAACCGTCGAATCCAACTCGGCTGGGCAGCGTTCGAGAAGTTGCGCGGTATTTGCTTGTCCAACTTACCACAGTGTCTCGAGAGGAAAGTCTATGACCAGTGTGTGTTGTCAGTGATGACAAATGGCTCTGAGACGTGGTCGCTTACAATGGGCCTCATCAGAAAGCTTACAGTCACTCAAAGGGCAATGAGGGGGGTGGCAGTGGGTAGAGCACATTGCTCGCAGAACGGATGGCCAATGGGGCAGAAAGGTTCTGGAGTGGCGACCGCGAACCGGAAGACGTTGCGTTGGAAGGTCTCCCACCAAGTGGACCGATAACCTGGTGAAGGTTGCGGGGACCCGCTGGTTGCGGGACGCACGGAACCGGTCAAAGTGGCGACGTTTGGGGCCTATGTCCAGCAGTGGACGTCTTTCAGCTAATATGATCATGATGATGCTTAGCAGGCGGGTTGGCGATCGCAGTATAGTTGTTACAGAGAACACTGCTGTCCATTCTCTGGTTTGTCCCTTAGTCTTACGACACCCACGGGAAGACATAGGATGGTGAAATTCTTTACGTCCGACACCATACGGTACGGTACTTTCAGATTGGTCCCATTTTTTTCAAAATCTATTAGGTTTTGAGGGAACTATTTCATAGGTAGAGATTTTAGTATTATCATCAACAAGTCAAGCGTTTTCATTCAAAAAGTATCATTTGCTGCAGTGGAACCCTGAAAGAAGACCACTGATGGCCACCGGAACTCCACAATAACAAGAATTTCACGTATGGCGATAAGATATCTCGATTTCCCGAATGGTTGAGCGATTATGACAAAGCAAGTTTAAATATATGGTTCTGGTAAAAATGGAACCATCGAACTGATCTGATGAGGAAGGGCGGCATCGGAACTTCATATGTGGTTTTATTAAACTTTAGCTATGTTATATTTAAATTTATTTGAAAAATACCACCAATACATTTAAAAATAAAAGTTAGAACATACTAGTTTGATTTTCATCGTCCTGTCTCTCACAAACGCCTGGTAACTCTTCTTTAATAATAAGACTATCAGTTTGACGTTCACCGTATATGCTGAAGTACTCTGTTGGACTTATAACAAATCCACTGAACTGTAACTGGTCTTGGTTTACTTGAGAATTTATCTGAAAAAAATGTTAACAGTGTTAGAAATAAATATTTTTTATTCTGCACAGACAAAAACGCATATAGTAGCATTGCGCTCGCGATTTCGTTCGCGTGATTTCGTATTTTATCCAAGGCTGTGTTAAACTATGCTGGGGCCCTTTTGGAAAGTAAAGAAAGCTAATTATACGAACATTTTTCTACTATGATCTTGTATTTACTATGGGTAATCAAATATATAATATGTCATCTATATATATAAAAGAAAGTCGTGTTAGTTACACTGTTTATAACTCAAGAACGGCTGAACCGATTTGGCTGAAATTTGGTAGGGAGGTAGCTAAGAACCAGGAGAAGGACATAGGATACTTTACATTTTTAGGTAAGTAGGGTAGGGTTGGTATGTAGGTAGGGTAGGGTAGGGTATGGTAGGGTAGGTAGTGTAGAGTAGTTAGGGTAGGGTAGGTATGTAGGTAGGGTAGGGTAGGTAGGGTAGGGTAGGGTAGGTAGGGTAGGGTAGGTAGGTTAGGGTAGGTAGGGTAGGGTAGGTAGGGTAGGTAACCTAGGGTAGGTAGGGTAGGGTAGGGTAGGTAGGGTAGGTAGTGTAGGGTAGGTAGGGTAGGGTAGGTAGTTAGGGTAGGGTAGGTAGGGTAGATGAATGTTTGATGTCTTTATGGCAAAACAAAGTTTGCCGGGTCAGCTAGTTAATGATATTAGTATGCTGCTGGTTTTTTGGTACGAACACGATAGTGGATAGTGGTTTGACTTGATTTGATTAGATAAAATTGTCATAATTTTGAATTAAATTTTAAGACAAAATTAAGTGCCCGACCGAAATGTTTAGAAAATAAATGTGAGAGAAATTGTCGGTCCTTCGGGGCCCTCTGAGGTTGGGGGCCCTGGGCACGGGCCCCGTGTGCCCTTATGGTAAAGACGGTACTAATTTTATCCTACAGCTGACTTTCTTTTGTGCAGTTGATGAAGGCGACCAAAAATAAGCTATTCTTAAATCAATTAAAATGGGGTATCGTAGATATCTAGGGTTTATTGGTTTAGAACGATTCGTTATTTGACTAAGGGCCGATTTTTCAATAGTCTGATAACTTCTAACTGAGGAATAAAAATGGCCGTTTGACATATTTTCTATACAAAAAGCTGTCAAACTGCCATTTTTAGGGTTCCGTACCCGAAGAGTAAAAACGGGACCCTATTACTAAGACTCCATGATCCGTCTTTCTGTCTGTCACCAGGCTGTATCTAATGAACCGTGATAGCTATACAGTTGAAATTTTCACAGATGATGTATTTCTGTTGCCGCTTTATAGCGACGGCGGCTGTGGCGGTTGTTATCAACAAATACTAAAAACAGTATAAAATAAATATTTAAGTGGGGCTCCCATACAACAAACGTGTTTTTTTGCAGTGTTTTGCGATAATGGTACGGAACCCTTCGTGTGCGAGTCCGACTCGCACTTAGCCGGTTGTTTAATAACTGTCCCTCACAATGGTGTATTAATAAGATGCGAGCCTTACATCATATAAAGGAGGATTTTAAGCTATTGCATAGCTTCTATCGCGGGCCTTGAGCGCGGGGACCGAATCCAGAAATTCCGTAACGAAAAAAAACCTCACGCTCCCCACTCCGACGGGCAAGGAGGTGTGGCTTGAAGGCCGTGCATCGTCTAACGTCGTTTCAGTTCGGCAGTCTTCGACACGGCGTTGTGTGCGATTAGACGTATTGTACGAACTCTCTCTATTATTATTATTATTTAATAATAGAAAAAATTGTTTTCTTATCGGTCACCACGCTCAAAAAGTGTAACTTGAATTAATATCAAAGAAAAAGCAATACTGCATGAATAAAATAAAAAAAAGAAAAAAAAAAGACGTGTGGCACTCGGGGACTGCCGCGGTAAAGCTATTGCATAGCATTTTGTATCAACTTATGCAATTATAATTTTTTTTTTTATTAATTTTTTTTATTCATGTAGTATTGCTTTTTCTTTGATATTAATTCAAGTTACACTTTTTGAGCGTGGTGACCGATAAGAAAACAAATTTTTCTATTATTAAATAATAATAATTATTATTATTGTTAATTAATTAAATAATAATAGAGAGAGTTCGTACAATACGTCTAATCGCACACAACGCCGTGTCGAAGACTGCCGAACTGAAACGACGTTAGACGATGCACGGCCTTCAAGCCACACCTCCTTGCCCGTCGGAGTGGGGAGCGTGAGGTTTTTTTTCGTTACGGAATTTCTGGATTCGGTCCCCGCGCTCAAGGCCCGCGATAGAAGCTATGCAATAGCTTAAAAATTATAATTGCATAAGTTGATACAAAATGCTATGCAATAGCTTTACCGCGGCAGTCCCCGAGTGCCACACGTCTTTTTTTATTCACACATTCTATCAGCTTCTCGTCCTCGTTCGGTAAAAACGCTGCCATTTTGATGTGTTTCCTGCCTGCGTCGCGTGACCAGTGTTGCCAGGGCCCTTAAGTCAAAAGTTACGTTTCATTTCCTGAAATGTTACATTTTTGCTGCAAATGTTAATTTTTTTTTCTTGTTTTTGACGTCGGAGCCAAATTGATCTCAGCAAAATGGCAGAATATAAAGGAATCATGATGTGGTATATTTAATCTTATGGTGGGTATGGTGTATTTAATCTTATGATAAAACGGACTCTAGTTGCATTTATTTCATATATCTATTCCTTTTTCCCGACTGTATATTAACTGAACTAACTAACATCTGATAGTAGAATGCAGTTAGTAGACGATCGCAAAAAACGGCAAAAAATCACGTTAGTTGTATATTTATTTTATCCTGTTTTAGTATTTTTTGTTATAGCGGCAACAGAAATACATCATCTGTGAAAATTTCAACTGCCTAGCTATCACGGTTCATGAGATACAGCCTGGTGACAGACGGACAGACAGACAGAGGCTTCGCTCGTATAAAAGTCAGCAATCATCCCAAGGAAACATTATGCCTGGATATAAAGAAACCTGTGCTTCATCAAAATCCATTAGCCTGTAAAGGCGTGTAGTTCGTGAAAAGGTTACAAACAGATAGTCTAGTCAACAAATGCTTCGGCAAAATATAAACAAGGTTTCATTGGATTCATAGCAAGCAGATGATTTTTGAATGAGGTACTTTACTCGCAAAATTGCAAATTGCAAAAGTTATAAACAATTTATATAAAATAAAATAGGGGGTTACGGTTTTTTGCAAATATCTCAAAGACTAATTAAGAACTTTTTAAACATACAATTTTTTTTTTTTGTACATACTATGATTTAGAAATTAAGAGTGTATTAACATAGGTATAAGTTTTTCTCGTTTACTAACCAATATGGATGTTACTTGTCCGAAATAAAGATTTTTTTTTTTTTTTTTTTTCATATGAAAATTAAGCAATAAAAAAGTTCAGGCACTTACTGGATAGACGAATGAAAATTTATCCGCCATAAATAGTTTTTATCGCGATTATTCAATTAGTTATGCAATAGTTAATTAACAATTTTTTGCTGCTTGAACATGAGCATTGAAAGTATGAGTATATAACGGTAAAAAAAACAGCAATAGCCAGTTAATTAGCTGTGGCTTAATCCAGTAATCGATCTTTGATCGGCGACTAATTATAATTATGATATGTGAACAGTAGTATGTTGAAAACTCATTCAATCCTTACCTCATATTCCTCATTCAACATCCGACTAAACAGCTTCTCTGCTTCTAGACATTTTCTCCGCAGTTGCCAACATTGCTTCAGTTTAGTGCAGCAGAAAAAACAAGCTAGCATTGGTCGCTTGTCTTCAGTCACAAACTGTAATAAAACAAGAGAAAACTATTCGTTTATTAGTGAATTAATAGTTTAGCAATGATTCTCATTGTGCGGTAGGTGAATAAATAATAGTACATTGTGATACAAGGGTGGAAAGTAGGTTATTGCAAACGAGCTGTCATTAACAAGCCCGAGCCGAAGGCGAGGGTTTTTAATGACACGAGTTTGCAATAACCTACACGCCCGTTAATTAAATATATTAAACAACCATTTAAAAGACTTTTGAGAATTAAATGCTAAAACGTACGGAATCATTCATTTTTCCTCGTATAAAATCTATTCCATTTTATTCTATGTATGAAAACTCCTTGCTACTAAACTTTTTTAAATTGTCTTATAACTAAAGGCGCGTTTTTGCAACTGGACATTTTTTATAACGAAAACAGCCTATACAGCCTATTCGATTTTAGACAAATGTTGATGTGAAAATAATTAAATTAAAACTGGTAATTATAGTAGTTTATGCAATGGCCATATAAAAGGGGTTATTAAAACACGAGCGTAGGTTTATCAAATGAGGCGAAGCCGAATTTGATAATAATATTACGCGAGTGTTTTAATACCTAATTATATGCCGTTGCATACACTACTTTATCTTCACTCATACAGTTGAAATAAAACAAAAGTGGAAATGGAAAAATATTTGGCATGGCGGGCAATTTAGATTCTCATTGCGCAGCGCGCGCATCCACAGACAATGAAACTTCTTTACTACAGCCCATACGCGCCAGAAAATTAAAAAGTAAAAGTGTGCTATAAAAATTAAAAAGTTATTTTATGATGCAGTTGTTTGAAAATCGAAGAAAATTTTGAACTGTAATGGTTTTTTTTTTAAATTTTACCTATCCACGAATATAAAGTACGTGTTTATACAATATTTTTTGAATTCGTATTTGGAACATTACGTTGTGAGTGTAGATAAAAGTTTTTTCGCTCGCGAGCTTGATCATTAGTTTTGCAGTTTAGTTTTAAATTTATAAGTCAATTTAAAAAGTTTAGTAGCAAAGAGTTTTCATACATAGAATAAAATGGGATAGATTTTATACGAGGAAAAATGAATGATTCCGTACGTTTTAGCATTGAACTCTCAAAAGTCTTTTTAATGGTTGTTTAATATATTTTGTTGTGTATATTAGTTGTGTGGGTAACTGTAAATTAATATACATGTGGGTACTTCCATAAAACTTATAATACTGATTGTCATTATGTTCTAGAAAATAAACAGTTTGCTTCTAATCTCGAAACTGCGTATATCTTTTATTGGCGACTTCGGAAAATTAGGATATTATCAGTATCAAAATGGCGTGTAACTTAACTAACATCGTGTTTCCTGGACAGTTTAACCCTAAGACTGATAAGTGGTGTGAATATAAGGAACGATTATTGTGTTCTTTAGATGTGGCTGGTGTGAACAATGATAACCTTGAAAAAGCTCGATCAGTATTTTTATCTCAGTGTGGAAAAGAGACATATTCATTGATTGTATCACTGTTAGTGCCAAAACGACCAACTGAGGTTCCATTTAAAGACATTCTTGCGGTGTTAGACCAATTCTATGAACCAGAATTAAATGAAATACTTCAAGCCGGGAAATTTCATACACGTAAACAAACTGATAGTGAAAGCGTGCAGGACTTTGTGGCGGCCATTGGGTTGTTAGGTGCTAAGTGCAACTTTGTGGACCTGAAGCGTCAGTTGCGGGACCGTCTAGTGCTGGGTGTGCGCGATCAGCGCTTGCGTCGAGAGCTGTTAAAAACTAATAAAATGACATATGAAACAGCTGTACAGCTATGTCTTAATCATCAAGCGATTGTACAGGATATATACCCAGACACTAAACTCAGTATGAAGCAAACTCATATTGATGTTACTGAGCCTATGGTGATTGATAGGATTAGTCCTAGGGATTGTCGACATTGTGCGCGACGTCACAGAGAAGGCGAACGATGTCCCTTTGTGAAGGCTAGGTGTTTTTATTGCAAACGCCAGGGGCATATCGCATCGGCCTGTGATAGAAAAAGTAAGAAGCAACACCAGGTGGCAGATTTAACGGAAGAGGCCAAGATTGAAAAGGAGGCAGATATGATGGGTGTCTATGTTTGTTTAGAAAGTCAGACACCTCCAATAAAGGCAGATGTAACAATTAATGGTGCTGAAATTGCAATGGAGGTTGATTCTGGTGCTTCTCGAACAATAATCTCGGCAGCTACTTATCGACGCCTGTGGATCAAACCTCCACCTCTACGGCCTACCAATGTTAAATTAGTGACATATTCTCGTGAAGCCTTGCAAGTCCTTGGCGTCACATACGTACATGTCACGTTGGGCAAGAAAGCGGCTCAATGTGAGCTGTTTGTAGTATCGGGTGAGGGACCCAGCCTTCTTGGTCGAAGTTGGTTTAAAGCGTTAGACCTGCAAGTAACTGGAATCTGTTGGACACTTGCGGATGTTAATAATGATTTGCCGAAACAGTTTCCCGAGTTATTTAAGGAAAATCTTGGAGAGTACAAGGGGCCAGAAGTTTCACTACAAGTGCGTGCGAACGCCACGCCGCGTTTTATGAAAGCTCGCCCGGTGCCATTTCCTTTGAAGAAACAACTGGAAGAGCAATTGACTCAGATGGTCAAAGAAATTAAAGAAAAGTCAACCCCAACGAACAAGCAGGCTCTACGTGCGTTCCTAGGCTTGTACAATTTATATGAAAAGTTTTTGCCTGATAAAGCAACTTTGCTGGAACCTCTGTACCGTCTTTTGGAGACGAAGAAGCCTTGGTATTGGGGTGAGGTTGAACAAACTACATTTGATAAGGCAAAAGATCTCCTGGCTTCTGATTTGACCTTAATTGGTTATGATGTCGAACGCGACTTATTGCTTATCTGTGATTCATCAGACTATGGACTAGGAGCGGTAATAGCACATATTATGATGGCTTCGCGAACCTTGCAGCCTCACGAAAGAAAGTATGGACAGATTGATAAGGAGGCTCTAGCGATCATGTTTGGGTTGAAGAAATTTCACGAATTTTTAGCAGGTCGCAAATTTTCTATTGTTACGGATCACAAGCCCTTGGTGGGTCTATTTAACCCCAGCAAACAAATTCCTGATCAAATCTCCCCCAGAATATTGCGATGGTCTCTTAAACTAGCTTGTTACAACTATCAGATAAAGTATAGAGCTGAAAGATTGATTGGCAATGCAGATGCGCTTAGTAGTTGGACTGAGCCTGAGACTTCTGAAATATCTGTGAAGCCGCTTAGAGATGTGTTGTTATTGGAGGAACAACCTGCCGGATGGAACTTAGACATATCTAAACTAGCCACAGAAACAGGGAGAGATCAGGTGTTGAAGCGGGTTTTATTCCACATTCTTCATGGTTGGCCAAATAAAGCTCCGGACACCACCCTGCAGCCATTTTGGACACGACGAGAGGCTCTTTCACACAATAAAGGATGTTTATTGTGGTGCAAGAGAGTCATTATTCCTTCTAGTTTACAACAGGAGGTACTGAGATTATTGCATGCACCGCATGCTGGTGTAGTCCAGACAAAAGCTTATGCAAGAGGATATGTGTGGTGGTCAGGAATGGACACACAAATTGAGAGAATGGTGGGAAAGTGTGAGGCATCAACGATGCCACGTGCAACTGGATCGACCATATGCTGAGAAGCAGAATAGTCAGATCGGAACTGATGGGAGACAGACTTAGTGCAAAAACAACAAGAGGTTGCCCGCAAGGCGGGGTGCTGTCACCATTATTGTGGTGCTTGGTAGTAGACTCGCTACTCACCAAACTCAATACCGGACCATTCTACACAGTAGGCTATGCAGATGACATAGCAATAATGGTCAATGGTAAATTCCCGAACATAGTGTCTGGATTATTACAACAGGCATTGAGGATGACGGAGGAATGGTGTACAAAGAACCACCTCTCTATCAACCCAAGCAAAGCAGTCATTATTCCATTCACGAAGAAGAGACAACTAGAAAACCTAGGAGAGCTCTCCCTCAATGGAATAAAGCTGCCCTGGTCCACCGAAGTTAAATATCTGGGTGTAACGCTTGATAAAGAACTCAGGTGGAAAACTCATGTGGAAAATATAACGACAAAGGCCTTACGAGTGTTCGGCATGTGTCGTTCCACCTACGGTAAAACTTGGGGGCTAAAGCCCAAAGTGATACGATGGCTGTACCGGACAATGATAATACCTATTATCACATACGGAAGCATAGTGTGGTGGCCTAGAACAAAGCTTGCTTCGTGCAAAGCGCCACTCACCAGGTTACAAAGAACAGTGTGTCTCGGCATCACGGGTGCTTTCAGGACAACACCTACGGCAGCGATTGAGAGATACCTCAATATCCCTCCTCTGCATATGATGGTTGAATTCGAGGCAAGGAAGGCATTACATCGTCTTGCTATTGCTGGACTGTGGGATGCCTCCAAGCCAAAGACTAACCATACAAAGTTTGATGAGAATGAAGGCCTGGATCGGGTAACAAGCATGTTATCCGATAAAATGCAACCTATATTTGTGTTTCAAAGGTCTTTTAAGGTCCAAATCCCTACAATAGAGGACTGGAAGAAGGGACTCGATCCACCAGAACAAAACAGTCTGGTGTGGTACACTGATGGATCCAAAATGGAATCAGGTACAGGAGCGGGCATATACGCAAAAGGTTACAAATGTAGCAAAAGCTTAGGGAAGATGGCAACTGTATTCCAAGCGGAAACATTTGCCATAATAACCTGTGCTCAAGAGAATATAGATAGAGGAACCAGAGGTAAATCCATATATATTCTTAGTGACAGTCAGGCTGCAATTAAAGCCATGGCATCCTACAAAGTGGACTCCGGGCTTATTCTGGATGCTATCCAAGCCCTAAACAGGCTTGGGAAGCACAACAGGGTAAGACTGATGTGGGTCCCTGGACACAAAGGAATCCATGGTAACGAAGTGGCTGA
Organism: Anorthoa munda; assembly: GCA_945859665.1. Taxonomy (NCBI): domain Eukaryota; kingdom Metazoa; phylum Arthropoda; class Insecta; order Lepidoptera; family Noctuidae; genus Anorthoa; species Anorthoa munda. Next base: position 49,802,552 of record OX243895.1, on the reverse strand, counting down.
TGAACTGGCAAGAGAGGGCTCAGCAAATGACTTTGTGGGTCCAGAACCATGTGTAGGCATTTCGACGTGTCTCGTAAAAGCCGCATTTAGGGAGTTTGCAGATCACAGACAACGAACTTATTGGCTGTCTAATACCGGTCTGCAACACTCCAAGAAATTCCTAGGCTCTACGTTCAGAGCCCGGGAATGCATTTGGAACATGAGCAGGGGGCAAATCCGCTACCTGCTAGGGGCCTTTACTGGGCACTTTGGAACCAACGACATGCTCATGAAGATGGGTCTAACCGCGACACCAATGTGCAGGTTGTGTGGGGAACATACGGAACGCATGGAGCACCTTCTGTGCACATGCGATGCACTGGCTGGTAAGCGAATGAGTCTACTAGGGGATGGATATCCAAAACCAGAAGACTATAGGCTCATATCTCCTAGTCTCGTTGTAAAACTCATGAAAACAGTTTTCAACGAGATTGGGGATGAGTAAGTTATCTAGGGGACCACAATAGATCCCAATGGGTCGAAGTGTCCGAGATATTTCTCGGCCCCTCCATAAGATAAGATAAGATAAGATAAGTGTGAGGCATGCCAAGCAGTTAGAAATAATCCACCGAGAGATCCACAAGCTTGGATTATTACTGAAAAGCTATGGAGGCGGGTGCATGTGGATTTTGCAGGCCCATTCCAAGGCAAAACCTTTCTTGTTATGATTGACAGTTACAGTAAATGGTTTGAAGCAGAAATTGTTTGTTCCATGTCTAGTGAGGTAGTGATAACAGTATGCAGGAAAATATTTGCATCACAGGGCCTACCTAATATACTTGTGTCAGACAATGGTAGGGCATTCACTTCGAATGAATTTAAAACATTTTTACAAAAAAATGGCATAAAGCATTTGTACTCGCCGCCCTATCATCCAGCTACAAATGGACAAATCGAACGTGCAATACAAACCTTTAAAAATAAGTTAAAGAAAATGTCCCTGACCCACCTACCGTGGAGTGAAAAGCTTCCTAGAGCGCTTTATTCACTTAGGACAGTGCCAAATAGTTCTACTAATAAAACCCCTGCAGAGATGCTGAACGGACGTAAATATAGAACAGCTGTATCAAGCTTACATCCTGATAATGCGCCAAGTCCACAGGAACAACAGCTAGATAATAGAGCTCAACAACAGGCCGTAAGGAGCTTTATAGTGGACCAGCCAGTTTTGGTGTGCAACTATGGATCAGGAGAGAAATGGATGAGAGCTACTGTAGAAATGGTAGAAGAGCCTAGCTCATATATGGTGAGGACGGAGGATGGTGAGTTACACCGACGTCATGCTGATCAAATACTGACTCGCGTATCAACTCAATTAAGTGACAGACCATTGCTCACTGATCAGAGAAGGCAATCACGGTCAAGCTCATATTCACCAGAGCCACCAATAGAGATACCTCCTCCTGAGTTATGGCCAGACATCATTGGAATACCTAATACAGCTGCTGAAGAATAAGTTCTAGAATTTGTATTAGCTAAGTTAAACACTCTCTGTTCATTGACATATGTTGATTAATTAGTTTGCTACTTATAGATTATGATAGGAAGGTATGTTGTGTATATTAGTATATAATACTGATTGTCATTATGTTCTAGAAAATAAACAGTTTGCTTCTAATCTCGAAACTGCGTATATCTTTTATATTTAATTACCAGTTTTAAATTAATTATTTTCACATCAACATTTGTCTAAAATCGAATAGGCTGTATAGACTGTTTTCGTTGTAAAAAATGTCCAGTTGCAAAAACGCGCCTTTAGTTATAAGACAATTTAAAAAGTTTAGTAGCAAGGAGTTTTCATACATAGAATAAAATGGAATAGATTTTATACGAGGAAAAATTAATGATTCCGTACGTTTTAGCATTTAATTCTCAAAAGTCTTTTAAATGGTTGTTTAATATATTTAATTACCAGTTTCAATTTAATTATTTTCACATCAACCCTTGTATCACAATGTACTATTACACTTGCACGGTAGATGGAGAATGGGCAGTAGAAAGAATACAGCGTGAAGTATGAAGGAGCGGACAGACAGAAGCTGAGGGTGATGACCAGGAATGCGGTGTAACAGGGTGTAAAGTCCACAAACCTCCATAAAAAGGGAGGATCCTCCGACCAGACAGGTGTTGTGTCTGGTCCGGGCAACTGCCCAATGGTTATTGTCGGACTGTTGTATGTGATAAAATCGCGCCGAAAACTTTGCTTGCGCGATGCAGGACTTGTGTGACGTCATGTCATTAGTTTGTAAGTGGCGGCGTCAGTGCCAGTACAATAGTTACTTCAGAATCAATCTGCCTGCCTTTTCTCAACTATGAACTATTTGTTTATTTGTGAATAAATAGTTACTTCAGAATCAATCTGCCTGCCTTTTCTCAACGATGAACTATTTGTTTATCTATACTAATATTATAAAGAGGAAGATTTGTATTTTATAATATGTAACGAAAAAACTTAAATACTACTGGACTGATTTCAAAAATTCTTTCACCATTGGAAAGCTAGACTATCCCTGGGTGACATAGGCTACTTTTTATCCTTATATTCCCACGGGAACGGGAACTATGCAGGTAAAACCGTGAGGCGTCTGCTAGTTTGTGAATAAAGAGTTACTTCATAATCAACCTTTTCTCAACTATGTTGGGGTCGGCTTACAATCACACCAATATGGTGAGAAACACACAGTGTGAAGAAAACTCTTGTTTTGTATACAAATTGCCATAAGAAATTGTTTACGTTATTACAATAGAGTACGTTAAAAAACTAAGAATAAGCACACAACCAACCAGCTACTGTTAGACCTCGGCAACCATTGCCTGACGTTATAGATCAACCCATGCATCTGTTATTATGTAGCCACAAACTCACACAGGATAAATAATTACTTCCGATCCCATAAATATAGTCACACAATCCTATTATTTTTAAACAGTCCACAGTGTCAAGTCAAAAGGTACTGGAGTGGTGGCGATGCAGCGTGCTTAAGGCTTACAGGCGGATAACTCTTGATGTAAGAGAAGAGGTCCAAGGGACATTTTAGGCATTTGTTTAGAACATTTACATCTGAAAAAAAACTATCTAAAAACTATGGTATTCAAATTACTAGATAATACACTTACTGGAATATCAGTCAGCTTCTCATATAATGTCTGCAGGTTCTTGTTGACAACCACAAACATTCGAACATTTTCTACAAAACATAACCGGCACATTGGCAGTTTATCCATCTTCATAAACACTGCCGACTTTTACTATCTGGATTTTAGAACAACTTCTTCTACATGGGCAATATTCTTAAAATAATCTTGTTATATCATGTGCGCTTCCTACGTGGGTAAAACAAGACATTCAGGCTCTTATCAGGACAGTCCTAGAGAGCTACAGTTACGATAAATCTGCAGGTTGTTATTAGAAATATTTTAAAAATTAAACTTTTTGGATATATTTCTTTCTAGAAAGAAACCGTCCACACAGTATTTTATGGGTAAATCTGAAAAACTCCACAAGACACGCACCACAACAGCAACCGGAATCTAGTAATCTACAATATAACCATTAAAATGTATTCATTCTGTGATACAACCTATGCCTACAATACAAGCAAGTCTAAGTAAAACAACACAGAGTATGTAAAACAAAGTCAACTTATGAACTTAGTCAACGGACGGAGTCAACCACAGATAACTATATACTGAAGTCTTAGATAAAGTACCTATAGATTAAGCACTGGCGTGGCCGCACATGAGACAGCAATAATTAGTTCTGGTGTTACAACAAGAACAAGAACACTACAACCCACCATCGCACTAACACTTATTATCTATAAATAACCCAAATTCCTTGTCTCAATTAACACATAATACCACGAAATCATAGAAAATCAAACAAAACCGAGTTTGTTTGTCAAACCTGCCATTGTATTAGAGTTTGACTAACAACAGAAACCGGCCACGGTGACAAAGACAAAAAATAATCTTTTGTCCTTATCATTTACATGGAGCTGCCAATTAGCCATCTCGCTCTATCAATCAAGGTCATTTTAAGGCTTAATCTATAGGTACTAAGACTGAAGTCAACATTGTCAAAAAACGTCAGTAACGTCATTGTCATCACGCTAACTTTGACAGCTTTTTGGGAATTTCAAGACCTGGCTAGTGAGGCTTTTAAGTCAATAGTAGTATATTAATTTTTGTGATGGAGTGAAAACTTTATATGATAGAAGCAATTTATTTTTTAACCTTTTTTGTGAAGTTATTTTATTGACTCTAGGGATATGCCCTAACAGGCATTGCACAGACGGGGTTCTGTGATCACCGGGGTGGTTTTAGTGAGGTAAAAATCTCACACTCCCTGGGCTTTTTCCCAAAAATCCAGGCGATATTTGAAGATTTCACCCAGTTCACAAAAAAAAAGGTTGTTTATTGAAAGCACTCCTTGCTTTGTACAAGTACTCCTCCTTGCATCCACCTCCTTGTGATACAATATTCTCTTGATTATTAACTTCTTCTTTCTCCTTGCTATTATCCCAATTTATTTGGTGTCAGCCCTTCTTGTACTTCTACGCCACACCATACGGTTGTTGGTTGTCTGTTATGTTGTTCCATGTGTTGCTCGCTATCATGTAATTTTGTGCATACACCGCTGGTAAATCCGCACTGGTTTGGTGTTATATAATTATTATGTTAGTAACTGATCATAAGGGTGTGAGAGTCCGCAACAACCCCTCTATTCTTATAGAAAGGTAAAAGGTTTCAGCTTCAGTAAGGTGGCCAAATCCTCACACGTAAAGAAGAAGCTTCAGTAAGCTGAAACCTTGCTATAAGAATAGAAAATCCTCCACGTAAATTGCAGGTGGTTATAAGAATTTGTTGAAAAGCTTAGTTAACCATGCTACACCAGTTTTTTACCCTGGTTTTCCTATTTTTCAATTTCTAGATAACTGCTGTGACTTCCTCTAGTGAAATTAAATTTACTAGCCCTTCGGTGCATGGCAGTGCTGTTAGCGGTTCCCGTGGAATATTAACTAATTTTATTGAAATAAAATGCTATTAGCATTTTGTTTCAATTGATAAGTTATCTTTTATTGAATAAAAAGATTTCACTTCAATATACATAAATGGATTATTACCGTCTTTAGCAAAGACCTTATACGTATTTCTTACTACTAGGAAGTATAAGGTCTTTGGTCTTTAGTATGTATAGTGTCTTAAAAGCCACACTAGCCAGGTCATGAAATGCCCAAAAATTGGCTGAATTTATTGGCCGTTACTGACGTTGACGTTTCGTTGTTGACATTTTTTGTTTTGTCTGTCAGCCCCTCATTGGTCAGCCCTCAGATAAAGTACCAATAGATTAAGCCCTGGCGTAGCCGCACATGAGACAGCAATAGTTAGTTCTGGTGTTACAACAAGAACAAGAACACTACAACCCACCATCGCACTGACACTTATTATCTATAAATAACCCAAATTCCTTCTCTCAATCCTCCCAAACAATCCAAGCAAACGATAGGCAGACACACATACAACTCGAAAGATAACGTGCCGTATGTAGTTCACGTGTCCCTAAAAGATGGACAGACCTCTGGTACAGTTCTACATCCTGTTAAGTTTGAAATGTTCCTCACACATAATAACTTTGCTAATGTGATACTCGGTAGCTTGAAACGTCTGGGGAGAAATAGACTCGCAGTTAGTTTTAAGACTCACCTGGATGCGAACAGTTTTTTAATAAGCCCAATACTGACATCCCATGGTTACATTACTTCTGTTCCTATATATAACGTTACGCGCATGGGTCTCGTCAGAGACGTACCTGTCGAGTGGACAGAGGAAGAGGTCATTGAAAATATTAGGGTTCCCACTGGATGTGGTTCAGTAATTAAGGCCAGGAGAATGAACCTTAAGGTGAGTTCTCCGGGCGTTACGGAGTGGAAGCCCACTCAAACCGTAATTCTTACCTTTGATGGCCAAGTTTTGCCAAATCGTGTGTATTGCTTTTACTCTACTCTTCCAGTTGAAAAGTATATGTTCCCAACTATTCAATGCTTCAACTGTTGTCGTTTTGGTCACACACGCACTGTATGTCGCTCACAACCACGCTGTTTTAAATGCGGTGAAGACCATCCAGGTGATGGCTGCCAAGTCCCCACTGAATGTGCCTTTTGTGTTTCCTGCTCTGGAAGTCACAATGCAACCAGTCTTGCCCGGAGTTGGGTCGGTAAACGGGAATAAAAGCACTGATGGCTGAGAAATCAATATCGTATGCGGAAGCAAGCCAGGTATTCTCACAAGTTTCAAGATCTTATGCTGAAGTATTTAGATCATCTCCAAAAACAAAACCTATAGCTAGTCCTCTTCTGTTCCCCAGATCAACTCCCAAACTCCAAAATCACACCGCAAAACTGTATTAATCAAACCAAAATTCTTAAATCCCATGCCCCTGTCACCTAATTACGATAAGCAAGCTTACCAAGCCTTTATTCAAAATTATTCATTCACTCCTGTCCAGAATGGTGGTGCTTACCCTCGGGAAAGTACTAACAGTCCTATTTCCTCAGAAAGTATTTTAAATGTTATATCCAGTATGCTAATGACTATATTAGCAAACCCTGCTCATTCACTACCTGACCACGTTGCCAACAAATTGACATCTATAATGAATTATATTCACAATGCTCCCCATTCACCTTCTTCAGTGGAACGTCAGGATTTACTTTTCATCATTAATAAATTCAAACCATCAATGAAATTAATTAAAGTAGTAGAAAGTAATTTCAGAATCCCATGTTTTAATGGTGTTCGACATGATAGATCAGATGGATATGGGGGATGTGCTTTGTTCATCAATAACAAAGTACCATTCTCACCAATTCCTCTACATCGCACGAAGGGCGAGCGCAGAGAAAAGAGGGGGCGCGCGCGGCGGGTGCCTGCCGGCCAGCCAGACTCGCGGCGCTTTTATTTGTTTACATTAGGTCTTTGCAAGTTGCAACAAACAAGTGCGTACGTTATTTATAATGTATTTGATTGATTAAGGCCCACTTGCACTAAAAACTAAACTCAGTATTAGTTACTAACACGAGGTTAAATTGACAATATTGTATAACAAACAGTCAATTTAACCTAGTGTTAGCAACTAACTATGCGCACGTGGGCCTTAAAAGTTAGTTATGAAGCTATGAAAGACTAAAATGGAGGTTGAATATAATAAATGTGTTATATCGACAGTTCGACACCCAATATTATTAACATTGTAACTCAATATAGCATGGTACAATTTTAGGTTTCTTGTTACTAATTTTAATTGCTCTTTCAGTTTTGATAAAACCACTGCAAGTATGATTTTTGCAATGTCACAATGTACAGATTGTAAAGAATTTTTAATATGAAAAGCATTGTAACGACCGTTACACTGGGGTCATGATGGTATTTAAAGAAAGATTTTTTCTGTGAATATTATTGTATCTTATTGTACGATTACCAATTATACCGACAAAAAAATCATTGATAAATATTATTGTAAGCAACAATTACATGCGTGTCAATGTTACATTCGGATAAAAAAGACATGTTAATTGCTATGGAAGATCTAATAAATTCGCTTTTCGTTAATTGTTATGGAAGAGCTAATTTTTTTTTTTTAATCTTTTTTCTTACACCAGTGCAGCGATCATGCTGGAGGGGAGATAAATAAGCTTTCGTTAGCGCTAATCAGCCAGCTGGTTCAGGGGGCAACGGCAACGGGGGATGTTGATTCGCACACGGCCAATTGCTTGGACCTTCTGCTGACAACAGATACAGACCGATACTCTGTGTCGATAGTTTACCTTGGGTTGCGAGTCACGTATGTCAGAAAAGAAGACCTTCAACAGCGCTGCCAAGTCCTGCAAAAAGGTGTTGCAACGGCCGAATAGGGACATAAGTTGCTTCTTACCCAGCAAGTGTTTTGGTCCCTGGGTAAGTCGGTTAAGTCGAACTTCTGCCATCCTTCATTACCACCACTCTGCGGGTGACGGGACGCTGGCCCGCTTCGCTGAGGAGAAGGCAAAATTATTTGCCTCTTTTTGCGGCATCTTTGCGTCTGCATTCTGGTGATGCGCGGCCCTTTCTTTCTCCTGGTAGGTGTGAGACATATGTGAGACATTCGCATCCATCAAAAGAACGTTCGTAGAGTGCTGGGCAACCTCAACTTGAATAAAGCTAGTGACCCCGACAGAATACTAGCACTTGTCCTTAAAACTTATGCGCTCGAACTGTCTCCCATCTTGACACGTCTATTTCGCCTTTCATATGCAACTGGAAAAGTGCTGAATGCTTGGAGGGAAGCTAACGTACAGCCCGTGCCCAAGAAGGACAGTCGTGCTAATCTGGCCAATTACAGACCCATCTCTACGTGTGCTTAATATTAAGCTCCTGGCATACCTAGAAGCTAATGACATCCTAAGTGATTGCCACTATGGTTGCCGCTGAACTCGTTCTACAGGGGATCTTCTAGCGTATGCCATTCACATCTGGAGTGAGGCAATCGAGAGGCACAGGGAGGCGCTTGCCGTCTCTCTCGACATCTCAAAAGCTTTCGACAGGGTCTGACACGGAAGCCTTATTAGTAAGCTTCCTTCATTCGGTTTGCCTGGTGATGGTATATGTGATTGGATTGCAGAATTTGAGTGGTTATCGATGGGTGCTCGTTGGACCAATTGGATATTAATACCGGAGTCCCTCAAGGGTTTGTACTCTCAGCAGCATTATTTTTGCTGCATATAAACGATCTGCTGAAAACTTGGGTATGCAGACGACAGCACTGTTGCTGAGAGGTACTTGTCCATCCTTGTACTTTGTGAGGCTATAGTGGAGCGTTTGAGCTTATCCTTGAAGCCAGTCTCCAAATGGGGCGATGCCAATTTGGTCAGGTTCTTTGCTGCTAAAACCCAGTCGTGTCTTTTCTCTGTTAAAATGACCCAATTCCACTGGGCTCCTTACTTCTGAGGTGTAAACGAGCTGATAATGGACCATCTTGAGCAACTTGGCGTAACGTTCAACACGATCCTCGATTTTGGTTCATACATTGAGGCAAAGGCTCAGCTGGCTGCTATAAAGTTGGGTATACTCGCAAAGGTGAGACGGTTCTTCACGCCAGAACAGTTACTCAAATTGTATCAAGCGCAAGTTCGTTGATGTATGGAGTACTGTTCTTATTTCTGGGAAGGATCTGCCAAATACCAGCTTGATGCACTTAAGTTGATAATAAAATGGGCCAAGAAGCTCTTCGGCAATGAGGAACTGGTAGAGTAAAAGCTCCAAGGCAAAGAGCCTTTAACATCGTCGCCGAGTTGCCAGCTTATCGGTTTTTTATCAGTTGCATTTCGGGGAGTGTGCAATGGAATCACATGATCTCATTCCACCTAGCCCGTTTCATCATCAGACTACAAGACGCACGGCGATGTGCCATCGGTACATGGTAGACATCCCACCCATACGCAATAAACGTTTTGGTAATACGTACAATATGCGTACAGCTAAAGAGTGGAATTCCCTGCCGAAGTCTGTTTTGCCCGATAGCTACAACTTAGGAGTCTTTAAGTTAAGAGTGAATAAGTTACTTTTAGGCAAGCGTGCTTCATCATGAACCACGTCATCGCTTACCATCAGGTGAGGTAGTGGTCAAGCGCAAGCCTACCTAATATAAAAAAATGAATTCCCCCTATTGCAAATTGTCCACCCAGTGGACAGTAGAACATAGAGTAGTGATAGCCCAGTAGTAACGGACGCGACTTACAAGTATGGTCGTGGGCTCGAACCCAGGCAAGCGCTTTACTTTGTGTAAATTATTTCATCACTGCTCTCAAAACACTAAAGTAAAAAAAAAACTGAGACATGTAACATCCATCAATCCACACTTGGCCTGCGTGGTGGATTACGGCCCATTCCCTCTCACAGAGAGGAGGCCTACACGCACAATGGACCAAATGGGAGTCTAAGTTCGGAAAAGAGGGTCCATCTATCCTATCCTTATGCTTATCACGCCTTTCGTTTGCAATTACTTCTTCACACTTTTTTTTTATTACTCTACTTACTCATATAATAATATTAAAAACATTTTTATTACATACCTACTCTTAGTTTTTCTTCAAGACTATTTATGCTGATACCATTAATGATGAACTAAAAACCTATTATCGACGTCAACACTGCATCTTTTTTTTCAATGATAACATTTCAAATAAGTGTTTAGATTTAAGAAGAAAAACAATATATGGTTAGAATAGTAACTTAAAATTCCAATATGGTTAAAATATAAATAGTCCAAAATTTAAAATGTGAACATTGTATGTCAGTTTAAAATGACTTTATCACAAAGAAGGGTTTGTTACCAAAACTTGTGTGTATTGGAAATTGATCTACAAGTATACTTCAATAGAAACATTGTTCATTTATAATTACAATGCAATTATTCATTTCACAAAAGGAGTTCTTACCTTACTCTTACTCATAGAAATACAGTTAAGAGGCAGACGAAAAGGTCTGTTCTTGCTGATTTTATGATATAAAGTTGTAGCAATGTGTAACTAAAGTTACAATGTTATTCATATTGGGGGTTGATATGTGGTTAATGAAAGCGGATTATTAAATTTCATAGAATCGAGCATTATAAGGGATGTCGGAAAAGCAGACTATTTTAGGGACCGTGATGAAATAAAACTATACATAATCACTATCACCACACAACAAAAATATCTAGTATTTTTTTTACTTCGTGTACCATTTGTTTTGCTGACTGTACACTACCTACTCGAAGCGGGGCGCGGGATATTGAGAAGCAGTATAACGAAAAAAAAAGGTAGGTAGGTATCGGCATATCAATCTACCTACCGCTTTCAGGTTCAAATTCGAAGCGAATTAAAGCGTCAATCCAAAAAAAAATATTGACCGTCTTCTAAGCATGGACCATTGACAATCGTAGGTAATAAGATTGCAGACGCGTGCTTTGTACAAAATTCGCACGTCATTATGTTTATCTCTATAGGTTACACATTTGTTCATTACGTAGCGGAGATAAATGTCAATCAATATTCGATATAATAGGTATGTTATTTATTTATGAACGCTTCGCATCTAAGAAGAAATCGTACCGAACGAACGTGTGTGCGTGCGTATGCCGCCTGGCCGCCTCCGCCCGCTTCCACCTCAACCATTGTTTTTGTGTTTTATTCATTTAAATACATATGCGTGCATTAAAATGACACAAATTTACAATGTCGATTATTCATGCATTTATGATATTGAATATGTGAACTCTAATGATTGTAATATTTTTTTGAAGCGTTTGTAGCTTGGTAAAACAAAATAAATTAAAATCTTAAAATGCCGTGCTCTAATTTGGCACAAATTTATTTAATAGGCATATGTAAGTGATCTAAGAAAGGAAATAGTTATTTCATAAATTGTAATTTTTTTTTGCACTATTTTTTACATAATGACTGTATGTCAGTTTGCACTGGGCAAATATGACACAAATTGGGTTTGCACACTCCACAAGCTATCCTAGATAAGATACCATAATTATTTTAAACATTAATATTTTTTTTGCCTATTCTAAGCAGAATAAAAAGAATCAACCACAAAATATCGAATTACTGTAAATGCAAGTAACAGATGTGACACAAAATGGAAAAATAAGCTACATAGGTACGACTGTATCCACAGGCAAAAAATAAGCAACTTTAGAATTTTTTAAACTTATGGCATCAAAATAAGCCAGCGCTATCGGTCTATAAATGTTTTTAGTTTTTATATTGCATACCCACAAATTGATGATCTTGATATCATAAAAAGTTTGTTAAGTAATGTACAAGGGCCATTACTTGTCATGGGTGATTTTAATGGTCACCACTACAGATGGGGGTCAGAAACCTGCGACAATTTTGGTATAAGCCTAGTGGATATATTAGATGAACTTAATTTATGTGTGATAAATGATGGGTCTGCCACAAGTCGAGCTGTGCCAGGGCAAAATAACAGTTGCGTTGATTTGACATTTTGTTCATCCAATATAGCCAGCCTTTTTAATTGGAGTCGCTTGAACATGACCAATGGGAGTGATCACTATCCCATCATGGTGGTAATCACTTCCAAAACTATCCCTGATAGAACCTCTGCTCCTCTTTTAAAATACCAACTGAACTCAGTTGATTGGGACCTTTATTCAAAAATTCTAGATTTGCGCGTTTCCTCTCTTCCTTCCATTAATGATGAAAATGCTTAGGAATGCTTTTTGTCATTCTCCAACATAATATCTGCTACAGCGGATGATTCCTTCCCTTCCAAAAAACTGCCAACGGGCAAAATCCCATCTCCGCCATGGTGGGATAGGGAACGCTCTGCTGTGGTCAAAGCTAGGAATGAGGCCGAAATGAATTGTAACTTGGATATGAACCTGGAGAACATCATAGCTTTTCAGCATATATTGGCTAAGTCCAGAAAATTACTTAAGAAAAAAAAAGAGAAGGTTGGCGTAGGTATTGTGATTCAGTCCATCCACTCCAGTTTCAGTAGTATGGCGTAGGTTGAAATCCTTTAGGAATAATTTAAGGCCTTCCTCTGGGAGCATAATGTCTGGGGAGCTTAGTCACCAGTTTTTTTCTAAGTTGGCCCCAGCTTATGTTCCTGGTAAATGTGAATGCATCTCTATGAACCACCAAACAGCATCGGATGATCCTTTGGACAGACCATTTACATTGGAGGAACTTAAATCTGTCCTTGCCCATGTAAAGGACTCTGCCCCTGGGGTGGATGGATTCCCGTATTCCTTCATAACCAAAGCTGGGGATAAGACCCATCAGTATTACCTGGACTTGGCCAATTACTGCTTTTACTCTGGATACATTCCTCCTGATTGGAAGGTTCAAATTATTATTCCAATATTAAAACCTGGTAAAGATCCTAGTGATCATTGTTCCTACAGACCAATTGCTCTATCGTCCATACACCTTATTAAAAACCATCTGGAATGGTTTGTGGAGGGCAGGAGATTGCTACCATCGACTCAATTTGGTTTTAGGAAAAGTCTGGGTACAGCTGATAGTGTGGGTAACCTTACATCAGAGATCAGGCTGGCCCTTACTAGGAATGAGTCTGTGGTAGCCGTTTTCTTAGACATTTCAGCTGCATATGATTCTGTCCTCATCCCAGTTCTCAGGCATAAAATGAAAGAGCTGGGAATCCCGCCAAAAATACGTCAGATCATATCCAGTATCTTTTCAGACCGTAGTCTTAAATTAAGAATTCCTGGGGAAGAGTCTTCAACAAGGTTAGCTTGGCGGGGCCTTCCTCAGGGTTCCGTTCTTAGTCCCCCTTTATACAATATTTATACCTGCGATCTACCTTCCTGTTTAGTGCCTTCCTTTCTGCTGCTCAATCTATGAATGTTACTTTGTCCTCATTAAACCAATGGCTGTTAGATCATGGGTTATCTTTAAGTGCTCCAAAAAGTACATCAGTTGTTTTTACTCGCAGACGTATTATCCCTCAAGTTGACATTAATATTGATGGCCAAGCTATACCAGTCAGGTACAGGTGGCAGGTGTCTGGTGGGGGGCTCACCCGTACACCTTAAAACTGGTTTACAATGCTCTGGTCAGAAGTGTATTGGATTACTGTAGTTACTTAATTGAGCTATGTAACAAAGAAGCCCTACATAAACTTGATTCTGTCCATGCCAAATGTCGTTAGAATTGTAATTGGCGCCATGAAATCTTCCCCCATTAATGCTCTCCAGGTTGAATGTGCAGATCCCCCCTTTACCCTTCGTAGACAATACTTAGCAGATCGTTTCTTGTCAAAAGTTTTCGCCCTCTCATCCCATCCCTTACTGCCCATTTTGGAGCAAATCAACCTTTCTTTTAATGTCTCTTCTTCCGCATCTAAGGAGATCCATTTCAAGCCAAATATCGTCTTGGGCCTTCATATCACTGTAAACTTCCAGGACGTAAAAGCGGAGTTTGATCGGGCTATTGAGAGATTCTGGAAGGGTTGGAATTTATTCTTTACGGATGCATCCAAATTATCGTCAACGGGATGTACAGGTGTTTCAACATACTTCCAGAACTCTAAAATAGCTATTTTATTCCAATGCCCGCCAGTTTTTACAGGGGAATGCATTGGTATCCTAGAAGCCATAAATTTTATATTAACGCACAATATCCAAACTTCGGTTTTTTTTTTAGATTCGCGTAATAGTGTTCAGGCTCTGGGTCAAAATCAATCAAAATCTAAAATTCACAGCATGATTATTGTAGATATACGTAATTTACTCTTCTCTTGTCACAACAAACGTTTAAACATTGAAATAGTTCCCAGCCATTCGGGTATATGTGGCAACGAGTGTGCTGACTCTCTGGCAAAGTTTGCTACTTCCAATCTTGTGGATAGAAAACACTATCTGCTTCATAGTTACGACCTGCTCTCAAACACCAAACTTAAGTTATTCAGCTCGTGGTCAGCGGAGTGGCAAGCAAGCTAGACTCTCAAAGGGGCGTGCCAACATTCAACCTGCCATCCAGCGGAAACCTTGGTTTTTCAAATACCCTAAACTGACTAGAAGAGCTGTTTCATCCTTGTGTAGGCTAAGACTCGGTCACTGCTGTAGTCCAGTATTCCTAAACAAGATCTGTGTTCGTGACACTTCCTTGTGCGAGTGCGGCCTTGATGATGGTACATTAGACCATATCTTTTTTTCATGTCCTTCGTATTCCCACTCCTTTGACTTGTATCATATGCTTCCCAACATTAAAATCCCCCTCCCTATCAACTTCCATTCCCTTTTGTCATATTTCTCTCATAAAGTTATCAAACTCCTTTCAAAATTTATAAATGACAATGACATCAAAATGTAGTTTTTTTTTTTATTTGTTATATATATTTTTATTTTTTTTTATCAATATGTATCTTTGTTATCTACAACAAACTTAGATAAAGTACCTATAGATTAAGCCTTAAAATGAGCTTGATTGATAGAGCGAGATAGCTAAATGGCAGCTCCATGTAAATAATTTGGACAAAAGATTATTTTTTGTCTTTGTCACCGTGGCCGGTTTCTGTTGTTTGTCAAACTCTAATACAATGGCAGGTTTGACAAACAAACTCGGTTTTGTTAGATTTTCTATGATTTCGTGGTATTATGTGTTAATTGAGACAAGGAATTTGGGTTATTTATAGATAATAAGTGTCAGTGCGATGGTGGGTTGTAGTGTTCTTGTTCTTGTTGTAACACCAGAATTAACTATTGCTGTCTCATGTGCGGCCACGCCAGTGCTTAATCTATAGGTACCATAACTAAGATTTGAAATTACAGGAATCAATAAACAAGGTGTCAAGCAAATAGTGATGGGCGTTGAATGAACGAAACGAACCGTGTTTAGAGTTTTAGACTGTTTACTTGTCGTCAACTATTCGACTAATTTACAGTTCACGGGTAAACCAGTTTCTCACGAACGAGATTTTAAGCATCGACACCGCAAAATTTGGTCACGATTCAGAGCTCCATATATTTGTATGGAACTATGAACCGTTTGTTCATTGCACGACACCGTACCACACTACACGCGACACGATTATCATACGGGTTTCCGGCAAAGTCGTCGCGGTTTTTATGCGTAGACCATTTAGCAACTGAAAAAAACCGGTATGAGCTTGTTGACGACACGACACACCGCACCACACGGCTCACGCGTGGTACAATACAAGTGCACTGCAGTATCGTTGCAGAATCGTGTCTAGTGAACTAAAGAACAGACGACAGACCGTAACGTAGGCCGTGTTAAAAAACGTGACCGAAAATCGTGTCGTGAGCCTCGGTGCCTCGTGAAAAAAACGACCAAAATGTGCGAAGTCCGACACGCCTACGGACGGTTTTCTTCTTTTTCTTTCATATAAACCTTGCAACAAAAAAAGAATTAGCCAGAAAGATGCAGTCGTTCGAATTGATGTGCTAACATACAATCAGCAATTCATTTTTATAAATGGCTAAGAGTTTACCGAAGTAATAAGTAATACATAATAATAAAGTAACTATAAATATATTACAAACTAATGCTGCCATAATTTTCAGATTTTGCATTTTGGTCCGGTTTATCGATACCTGTCAGCATTGGTACACAATGCTGGGATCGATAAACCGACTTTTACCGATTAATCCGGTTTATGCCCAACGCTAACCATATCCGTTGATTTGCATAAAATGGCGTCAGCCGAGTTTCTAGAGCAAGCTTTGTCCACAAACGTCGATGAGAACGCCGTTAACGCGATTGTGGGTTCATTAGAAAATCAGTTAGTCACGTCCGTTCCGTCGGCATCTTCACATAACAATTACGTGAACGTTATTCCGTCTCAAAATTGTATTATAACTTCAAACGCGAGCTCTATTATTAGTGGACAGAAATATATTGCGGATCAAATTAATTCTGCTGGAATAGTGAACAGCCAATCTAATATTGTTTCGTCGAACTCAAGTGTATCTTTTAATAATGTGCAAGTATCATCACAACCAACATTTACATCTCTTTCATTGAGTGGTGGTGCTGCTCTTTCTGAAACATTGAAGGTGATCTACACGCAAGCGCAACATCTGGGTAACTCCCAGGGCGGGGCGTTGCCTGTACAATCGTTGGCGAGCGGTGTCGTCGCACAGCCTTCGCAGAGCCAGATATTACACGCGGTGACCACCGGCGGCGTATTACCGCAGCAGAGCACGAAAACTATCACCATGCAGCAGCCTCCTCTCGTCATAAAGCAGGGCACAAATACTGGCCAAGTGGGTATGCCGCCTGGAATGGTGACTGTCCCAATGACTGTGAACTCTAGCATGCCTGCTTCAATATCTAACGTGATGACACTGAACAAGCCTGGCCCGCAGAACGTTGTTGTGACCACACAGAATTTAGGCTCCGCGCAGCCTACTATCATCCCTAATGTCCAAATATTAAATATGCGACCCGGAGCGCCAACAGTGGCTGCTCAGAAGTCCGTTGCAACAGTATCACCCAGAGTGGTGATAGGTACGCCTCAAGTTGTTGGTACCAGAGCGAATGCTCCAGTAAGTTTCAGTTTGTCTAAAGTTTACAGACATTTTGCTCTGTATCTTCATATTTTAATGAATAAGCTCATTTAGTAACTCTTGTACAGACATTTTGAGGCTGACGGAACACACTTGTGAATGTGGGATGTAAATCTGACATCACCTATGATCCACTATTCGGATTGTTGTGACGAGTGTAACCTTTGCACACCGAGTAGCACGGTCAACTTAACTGTACACCAGGTGTTTTAACGTCACTATGACATTTGACTCTTTATTACCGCACGAGGTGCACGTGGGGAGTGGCCCGGGTAGGTGGGAGATCACATTCCAATTCTAGCTATGTGTACAGATAAGTTGACCGTTGTGTAAGTACTAACTGCATAACTGTTCTGTACCCAGACTCACAGAGTATAGACACGTCTGCTATACCAGGTTTGTTTATATGTCTGTTGCGATGTTCTGTCAGTCTCAACTTGCACTATTAACCGCCACTGTTCTGTAAAAACACATGCCTTTTCTAAGTCACCAGATTATTGCAAACAACATATTTTTATAATAAATTGTGTGATGTTATAAAATCTTATTTTTAATAATGCACGGATATGTTGCTATTATCAAATTTGGATGGGTTATATTATATGTGAAATGATCTTTTCATTGTTACTGAGAATTTATAATCACGAAGGATTAATTTTTTGCAATAATCCGGTGACATATACAAAATGCCTTTAAAACAGCAATATTAATTAATGTCACCCTGGGCTCTTTGCATACTTCACTTTCAATTGACGTTCACTCATGATCAGCAAACTTTAGACCTGGGGCCTTACTCTGACGTGTCAAAACCAACATGGTTCCACTGTGAAAGAGAGATGGAGCAGTACTGGGCGTATAGCACTATACCTTTTCCACAGCGGAATCATGCTGGTCAACACCGTCTGCACCTGTAGCCAAGTTGACAATCTACAATCGATAACGCTAGTAGAAAACTAATCAATGTATGGGAATGACAAATCTGATATATAATCTGAAATAGAAGGTGTTAACGATTGTAGAAAGAGATTCAATATGTAACGTTTGTAACTTGGTTAGGGGGGCTGGTACAGTAGAGCCCCTGTGTTGTTCTAAGCCTGTAAAAATGCTTTGCTGGTCATTCTCTCATTAACAGCCACTCTCGACTATGTTGCACTAGTCCACAAATACTACCATTGAATAATAACTCAATTCTACTGTTCTCACGATGCATGTAGGGATGATAGGGAACCATAGTCTACAGTCAATTTTGATGAAGAACAGCAATCATATTTTTTTATGATTATAATTGATAAAACTGATGTAAATACACACATGCAAAAAAAAAATAAGGCACTACACTAAAATAATGATTGAAATCAACTAGATAAGAATCTTACAAGCACATAATATTAAATTACCACTTACTATTAATGCAATGGTTATTTTATTATGTTGTTACCATCACACTCACTCTAGCATTATTAATGGGCTTTTCTTATTTATTTTATTTTACAGTCATGAAAAAATAAATTGATGATTTCAACATAACGCCCTTTCTAGAATTAAGCCATATGGATTCTTAGGGTGCCTGTAATTTTCCTGTGATTTAACTATAATATAGTAATGAACGTGGTAAACAAGCTTTCACCATGCTAACACCCATAGCTCCAGTAAATCAACAGACATAAATCTAACGCCTCGAGATATATAAAAGTGTTGCGTCAAATGCCTCAACATATATAAAAACCAAAGTGCCACTTTTTCACACACAATTTAAGAACTAATTTACGTTCCGAAGAAAGAAATTATTCCATTGTCTAAGCCAAATTTTTTGTAGTGTTACAGCTCAATTAGGATGTTTTCTAGATTTTGGTTGATATCTAGTGTCGATAATGCTTAAAGAAAGAGCATTGCTCTCAATTTTACTCGGTTTTTTGAGACATGAATTATATAAATTTGCGTTATCTAGTTATATTTATGTCTGTTTAATTTGTAAATATTGTTGTTACATAATCATGATGTTTATAACTAAATTCACTAAATCCATGTGGTTATATCTTACAAATGACCTTTAAAATCATACTTACACCTAATGGTAAGCTATGATGTGGTGGACGATGAATAATTATTGTATTTAATGAAAGAAATTTGACTATGATTTCAATAGAATTGAAACTAGGCATTAATTTAGCTCTTATGGTAAATGATTTCCTAGTACAACAGCCAGGGCTGCACTGAATATTGTGACCTGTTTTTTAAATATAAAATAAATAAATAAAATTTTTAGATAACGCTGCAAACTCTGCAGAGTCTCCAACCAGGGCAGCAAGGTCATTTGTTGTTAAAGACAGAGAATGGTCAATACCAGCTGCTGAGGGTGGGTCCCGCTCCTGGGGCCAGTAGTCTCTCTGCGCCGCAAACGCAGACCATCCGGCTGTCGACCGTGCCGGCAGTAAGTAGGCTCAGCCACTCCGCTATTCATCCCGCGCCCTCATAGAAATTGGACAACGTTCAGCACTCACCATAGCATATACTGGCGCCCTACCCAAGCAAGGATATATCCACTGTGGGTAAGGGACAGATCTATACAAGTCATGCATCTGTCCCTTATCACTATGGAATTAGCCTTGCGCTAAGTGCTCATTGTAGGGCACTGTAGTGCTATTCTGCAAAGATCTCACCGTGATTACTTAGGTGAAGTGATCAATCCATTCTCTAGCATCAATAGGGATGATGATACCCGGCTAAAAAAATTATATGCTCCCTTTATGGTCACTTCACCAAAGCTTTCATGAGGAGATTTTTATAGAATCAACCGGCTGATAGAAATTTGTGTTTGTCCAATTTCTGTCTCAATCATGCATAATATACTGGTGGAGGTGCATGCTCTGAGGTTTCTAACAAGGTAAGAATCTAACCGGAATCTCGTCGTGATTGTGTATAATCTAATACTAATTCTACCTATGAACTCTTTGTAGTGTTAGGCGCAAACATTACAGCCGAGCTACTAGGGCGACTGATTCGCGCCCTAGGGTCTTCCTGATGGCGCGACGCAATTTAAGTTCCGTCCAGGCGCGACATCCCATAAGTAAAAAAAAATAGTGCAAATCGATCGAATAGGGATGTTTTCTGGGTAGAATAATGATAATTCTATTTGGTAAGTCAGTGATATTATCAAATAATATTGAACCTGTATGTTTTGCTTTATCAAATAAATACAAATTGACAAGGATAAAGCCCATTAAAGTTCCGAAGTCGGACTCGCACACGAAGGGTTCCGTACCATTATCGCAAAACACTACAAAAAAATCACGTTTGTTGTATGGGAGCCCCCCTTAATTTATTTTATTTTAATTTAATAATGATTATTTTTTGAAGAGAATATACAACTAAATATTCTGGGAATATTTCAAGCGTCTACCTGTTGCCGTAATTAATATCGAGCAAAAAACGACAAAAATATCACGTTTGTTGTATGGGAGCCCCCCTTAAATATTAATTTTATACTGATTTTAGTATTTGTTGTTATAGCGGCAACAGGAATACATCATCTGTGCAAAATTTCAACTGTCTAACTATCACGGTTCATTAGATACAGCCTGCTGACAGACAGACAGACGGACAGCGAAGTCTCAGTAATAGGGTCCCGTTTTTACCCAAAGGGTACGGAACCCTAAAAACGTGTCCAATATTTTTAGGTTACTGACGGGCTAAGGACTAAATAGATATTTTTTTTCAACTACCCTATTGCATCGTATTGCGTCCATGTGAACGTACTTGCAATTTTGCTTAATAAAAGTCGCCTATCAGTGTGATATAAATCGTATCGCGTCTTACCATCAGGAAGATCACTATTTTCGCTCACTTGCGTTTTTTGCTGCTCAATTTAAATGATGCTTTTATTCCAATTTTGTTTCTAGTGTCTGCTATATTGACCTGGACCTAGATATTCTGTATTTGTACCCTTTTTAATTCGTTATTTTGATTATAGTAAAAGGTAACAAAATGTTTTGCGCCAAACATGAAAACACCCAAAATATATACCTTGCAACTGCTTGAGAATGAACGCTTAACGCATTATGTCGGCCTGGGGCCTTACCTGACGTCTCAAAACTATCATGGTTCTACTGTGAGAGAGACGGGTTTGTCGTCTTGTGTAGCTCCGTGTCTCTCATACAGTGGAACAAGGCAAGACATCATGGTACGGCCGCTGCTTAGTATGCATAATGTTGGGCGTCATGGTACGGCCTGCTTAGTGTGCATAAGGTGCGACGTCATGGTGTATTAAATGTGCGGCTTGTTCACGCAGCACCCTGGTGTGGCGACGGTCTCCACGAGCGTGGCGGCTCCGGGCCCCATGCAGATGTCCGCTCCGCCGTTAGCAACGCCCGTGGTCGCGTCGGCGCCCAGTGTCGCCACGCCCCCGCCACTTCAACAACAGACAAGCTCCACGACGCAAATTGTAAGTCTCAGTTTAAGTCTAATAGGAAATAATGTTTGTTATTTAACCAGTCTTTCGATATTTTATTCATTTTCACAATATCATCATCATCGTTTCAGCCGAAAGACGTTCAATGCTAGACATAGGCCTCCCCCAACACACACTGATCAGTCCTTTGCGTTGCGCATCAAATATCACACTAATATTATAAAGGCGAAAGTTTGTGAGTGTATGTATGTTTGTTACTTCTTCACGCTGAAACAGCTGGACGGATCTGGATTAAATTTGGCACAGAGATAGATTATAGTCAGGAATAGCACATAGGATATATATTTTTTATCCCGGAAATATGTTCCATCGGGTTAATTATCGACTTTCACGCGAGCGAGGCCGCTGGCAGAAGCTTAATGTTAATTTGCGGAACCCTTCGTGCGCGCACGGGGTCTCATTGCTAAGAAAGAAAATTTGGTTCAAATAAATCTCACTAGATGGTGCGATATGCACCTCGGTATCCACCTATCTGTTATTGAATGTGCGTAAAATTAACATTTTCTGGAATTGAACACAAAAATTGTATGTTCTTGATTAATCAACTCTCCTAAGTACAAAATTATGGAATATTGGGCTCTTAATTTACATTTCAAAGATTATTAGACGGATCATTTAAAATTGATGCCAATAGATGGCGCATTTTTAAATTTCTGAGGCATTCCACTCGATTGTTAAAGTTTGCATTTCAACACATTTTGGTGCAAAAAAAACTGTAAAAACGTGCAAATAAATACTAGAAAACAAACTTTCACTGTATTTAAAGAAAAAAACATTCACGAACCTAGTAAACCCTTTTACTTGCAAGTCGCTGCTAACACCATCTATCTATCACCGTGAAACAGAACCGAATGCGTTCGATGTACAAAAAATTGCCAGAATAAGCAGTCGAAAAACGCTAGTTACGTCGGCACGGTTTCTTTGTATGGGATGAGGTATCTGTATGCTAGTATTATATTATCTGTGGTGCGCGAGTCCGACTTGCACTTGTACTTTAACTGCCCCTATCGCGAATATGGCGTTTTCTATGGCAAGTGTACTAGACTTTGACGTCTAGAGTCTGTTTTGGATTTAACAGCCTTATAACTTCGTCTCTGATGAAGATATTTTATAAATTCTCATGTATATTTACTAGAGCTAATAAGTATTTAAAAAAAAATTACATGCCTCTTTCACCATTTCGACATCTGGAAGGAAAAACATCGTAACTTACATTTTGTCGACCGATTTTGAGTAATCATATATATTCTAAGCAAATAACCTTTGACGCGCGCTTCTGTAAAGTTACGAAAAAAGAGTTACGATGTTTTTCCTTGTAGGTGTCATCGATTTATGACTGTAAGTACTCAATTGGGTCAGTTGATTCTTGAGACTCAATTCGCTGGACATCTTCATTGACGATTACTAGGCTGCAATTATTTTACTATTATTTCATGATGCTTCTTCGTTATCTTCCTCGAATTATTCATGGAACACTTTACAACATATTATTCGGTACCTACAAAAAAGAAATTAATTAAAAAAATCAAAAAAACCCGACTGCTTAAAAGAAAGACGTAAACGAGAAGAAAATCATGCTGTGCAGTCGGAGGATACATAATCGCGAGCTGGCTGACCAAAACCAGATGTATCCTCCGACTGCACAGCTTGATTTTCTTCTTGTTTTCATCTTTTTAGTTCGCTTTGTAAGCAGTCGGTTTTTCTTTTCTTTTTTTATATTTTTTATTTACAACTTATTAGTTATTTTTTTATTATTAGGTACATTTAAACATAAGTGTTATATATTTTTGAAATCACCTCTTAAAACTCTTTATTTTGATACCCCACACGATGGGGTGGGACAGATAAAAAAATTCGGACCCCCACAATATGGCGTCCAAAATCCGCCATTTTTCTATTCTCCAATTTTAATGTAGCCAGTGACACTTGCAGGGTTAAGACGTATCGATTGACGTAAGAAACATCAAAATCAGCCAACGCGTTTGGCCTCTAGAACGCCACATTGGAACAAACATACATACATAGACTGATAAACACATTATCCTCCTTCGGCAGTCGGATAAAAATTGAAGTTTTGATCTCTAAATATTATTTTTAGGTACCTGATGATGTAATGATTACAAATGTTTGAAGTACAATATTAAGCCTTCACAACCCGCACGTTGCTTTATTTGTCGATTTTTGCTCCCAAACTGTGATAAAAATGTGTGACTCAAGCCTGTCACAGTAGGCTGTGCTCGCCCAGCAGGCGATTAAGAGGTCAAACGCGAGAATCGTGAGAAAAAAGAACTTGTGTTTTGTAGTGTTTTGCTTTGGTAATCTGTTTTTTACCCGACTATGGCAAAGCCAAAAGGATGGGTTATGATTTTAGCAGTCTGTATATTTTTATTTAGGTATGTTCCTCCGTAGCGCCTAAACTATTCATCCGATTTTTATGAATAAGGTGTCAATTGATTCGTTATATTGGGCCGGGCCGTGTTTTTTAATAATGGTACCTATTTGGACAAAAGGATTCTGCCGTCTTAAATAATAAAGAAACCAAAAACAACTTTGTCGTTAATTTCACCAATCACCATATAGTAGCTTACTGATTTTTTTTTTGTCCGTCAGGTAGATTGATAAAAAAATATTGGACACGTATTTTTTCTTTTGACACGTAAACATAAAGTGGCGACGACATAATGCGTTGAAATATAGTGAAACGTCACTCCGCTAGTACACTTTATACTGCCTTAGTGACGTCACAAGCCCCCCACTCCCTAACTTTGATGCGCTTTAACTTTGTAAATATTTATTGATTTGGTAAACCAAAAAATACGTGTCCAATATTATTTTATAATCTCACTGACGGACTAAATAGTATTTATTTATTATATATTCTTTAATGCACACCATAAAAAAATACATACAGAACAAACATTTTCAAACAAAGTGTACAATGGGTGGTCTTATCGCACAGGGCAATCTCTTACAGACAACCTTTGGATGGACTGAACAATAGGAGAAGAATTAAGGGCAGTCAGTGTACAATAGATCATAAATAATATAACTTACTTATACATAAAAACATAAAATACATATATACTATACTACATATCTAATATACTAATAAATATTGAATATATGACAGGGAAAGGAAAAGACTAAAAAATTTTAGTGAAAGGTAATGCTCCTTTACCAATTTCTTAAACGTTGGCAGTGTTTGTGCGCGTCTTATTTCTATAGGTAATACATTCCACAATCGAACTGCTTGAATTGTAAAAGATTTGTCAAAGAAGGAAGTGGAATGCATATGAACACTCAATTTTAAATTCTCTGATGATCTCAAGGACCTAGAATGGGTGTCACAGAGGAACTGAAAACGTTCTTTAAGATAAAAAGGAGTAAAAGGATTAAAGAGTACATTATAAAGCAAAGTATTATCATTTTTCTACCCAGTAAACATCCATATTTCAGCAGAAAAAAAGCCAATGCAGAAACATAGGCCTTCCCCACCCCAAGCGTCGCCAATCGTAAGCTTACTCGAAAGTTAAAACGTTGCGCAAAATCTAGTCCCGTTTCCATTAAAACAGAAACGGATCAATAGCGTTACATCACGTTGGCGTAGCCGCGCATGCGTACCGTGGCTTGTGCCGTCGCATCGGGTTCATCTCAAGGCTTCCAAAGTGCATTCACCGCACTTTATAACAAGCTTTAATAGTACATAGCTGTAGCGGCCAGCAAAAGAGGCATTGATAGACAAACGTGTAAATGTACACATACGTAAGTCCATTAGTCAAGAAAATAAAACTTAGTAGTATTTTAATGAAATCGACACGACGACACCATCTCAAAGACAATTTAATTATCTATATTTTGATCTGAGGTTCTTTTTTTTTAAGGTCATAGAATAATAAGGAAAGGTACAAAAAAGTACAAAGTTTTGGGTGGCACGGGTGTGAAACGAGTGCGCGTTTTGTTACCTCAAGGTCGTTGACGTTAGTCAAGCGATATTACATTTCGTACTTGTTAGTCCATAAAAGCTTGTTTCAAAAGAGTTTTTATCCTTATAATTATTTTACAAACAATTGTTTGATCTTCATTGTTCGCCTATAGGTGAAGTCCCATATTTCTATCTGGGACTTATAATTGATAAATAATCGCTTCAATTTTCTATTACATACATACGAGGGAAGTTTGATAAGTACGTGACTTTCAAAAAATAAAAAACGTTTAGCAAAAAAACGTTTTATTTCCCAACACAGACACCTTTTAGCTCCACCATATAAAAAATAAATTCCATTCAAATAATAGGTTTTATAAAGGCCCTCGCTTAGCAAGAAAAGCCGTATCAGATGGTATCGAAACCAATGTCCATCCAAGTTATTTCGAAATTTTAACTAAATTTAAGACTGTATGCCGAAACGATTGGAAAGAGTATTTTAATGAAAGATCGCTAGAAAAGGGAATCTGGTATAGAACGATTCAAAGTGAACCCCCTCGTGTTCCCTGGTTTGCCAACAGTGTACTTAATAGGAAATTTGTCATAATAGCCCACAGACTCCGGTCTGGACACATTCCTTGCAATAAGTTTAGGCATCTTATGAGAATAAAACCTTACCCAAACTGTAACGAGTGTGGTGTTGTGGAGGACGTATACCACTTGTTGGTAGAATGTGTCAGGACCAGAGCTGGGAGAGAAGCTCTGATGCATAAATTTAATATTAAAATAATAGATTTAGGAATTTTCCAAAGTATCCTGTCAGCGCCGCTGTCGGAAGCAGCCATTCTAGTTTATAAAATAATAGATAAGTTAGAATAAGTGTATATTTATGTATGTGTATAAGCTTAGGTTATGATGGGGCTGGCATGATCCTAATTGTGACTAAAAACCCCTAAATAAAAGAAGAATAAAAAAAAAGGCCCTCAAAACAGGCGTTTGCTTCAGTGATGACCTTTTCATTAGAGCCAAATCTTCTTCCGTCCAGCAATTTCTTCAGGTTTGGAAACAGGAAATAGTCACAAGGGGCCAAATCTGGAGAAAATATTGCATGAGGTAGCAGTTCGTAGCCTAATTTATGGATTTTTACCATGGTGACTACACACGTATGCACCCATGGATGTTTGATGAAAACGCACTTTTTTCTTCACCTAATGCGTTCGTTTTTGCTTCAAATCAATATCGAATCTGTCCAGAAGCTCTGAATAATATTCACTGGTGATTGTTTTTAAACCTTTTTCTAGGTTGTCGACATGAATCACACCGCGTGCATAACAGAAAACTGGTCATGTCCTTATTGGCCGATATACCCAATTTTTTCTTCTTTGGTGCAAGTTCACTCGTAGAAACTCAGTGTCTTGATTGTTCCTTGGTCTCTGGTGTGTTGCGATGGATCCATGTTACAAAAAAAGTTAATTAAAAAATTCAAAAACCCGACTGCTTCAAAAACCTTTTTTTATAACCTTTTAGTACATTTAAACATCTAGGTGTTATATATTTTTGAAATCGCCTCTTAAAACCCTTTATTTTGATACCCCACATGATGGGTTTGGAAGAAAAAAAAAATTGGGACCCCACAATATGGCGCCCAAAAGCCGCCATTTTTTTATTTTCCAATTTTAATGTAGCCAGTGACACTCGCAGGGTTAAGACGAATCGATTGACGTAAAAACCATCAAAATCGGCCCACGCGTTTGGTCTCTAGAACGCCACATAGGAACAAACATACATACACACATAGACTGATAAACACATTACCCTCCTTCGGCAGTCGGGTAAAAATGGCGCAAAAACTCGTTCAGGTTGCGGGTAAACATCCCCAAACACTCCTTCGAAGTTGTCACACGGTTGCGTTTATGGTGGAGTGTGAGCAATCGCGTGTGTAACTTTTTCATGTCCAAATATTCACGTAAAATGTGATGTGCCTGCTCAGTTGAAATGCCTATAACCTGAGCCACCTCACGCATTTTCATTCTCCATTAGTCCAATATCATTCCATTGATTATATCGTCGATTTCTGGCGTGACGACCTCTTTTGGACGACCTCATTTGTGCTGGTACAACCACAATGGAACTAAGTAAACCACTTCTTAAGGCGCAGATTCCCTTGAGTAGCTGTTTTTAAAATGAGAATCACGTCTAAACGGCTAGTCGAAATCTTTTGAAAAAAAATATATGTTACATTAGACCATTTTCTTAATAATTTGATCTATGCACATTTTGAGTTTTATTCGTATAACACAGAGTAATTAATTAGTAAAGTTATGTCTCAAACGGACGAAAACACGACAATCGCACCAAAACCGCTGGCCGTATTTTATAGAAATTGATACCATATCGAAGACAATTCGATTATCTACATTTTGATCTGAAGCTTTTTTTTAAAGTCGTAGAATAATAAGGAAAGTACAAAAAACTACAAAATTTTGGGTCGCGCGGGTGCGAAACGGGTGCGCGTTTTGTTCCCTCAAGGTCGTTGGCGTTAGTCGTTGTCTTAAGCAGTGAAATTGATGATGCAGAGTCCCCATAATATTTATTAAGCCAAAAAAAATATGCCTAATCAGCACACGAAATTCACATTTGCCCATTTTTATGAAAATTCCCGCGGTTGCCTGCTTTAAATGGCTCGCAAACGCAAACCCAATGACGTAGCTTGATCATATTTTTACAGTAATCTATCAATAGATGGTAGTTGACAGAAGTAGTGTAGCCATAAAAGTTCTTGCGCGAGAAATTAAAAAAGTCACGCACTTATCAAACGGCCCTCGTACATACAGACTCACGCCTTTTTTCCACGGGGCTAGGCAGCAACTACAAAACGCCACGTACGATCCTTAGATACTCCTTTTGCTTCAATTACGTTCACACGTCTAGTCATATACGCACGCCGCTCAGCTATGAGTGCTGTGCACATAGATAAAGTACCTATAGATGAAGCCCTGGCGTGGCCGCACATGAGACAGCAATAGTTAGTTCTGGTGTTACAACAAGAACACTACAACCCACCATCGCACTGACACTTATCTATATATATAAAAGAAAGTCGTGTTAGTTACACTATTTATAACTCAAGAACGGCTGAACCGATTTGGCTGAAAATTGGTAGGGAGGTAGCTAAGAACCAGGAGAAGGACATAGGATAGGACCGTTTAGGGTAGGTTAGGGTAAGTAGGGTAGGGTAGGTAGGATAGGGTAGGTATGTAGGTTGGGTAGGTAGTGTAGGGTAGTTAGGGTAGGGTAGGGTAGGTAGTGTAGGGTAGTTAGGGTAGGGTAGGTAGGGTAGGGTAGGTAGTGTAGGAATGTTAGGGTAGGGTAGGTAGGGTAGATGAATGTTTGGTGTTTTTATGGCAAAACAAAGTTTGCCGGGTCAGCTAGTTATCTATAAATAACCCTAATTCCTTGTCTCAATTAACACATAATACCACGAAATCATAGAAAATCAAACAAAACCGAGTTTGTTTGTCAAACCTGCCATTATATTAGAGTTTGACAAACAACAGAAACCGGCCATGGTGACAAAGACAAAAAATAATCTTTTTTCCTTTATTTATTTACATACTTATTGAATACATTTTTTAATATTTAATAAAAAGAAAACTTAAAAAACATTTAAAAATATAATAAAAAATCTAAATCTTTTGTTCTTATTATTTACATGGAGCTGCCAATTAGCCATCTCGCTCTATCAATCAAGCTCATTTTAAGGCTTAATCTATAGGTACTTTATCTAAGGCTGTGCACCATTTTTTACCCGACTGCCGAAGGAGGGTAATGTGTTTATCAGTCTATGTATATATGTTTGTTCCTATGTGGCGTTCTAGAGACCAAACGCGTGGGCCGATTTTGATGATTCTTACGTCAATCGATTCGTCTTAATGCTGCGAGTGTCATTGGCTACATTAAAATTGGAAAATACAAAAATGGCGGCTTTGGGCGCCATTTTGTGGGGAAAAAATATTTTTTTTTCTTCCAAACCCATCGTGTGGGGTATCAAAATAAAGGATTTTAATAAAGCGAACTAAAAATACGTAAACAAGAAGAAAATCATGCTGTGCAGACGGAGGATACATATTCGCGAGCTGGCTGACCAAAACCAGATGTATCCTCCGACTGCACAGCATGATTTTCTTCTTGTTTACGTCTTTTTAGTTCGCTTTTTAAGCAGTCGGGTATTTTGATTTTTTTAATTAATTTTTTTTGTTATAACTTTTTAGTTAACATTTTTTTCGAATTAGGTACATTTAAATATATAAGTGTTATATATTTTTGAAATCGCCTCTAAAAACCCTTTATTTTGATACCCCACACGATGGGTTTGGAAGAAAAAATAAAATTGGCCCCCACAATATGGCGCCCAAAAGCCGCCATTTTTCTATTTTCCTATTTTAATGTAGCCTATGACACTCGCAAGGTTAAGACGAATCGATTGACATATGAATCATCAAAATCGGTCAACGCGTTTGGTCTCTGGAACGCCACATAGGAACAAACATACATACATACATACATACTTACATACATACATACATCGGCAGTCGGGTAAAAACAGAATAACATAAATATTTAAGTGGGGCTCCCATACAATAAACGATATTTTTTTTCCGTTTTTTGCTATAATGGTACGGAACCCATCGTGCGCGAGTCCGATTCGCACTTGGCCGGTATTTTTTAAGCGGCGTACTAGTTTTATCTTCTTCTATAATTAAAGTAACTGATCTATCTATACTAATAATATTATAAAGAGGAAAGATTTTTTTGTTTGTTTGTTTGTTTGTACCGAATAGGCTCCGAAACTACTGGACCGATTTAAAAAATTCTTTCACCAATAGAAAGCTACCTATTCCTGAGTAACATAGGCTATTTTTTTATCCTGAAAACGGGTCCTGTGGGGTGGCTCACGGGAGCGAAGCCGCGAGGAACAGCTAGTTCCTTATAATATCAGCTATCTGCCAGTGAAAATCAGTCCACCCGTTTCGGTGATAAGCCAGAACGAACAGACAGTTCGACAAAAAAACCGTACCGTATATTCTTACATTGTCTATATCTATACTTAATATTATAAAGAGGAAAGATTTTTTTGTTTGTTTGTACCGAATAGGCTCCGAAACTACTGGGCCGATTTAAAAAATTAAATATTTTTTAATCCCGAAAACGGGTCCTGTGGGCTACCGCCCACGGGAGCGAAGCCGCAGGGAACAGCTAGTATTTAATAAAAACAAAATGTTTTCTCTATTTTCATCCGAGCAGAGCTTGGTTTCCCAGGTACTAAGTTTGAAGTGTGTATTTGTGTGTCTGTGGCATCTTAGCTCCTAAACGGATGAACCGATATTTTTGTTCGAATGATGACTTTGCCGAGAGTATTCATAGCTATGTTTGATGAAAATTGACTCAGCCGTTCAAAAGTTATGCGCAATTTACTCTTTGAAGCAACCTTTCACTCCGCAAGCTAACGTGTTATAAATACGTGTTTCGATGGATTTTCGATCGAAGCGTTAATAAGCCTCGGGAAGTATTTTAATTTAATTTATCTTTTTTTTATTTTTTTTATAGAAACCATCGGACAATACCAAAGAGAAATGCCGGAACTTCTTGGCGAATCTACTGGACTTGTCGAGCAAGGAGCCACCATCTGTTGAGCGCAACGTGAGGAACCTGATCCAGGAGCTCATTGATGCGCAAGTGGAGCCTGAAGAGTTCTGCGACAGACTCGAACGGCTCCTCAATGCTAGCCCGCAGCCATGCCTCATCGGCTTCTTGAAGGTTAGTTACATTTTTACAAGCTTTTATTTAACTTGCAATGTATGTATGTAGGTGTGTTAAAAGCAGTTATCCTCCACCTATTAAGATGAATGACAATGCATGGTTAGCTAAGTGACGCCATTCTAAATTCAATATGGCGGACGGCCCAAGATGGCGGACTAGTTATTTTTTGTGCACTGCCTTGATATGGGTATCAAATGACTCCACCGATTAAGATCCAGTTTTGCATACACATTTAGTTTGTATGACAACGCATGGTTAGCTAAGTGACGTCACTCTGAATTCAAGATGGCGGACTAGTTATTTTTTGTGCACTGCCATGATATGGGTATCAAATGAAAGGGTTTGCTAAGAAGAATATGAAACAAGCTTGTTTTATAAAAAAATAAAAAATAAATCCTATCACTGGAATGCCATTCAGAATTTACACCATTGGAGCACAATTATATAATAAACGCACTATAAGTCCAGCCTAAATGCGTAAGTGAATTCGGCTAGGCAAAGGGTTTGGCCGCCATCAATCGACCAATCATCATCATCATCATATCAACCGAAAGACGTCCACTGCTGGACATAGGCCTCCCCCAAGCGTCGCCACATTGACCGGTACCGTGCGTCCCGCAACCAGCGGATCCCCGCAACCTTCATCGACCAATCACATAGACGGAAATCCATCCATCACATACATCGTTAGATACTTCTAAATGGATGGACTGTGTGAGGAGTAATAAGAAAGATAAAGGAGTCAGTGATAGCGTGACGGGAGGCTGGACGGTATGGAAGAAGAAAACGTGTTGCGCCGACCAGGGTTGATAAAAATCACGATTTATTTAAAAAAATCAAAAAAATCGGATTTATCTATGATTTAAATCGGATTTTTTTTTTAATTTGGACGTCAGTTATTTATTAAAAAAAAACACAACATAATATTTGTTTATTTCAATTATTAATAAAATTAACAAAAAAACATAAGTATTACTTTAAAAAAATATTATGAAACTATAAAAAAGTTCTTCTCAAATCCAATATTTTTTTTAATCACACAAATGTTTGCCATATTAATTAAATATGAACAAGGAAAATAAAATAGACTTTAAATTAATAAGGACATACAGCCGTTTGGGTTTTACCGGATAGATATTTTTATTAGCCTTATATTTTTCTAATCTATTTCTTATTTTGCTGTGCACCAAAGTCATAATTTTTGGCTGATTTGGTCGCAGTAAAAGAGTATTGATTTAAATCACAGATTTTTTTTAAAAAATCCTTTGATTTTAATCGCGATTTAAATCACTGATTTAAATCATATCAACCCTGGCGCCGACCACAAGTAACATGGAACAAGGACAGCGCAGGTACTTCTTCCATACCGTCCTGTCCTCCGTCACTTCATCACTAACTCCCTTTTCTTTCATATCACTCCTCACACAGTCCATCCATCTTTTCTTTGGCCGTCCCCTCCCTCTCCATCCATCCACATTTATATTCATAACTCTTTTAGTAACATGCGTTCCATCCCTCCGCATCACATGAACATACCAGGACAAAAACCTTTCAACTTTTCCGTCACTGGCGCCACTTTCAAACTTCCTCGGACGTCCAACAATCCAAAAATAGTATATTATGCAACTAGTGAATAAAGGACGGATTTAAAGCGAGGGCCATAGATGAATCACGAACAAGTGAAGGAATTCTAACAACTGAATCACGACCGTAGGGAGTAATTCATGATGGTTGAATCCAAGGGCGGATTTATGGGGGGGCACGGGGGCACGTGCCCCCCCCAGTCGGTATTTTGTCTACTGTGGAGATTCCATCACAGTACATACATAGAAGCAAATCAAATTACAGAGTTGTTAAAATATATGAATAAAATAACAAATAAACTATTCACCACTGCACTGGAGGATGTCTTCAAGGTTCTAGACTGGAGAGGCCGATTCGCCGATGATAAAGCTATCATGGAGGAACCCAGTACAACGCTCGATGACCTCAGTAGAGCTTCCGAAAGAATGGGCCAAAAATTAACATGGACAAACCAAGGTTATGTTGAGCGCTCATGTCGCACCCACTCCTATCAAGATCGGTGGCTCCACAGCCGAAGCCGTGGACGTATGTCTACCTGGGACAAACAATCCAGTTAGGCACGTCCAATCTCGAGAAAGAGGTCAACCATCGAATCCTACTCGACGGGGCAGCATTCGGGAAGCTGCGCGGTTTCTTATCGTCCAACTTACCACAGTGTCTCAACTTATGGCTCTGAGACGTGGTCGCTCACAATGGGCCTCATCAGTAAGCTTACAGTCACCCAAAGGGCAATGGAGAGGGGGCCAGGCTCGAGGTGTCCTTGCGGGAAACCGATCACTTTTCCGAATATTTTTTGGTGGAATTTCATTTTACCGAAAACTATTGATTGAAGTATTTTTTGCTATATGCATTATTTGACATACTTTCAGATCATCGAAGTATCATATGGCATATTTATTATTTTACCGAACTACATTTCGCCGATTTACAAACTTTTTGCTTTTGGCCGAAGCCTCTTTTGAACTTTTTTAATTTGTCATATTTTCACCAAACCGAAACGATATGTTCGGGAATATTATTTAGTCACATGTCACATATAGCCGGTGTCATAAAAGTCAATATGATGTTCTACATAATTTAGTAAGAAAAACGAGTCGCTGCAAAGTCGATTTTGTAGTGATTCGTTTTTGTCACTAAATTGTTGTGTGTAAAATACGTAATATTTTCATGCAAATGATTTATTAATAGCTGTCATACATTAGACATTTTTATTAATTAATTATTTCAAAGAATTTGTCCAAGAGCGGGCGAAGCGAGCTCGGGAATTTAGGGCACCCCGACACGGATAGACTAGGTTCGAAGGGGATGACGGAAGGTGAAGTGAGCGAGCAAAGCGAGCGAACTTAGCTCCCGTCATCTCCTTCGTGTAAGGTTACTTTAGACACTGCAGACAGAAATAGGACATTGACATTTTTCATTCATTTTTAAGGTATGTTTGACATTTTTTTTTCAGGTCGCTGTTTTAAACATTTGTATTCACCCACTGTTTCTCTCTCACTTTTTATTTTGATATGCGTTTAAATATAAATATTACGCACAAATCATTGAAGCACAAATGTTATTTCGGCTAAGTGTAACTTCGGTAAAAAGTTTTTCGACCAAGTATAACGTTGGAGTAACGAAAAAAAATCGAATTGATAATGGGTCAACTGAGACAGTGGCAGACGTGACTTCGATGAAGTAATAAAAAACGAAACGATAATAGTTGAAAAGTTTTCGATGAAATGAAATTCGGTCAAATGTTGTTCGAACTTATGATAGGTAACCGTCCTTGCGTGATTGAATGAGAAATGTAGAGATCTGCAAGAGAAACAGGGTTACCGACATAGCCCAAAGAATTGCCACACTTAAGTGGCAGTGGGCAGGGCACATTGCTCGCAGAACAGATGGCCGATGGGGCAGAAAAGTTTTGGAGTGGTGACCGCGAACCGGAAGACGTTGCTTTGAAAGGCCTCCCACCAGGTGGACCAAAAATCTGATGTAGGTTGCGAGCATCCACTGGATGCGGGACGCACGGGACCGATCAATGTGGCGACGCTTGGGGGAGGCCTATGTCCAGCAGCGGAAATCTTTCGGCTGATATGATGATGATGAACAGAAATAACATGAGTGAAACTCTTGTCTTTCATAACCCTTCCTGTACATACTTGAACTTGTAGAAATAATGAAATGATACTTCAAGTTTATTTCTGACAGTTAGTTGAATTTTTTGCCTGTCCGCTCCTTGTGCCCCTCCCAGAAAAATATCCTGGATCCGCCCTTGATTGAATCAAGAGCATAGCGAGTGATTCAAGTGTTAGAATCCTGAGCGACGCGAGTGATTCATGGCCCTCGATATAAATCCGTTTTATTCAAGAGTTGCATACTATATTTTATACAAGAAAAAGAAAGATTTAAGCAAAAAGCACAAGGAATAATAATAAATAAATGGTTTATTACCTTCAAAATTTACAAAAAATGAGAAACTTCAGGGTTTTGTAAATTGAAGCTGAGCAAGGTAACAGCACCTGTGTATCAGGGACCAGTGACCACCTCCGTTACGTTACTTAATTATAATTAATTAAACACCAATGCAATTAATATTAGAATTACAATCCAATTATGTATTCACTAAACATCCTAGACCAAAATCAATATCATTATTAAAATCCTAAATATAAACAAACTCAAAATTAAATCGATGAAGCAGTTTGAAATTTGAATGATGTTTGCACAAGAAGTTTGTATCGAGTATTTTATGCGCAAAGAGATTGTACAGCGTTGAGATGGAGGCCGAATATGTATTGTCATAAATGTTATAAATTCAAACACCAAAACAGTGCTTTTTATTCACTGTTAATTAAAAAACCGGCCAAGTGCGAGTCGGACTCGCACACGAAGGGTTCCCGTACCATTATCGCAAAACACTGCATAAAAATCACGTTTGTTGTATGGGAGCCCCCCTTAATTTATTTTATTTTAATTTATTAATTATTATTTTTTGAAGTAAATATACAACTGAACATTCTGTGAATATTTCAAGCGTCTACCTGTTGCCGTTATTAATATCGAGCAAAAAACGGCAAAAATATCACGTTTGTTGTATGGGAGGGTCCCTTTAATATTTACTTTATACTGTTTTTAGTATTTGTTGTTATAGCGGCAACAGAAATACATCATCTGTGAAAATTTCAACTGTCTAGCTATCACGGTTCATGAGATATAGCCTGGAGACAGACGGACAGACAGACAGACAGACGGATCGTGAAGTCTTAGTAATAGGGTCCCGTTTTTACCCTTTGGGTACGGAACCCTAAAAATAACCTTTTTAGAGGGGGAATGGTATAAATAAACTTATTACTTTTTTTTTCTGCAATAGAAAAGTCTACCGCTGCTTCGCCAGTCGCTGGTGACGAAGGAGCTGGTGATCGAGGGTATCAATCCTCCTGCGACGCACATAGCCTTTTCGAACATCCCGGCACCTGGACCCAGCACCATGCAGCCGGTGCTCACCAGCTCGACCATCCAAATGGTATGTTACACACCATATTTATGAAGTATGAAATTTGACGGCGAAAATCAAGGTTAAGCAACGCTTGACGAGGTCGGACCGTGGATGGGTGACCATTTCAACATACCGAGTTTCCTCCGTGCCTCGGAAAGCACGTTAAGCCGTTGGTCCCGGCTGTCATTTGAAGATCTTTGACAGTCGTTACGGGTAGTCAGAAGCTTGAGATCTGACACCAGTCTTGCCAAGGGGTACCGTGTTATTCAGTTACTGGGTTGTGGAGGTCAGATAGGCTCGCTCCATGTAAAATACTGGTACCCAGCTGAATCCGGTAAGACTGGAAGCCGACCCCAATATAGTTGGGAAAAGGCTAGGCAGATTGATTGAAATTTGACGGCGATGCGTCATCGGTCCATGAAGGACATCCCACCCAATGCACTAAACGTATCGGACATATTTACATTGTGCATACAGCTAAGGAGTGGCATTCAAAGTCAAAGTCAAATATATTTATTTCAACTAGGCCAATAAGCGGCACTTTTGAACGTCAAACATTAAATCTAAATTAAAAATGTACAAGTAATAAAAATTGACTCTACCGTGCATTCGGAAAGTAGCTTGTTATGGAGAAGAACGCACAAGAAACTCCATACTTACTCTTTAAAAAAAAAAAAAAATGTTTTACAATGTTTACTTATGTACATACATTAATAAATTTATATATGTGAGGACGATGCACCCAAAAATAGCACTACACACTATACTACGTACAGGTATAAAGTAATAAAAGCACTAACAGGTAAATTCATTAATTTGATAAATAGGAACATGGTTCTCACATACTTACAAATATCCCAAACGTAGGTAAAATACCTAATTCAACAACAACGGAACCGTGTGTGAGTCAAATTCTGGAAAAATATAAAAAATAACAAAAGAATACAATAACTACGAGTAGGAATACAAATTAGCAAATTTGATTATGTCCACACCAAAGATTGCCTTACGGAGCGGGACCAACATGTTGCCAAGCATTCTTATCTTGAATATAATCATCTAATTTGTAATATGCTTGTTTACAGAGTGTGCTTTTAACTAAAGTTTTAAATTTACTTTCATTTAGTTTTAATATATCACAAGGTATTTTGTTATAGAATTTAACACAGTACCCCATGAAAGACGAGTGTACTTTTGCTAGTCTATAAGATGGTTGATCTAACTTAGATGGTTATTCTAATATATTCCCTGCCAGAGTCTGTGTTTGCTGATAGCTACAACCTCGGGGTCTTTAAGTCAAGTGTGTATAGGTTACTCCTCATCTTCGACCACATCATCGCTTACCATCAGGTGAGATAGTGGTCAAACGCGAGACTATTATAGGCAAAAAATAAAGAGCCGAGACGCCCCAGACATAAACTGTGAACATACGCATATTTCTTAGTTTGGGTCGATGGCCAATATCAGGTGCTAAGGGTACTCAAAAACATCAGAGCAAGTTGCTGATGGATAATCCTGGCTACAAGGTTGTGTCTATGTAAATAGTCTCCGTTAGCTAGACTAGAACAACCGGAAATAATGTGACGGATGGATTCCCACGGCCAGTGACATGCCCGACAGATGTCAAACGTGCCGTCTTTCACAATATATTTCCGGTAGTTGTTCGTCATCATAACTTCGTCCATAATCGCAAAGACAAAATCTTCGGTTTCCCCGAAAAGGTCGCCAAATCGCAGCCAGGCCACGGACGCTAAAAGATCTACATCAGGCCCATGTAGGACCCGGTAGAAGCGTCCGTGAAGCTCCTTGCTCTGCCATACCTCCCTGCGGTCATTAGTATCTAATACTATAGGTTTGCGCCAGTTCTCGGTAGCCAAGGAGAGCGGGGTAAGGCCCTTGTCCACCACTACCACATCTCGATGTATACCCACGTCAGCTGCCTGGAAATATTCCCTAAGACTGCGTACGCAGGTGAGGTGCAAAATACACAATCACTCAATGACCTCCATGCTAGTGGTAGACGGTGAAGTATGCTTGCCTAGAAGTAACCTATTCACTCTTGACTTGACCCCTGGGTTGTAGCGTTCAGGCAACACAGACTCCGGCAGGGCACCCCTCTCCTTAGCTAAACGAACAATGATAATATTCCCAAAAAAATCTTGGACAATCTTGGTAATTCCCCTGTATCTTTGAAATTTGAAACGTTTGTGTAATCACATGTGCTTGTTTGTACCAGAAGCCGGCCCCGAAACCTGGTGGTACAATAGCTGTTCTGCAGAACATCCCTCTGCATACCAAGATCAACGTGAAGGCATCGGGTAAACCGATGACAGTGAACAGTAAGGCGAACTTCCCTCGTTCGTCCGTCGCCTCTGCCGCCCTGTCCACCGTCCTCACTCCTGGGAAGTCACTGCTCAAAGAGAAGGAAAGGGAGAAGAAGTCCTCGGGGCAGTTCTCTACGCCGTTCGTCGATGATAAGATGGCGGGAGATGATGATATCAACGATGTGGCGGCTATGGGTGGAGTCAACTTGGCTGAAGAGTCGCAGAGGATTCTTGGGTCTACTGACATGATTGGGACTCAGATCAGGTATGTTTTATGCATTCGTTTATGTCTTTAACCACAGATTAAAATCTAACTAGATGACGCGATTGTATGTACATCGCGTGTCAAAAAACCGGCCAAGTGCGAGTTAGACTCGCGCACGAAGGTTTCCGTACCATAATCGCAAAAAACGGCAAAAAATCACGTTTGTTGTATGGGAGCCCCACTTAAATATTTATTTTATTCTGTTTTTAGTATTTGTTGTTATAGCGGCAACAGAAATACATCATCTGTGAAAATTTCAACAGTCTAGCTATCACGGTTCATGAGATACAGCCTGGTGACAGACAGACAGACAGACGGACGGACCGCGGAGTCTCAGTAATAGGGTCCCGTTTTTACCCTTTGGGTACGGAACCCTAAAAACGGAGTTTAATTACGATCAGTGATCGTACTTTGAACTATTCATTTAGCATTATCGGCACCGGATATCCACCGAAATCTAGAAAAATGCCTTTTTATGCCATATTGAGCTGTAAAGACTGTATAGAAAAAGTTGGCCGAGGCATTGGAAATGTTTTCTTTCATTAGAAGTAAATTTGTTTTTTTGGTAAAAAAAATTGTGTGTGAAAAAGTGGCACGCTTGGTTTTTATACAGATGGAGGGACTTGCGTTATCTAGTTAGATTTGTCTGTGCTTTCAACCCTCGATGGAAAAAGAGGGGTGTTATAAGTTTGACGTATGCTGCTGTGTACCTGTATGTCTTCGTCTGTTTGTGACATCATAGCTCCTAAACGGATGAACCGATTTTGATTTAGTTTTTTGTTTGAAAGTTGACATTGTCGAGAGTGTTCTTTGCTATGTTTGATTAAAATCGGTTCAGCCGTTCAAAATATATCCGCATTTTACTCTTTGAATCTGAGTTTTTACGCAAGATGTCGTGTTATAATTACGTTTTTCGATAAATTGTCGATTGAAGCGTATCTAGTACTAGGTACATATTATATGCAATTTAAAAAAGCGTGAAATAAAATTTTTATTATAAAGAACAATGGCGAAATTTTAGCTGTCTAAATTTGAGCGTCTGAAAGTGAGTTATATACGAAAGACATTCTATTAATGTTTTTTAAAGTATAATTAGGCCTGGTCCAAAATAGATAAAAAAAAAACATAATAAATAAAAAGTTATTTGATTTTTTAGTTCATTTCTTTAGCATAGTGTTGCCATTATATATTTTATCTGCTAAGTGACAAGTAGTAACTATATTAAGTAATCATATCATTATTGTGTTTATTGCAGTAAATAAGTTAACACACACAGTTACAGTTTTTGTCTAAGTGTAGATGTTCCTTGCAGGTAATAATATTGTAATAATATTGTAGTGTAGTAGATATAAATGAATTACTTTCAATTAATGATTGGCAAAAATACTAGTACCCAAGTCTAAAAAAATATAGTTTGGTTGTTGACGACAACCTTTTGATACACGTCAAAGTCACTTAGTTTAAATAAATATACTCTTTCCAAAGAGTATACTACACATTTCATGCTAAAATAACTAGGTAAGGGAAATACTAATGCGATATTCCCCTTTTACTTCCACGAAATTGAATAATATTACCTATTAAACACATTATTAAAAGTTAACGTACAAAAGTTTATGACTGAATATCTATTATTCTCTACATTCTCGAACAAAAATTCTTGCACAAACTAATTCAGAACATCACCCTGAGTTAAACCAGATATATTTCATTTAATGACTTTCGAATTTAATCTCAGCTAAAACAATGTATGGGCCTACACAATGGCCTAAACAATGTACCTGCCATTGTTCTTTAAGAACCCCCGACAAAAAAACCTTCAAAAAGCTTGGACCCTGTTCCCCATACCGGTGGGCTTCTATTTTTTATATTTTCGTTTATATAAATATTTAAAATGTAGATTATAAGAAAACTAATGATTAAAGGACAAAATAATGTCCCATATAAAACAAAATAATAATGATAAAAATCCAAATAACATT
Source organism: Anorthoa munda (assembly GCA_945859665.1). Taxonomy (NCBI): domain Eukaryota; kingdom Metazoa; phylum Arthropoda; class Insecta; order Lepidoptera; family Noctuidae; genus Anorthoa; species Anorthoa munda. The sequence goes on along the minus strand of OX243895.1, from coordinate 49,761,554 downwards.
TTAAAATCATTTGTTTGCAGGTCATGCAGAGAGGAATACTTGATACAGCCGAGCGTAATGCAGGCACGCATCCGAGCCGTGACCTCCCGGCTCGGGCTGGAGGAGTCGCCACCGGACGTAGCCCAACTCATGAGCCATGCGGTGCAAGAACGTCTCAAGACGATCGTGGAGAAACTCGCCATCGTCGCGCAGCATAGGATCGATATGATAAAGGTAAATTACTCATAACTGATGAACAGCACCACAGACGTAATTCATAAACAACGGTAGAGCGTGAGAGCCAATTTCTCAAAACAATAAATCACAAGTCATTGTATTGCCCACAGAGTGACAACCGGTATGAAGTGACCCAAGACGTGAAAGCCCAGCTTAAGTTCCTTGAGGAGCTCGATCGTGTGGACAAGAAGCGGCGCGAAGACTCTGAGAGGGAGATGTTACTGCGAGCTGCCAAGTCCAGGTACCTTTTATTTTATTTACTAGTTGTGCCCGCGGCTTCGCTCCGGTCAACTGACTTTCTTTTTTTTTTTTTCCGAGGTGGAAAATCCTCATTGGATGTCCTCCACCCTGGGGAGGGCGGAGGGGTCTGTCAGACTCGTACTGACTAAAAACCACCCCGGTGTTCCATCTCACACCTACGCTGGGGGTCGCGGGAACAACGATACTTCCGCAACCCCCAGCTAGTGCCGGCCCGCCTCTGCGGGCCACGACCTCGGGTTGGGGGGGGGAGTGAGGTGTTGGACTCCCCCCACGACGTCTAAGAGGGGCGCGCGTGGAACACTACGCGCCACCACCTCGGGTCCTGATGTGTGGGGGGCGACGGACGTCCCCGAGTCCGTCGCCCCTGGACCCATTTAGGGGGGCTGGAAGAGGGCGTTGTCCGCCCTCCACCGACGCCCGGCGCGCCTGCTGCGGATCGGGTTAGCGGATGAAATCTCCCTCTCCCTCTCCGCAGCCTCCTTCTGCGAGACGACTGTTTCGCAGAAGGATACCACCGCGTCCCAGGACTCCTCGCTGCCGACCATAGACTCGACTACGGCCGGCAACGACAGGTCACTGCCTACTTCAGAGATGAGGGCACGGCGTGGCTCGTCCCAAGCGGCACACTCTGCCAGCGTATGCCGCGCCGTGTCCTCCCGGCAGTCGACGCAGTGGTGACACCGGGCGTCCGGCTCCCTGTTTATGCGACACAGGTACTTCCCGAAGCAACCATGCCCCGAGAGCACCTGCGTCACCCGAAACGACAGGGAGCCGTGCCTCCTCCCGAGCCAGCGCTCGAGCACTGGCCGGACCGCCTCGATGGTAATGAGGCCGGCGGTAGGGCGTGAAAGCCTGTCCCGCCATTCCGCCACCAGGACCTCGCGAAGCTGAGACTGACGCAACTCCATATGTCGCTGCATCAGCCCCTCGCCCCGCGCCCGCGCTTCCTCGCGCCACCGATACAGTGACGCGAGTACCTTCGCCTCCAGGTCCCAGGGCGGATCCGGCCAGAGCACAAGCCGCCTCGTAGGAGATCGTGCGATTCCCCCTGATGACTCTGACGGCCATTGCTCTCTGCGGCTTTCGCAGAACAGCGATGCTGCCGGCCGTCAGGTCAGCCGCCCAGATCGGGGCCCCATACAGGGCCATCGATCGCACGATCCCCACGTAGAGCCGCCTACAGGCAGCGCTCGGGCCCCCCAGTCCGGTCAACTGCCTACCCTATCCTATCTATATACCCTACCCTACCTATCTACCATACCCTACCTACCCTAACCTACTTACCCAACCCTACCTAATCTACCTTACCCTACCCTACCCTACCTACGTACTTACCCTACCTACCCTAACTACGTAGGTATGTAGTTAGGAGTATGTTGGTAGGTACCCTACCTACATACCTACCCTAACCACAAACCTACCGTATCCTACCTACTCTACCCTACCTACGTACTTACCCTACCTACATACCTACCCTAACTACAAACCTACCCTACTTTTACGTACGTAGCCTACCTACGTACTTACCCTAACTACATACCTACCCTACTTACGTACTTACCCTACCTACATACCTACCCTAACTACAAACCTACCCTACCTAGATACGTAGCCCACCTACATACTCTACCCTACCTACGTATTTTCCCCTTATCTACATACCTATCCTAACTACATACCTACCCTACCTACATACCTACCCAACCTACATACCTACCCTACCTACATACCTACCCTACCCACAAACCTACCCTATCCTACCTACTCTACCCTACCTACGTATTTACCCCTATCTACATACCTATCCTAACTACATACCTACCCTACCTACATACATACCCTACCCACAAACCTACCCTATCCTACATACTCTACCCTACCCACAAACCTACCCTATCCTACATACTCTACCCTAACCACAAACCTACCCTATCCTACATACTCTACCCTACCTACGTATTTACCCCTATCTACATACCTATCCTAACTACATACCAACCCTACCTACATACCTACCCTACCTACATACCTACCCTACCTACATACCTATCCTAACTACATACCTACCTTACCTACATACCTACCCTACCCACAAACCCACCCTATCCTACCTACTCTACCCTACCTACCCTACCCACAAACCTACCCTATCCTACCTACTCTACCCTACCTACGTTTTTTCCCCGTATCTACATACCTATCCTAACTACATACCTACCCTACCTACATACATACCCTACCCACAAACCTACCCTATCCTACATACTCTACCCTACCCACAAACCTACCCTATCCTACATACTCTACCCTAACCACAAACCTACCCTATCCTACATACTCTACCCTACCCACAAACCTACCCTATCCTACCTACTCTACCCTACCTACGTATTTACCCCTATCTACATACCTATCCTAACTACATACCAACCCTACCTACATACCTACCCTACCTACATACCTATCCTAACTACATACCTACCTTACCTACATACCTACCCTACCCACAAACCCACCCTATCCTACCTACTCTACCCTACCTACGTATTTACCCCTATCTACATACCGACCCTCCCTACATATCTATCCTACCTACCCTACCCACAAACCCACCCTATCCTACCTACTCTACCCTACCTACCCTACCCACAAACCCACCCTATCCTACCTACTCTACCCTACCTACGTATTTACCCCTATCTACATACCGACCCTACCTACATATCTATCCTACCTACCCTACCCACAAACCCACCCTATCCTACCTAATCTACCCTACCTACGTATTTACCCCTATCTACATACCGACCCTACCTACATATCTATCCTACCTACCCTACCCACAAACCCACCCTATCCTACCTACTCTACCCTACCTACGTATTTACCCCTATCTACATACCGACCCTACCTACATATCTATCCTACCTACCCTACCCACAAACCTACCCTATCCTACCTACTCTACCCTACCTACGTACTTACCCTACCTACATACCTACCCTACCGACATGCCTACTCTACCTACCTAAAATTTTTTTTCTATTTAAGAATCTTGTCCTAACAATAACAAACAACATAAAATATATTAGCAAAATTGGTCCAGCCGTTCTCATGTTATATCATGACCAGAAAAAATAGGGGTTCATTTTATATATTAGATATAAAACGCTGCCCCACTCTAGGAATTCCTTCTTTATCTTTGGTGCATTTACATCTATATAAACTCACAATACACCGGAACAACTATCTGTAGACCATACAAATGTTTGTTCCGTGCGGGAATTGAACCCGCGAGTCGCAGCGCAAAAGCCGATCGCTAGATTCTGGGCTAGGAATATTGATTTTGCAAAAATCCAATGATAGTTTTATTTTTCATCAAAATTGGCTCCGTGACTCCTTTGAGTGTTTCTCGCTGTTTTTATAGATTCGGCTTTGGCCATCCACGCCAACTTGGAAAACTCATTCTGCCAGTCGATTCTGTAGACATCTCACAACTAATAGTGCATTACTGCAGCGGCCAGCAAAATAGGCATTGATGGACGAACGTGGACATACGTAAGTCCATCAATGCCTAGTTGTGGCCAAGGCTTGTATAGTACTTTTCTCAAATAATGCGCGGAAATTAAAACTAAGTAGTACCTAGAACTCTCTTTGTCAAAATCAATGACGAACAACAATAATTGTTCCCGCGTTAAAGTGTTCCTTTGTTTTTTTTTTCAATAAACAGCTTTCTATTTGCAAGCCAGTTCGAAATTTAAATAAAACCTTTGATAAGTTACCTCCTTGGTTGCCATGTTTCGGAGTAAAACATGGTTCCATTTTTAAACTACACGACAGATATGAGTTTACTATGGAATTTATTTGGCCGCTAGACACGACAGATATGGATTTTCATACAACTTTTGCCGGCCGCTGCGCGCATGTATTTGGCCAGTACAGCAATTTCGATTTATCTCGAAGAAGGTTGTCAAAATAATGCTCACATTTCCAAGCATGTTTGAGAAAATATAGATTAATCAACCAGTTTGATTTGCACACTTAAAGGTCTAAGAACGAGGACCCGGAACAGGCGAAACTAAAGGCCAAAGCCAAGGAGATGCAGCGCGCCGAGCTCGAAGAGCTGCGCCAGCGCGAGGCCAACCTCACGGCGCTGCAGGCCATCGGCCCGCGCAAGAGGGCCCGCCTCGACGCGCCCGGGGGCTCCGGGGACGCCGGGCCCTCCACCTCGCACGCCTCGACCTCAGGAAATGTACGTATTTTTAATCAAAAATATACTTGATAAAAACAAATAAAACAATGTTTTATTCATACATTGTTTTATTTCGGAGTTACACACTAGTACACGACTAGGATAAATTTTGAAGAAGACCACAATGGCCACTGGAATCCGATATATATATATATACTAATTTGTTATATGTATTTATGAACATAGTTCTTTTATGTATCTATTATTATTATATACTAGCTGTTGCCCGCGACTTTGTCCGCGTCAAATTCGTAAAAAATATATTTTTATTCTTTTAGTTTCCCGCCGGAACTATGAATTTTCTCGTGATCGAACGTAGCCTATGTTACTCGTTAATACATCAGATATCTACCAGTGAAAGTCCCGTCAAAATAGGTCCAGGCGTTTCGGAGATTACCCGGAACAAACAGACAAAAATCTTAAAAATTGCTTATTTGTTGTTAGTACCGTATATACTTTCACGTGCATTCAATAAAACATTGTTATTTTGATATTACATACAGACACTTCAATTTTATTTATTTGTATAGATTTAATTAGTATCTTACTGTACAAGGGATTACTGCCCTCAATTATTATGTTCCGTAGCACTCAAAGGTTTGCTGGCAGAAAACTCCATTTTGGAGTAAAGCTCATCTTTGTACATGAATATTGATTTCACTTTGTGTAAATGTATTGTTTTGGTGTACAATAAAGAATTAAGATATAGTAGTTTATGAAAGAGGTTAAGTTTGTGAGGTTGTAGGAGGTACTCTCTGGATCTACTGAACCGATTTAGATGAAATTTAGCATAGTTTGAGACCCTAGAAAGGACAGGACAGATTTGTAACCCCTTGGGATGATAAAACCCTTTTTACGCAGTTGAAGCTAGTTGTATATAAATCCGAAGTGTATTGATTATGTACGTGTGTGATTGTTGCAGAGTTCCCGCGGGCAGATGGCGCTGCGCACGCGCCTCAAGCGCATCAACCTCCGCGACATGATCTTCCTCATGGAACAAGATCGCACGACTTGCCGCTCCTTGATGCTATACAAAATGTACCTCAGGTAAGGTGCAGATAGTAAGCGTGCCTCAACGTCGACCACATCATCGCTTACCATCAGGTGAGACAGTGGTCCAACGCGTACCTACAAAGAAAATGGTTAGTTGAGGTACAATTTATACTTAAAGAACGGTGGACGTGGATGGCCTAATCCGAAACTCTCAAAGGAGTCTTGATGAAAACTAAAACTGTATGATTGGATTTTTGAAAATCAGTGTTCCTAGTCAGGAGAAAAAAAAACAATGATTTTACTTTTTTTTTTTTAAAGACTCGCTGTATTGTTACACTAACTGATAATGTCGCTATTAAAGATCCAATTCTGGGAAGTAGAATAGGATAGATGGCCCCCTTTTCCGCACTTAGTAGACTCGCATCAGGTCCGTTGTGTATGCAGGCCTCCGCTCTATGAGAGGTAATGGCCGTGATCCACCACGCGGGCCCAGTGCGGTTTGGTGGATGTCATATGTCTTCGAATTTTTGGTTCTAGGACATGCTGGTTTTCTCACGATGTTTTCCTTCACCGTTTTGAGAGCGGTGGTGATGAAATAATTTACACAAATTAAAGCACCTGTATGGGTTCGAACCCACGAGCTACAAATTGTAAGTCGCAGCCGATACCACTGGGCCACCACTGCTCTCTATTCCGGGAAGTCATGACATACAGCAAAAAAAATGTTTTTTTTTTACAAAATACTTTTTTATTTTTCTTACTTTGAGTAAAACTTATACCTATTTTTCATGGTTTCGGATTTGGTCTCTCACTCCCACTTGGAAAACTCACCCTGTATATATATAAGGGGCAAACCTGACTGAATCTACACATGTAGAATCCTATGTAGTTTTCTTTATACCAAATAAGCGATCTTCCTGATGACGCGATTAGATTTATATCGCAGAGATAAGCTATTTTTGCAAAGTGAAGTAGCAAGTACGTTCACATAGATGCGATACGAAGTAATTCAACAGATTTCCACTTATGCCCAGTTTTTTTATCCGTAGTTAACCAAAAAAATTCAGTAAAACGCGATTTTATTCCTCCTGTAATGTTAGTCTGCCTAGCCTTTTCCCAATTGTTGTTGGGGTCGGCTTCCAGTCTACTACTACAGGATTCAGCTGAGTACCAGTGTTTTACATGGAGCTACTGCCTATCTGATCTCCACAACCCAGTAACTGGGTAACACGGTACCCCTTGGCAAGACTGGTGTCAGATCTCAGGCTTCTGACTACCCGTAACAACTGTCAAAGATCATCAAATGACAGCCGGGACCAACGGCTTAACGTGCTTTCCGAACTCTTACCAATAGTCAAAATTAACTAGCAACTGATAAAAATTACGCATTTTACCGAAATTTTAATCCATTGCTTAGCATATTGAGTAAAAAAACGGATAAAAAAACTGGAACTTTAAAATGTATTATTCTGCCAAAAATCACTTGAGATTTTCTTGAAAAAAATATGTGTGCGATATCGCGTATCAATGCAATTTAAATTGTTTCGCCCCATCAGGTGGGTCTCTAACAGTCATACTATTAGTATTTAGTTCGAAACTATAACACGGTCAATTTAAGTGTGCACCTAGCGTGCTGACGTCACTCTAACGATCGACTCTTGCTATTGGCGCACGAGACTTCCAGCGAGGTGCACAGTTATCTTATCTTATCTTATAGAGGGGCCGAGAAGTAACTCGAACACTTCGACCCATTGGGATCTATTGTGGTCCCCTAGATAATCTACTCCTCCCCAATCTCGTTGAAAACTCTCTTCATGAGTTTTACAACGAGGCTATAGTCTTCTGGTTTTGGATATCCAACCCCTAGGAGACACATTCGCTTACCAGCCAGTGCATCGCATGTGCACAGAAGGTGCTCCATGCGTTCCGTATGTTCCCCACACAACCTGCACGTGGGTGTCGCGGTTAGACCCATCTTCATGAGCATATCGTTGGTTCCAAAGTGCCCAGTAAAGGCCCCAAGCAGGTAGCGGATTTGCCCCCTGCTCATATTCCAAATGCATTCCCGGGTTTTGAACGTAGAAGCCTAGGAATTTCTTGGAGTGTAGTAGACAGCGAATGTGCTCGTTGTCTGTGATCTGCAAACTCCCTAAATGTGGCTTTTACGAGACACATCGAAATGCCTACACATGGTTCTGGACCCACAAAATCATTTGCTGAGCCCTCTCTTGCCAGTTCATCTGCCATTTCGTTACCATGGATTCCTTTGTACCCAGGGGTGGACAGTTAAGTTGACCGTGTAGTATTCCGCATTTCCGAATGTATTTGTTTAGTGTGCTTATTCAGAGTTTTTCACTCGTGCATAACGTAAACGTCAATTTGTATTGAAATTGGATAAGCGCCATCTGGTGACGGTAAGGAGTAACCTCTTTTTTGTATACAAAGCACAGATATAAATCTAACTAGATAACGCAAGCCCCTCCATCTGTATGAAAACCAAGCGTGCCACTTTTTCACACACAATTTAAAAACAAATTTACTTATCAATGAAAGAAAACATTTCCAATGCCTCGGCCAACTTTTTCTATACAGTCTTTACAGCTCAATATGGCATAAAGCTTAGATAAAGTACCTATAGATGAAGCCCTGGCGTGGCCGCACATGAGACAGCAATAGTTAGTTCTGGTGTTACAACAAGAACAAGAACACTACAACCCACCATCGCACTGACACTTATTATCTATAAATAACCCAAATTCCTTGTCTCAATTAACACATAATACCACGAAATCATAGAAAATCAAACAAAACCGAGTTTGTTTGTCAAACCTGCCATTAGAGTTTGACAAACAACAGAAACCGGCCACGGTGACAAAGACAAAAAATAATCTTTTGTTCTTATTATTTACATGGAGCTGCCAATTAGCCATCTCGCTCTATCAATCAAGCTCATTTTAAGGCTTAATCTATAGGTACTTTATCATTTTCTAGATTTCCGATGCCGATAATGTTAAATGAAAAGCTCAGATTACGATCATTGATCGTAACTTTACTCCGTTTTTTGACACGCGAAGTACATACAATCGCGTCATCTAGTTAGATTTATATCTGTGCTACAAATTGACATAAGAGAACATTTACTTTAAAAACTTTGAATAAGGACTCAAGTCGTGTAAGTTATATAAGCTATATTTATTTAAGATACGCTTGATTCTGTTGTTCAAGAACTGAATTTATGTGTTGTACGAGTATACTCACTGACTGAACGGCAGGTGTTAGGGGTTCACAAATGAAACTAATTTCATATCAGGGAGCAGTAGTGGCCCAGTGGTAACGGCCGCGACTTACAAGTTGTAGGTCGTGGGTTCGAGCCCAGGCAGGCGCTTTACTTTGTGTAAATTATTTCATCACCACTTAAAAATCCTGAAAAGGAATACAAGACGTACGTCTCTTAGACTTGGTGTAATGTGATTAAAACAATCTGTGATATTGTCTGCATTATTAGTCGATGTGAGAAACAACATTTTAAATTCAGCTGTTGCACAACAGAGTCAGCAAAGTTATTTGTTAATTAATTAATTATATTGTTTATGTCAGGCAACCCTGGTGGAATCTGTTCTTATGCCAAGTATGTTTAATAAAAATTTAATTTAATCACAAAAAAAAATTGCCGATATTTGCGGCGGGATCTCGTACTAATATTATTTTAGAGTAGACTTTCCGATAACTAACCTATTACAATTAATTTAGTTTAATAAACATGCACATGAGTATTTCAAACAGAGGGTAATCTCAAAAGAGTCACCTAACCATAGACGAGATAAAAGCCGTTTTTTTTTCTTTATCGTGGATCAGTGAGACACCTAACAGAAGAAATTGACAGAAATGTTTCCTATTACGGACATTGGACATGACCAAAGATCGTTGTTGAATGTTTTGTTTGTGTATTTTATATTTATAGATATAATACTTCGTGCAATTTAAACACTTTATTTATTGTTTAACCTCCGTTGGAAAAAGAGGGGTGTTAAAAGTTTGACGTGTGTATCTGTGTGTTTGGGTAACTGTCAGTGGCAGCTCCTAAACGGATGAACCGATTTTGATTCGTTTTTTTGTTTGTTTGAATGGTGACTTTATCGAGAGTGTTCTTAGCTATGTTTGATGAAAATTGGTTCAGCCGTTCAAAAGTTATGTGCGTTTTATTGTTTGAATCGGGGTATTTTCGCAAGATATCGTGTCATAATTACGTGTTCAATACATTGTCTATTGAAGCGTGTTTACTACTAGAGAAATTATATAGCATGTATTTATTTTTTACTCAAATTCACGAGATCTAACTGTTTATCTGTTGTAGAAATTAATCCTTATTACAATGTAATAAGGTGCATACAAATGTCAAAGACAAGTGACCTTGCGTTTTGGCAATCTCTTTTTACTGCGTTACTGATTTGGTGACGTGTCAAGTAGCAAATATTATAGTAACAAATTTATGCTTTTTATGACATCCTTAAGTTAACGGAATAGAACTCAAAATCGGTTGAACGGACTGTAAAAAGGCATTGTGTAAATTGTTAAAGGGTAAATGTTTAGTATATAAGATATTAACTTGGCACATTCCCGTAGATTGAAAAATAAGTTTTTTTATTACCGAAGTTTTTATAGTTATTATAATTAGTACCTACATATTGTTTGTTTATTAGAAACGATACATACATTGAATAAAAATAGCTGTAATAATTATGTTTAAAATATTCTAATAGAATAGGAAAAGTATTATAGCAACAACCAAACTAGCAAGTTAAGTTTTTGTGCAAGCGTGCTTTAGCTGAATTGAATTCAGTTTCCTATAATAAGATAAAATGAATACTCAGTATGAATTAAGTTCAATAAATGTGCTTACAAAAATAAAAATGAAACTTGTTTTAATTACTTCTACTTCACACCTGAACAGCTGCTCAACTTGTATAAAGCGCAAGTTCGGTCTTGCATGGAGTACTGCTCTCACCTCTGGGATGGATCTGCCAAATACCAGCTTGATGCACTTGTCTGAACTGATGAACTGAGTCGATTGACAGACGGGCCAAGAGATTTATGTGCAACGATGCACTGCTTCAAAGCTCCAGAGCCTCGAACATCGACGTCGAGTTGCCAGCCTGTCTGCTTTTTATCGGTTACATTTCGGGGATGGAACTGCACAATTTGATTCCGCCTAGCCCTTTCCATCATCGGACTACAAGATTTAAGGCAATTCGCCATCGGTTCTTGGTGGACATGCCTCCCATACGCACAAAGCGTTTTGCTAATACTTTCATTGTGCGCACAGCTAAGGAGTGGAATTCCTTGCCGGAGTCTTTGTTTCCTGATAGCTACAACCTTGGGGTCTTTAAGTCTAGAGTGAATAGGTTACTTCTAGGCAAGCGTTCTTCACCGTAGACCACATCATCAGGCGAAATAGTGGTCAAAAGCGAGCAAATCGAAAAAAAAAAATACATTGAAATCATCAGCTTCCTGCCCTTGACCCATGTAATTAAGGGTCGGCGCAACACGTTTTCTTCTTCCATACTGTCCTGTCAGGCGTATATACAGGTGGGAGGGGAAGGAGGGCAACTAGGGCAGTTTCGGCCTCCCCCCCCTGGGCCTCGATCAAACTTGAGTCAAAAACTTCAAATTAGACACAGAGATAGTTTTACCTAAATTTTCATTTGTTGATAATTCACTTAAAAATTGATAAGTTGTCGCAAAGCGGGGGTAGTTTCTTGAGTTTATAGAAAATCGATGCCGAAGGTCAACTAGTTGTGTGATTTTTTTCCACTCGTGGCAAAAAAATACTAGTACCACAACATAGTCTTCGAGGCTGCCACCCCATATCTTCTAGATAAATCAATGACTGGTCAACAAATAATAAAAAGCGGCCAAGTGCGAGTCGGACTCGCGCACCGAGGGTTCCGTACAAACCTCAGATTAAAGGTATTATAGACCTGAGTATTTGATATGAATTTCAATTTAATACCTCTACGCGTTCATGAGGAAAGGGGTAGTAAGTTTAAAATTATTAAAAATATTTTTATTATATCTATATATATAAAAATTAATCCCGATTTCCCTTGGTCACGGCATCACGCGTGAACGGCTGGACCGATTACGCTTATTCTTTTTTTGTTGGGTTCGTTATTGTTAGGAGAAGGTTCTTATGTAGGGTAGGGTAGGGTAGGTAGGTAATAATAATTTTATCTGTGCTATAAGACGTTGCTTCGTACCAAATTTCAAGATTCTGAGTTCCCGGGAAGTACCCTGTAGGTTTTGATTCCCGTGCGAGTGACGAAAATTTGCAGCATAAACGGCTGTAACTTTTGTTTGCGTTGGCTTAGAAGTTTGATTTTTTCACAGTAAACTTAAGGGACAGACCTGAGTATTTGATATAATTTTCAGCTCGATACCTCCACGCGTTCCTGAGAAAAAGGGTCTTGACAGACAGACAGACAGGTCGGACGGACAACAAAGTGATCCTATAAGGGTTCGGTTTTTTCCTTTCGAGCTACGGAACCCTAAAAACTAATCTACGCTCACTCTTACATCATTACTTCTCCTCTACCTTTTAGGTGTAGATGTGTTGACGAAGATTATTTTAAAGTAATAGACTGAAAATGAAATATAGAGCTAAAGTTGTGAGATAAAACTTTCGAGATCGCTTCGCTCGCTCTCGCAAGTACTCGCAACCGAAGTTGTCTTCCCAAAGGTTTTAGAAATTTTCAGGACAGAGAAACTTATATATAGCATAACTCAGAGTGCTTTACTACAGCCAGATAATGTCAAAAATCGTCTTCTAAGTACAATAGATAATTAGATATACAGCTTCTGTAATTGGTAAGCAGATTTATTAATTTGGTAAGCTGATAGTTTTTGAATTATTTGATAAAAACAGTTCCGGCTGGAGTAACGTTACCGCAGCCAGATCTTTTGTTTTCTAACGGGTATGTTGAAATAAATGTTATCTAAATAATTAGATATCAATTTGAAATAAATGGTACAACTTAATTTGTATGTATATTTGCTATGGTTGCGTGGATATTTAAAATCCTGCTGTGGTAACGTTGCACGATTGCTGGATCTCGGAATTGACTAAACGGATGATTATAATTTTTGTACATGACATCTGGCTAATTAGTTATAATTTGTTACGCAATAAAAAAATCCACAATAATGCACCGTTTTGAGGTTATTTTAGTAAATAGAAATAGCATATTTCTATTTACTAAAATAACCTCAAAACGAAACCTTAATAGGTCCTAGCACTTCCAATAAGCGGTCCAAAGACTAACTTGTAACGTTATTATATAGGTAATTACTGCCTATAAATGGTACTGAAGTTTCATTAGTATCCTATAAGGAATTAAAAAGTTATGATGAAACTTCAATTTGTTCCGGCCACGGCGCGCAGCTGAGTTTTTTGAAGACCGATTAACCGAATTTCCTGTAGTTGTGGTAACTGAATCTTATATAAATAATTAGATATATAGTTCAATTATATAACTGTGAAATATCAGACTTGTAAACTAATTAATTAACTAGATAATCGAAAAACAATACTTATGCGTGGTAACCTGACCAAATCTAGAATGTTATAAAAAAGCGGCCGCGCCATACATTATACCAACCAATTAAGCCATTATGACCCATGCGCGTAACGTTATATATAGGAACAGAAGTAATGTAACCATGGGATGTCAGTATTGGGCTTATTAAAAAACTGTTCGCATCCAGGTGAGTCTTAAAACTAACTGCGAGTCTATTTCTCCCCAGACGTTTCAAGCTACCGAGTATCACATTAGCAAAGTTATTATGTGTGAGGAACATTTCAAACTTAACAGGATGTAGAACTGTACCAGAGGTCTGTCCATCTTTTAGGGACACGAACTACATACGGCACGTTATCTTTCGAGTTGTATGTGTGTCTGCCTATCGTTTGCTTGGATTGTTTGGGAGGATTGAGAGAAGGAATTTGGGTTATTTATAGATAATAAGTGTCAGTGCGATGGTGGGTTGTAGTGTTCTTGTTCTTGTTGTAACACCAGAACTAACTATTGCTGTCTCATGTGCGGCTACGCCAGGGCTTAATCTATTGGTACTTTATCTGAGGGCTGACCAATGAGGGGCTGACAGACAAAACAAAAAATGTCAACAACGAAACGTCAACGTCAGTCAGAGAGTATGTATTAGAATAGAGGGAACGTTACGACGAAACAGAAACTGTCAATTCTTTCGTTCTTGCTTATAGAAAAACTCTATGAAAAAAAAAGAGACAAACATAGACAAACGCTACCATCCTGAACGTCAAAGAGATAACTTTTTAGTCACTGTTGTAACCCATCGGTTAGCAGCTCTAATTAAAGATTTTCGCTGTTTTCACGCCTTTGTTTCGTTTATATCAGGAAGAATTTTGTTGTTTCATTATCTACATGAACCATGTCGTGTGTGGCTATCGGTTGCAAGAGTAGAATGAGTGTATTAACAGGACATAATCAAAGGATATCTTTCCACAGGTGAGTTATCGACTAGCATACTGAAATTATTGTGCAGGGAATACATTTCATAGGCTGTCCGGAATAAAGCAATCTTAGTTCTAAATACGTCGAGGACGTGTAGTATCATTTAAACCATTCTATTTAGTGAAATAATTAACTTTTATACGTTCGCTGATAGAGCTATGACAGTTTACGTACTTACGTTCTGATGTTAGAGATGTGACAAAAGTCACAAGAAAGATTTATCGATACTGTATTTTTATTTTACTTACTTTAATGTATTTCTTAAAGTTTATTTGTTATTATTAATCTAATATTGATTGTGCACAGGTTCCTCCTAAGAGTACTTATTTAAGAAATAAGAGGACCAAGAATATAAAATGAGCTAACTGGAAACCTTCACCATATTCTCGCTTGTGTTCACTGCATTTTATTGAATCATGCTATCGCTATCCCTCGACATGGATACAGGTTAATGATTCATGTTTATTTTCACATTTTATTTATTTAACCATTAATGTACACACACTTAATAAATAGACAAGAAGAAGGAACAGAAAATAGGTACAAAGGTATGCTTCTTTCTAACGAAATCTCTTCCAGCATACCCGCGAGAAGAGAGTTGAAACAAAAGATATGTAGACACCGTGTGTAGAACTTTCTAAAATTAAATTATTTTATTTAAACCATTTTGTTATTATTTATTTTGTTACTTTTATACTTATACATACTCGTCTTTGAACTTTATTTTCAGTCTTGCACAAGAACTAGCATAGTATATCAGTATATTGATACCTGTTTGTACATACAGATACAGTCGTACGAGTGTACCAAAAACTGTCACTTTGATCTCATGATGTACCTCGTTTTTGCACAAGGTATGAATAAACATTATTATACAACGCGTATAATGCGCAGAAAAATTACGAAAGAGTACAATTGTACTCTTACAATGACTGATAAATTCACTCTTTGTACGAGTACACATTCACTTTTTAAATAATTATAAAGAATCCCTAAAAAAACGTAGAATAATTAGCCGCAGTCAGGGACGATTCTTACAGATATTTGACCAAATTTGTATAAAATCCTCCTAAACTAAACTCGATAATATCGATATGACAGTGGCACAGATCTAGTTCTGATATATGTCTATAGATAAGTATCTATAGCATCTTCGGTCACACTGGCACAAAAGATGGCATAGACAAAAGTATATCCATCTCTTTTTGCTTATGACGTTATCTGTTAGTGCGAAAGAGAATACCGATATTGAAATTGCGTCTTAAATATGTTACCTCTATTCTAATACAAACTCTCTGACGTCAGTAACGTGGCTGAATTTTTGGGCATTTCATGACCTGGCTAGTGTGGCTTTTAAGACACTATACATACTAAAGACCAAAGACCTTATACTTCCTAGTAGTAAGAAATACGTATAAGGTCTTTGCTAAAGACGGTAATAATCCATTTATGTGTATTGAAGTGAAATCTTTTTATTCAATAAAAGATAACTTATCAATTGAAACAAAATGCTAATAGCATTTTATTTCAATAAAATTAGTTAATATTCCACGGGAACCGCTAACAGCACTGCCATGCACCGAAGGGCTAGTAAATTTAATTTCACTAGAGGAAGTCACAGCAGTTATCTAGAAATTGAAAAATAGGAAAACCAGGGTAAAAAACTGGTGTAGCATGGTTAACTAAGCTTTTCAACAAATTCTTATAACCACCTGCAATTTACGTGGAGGATTTTCTATTCTTATAGCAAGGTTTCAACTTACTGAAGCTTCTTCTTTACGTGTGAGGATTTGGCCACCTTACTGAAGCTGAAACCTTTTACCTTTCTATAAGAATAGAGGGGTTGTTGCGGACTCTCACACCCTGTTACTAACATAATAATTATATAACACCAAACCAGTGCGGATTTATCAGCGGTGTATGCACAAAATTACATGATAGCGAGCAACACATGGAACAACATAACAGACAACCAACAACCGTATGGTGTGGCGCAGAAGTACAAGAAGGGCTGACACCAAATAAATTGGGATAATAGCAAGGAGAAAGAAGAAGTTAATAATCAAGAGAATATTGTATCACAAGGAGGTGGATGCAAGGAGGAGTACTTGTACAAAGCAAGGAGTGCTTTCAATAAACAACCTTTTTTTTTGTGAACTGGGTGAAATCTTCAAATATTGCCTGGATTTTTGGGAAAGAGCCCAGGGAGTGTGAGATTTTTACCTCACTAAAACCACCCCGGTGATCACAGAACCCCGTCTGTGCAATGCCTGTTAGGGCATATCCCTAGAGTCAATAAAATAACTTCACAAAAAATGTTAAAAAAGAAATTGCTTCTATCATATAAAGTTTTCACTCCATCACAAAAATTAATATACTACTATTGACTTAAAAGCCTCACTAGCCAGGTCTTGAAATTCCCAAAAAGCTGTCAAAGATAACGTGATGACGAAAAAAAGCGCGGGAAACGTTCGAACTGATAGGCGCGAATTTTTTACATTTTGCAAAAAAAATTGTTTTATATTGTAAATAGTGGTCAGGAGGGTGTAGTTTGTATATAATTATCTTATTTTTGTATTTAGTTTATTATTTCACCTGTTTCTTTGGTAAGTCCTTTATTTTTCTATGGAGGAGCCCCCTGATCCAGGGGGCTCTGTTCCCCAAGCAACATGCTTTTTAACATTGCCGTCAAATGAATCTGACATGGAAACAGACACTTCAATTGCGTCTAATAACACAGGTTCTGTTAATACTGCACGTAAATTAAAACGTCCCCGCACTCACAAAACCTGTCGCCATTGTAACAAACGCCGACGAAAACGCAACTCCTCTGCGGAATGTAAAGAAACGGATTGTACATGTGACTCAATCGATACATTATATGAAAAGAACCGGAATCCTTTAGCTCAACTTTCTCATCCGCCGAAAAATATCCTACAAGCCGACCAACAAAATGCATTTTCAAAACCAACCCACTCACAACCTTCGCCAGTAGGACGACTAACCTACGAGCATACTGATCTTGTTCCCTACATTGTTCACATTCAAAGAGAACACAACCCTAACGACTCTGTATCCTTGCACCCGGTGACCTTTGGAAAGTTCCTCAGGAAAGAAAATTTCCAAGGAATAGTAAATGGCAGCTTAAAAAAAATAGGAAGGAATCGAATGTCCCTTACTTTCACAGACTTCGACAAAGCCAACTTATTTTTAAACCATGACAGCCATAAAAAGAATGGCTTTAAAACATTCATACCCACTTTTAATATCACTCGCATGGGCCTCGTTAGGGGCGTGCCATCAGAATGGTCTCCAGAAGAGGTGTGTGACAGTATTTCAGTGCCTATTGGTTGCGGAAAAATCCTGAAGATTAGGCGTTTGAATTACAGGACTGTTGTAGATGGCTCTCCTGTATGGAAGCCATCACAAACAGTAGTCCTGACATTTGATGGGCAGGTGTTGCCTAAGAGAATATATATGTGCTACAATGCTCTCCCAGTTGAACTTTATACATACCCTACAATACAATGTTACAATTGTGCCAGGTTTGGGCATACCAAAGTACAATGCAGATCTTTGCCCCGCTGCTATAAATGTGGTCAAGCACACACAGGCGAAACATGTAACATCAGCGAAGACAAGGCTACCTGCTGTCACTGCTCAGGGTCTCATTTTGCGACAAGCAAAAGTTGCCCAGAGCTTGACAGACAAAAACGCATAAAACAATCTATGGCTGAGTCCTGCATTTCATATTCTGAAGCTAATAAAATACATCCACCTGTTGTAAAATCATATGCTGATATTGTATCAAATCATGCTTCTAATGTTCGGCGGTCTTCTAACAACTTTCCTACCTCATCCCCCACACTGTTATCTCCAGTAAAGACCACATCATATAAAAAGACAATTACTAGACAACCCAGTCCACGTCAACATCATCCATCCAGTAACTTGTCCTCACATAAAGAACTCACCAAAGATTATCAAGTCCCCTGTCCAGCCAATGGATGTGGATATAAAGACCAATCAAGCCAAGAAAATCCTCCATCTATAATTGATGTAATTTTGACCCTAATTAGCTCTCTTTCACACTCAACAATTATTAAACCTGACCACGTTGCATCCATAGTTGAAACTTTGAACAAACTCATACACACTCATAATGGCTGCAACCAATAATGTTCCGAATAACTTAAATAACACTAGCAGTGTATTGTCTTCATTGTATTACCCCCATGTGGTGATGCAATGGAACTGCCGCAGTGTAAATGACAAAAAAGCAGAACTTTCATACCTTTTAAATAAACACTGTCCAACAATAATAGCCTTATCAGAAACCTGGCTCAGACCAGGCTCTGTCTTCAAAATAAAAAGTTACTCATGTCTTAGAGAAGACAGGAGTGACCGATATGCTGGGGTAGCTTTACTTATTCGAAATAATATCCTATATAAACCCATTCCTCTCCCTTCTCATGATGATTTTACAGCAGTTGCTGCACTTATTACTAATATTTGTTTCGTTTCTATATATATTACAAAGCCTTCTGCTTCTAGTTTCCAACAGCTCAGCAACATTCTTCAGACTCTTCCTAGGCCTCTCATTCTATTAGGCGATTTTAACTCACATCACACATCTTTTGGCAGTACAAAATCAGATGTCAATGGACAGGAACTTCTCAACTTACTTCACGAACATAATCTCTGCCTCCTTAATACAGGTTCTCCAACTCGCCGTACAAATCCTTCCCAACATCTCAGCTCCGTTGATCTATCCATCTCATCACCTTCCTTGGCTTCTTCTCTTACTTGGCACACACTCTCTTCTACCTATTACAGTGATCACTTTCCTATAATTATATCCTTCCCTGGCAAGAAAGTCAAAGCTACTCCAACTAAACCCAGACTTAAATATAAACTTGTAGATGACAATTGGCCTAAGTTTAAAAACTACATGGACACTAACATTTCAGATTTACCCAAAAATAGTGACACAGAAATACGTTCTACAGAATTTACCAAACTAATGATACAAGCGGCTGATACATACTTTCCAGTAAAAAATGCTTCTAAGGGCCAAATACCTTCTCCTCCTTGGTGGGATAATGAATGTACATTGGCTATTAAAAAAAGGAAAGAGGCAGAGGTTAAATACAAATTAAACATGACCAACGAAAACTTTAATAATTTAATGGATATAATGTCTGATACAAAGAATCTCCTTAAGAAAAAGAAATTTACGAGTTGGCGAAGCTTCTGTGCTTCTATCTCTCCTAGAACACCTCCTTCAGTTATATGGACAAATATAAAACGTTTCCGTACTGGAACCTCTCCAAACACATTTAATACTATTCCTTCATCCTTAACCGAGGAATTCTTATCGAACTTAGCTCCTCCTTTTGTTCCACAACAAGAATTAGTTTCTGCTCCTCCTCAAATTTCTTCAAATGTAAGTACTTCGTTCCTTGATGGACCCTTAAGTCTGGCAGAACTCAAAGGTGTCCTATCTTATGTCCGGGATTCTGCTCCTGGACAAGATGGAATTCCTTATTCATTTTTTTCAAATCTTGGTGATGATAGTTTACTTTATTATTTAGAGGTTATAAACTCCGTAATTCTGACAGGTGACGTTCCGGAATCATGGAAATTACAGACAGTGTTGCCCATTCTAAAACCTA
Organism: Anorthoa munda; assembly: GCA_945859665.1. NCBI lineage: Eukaryota > Metazoa > Arthropoda > Insecta > Lepidoptera > Noctuidae > Anorthoa > Anorthoa munda. The sequence goes on along the minus strand of OX243895.1, from coordinate 49,741,611 downwards.
ATAAGAATCCATCAGAAAGTACCTCTTATCGCCCGATAGCTCTATCTCCTGTGATAGCGAAATTAGCTGAACATCTTATAAAAAATAGATTAGAATGGTTTTTAGAAAACAATAATTTACTCTCAAATTCACAGTTTGGCTTCAGAAAGGGAAAGAGTACCATGGATAATGCCGGTTTACTCATAACTGATATTCGTCTGGCATTTTCAGGAGATGAGTCTGTCGTAGCCGCATTCTTAGATATAAAATCAGCATACGATAACGTTTGCATCTCAATTTAAAAAAAAAAGTTACAAAAATTACAAATTCCAACAAACCTAATCCGTTTTATCACTAATCTTTTATCTGGTCGTAAAATATCTATTAATGGCCTGACCAGAATGCTATGGAAAGGGCTCCCACAGGGTTCCGTGCTCAGCCCTATTCTTTATGCCATATATACATATGATCTTGAAAGCTCGCTGGCTGCAACATGCAAAATTCTGCAGTACGCCGATGATGTGGTTGTTTACAGTATTAACAAATCTATTGATAACGCTTGTGCCTCTTTGTCCAAAGCTTTAGGTCTTCTTAAGGTCTATTTGGATAAAGATGGACTAGAACTCTCTGTATCTAAGTGCTGTGCGGTCCTCTTTTCTAGAAAACGTAAGCCGCCTCCAATTATTCTAAAATACAATGGAGAGCCTATTCCGGTTAAATCTCGTGTTAAATTTCTAGGTCTAATTTTAGATTCTAAACTCACTGGTAATCCACAATGTGATTATATTGCTGAAAAATGTGAACGTGCTCTAAACATCCTCAGATGCCTGTCAGGTGTCTGGTGGGGTGCACACCCTTTTTCACTTAAATTAGTTTACAATGCACTGGTAAGGAGTGTATTGGATTATGGCACTTTTTTACTGGAACCATGTAGCGCTGCTGGTATGAAGAGACTGGATGACGTCCAGGCCAAGGCCCTTCGAATCATAACTGGTGCGATGAAATCTAGTCCCATAAACGCATTACAGGTCGAATGCGCTGATCCTCCCCTCAAGTTACGTCGACAGTTCCTGGCAGACAGATTTTTCTATCGCATCTTTCAGTTTTCTAACCACCCATTAGTCATCAAAACTCATCAACTTTCGGATTTCATCAATTCATCCGCATACTGGGCACATAAACCATTACCGCATCTAGTTATTAGTTTCAGAACACACACAATCATAACTACACCCACACACCACTCTTCAATTTTTCCTATTTTTGAATCTGATTTTAAAGCGTTAATAATTTCACCTGAAATACATTTGAATAATGGTATCATAAAAGGTGATGCTAATGCCAACTTCTCTTTTAAAGCTGTAGTTGACGAGCTCTGGCCTGGTTGGCACCATGTTTACAGTGATGCCTCTAAACACACAAGAAATCAAAATGTTGGTGTCGGCATCTTCCATTCTCAATACAAAATAGTTCAAAAAATTAAACTTCCTCCAGAAACTTCAATTTTCACTGCCGAATGCTTTGGTATTTTTAAGGCCCAGGGCCTTACGTCCTTCTAATGAAACTCTCCAAAACAGTAATCTTCACAGATTCTACGAGTGCATTAAAGGCTTTAGCAAAATTTCCCTTCAAATCAAACAATCTTTCCCCGGTAACTCTGATGTCAAGAGATTTACTATTAAAGTGTGAAAGTAAGGGGTATTCGGTGTCCTTCGCTTGGATTCCTAGTCATAGTGGAATCATTGGGAACGAAAAAGCGGACCAGTTAGCTAACGAGGCCATTGTGTGTGGCGATACCTTTTATTTTAAATTATACCCTCAGGACTTGACTGCTCTTCCCAGGGTCCGCCTCAAGGAATCTTGGGGGGAGGCTTGGAAGAGCAGTAGTCAAGTGAAGGGCAAATATTACTTTTCTATTCAACCTGAAGTCCCTATTAAGCCTTGGTTCTTCAAAACAAAGTTTGGTAAAAGAGCTACTACAGTATTGATACGTATGCGTTTGGGTCACGTGTGCAGCCCTGCACATCTCGCTCGGTTTCGCATTATCGACAATGATACTTGTGAGTGCGGGGAAGAGGATGCTGACACGAATCATATTTTTCTTAGATGTCCACTGTATGATCATACTCTGCTATATACAAAATTATTGATTTTAGAAGTCCCATTGCCAACTAGCATACCGTGTTTACTATTTAATAACTACATTCCGATATATAAAGTCTTAGCTTCATTTATCGAAGCTAATGACATAAAACTTTAATATATAATACTGTAAATATAAATGTAAATATTTAGTAACTAGTTTAGTAGATTTATTTTTAGATATTTCTAGATAATTAATTTGTTTATTTTCATTTCATTTCTTTCTCTATCCCTTTCCATTGTCCCTTCCTTGATCATTTTCTATGAATGTTTATTCCCGCCTTTCCGCGATCTTTTTCCTACCCATACGTTTCCCCGTTTTATATTAAAAAACACACACCAAATCTCTTCCCTGCACTACCTCGTCTTTCCTACCCATACTCAAGAGATGATGCAACTCAAGTCCATATCAAAACTTACTTCACAAGAAGAAATTAATAAAAGTATAGAAGAACTATTTAAGAGAAGAACTGAAAATGGCAAACCAGAAATTACTTGACTATGGCAAATGCACAAGATGTGCGAAGCCAAACTCCTCTGATGAGGACAAAAAAAAAAAAAAAAAAAAAAAACGTGATGACAATGACGTTACTGACGTTTTTTGACAATGTTGATTTCAGTCTTAGATAAAGTACCTATAGATTAAGCCTTAAAATGACCTTGATTGATAGAGCGAGATGGCTAATTGGCAGCTCCATGTAAATGATAAGGACAAAAGATTATTTTTTGTCTTTGTCACCGTGGCCGGTTTCTGTTGTTTGTCAAACTCTAATACAATGACAGGTTTGACAAACAAACTCGGTTTTGTTTGATTTTCTATGATTTCGTGGTATTATGTGTTAATTGAGACAAGGAATTTGGGTTATTTATAGATAATAAGTGTTAGTGTGATGGTGGGTTGTAGTGTTCTTGCAGAGGCGTCTCTAGCCTATGTAGCGCCCGTGTGCAATCATTACCCTAGCGTCCTCTAGTAAGCGCGCGGTCATAATGGAATAGGTACAAATAACAACATATTACCACAAGAGAAGAACTATCGTTAGAAAACATGGTGACAATAGGTACCGCGTAGACCGTCCAACAGCGCGACCTTCGTGAGCAACTGCACGCTCGAACGCAAAACTGACCTCTTGAACGCTTGACCGTGTGACAGCTCTCTGTCTGAAAGAACCCTAATTACGACCTCATGTCATACGTACAGAGTTCAATATCAATTGGGAACATTTGACAGATTTGGGAAACTTAATGCGAGGCCCACTGTAGGTACACGGGTAAAAACGGGTAGAGTCTGGCCAACGAAAGCGTGATCTGGGGTATTTTCAAAGTTGGGGTATGGCAACATTATTAATCTGTGTATTGTCTGTGATTGCGATTGTTAGTATGATTTGGTAATCTTGATCCATGTTGGCTGATTGTTATATATTTACGATATCATGATACCTTTTCTTATGTTTATGTTTCAATGTTCCTCATTTGGCCGAATAACTGCAGAAGACTGGAAAAATTGACGGACCATGTAATAAATGTGGCAAATAAATATAAACAAAGAGATCACATAACAGAAGAAGTATTGGAAAAAATTATATAAGTGTAGATGATGATTCAGATACAGATGAATACTTAGAGGTTGAATTTTTGGACTATGATTTTGAGTATGATGATTAAGTAATTAATAAATTAAATGTTAAGTGGGTTAATATTATGTAATTACTAATAAATAAATCTACACACTCTTTTTTAACTCACATCCATTACAGTCACGGCTCCGTCACACTTCACCAAACGGAGCCAATAAATGAAAAAATAAATTATAATAAATACAAATAATACAAGTATCAAAACTTTTAACTAGAGGTATAGTTGGTGATACCACATTAAGATTTTTTGAATTTGCCGCGTTTTTCAGATCACACTTTGGTTGGCCAGACTCTATCGATGTTTTTTAAGGTAGGAAGGAGTGACAAGAATAACAAAATACAACTTTGTGGTTATTTAAAAGCTCTGACCCCGGTGAAAGTCGCAACATTTGTGGCAGCTAATAACAAAGAACAATGGCAGGTGCCCATACATTTTTTTGCTGAGATTAAATTCGAAAGTCTTTATATGAAAAATATCTGGTTTAACTCAGGGTGATGTTCTGAATTAGTTTGTGCAAGATTTTTTTTTCGAGAATGTAGAGAATAATAGACATTCAGTCATAAACTTTTGTAGGTTATGTCTGGGTTACTTTTAATAATGTGTTTAATAGGTAATAATATATATTATTCAATTAAATAATAATATATAAATATTATTCAATTTCGTGGAAGTAAAAGGGGAATATCGCATTAGTATTTCCCTTACCTAGTTATTTTAGCATGAAATGTGTAATATACTCTTTGGAAAGAGTATATTTATTTAAACTAAGTGACTTATTTTATTTTATTTTATTTTTTTAAGGAAAAACAAACAGTAGCACAATAAGAAACAGTCATACTATCTTAAATATTACATTTGTACAATTATGCTACCCACTACGTTCTCCACAGATTACTATTTAAAGTATTTAAAACTAGCTAGTAACACAGATACAATACACAGCGGTTGCTGTCCTAGAACTAAGCCTAAAACTCATATCTGTATTTTTTAATAGTATGTAAAAGAAAACAGAAAAAGTTAATTTAAAATTTGTGTGCGTATATTATTAATTAAACATTACGTTATAATATATTTATTTGCTGATCCTTTAGGGTTGCTTGGATTTGCTTTTTAAATGCATTTTTATTAAGAAAAAGAATGTCGATTGAATTAAATTCATTGTTATACGTCTCAACCAAACGATGAAGTGGTGAACGCGAGCCAGCGTTGGATTTACAGGGGCTAGTAGCAAAAAGATGTCGAGTACGTACCTCACGTACACGAACTGTTCGAGGAACCAGGTAACTAAGACTCCTAACTAGGTCCGGACAATCAAAATGATTGCGGCACACATTGAACAGAGTCATAACTTCCAGAAGTTTCCGTCTTGACTTTAAGGTCAGAAGATCATACTTTTTAAGAAGCAAGTGGTATGACATTTTATCCCGATAACATCTAAAATTCATAGCACGAAGGTATTTACGTTGTACTAATTCTAATCTTTCACTATATTTTACATAAAAAGGGTTCCAAATAGGCACTGCAAACTCTAACTGTGGCCTAATTATTGATTTGTATAAGTGCAAAAAGGTGGAAGGTCGATGAAAATCCCTGGAAGATCTCATAACAAAACCAAACATTTGGTAGGCCTTGTTAACAATTTTTTCTATATGAGCATCCAGATGGAGCTTTGAATCTAGCAGAACACCAAGATCGCGGAGAAAACTTACTTTACTAATTGGCGTATTTGCAAGACGATAGTCGAACTCAGTAATATTTTTCTTTTTGGTGAATGTTATAACATGACACTTTGGAAGACTAAGGTAAAGCTTATTGGAGGAGCAGTAGTTAGAGAAACGGTCTAAATCCTGCTGGAAGTTAAAACAATCGACTTTATCAGAAATAATTTTATAGACCTTTAAATCGTCCGCGTAGAGAAGAAATTTTGAATTTTGAAAACAGTGTTTTATGTCATTGATGTACAAAATAAATAATAAAGGGCCTAAAATGGAACCTTGGGGTACACCGGAGGTGACCCGAAAAGAGCCAGATTCAAAGCCATTAACAACCACCTTTTGTGTTCTGTTAGTTATGTAAGATATAAACCACCGTAAAAGGTCACCTCTGATTCCATTGTAAGCAATTTTATTAAGTAGTAGTGTGTGATCAAGTTTATCGAAAGCCTTCTGAAAATCTGTGTAAACCGCATCAATCTGCTGTCTATTATCGAGACTATCAAACAGTTGGGACGTGAAAATAAGGAGATTGCTAATGCAAGATCTGTCTTTAACAAAGCCATGTTGTTCTTTTATTAAAACAGTGCGAATAGCAGGATATAATTTATTATGTACCAGTCTCTCAAATAACTTGGAAAAAGCGGATAGTAAAGAGATAGGTCGATAGGTCTCTACGTCATGCTTGGAGCCACTCTTATGAACTGGTACAATATTTGCATGTTTCCAAACTTCAGGAAAAATACCACATGATAAACATTTATTATATAATATAAGTATAGGATAGCATAATGTATCACACGTGTTTTTCAGAAAAACCGAAGGAATCCCATCAGGCCCAGGACCCTTGGTTGAATCAAGTGATTTTAATTCTTTATGTATTTCATCAAGAGATAATTGCAGTTTGCATAGGAAGACATCGTGGTCAGCATTTCTAGATGGTGGTTCCCAAGAGTTACAGTCAAAGGTTGAGTGTTCATAAGCAGACTGGAAAAATGTAGCAAACAAGTTGCAAGTAGTAATAGGATCATTGGATGAAATTTGATTGTAATGAACCGTGGATGGGATTTTATTTGTTGTTTTACGGTTAGCAACGTACGTCCAAAATGTCTTAGTATTGGTAGCAACACTGTCTTCAATTGCATTAATATATTTACTATAGCAAATTTCAGCCACTTTTTTAAATTTTTTCCTGTTACTCGAGAAAACCTCATAGTCACATAAATTCCCATACTTCTTCCACCTAACCCAGGCTTGAGTTTTCTTTTTGAAGGTATGTATGAGTGATTTGGAAAACCAATTGGGGAAATTAACATTTTTTGGTCGACAAGTGGGTGTGTGTGATTTTATAATTTCATAAAGTTTTTCATAAAACGTAGAAACACATTCATTAGGTGCTAAGTTATCCAGTAAGACATTCCAATCAACGTCACTTATATCAGTATTTATTTTGTCATAGTTAGATTTGTGATAATTTAGTTTGTTATCAGCAGTACATTTAGGAATATGTGTGGGGTGAGAGAAAGAAATGTGTACATAGAAAGCTGGATGATAGGAGTCAACAGGTAAAAGGGGGACATCAGGAGAGAATGTATATGCATGAGTATTACAAAAAAGTAATTCTAACAAGCGTCCGTCATTATTGAAAAAATGGTTATATTGTTTCATAACATGTTGTGAACAGAAATTTGACAAAAAACGAGTTACATTTGTCAGTTTGTTGTTCGCAGCATATACCATGTGTGAAAACTTATTTACCCAAGCAAGTGAGGGTAAATTAAAGTCACCTGTTAAAATAATATTTTCTACGGAAGAGTCATCACACAACACAGACAGAGAATTAAGAAAAGTTAAGTATGTATCATCAACAGCCTTAGGGGGGATGTAAGTAGCACAAATTATATGATATTTATTGTTTTTCGCGGGTACTTTAACTATAACATGCTCGGGCAAGGTTAACGGGGGCAAAAATGAAATATAGGCTGGATTTAGTACTTTAGATACGGCTATAAGGACGCCACCGCCATCCTTTTTACCCGACTGCCGAAGGAGGGTAATGTGTTTATCAGTCTATGTATGTATGTATGTATGTATGTATGTATGTTTGTTCCTATGTGGCGTTCCAGAGACCAAACGCGTTGGCCGATTTTGATGATTCTTACGTCAATTGATTCGTCTTTATCCTGCGAGTGTCACTGGCTACATTAAAATTGGAAAAAACAAAAATGGCGGATTTTGGGCGCCATTATGTGGGGAAAAAATTTTTTTTTTCTTCCAAACCCATCGTGTGGGGTATCAAAATAAAGGGTTTTAAAAGGCAATTTCAAAAATATGTAACACTTATATGTTTAAATGTACCTAATTCTAAAAAAATATAACTAAAAAGTTGTAAATAAAAAAAGTTAATTAAAAAAATCAAAAAACCCGACTGCTTAGAAAGCAAACTAAAAAGACGTAAACAAGAAGAAAATCATGCTGTGCAGTCGGAGGATACATCTGGTTTTGGTCCGCCAGCTCGCGAATAAGTATCCTCCGACTGCACAGCATGATTTTCTTCTTGTTTACGTCTTTTTAGTTTGCTTTCTAAGCAGTCGGGTTTTTTGATTTTTTTAATTAACTTTTTTTTGTTGGCGAGTAAACGGTTACGATCGCATCTAAAGACCAAATAGCGTTGATCAATAAATTCACTATCAGATATGTCTAGTGTCAACCAGGTCTCGGTCAAGATAATGACATCATATGCATGCGACATAATATTTAAATATAGGGTATTCAGTTTAGTCCTGATTCCTCGACAGTTTTGATAATATATGGATATTTTACTATCATTAGCCATTTTTAAAATCTGAGGGTACAAGAAAATAATCCAAAGGAAAAGAAATGTTCACTTTGAAACTCATAAGTATACTTAAAACATGCGAGTCGTACATAACTGTGATGTCATACACAAATATGAAGGTACAATAAAATAAACCAAAAACAAAGTAATATTCCACTTTGAAACTCATAAGTATACTTAAAACAGCCAACGCTGAGAGCTCACGCGGTACGTTCTCGGTAAATAATATTAAAAAGTAGGTATAATCGACAGAGTAAATCATAAAGATCTCAAGCAACAATATAAGGATGGTTTTCAGGACTTGATTGTAAGACGCACTAATTTTAAAATCGAACATTAAATTTAATGAGGTAAGGAAATATTGTAAATAATGAATTGTAATCATAATAAGCAAACTAAGCACACAAATTCTTGCAAAAAAATATGACCAATTAACATTTAGCCAGATGTTAATGTTATACGGGTAATATACTACTAAGATAAGAAAATATTGCAAACAGCGTAATGCAATCTTAAGCAAAATAAGCACAAAACTGCTTCCAAAAAAATATGACAAACAAACATTTAAACAGACGTTATTTTTATGTGGATACATTGTGTAATAAAGTGATCTTTTTATAATAAATGCTAACGCCGTATTAGGTCGAATTATTTGGCTTAATCTTATCACAAATGTCGTCTTCTGAACGAATTGCAATTGTAGGTGAGTCATCATTCTCCTTGACCAGCACAGTGGCATTACGGACCCACACATACTTAAACTTGCTTGTTTTGGCAGCGTCGCGGACTTTGCGAAATAACTCCTTATTATGAAGCGTCAGGTGTTCGTTCATATAGATACGACATTGAGTCCCAGCGAGTCCTATACGATCTGATGTAGTCCCTTTAGATAGTCGATAAGCGCTCAGCACGTTATCACGGAGTAGTCGGGAAGATAACTTCACAATAATATTTTTCGGCCGTGAATTATGCGTATGTGCGTGTGGAACACGGTGAATAGCCACTATATCTTTCTGTGTTATAGGTACATTATATTATAAACGATTTTAAATTAAATTATTAGATTATATGTCACACTTAAGACAGTTCAACAATTTAGTAATTAGATTTATAAATAATGTCAATAATTATAATCTAAAGTGGTCGTTAGTTAAAACCTAAATCGTCTGTTTAAAACTTAAATAATCATCTATTGAATAAAAACATCTGTCACAAAGCCAATTGTTTAAAGTTCTATTAAATTCTAAGTTATTCATTTTTCTTACTTTTTCCGGCAGTTTATTATAATTTTTTACCGCCATGGTGTAGCAATTTCTGTCACATAACTTTAATCTGCTTCGAGGTACCACCAGAGGTTTTGGTACTATTTTCCTTTTAAATTGGGCCTTATCATCCTGCTCAAAAAGTGACAAGTGATTTCTAACAAATTTACACATTTAGAATACGTACAGACATGGGAATGTAAGTAAACGATTTTCAGTGAATATCAGTCCATTTGAGATCATAGATTGATATTATGCATTTTTCTGGGCTATAAAAGCTCACTGGGCGTCTGTAGAGTTTCCCCATATGATTATCCCATACCTCAATACTGAACACACATGACTGTGGTATAGCATTAATGCTGTTTCTTTATTAGTTATATTTTTTATTTTACGAAGAGCGTAAAAGAATTTGTGAATTTTCTTACAAACAAGATCTACATGAGATTTCCAGTTACAGTAATTATCAATATTTATTCCTAGAAATTTTATTTCCTTTACTTCTTCAATTATGTTGTTATTATATTTTAAGATCGTACTTACAAAATAGACGGATGCAGTATATTCGTGATTACTATAGTACGGTAGCAGTATAGTAATCACGAAGTCGTGTATAAGTCTAAAATAAAAAACATAAAACGTGGTGTGCCTCAAGGTTCAATTTTAGGACCGATACTATTTATCATATTTACAAATGACTTGCTGAACTTTATGCATCACGATAACACCCAGTTTCTAAACACTTGATTATCGGGCTGCTAACGTAATCGACGAATAATCGCCGGTTAATTCTACTTTCAGTTTCTGAAACCCCAAATGTGACAAGTGTTTAACAATTTGTCAGTCTTAACAAACATCACGAATTAACCACATGTTACAGCATTTTTGGGTTTCTGAGAACCTTTTTCAATGTTAATCTCACAGACATAAATCTAACTAGATGACGCGATTGTATGTACTTCGCGTGCCAAAAAACGGAGTAAAGTTACGACATATGATCGTAATCTGAGCTTTTCATTTAGCATTATCGGCACCGGAAATCCAGAAAAATCTAGAAAAATGCCATTTTTGCAATATTGAGATATAAAGAATGTATAGAATAAGTTGGCCAAGGCATTGGAATTGTTTTCTTTCACTGGTAATTAAAAAAAAATTGAAATTGTTTGTGAAAAAGTGGCTCGCTTGGTTTTCATACAGATGGAGGGACTTGCGTTATCTATTTAGATTTATGTCTATATATATATTAATCTTTGCCACACACTAGGATTTTCTTCCTGTATCGTTGGTGAGTTTACAAACATATACAAAACACCCATACAAAACACCCAGAGCCGGAACAACTATCTGTAGGTCATACAAACATTTGTTCCGTGCGAAAATCGAACACGCGACACGCAGCGCAACAGTCAAACGCTCAACCACTTCGCCAACCGTGCGTCCAAATAATAATTGTTGGGTTTTGGTCGTAGGGCATGTAATATCGGAAGTTTTTAAGTCCCGGTATTGATTTCTGATATTAGATCACAATATCGGAATTCTGATATTAATATCGGAATTACGCACTTTTGTTAAATATCACACATTTTATTGCCCTAATTCGGGATGAGGTTGGATTGAATACAATAAAAAAAAAACACGTTTATGCCGCGATATAATAAGATTTTCTATTGTGCACGGGATCGACTAATGTGACGACACTTGGGGGAGCCCAAGTGTCGTCACATTAGTCGATCCCGTGCGCCTCAAATCCAGTGATACCCGTAACCAGAGCATTAATCAATGAAAATATAGTTACAACGGGTTTTATGAAACTGTGTGTTTACTTGTATGCTTAAAGATAACAATTTTAGCAATCTTAAGACTAAAAAAAAAGTTAATTAAAAAAATCTAAAAACCCGACTGCTTTAAAAGCGAATAAAAAAGACTTAAATAAGGAGAAAATCATGCTGCGCAGTCGGAGGATACATCTGGTTTTCGTCAGCCAGCTCGCGAATATGTATCCTCCGAATGCACATCATGATTTTCTCCTTGTTTAAGTCTTTTTTATTCGCTAAGCAGTCGGGTTTTTAGATTTTTTTAATTAACTTTTTTTATTTATAACTTTTCAGTTATCTTTTTTTAAGATTTAGGTACATTTAAACATATAAGTGTTATATATTTTTGAAATCACCTCTTAAACCCCTTTATTTTGATACCCCACACGATGAGTTCGGAAGAAAAAAAAAAATTGCCCTCATCAATATGGCGCCCAAAAGCCACCATTTTTCTATTTCCCAATTTTAATGTAGCCAGTGACACTCGTGGGGTTAAGACGAATCGATTGACGTATGAATCATCAAAATCGGCCAACGCGTTTGGTCTCTAGAACGCCACATAGGAACAAACATACATACATACATACTTACATACATACATACATACATACATACATAGACTGATAAACACATTACCCTCCTTCGGCAGTCGGGTAAAAATACGGAATTCATCAAGACACATATATTTTTTTCATGAAGTGGAGTTTAAATAAATAAGTGGCCAACTAGTAAACAGATTATCCGAACACTGCTAATCACCGTAGTCAACGGGCTTAACCACGCTTTCTCGCTCAAGGAGCCAAAATAAGTTTATTTTTCTGATGCCGAGATGCCGATATTGAACCACTCAGTATCGGAATTGAAATATCGGTAATTTCTTTCCATTATTACGAGATTCCGAAATTCCGATAATGAATATTATGCCTTTGGTCGATTATTCACAGATTAAAATTAATATTATGATTGCAAACGCTTATTTATACTAATAATATAAAGCTGAAGAGTTTGTTTGTTTGTTTGTTTGAACGCGCTTATCTCAGGAACTACTGGTTGGAATTGAAAAATTATTTTTGTGTTTTATAGTCCATTTATCGAAGAAGGTTATAGGCTATATAACATCACGCTACGACCAATAGGAGCGGAGCATAAATGTAAAATGGCAAAATTATTCCTTTTTGAGAGCTTCCGTTGCGTGCGCTACGTAAGCGGTTAAAGTTACGCAACATTCATTTATATATAGGGTAGGTAGGGTAGGGTAGGTTGATAGCCAGTTGACGGGAGCGAAGCCGCGTGGGACAGCTAGTATTATGATAAAACGATAATTGGGGTCGGCGAAAACTATGGCATGAGTTCACTTATAAAAATATGTTAATTCGATTAATTATAGTTGATTACCAAGATTAAAACATGTAGGTTATTAAAAACTTTTTGAATTAATTACATTATAAAAAAATTGACACAATTATCAAAACTTGTTAGGTATTTTGTATGTAAATAAAAAAACAAAAAACTGTTACTGACCTGGGAATCGAACCTTCCTCACGCTCATTAATGTTGACTGTACCCTGTACTTACTAAGGTCAGTTTCTGGATAGGTTTGTGTTTATTTGAAGCGGCCGGGGTGGTGACCCTTCCAGGGTAAACAGCACTTAACAAGGTCAGTCTTTGGATAGGTGACCTCTTTTTATTGGTCCGCTTGTTTTTGGATAGGTGACCCTACCAGGGTAAGTAACACTTACCAAGGTCAGTCTTTGGATGATTGACCATCACCACAACAATTTTAGTCACCCATCCTAAAGTCACCCCGCTACGTTAAACAATATCTACCAAGGTCACCCATCCAGAAACAATTGATCCAAAAAAACTGGTCACCCATCCCAAGATTGACCTTGGTAATTGTTGCTTACCCCAGCGGGGTCACCCATCTAATATCAAGCGAATCCAAAAAAGTGGTCACCCATCCAAAGCCTGACCTGGGTAAGTGTTGCTTACTCTGGCGGTGTCAGCCGTCCAAAAATAAACGAACCAAAAAATAAGTTGTTACCCATCCAAAGACTAACCTTGGTAAGTGTTGCTTAGCTTGTGTTGAGTCTCCTATCCAAAAACAAACAAACCAAAATAAAAAACCGGCCAAGTGCGAGTCGGAGTCGCACACGGAGGGTTCCGTACCATTATCGCAAAACACTGCAAAAAAATCACGTTTGTTGTATGGGAGGGCTCCCATACAACAGCCAGTTTTGACTTAGATAATAGATTAAGCACTGGCGTGGCCGCACATGAGACAACAATAGTTAGTTCTGGTGTTACAACAAGAACAAGAACACTACAACCCACCATCGCACTGACACTTATTATCTATAAATAACCCAAATTCCTTGTCTCAATTAACACATAATACCACGAAATCACAGAAAATCAAACAAAACCGAGTTTGTTTGAACTGACAAGGTCATTTTAAGGCTTAATCTATCCCTACTTTATCTAAGAGTTTTGACTATTCTGGCCTTAGATAAAGTACCTATAGATTAAGCCCTGGCGTGGCCGCACATGAGACAGCAATAGTTAGTTCTGGTGTTACAACAAGAACAAGAACACTACAACCCACCATCGCACTGACACTTATTATCTATAAATAACCCAAATTCCTTGTCTCAATTAACACATAATACCACGAAATCACAGAAAATCAAACAAAACCGAGTTTGTTTGTCAAACCTGCCATTGTATTAGAGTTTGACAAACAACAGAAACCGGCCATGGTGACAAGGACGAAAAATAATCTTTTGTCCTTATTATTTATATGGAGCTGCCAATTAGCCATCTCGCTCTATCAATCAAGCTCATTTTAAGGCTTAATCTATAGGTACTTTATCTAAGGTCAAGCACTATTACCTAATATAAAAACAGTTACTGTATTGATACTGACAGCTGTCGCAGAGATCAAGCTGTCTTTTATGAAGTATAGTTAGTGGTAGATGAGCACCTGTGTTTAAGAAAAAGAAAGAAAATATACTTTTAATTTGTTAATTTACTTCACGCGGGAGCCGCCACGAAGCAAATTTACTTCTACCTGACCTGTACCCCAAAGGCCCTGCCAAATTCGCCATATTTCAAAATTTACCACAGGGGTAACTTCCAGCTTCGGTTACCAAACCGTGCAAAGGGAGACCCAAGGCTCGCCGCACGCCGCACCGCTCACACTCCTCTCCATTCAACCGTATCCGCTGAAGCTGACTTCCCAGGAGTGAGGACGGTGGACAGGGCGGCAGAGGCGACGGACGAACGAGGGAAGTTCGCCTTACTGTTCACTGTCATCGGTTTACCCGATGCCTTCACGTTGATCTTGGTATGCAGAGGGATGTTCTGCAGAACAGCTATTGTACCACCAGGTTTCGGGGCCGGCTTCTGGTACAAACAAGCACATGTGATTACACAAACGTTTCAAATTTCAAAGATACAGGGGAATTACCATGATGTCTTGTGTCAAAGTGTCCAAGATTTTTTTGGGAATATTATCATTGTGCGTTCAGTTTAGGAGGGGTGCCCTGCCGGAGTCTGTGTTGCCTGAACGCTACAACCCAGGGGTCTTTAAGTCAAGAGTGAATAGGTTACTTCTAGGCAAGCATACTTCACCGTCTACCACTAGCATGGGGGTCATTGAGTGATTGTGTATTTTGCACCTCACCAATAGGGTTGAGGACGGGGTAGGTACGCAGTCTTAGGGAATATTTCCAGGCAGCTGACGTGGGTATGCATCGAGATGTGGTAGCGGTGGACAAGGGCCTTACCCCGCTCTCCTTGGCTACCGAGAACTGGCGCAAACCTATAGTATTAGATACTAATGACCGCAGGGAGGTATGGCAGAGCAAAGAGCTTCACGGACGCTTCTACCGGGTCCTACATGGGCCTGATGTAGATCTTTTAGCGTCCGTGGCCTGGCTGCGATTTGGCGACCTTTTCGGGGAAACCGAAGGTTTTGTCTTTGCGATTATGGACGAAGTTATGATGACGAACAACTACCGGAAATATATTGTGAAAGACGGCACGTTTGACATCTGTCGGGCATGTCACCGGCCGTGGGAATCCATTATTTCCGGTTGTTCTAGTCTAGCTAACGGAGACTATTTGCATAGACACAACCTTGTAGCCAGGATTATCCACCAGCAACTTGCTCTGATGTTTTTGAGTACCCTAAGCACCTGATTTTGGCCGTCGACCCAAACTAGCAGATATGCGTACGTTCACAGTTTATGTTTGGGGCGTCTCGGCTCTTTATTTTTTGCCTATAATAGTCTCGCGTTTGACCGCTATCTCACCTGATGGTAAGCGATGATGTGGTCGAAGATGAGGAGTAGGTAACCTATACACACTTGACTTAAAGACCCCGAGGTTGTAGCTATCATCAAATACAGACTCTGGCAGGGAATATATTAGAGTGACCATCTAAGTTAGATCAACCATCTTATAGACTAGCAAAAGTACACTCATCTTTCATGGGGTACTGTGTTAAATTCTATAACAAAATACCTTGTGATATATTAAAACTAAATGAAAGTAAATTTAAAACTTTAGTTAAAAGCACACTCTGTAAACAAGCATATTACAAATTAGATGATTATATTCAAGATAAGAATGCTTGGCAACATGTTGGTCCCGCTCCGTAAGGCAATCTTTGGTGTGGACATAATCAAATTTGCTAATTTGTATTCCTACTCGTAGTTATTGTATTCTTTTGTTATTTTTTATATTTTTCCAGAATTTGACTCACACACGGTTCCGTTGTTGTTGAATTAGGTATTTTACCTACGTTTGGGATATTTGTAAGTATGTGAGAACCATGTTCCTATTTATCAAATTAATGAATTTACCTGTTAGTGCTTTTATTACTTTATACCTGTACGTAGTATAGTGTGTAGTGCTATTTTTGGGTGCATCGTCCTCACATATATAAATTTATTAATGTATTTACATAAGTAAACATTGTAAAACATTTTTTTTTTTTTAAAAGAGTAAGTATGGAGTTTCTTGTGCGTTCTTCTCCATAACAAGCTACTTTCCGAATGCACGGTAGAGTCAATTTTTATTACTTGTACATTTTTAATTTAGATTTAATGTTTGACGTTCAAAAGTGCCGCTTATTGGCCTAGTTGAAATAAATATATTTGACTTTGACTTTGAATGCCACTCCTTAGCTGTATGCACAATGTAAATATGTCTGATACGTTTAGTGCATTGGGTGGGATGTCGTTCATGGACCGATGACGCATCGCCGTCAAATTTCAATCAATCTGCCTAGCCTTTTCCCAACTATATTGGGGTCGGCTTCCAGTCTTACCGGATTCAGCTGGGTACCAGTATTTTACATGGAGCGAGCCTATCTGACCTCCACAACCCAGTAACTGGATAACACGGTACCCCTTGGCAAGACTGTTGTCAGATCTCAAGCTTCTGACTACCCGTAACGACTGTCAAAGATCTTCAAATGACAGCCGGGACCAACGGCTTAACGTGGTTATGCCGTTGTGACAAATATAATTAAATATTTTTGTTTCTACAGATAGAATATTAATTTCAAAAATATTTATGCCTAGGTAATAAAAAATATGGAGTACCTACTTATGTAGATGATGATAATTTTATGCAGATATTAATTATGGTAAGTATGTATATAAATTAATTTCAAAAATAATAACAGGTATGTTTTAATGGAATTATATGCAACGTTGCTTGCTTATCTGAAATGAAAAAAAGTACTGATAAACACCTTCACTATTTACACTGCGTTGTGCTTCCTCCTCTTCGCATCGTGTTCCTCATTACTGAGGGTCGTGATTACCGTGACAGCTAGGAGACCAACTTTTCTTTGACGATGATTCTCCATCTGTGTCTGTCCTTGACAACGTGGAGTGCATCGTGCAGCTTGGTGCTCAGCGTTGCACTTATATGGTCAGACCATCTGATCGGGCTCGGCACTGATGACCCTCGGCCTCTTGCCAGTGATCATCAGCTGCTCGAGGTTATGACCATCCTTTAGGGCAATGTTGTGTTGTGCTTAGCGTTCCGAATAAGTTAAAGTAAAATAGTTGTAACATATTTAAAATTAAGTTTTATTGTAAAAAATCACATAACATTAATTATAAAAAAATATAAAAAATAATAATAATAAAATAAAAAAAAGAAAAAAAGAAATGTAATACATTACAGTGCAGTAAGTACTAACATATTATATATACAGTAGGTAGGTAGGTTCTATTGATTTTTCTTATCTCATTTTACAATAATTTGTTACAGGATTTTTTTAAAGCTACGGGGCCCATTTTACATATAGGTACTCACTTTAATCTAACGATACCATACGTATCGTTATTATGTGATATTTTAAATATAATAATAAATTCCTTTACCTAAACACTATTATAAAATTAAATAAAAACTAATTAGGCGCAATTTCTTCCTTGTAAATAGTAAGTAGGTACCTACCTACCTCGACGACAGAATGGTTAAACGTAGGTAGGTAGATATATTTAAACGTTTAGTATGGTAGGTTTAATTTTTCAATCAAACAAATTTCATTCGTGACTGTACCAACTTTTGAGGACAATTATGCTAATAATTTTAGAAGGTTGGTAAAATGTATTGCGCGGCCGCTTTTTTGTAACATTATAGATTTGGTCGGGTTACCACATATAAGTATTGTTTTTCGATTATCTCGTTAATTAATTAGTGTACAAGTCTGATATTTCACAGGTATATAATTGAACTATATATCTAATTATTTATATAAGATTCAGTTACCACAACTACAGGAAATTCGGTTAATCGGTCTTCAAAAAATTCAGCTGCGCGCCGTGGCCGGAACAAATTGAAGTTTCATCATAACTTTTTAATTACTTATAGGATACTAATGAAACTTCAGTACCATTTATAGGCAGTAATTACCTATATAATAACGTTACAAGTTAGTCTTTGGACCGCTTATTGGAAGTGCTTGGACCTATTAAAGCATATTTCTATTTACTAAAATAACCTCAAAACGGTGCATTATTGTGGATTTTTTTATTGCGTAACAAATTATAACTAATTAGCCAGATGTCATGTACAAAAATTATAATCATCCGTTTAGTCAATTCCGAGATCCAGCAATCGTGCAACGTTACCACAGCAGGATTTTAAATATCCACGCAACCATAGCAAATATACATACAAATTAAGTTGTACCATTTATTTCAAATTGATATCTAATTATTTAGATAACATTTATTTCAACATACCCGTTAGAAAACAAAAGATCTGGCTGCGGTAACGTTACTCCAGCCGGAACTGTTTTTATCAAATAATTAAAAAACTATCAGCTTACCAAATTAATAAATCTGCTTACCAATTACAGAAGCTGTATATCTAATTATCTATTGTACTTAGAAGACGATTTTTGACATTATCTGGCTGTAATAACGCACTCCTGTTTCTGTAACGATGGTAAATCTAGTTCCTTGAGAAATACCAAATTTTCAAGCTCGCTCAAGTGCAGAAGGATTTTCCGGCATAAGTTTCATGAAATCGAGGTTATCAATCCGATCTGAAATGCAAACACTGCATTGTTTATCAATGACCAAGTGAGAAACACTTGTTCCCCCCTGAGCGAACTCCTGGATCCGCGCCTGTTTCCTGTCAACCGTTACGCTATCACTGACTCTTTTCTTTCATTTATGCTCCCCTCACACGGTCCGTCTATGTTTTCTTTGACTTGCCCCTCCCCTTAGATAAAGTACCTATAGATTAAGCCTTAAAATGAGCTTGATTGATAGAGCGAGATGGCTAATTGGCAGCTCCATGTAAATAATAAGCTCAAAAGATTGTTTTTTGTCTTTGTCACCATGGCCGGTTTCTGTTGTTTGTCAAACTCTAATATAATGGCAGGTTTGACAAACAAACTCGGTTTTGTTTGATTTTCTGTGATTTCGTGGTATTATGTGTTAATTGAGACAAGGGATTTGGGTGGGTTTTGGCGATGGTGGGTTGTAGTGTTCTTTTTGTAACACCAGAACTAACTATTGCTGTCTCATGTGCGGCCACGCCAGGGCTTAATCTATAGGTACTTTATCTAAGCCCCTCCCTCTCTATCCATCCACATTTATAATTCTTTTAGTAACGAGTTTTATTCCTTCTCATCACAATACCTTAACAGGACAAAACGATTCCCTTTGACTTGATTTAAGGTTCTATTATTTATTTATATATACTTTATTGTAGGTACACCAAGTCCTATGTCCCTTAGCTGGGGCAAAGGGCGTCCACAGTAGTCCTCCACCGCAAACGGTCTTGAGCTTCACGCTTCACCTCACTCCACACGTCATTCCAATGCTCGTCGCTTCTGCCAATACGGTTTGTCGCCAGGTTTGACAAGGACAGCCACGCTTCCTTTTTCCTTGCGGATTCCAATAAATGACCTGTTTAGGAATGTGATCGGAAACCCTCCGGAGCGATTTACAACTGGCGGTCGATTGGGTTCTCGAAGCATCTCTCTCCCAACAGTTTTACATACAAATGATTCCCTTTAATTATATTGAAAAAATGCTGATAAATGGTGACACACGTCTGCGCAGATAGCTCAACGGTATGCAATGGAAGGACCTGAGGGAATAGACAGCTTCCTAAAGTCGGCAGTGCAGGCTTGTCACTTGGCAGAATAAGTGTAAAATGGCAACACTAAGGGCCAGTTTCTGAAGTCGACGTCACATCTCAAATCAGCTGACAATTTGTCACAAATTAACCAGCCGTCAGTTGTCAGTGAGTTTCTCAACACTTCATCATCGAGAAATTACGTAATCGCTTGTTACATTAAATAATCGACATTAATTTATTTCGGTTGGCTACCCTAGCTGGTATTCATTCACTACTATAACGCAATCAGTAACTTTAAATAGTATTTTATCTTGAGAGGCTGGGTTGGTGTAGCCGCCAAGTTAAGCAAACCTTACCAAGGTCGATTTTTGGATGGGTAACCACGTTTTTTTTTGTTTGCTTAACCCTGGCGGGGTCAGCCATCCAAAACAAACGAACCAAAAAAAAGCGGTCACCCATCCCAAGACTGATCTTGGTAAGTGTTGCTTAACCTGTTTGGGGTCACCTATCCATAAACAAGCGATCCAAAAAAATGTGGTCACCCATCCCAAGACTGACCTTGGTTAGTGTTGCTTACCCTGGCGGAGTCACCTATCCATAAACAAGCGATCCAAAAAAAAGTGGTCACCCATCCCAAGACTGACCTTGGTAAGTGTTGCTTACCCTGGCGCGGTCACCACCCCAGCCGCTTCAAGTTGAACATAAACCTATCCAGAAACTGACCTTGATAAGTACTAAGTACAGGGTACAGTCAACACTGACCTGGGGATCGAACCTTCCTCACGCTAATGCGCGTGAGGAAGGTTCGATCCCCAAGTCAGTAACAGTTTGTTTTTTTATTTACATAAATACAAAATAACTATTTTTGATAATTGTGCCAAGTTTTTATTTTTATTATTAAAAAAAACGTTGCGTTATTTTGTAAGAACCTATTTTTTTAAATCTTGGTAATTAAATAATTGATCTTAATTAAAATATGTTTTATATCTCAACCCATACCACAGTTTTCGCCGACCCCTATTATCTTTATATAGTAATATAAGCCTTTAAAATCATAATATAAATTTTAATCTCCGAATAATCGACCAATTTCCAAGAATTATAAATTAGGCTCGTTGACAAGAGATTAACATTGAAAAAGGTGTTCAGAAACCCAAAACTGCTGTAATATGTGGTTAATTCGAGATTTTTTGTCAAATGTGACAAATTGTCAACGACTTGTCACACTTGGTGTTGAGAAACTGAAAGTAGAATTAACCGGCAATTATTCGTCGTTTACGTTAACAGCCCGATAATTCTGAGCTGGGAAAGCGGCAGCCAGTGATGTCATCTTTTTTTACTTTTATACTAATACCTACAAATACAGTTATATTGGTATCTGGTTTATATATATTCTTTGTCACAGATTCCATTATATGCTTGAACGATGACCCGGGCATGCAATAATTAAAAGTGGAATGACTCTGATTGCCATTTATTAATTTACCTAAACCTTTTCCAATACCATCTGAAAACATAACCGAATGAAAACCTTCATTACCTTAGATAAAGTAGGTATAGATTAAGCCTTAAATGACCTTGATTGATAGAGCGAGATGGCTAATTGGCAGCTCCATGTAAATGATAAGGACAAAAGATTATTTTTCGTCTGTCACCGTGGCCGGTTTCTGTCGTTTGTCAAACTCTAATACAATGGCAGGTTTGACAAACAAACTCGGTTTTGTTTGATTTTCTTTGATTTCGTGGTATTATGTGTTAATTGAGACAAGGAATTTGGGTTATTTATAGATAATAAGTGTCAGTGCGATGGTGGGTTGTAGTGTTCTTGTTGTAACACCAGAACTAACTATTGCTGTCTCATGTGCGGCCACGCCAGTGCTTAATCTATACCTACTTTATCTAAGTTCATTACGATGACCAAATGCAAAGCCAGCACCATCAACTGACTAATCGCGCGCTCGGAACGTTCGACCCGCAAAGAGACCTAAAAATGACTTCTGTGCACCTAATGAGGCTTGCCAACTTACGTACCGGGGACTATTGCTTCTGCCCGCGGTTTCGATTAAAGATTCTCTTGAAATTTCATTAAAATAACGGAGTCTTTAAGGAACATACATAGTTACATACATACTTTCTCTTTTTTTTTATATGTAGAAGATAGATTAGAGATGGCGTCGTGTAACCGCTTTTTTTGTACTTTTCCAATGCGCGAATAAACTTATCGCGGCCGAGAGGAACAAAATAAAAAAACAAATTAAAATCAGTCAGTTTTATAGGAAAAGAAAAAAAAAGAAAAAAAATTCAATCCGTACGATTCCGTGAGTAACCATCGAAAAAGTTGTTTCAAAGTATGTGAAAATCAATTTTCTTCTATTATAATTTAAGATCAAGAAAGTATAGGAGAAGGTGGGAATGTGTTTTTGAAGCTTCATTCCTAAAATCAGTGGCGTCTTTAGCCCATGTAGCGCCCGTGTGCAATCAGTCTAAATGGAATGGGTACAAGTAACTTCACATAACCACAAACTGTCAAATTACCCCAATTAATAATAAACTCTTCCGTTTGTATATTAAATTGAAAATCGATTGAAGAAATTTGACATATTTGGATGCCATGACGTTCAGTTGACTGATTTTAGAATTATACAGGATGTTTACCATACAAGCCAAAACGTACCCATGATAGCAAGTCTATATAGATGTTATATCAATGTCAAAAAATGGAAATTATAAAAAAAGTAGTTTGACCCGGCAAACTTTGTTTTGCCATAAAAACACCTAACATTCATCTACCCTACCTACCCTACCCTATAAATAACCTACCCTACCTTACCTACCCTACTCTACCTACCTAAGGTAAGGTACCAATTTTTTTTTAATTATATTTTTTTTCGATAGGACCTTCTCATAACAAACACAACAAAAAAAGAATTAGCGAAATCGGTCCAGCTTTTCATGCGTGATGCCGTGACCAAGGGAAATAGGGATTCATTTTTATATAGATACGACTTTTCATATTAACGGTACACTAGTCGACGGCACGAACTATTATGTGCGCGGGGTTAAAATGCGTGCTATATCAACCGACAACACGTGCGGAACAGATAGATGCTGTTATGAGCAGTAAGAAGCTAGATCGCGTACGAATACACACTTTTGCAAATTTGTAGCGAAAAGGATGATGATTTAGAACGAAAACGAGCGCGCGAAATTTTATAAACAACCTTTGGGAGTCTGGATATCATGAAAAAACCACTGAATGTATCTGTTCAAAATTAAATTATTTGCATTGTTGAACTACTAATCTATCCCTGTATAAAGGTCGTTTTTCAATTTTCCTTCTTCTTGTGGTACTTATTTGCGCCCAAAGATGCGTTAAAATTAGTGTTAATATATGGAACTTTCGAAGCTCATAACTTTCAAGTAATTTCTTTTTTACTTTTTTGCTTCCATCCAGGGCTAGATAATGATGAGACAAATTGATATCATTTTTTATTTTGAACGTACATCGTCAAACAGTGGAGTAAAACCCAGACTACGTTTGTATGGAAGAATTTTCGACTAGTGTACCCTTAACTCAATCAGCTGATAGGTCAATTTTTATGGAGACAAATTTTATTTTACTATTTCTGTTTATTGACATTGACAACATGTTAACATGGGTAGGTACGTTTTGACTTGTTAGGGTGTTTACAAAACTCTTTGTATTTTCAACAGTGAACGGAGATGCGTGTGCAAAACTGCAATTGGTGTAATTTTAAATGATGCCGGGAAACAACAGGGGGGTGACCATAAGCTCTTCGAGTAAGGTTATTTTTAGTGTGCGTAAGGGACAGATGTATATGATAATATGACTTGTAACATCTGTCCATTTTTTACAGTCGAACTATGATAGTTTTGACACGTCAGGGTACAAGGGCAGATACACACACAAACACTAACACAAATACTACTAGGCCTCGCATCAAGCTTCCCACATCTGTCATATTTCTTCATTCTAAGGGTTCTATCAGACACAGAGCGGTCACGCGGTCAAGCGTTCGTTGTGTTGTTTTACGTTACATAGATAGGTATACCCATACAGGAAGCATTCTGACCGGTCAACCAGAACGTACGCGTTCGCGCGTTCACTTCTTTTTTTCGGTGACCAAATTGGAAGGAAGATTGAGAACGTATGTTTCACCGTTTCAATGGCGCGGCCATAGGGTTTTGGTCTTACAGCTCCTGAAATATAAACCTAGGAATTTTTTGTGTATTTTTACATAGTTTGACAAATTCAAATCTAGGGTTTACAAAAAGCTTCAGTCCTCTGCGATGCTTTTTCAGCGAGATATCGGCGATAACGTGTTTTTCACCGTTTCAATGGCGCGGCCATAGGGTTTTGGTCTTATAGCTCCTGAAATATAAACCTAGGCGTTTTTTGTGTATTTTTACCAATTTCGACAAATTCAAATCTAGGTATTACAAAAAGTTTCAGACTTCTGCGATGCTTTTTCAACGAGATATCGGTGATAACTTGTTTTTCACCGTTTCAATGGCGCGGCCATGGGGTTTTAGTCTTACAGCTCCTAAAATATAAACCTAGGATTTTTTTGTGTATTTTTACCTATTTCGACAAATTCAAATCTAGGTATTACAAAAAGTTTCAGACTTCTGCGATGCTTTTTCAGCGAGATATCGGTGATAACGTGTTTTTCACTGTTTCAATGGCGGGCCATGGGGTTTTAGTCTTACAGCTCCTAAAATATAAACCTAGGATTTTTTTCTATATTTTTACAAATTTTTTACAAATTGAATCTGTCATTTCCCTAGATTTCAGGTCTCTGAATCGCTTAGTTTTAAAGATCTCCGTGGCCGCGCGGTTGGCCGCGTTTCAATGGCGCGGCCACGTTCAAACTCTTAAAACTTTTTAACCTTATCTTTGACAAATTTATGGTTTTGGGAATCAACTTTTACAAATTTTTACATAATCTTGGCATAGTTTTTTTTTTTTTAAATCTCCGTGGCCGCGCCATCGAAACGCATACAAATACTAGGCCTCGCATCAAGCTTCCCACATCTGTCATATTTCTTCATTCTAAGGGTTCTATCAGACACAGAGCGGTCACGCGGTCAAGCGTTCGTTGTGTTGTATTACGTTACATAGATAGGTATACCCATACAGGAAGCATTCTGACCGGTCAACCAGAACGTACGCGTTCGCGCGTTCACTTCTTTTTTTCGGTGACCAAATTGGAAGGAAGATTGAGAACGTATGTTTCACCGTTTCAATGGCGCGGCCATAGGGTTTTGGTCTTACAGCTCCTGAAATATAAACCTAGGAATTTTTTGTGTATTTTTACATAGTTTGACAAATTCAAATCTAGGGTTTACAAAAAGCTTCAGTCCTCTGCGATGCTTTTTCAGCGAGATATCGGCGATAACGTGTTTTTCACCGTTTCAATGGCGCGGCCATAGGGTTTTGGTCTTATAGCTCCTGAAATATAAACCTAGGCGTTTTTTGTGTATTTTTACCAATTTCGACAAATTCAAATCTAGGTATTACAAAAAGTTTCAGACTTCTGCGATGCTTTTTCAGCGAGATATCGGTGATAACTTGTTTTTCACCGTTTCAATGGCGCGGCCATGGGGTTTTAGTCTTACAGCTCCTAAAATATAAACCTAGGATTTTTTTGTGTATTTTTACCTATTTCGACAAATTCAAATCTAGGTATTACAAAAAGTTTCAGACTTCTGCGATGCTTTTTCAGCGAGATATCGGTGATAACGTGTTTTTCACCGTTTCAATGGCGCGGCCATGGGGTTTTAGTCTTACAGCTCCTAAAATATAAACCTAGGATTTTTTTGTGTATTTTTACCTATTTCGACAAATTCAAATCTAGGTATTACAAAAAGTTTCAGACTTCTGCGATGCTTTTTCAGCGAGATATCGGTGATAACGTGTTTTTCACCGTTTCAATGGCGCGGCCATGGGGTTTTAGTCTTACAGCTCCTAAAATATAAACCTAGGATTTTTTTCTATATTTTTACAAATTGAATCTGTCATTTCCCTAGATTTCAGGTCTCTGAATCGCTTAGTTTTAAAGATCTCCGTGGCCGCGCCATTGAAACGCGGCCACGTTCAAACCCTTAAAACTTTTTAACCTTATCTTTGACAAATTTATGGTTTTGGGAATCAACTTTTACAAATTTTTAGATAATCTTGGCATAGTTTTTTTTTTTTTAAATCTCCGTGGCCGCGCCATCGAAACGCATACAAATACTAGGCCTCGCATCAAGCTTCCCACATCTGTCATATTTCTTCATTCTAAGGGTTCTATCAGACACAGAGCGGTCACGCGGTCAAGCGTTCGTTGTGTTGTATTACGTTACATAGATAGGTATACCCATACAGGAAGCATTCTGACCGGTCAACCAGAACGTACGCGTTCGCGCGTTCACTTCTTTTTTTCGGTGACCAAATTGGAAGGAAGATTGAGACTGAAAAGCTAATTTTGTTAGTACCTACATAAAAGGCGTTTTTTATACGATGCAAAGAATAACGATTATAAAAAACCGAGGAAAAGTAACACCAATTTTTATTTTGCTGAAATGGCTTTCCTCCAGTAATTGTCATCCGAAAAGAATTATAAAAAATTTCTTCATCTTTAACCCATTTAGAAAAAAGTCTATAAAATTCTCCATCCATCCATTCCATTTACTGGGCGCACCCAGTATTTCCTTTTCCGTCTTGATCGACCACAGAATCATTAATTCGTCTTCCGATGAAGAAAACGTAAAAAAAACAAAAAACTTGGTGACTATAGTGGTACCGCGTAGACCGTCCAACAGCGCGAGATTCGTGAGCAACTGCACGCTCGAACGTAAACTGAGCTCTTGAACGCTAGACTACGTGATCGCTCTCTGACTGATAGAACCTAATTACGACCTCATGTCAAATGTACAGAGTTCAATATTAATTGAAAACATTTGACAGATTTGAGAAGCTTAATGCAAGGCCCACTGTACACGAGTAAAATGTAGGTATTTCATGGTAGGAAGGAGTGACAAAGTTCTGACCCCGGTGAAAGACGCAACAGTTGCGGCAGTTAATAACAAATATTACATGGTATATTTTAATCAAAAGAAAAGCCGATTTACTTAATATTTACATGTTTACTCAAATATAATATTTAATCCATTGCGTCAAGGCTTACTTCGCAAAATTACGTGTAGCAGTAGAACACAAAGTGCGGCACGCGCCACTCGTACACTCGCTTTGGAGAATTTTCGAGCGTGTGACTTTCGTCCATGGCAATTTGAACTTTATTTTAAATTCTAAACAGCTGAATTCGGGCTTCGTAATATAATTGTGGGCGTGCTTTCAAACGAATCAAAACAGGTGCCTTTAGTAGCGATGCGACACTCACTACTACACCAATATAATCTGTTTTTATGTTTATTTCATGTTGAAATAAAAGTTATTATTGTAAAAGCCGCTCGTGGCGCGCTTTGCGTTGCTGTAATTCGACATATATAATTAAAGCTCCAGATACTATACAAAATGTATGCAAATCGGAGCTCTTTTTACCCGACTGCCGAAGGAAGGTAATGTGTTTATCAGTCTATGTATGTATGTTCTTATGTGGCGATCTAGAGACCAAACGCGTAGTCCGATTTGATGGCTCTTACGTCAATCGATTCGTCTTAATGCTGCGAGTGTCACTAAAACACACAAATTAAAATTGTAAAATAGGAAAATTTCGATTTTGGGCGCCATATTGTGGAGCTTGAATTTTTTTTTTCTCTTCCAAACCTATCGTGTGGGGTATCAAAATAAAAGACATTAAGAGGTGATTTCAAAAATATATAACACTTATATGTTTAAATGTACCTAAATCGAAAAAAAAAAATAACTAAAAAATAAGAAATAAAAAAGTTAATTAAAAAAATCAAAAAACCCGACTGCTTAGAAAGCAAACTAAAAAGACGTAAACAAGAAGAAAATCATGCTGTGCAGTCGGAGGATACATATTCGCGAGCTGGCGGACCAAAGCCAGATGTATCCTCCGACTGCACAGCATGATTTTCTTCTTGTTTACGTCTTTTTAGTTTGCTTTCTAAGCAGTCGGGATTTTTGTTTTTTTTAATTAACTTTTTTTATTTACAACTTTTTATTCTTATTCTTTATTGTACACAAAAACATACATTTATCAAATATAGTAGGACAGCTTATGTACAAAGGCGAGCTTAACCCATAATTGGGTTCTCTTACAGCAAACCTCAGTGTCAAAGAGATTTTTAATTACATGAGGACAGCATACTCAAGTGCACAATATAACTTAACATTTAAATTCTTACTAACTATATAAACTAAACAAATACGTGTACAGCACACAATGCATAAACATAATACATACTATCTAATATAACTAAAATCCTAACTTAATAAATACATACATAATAATCTATGCATCATGTCGACAGGAAATGTTCCTTTGTTCTTTTCTTGAAAATTCCCAACGAAGGGCTGTCCCGTATGGTGTGAGGGAGATTATTCCAGAGGCGGACAGCACGAACAGTAAATGATCCACCGTAACGACTTGATGAGTGGGGAGGAAAACGAAGGAGAAGAGACGATGAGGAACGGCAAGGTTTTCCTCTTGGAACGAGATACTCAAAGCGTTCCCGAAGATATGAAGGAGAGGTAGGGTTGTGAAGAACAGAAAAGAGTAATGAAAGAATGTGTGTATCTCGACGCTGCCGAATGGGCAGCCACTTCAATCGCCTCCGAAATTCTGACACATGGTCATACTTTCGTAGGCCAAAAATGAAGCGGATGCACAAATTCTGCAATCGTTCGAGTTTATTAAGAAGTTCCTCAGTTGCATCAAGGAAGCAGACATCAGCATAGTCAAGAAGAGGAAGAAGAAGAGACTGAGCAAGAGTTACTTTAGTTGAGAAAGGCAGGAACTTCTGGAGACGCTTTAGAGATCGAAACGAGCAAAAAACCCTCCTGCTTACTTCCGCAATGTGAACGTCCCAAGTTAAGTTGCAGTCTAAGAAGAAAACACCCAAGTTTTTTACTTTTTTTGAATAGGCTATAGCGACAGAATCGTACAAAACTGGAGGGAGATGCTGGTTACTCAGTAAATTGACGAAATGTCTGCCACCAATAATGAGAGCTTGTGATTTGGTTGGGTTCACCAAAAGTCCAAAACTTTTAGCCCACTGATAGATATTTTTAAGATCATTATTGATGGCATCGACAGCATCAGTGAGCTCTTCTATTTCGAAGTGGCGATAAAGCTGCAGGTCGTCGGCATATAGATGAAAGTGAGAAGTTAAGACCTTAGTGATAGCGTTTATAAAAACAGAGAAAAAAAGAGGAGAAAGTACGCCACCCTGAGGAACACCCGCAGCGAGATCGCTCCAGTCAGAAGAAGCCTCCTCTGAGCGAACCGATTGTGAGCGACCCCGAAGATAAGAATTAAACCACTCGATCACAGCAGGAGATATATTAAGGGAGGATAGGATACCTAAGAGGATGTCAAAATCAACTGAATTAAAAGCACTGCTATAGTCCAGTAAAATCAATACTGTAAGGAACCTGTTTTCCATGGCCAGTCGAATGTCGTCAGTTATTTTGACTAGGGCCGATACAGTACTGTGGCCAGGGCGGAATCCAGATTGATAAGGACTGAGCAGGCCGTTAGAAGAGAGATAATGAGACAGCTGATTATTAACAACACTCTCAAGGACTTTAGATAGGATTGGAAGAATAGAAATTGGACGGTACTGGGAAACTGACGAGGGTTTAGGGACTTTGGGTAGAGGCAGAACATGTGCTTTCTTCCATGCCGAAGGAAAGCAGCCAGAAAAGAGGGAGTAATTGATAATGTGGAGGATGACAGGAGAGAGTTCATTAAGGATAGGAAGAAGCATCTGGAGTTGCAGACCATCATCACCCACCGCCTTCGTGGATATAGATGTGACGGCCCGCTTTATATCCCCTTCTGTGACTGGGTGAAAAGAGAATGAATTACACATTGGCAGAGGAAGCTTAGAGAGATTGTCAAGAGTGGAAGCTTTAACGTTGTCGTCAAGAGTAACAGGTGATTTTGAGAAATGTAGATTAATTGCATTAAGGTCTATATCAAGCGTGCTGTCATCTACAGCTTTTCCGATACCAAGAGATTTAAGAAATTGCCATACTTGTGCTGTGTTGAAGTTTTGAACAGAGTTGTGGATGTGGCGCCTTTTAGCATCCCTACACATACGACCGCACCGATTGCGCATCTTCTTGTATAGAGACCAGTTCTCATCAGTAGGATCCTTTTTGTACCGCCTTTTAACCTTATCCCTTTTCGACATCGCGTCTTTAATGCTGTCAGACAACCAGGGGGCTGGAAGGTGCTTCACTCTAACCTTTTTGAGTGGGGCATGCTTATCAAAGAGTTTTAACACTATCTTGTTAAATTCAGCAACCTTACTGTCCAAGTCATTGCTATCATAAACAGAAGACCAATCAATATTGCCCGTATCTTCTCCCAAGCGATCCAGGTCAATGTTCTTGAAACTACGAAGGAAGAGAAATTTAGATTCCCGTTTAGGAGGGCGAATTTTATAAGAGAGAAAGATAAGATCATGGTAAGAGAAAGAGGCAGCAAGTTGCCCGTGAGTGGCTACTTTGATTGGGTCAGAAACCAGGATAAGGTCTAGAAGTGAGGGGTTACAGTGAGGAGCATGATGAGTGGCGTCAAGCTGAAGGATATGCATGTTGACAGAAGAGACCAGAGACCGGAGTTTACGGCTGCGTACATCATCCTTGATCAGGCAGGTGTTGAAGTCTCCGAGTATTATCGTGTGGTCATATAACGATGAAAAATATTCTAATTTTGATTCGAGTGAAAGGAAATAATCTATATGACATGAAGGACTATAGTAAACACCTAACAGCACATTTGTGTGATTAAAAGTTACTTCAATAAAAAGGTGTTCTGCAAATTTAGAATAATTACTCGGAGACTGTTCAACGACTTTGTAAGTAATATCTCCACGGAGATAGATGGCGACTCCTCCACATCCCTTGCCTATTCTGTCGTTACGCACCAGCTTGTAGCCGGGCAATGAATATTGCGTCGAAGGAAGTGTAGGTTTGAGAAAAGTCTCTGAGACGAGAACAGCATGAATAAGATCGGAGTCGAATGAGGATAATAAATCTGAGCGATGAGCAGGAACGCTTTGAGCATTTATATCAACTATATTGAGAAACTTGCTGTAGCAAGAAAAAGCAGAAGACAGTTGATCGCGTAGGTGTACAGAATCATCACTGAACGCACTAGCATAGCTCACATCAGATGAACAAGAAGAAGAAGTTTTTTAGTTATTTTTTTTAGAATTAGGTACATTTAAACATATAAGTGTTATATATTTTTGAAATCGCCTCTTAAAATCCTTTATTTTGATACCCCACACGATGGGTTTGGAAGATTTTTTTTTTATTTTTCCCCACAAAATGGCGCCCAAAAGCCGCCATTTTTGTATTTTCCGATTTTAATGTAGCCAGTGACACTCGCAGGATTAAGACGAATCGATTGACGTAAGAATCATCAAAATCGGCCAACGCGTTTGGTCTCTAGACCGCCACATAGGAACAAACATACATACATAGACTGATAAACACATTACCCTCCTTCGGCAGTCGGGTAAAAAAGTTACATCTGGTATGTATCCTCCGACTGCACAGCATGATTTTCTCCTTGTTTATTTATTTTTAGTTTGCTTTTTAAGCAGTCGGGTTTTTGATTTTTATTTAACTTTTTTTATTACGTGGGTCATTGAAAGTGCCGTGGCCGGAGGGCGCTCCGGAGTTAACAATAAAACAAAAGGAATTGATTGATTTTGTATTTATTATAATTAGGCAGAATAAGATACATAACTACATTAAGAAAATATTTAAGTTCTTATAATAATGGAAAAAATAGCTTATCTATAGTATCGATAACATTCAAAGGTAACAATTATACAATTTAATTAAAACAATTACAGGCAGATAGGATCAGGAGATTGATCCAGAAAACTCAACCGACGCTAGCAACACTGTCAGCTTATCTGTGCACCTGATGGTGTGACGTCACTCACGGTCACTCTGACGTTCGACTCTTCCTAGAGAACGCACGAGGCGTACGCCCCACGTGTATGCGGGACGGGAGTGTAAACATCTCACCGTGATATCAGTGAACCGCATGTGAACCGAGTTTAAAATGAGTTGTCAAACCCTAGCATCAATGAGGGCTACCGTTTTTGTGCCCACCAGTTGGCACCACTGATGAAAAAGGTCCATAAAAACAGCTGTTAAACGTTTTTATTACACGCACGGAAAGCTGGGCAAATAGGTACATGCTTTAATTAAAATACAAATGACAAAATACTATCTCGCATGTATATAAAATACCAAATACTAAATATTTTTAAGTCGTGTATTTGAAATATAAAATACGAAATTCAGTATTTTACTATTTTTATTTAAAATACAAATGACAAAATACAGTCAGGTGTTAAGTTATGTATACGATACTTGACAATTTGACGGTTCTGACGCAGAATGCCAACTATAACATAAAATATACCTCGAACATTGACCTTTTGTTATGGTAGACATTCTGCGAAGTTGAAGTTGTTGTGCGAAAAAAATACCCTACCTATCTTAATCTGCCATATTTAGAATGAAAGCTCACTTCACGTATTTTTACACTGTTAGATGCTCGTAGAATGGCACTGATAAACAACATTTTTAATTCTTGAAACCCAAAAAAATACAATTATTTAACATATTTTCAGTATTAGGACGTCTGTTATTTCTAAGTGCTACAAAAGTGTCAACAGTTTATTGAATTTTCTATTTGCAATCTATGCCTCTCCCGAGAACATGATAAATCTCTACTGCTTAACTTTATTTGACACATACCAAACGAAAATAAACAAATAAACGATTTTTCTATCTTTGCCATACCACAATAGTGGTGGGCGTCGATAAATACCATTGTGCTTTAACAGGTTCCTATATTTTGCCCTATGACACGCGAAACAGAATTGTTGACATCCTCGAAGTAAACGTACGTACGCATCACGTAGCAATAGCGACATGGTCTCGGAACGAAATTCATGCACCTTAGCCTACTACAAAATTATTTCAAAACGATCTTTCCCGTTTGGTAAAAGTATGTTTGGTCATCCTATTAGAAAGAGATGAACGCCTCTATACTAGGGCATGAATATCCGAATCTCTTAATATCGGAATCTCGGAACGATATTACCGATATTTCAATTCCAATACTGAGTGATCCAATCAAAGAATCTCGGAATCAGAAAAAAAATCCTTATTTTAGCTGCTTTTGAAGCGTCGAGCGAGAAAGCGCGGTTACGCCCTTTGACTACGGTGATAAGCAGTGGTCGGATAATCTGTTTACTAATCGGGCATTTATTTTCTTACCCTCTTACAAATAAACGCGGAATAAAGTTATAACAGGTATAAAAAAGGAATAACCATACATTTTCATAGGTTTATACTTGGTATAACTTTATTCCGCGTTTATTTGTAAGAGGGTTAAAGTTCACTTCATGAAAAAATAATCAGTGCCTTGATGAATTCCGGATTTATAGTCCCAAGATTGTTAAAAATGTTAGCTCTAAGAGTACAAGTAAATACACAGATTCATAGTACCCAGATACATAGTATATTTGTAACAATTATATTTTTATTGATTAATTCTTAGGTAACGGGTATCCGCAGGATTTGAGACGCATGGGATCGGCCAATGTGACGACATTTGGGGGTGGCCTATGGTCAGCAGTGGACTTCTTTCGGCTGAAATGACGATTACGATGATGATGAATGCTAAGATAGTTTTTCATACTTTTGAGAGTGCTGTTTTGGAACCTATCCTTATTAAACTTTATTTCAAATTTAAAATGTGTTACTTGCTTGGAAACCTTAATAAATTAAAGCTTAATATTTTTCTGTCTTCTGTACGTATTGAATACAACAAATTTATCTATCCTATCATTAATCTATTGGATAAATCAACTTCCACTACTTGACTTAGTTGTTTCCTATCATCATCATGATTGCAGCCAAAAGACGTCAACTGCTGAACATAGGCCTCTGGGGCCTATATACAGCAGTGGCGTCGCCACATTGACCGATACTTATGCTGGCTTTATAAATAATTATTACTTACTACACTTATTGGCGCTACTTTTCAGATTGATCGATAAACATTTAGTTTCTGGATTTTGTTTACATTAACTTTGTTCAGAGAGACATGACTTTCTTTCTTGGGAACAACTGCAGTTTAGGTAAATAAACGCCCAATTACATAGTCACTGGTGATTAGAGAGAGACACAATAAAAAACCCTATTATGTGGCGGCATAAACGTGTTTTTTTATTGTACTCATTCCAGCCTTATACCGAATTTGTGGAATTAACAAAAAAAAAGCGATATTTAACGAAAGTGCGCAATTCCGATATTATATCCGACTTCCGATATTGAGATCTAATATCGGAAGTCAATATCGGAATTGAAAGTCTTCCGATATTACATGCCCTACTCTGTACACATTATCTCTCTCTGCTCGCGTTTTTGGTACGAGATTCAGTCTTTATTTATATTAAATCCATGATCATACGTATATTCCTGTTTAAATACTGACAGTTAACGCCTTAGATTTCGCATTGCACTTTGGATTTTTCATCGTCTGAGGAAAACAGTAGTTTGTTGAACTTGTCCATATTTTGATGTGATTCCCTTCCATATGTTCAATAATGTTTCTTTCTACAAAAACTATATTTACGGAACAAATGCATCTAACTTTAGTTTTGCTTTTGTCACAGCAAACTATAACAGATCGTAATAGGCATTGAATTTTTCATATTCGTGGTCAGTTCCATTATTATAGCTTGAACTTGTACTAACTTGTACTTCATTAAAGATAGCTTGATCTCTGCGACATTATGTCAAACTGACATATACGTTATTGTTAGCCTGTCTAGCGTTATTGATACTGACAGCTGTCGCAGAGATCAAGCTATCTTATATGAAGTATAGTAAAGAATACTGTCGTGCCACCGACATGAAAAAGATGAACAAGACAACCGCGTAACTGAATTAGCTAAGCACACAACGCCATCTACCGGAACTAGCTTACAACGCCATGCTCATTTTTGTTTTTGTAATGCATCAGAGATGGTGATCGATTATTCCAGTCGATTCGATCTATGCCTCTCCCCGAAAACGTGATATATTTCACTGATTCTTCCTAACTTTATTTGACATAAACTACAGTAATGGTGGGTGTCGTCTAGCTTATATATACCATTGTGCTGTAAGAGGTTCCTATATATGTTCCTATAAGCACGCGAAACAGAATTGTTAACGTCCTCGTCGTAAACGTATTTTCTCATTTCAGTTTTGTCAACTTCGTGTTTTTCTTGGAATTGCAATGTGTGAGTTCGACTGTTAATATGGTCGACAAAATCTATCATACGTATTTCACAACAATCGCATACAAACTCTGATGATTCTTTGGTCACTGAATATAATTCTAACAGTTCATTTTCGGCAAGTTCATGATTTCTACCCTCCATGTGTTCAATAATATTCCTATCTACATACGGAACGTTAACGTCACAGATTTTGCAATTCACTTTGGTTTTTTTTACGTCTGTGTAAAACAGTAGTTTTTTGTACTTTTCCAATTTTTGTATGTTTGCATTGTGATTCCTACCTTCCATATGTTCAATAATGTTTCTTTCTACAACAACTACATTTACGAAGCAAATTTTGCATCTAACTTTAGTTAGGCTTTTGTCAGTATACTGTAACAGTTTGTAATAGGCGTTGATTTTTTCATCTTCGTGATCGATTCCATTACTATAGCTAGAAACTACTGAACTACTACTACTAGCCAAAGAACTCGAGCTAGCTACACTATATATCTTGGTAGTACTACCAGAGCTAGCAGTATTTGCGTCGCTACCGGGTTTTGCGCAAATTGGTTCTTTATGTACTTGGTATGTGATGTCATTATTGTTTTCCTTTTCATGAGTCTGTGTGTTCTTGATAATCGTTTTGTGATTATCGTTGAGGCTCTCATGGTTGGAGTTTTTCGGAACAATCTCGTTGCATGGAACGCAGTGACTTGAAATTGCGTCAACCTGAAATTTAAAATAAACATTTAAAACATAACTCCTGTATTCTCCGGCTCGGGCAGAGGTGCACCTATGTATAATATCACCCACATTTTTATTTAAGTCCCATGTAATAGGAACGCGAACATATTGCCATCAAGCGGGCACAAATAAGGGATCCGGCTGCTACTGAGGGGTTTTTCAAAACATCTCTTTCGCAAAATGTCTACTGGTCGTAAAATGTCTATTTCTCATAATTTCGCTTTCGCAGAATTACTGATTCACAAAAGGCCGCATTCGTAAAATGTCTACTGGTCGTAAAAAGTACCTTTCTCATAACATAATGACACTTTCGCAGAATGTCACTTTCACAGTATGACTCTTTCTCAAAAGGTCGCTTTCAAATAATGCCTCTTTCGCAGAATGTCGTGTTAGTAAATTAGAATAAAAATTAAGCTTTAAAATAAATAAAAAATAACATTTGTTAATAATAACAAATTTAAAAAATTTAGTGGCATGCCAAGAGTTGTAAAAATACGGTTATTTTACTGAGATGAAAAAAAAAACCTTAGAAAATACATGAAAAAAATAACTATAATAATCTTTTTTCTGGAGTAGTTTTTTTTCAAGAGTTTGAAAATAGAAATATGGTAAGGCAGTTATCGTATATGACTTGATGTTACATTTTTTTTTCTTTAATAAGAAAATACCATTGGCTAAATAGTACATAAATGTATTAAAACAATTGGCAACACCCACTGAAGTTTACCATTTACGGACGGGGATTTTCCTAATTACAAAGAAAAGGAGATTCTGATTGTAACAAATTAAATATTTTCTAAGTTCATAATAATAGGTACCCATTGATTTGAACTTAATTTGACTTTAATTAAAACAAAACAATCCAATTTAGTGTATCACTTTTTCTGAAAAAAAAAAAAAGCCAAACGTAGAAAAAAAAAAACCGGCCAAGTGCGAGTCGGACTCGCGCACGATGGGTCCGTACAATTATCGCAAAAATCGGCAAAAAATCACGTTTTTTTTTTTTTTTTTTTTTTACTTAAATATTTATTTTATTCTGTTTTTAGTATTTGTTGTTATAGCGGCAACAGAAATACATCATCTGTAAAATTTCAACTGTGTAGCTATCACGGTTCATTAGATACAGCCTGGTGACAGACAGACGGACCGCGAAGTCTCAGTAATAGGGTTCCGTTTTTACCCTTTGGGTACGGAACCCTAAAAACGACGGTGCCAAGATTTTTTTCATGTTTTTTTTTCAGGATTGTGAAAAAAAAAATTGTTCTTTTTTCAATTTACACCTCTGGGCATGCCTCAGAAATTTAAAACCGCGCCATCTAATAAAATTTATTTTAAATGATCCGTTGACTTAATCTTTGAAATGTGAATTAAGAGCCCAATATTCCATAATTTTGTGTTTTAGGAGAGTTGATTAAACAATAATAAATAAAAAAAATATGATCAATTCTAGAAAATATTAATCTTACACACAATTTAACAAAAAATCGATGCATATCGCGCCAGCTGGTGATATTTATAGGAACCAATTATTTTTCTTAACGCCAGCGTTGGGACCCCGTGCTACTGCGCAGCGGCTCACTGAGTGTTTTAGACCACCATTAGATTTTTTTTCTTTCTTATGTCACAGATAATATAATACTAGCATAAAGATACCTCATCCCATACAAAGAAACCGTGCTGACGTAACTAGCGTTTTTCGTCTGCTTAATCTGGCAATTTTTTGTACATCGAACGCATTCGGTTCTGTTTCACGGTGATAGATAGATGGTGTTAGCAGCGACTTGTAAAGTAGAAGGGTTTACTAGATTCGTGAATATTTTTTTCTTTAAATACAGTGAAGGTTTGTTTTCTAGTATTTATTTGCACGTTTTTTCAGTTTTTTTTTTGCACCAAAATGTGTTAAAATGCAAACTTTAATTTTATTGGCATCAATTTTAAATGATCCGTCTGATCTGATCCGAATGATCTTTGAAATATGAATTAAGAGCCCAATATTCCATAATTTTGTACTTAGGAGAGTTGATTAAACAAGAACATACAATTTTTGTGTTCAATTCCAGAAAATGTTAATTTTACACAGATTCAATAACAGATGGAGGTGCATATCGCGCCATCTAGTGAGATTTATTAGAACCAAATTTTCTTTCTTAGCAATGAGACCCCGTGCTATTGTGTATTTCGTTCCTGACGGGAGTCCCCTGACCATCACGTTTATCATTAAGCTGGTTTTTGTTTATTTATTTATTTAAACTTCAAGCACAAAGGTACAATGGCGGACTTAATGCCTTAGGACTTAATACCAGTGAAACAAGTGTGGTGAAGAGAAAACATGGCAGGTATATTATCGGTAACTGCCTCGTTGGTCTCAAGGTCGTAAAACCGACTGCTGAGCGTGGGGTCCCGGGTTCGAACCCCAGTCGGGCCAAGTGTTATTGGGGTTTTTCATTAGGAATTACACAGACAGGCAGCCCGGAGTTCGGCAGGTGGCGGTGTGAAACCTTCCGGAACTGTCGACTTTCGAATTCACTGTTACCGAAGCGACTAGAAACTTCCAGAATGTTCGGCTCGATCATTCTGGAAAATTCTATTCGACATGAACTTTCGAGAAGATTAGTTTCACTATTCGATACTAGATGGCGCCACTAGTTACTACTTCGTTCTTCTACTCGTCATTAGATGGCGTTGCCATATCTTGTAACAGTATTTAAACGAGCGAAAATAAATTCAAACTAAAGGTGTAAAAAATACTGAATAAGGCTTACTGATATACTAAGTGGGCGACTGACAGTAGCCGAATACAAATGTTTAAAACAGCGACTTGAAAATAAAAGTTTGTCGACGGAGCCAGGGTCCAAGTAATCTGACATGAAGGAGATGACGGGAGCTATAATTATAAGTTCGTCACTTCAGCTCCCGTCATCCCCTTCGAACTTGACCTATCCGTGTCGGGCTTCTCCAAGCTCCCGAGCTCGCTCTTGTACTAATTCGTTGAAAACACGAATACACCCGAACTCCCGCGCTGTACAGCGATGTCGCCTCGATGGTTGTTTAGCTATTTTCAAAAGAATAATATGCTAAAATAGAAAAAATAGAACGCCAAATACAATTAAAGTATGTAACAATATTATTACCGCAGCTCACAAACATACCGGATAAATAGTTACTTACTTAGTAAAATAGTCGCCCATTTAGTATATTTTCGCCCGGTTAATAATTTCCCTTAATAATAACGAGTATCCCGTTAAATAGAAGTTTCATAATATGCTGCAAAAACTGAGATAGGAGCCTTTTTGGTCTCGCACGAGGAGGGATGGGGACTTATGCCTTTTTAGGGTTCCGAAGTCAACAAGGAACCCTTATAGTTTCGCTCTGTCCGTCTGTCCGTCCGCAGCTTAGCTCAGAGAATCTAAGTACTAGAAAGCTATAATTTGGCATGTATATACATATTAATAATTCCGACAAAGTGGTAACATAAAATCATGAAAAAAAATTTTTTTTTTGTACCTCCCATAGACGTAAAGTGGGGTTGTATTTTTTTTTCTCATCTATCCCATGGTGTGGGGTATCGTTGGATAGGCCATTGAAAATTATTATGAGTTTGTTAAAACCATTTTTCGATTCAGAGATGCGTTTGCGTAAAATTAAGCTTTAAGTTGCAAATTTATGTTAGAGTCAAGTGTCCCCCCCCTGCCAGCGAAATGGTTGCTCTTGGCTATGTGAAAAAAATCACGGCAGTAGTAAATATAACGAAATTAAAAGGAAAATTATCACGGATAACAAGGCTTTACAAGTTTACGAGTAATAGTCGACCAACTTATAAAATGTACTTGGAACAGTAAAAATTTTGTATAAATGCCATTGAAAAATTACTTAAATAAAGTTGATAGCTGTGTAAAACAGAGTAAATATACCTAATGCTTACGAACCATGTAAAAATATACAAAAATGAAATCATAACAGGCTTTAAAAGTTTACGAGTAATAGTCGACCAACTTATAAAATGTACTTGGCACAGTAAAATTTTTGCACAAATGCCATTGAAAAATTACTTAAATAACATTGTTAGCTGTGTAAAACAGATAGTAAATATATGCTTATGAACCATGTAAAAATATACAAAAATAAAATCATAACATCCTTAATAATAATGATTTCTAATTAATAAAAAATAATAAAATGTAAAATTAAAAATGTTAAATTAATAATGTTTAATCTCGAATAACGCATTGGAGTGGCCGGAGTCGTTGGCATTATCAGTCCGTAGTCCATACGGCGCATGCGCGCGGAGTCTATTTTGTGTTAGTGCAGAAGTATTTTCGACGTTTTGTAATTAAAACGTAAAAGTAAAGTCAAATTAGATTCGATTTCCAAGCAAATTACTTATTTTCTTTTGTCGATATCCTTCTATAAAGTCAATATTCGACCCGACTGCATCACTAATTGAATTAAATAAAATGTTCCAGAATGAAATAGTGAATACCGCAGATTAGAGGATACACCTCTAATCTGCGGTAATAGAGGAGATTAGAGGTGAATACATACGATTTTTTTCTAATTCCAAAAGAGAAATAAACAAGGAGTGTGCACGCAAGGATCCAGGAACGTACTATACCATTCCCCGTGGCTCTAACGCGCGCTCGTATCGGCTCCTTTCGCAATTCGCACCCGCGGTGGTACTCAAATAGATAATATTTTTCTAACTTCGGTTGCGAAGTTGGATTTTATAACTCCTTCTTCAGTTACCAGTTAGTCCTTATTTAGTTTTAGTCAAGAGTGAATAGATTACATCTAGGCAAGCGTGCTTCACCGTAGACCACATCATCGCTTACCATCAGGCGAGATAGTGGTCAAACGCGAGAATATAGATTCAAAAAAACATCACCCTATGTGGGCCCGTTTTTAGACTTTGTGAGCCGCTGAAACCGTTCTAATGTTCATGTAACAACAACAAAATCCTCTTTTTAGTCCGCATTATTATGC
The DNA here is from genome assembly GCA_945859665.1 of Anorthoa munda. Classification (NCBI taxonomy): domain Eukaryota; kingdom Metazoa; phylum Arthropoda; class Insecta; order Lepidoptera; family Noctuidae; genus Anorthoa; species Anorthoa munda. The sequence continues at coordinate 49,700,414 of OX243895.1, read as the reverse complement.
AACTTCGGAACCCTATTACTGCGCGTGGCCCGACACGCACTTGGCCGGTTTTTTCTTTAAATTTTGATTAGGTATACCTATATTTTTTGTTCTTTTTCTTGTCTGTATTTCTTGTAAAAATATCTATTCGACAGATATTTTTACTTTCTTGTAAAAATGCGACTGGTCTAAGAAAATTCAAATAAAAAGAAATCATCAATACGAAGAAGCAGTGCATTGTCTTACCAATCGAGCGAACTTGTCATTGACAGGCTTGAAGATGTTCCTTACATGGTGCTCACTGACGTCGTGAGACCTGGTGTCTTGAGAGATCCACATAGTACAGAGCTGGCAATACACACTGTTCTCCACCTCTCTGTAGCTATGGAAATGTTCGCGGGAAACCTAAAAAATATTTAACTTTTTAAAACAAGATTTTTGTATTCATAACATTACGCCTGTATACGCCGATGGTCCTTTTTAGGGTTCCGTACCCAAAAGGTAAAAACGGGACCCTATTACTGAGACTTCGCGGTCCGTCTGTCTGTCTGTCTGTCACCAGGCTGTATCTCATGAACCGTGATAGTTAGACAGTTGAAATTTTCAAAGATGATGTATTTCTGTTGCCGCTATAGCAACAAATACTAAAAACAGAATAAAATAAATATTTAAGAGGGACTTCCATACAACAAACGTGATTATTTTGCCGATTTTTGCGATAATGGTACGGAACCCTTCGTGCGCGAGTCTGACTCGCACTTAGCCGGTTTATTTTTATTCGCTCGGCCTTGACCACTATCTCACCTGATGGTAAGCGATGATGTGGACGACGACGGATGTGGAGCACGCTTACCTAGAAGAAACCTATTCACTCTTGACTTAAAGACTCCCAGGTTGTAGCTATCAGGAAATACAGACTCCGGCAGGGAATTCCACTCCTTAGCTGTACGCATAATGAAAGTATTGGTGCGTATGGGTGGGATGTCCATCATGTACCGATGACGCATCGCCGTACGTCTTGTAGTCCGATGATGGAAAGGGCTAGGAGGAATTAGTTCATGCAATTCCAACGCACACTCCCCGAAATGTAACCGATAAAAAAACCGACAGACTGGCAACTTGGCGCCGATGTTCAAGGCTGGAGCCTAGACTCGACCAGTAAATCAATGCCGATAAGCCTCTTGGCCCGTTTTTCGATCGACTCCTGTGCATCCAGCTGGTACTTGGCAGATCCATCCTAGAGATGAGAGCAGTACTCCATGCATGTCCGAACTTGCGCTTGATACAAGTTGAGCAACTGTTCTGGCGTGAAGTACCGTCTCACCTTTGCAAGGATCCCCAACTTTTTGGCAGCCAGTTGAGATTTAGCCTCAATGAATGGACAAAAAAATGGATAAAATTGAGGGTTGACGTCAACGTAACGCCAAGAAGCTCAAGATGGTCCGTTGTCGGCACGGTCACACCACGGAAAGAAGAAGCCGGGTGGAATTGGCTCCTTTTAGCGGAAAAAAGACCTGCCTGGGTCTTAGCAGCATTGAGCCTGACCATATTGGCATCGCCCCACTCGGAGACTGAACCATGACCTCCCGGAGTGACCGGATCTGAGGCACAGTAGCGCGCACGCCGGATACGTATCTCTCAGCAACAGTGCTGTCGTCTGCATACCCAAAGGTACCGGGTTTTAGCAGATCATATATATGCAACAAGAACTATGTTGTCGAGAGTACCGACCCCTGAGGGACCCTGGGTCAGGGAGAGGTGCACCAATAGTAAACCACATACCTAATTAAACATAATCTACCTATGTATATCAAATATACTAAAGGAAATACAAAAAAAAATACATAAAAAAAACTTTTTTTAAATCAAGCTTTTTTCGTATTCTTCTAAGCAAACCCTTTCATTTGATAACCATATCATGGCAGTGCCCAAAAATAACTAGTCCGCCATCATGGGCCGTCCGCCATATTGGATTTAGAATGACGTCATTTAGCTAACTACAGACTTATAAGATAACGCATAGCGTTAATCTAATAACCACAATACATAACGAGATGACACGTCGCAGGATGTGAACTGTTAAATGAAGACAACCAATCTGATTAAAGCTCAGAGGCTGATTGCAGATGTAAAGTAAATAAAAAAAAATCTTCCGCGGAGAATCCTAACACCGCCTTTCAGAAAAAGACGTCAAATACACAACGCCATCTATCGCAAATGGATTTAAACTGTCCGAGTATAAGATTTTAACTTTTGATTCATCTTGCTTTTGATAGATTGAACAGATTGTGATGAAACAAAAACTAAGTAATACTTCAAGTTACGCACAATTTTTGTGTATTATAGTTATCTATATTGGTTTTGTACAATTTACGTGATGCGTGCACAACTAAACACAAACAGATTAACAGACTAAAATTCCGAAAATGCTAGTTATCCTATAACACCTTGGCAATTTTTTTCGAAGTACAAAAACGACTTTTCTACAGATTTATTATGTACTAGCTGACCCCCGGGGCTTCGCCCCCGTCAATTGGCTACCTACCCAACCTATCCTGCCTTCCCAGCCTGCCCTGCCTACCCTGCATACCAGGCCTACCCTGCCTCCCCCCCGGTGGGTTCCCGCTTTGTCGATGCGGGGAGGCTCAGTTACCGTGGCTTGGTCACCCACGGTGAAGCGAAGAGGAACCCGAGGAGGGGCCGCTCGTCAGGGCTTTTGCCGATTAAGCCGACGACGTAGCGGCCAACTAGTAGGTTGCGGTGCCGCTTGGTAACAGGCGACATTGCAACTGAGGCGGGCCGCGATGTCTTATGGAGATTCCCAGGTCCCATACGATGTCGCGGCTGAGGGTTGGAGGCCGCGGTGGGAGAGGAGTGCCGGTATTGCGGTGCGCCGCTCTCCCTGCCTTCCGCGGCCCGGACGGGGTCGCCACTGTCTGATGGCGGACGCGGTGGGGCCGCAGGGGAGGAGGAGTGTCGGTATTGCGTTAGCCGCTCTCCCTATCCCCTGCGGCCGAACAATGGTAGGTGGCGGGGCCATTGACCTTGACCCGTCACAGGGGGACCAAGGGTGCCATACACGGGGTCGTCTGGCGCCCATGTGCTGATTGGTCCCTAGGGTGGTCAGTGTGTTCTGGTGCGCCGGTGATGGGGGGACTCCCCCGAGGAGGGTCCGGTGACGGACAGCCGCGGCGGGTTCGCGGTGAGTGCTAACGCGTACCCGTGCTCCCGCCATAAGCGGCACAGGAGGACACCGTGGAGTTTTAGTGGGTTAGAGTCCCACATAACTGCACGATCTCCCCGTGGTAGTGCAGTATGCATGAGCATTTCTCCACGCAAAAATACCCAGCCTACCCTTGCATACCAGGCCTACCTTGCCTACTCTGCCTGCCCTGCCTGACCTGCCTACCCAACCCCTACTTACCCTACCCTACCTAATCATGTAATACATATTTTTTATGTATCATCAATAATTTTCCCAGTGCATGCCAAATAATGAATTTTATATGCAGCATTTTGCTACTTTGGGTTACATTATTGCAATTTTCATAAGGATCTCTATTTTTTTTTAAAATATATTACACTCAGGAATAATGTAGCTTTCTATTGGTGAAAGAATTTTCAAAATCGGTTCAGTAGATCCAGAGATTACCCCCTATAACGTAACAAACTTTACCTGTTTAAAAAATTATTATAGATTGATTCAAAATCTTTCTTATCGAGCATTTTCATCCAAACCAAACGGGTATGCAAAATATCAGCTCAATCGGTTGGACCTAACCATTTTAAAACTTATTTGCCAGATTTTACCCTTACATACTTATTCTATACTAATATTATAATGAAGAGGTAAAGTTTGTGACTTTGTAGGAGGTAATCTCTGGATCTACTGAGCCGATTTAGATTAAATTTGGAATGGAGATAGTTTGAGACCCTGGGAAGGACATAAGATATTTGTATTCCCTTAAGATGATAAACTTTTTACGCGGGCCAAGCCGCAGGTAGAAGCTAGTAATAAATAAAATTAACTAACAAGGCAAAGCTTATAAATATATAATAGACAAGATAAAATTAATATTAATAAAAAAATTACTTACCTTTACTGTTCCTCCATTTGGAGCTACAATGGAAATAGAATCTCCATCAATAATGGGTAGATTAACTCTCAGATTGTATTTCTTTATCATTTCCTTTAGATATTCTTCAAAATCTTCTTTTATGTACTCATTGAGAGGTTGGTTCTTTGTTGCAATACTGTTCCCTGATAAGACACTCAGATTGTGATCAAGAGAATCGTCGTCACTATCAAATACAATTGTGCAAGCTTTCCCATTGTCATCCTTATTGTCGTCAAAATAATTTACTTTAAAAAAGTCAGATTCTAAATCAATCTCCTCACCTACTATGTTTTCATTGGCATCGTTGTCATTATAACTATTATTTTCTTTCAACATCTTAAAATAATAATTTATAGTACTTAAATCTTTTACTGATTTTGCATGATGTACTGATATTTCGTGTTTTTCTTTGTTATTAATTTTAATAATCTTAGAGCAAGGTTCACAGTAATAAAGATCTTCGGCGATATCTTGGTCTTTATTAGTTGTACTTATATCCATTTGGTTAGACAAGTTTTCAAGAACTTTTTTGTATAATTTCTTACTAGTTTCATGTCGCTCACTTGAGTTGTGTTTCTGTGAACACGGAGTCGGCACTAGTATATTGCATATATGGCATTTGTAAGTGTCTGAAGGTTCTGGAATAAAATAAAACTTTATTCCAGGTATGAACAAAAATAGTTTTGTATTATTATTTCATTTCATTGCTAATAAAGAAAAAGTTCACAAGTCCCAATAATTTTTTCATAGCATTTTTTAGCATTTATGCCGTCGTAAAAAATTTCACCACAAAAAAGTCCACCTAAACGGTACCATTCAAATGCTGTTTGAAAGGGCACTGATTATTTTATTAACCAGTTCATGGGTCCACCTAGTGGGACATAGGCAGCAGACATCTTTTGGCTGAAATGATGATGATGATGTAGGCTACTTACCAGAACAGCAATCATCATTATGGTCACGTTGAGTATGTATTTGTACTTGACAATACTCAGATTCTCCGTCCAGCCACTTCTTAGTCCACAAGGGCATCTTCTCAGCTCCTGTAGTGCGGACGTACTTACTGAGGTATGCTAAGTCCAAACTATCTAAAGGTATTGTGTATGTCGGTGTACCACCAATTTTAATATCAGCCATTTTTACTGAAAAACAAAACAATTGTGTGTTATGCAAGCTTTTATTTATTTTCACCTTTCCCAGTGTCCGTAATCAAATCTTGCAGGTTAACCCAATTCCCGGTGTTGGATGGAGTGCAATTCAATTTATTGATAAAATATACCTAGTTACAAAAAAAAAGACAATATAGCTTGTTAAGCTAATTTCAAATCATTTATCTGCCATTGTAAGTCCCATCAATGTCGGTCCAGTTTTGGCGACTAGCCACAACAAACAGACAGAAACTTTTTTTTTGTAATAAGTAGGTACTGTGTATACTTTTAAATGCATTTAGCATAAAAGCTTTAATTATGACATAACAAACACACTTCAATTGGTTTAGATGGATTTCACCCAGTAGATAAAAATAGAGAAAAAAATAGCTGTGAGAAAACTTAGGTTGTCATTTAATTCTGGGAAATATTAAATCAATCTATAGTCACAACAGGTCTTTGTGTCTCTGAAGTTGGCTGCAAGACCCTGCACAGTTGCAATTTTTTGACAATGTCGAAGTAGCATTGTATAACTGCCTCTTTCACTCGCTTACATTTGTTGCATCGTCCTATCACGCTTACTCTATGCAGTATACTTGATGATAAACTGTTTCTTGCGCAATGGTTAGCAGAGCCAACTTGTGACTATATACTTATAGTTAGTTAAAACAAACTATAGGTAAAGAGAAATAAAGAAAAAACAAAAGGAAACATAGACGGAATTAAAAAATACCGGTATCGGACATTGTACATCTAAGGTTCCGGACCAAATGTAGAATATATTGGTATTTGTTAGTAAATTATACACAATAATAAACATTATCATCACCTTTCAAGTTCATAGGTAAATGGGAAGTTAATAAATTATTCGGAACAAAATTATGTGATAGGCGACGGACAGATAGGACACTCGAGTGATAGAAATAGGGCTCCGTTTGCACCCATCGGGTACGGGACCCTAAATACTAGGTAGTTATTAATAAAGGCTGTTTATCTAAAGTCTAGGCCGATATAAAAAAAAACTCCTCCTTTTTGGGAAGTCGGTTAATAAAAGGAAATATAAGCCTCGCCAAACTTCTTGGCCGCCCTGAAGTTGGTTTACCGGATGCGCAAGGCACGAAACGGTGCTGTTTTTGTATGAGATTTTCTGCTGCGCAGCCATTGTAGCCAAGTTCAGGGCGGCCAAGAAGTTTGGCGAGAACTTTTTTTTTTATACAAAAGGAGATATTGACATAGAAAATCCCAATACCTACTTAACAATTTAAGCAAAACTAAACTAATATAGGTCCAACTCGTTTGTATAATGGGAATATTGGAATGTGAACTTACCAACTTATAGGTCGCTTGTACGAAACATTTGGGCTCAGGCCGTCACAGGCGTCATAGTATAAACAAGTATATCGTCCTTGCAAAATGTAAAAACTTTATTAAAACTTTTTTCAGAGTTTTTCTATCAATTTGGTGGTAGTCATGTAGCTAGAGGTGGGCGTTATTTAACGTAATCGGTTTCTGTGAAGGCATAGGTCTGCCATGCCTTTAATGAACTCTATAGTTCTGCGGGTTACCAAGCAACGTTGGTTGTTGATTTTGAACGCTGTCAATATATGTATATAAAACTATCCTTCCTAATAATATTAATAAAATATCTTTAATTTGTTCTCGTCTGTTTGCGTTATATCTACGATAAATAACACGGCAAAGTTTTCTGAAGAAAACTTCACATGGTAGCAGAGCGAAAAATGTAAGTTTTTGTATTCGCAAACAAAAATTCAAATTACGAAAATGTCAAGCATAAAAATTCAAGCCTTAGGAAAAGATAATTACGACACATGGTGCATACACGCCAAAGCGTACCTAGTTAAAAATAAACTGTGGAAACATGTGAACAATTACCCTAAGGAAAATGCTTCACAAGACGAGGTCGACGAAGATGAACTGGCCAAATCAGAACTGATGCTGCTTATCGCACCTTCAGAGCTAAAACAAGTAAAAAAATGTAAATATGCCAGAGACGTATGGATTACGCTGGAAGCAACTTATGCTAGCAAGGGTCCTGCCAGAAAGGCTACCCTACTCAAGCAGTTGATCTTAGCCAAACTTGAGGAAGGCGAAGATGTCCGTGCACACTTAATGAAATTCATGGATACCGTTGATAAACTAAAAGACATGGATATTGACATTAACAATGATTTGCTGTCAATAATGATGCTCTACAGCCTTTCGAAAGAATTTGATACGTTTAGAACTGCAATTGAGTCTCAAGACTCCCTACCAGATCCTGAAAAGCTAAAGATCAAAATAATTGAAGAGAGTGATGCCCGTCGTCGTGATACACAAAGTACCAGTGCGACACACAATAATGAAGATTGTTTTTACATTTTCTGCAAAATTTGCAAGAAGAAAGGCCACGATACGTCAAAATGCTGGTCAAAGAACAAAAAAACTGGCAAGAAAGCAGAAAAGCCTAAAAGCAACTTTGGCAAAATTGAAAAAAATGATACAAACCTCTTTAGTTGCTATTTAGCAAATAAAAATTTCGAAAAAAGCTGGATACTGGACAGTGGATGCACGTCTCACATGACATATTCGGACAAGCCCTTCACCGAGATGAAACAAATTTCGAAAACACTTAAACTTGCGTCGGAGGACAAAACTGCTGAAATAAAAGGCACTGGCCCTGCTGAAATAGAAATTAAGGAAGGAAAAATCGGCATAACAAATGCACTGTATGTACCAAGTTTGTGTGCTAATCTTTTATCAGTTGGAAAGATGACTGATCAAGGACTCACTATCCTATTCAATAAAAAGAAAGCAATCATTAAAGATCACAAGCGAGGAGTACAAATGGAAGCAATAAGAAAAGATGATGGCCTGTACTATTTAGAAACCAAAAATAATGATGTTGGCAGACACAAAGCCAATGCTGCAGAATGTAGTGATAATGATCGTACAAGCTCTGAGTCGGATATCATCCGACAATGGCACTGTAAATTGGGACACATGAACGAAAGGGACTTGAAGCTCACACTAAAGAACGAAAGTCTGATTGGACTAAACTTTAACAAGAATAGTTCTTTAGGAGAATGCGAAATATGCATACAAGGCAAACTAACCAGAGTACCAAGTAAACCCAGCGACAAGAATACTTCACGTACGGCTCAACGCTTAGAGATCGTACACAGTGATGTCTGTGGTCCATTCAAACAACCCACACTTCATGGAAATAGATACATTGTCAGTTTCATCGACGACTACAGTAGATATTGTCGAGTATATTTCATTAAAAATAAAAATGAAGTATTACAAAAGTTCATGGACTACAAAGCAGAAGTCGAGAACTTCACAGGAAACAAAATTAAATGCTTACAAAGCGATAACGGTACTGAATACCGAAATTTGAAGTTCGATTCATTTTTAAAGCTAAATGGCATTACAAGAAGGTTAACAGCTCCGTACACGCCCCATCAAAATGGAATTGCCGAAAGAAAGAATAGAACCATTATGGAAAAAGCAAGATGCATGATGTTGGAATCGAAAGCACCTTTGTTTTTATGGGCAGAAGCAGTTTATACTGCAAATTATCTGTCAAATCGAAGCATTAATCACAGCATCGACAGTCAAACTCCTTTTGAAAGGTGGGTAGGAAGAAAGCCCTGTGTAAATCACCTTTACGTATTTGGCGCTAAGACATTCTTCCTAAAGAAAGGTAAACGTGAACACAAATTATCTTCTAAAGCAATACCCGGGATGTTTGTCGGTTACTCAGAAGTTTCGAAAGCTTTCAGGATATACGAACCATCGAAGAAAAAAATACGTATTTCCAAGGATGTTCGTATTTTAAATAAAATGTTCTACGAAGTTAGAGAAAATGGCACCTCTGTTCCGTTTGAAGAGTTGAATGATCACAAACAATCAAGTGATACAGAAACTGAAGACGATGAAATGGAAATGTATTTTGAAGATAACAGAAAGAAAAATGTCAGTAGACCACCAGCAGGACAAGAAAATGTTATTGCAAGGTCTATCGATGCAACCGTACGAAACGAAACGGAAAATAGCAACGAAGAATTTTATGACACCTTCGAAATTAATGAAAACAGAGGAATTAATGAAGCTAATGAGTCAAATGAAAACAATGAAACAGACATAGAAGTGGATGCTCCGGTCCATGTTCCAGAAGAACGAAGGACATATAATCTTCGTGATAGATTCCGAATTGGTACACCAAAAATATTTGAAGATTTTGTAATGGCCGCCATGGATATGGAAAATGAAATAGAACCTCAAACATTTAAAGATGCTATGAATAGCAAAGATAAATCCAAATGGTTAGATGCCATGCACAACGAAATGACATCTTTGATAGAAATGAAGACTTGGGAAAGGGTTGACCCGCCCAAAAATCGTAAACCATTGCCATGCAAATGGGTCTATAAAATTAAGAAAAACCCAGATGGTACAATTGAACGTTATAAGGCTAGACTAGTAGTAAAAGGCTTTTCACAAAAACCAGGCGTGGACTATTTGAAGACGTTCAGTCCAGTGGCACGCCTCAGTACTATAAGAGCTGTTCTAGGAATAGCTGCTGAAGAAAACCTGGTACTTACACAATTCGATGTATCAACTGCGTTCCTAAATGGTGCTGTGAAAGAAGAAATTTTTATGAAGCAACCAGAAGGATTTAATGATGGCACCAAGAAAGTGTACAAACTTAAACGGAGCCTTTACGGACTGAAGCAAGCCCCTTTATGCTGGAACACTTGCATATCAGAGTATCTCATTAACTCAGGATTCAAGCAAAGCACAAAAGATCCTTGTCTCTACCTGCGTGAGCAAGTGATAATTGCACTATATGTTGATGATGGTTTAGTGGCTTCAACCAATGAAAATTCCGGAAGAAAATTCATTGAAGAGTTGAAAAATAAATTTAAAATAACCACAAAACCAGCTTCATATTTTCTTGGACTTGAGATCAACAAAACAAAAGACGGCAGTATCACATTAAGACAAAAGTCTTACACTAAGAAAGTACTCGAAAAATTTGGAATGGCTGACTGCAAAGCAGCTCCAACGCCAGCAGTAAAAGTCAGCAACGACGAAAATGAAGATGACGCAAATCCGAATTTTCCATATCGTCAAGCTGTGGGAGCCTTAGCATACCTAATGGTTGCTACAAGGCCAGATATAAGTTATGCTGTGAGCATTGCGTCGAGGAATCTAGAGACTCCATCTAAGCAAGATGTCATGAGAGTCAAGCGAATTTTTAGATACCTCAAAGGTACAACAAACAAAGGACTCGTCTTCACGAAAAGTCGGGACAAGAAGCTGATGTGCTTTAGTGACGCTGATTTTGGAGGCGACGCAACGACAGGCCATTCAACGACAGGGATGGTTTTCCTATTCTCCGGCCCAATAATGTGGAAGAGCCAAAAACAGCCAACAATAGCGATTTCTTCTACAGAGGCAGAACTCATAGCTCTGACAGAAACAGCCAGAGAAGCTTTGTGGCTAAAAGAGCTCCTAGGAGAACTAACTGACATAACAGAGTTGAATGAAAAACCAACGATTTATGTTGATAACGAGTCGACTATTAAATTGTCCGAGAACCCTCCTTACCAGTTCCATAGGAGAACTAAGCATATAAAGCTAAAGCATTTCTTCATCAGAGAATGCATACAGAATGGAGACTTCACTGTGAAACAAGTTTCAACAGAACTTCAATTAGCAGATATGTTCACCAAGCCGTTGTTCGGACCCAGACTAATCGAATTGTGCTCTAGAATTGGACTTAAAGATTTGTCCAAATTCTAAAAAGTATCGTGGATGTGAAGGCATAGGTCTGCCATGCCTTTAATGAACTCTATAGTTCTGCGGGTTACCAAGCAACGTTGGTTGTTGATTTTGAACGCTGTCAATATATGTATATAAAACTATCCTTCCTAATAATATTAATAAAATATCTTTAATTTGTTCTCGTCTGTTTGCGTTATATCTACGATAAATAACACGGCAAAGTTTTCTGAAGAAAACTTCACAGTTTCAGTAACTGCTTATGAGGCTGATAATCGTGTAACTAGTTTCGTGGACAAAAATGAAACGATTATTTTACGTACGCAGTTGACAGATTGACACTCAAATAACGACGGCGCACGCTTAAGCGTTTCGTTCAACAGATGATTATTAAAATGATTTAGGTACGTAATACAATCTTAGAGCATTTAACTTACGAATACGATACACAACTCGCACAACGACAATAAAATATAGTCCCTTCGGGATAGGTATGGCTTACACGCAAGATGAAAAGAGACGGCAATATAGTAATCGGTGCGTTTTTGTTTTGTTTATTATAAATGCCCATAATTTGCAAAAAAACAAAAAAAAACGAATGTAAATAAAATAATACAATTGGAAAGAGACTGAAATATCAAAGAATTAAAGTTCATTGGGGTACTGTTTTTTAAGAAATTGCAACCATGACCAGTTGACCGTGTTTCTAATTATAAATTAAAAAAAAATAGGCAGTTATCAAGGGCAAGGGATGATTGATGAATGTTATTGTTTCGAGTCTGTAACTGAGCTTTTAATAACGTTTCGCGGTTTCTTTTTAATTTACAAAAAAATACACACTTTAGCATACATATTATAATACCTTTATACTGTTACATATTCGTAATCATAACATAACACAAGATTAAAACTAATATTATAATGTCTATAACCTGCAACATTTTCGTAACCATACCACAATACAAACGCAAAACTAACCAACGCTCTACCTACTGTATACAGAAGTAACTAGTTACAAAAATAAGCAGTTTAGAAACTAGTTACTCATATCCACGAAACTACGTATAACCGATTACGCCTAAAAGACGTTAAGACCCACCCCTAAGTCATACTGGCTGGTAGAGAGTAGAGACCACAGACACATCTATTGTCTATTAAAGATAATACCCGATGTTTTGACAGATCAAATAAAATAGTGAAATGAAAAGCCAGAGACAAAAATTATACTTATCGATCATTATATTATAAATTGGCATACGTGGCAATGCCCTTCATCTCTTCCGCAGCTATTTGACGGATCGGAAACAAATTGTTAAATTAGAAACCTATACAAGTGGAGCGGAAAACGTGACATTTGGTGTACCCCAGGGTAGTGTCCTTGGACCGACCCTCTTCCTAATCTATGTCAATGAGCTGTGTCAGTTATCTCTTGCAAACACTAAAATCATTACATATGCGGATGACACAGCTCGTATAACCCATGGCAAGGACTGGACTGAGACACGTGAAAGGACATAACAGGCACTACGGTTGGTAATGAACTGGTTAACCTCAAACCTGCTCACCCTTAATATCTCTAAGACCAAATTTGTCCCCTTTACCCCAGGAATTCTTAGTCAACCACCAACATCATTTGAGATCAGATCCCACGTTTGCGCTGATGCAGTCGGTAATGCCATCTTGTGTGACTGTGCACTGATAGAACGCTCTAACAGTATAAAATATCTTGGAGTTATAGTAGACAATCTCCTAACGTGGAAAAAACAGGTTGACTCTATTGTGGTTCGGGTTAGAAGATTGATATATGTGTTTAAGAAACTTAGAGCAGCCGCTGATTTCTCGTGTCTGATAATGGCTTACTTTGCTCTCGCACAGTCAGTTATCAGTTACTGCATAACTACGTGGGGGGGAACCCACAAGACATCCATGTTGAGGTTAGAGAGGGCCCAGAGAGCAGTCCTAAAAGTGCTAGCTAAGAAACCAATCAGATTCCCAACCTCTGAACTATATCTACTCTGTAGGGTTCTCACAGTAAGACAACTGTTCATACTTCAGACTGTTCTTAAGAAACACAAGCTCCTATACTACGATCCACAGTACCTTGCTAAGAAGCGACGCTCTGACATAATCTGCAAGACTAAGTTCAGCAGACTAGCGGTGGTAAGACGGCATTTCGATTATATCAGCCCCAAACTTTATAATAAAATAAATAGCATATTAAAAATCTACCCTATGACTGAAAATTTATTAAAGAAGAATTTGACAGAGTGGTTAAAATCCATATCCTACGATGCAACTGAACAACTTGTGGTAACGTAACTAAACATAACAACTAACAACTCATACATGCAAACACACCCACACACATTATATACACATACACTCACACACACACTCACATACACCCTCAACACACCCCTACACTTCAACACATACACTTCCCTTGATTTTGATTTTTTATTATATAAGTTCATTCAATATTATTTTTCTGTCTAGTAACAAAAGTAGTCTGGAACAAATTGTATTTTACTCTGTGTTGTTTTTCGGGCGCTGATAGCTGCGCCACAGTTTGTACTTCTGTAGCTATCATCGTTCCATTGTACTTTGTGTAATTCCTAAATGGTTCCAAATAAACATTTATTATTTATTTATATATTTATTGGTGAATCGAATCGTTGTTCAAGTTGCAGAGGCTTTTTTCTCGTACAATAATGCGCAAAATAAAGTATTTCATGAAATCAATACTGCATAATACCTATTACTTACAGTCTACTGGCTGATTGCAAGATTATGAATATTAGTAAAAACACTACTATGTTCTCTATTACTACCACAGAGAAAAATTATATATAGGGTATAGAGAGCCCTCTCCGACTACAGAGTGAAGACCGCATATGTCAATTGATCGGAGAAATAGCGCCGTCTATTAACGCCATCCGCAAACTAAGCTGTGTGTGTGTGTAGCGCCGTACTTTAGCAATGTGCATGTGTGTGGTACCTATACTTTATACATGTACGTGTGTGTGTGGTGCCTGTACTTTATACGTGTGTGTGTGTGGTGCATGTACTTTATCAATGTGTGTGTGTAGTGCACACATGGATAAAGTACGGCCTTTTCTTGCTAATTTGTTTGTTTTTAAATTTTATAAAGTTTTACTTTATTTTATTTTTTCTCATTATTAACAAAATCATAGTAAAACTTTATCAAGTTAAAACAAGCAAATTAGTAAGTGTACCGGTCGGTTGAGGTGTGAAGGCTTCTTATGTTGGAAATGAAAGACTTGATTCTTCATTACTATTTACTTTGTAAACACTCGCTAGATTCGATACGATTGTTGGTAACACCTTTCACAGATTGACTAAATTGACTATTTTCCCTAAGATCACAACACTCAATCACTGCACTTTTCACTTTGATTAAAGATTGCCTTTTATTAGAATGGACAACGAAATTGTCTGTCTTTATCATACGGCCTTCCTCCACATTCAACAGACCTGTATTCATCAATTTAACGGCGGTAATTTCGAACAAAAATAATAATATTTATTATCCACTGTTAATTCCTTCCAAATGTTTTTACAAGGGGTTCTAATAGTTTCACAGGTTCTTATGTGTGGGATCGTTTTACACAAGCTGTGATCATCTTTTAAGATATTTATAGGGTTTTTTGTATCACATAAAATTATCCCAGGATTTTGTTTTCTAACCCAAACATTGAATATATGGGCGTGTGAACCTTGAAGCCTTCTATCCAGCGAACTCTTATCCAGGTCCGTAACTGTACACCCAGAAGATATCCTCTAGGATGAATGAGGGATGTTGGGAAATTTTGTTGATTTTTCAACTTACAAGAAAAAATTGACAATGAAAATTTGACAATCAATATCAAAAATCCATTTTTTTTCTTTTTTAATAATGTTTTATTCATGACCATAGATACAAGTCTATCAGTCTTGTACATAGAGTGGAAGTGTCAAAAGTCCAATCATTCACTGTGTTGCAACCGTAATTATTACTTAGCTTTTGAAATCAACACAAATATTTGCAAATAATTATAGTACGTGTTAAATAAAATCATAAGGTAATTAAATAATTATTTAGATTAATATATATTTTATTATTGTTTAGTGACAAACCTATTTTATCGATGGTCTTGCCATCTGTGGTGACATAGAGTAACTAATTGTTTTTGTTGTTAAGATGGGGTTATCAGATGTCGCATTTAAAAAAAAATGCTTCCTAATCTGCCACTGTATGGATCTGTCCTACCCCTGATTACTACTATGCTCTGACAGCTGTCGCAGAGATCAAGCTATCTTTTAAGAAATAAACTTCAATTTTCAGATTGTTTATTTCTGTCGATTTTTGTAAAAGTAAATTATATGATTGTGTTTACATTAAAAGCCCTTCTACACAGTCGGAATAAACGCCCAAGTCAACCAAGGACATCATGACCTTGGTTGTATTGTGGTAAATTAAATTGTTTTCCAACGTTGGTTGGCCAACCAAATTGAGTTGATTTTCCAACAATCTTGGTTGGGAGGTATGCGCTTGCGACCAAGGGCAAGTTGAGGACGTTGACTGACCCGGTATTCAGGATGTGCATAACTCCAGCTTCCTCATACGTTATAGAATAATTCTATCTATGCTAATATTTAAGGTATAATAGCAGCAATCAAAGTTCCGAATATTAATTTAGCTGCCACAAAAACTTCGTTATTATGAGTCGTTTAGTATGTGTTAGCTGGGGTGACGTCACCCCAGCTTCCTCATTGAATACAGGCAAACCAGTGAGGTTAGGGTTTTGGACCATAGTCAAAAAAATAAGGCAAAATAGCTGCATATGGGAGGAAAGAACTGAACGATAACACTTAAAACGTGTTGAAACTATGATAAAAAAACGTGTGTGTAAGCTGAAGTGACGTCACCCCAGCTGCCATGTCATATCTTCCGAACAAAAGAAGATATGATGATGTATCATAGATCCAAAATTAAGGTATAATAGCTGCCATTGGCAGCAAAATTTTCAAGTCTCTGGTCAAAATACTCTATAAGTTATTAAACCGACTAATATGTGTAAGCTGGAGTGACGGCACCCCAGCTGCTCATGTCATATCTTCCGAAAGAAAGAAGATATGATTATGCATTATAGCTTAAAAGATGAGAAATAATAGCTGCCATAGGCAGCAAAACTTTCAAATGTCTAGTCCTTATAGTTTCTACGTAGTAAACAAAAATATAGTTTCCGCGCCAAAAAGATCAAATTATTACTTCGGAGGAGGTACGGAGCGGCGTTGCCGTTCCGTACGCTACATTATTGCAACCAAGTTTGCACTTAGCAGGCATTCTATTAGAAGTCATTTTAACTTGCGCTCAAAATATTTTTTATTGAAGATATAGACTGAGAGCCGACTGAACTTTAATGGAACTATGAATGTTATATTAAAAAGTTGATTCTTATTAACTGTAGACGACGAGAGAACTATTATTATTGTTTTTTAGGGTGAAAAACGGGACCCTATTACTAAGACTCCGCGGTCCGTCTGTCTGTCTGTCACCAGGCTGTATCTCATGAAACGTGATAGCTAGACAGTTGATATTTTCACAGATGATGTATTTCTATTGCCGCTATAGCAACACATACTAAAAATAGAATGAAATAAATATTTAAGGGGCCTGGCTCCCATACAACAAACGTGATTTTTTTGCCGATTTTTGCGATAATGGTACAGAAACCAACGTGTGCGAGTCCGACTCGCACTTGGCCGCTTTTATTTTTTTGACTTGTTCTCTGTAGTTTGGTTAAGGTGGACGCGGAAAGATAGACCGCAAAAATAAAATTTTGTTACGTTTTTTTGCAATTTACAGGCCACTGTTAGGTTATCTTGTCATTGTCTTGATCTATTGCTTTCAAAAGCCATTTCTTCAATGAAAAGCAATGGTGCCAAAATTACGGCGAAAAATATTCTTTCTTGAAACGCACTTTACCTACTTAAAAGATAAATCATCTGATTCTAAAGAATAATTGTGATTTATACTAATCATATTTTATCTGATTTCAAAGACTGTAACACATCACATCACATCAACAGCCTATTAATGTTCCCACTGCTGGGACACAGGCCTCCTCTCTGTGAGAGGGAATGGGCCGTAATCCACCACGCGGGCCCAGTGCGGGTTGGTGGATGTCACTGATGACTGTCAATGATGTGTGAAAGAATGTAAATTGGACCAAAAATTTGATTTATGACAAAAATATACGAAATTGTTACACTTTGATTTATGAATTTTCTTTCGTCCTATGTTTAAACAAACAATATGACTATAAAAAACCAGAATACTTGGATAGTACCTTAAAGTGTGAAGTCGGCTCCCAGTCTATAACTTAGTTTAAACTACTTCAAACGGATAATATAGCGCACGGAACGGCAACGCCGCCCCGTACCTCCTCCGAAGTAATAATTTGATCTTTTTGGCGCGGCAACTATATTTTTGTTTACTACGTAGAAACTATAAGGACTAGACATTTGAAAGTTTTGCTGCCTATGGCAGCTATTATTTCTCATCTTTTAAGCTATAATGCATAATCATATCTTCTTTCTTTCGGAAGATATGACATGAGCAGCTGGGGTGCCGTCACTCCAGCTTACACATATTAGTCGGTTTAATAACTTATAGAGTATTTTGACCAGAGACTTGAAAATTTTGCTGCCAATGGCAGCTATTATACCTTAATTTTGGATCTATGATACATCATCATATCTTCTTTTGTTCGGAAGATATGACATGGCAGCTGGGGTGACGTCACTCCAGCTTACACACTCGTTTTTTTATCATAGTTTCAACACTTTTTAAGTATGATCGTTCAGTTCTTGCCTTCCATGTGCAGCTATTTTGCCTTATTCTTTTTACTATAGTCCAAAACCCTAACCTCACTGGTTTGCCTGTATTCAATGAGGAAGCTGGGGTGACGTCACTCCAGCTAACACATACTAAACGACTCATAATAACGAAGTTTTTGTGGCAGCTAAATTAATACTCGGAACTTTGATTGCTGCTATTATACCTTAAATATTTGCATAGACAGAATTATTCTACAACTTATGAGGAAGCTGGCGTTACGCACATTATTCAGGACCCTGCATACCGTGTAGTGTAATAAGCGCTTTAAGGCCCTTTGTCACCTAGATAGGGCCGGATCTAGGAGGGATGAGCCGGGGCTAGGGGCGGCCAAACTGAACTAACAGGCCTTGTTATTTCATCAGAAAACCTAACTTATTCGCTGTGTGGTGGTCAAATTTGAAGCCCGCTTCGTTGCCGAATGTTATTGGTTCTTCTTGTAAACCCACCATTAAATAACTTAACATTCATAATGTTGCGAAAATTCAGGCGAGATTTTCGAGCTTACTTCGTTTTTACTTCACTCGAAGTTGACAAAAAAGTGGCTTTAACCGATCCGACGGTTGGAAACCGCATTTTTTTAATCTTTACTAATATTATAAAGAGGAAAGATTTGTAATTTTTGTATGTAACGAATAAACTTAAAAACAACTGACCGATTTCAAAAATTCTTTCACCGTTGGGAAGCTAAACTATCCCCGGGTGACATTGGCTACTTTTTATCCCTGTATTCCACGGATGAAACTCATGTGCTTACACACGTTCGAATCACGGGAACGAGAATTACGCGGGTGAAACAACATATAAAATTAATAAAAAGCATTTGATAAAAATTGATATATAAATTGAAAAACATTTGATTAAAAAATTGATAAAAAATTTGAAAAACATTGCATGAAAAGATTGTTAATAGTTAATAATATATTTAATTACAGTTATAAATCAGGTAATTTAGGTTATCTAAATATATAAAAGAAGAAAGTGACTGACTGACTGACTGACTACCATCAACATCATCATCATTGGCATCATCGTTGATTACCATCAACGCACAGGCCAAACGGCTGAAGCTTCAATCATGAAACTTGGCACGTAGGTTCTTGGCGGTTGGTCGGTCAGTTTTGAAGGTAGGATCTTCAAATTTTACCTACCCTACCCTACCTACCCTACCCTACCTACCCTACCCTACCTACCCTACCCTACCTACCCTACCCTACCTACCCTACCCTACCTACCCTACCCTACCTACCCGACCCTACCTACCCTACCCTCCAAATTTTTGGTTAATAACCCAAGCATTTACTAACATTGTGCCACAGACAAACTCAATGATCAGCTTGCGGTACCACTTTAGGGTTTTCTAAGTCTGGTATTGTACGACGCCGTCTGATCAGAAATATCTACCCCCTTTTTCGCATTATTATAATCCAAAACAAGAGAGAGAAAGCATAATTCTTGTCCGTGTCTACCGGTGGCGCACCCCGTCCGGGCAAGACTTTTGGTTCATGGGGCGGTGATGTACCACCGGTGGCCAAATGAAGATTTGCGCCGTAGGATACCAAGTACCTACTCATGAGGTGCCAGTCTGAACGTGTTAATAAGGCTCAAGGACAAACTCTGACGTATGCTGGTGTAGATTTGAGGGAGAATTGCTTTTGCCATGGACAGTTCTATGTAGCGTGTTCACGTGTTAGCTCATCAAATAGTCTGGTGATATTGGCGTGGACATGCAAAATGGTTTAAAATGTTGTTTATAAGGAAATACTTTAATTTAATTACTTACTTATGCTTATGATTACTTATTATTAGTCATGGATAAACACAGAAATAGTGAAGAGATAGGGACGGGACTAGGATAGAGCGTATTGATGATTAAGTAGGTAAGTATAAGTCTGTCCTAAGAAACATTTTCGCATTACATTTTTTTTTACTTTTTCTCTACATTATGTTAAAATATGATAAGGAGAAGTATGTAGTCTACGCGTGCGAAGCCGCGGGCAAAAGCTAGTTATTAATAATTGACTATATTATTTTATTCTATGAAATAACTAGTGAGGAGGACTTGACCACAAATCAGTCTCTAACAATTTTTGTCTGAGCTTTGCTAAACTGTCGCAAAAAATGTCAATCCAGGCATCAGCAGAGATTACCCTATTAGAGACTGCCATAATTCGGTTTAAAGGAGCTGACCGACCAAGATTTGTGCGAGATGATTTGACAGCAAACGTTTCGAGTTTACGTCTTACGTACTGAACTGACTGGGCATTGGCGGGACACACTAAGGAAAAGATTAGCAAGAAGTTGGGGTGAGGACAGCTGACCTTTTAGAATTTTGCTAACAGTAGTGACATCAGCTAAAATGCGACGCTGTTCGAGCGAATGCCAACCGAAATGAGTCAGTCGCTGTGGGTAGTCAGCCCTGTATGGGCAGCTGTGATCTTTGTATCGAAGATATCTGGTGAAATGTTTTTGAACTCGTTCGATTCGGTCGATGTGCGCTCTGTACATTGGACTCCAAACTGGAGAAGCATTCAAGGGTACTCCGCACGAAGGAATTAAAAAGTACCCTCAATGCGCGTGTCCCCCTGAAGTCGTGACCAACTCTCTTGATGAAACCAATCATTTTTAGCTACCGCTACCGCTTAGGTAGTGATGAAAAAAAGTGTACAAAATATTTTGTTCTCGGGCGGCGTATATTCAATTCCTCGCTAAGCTCAGGATTCTACGTTAGAATCCCTCGCTTCGCTCGTGATTCTACTATAGAATCTTTCACTTCGCTCGTGATTCTACTATAGAATCTTTCGCTTCGCTCGTGATTCTACTATAGAATCTTTCGCTTAGCTCTGAATTCAAAATAACGCCCTGGAAGAACAAAGTATTACTATGTCCCCTTGTAACACAAATAACTAATAAGCCGTCATTTTAAAGGGGGGCAAATATTGTCTATGCCCGGAGCGACGAAATTGCTAGATCGGGCCTTGACCCTAGCTGGGGCAGTAGGCGTCCAAGGTTGCAACATGACTTGAATCGAGGCAACTTATTGAGACACCAGATCAGATAATGGCCAGTTGATATAGAATTAAAGAAGCGTTTCTAGGCTTTTATGCATTTCCATTTCTGTCTGCAGGGTCTAAAGTAACGTAACATAAATGAGCGCTTTGCTGGCTCACTTCAGCTCCCGTCATTTCCTTCGAAACTAACCTACCCGTGTTATATTTTAGGGGGGTTTGGTTCCCGCACTTAGTCCTTCAGGTGGAACATTGCGCGTGAGCCATAGCGGCCGTTTGGTGTTTATTCCAACCAGCCCTCCTTCCTCCAGAAGTAAATTAGAGGTCCTGGTTTTCTCAGAATTTCTGTGTAAGATCTGGGTGACCCGAGGGTTTGTGTTTTTATCTGGGTGACACCTGCTAATTCAAAGAGCACGTGCGTGACGGTTTCCTCAGCCTCCATGCACGCGCTGTACAGAGGACTGTCCGTTATGCCTATTGTATGGAAGTGTTTGTAAAGTGAGCAGTGTCCCGTGATGGTTTCCGTCACCAGGCGAAGGCCAATCCTGTCCAGGCGTAGTAGATGCCTGGTAAGCCTACTATCCAATTATAGCAAAGCTTCTTTGGATTGCCTGCAGCCCGGTGTCGAGGATCACCAGTTCTCCGTCTGTGTCTGGGTGAATTCCTGTAGCCACTTACGTATTTGGTTGAAGGGGATGAGTAGGTACAACAGGTTCGGGTCCATAGACCGCCGTACTGGATCCTCGTCTCGCAAGCTTGTCAACCGCGTCGTTGCCCAGCGATCCGCTGTGCTGTGTCCCTTTATCCATTGCAGTGTCACTGACTGTGTTACGACTAGATACAGTTATTTGTTCTAGTACCTACCTACTTTGTGACATTCTAGTAGGTATTAGTTTCGATGTAATATATTTTTTCCGTAAGGATTGGAGGACTGAGGCGCTGTCGGAGAATATAGGTATGTGGGTTTCCGTAACCTTCCTGGCTTCTAGGGCGTGGACCGCTTTATGATGCCCACACACGCCGCCTGATAGACGATGTTGAACACTCCTAGTGGGCTGGATATATTTATATTGAGATCGTGTGAGAAGACTCCGGTGCCGGAGTAAGTCTCCGATCCGTCGGCGTACGCTCTCATCTCTTTCGGACCTGAGTAGTTAACTGTTCTTCTGTAAGTATTGGTGTGTTTTGGGGCTTTGTCGCCGGGTGATGCTATCATTGGTCTTTACATGATCGGATACTCCTCTATACATCATCTGCCTAGCCTTTTTCCCAATTATTGTTGGGGTCGGCTTCCAGTCTTACTGGATTCAGCTGAGTACCAGTATTTTACATGGAGCTACTGCCTATCAGACCTCCACAACCTAGTAACTGGGTAACACGATACCCCTTGGCAAGAATGGTGTCAGATCTCAGGCTTCTGACTACCCGTAACGACTGTCAAAGATCTTCAAATGACAGCCGGGTCCAACGGCTTAACGTGCTTTCCGAGGCACGGAGGAAACTCGGTATGTTGAAATGGTCACCCATCCACGGACCGACCTCGTCAAGCGTTGCTTAACCTTGAAGATCGACCCGTGCGGCTGTTATTATTTAGCCACGAGCTCCCCCGGATACTCCTTTATACGTGTGTGCTTAAATCTGGCGTCTTTATTATTTAGGGTGCCTGATAGATGGAGCCTAAAAGCGGCCAGGGCTGCCTCCCCCCGCACGATAAGGTGGCACTCCTAGCATTGCCTATAGGGCGGCAGTGGGTGTGGTTCTCATACGGCTACTGATTTCAACGCAAGCGAGTCGCTGCAGTTTTTCGAGATCTCTTTGGGCTGTGCTCAGGTCTGTTCTGGGCCATAAGACCTAACTAGATGTGATAATTGGTAGGATGACTGTGGTATATTGCCAGTGGGTGACCATGGGTCTAATCACCCAATTCTCTGCCACAGGGATATGCTGGCTTTTGTAGTGATATAGTTCATGTGTTTTGCCCAATTTTGTTGTTTGTCCAAATAGATGCCCAGATACTTGCGTTTCGGTTGAAAGGCTTAGGGTTGTTTCTTTCGTCATTGTGTCGTCAGTTTTCTCTTTTTTGAGAAGAAAGTTCAGTTTTTGTGGGATTCACTGAGAGTTGGTGCTCGCTGCATCATTTCCATACCATTCAGGGCTTGACGAATGAGACTGCATAGGGTGTTTTCGCGAGTCCCGTTTATTATTATGGTTATGTCATCCGCGTAGCCAGCGGTGAAATAACATTTGTCGTTGAGTGTTTAACCTACCCGTGTCAGAATGCCATATGCTCCCGAGCTCGCTCTTGGAATTATTTTTTGGATCATAATTATCGAATTGCCCAACCGTTACGTAGCAATATTCATAATGACCAGAAAATGTGATAAATAAAGCAGATTAAATCAGTATTCATTACATTGCCCGATTTGACTTGACTAGATTAATAATTCCCAAGCGTTATACATAGTGCCCTGATTAAACACTTGGTCCATGACAGATTTATTATATCCATGGATTTCAAATTCAAATGTATTTATTTGCTAGAATGTAGGTTTACAAAGTATGATCTTAAATCTATGACGGTCCCTTTACATTCTACCATTAGATATGGTGTGCAAATATTTAATTTCACCTTGTCCCATCATCTAAATTTATTTTTATTAAATTAAGAAAATAGACAGAAATAACAAAAAAGAAAACCTCATGCATTAGGATTTATAAGGAACAAATTAATTAATTGATTATTATACCGATGTCAGTTCAAACAATGTCAGCTGAAGAATACAATTAAAAATGATTGTAAATTTAATTGTCAATGTCATCTATATATATAAAAATGAAACCCGTTTTCCGTTGTCACGGCATCACGCGTGAACGGCTGGACCGATTTCACTTATTCTTTTTTTTGTTGTGTTCGTTATTGTTGGGAGAAGGTTCTTATATAGGGTAGGGTAGGGTAGGTAGGGTAGGGTAGGGTATGTAGGGTAGGGCAGGTAGGGTAGGTAGGGTAGGGTAGGTAGGGCAGGGTAGGTAGGGTAGGGTAGGTAGGGTAGGGTAGGTAGGGTAGGGTAGGGTAGGTTGGGTAGGGTAGGTAGGGTAGGGTAGGTAGGGTAGGGTAGGTAGGGTAGGGTAGGTAGGGTAGGGTAGGTAGGGTAGGGTAGGTAGGGTAGGGTAGGTAGGGTAGGGTAGATAGGGTAGGGTTTGTAGGGTAGGTAGGGTAGGGTAGGTAGGGCAGGGTAGGTAGGGTAGAGTAGGGTAGCTTGGGTAGGGAAGGGTAGGGTAGGTAGGGTAGGGTAGATAGGGTAGGGTTGGTAGGGTAGGGTAGGTAGGGTAGGGTAGGTAGGGTAGGGTAGGTAGGGTAGGGTAGGTAGGGTAGGGTAGGTAAGGTAGGGTAGGTAGGGTAGGTAGGGTAGGTAGTGTAGGTAGGGTGGGTAGGGTAGGGTTGGTAGGGTAGTGTAGGTAGGATAGGGTAGGTAGGGTAGCGTAGGTAGGGTAGGGTAGGTAGGGTAGGGTAGGTGGCGTAGTGTTGGGTAGGTGGAGTAGTGTTGGGTAGATGAATGTTTGGTGTTTTTATGGCAAAACAAAGTTTGCCGGGTCAGCTAGTAACTATTATAAAAAATATTGTAAATTTAATTGATAGTGTCAAAAATTATTATAAAAAATATTGTAAATTGTAATTGATAACATCATAACTATTTTAATCTCAATGTTTATTCCGTACCTTTTAAACATCAATTAATTATTATAAGGTATATACCAATATTATATATTTCAGTTTTCTTCACCGCGATCTGACATGTATTCATTGAGATCGTAAAAGCATTTTTCTTTTAACCATTGCATTAACTTTTTTTTAAACATTGTTAGAGGTAAATCTTTAAAGGCGTCTGGTAATTTGTTATATACCTTTACAGCATTTATGTAAGAGTTTCTTTTATACAATTCGAGCCTGCATTGCGGTAAGCAGAGCTCATGTTTAAATTTATTTTTATTTCTAGGCATTACATTTGAAACATCTATATATATAAAAATGAATCCCTATTTCCCTTGGTCACGGCATCACGCCTGAACGGCTGGACCGATTTCACTTATTTTTTTTTTGTTGTGTTTGTTATTGTTAGGAGAAGGTTCTTATGAAAAAAAAATAAGAAAAAAAGGTAGGGTAGGTAGGGTAGGGTATGTAGGGTAGGGTAGGTTGGGTAGGGTAGGGTGGGTAGGGTAGGGTAGGTAGGGTCGGGTAGGGTAGGGTAGGGTAGGTAGGTTAGGTAGGGTAGGGTAGGTAGGTGTTTTTATGGCAAAACAAAGTTTGCCGGGTCAGCTAGTCATTTATAAAAATACATTATTATTAAAATAAAACAAAAATAATTGATTGATTTATATTTATTACAGTTAGGCAGAATAAGATAAGAACTTAACTACATAAAAAAAAAAATATATAAGTTTATAAATAGAAAAAATAGAATTAACGATAACATTAAAAGGTAACAATTATAAAATTTTAATAAGACACTTGTAGGCAGGTAGGTATTGGTCCAGAATATTCAACCGACGCCGACAAACACAGACATAAATCTAACTAGATGACGCGATTGTATGTATACTTCGCGTGCTAAAAAAACGGAGATTAGAGTAAGTTACGATCACGGATTGTAATCGCAAAAAAAAAAAAAAAATTTTTTTTTTACTTTTCTTTTTATGTTCTTGCCAGTGTTATAAGGTCTGTTAAGTCCAACTGCTCCAAAAGTGTCGATAGTTTATTGACTTTTTCTATTTGCGATTTATGTCTCTCCCCGAGAACGTGATCAATTTCACTGATTCTTCCTAACTTTATTTGGCATATGCCACAGTAATAGTTGGCGTCGTCTAGCTTATAAATATTATTGTGTTTCAGCAAGTTCCTATATATTTCCCTATGACGACGCGATACAGAATTGTTAACGTCCTCGTCGTAAACGTATTTTCTAATTTCAGTTTTATCAATTTCGTATTTTTCCTGGAATTGCAAAGTGTGAGTTCGACTGTTAATGTGGTCGAGGAAATCTATCATACGTATATCACAACAATTGCACACAAACTCTGATGATTCTTTGGTCACTAAATGGAATTTTAGCAGTTCATTTTCGGCAATTGCATGATTTTTACCCTCCATGTGTTCAATTATATTCCTGTTTAAATACGGAACGTTAACGCCACAGATCTCGCATTGCACTTTTGTTTTTTCGTCGTCTGTGTAAAACAGTAGTTTGTTGTACTTTTCCATTTTTTGTTTGTTGACGTTTTCAATGTGATTGCTACCTTCCATATGTTCAATAATGTTTCTTTGTGAAAAAACTATATTTACGGAGCAAACTTTGCATCTAGCTTTAGTTTTGCTTTTGTCAGTAAACTGTAAGAGATCGTAATAGGCATCGATATTTTCATCTTCGTGATTGGTGCCATTACTATTGCTTGATATAGTATTGGGCATATAACTTGAGCTAGTTACTCTATCATTTATCTTGTTAGTACTTCCAGAGCTAGCAGTATTTGCGCCGCTTGCTTTAGGTTGTGCGCAAATTGGTACTTTATTTTCTTTGAGTGTGCTGATGTCATTTTTGTTTTCTGAACTCAACTGATTAACTATCTTCTTGTGTGGCTTCCCATCGATATGGATTTTCATTCCGCCACCAGGTACCTTTACTTTACATATCAAACAATATCTTGAATCATTAGCTACAGCAGGAGTATCATTATTTTTGCTAGTTAATATAGTAGTGTCATTATTTTTGTTATTAACCTCAGTGGACGCATTATTTTTGTTATTAACTTCAGTGGACGCGTTACTTTTGCTATTTATTTTAATAGTATTATTATTTTTGTTCACTACATGTAGTTGTGAACTGACATGAAATTTCAAATCGTGATTAGGGAAAGTCAATTTACAAAATTTACAAAAGCTATCGTCTTTGCTAGTTTTTTGTATAGAGTTTTGTTGCATGAGTTGGTTAAGATGTTTTTTAGAATTAACGTGAACGGGGAAATTGTGGGAGTCTATATAGACTTTACAGTCTTCGCAGAATGTTTTGCCCGTTTTAAGAGATTTTGTGTTCTTGATAATCATTTTGTGATTATCGTTGAGGCTCTCATGGTTGGAGTTTGACGGAACAATTTCGTTGCATGGAACGCAGTGACTCGAAATTTTGTCAACCTGAAATTAGAAATACACATTTAATACATAATATAACTCCTGTATTCTCCGGCTCGGGCAGAAGTGACCAATGTATAATATCACCCACAGTTCTGTTTAGCGACCGTTCAAGTATTACGTAAGCCCTTTAGGGGGCGGGGGGGGGTATATGCTTTGCTTATTTTTGATGACATGGTCTAGATGGTGATTACGTCAGCAGTAATTTTTTACTTTTTTACACATTTATGGCAACTCACAAATTGTCTATGCTTGAAAACGAATCGCTATCGGGGATTCCCACAAATACTGAATACGTTTAGGTACTCGCTTAGAACTGAGTAGGGGAATTACCGCGTGCTATTCACTTATCTAATTTTCTCCTGTAATCTATTGTTTCGTTTCGGTACGATTGACTTGACGTGTTGTAAAGCAAAGCAAGTTAATGTTTGTGTCAATAAAGTTTGTTTAAATTAATATTAAGTCCTCTATCTTATGCTTATTTTCTTATTAATTATTTCTAGAATTATAGCTGCTGCTCATGAATCAATAAAAAAACAGTATAATTTAAAAAAATTGCTTATATTAATGTTTACGTAACGCACGGGGGAGGCGGGGTGGGGGGGGGTGGGGTTAAAGCTTTGCTTACTTTTGCTGACAAGGAGGAGGGGGCGGGGAGGGGGGAACTTGTAATAAATCTGCTTACGTAATAATTGAACGGCCCCTTTATCCGGCATGAAGGTTTTAGAGTTTATTTTATGGCAAAATTCATGACCATCAAAAGCTAGAAATAAGCCGTTCTACCTTTCTTAAACGCATCTGTCTGAAAACAGAGCATCGTAATCGCCTACACACTGACACTGTAGTAGCGCTTATGGCCACTAGAGAAGGTATTAAGAAGAAAGGAAGGTACTTAAAATTTAGTCCTTCAAATGATAACCAAAATAAATTGGCGTAATGAGTTGTAATTGTAAAAAAATTGGTTGTCTGTAAAGTCGGTTTATGGACGATAGTTTAACGTGACAACGTCATAACAGAGATAGATGCGGCGCAAGTCGAACGCTCAAGCCGATCGCACCATCGACCACATAGCCACTAGACGCCTAATGCTTGATCTAACACATCAAAACAATTCTGTCAACTAGCTGAGGTATGAGGCACGGGGGTACTGCGCTCTGATTGGTCCCTTACCAAGGTCATGCGCCTCATTAAGGGTGGGACAGGTTTAAATAAAACCAGGAAGGTATCGATAATTTATAAATAGTATTTGTACTTATTTTTATTTAATTAAAATTACCTTCTTTATTATTAATTATACGGCGTTTTAACATTTCAGTGATAAAATAAAATGTTAAAACTAAAAAAATAAATATCAAAATTCTTAAGGAAACATACTTTTTTCGGTTGTTGGTTCTTAAATATAGTAATATTATATATTAGTAAAAAACGTAATCAAAACATCGTTTCACAATTGATAAAAATTTTAATTTAATGTCTTTATTTGTAAGGATTCTAGTTCTATCGATAACAGATTTGGTCATAGGATATGGTGCATCACTAGTTCTATTTACGAAATTATAGAGGAGAAGAGATAGCGAAAAAATTACTTTAACAAGAAAGAGACGCAAACATGCGGTGGGCGTTTTCACCTACAAAATTGACCAGTATAATATGAACTCCGACAAATAATATCAGAAAATAAATCTAATTATGTTTATGTAACTATTAACTTATCAATGAAATGTTCTGCCATTTTTCCGGAAACTTGAAGTCTGGATGTTGTTACCATACCAACGTATTGTTCAAGAGGCCATTATAATATTTATAAAAAAAAAAATTTGTTGACGGACGCGGAAGTGTTTACGGCTCACAGAAGTGGTCGCTACTAATTCGAAATTGTCGAGTGGCGATCTTTATTACCTGTATATGATCTTTTAGTCATATGTGTTGACGGACATCGCTCGCCTGTTATTAGGCGTCTAGGGGCTATGTGGTCGCTGGATCGCACCTTTCGCTCGGTCGTGTAGCGCTCTCGCTCCGATCGTAACGTTACAATGAGCGTAACGGGACACTTTTTCGTGCGTGCCACCGGCGTTTTTCGATTTATTAGACGTCGTCACGTTAAAAGTAGATTATTTTATGTAACGTCTTTTGAGTATTTATAAACATAACAAAAAAAATATGATAAATATGTTTGATATATATGAATATTACTTTTATGTATATATTTGATAGAAAATTGTGGGGCAGATGTGGGAAATATTGATTTTATTACCCCAGAATTGGGGATTTTCAGTCAGGTTTTTGGGTAATCCAGACCATGGATATTGGCAACACTGGTCGTGGTTTCAAATCCGGGCAAGTACCAATGTGAGTTTGCCTGACTTTGACTGATCTTGGACCTCGCTGACAACGGTGAAGGAAAACATCGTGTGGCAACTTTTCTTATTGTTACTCCTAGCGACTCGCGCCGGCTTGGCCCGTGACAAATTATACACAAAATCCTGCTTCGTTTCTCACTTTTTATATTGGTGAAAACCGCTTAAAAATCCATTCAGTTGTTTTTGAGTTTATCGCGAACAGACGCGGCGAGGGCATTTCTTTTATAATATGTATTGATTTATAAATGTATGCTCCATTGGCGTAATTGCTGCAAAGCGTTCCAGTGCAAGGGCAAAAAAAATAAAATAAATGTATGAGTAGGGAACATGACCATAAAAATAAAATTATACCTAATAATAATAAAATATATGAATAAAAAAATCCGCCTGCTTAAAAAGCGAACTAAAAAGACGTAAACAAGAAGAAAATCATGTTGTGCAGTCGAAGGATACGTATTCGCGAGCTGGCTGACTAATACGAGATGTATCCTCCGACTGCACAACATGATTTTCTTCTTGTTTACGTATTTTTAGTTCGCTTCTTAAGCAGTCGGGTTTTTTTTTATTAACTTTTTTTTATTTATAACTTTTTAGTTACTTTTTATCGAATTTGGTACATAGAAATATATAAGTGTTATATATTTTTGAAATCGTCTTGTAAAACCCTTTATTTTGATATCCCACACGATGGGATAAGACGAAAAAAAAAGTTTGGGCCCCCACAATATGGCGCCCAAAATCCGCCATTTTTCTATCTTACAATTTTAATATATCCAGTGACACTCGCAGTGTTCAGACGAATCGATTGACGTAAGAATTATCAAAAATCGGCCAAAAACTGGAACGCCACATAGGAACATACATACATACATACATACTACATAGACTGTTAAACACATTACCCTCCTTCGGCAGTCGGGTAAAAAAAGATTGCTACGCCCACAATATAGCGCCCAAAATCCGCCATGTTCCTTTTTTTTAAAGGCACTTAGCTAAGAACACTTGGGCGGTCAAGACCTATCTAACGATGTCTTAATTATAAAAATCCGCCAAGGAGTTTTAAAGATATGAGGTAATAAAGAATATTACTACATAAATAGATATAATATATTAATAATAATAGATTAATAAAAAATATTGGACTCGTACTCGTATCGCTAAAGCTAGCGACGTCACTTATACTGGTCGAAGAAAATTCAAATAAGAAGGAATAATCCATACGAAGAAAAAACAGTGCATTGTCTTACCAATCGAGCGAACTTGTCATTGACGGGCTTGAAGATGTTCCTTACATGGTGCTCACTGACGTCGTGAGGCCTGGTGTCTTGAGAGATCCACATTGTACAGAGCTGGCAATACACACTGTTCTCCACCTCTCTGTAGCTATGGAAATGTTCGCGGGAAACCTAAAAAGGAACAAACATTATCAAACTTTTTCATAACGTAACAATTCCCCGAAGGTTTACGTGGTTTTGATTAGTCATTTCTTTATCTGTAGACATCAGTTCATATAGAAGCTGAGTCCGGTTCTACCGTACGGGCAGGGCGCTTAAGGTCTTGTTTGCCGTCTAGCGCGGATCGCCGACGAGTGGCTGACGTATATTTTTTTATTATTACATTTATTTATTGGGTTAGAATTAACCTAGCAATTACGTGTTAGTTTCTACTTTTGTAATTCCACGAAATAAAACTTGGTTTTATATCGTTAAAGATTTTTACCTTTTTTATTCCTGTATCTATTTTCAGTGTGTTTTATTTAAAACAAAATTTTACGTATTAAAGCGATAAGCGTTTTTTTCCTTTTTTAACGCCACAATAAATCTATAAAAATAAATAAAATTGAAGTGTCTGTATGTAATATCAAAATAATAACGTTTTATTGAATGCACGTGAAAGTATATACGGTACTAACAACAAATAAGCAATTTTTAAGATATTTGTCTGTCTGTCTGTTTGTTCCGGGTAATCTTCGAAACGGCTGGACCGATTTTGACGGGACTTTCACTGGTAGATAGCTGATGTAATACCGAGTAACATAGGCATATACGTTTGATCACGAGAAAATTCATAGTTCCGGCGGGAAACTAAAAAAATAAAAATATATTTTTTACGAGTTTGACGCGGACGAAGTCGCGGGCAACAGCTAGTCGGTAATAAAAACAAACTAAAGAGGCAAGGCAAATAAAAGTTAGTAAAAATATAATAGACAAATGATAAAATTACTATTAGTAACGAAAAATAAATTTTCACCTTTACTGTTTCTCCATTTGGTGCCACAATCGAAATAGAATCTCCATCAATAACGGGTAGATTAACTCTCAGATCGTATTTCTTTATCATTTCCTTTAAATATTCTTCGAAATTTTCTTTTTTCTTCTCATTGAGAGGTTGATTGTTTGTTACAATACTGTTCCCAGGTGTTACACTCAGATTGTGGTTAAAAGAATCGTCGTCACTGTCAAATATAATTGTGCAAGCGTGTCCACCGACATCTTTACTGTCGTCAAAGTAATTTGCTTCAAAAAAATCTGATTCTAGACCGATCTCTTCACCTAATATGTTTTCGTTGGCATCATTGTAACTATTATTTTCTTTCAATATCTTAAAAAAATCATTTATTGTACTTAAATCGTTTACCGATTTTGCATGATGATCTGATATTTCGTGTTTATCTTTGTTTTTAATCTTAATAATCTTAGAGCAGGGTTCACAGTAATATACGTCTTTGTCGACATCTTGGTCTTTATTAATTGTACTTATATCCATTTGATTGGATAAGTTTTCAAGAACTTTTTGGTACAATTTCTTACTAGTTTCATGTCGCTCACTTGCGTTGTGTTGCTGTGAATACGGTGTCGGCACTAGTATATTGCATATATGGCATTTGTATGTGTCTGAAGGTTCTGAAAAAAAAAACTACTTATATCTTTAGTTCACTAATAAATTGGGCCTTGCTAACTTTTTTCTTAGTACAAATAAAACTAGTTTTGTATTATTTTATTAAAGTATATTTCATTTCATTTCTAATAACTACAGATTGTTTAAATTTACGCAAAAAAATTCAATGTAAAAATCTTTTTAAAACAAGGTTTCAATAGTCGTAATTAGTACGAAAAATAAAATCGCTAGTCAATACCATCTATAACATACCAATATAAGAAAGAGGAAAGATTTTTTTGTTTGTTTGTACCGAATAGGCTCCGAAACTATTAGACCGATTTTGAAAATTCTTTCACCTATTTAAAGCTACATTATTCCGGAGTAACATAGGCTATAAATTATTTTCAAATAAAAAGTTATAAATAAAAAAATCAAAAACCCGACTGCTTAAAAAGCGAACTAAAAAGACGTAAACAAGGAGAAAATCATGCTGTGCAGTCGGGTTTTTTGATTTTTTTAATAAACTTTTTTTATTTACAACATTTGGTTATTTTTTTTTAGAATTAGGTACATTTAAACATATAGGTGTTATATATTTTTGAAATCGCCTCTTAAAACCCTTTATTTTGATACCCCACACGATGGGTTTGAAAAAAAAATCATTGGCCCCCCACAATATGGCGCCCAAGAATTTTAATGTAGCCAGTAACACTCGCGGGGTTAAGACGAATCGATTGACGTAAGAACCATCAAAATCGGCCCACGCGTTTGGTTGCTAGAACGCCACATAGGAACAAACATACATACATACATAGACTCATAAACACATTACCCTCCTTCGGCAGTCGGGTAAAAAATAGAGATCCTCATGAAAATTGCAATAAAGTAACCAAAAGTAGCAAAATTTTGCCTATAAAATTAATTATTTGGCGTGCGCTGAGAAAACTATTGATGATACATACAAATTATGTTCATGATTAAAGTACTCATTATTACCTACAAAAAGAGTGCGAGAGAATATATCTAACTATGACAGTTAAGTCACAATAGCAGCTTTTGTGGCCGCATCGCCGATAGAAACAAAAGTGATTACATTCGTATTGTAGTATTAATTCTTATTCAAATAAATAGTAGTCTAACAAATTGGTATGTAGGTAGGTAGGTAAGGTAGGTTAGGTAGGTATGGTAGGGTAGGTAGGTATGGTAGGGAAGGTAGGTATGGTAGGGTAGGTAGGTATGGTAGGGAAGGTAGGTATGTAGGATAGGGTAGGGTAGGTAGGGCAGGTGAGTAGGATGGTAGGTAAGTAAGGCAAGTAGGTAGGGTAAGTACTGTAAGTAGGTAGTTGACGGGAGTGAAGCCGTGGAGGTCAGCTAGCTCCATCATGAGATCAGCTTCATAGTACCATATAATTTGAATGTTTCCAAAGTTACATATGTACGCCATGTTTCAGTTTAATCGGTTGCCAGGAAGTGCTTTACAAATCGATTACTAGTTGCTGGACACACTTATGAAAACAAGTTAATAATATAAAGCTTGTAAAAAATCAATTATTTGAAACTAAACTTTAATAAAATAACTAATGATAACCGGCCAAGTGCGAGTCGGACTCGCGCACGTAGGGTTCCGTACTTGGTATTGCGGTTTACGATTTATGACGTATTAAAAAAAACTACTTACTAGATCTCGTTCAAATCAATTTTCTGTGGAAGTTTACATAGTAATGTACATCATATATTTTTTTTGTTTTATCATTCTCTTATTTTAGAAGTTACAGGGGGGGGGGGGGCACATTTTACCCCATTGGAAGTGCCTCTCGCGCAAACTATTCAGTTTAGAAAAATATTATATTAGAATTAGAAACCTTAATATCATTTTTGAAGAACTATCCATAGATACCCCACAAGTATGGGATTGATGAAAAAAAAAATTGAGTTTCAGTTCTAAGTATCGGGAACTCCAAAAATTTATTGTTTTTTTTCTATTTTTGTGTGAAATACTTAATGCGGTTCACAGAATATATCTACTTACCAAGTTTCAACAGCATAGTTCTTATAGTTTCGGAAAAAAGTGGCTGTGACATACGGACGGACAGACAGACAGACATGACGAATCCATAAGGGTTACGTTTTTCGCCATTTGGCTACGGAACCCTAAAAACTAGTTTTGTTGATAATAAAGAATAAATTCACAAGTCTCAATAACTTTTTAACGATAGCATTTTAACGGTACCTTCAATTTCATTTTAAAGAGTTTTGTCTAACTCATCCAGTGGATTCCTGCAACCTTAACCAGTTCATCGGTCCACCTAGTGGGAGGCCTATGTCCAGCAGTGGACGTCCTTTGGCTAAAATAATATTGATGATGATGTAGACTACTTACCAGAAAAGCAATCATCATTATGGTCACGTTGAGTATGTATTTGTACTTGACAATACTCAGATTCTCCGTCCAGCCACTTCTTGGTCCACAATGGCTTCTCAGCTCCTGTAGTGCGGACGTACTTACTGAGGCATGCCAAGTCTAAACTATCTAAAGGTATTGTGTATGTAGGTGTACCACCAATTTTAATTTCGGCCATATTTTACTGTAAATAAAAAGAAACATTTGTGTGTTTTACATGCTTTTATTTATTTTCACCTGTCTCGGTGTCTGTAATCAAACCTTGCAAGTAATATTTGACTCACTTTTCAGTGTTATATTGAGATGAAATTTTGCACACACATTTAGTGACAATGCAATTTTTTGTATAAAAGCTTGTTAATTTTCTTTTATAAATTGATTGCTTGTTAAGGTAATTTTAAATCAGCTATCTGCCATTAGTCCCGTCAATGTCGGTCCAGCAGTTTCGGCGATTACTACTTCTAATTATTAAACGAAGATCTGGACAGGATTGTGGACTGGTCGAAACAAAACTCCCTGTTACTCAACCCGGTAAAAACTAAATTTATGCTTTTTGGTGCAAGGAGTCAACTCAATACTGTAAACAGTGGTCTTGCTAAAGTGATCGTAATGGGCCAAAGTATTGATCGTGTCTATGAGGCGAGAAATCTGGGTTTGATCATGGACCAGGAGTTACGTTTTGAGGCTCATACTGCAAGCTGTGTAAAAAACTGCTTCTACCGCCTAAGAGTATTATATAAAATGCGCCCGTATTTAAGTGAGGATCTGCGTATACAGTTAGTTGAAAGTCTGGTTCTGTCTAAGTTAAATTATGTTGATACCGTTGTGGGACCTCGACTTTTGGCACGTACCGTAAGATTGATTCAAAGGGTTCAGAATGCTTGCGCGCGATTTTGTTTTAACGTACCACCAAGAAGCCACATTACACCTTTTCTTAACAAACATAACATTTTAAAAATGAAATCCTGTCGGAAATTGCACTTGGCCTGTCTACTTTTCGGTGTCATCAAGTATAAATGTCCACCATATCTGTATTCGAAGCTTGCGTGGATAAACTGTCACCGGCAGCGCAAGGCTAGGCGTGCTCAACAACTGGCTACCCCGCACCACCGTACAGCAGCCTTCCGGGGAAGTTATAGGTACGCAGCCTCCAAATGTTGGAATAACATTCCACCACCGATAAGGGACATAAGGAATATAATAACTTTTAAGACTAAACTTAAGGCATTCATTCTGACTTCACAAATAAAATTTAATGACATTAATATTGACAAATCGTTTATCTAATTCTTATCTTATCTTATTTTAATGTAATTTAATCCAATATTTATTATTTAATATCAATCATTTCCACATTAATTTAAAATTTAG
This sequence comes from Anorthoa munda, assembly GCA_945859665.1. Classification (NCBI taxonomy): domain Eukaryota; kingdom Metazoa; phylum Arthropoda; class Insecta; order Lepidoptera; family Noctuidae; genus Anorthoa; species Anorthoa munda. The sequence goes on along the minus strand of OX243895.1, from coordinate 49,664,277 downwards.
TTTAATCCCTCAACTATTGTGCCTATTTCTGTGTAATGAGTCGGGAAGAGATTGGCTGGATGTGGTGGGACGGTTGTGTCTGTGCCACACTGCTATTTGGGGTTTTTTGAGACAATTTCATATCAGTAATCTGTGGACAATTTTAACCATCAAATTGTAGCACTTTATATTATACTAGCTGTTGCCCGCGACTTCGTCCGCGTGGTTAAGAAGATATAAAGTTTAATGATGTTTAACGCAAACTATTTTTATATTTCAGTTAACAGAAAATGCCAATCACACTAAGCATCATTTTTTAAAGCACGAATTAGGAAAAAAATATAGAGTAACACAAAATTATTTCTTAGCTTATGACTCCTACTCATAAACTCTAGACTTGTTCAATTTTAGGACAGTAGTACAAAAAGACACCCGGACTCTCATACAAACATGCGAGAGCCCTTAAACCGCCTTAATCCGGCCCTGTCGCAAAATCCTTTCTTAGCGGACGTTTACTAACTATGAACTACCTGCATGCCAAATTTCAAGATAGTAGTTCAAAAAAATGAAACACTGTCATATAAACTTGCGAGAGCCCTTAGACCTCCTTTATCCGGCCCTGTCGCAAAATCCGTTCTTAGCTGACATATACTAACTATAAACTACTTTCATGACAAATTTCAAGTTTGTAGCACAAAAAATGAAGGACTTTCATACAAACTTGCGCGAGCCCTTAAACCCCTAAATCCGGCCCTGTCGCAAAATCCGTTCTTAGCAGATGTTTACTAACTATGAACTACTTCCATGCCAAATTTCAAGATAGTAGTTCAAAAAAATTAAGCACTTTCATATAAACTTGCGAGAGCCCTTAGACCTCCTTTATTTGGCCCTGTCGCAAAATCCGTTCTTAGCTGACATCTACTAACTATAAACTACTTTCATGCAAACTTGCGAGAGCCCTTAGACCCCTAAATCCAGCCCTGTCGCAAAATCCGTTCCTAGCGATCGTTTACTAACTATGAACTACCTCCATGCCAAATTTCAAGATTGTAGTTAATAAAATAAAGCACTTTCATATAAACTTGCGTGACCCCTTTGACCTCCTTTATCCGGCCCTGTCGCAAAATCCGTTCTTAGCTGACATCTACTAACTATAAACTACTTTCATGACAAATTTCAAGTTTGTAGCACAAAAAATGAAGGACTTTCATGCAAACTTGCGAGAGCCCTTAGACCCCTAAATCCGGCCCTGTCGCAAAATCCGTTCTTAGCGGACATTTACTAACTATAAACTACCTCCATGCCAAATTTCAAGATTATGGTTCAAACAATGGAGCACTTCCATATAAACTTGCGCGAGCCCTTAGATCCCCGAGGTCCACCCTGTCGAAAAATCCGTTCTTAGCAGACGTCTACTAACTATAATCTACCTCCCTGCCAAATTTTAAGTTAGTCACTCAAAAAATGAAGGACTTTCATATAAACTTGCGAGAGACCCCATAAATCAGGCCCTGTTGGAAAATCCGTTCTGAGCGTCGTCTACTAACTATAAACTACCTCCATGCCAAATTTCAAGATAGTAGTTCAAAAATATTAAGCACTTTCATACTAACTTGCGATAGCCCTTAGACCCCCTAAATCCGGCCCTGTCGTAAAATTCGTTCTTAGCGGACGTCTACTAACTATAAACTTCCTCCCTGCCAAATTTCATCTTTATACGTCAAGCAGTTTTCGATATTTCGTGATAGGTGAATGAGTGACCTTTCGCTTTTATATAGATTTAATTAAGATTGTTCAAAAAAACTATAACACCCCCTAAATCGAATTTTGGGGGTAGGTTCGAAAAACTTATAATGAAAACCTTTATTGTTTACTTAGGCTGATATTTGTGTCAAGTTTCAAGTTTATTAACCTAAGAAGTAAATTCTTCAAAAAAAATAATCGACTTTTGGGGGTATTTTTGAAAAACTAATAATTGCAACCTTTTGTTGCTTACTTAGTTGGGTATTTATGCCAAGTTTCAAGTTTATTAACCTAATAATAATATTTTCAAAAAAAACTTTAACACCCCCTAAATCGTCTTTTGGGGGTAGTTTCGAAAAACTAATAATAACAACCTTTATTATTTATTTATTTTAGTATTTGTGTAATGTTTCAACTTTAATTACCCATGAAATAAGATTCTGCCATACAAATTTCAACACCCCCTAAATCGACTTGAGGGGGTAGTTTCAAAAAACTAATAATGTCATTCTATAACATGTACTTAGATTACTATTTGTGCCAAGTTTCAAAAATATTAGCCAAAGGAATTAGATTTTTCATACAAAGTTTGCCCCCCTTTTTAACCCCCTTAGGGGTAGAATTTCGGAAAATCCTTTCTTATCGGATGCCTACATCATACAAAAAATACACCTTTCAAGTTTCAGGTCTCTACGTTCAGCGGTTTGGGCTGTGCGTTGATCCGTCAGTCAGTCATTCAGGACAAAGCATTTTATATATATAGATTACATTAAATATTTATTCTATTACTTTATGTTATCTATTTTATGACATTATTATTTTAATTATCTTTTTTATTTACCCACGTCCGTGTGTCACTAGCGGGGTGCCAACTGAAAATCAGCGCTGGGTGTCTGACACCCAGCAAATGCTGAGTTGGTAACCCTTTCGGTGTGGGCACGCCCGGCACGATGATTCTGCAACCCTGTTTGTACCTTTTTACTATTCTTCTCTGTTACTTTGTGATTATTGTTGTTGTGTTGTGTCTGTGTCGAATAAATTTTTTCTATTCTATTCTATTCTAATGTGACTTTGCATAGCCTATAACCAGCGGGCAAACAAGACGCTTCTAACAACACTTCATTTGTCAAATTATAATAAGTAGTTTAGAAGTTAAACAGATGAACATACATACATACATACCCACCCACATACCGGTCAAAAAAACATAACCCTCCCTATTGCTTCGCCATAGTCGAGTAAAAAGTTTTATTTTGACATTACAAACATACACTTCAATTTTATTTATTTATTTGTATAGATAGATTTCACCTTATTCCGATTGAATCATCACACACCCATTCAAAGATAAAAATAGAGAAAAAGAAATTGCTATGGGAAAATCTAGTTTTGCTTTAAATTCTGGGAAATATTAAATTAATCAATCTACATAGTCTTTTTCCAACTATGTTGGGGGCAACTTCCAATCTTAGGCTCAGTTTCTTGATCTGTTAACTACAGATCTCAACCAATGGTTAAACATGTTAACCAAATGTTTCAAATTTCATCTAAATGCTTTTTTTCATGAATTGTTAGCATCACAAATGGTTATGTAAGTTTGTGAGTTAATTATTTGGCTATTTGTTAGACTAATGACTGATGAATAAACTGGTTTTACTGAAATTTGAATCCATTGGGTAGCATATTCAATCATTGGTTAACTACGGATCAAAAAACGGGGCCTTAGTGGATTACATTAAAACAATAGATACCTAAATATTGATTCCACCAGTCAGTCACTGCCATAATGACTGGCCAAAAAAGTTTTTAATGGACCTTTAATAAGCAGGCAAGCCATCAGTTGGGATTGATCATAACTTGGCTACCTCGGCCTGTTTTTAATTAATTATTGTATTTTGGGGTTGTTTTACAGTAGCTAGACGCTTTTGCTTGTATGGCTTTTTACATTGTTCTCACATATATGTAATTTTCCAACACGAATTATGTAAACAAATACTTGTAATTAAAATTTATTTATGGTCAGTTTTAGGATAATTAATTGTAATTAACTTTAATAATTAAAAGTTTAGAATCATTTCGGGTTTCTTTCCAATCCCCCGGCTGTGGTAAACGTAATTGGCGCAGTCGGTAGGATATCCGCGGGTGACGTCGGGACACATCACACATCGATAATCACGCCTCGTGTCACCCGGGTGGCTATCAAGCACCGTTCCGGATATTCTGAACTTACGGACCTGCTGCAGACCGAGAGGAGAATCTGGAAATCGATTTAAGGGGAGAAACCAGAAGTGAAATAGCTGTAAGTACGTTTGAATTATTCTCGTGTTGCTCCCTCCTAAATCCTAACCTTCAGGGTTTACCATCTCAGAACCTCGAGTGCGCAGGGACCTGCATCACGTCAGGCCCGCCGACGAACTATAGATATAAGTAGAGATAAATTTTAGATAAAGCTAGAATTAGGCAACTTGGTTAGTTTAGATATGGCTCAGCACGGCCATCTACAATTCCTAAGGCCCTTCGCCTTGTCCCCGTTTTTTATAGTTACCCCAACGTGCTTGCGCGGTTTATTAAAATCCTTGACCCACTGTCAATACCCAAGTGGTGCATCCGGAAGTGAATTTCTAACTCGTGGCCATTGAATATAATTCTTAATAAGGTTTCTGGAACCACTTTGTGTACCACTAACTCAATGGAATACCAGAGAGTTGGTTGGGCAGTCGAACCACCCTCATTAACAATCTTTCAGACCAGCACCATAATTTCAAGGAGCCGGTACCTAGTTGGCCAGCTTCTGTAGGTCCACTCCCTTCGTTTTTAAATTTTCCGTTTATTTCTGCCCCCAAGAATAGTTACGACGTACAAAGATTATCATCATCAGCTACTATTAATGTTCCCACTGCTGGGACACGGGCCTCTTCTCCGTAAAAAGGAATGGGCCGTAATCTACCACACGGGCCCAGTGTAGGCTGGTAAAGATTATCTGTAGTACCTAAAAGCACACGCAGGCCCTTATCCCATCCTTCCCAGTCCCAGCAACCAACGAGTTGACATTCACTCACATGGAGGCTGAATGCCCAAAGCCAAACCGGTGCCACAGCGAGAAAGAAGTCACCTACCAGATCTGCACCAAATCTGATTGAATCCAGAAGTCGATCATCAATCAAGTTCTGCTGGACTCCTGCCAACCCACTACAGTCACCCTGATGAGGGAAACTATGAAGAAACTAGATAACCAACACTACGGCCTGTCATCCCCTCAGCAAACGAAGCTACAAATTATCTGTCACCAAAAAGACTGCACATCGCTCCAAGGAAGTTATTTCACTACAACTCCCGTTGGATGTCGGCTGAAATCCGAAGAGTTCACCATAGCAGATGCCGACGATTAAATCAAAGGCCAACCTCGCAAAATGATGAGGATACTCTGCGATTCTGAGCAACGAGCTACGTCAACTACTCACATCAATTTGTACTCCGTGGATCTTCAGGGACTACACGGCATCCAGGACAGGATTATGATCCAGAACCCCGTGCAGATGGGCAACGTGCAAAAGAACACCTATCATACCACAAGAACCAGCAGCCTCCGACCGTAATCCAGAAACATTTCAGATCCCGACGAGACACCGGCAACATTTCCACTCAACGTGCTAAAATAGTTGCCGTTCTAAGGGTGGAGGTGTTACGTATGCATAGGAATCTGCTGATATTGCAGATAATATACATACACAGACCTTGTCGAATCGGCAGTTACCTTGAGCAAGAAATGCATAGCTTGGGAATTAGCAGACTCGCTGACTCAGAAATAACATTGCATCGATGTAGGAAGTTGTTGACGATGCATTCAACTCGACACCGATGCTGCCATGACGTCACGCAATCCAACAATGCCAAGCTAATATTTAAGATCATTTCTTGCGAGAAGATTCATTCCATATTCCTACATCGAGTAGGATGGATTCGCGTAGGCTAGTTAGTTGTAGTTAGTCTATTTAATTATTGTAACCATTCCATGTCCTAACATCGGCTTGGAATGGACATCTGTAGGTTAACTAGTTCTAAATAGTTAGTAGTTGTAACCATTCCATGTTCCAACCTCGACTTGGAATGGTCAGTTTTAGGATAATTAATTGTAATTAACTTTAATAATTAAAAGTTTAGAATCATTTCGGGTTTCTTTCCAATCCCCCGGCTGTGGTAAACGTAATTGGCGCTTGCAAATGTGCAACTAGATTCATTTTTTGTTGACAATTCAAAGTAATTTTAAATAGTTTATTAGAAATAAAACTATTTTGTTTTTTTTTTTAATAAAAAAAACAAATAAAACACACCTTTTATTTATAGAAATCACGGACATCCAACTCTGCAGAGCATCATGCCTGCTCTGCAGAGTTGGAGGACAAGGCGCAAGTACACCTACTCCTAAGCTGCCTTGTTGGTGGAGGACAAGACAACAGTACACCTGCTCCTAAGCTGCCTTGTTGGTGGAGGACAAGACAGCAGTACACCTGTTCCTAAGCTGCCTTGTTGGTGGATGACAAGACAACAGTACACCTGCTCCTAAGCTGCCTTGTTGGTGGAGGACAAGACAGCAGTACACCTGCTCCTAAGCTGCCTAGTAATCGCTAGTTACAGGGCGAAATACTGGGGTAAACACCCCAGTTCCTAAGGAAGGCTTGCAGTGCCTTGGTATTACTATCTCCTGTAGCTTACTCAGGTCACTGAAGTATTTCGCCTTGTAACTAGCGTTTACTAGGTAGCTTAAGAGCAGATGTGCTGCTATCTCGTCCTCCTCCATGCATGCTCTGCAGAGTTTGGTGTCTGTGATTCCTCAAATAAAAAATATTATATATCCCACACAAAATACACGCTTAGACCTGGAGTTACAGACACCAGCCTGTCATAACTACTACTACTAAACTAAAAACGCTAACTAACCACATGTACAGTGGTCCAGCCTAAGAACTAAGTGACCCTAAGCACCAAATCCCTAAAGATAAGACCAGGAGTATTATGTTTCAATACTAACATAGTTCCAAGAGTCTTATTATTTTTATTCTTCTCCTTTCTCTGTTATATTTGATATGTATTAGTATATTTTGTAATATTGTATGTTTGTATTTTATGTTATTAAGTCTAGGTAGTATATTATTTATGATAATTTGTACACTGACAGTCCTAAACACTTCTTCCTTTGTACACTTGTTATTGTGAATGTTTGTCCTGTATGTTTTATTATGTGGTGTACAATAAAGTATATAATAAATAAATAAATATTCCTCATTTACAGACGAATTATGATAGCGTTGACACATTATAGTTATAGAATGGCCCCAAAGGAGACTACAAAAGGAGATACTTTGTAATTTAGAAACTCACAATACATATTAATATAAGCAGAACTATGGAATATTGGAATGTGAACTTACCAAATTATAGGAGTATATGGGCACAGACGTAATAATAGAAACAAGTATAAATATCGTTCATGCAAAACGTTATCAAAACTTTTTTCATAACTTTTCTAACAATAGGGTGATACTGGTAAAGGCCATGGGCACGGAACTTTTAAATACCTGATGTTTTGACAGATTAAAATAGTGAAGTAAAAATCCAGAGACAAAAAATATACTTATCGATCATTGGTGAATCGAATCGTTGTTCAAGTTGCAGTGGATTTTTTTCTCGTAATGCGCAAAATAAAGTTTAAATGAAATCAATACTGCCTAGTACCTACTACGTAACTTTATCTCATCTGCTTATAGTCTACTAGCTGATTTCAATTTTCAGATAAGTATTGTTTAATTCTTCCGATTTTTTTATAATTTTTATATTTTAGGATTGTGTTTACATTAAAAGCCCTTATACACAGTCGTAACAACCGCCCAACTCATCAAGGGCACCTTAGTCGGGTGTTTGTTCCAACTATGTAAGAGGTCTTTAGAGCTTGATGTATTACAGTCTCTGTGTATTGATATTTCTACTAAGTCAAACATTCATATTTTGCTGCAGTTACAACTTTATTATATGCGTGCTCACTTAATATCTTAGGTTTTATTTTTGACTTTTTATTGGTCTCGGTCTCATATTCTAATGGTACGGATAACAAGAATAAACCATTCATTTTGGCATTTCAATGATAAACTAAATAAACGATTTATTTCTGTAAGTTGGTTTGTACAAACACCAAAGAATAATACCAAAGAATGGACATCGGGTAAGCCGCATAAACTACTCAAACTGCCAGACCATGATTAAAACTAACTAAGGTAAATTAAAAACAAAAAAAAAGAAGTATTATGAATGTGAAGACTATGTGGATCACCACATAGTCTTCACATTCATAATACTTAAAATAATATATTACTTTGAAAAGTAATACTCTTGTCATTGCATGAAAATAAAAAAAATAAAAATAACGGTGCAAAATATAAAAAATCAAAATTTAATGGAGCAGCCAATCCCAAGCCTTTTTATCCTCAACGTAATCTTTAATGGTATAAAACGCTTATAAAATTATAAAACAACAATATTCATTGTCATAATTACGTATTTCAGACAAGTTTTCGCACATATGAGAAGCAACTAGCTTCTGCCAGCGGCATCGCTCGCGTAAAAGTTAGAAGTACAGCAACCGCAGCACGGGAACCGTACATTTTTTCGGGATAAAAAGTAGTCTATTTATTATTTCAGATTATAATCTCTCTCTCTGCCAACCATCCAAATACGTTTACCTGTTCTGGCAACTTTCTAATTTATAGTAATAATATTATTATTTAAGTATGAAGGATTAGTAATTTCCTTCAAATTGCTATTCAGTAGCGTAGCTAGTCTTAAAGGGCCCTTGTATCAGATTTTGTTGTGGGCCCTTCTTACCCCAATACAGCAAAACAAAGTCAAGTTTTTTTTACAAATAAATAAAAACTGGCCAAGTGCGAGTCGGACTCGCGCACGAAGGGTTCCTTACTATTATCGCCCTAATTAAATACATACATAAATATTTTATTCTGTTTTTACCAGACTGCCAAAGGAGGGTAATATGTTTATCAGTCTATGTATGTATGTATATTTGTTCCTATGTGGCGTTCTAGAGACCATACGCGTTGGCCGATTTTGATGGTTCTTACGTCAATCGTTTCTTCTTAACCCTGTGAGTGTCACTGCTACATTAAAATTGGAAAATAGGAAAATGGTGCTTTTGGGCGCCATTTTGTACGGGCCCAATTTTTTTTCTTCCTAACCTATCGTGTGGGGTATCAAAATAAAGGATTGTAAAAGGTGATTTCAAAAATATATTATAACATTTATATGTTTAAATAAACCTAATAATAAAAATAACTAAAAAGTTATAAATAAAAAGTCGGAGGATACATCTGGTTTTGGTCAACCAGCTCGCGAACATGTATCCTCCGACTGCACACCATATTTTCTCCTTGTTTACGACTTTTTAGTTCGCTTTTCAAGCAGTCGGGTTTATAGTTTTTTTTTTTTTTAGTATGTTATATTTACGTTATAGTGGCAACAGAAACACATCATCTGTGAAAATTTCAACTGTCTAGCTATCACTGTGCATGAGATACAGCCTGGTGACAGACGGACAGACAGACGTATCGTGAAGTCTTAGTAATAGGGTCCCGTTTTTACCCTCTGGGTACGGAATCCTAAAAAGCACAATGAAAGCTTAAGCTATCCAAGTCAGGATTCTTGAATCGAAAATCCATCTGTTTTATATATGCAAAAATTTAAAGCGAGCAAAGGAAACTAAAAAATTGGAGTATCCCCACTCGCATAGATTAAGCTGTCATCATAACAAACAGCTTTCATCATTTTTATTTATCAATTACAGCCCTCTTATCTATTAAAATGGGAGGTTTTGTACAGCATTTTACGAATTGACGCTTCCACATGTTGGGGCCCCTGTGGATTAGGGGGCCCGTATGATTGATACGGCTGATATCGCGGTAGCTACGCCCCTGTTGCTATGGCTTGTGATAGAAAGAGTGTTACGTAATTAGAAGGTAGGAATAAATCCAGACTGCGGGCTGCTACTGAGAAATGACAGGCGGGAACCCCAACACTTCGTACGACTCAGGAGCCGAACCCAGGACCTCAAGCTCATCAGTAGCGCTTGCGACAACCAAAAAAACGAAGAAATAAAGAATAACAGTATTTTTAATAGTTTCGATATATTTATTACACTAATCGAACGTTTCCCAACACTACTTTCTTATGTCGTTGACTTCCCCGCCCATAGAGCATTTCAGTTTACAAACTAATTGTCTATGATGTTGATGACCTTCATAGACATATTAATAGAGATGACGTTGCAAACTTATTTCACGTGTTTCTGTCAGACAGCGGTAGTTCCCCGTATCAGCAATATTGTTTGTTAAGTACCTATTGATACGGAGAATTCAGTCTGTCGGGTAATTAAACTTATTAATATACCTATGTAAGTAATTATAATGTTAACAGAAAAAAAACCGGCCAAGTGCGAGTCGGACTCGCACTCGAAGGGTTCCGTGCCATTATCGCAAAACACTGCATAAAAATCACGTTTGTTGTATGGGAGCCCCCCTTAATTTATTTTATTTTAATTTATTAATTATTATTTTTTGAAGTAAATATACAACTGAACATTCTGTGAATATTTCAAGCGTCTACCTGTTGCCGTTATTAATATCGAGCAAAAAACGGCAAAAATATCACGTTTGTTGTATGGGAGCTCCCCTTTAATATTTACTTTATACTGTTTTTAGTATTTGTTGTTATAGCGGCAACAGAAATACATCATCTGTGAAAATTTCAACTGTCTAACTATCACGGTTCATGAGATACAGCCTGGAGACAGACGGACAGACAGACAGACAGACAGACGGATCGCGAAGTCTTAGTAATAGGGTCCCGTTTTTACCCTTTGGGTACGGAACCCTAAAAAGTAGTTTTAACAGAAGTACTGGATACATGTAGTCATGTAGAGTTCAGTATAAGTCATGGGTTGGCATTTTGAGATACCAATCAGGTTCATTATAATTTGCCCAGCCTTTTCCCAACTATAAATAATAAAAATAATAATGTTAATAATGCTATTGTTGCCAATAAGCCTGACATAGTGGTGATAGACCGACTAGAGCGTCGCGCAATGATTGTTGATATAGCGGTCCCCCATGACGAGAACCTCGTGAAGGCTGAGAGAGATAAGAAAAGTAAGTATCTTGATCTGGCTCGCGAGGTTGTCGAATGTGGGATGTGAATACAGCGATCATTGTGCCGATAGTCGTTAGGGCCATCTGAGGAGGGTCTCGATGGGCAGCTGGATCAAGGGCTTGATCCAGAAAGCGGTACTCCTGGATACGGCGGGCGCGTATCGTTAGGAGGTTCCTCTCTCAGAAGCCCTGACCACCGGTAGCTTGGACCCTGTTCCCGATACCGGTGGGCTTCTATTTTTACCCGGTTACAAGGAAAGGGTTATTTATATTTTTAAATGTTTTTCTTTTTTGTATGAGTTTTATAAAAATATTTTAAAATGTACTTAATGAGAAAAGAGATAAATGAAGGAAAAAAAAATGTTGAGACCAGCTGGATTTTTATTATAGCGGGATGCAAATCGCAGATGCAGATGAACACGATTTTACATGGAACGACTGCATAATCGACACAAAGATACCACAGATTATTTATTTTATTAAAAGTTCAGGCAACATACTATACAGGAACATAGGCGGACTACCTGAGGCATTCTCTACCAGTCAACCAAGAGTGGTGGAGAGATAACATGGCAGATCGAATTTCGGCCACGGCGCACAATAAAATCAAATCTAAATCAAATATTGAAACATTAAACATGCTTAAAAACAAAGTTTTGTGACATTCAGAGAATTGATAGCTCTAGTTTAGTTGATGAAGATACCTCGATTGTATTGTGGCCAGCATTTGGTTCTAAAACGGATAATTATAACCATAGACAGTCTGGATGGAGGCTTAGAAAAAACCCTGATAGAAAATTAAATCTGGTTTTTTGGTTGAGACAATTATTGCATATTACTCTAATACGTCGAGGAAATATAAAACATTTGTTAATTACAGCTAGAGGGGAAAAAAGCCAGCTTCTAGAACTGTTATTGGCGGATGGGTGAGGTCTCTATTAAAAGCTAGTGGTATTAATGCAACTCCAAGATCAGTAAGATCTGCAGTTGCTTCTCTCAATTTTGTAGAACATTTTCCGATTGACGAAATTCTTGCAACCAGTAACTGGAAAATGATTCATACCTTTCAAATTTACTATCAGAGGGAATTGCTCAATCAGAATTATTTGAATATTCCTAATACTTCTGTATCTTTGTCAAATTATTTTGATCCTGTTAATTGAGAGTAGATGCATAAATGTAATTTAATTTGTTATTTAATAATAATGATTACAAGAAGTTACGTAGTATGCCATATTTAATTATTTATATTTTATGTAATACATTTACATACTGTTTTTATTAATCCAGTAATTTTAAATCTCATTCAGTGGTGGTCGTATGCTACTTCGCAGAAAGTATTGTAGTTGGCATACCACCACGGTTATCCTCTGAACACCATCCACTGAACCACGTTTTTACCCGACTGCCGAAGGAGGGTAACGTGTTTATCAGTCTATGTATTTATATATGATTGTTCCTATGTTGCGTTCTAGACACCAAACGCGATGGCCGATTTTGATGATTCTAACGTCATTCGATTCGTCTTAACCTTGCGAGTGTCACTGGTTACATTAAGAAGCGAACTAAAAAAAAATTAACAAAAAGAAAACCATGCTGTGCAGTGGGAGGAGATTCGCGAGCTGGCTGACCAAAACCAGATGTATCCTGCGACTGCACAGCATGATTTTCTTCTTGTTTACTTCTTTTTAGTTCACTTCTTAAGCAGTTGGGATTTTAGATTTTTTTTTAGGGTTCCGTACCAAAAGGGTAAAAACGGGTATTACTAAGACTCCGCGATCCGTCTATCTGTCTGTCCGTCTGTCACCAGGCTGTATCTCATGAACCGTGATAGCTAGACAGTTGAAATTTTAACAGATGATGTATTTCTGTTGCCGCTATAACAACAGATACTAAAAATAGAATAAATATAATATTTAAGTGGGGCCCCCGTAAAACAAACATGATTTTTTTGCCGTTTTTGCGATAACGGTACGGAACCTTTCGTGTGCGAGTCCGACTCGCACTTGGCTGGTTTTTATTTATAACTTTTTAGTTAACACTTTTTTACGAATTAGGCACATTTAAACATTTAAGTGTTATATATTTTTGAAAACACCTCTTAAAATCCTGATCCTGATACCGCACACGATGGGTGTGGAATAAAAAAAAAACTATTTTCCAATTACAAGCAGTGGGGTTTTTTGATTTTTTTAATGAATTGACTTTTTTTTTTACATTATTTTGAGGTTTTTGCAAAGCCACATCACATTATTTTTCTGTTCAGGGTTTGTTAGTTTACATGTACCTAGATAATGCATACGTTACAAGAGTAGACTCTAGATAACGTATAGCAATAACGTAGTTGATTTAGAAAATTTACTATTCACTAAAGGACAGGTATAGATATGAGCTAGTTATGTGTGTGTAGTTATGTTAGTTAACAATACATACACAAAGGTTTGTGATTCGAAATTTGAGAGACTTAGTTATGACTCATGAGTGAATAAATGTACATAAATGCATACATGCATATACGTATGTAAGTATCTAGTTCTTGGTCGCGTTCTTCATTACTGAAGGTCGTGTCCCTGAAAGGCCCTCGTGGCTTTATGCACGATATTCTTCCACTTCAATCGATTATCAGCTTCTCTCAGGGCGGTTGTAACAGAGAGTCCAGTGAGGGCGGTTACCTGCAGCCTAATTGCGTAAGTGAATTCTGCAAAGCAAACAAGTCGGAACCTTCCCAAAAACGACTTTACGTATTGCATATTATACTCTGAAAAGGAAAGGTTATTCTCCTTTCCATTACCAATATTTTGACGTAGTAGAATTGATTGAAAAGAATGAACGAAAGCGGAAGAATCGAGATAAAACTTTACTATTGGTATTGTGTAATGAAATTATGTCCTAATGATTTGGAAATAAATCATTCGAGTTTGATGAAACATAACGCAGTAGATGATCTTCAACTCAAAGGAGAATGTTTGTACTCTTTCCAAATTAGTTTCACAATACCGAAAAAATTAAAGAAATGATTCTAATTCTTTGAAGGACGATTCCTTACTTACTTACTTGTTTGCTTTGCAGAATTCACTTACGCAATTAGGCTGCTGGTCTGACCAGCGCAGCGGTTAGGTGACCGGCCGCGAGGTCTTTTCCCCATCCACCTTGCCCATTACCACCAGCTTCTCTAGATTGCCTGGTTCCCTAAGGGCAATGTGACTAATGTAGCTGAGAATCCTTCGGTAGCAGAGCGTGGTTAGTCTGTCTTTTATGCCTAGTTGGTCAAGGATAGATTTGTTCGTTACATACATACCGATAAACAAATAAATTGCGACGCAGTCACTGTAGTCGGGTAAAAAAATTGTTTTCATGACTGACGGGATATATCTCGCAAACAGTCAATCAATCTGCCTAGCCTTTTTTCCAACCATATTGGGGTCGGCTTCCTGTTTTACCGGATTCAGCTGATTACCAGTGTTTTACATGGAGCAACTGCCTATCTGACCTCCACAACCCAGTAACTGGGTATAGTTCTCGCCAAACTTCTTGGCCGCCCTGAACTTAGCTACAATGGCTGCGCTGTAGGAAATCGCAAACAAAAACAGCACCGACCCGTGCCTTGCGCATCGGAAAGCCAACTTCAGGGCGGCCAAGAAGTTTGGCGAGAACTATAACGGTACCCCTTGGCAAGACTGGTGTCAGATCTCAAGCTTCTGACTACCCGTAACGACTGTCAAAGATCTTCAAAAGACAGCCGGGACCAACGGCTTAACATGCTTTCTCAAGCACGTAGGAAACTCGGTATGTTTGAAATGGTCACCCATCCACGGACCGACCTCGTCAAGCGTTGCTCAACCTTCAAAATAAAAATCATAATTTTTTTTTTACATCGGCCTAAAAGGGCACTTATAAAACGTCGACAAAAGGTGCACGGTTCGGGTTAGTCGTTTCCTGTGGAGAAGAACCGGCAAGAAACTCCAAGGTTACTCTTTTAAAAATATGGTTTGGTTTTACAATATTTCCATGTTAAAGTAAAACGAGATAAAAAGTTATCAAATGTTATCAAGCATCTAGAAATGTAGAAGGCCTACAATGTTCACACATTCACTAAACAATCGGTAAATGAATCTATAAAAAGGTAACAAAAATAAATGTACTAAATTTAACATGATGTGGCACAAATGTTGTTATCAGTGCTGTAACTATTCTTAGCAAAGTTATAAAGATGATTAAAAACGATTGTAAAAAGTCTAATTAAAAGAAGAGAAAAATAAAAGAAGAATTGAGATTGAGAATAGTTAGAGACATCCACATATTTGCGCCGTTTATGAGTTACCAGGGAAGCCGCATGTGCAACCTTGATGATCGACCAGTGCGGCTGTTATTATTTAGCCACGAGCTCCTCATATATCTCGGAAATAGAAGGATAGAAAAAAAACAAAAACAAAAAAAAAGAATTGTCTCTTCCAACGACATCTCATTTGTCGAATTATAATAAGCAGTTTAGAAGTTATCAGGTAACAGATGAACATACACACATACCGGTAAAAAACATAACGCTCCCTTTTGCTTCGCCGTAGTCGGGTAAAAACCCGTCAACTCGACACGTGTTGGGGAAGGTTTACAGAGCGAAAACACATGGAATATCGTTAAGCATATTGTAATAGGAAGGTATAAGATCAAGTATAGTAAAACATGGACAACCGTACAAAAAGACAGTACAAAGCTATATTCTATAGCTCGTTCAAACTAGACAGTTCTCTATCTAGCCAGTGGCTAGTGTTAGTACATGAAGGTGATATATCTTCAACACACCCCCTTCAACTTATGTACGATACAATCTATAAAAATAAACGTATCTTTACTTTCGCACACACAATCCTAAAGCACTTGTTAGTAATTCGTGTCTTACGCGAGGTAAAGGTTTGGTGAGGACATCTGCCAACATCTTATCAGTTGACAAATATTCCAACGTTATGTTTTTATTGTCACGTAGCACATCCCTTATAAAGAAATGTCTAATGTCAATGTGCTTACTTTTCGCATGATGTACACCGTGATCCTCAGCAAGGCAAATAGCACTTAAATTATCAGCATGCATTCTTACCTTACAGAGTTGATGTAAACCTAGTTCTTTCAACAGGCTATTCAAATACATAGCTTCTTTCATAGCTTCTGCCAAACTTACAAACTCAGCCTCACAAGTAGAAGTCGCAACGATGCGTTGCTTGTGTGAAGACCATGATATGCTTGCTCCACCTAGAACGAATAAATAACCCGTAAATGATCGTCTATCGATAACGCAGTTACCCCAATCTGCATCCGCAAACCCTTGTATGCATAACCCTGTCGGCTTAAAAGCCAAACCGTGAGTTATCGTACCTTTTAAGTATCGAAGAACTCGCTTCGCAGCCCTCCAATGAGTTTCCTGCGGGTTTTCCGCAAACTGCGCAAGTTTTGCCGTAGCGTTAGCGATATCAGGTCTTGTCGCTACACTTAAATACATGAGCGCTCCAATTAGTTCTCTATATGGAAATTGTTTCCCTTTAGTTACTTCTTTTTCACAAATAACAGGATTTCCAATTTCCATTGGAGTCCGAATAGGATTGCAACTATCCATAGCAAATTTCTTCAAAATGTCTTTTATATACTTCTCTTGTGATAAGAAATATTCATTGCCATTTTTCTTAATATCTATCCCGAGACAGAAGGTTGCTTGGCCAAAGTCTTTGAGTTCAAACTTCCCCGCCAATTCCTGCTTGAATTTGTCTATATACATTCTATTTTGCGATGCGATCAATATGTCATCCACGTATATGACGACAAAAAGATCTGATCCACCTTTATTACGCTTATGATACAAACAAGGTTCATTTATCGTAGATGTCAATCCCATTTCTCTCAGCTTCTCGTCCAGTTTCATATTCCACTGTCGTCCAGCTTGTTTGAGACCATACAGAGATTTCTTTAGACGACATGTGTCACCACCTGCTTTCATATCTTCAAGCATTTTTGCAGCTTTTTTACCTATTGCAGAATTTACGCCATCTGCATTTTTTAGTTTCTCTAAACCTTCTTTCAGCAGCTCTGGGATTCTCATATAAATATCTTCGTTCAGATCACCGTTTAAATAGGCGGTATTTATATCTATCTGGTCAATGTCCATGCCCATTTCGACAGCTAAAGCGACCAACAAACGTACAGTTGCAAGTCTCGCAACTGGGGCGAATGTCTTATTATAATCTAGGCCATGTTGCTGACTGTATCCTTTAGCTACCAGTCTGGCCTTCTTTTTCTCAGTATTGTCAACATTTAGCTTTGTCGTCAGCACGTATCGACAACCCACGATATTACGATCTGAAGGTTTCTTTACAATTTCCCACGTATCGTTATTTACTAGACTTCTTATTTCTGAAAGAATCGCTTCTTCCCATTTGACCTTTTCGTCAGATGACAAAGCTTCCTTTAACGTGGTTTCAATAGCTCCAGCAAAATCATCAGTGTCGACGTATTCTTCCGCCGATGAATCATTGTCGCTATTCTCTCTTATCTCAACCATATTATAGATTTTACGAGGGCGGCCAACTTGTCCTCTCTGAATCCTTGGCCTTCCAAGACCTCTTTTAAATATAATGTTTCTATGACTAATTTCAGTAGATTCCGTATTTTCTGTACTTTCTTCATTAATCACTGGCACATTCGGTTGAATATTTAAAGGAATTTCTTCTCTTGAAGGCTCATCATTAAATGACACATCCGACTGTTCTTTAGTTTGGATTTCTATATCCACAGTCTTCCTCACAATACTTTTTTCACATTGTGGTTCAATTAGTGATTCATTTGAGACCTTACACTCAATTTCAGTTAGCTTTCCTTCCTGAAATTTTACATCTCTCGACACTACGATTCTTCTACTATCAGGTATCCATATTTTATAGCCTTTAGCATCAGCTGGATAACCCACAAAAATGCCAAGTGAACTACGTGCTGCAAACTTATCCTTACCTGGTTCCTTTTCCAAGACATGTACTTTGGTGCCAAACGTTTTTAAATATTTGACATTCACAGGTCTCTCAAACCATTTTTCGTATGGAATTTCACCTTTGAGACTGCTCGTTGGACACCTATTACGCAAATAGCATGCAGTAGCTACAGCTTCTGCCCAAAAACTTGGTGATATACCTGACGATAAGATCATGCACCTTGCCATCTCAATTAACGTACGGTTCATCCGTTCAGCGATGCCGTTACTTTGAGGTGAGTATGGCGTCGTAAAACGTCTCTTAATGCCTTCACTTTCTAAATATTCATCGAACAATTTATTTTTGTATTCAGTTCCGTTATCCGTATGTAAATATTTAATTTTTCTTCCTGTCAAATTTTCGACATGACATTTAAAAATCTTGAATTTTGACAAAACGTCACTTTTATTTTTCAGCATAAAAACTTCACACCAACGAGTACAATCGTCAATAAAAGTGATAAAGTATTTATTTCCGCCATTCGATTGAACTCTCATTGGACCAACCACATCAGAATATATTATTTGCAACTTCTCATTGCAACGTGAATTGGATTTCACAAAAGGCAACGACACCATTTTTCCTTTAGCACACACATCACAATCATGCAAGTTACTATCGATCTTTATCGGATCAATATCTGATTTCTTTAGTAATTTCATAAGATCCCTAGCATTCAGATGTCCCACACGCTCATGCCATCTATACAAATCAACACTTTCATTACATACCACAGACGCTGAAGCGTCCTGCTCCCTCAAGTAATATAAATCGCCTCGCCGATCAGCGGTCAGTTTTATCTCACCTTTTTTAACTGCATAGGCTACGTCACGCTTGAATGTGACTTCACAACCTCGTTCAGTAAGCTGGGCGATAGAAATTAAATTACTACGTAAATCGGGAACTAATAGGGTATTTTCAAATTGAATTTTACGCGTTCGATCATCATTGCATGCTAATAACTTAACTGTACCTTTACCTTGCACGGTTGTCAAAGAATCTGTGGCTAATTTTAATTTTTGACTCGCAGGGAGTACCTCAGCAAACCTTTCCGCGTCATTGCACATGTGAGAAGTGCAACCACTATCAAAGATCCATTCCTGACGGTGCTTCGCACCAACAGCGATGCGACAGTCATCTGAAACATGATATATGGTTAAGGCTTCACAACTTTCATGACTAGTGCATGACTCCGCACATCGGGTTTCTTGAGTCTTCTCCCTTTTTTTTGTGCATTCCGATGCCTTATGGCCAAAATTGTGACACTTAAAACATTTGAACTTAAATGTTTTTCCAGTAATTTTCTTCGAATGTTTGTCCAAATACATGGCGCCTTCTATTTTGTCAACTTGAGCGTTTCCTCTTGAACTATCCTCTTCGATGATTTTAACTCTTAGTTGCTCTGGCTTTGGGAGCTCATCTCTAGACTCTATAGCACATCTAAAATTTTCATAGCTTCCCGGCAGACTATACAGCAGCATAATCGTTAACAAGTCATCATGGATTTTAATATTCATTTCTTCCAGTTTGTCGACGGCTTCGAAAAAGGAATCAAGGTGCTCACATACCTTTTGGTTTTCACTCATCCTTTGTAACATGAGCCTTTTCATTAAATTCGCTTTCTTTGCAGGTCCTCTTGATGCAAACAAGCTCTCTAATTTTAACCATACCTCTCGTGCAGTCTCCATCCTTTTTACATGACGAACCACACTTGGATCTAATGCTAATATCAACTCAGACTTCGCTTTTCTGTCAGCCTTCTCCCATGCCAATATAGCAGCATCCGTAGTAGGTTTTGGCTTTTCGCCACTCACATACTCCCAGAAGTCATTTTTTATCAACAATGCTTCTACCTGTACCTTCCAACTATCGTAGTTTTCCTTCGTCAATAATTCTATTCGTACATTCATTTTTCTTCCGACATGTACTTTATATTTTTACAATTTCGAATTATTTTCACAACGTACACAATACACTTTACTGTTCTGGGCCCATAACCTTTGTTGGGGAAGGTTTACAGAGCGAAAACACATGGAATATCGTTAAGCATATTGTAATAGGAAGGTATAAGATCAAGTATAGTAAAACATGGACAACCGTACAAAAAGACAGTACAAAGCTATATTCTATAGCTCGTTCAAACTAGACAGTTCTCTATCTAGCCAGAGGCTAGTGTTAGTACATGAAGGTGATATATCTTCAACAACACGCAATGAATATTGTTCAGTTACCAAAATGAAAAGCAAGGAGTGTGCTTCGAGCTGTTAAAACAGATACGCAATTAGGGTGCTGGTAGTTCGTTAGTCAAGTAAGTTAATGATAAGTCCGTAGGTGTATGGGATCGAAATTGCGTGACTTTTGAAACCCTTGTTAGGGTTCCGTACCCAAAGGGTAAAAACGGGTCCCTATTACTAAGACTTCGCGATCCGTCTGTCTGTCTGTCTGTCTGTCCGTCTGTCTCCAGGCTGTATCTCATGAACCGTGATAGCTAGACAGTTGAAATTTTCACAGATGATGTATTTCTATTGCCGTTATAACAACAAATACTAAAAACAGTACAAAGTAAATATGAAAGGGGGGCTCCCATACAACAAACGCGATATTTTTGCCGATTTTGCTCGATATTAATAACGGCAACAGGTAGACGCTTGAAATATTCACAGAATGTTTAGTTGTATATTTACTTCAAAAAATTAAAATTAATAAATTAAAATAAAATAAATTAAGGAGGGCTCCCATACAACAAACGTGATTTTTATGCAGTGCATTGCGATAATGGTACGGAACCCTTTGTGTGCGAGTCCGACTCGCACTTCGCCGGTTTTTGTTACTTTTGATCTCGTAGGTACCTATTAAGAAACTAGCTGCCCCCGCGGCTTCGCTTCCGTCAACCTGCCTACACTACCCTATCCAACCTACCTAGCTACCCTACCTACTCTACCCTACCCTACACTACCCTACCCACCTACATACCCTACCCTACCCTACTCTACCTACTAACTTGTTATTTTCCTAATTTAGCCTATGTCCTTCCTCAGTATGCCATCTATCTCCTTGCCATCTATTTCATTGAAGTCCGTTCAGTGGCTGAGGCGTGAAAAGGTAACAGACAGACAGACAGACAGACAAACTTTCATATTTATAATATTAGTATGGATAACATAATTATAGATAGTTTTGTCAACTACTTACTATTATTAAAGTGTCAACAATGACAAAAAAGAAGAAATGCCGGTATTAATAAAAGGCTTATGTTTAACTTACCACCAGATATAGTAACATATAACAGACAAAAATAGTAAATGATCACCAAAATTAAACCCGCATCTTATTGTAAAATTATAACCAAAGTTTTAACATCTCGCTATCCTGTTTAGGCAAAATGACTCCAAATAAATCATTGTTAACCCAAAAGTAGTAAATGATCACCAAAAGTAGTAAATGATCACCAAAATTAAACCAATGACCAAAAAGATTATAAAATTTCTGGGAGCAACTTGGAAGTAGCGCTCGCCGGCCGCTGCCGCGGCACCGCTCGCTTTGCTCGCTCGGCTCGCGCGCGGTTGGTCACAGTTCTAACCTAACCTAACCAACCTATTTTACAACATTAAATAGCGCAATAATTTGCTATTAAAATGTGGTGATCAATTTACTAAATTTGGTGATCAATTTACTAAATTTGGGTTTCATAGTACAATTTTAGGTAATAGAGGTTATGGTCACAAAGTAATTTTAGGTGGTCATTATATTTATCCCCTTAATAAAATAGAATAATGTCATATAGAATTAAGTAAAAAATCACATCAGTATCATCATCAGCCTATTAATGTTCCCACTGCTGGGACACAGGCATCCTCTCTGTAAAAGGGAACGGGCCGTAATCTGCGCCCGTTCCAAATAACGCGGGCCCAGTGCGGGTTGGTGGATGTCACATGTCTTCGAATTTTCGGTTCTAGGACATGCCGGTTTCCTCACGATGTTTTCCTTCACCGTTTTGAGAGCAGTGGTGATGAAATAATTTACACAAAGTAAAGCGCCTGCCTTTTTTTTTTTTTTTTTTTTTTTTTGGGTCGGGTATCATTCAATGACTTCTCCCGCTCTGGGTGAAGCGGGAGGGCGTGTCAGACTTTTACTGACTAAAACCCACCCGTGTTCCTTCAGTTGCTTGTGCCAGGGCCGCGGTAACTCTCTTTCAAATTTATCCGCGACCCTGACAGGCATCGGCCCTAGCGGACCCCGTCAACTTTTGCTGACATCTCTTTGAGGCGCGCGTGGAACACTACGCGCCGTCGACTCGGGCCTGGTCCTTATCGGACGGCGAGCTACCCATTACTCGCCGTCCGCAAGCCCGCGCCTACGGTGGCCGGAAATCGGCTTGCGACTCCCGACGCCCGGGGCGTCTCCTGCGGTGGCTAGGGGCGTGAGGGCGTCTCCGTTGTGTCTCCCTCACGCGTTCCGCCTCCTCCTTTGCGAGCATTACTGCTTCGCTGAAGGAGGTGACGGCTTCCCATGCGCTCTCGCTCCGTACCATGGCCTGAACCAGGGCCGGACGCGAGAGGTCGCCACCGCTGATCGCCTCCACGAGGACACGGCGGTGCTCCGCCCAAGCGGGGCAGACCTCCACCGTATGCTCTACCGTGTCCTCCGGGCGATCCACACAATGGTGACACCCGGGCGTTTCCTCCCGCCTTATCCTGAACAGGAACCTCCCGAAGCAGCCGTGTCCGGTGAGGACCTGCGTCAGGCGGAAGGTGAGGACGCCGTGGCGCCTCTCTAGCCACTCCTCAAAGAGGGGCCTTATCGCCGCAATCGTGGCGTGCCCAGCACTGGGTTGCGATAGTCGCTCTCTCCATGATGCCATGAGATCCTGCCGGAGCTCTGTCCGCCGGGCCACGATTTGTCGCGGCAACGGAGTTTCGCCCCGGCGTTTCGCCTCCTCGCGCCACTCCCAAATGTGCGCGAGGACTTTTGCCTCCAGATCCCATGGCGGCAATCCGGCAAGGAGGCTCGCCGCCTCACCGGAGACCGTGCGGTATCCCCGGACCAGCCGGATGGCCATGACCCTTTGGGACGCGTTCAACCAGCGGGATGGTCGCCGTCTCAAGGAACGCGCCCACACCGGTGCGCCATAAAGGGCCATGGACCGCACGACCCCCGCATAGAGCCTCCGGCAGGAGGCGTTTGGACCCCCTAGATTGGGCAGGAGTCGCTTGAGGGCAGCCCCGGCCCGCTCCAGTCTGGGAGCCAAACGTCGGAAATGCTCCACGAAATTCCACCGGCTGTCGAGGACGAGTCCCAGGTACTTCATCGTCGACCCGACGCCGATGTGAACCCCTCCTACCGTTATTTGGGAGCCCGGCGGTGGCGCGTTCCGAGGACCATGAAAACACATGGCCTCGGACTTGTGCAGGGCCACCTCGAGTCCCAATTGCCGGATCTTCTCAACGACTATCGCAACCCCGCGTGTCGCTAATTCAGCCGCCACCTGGTGCGACCCCCCCTGCGCCAGGACCAGCGTGTTGTCAGCGTAGCAAATGACGCTGACGCCGCTAGGGAGGTCTGCGCGCAGCACCCAGTCGTACCCGATGTCCCACAGATACGGCCCCAATACCGATCCCTGTGGGACACCGCACGACATCTCTCGCCGGTTCCACTCTCCCTGGTGACCGGGGTAGATGACGGCCCTGTCCGTCAAATAGGCCTCGACCACGCGACAGAGGTAGGGCGGCACCCGGTGATACCGGAGTGCCTCCCTGATGCAACTTCAGGGCAGGGTGTTGAAGGCATTGGCGATGTCTAGAGACACCGCCAAGACGACCCCACCCCGGGCCACTGCATCCCCCGTCGTGAGGGCTCGCACGCGCATGATGGCGTCCACCGTAGAGCGCCCTCTGCGGAAGCCAAACTGGTTCTCTGCCAGATCCGGCCCCACTCGCACTAACTGCCCGACGAGGCGGTCTGCAATAACTCTTTCAAAGAGCTTGCCCACCTCATTAAGCAGCACTATGGGCCGGTAAGCGGACGGAGAGTCCGCTGGGCGCCCCGGCTTCCTAATGAGGACCAGTTTCCCGGTCTTCCAGCGAAGTGGGAACTGGCCCCTCTCCAAACATGCGCTAAGGAGCCCTCTTAGTCGAGGCCCGAGAGCCTCCAAGGCCAGGACCCAGGCTTTGCCAGGTAAGCCGTCGGGTCCTGGGGCGGTATTTTTGGCATTAAGCCTACGTACCGCCACTCTCAACTCTACTTCGGTCACCTCCGGAGCATCGTCGTCGTTGTCGGCGTTGTGGTCCGCATCGAATAGAATAGAATAGAATAGAAAACATTTATTCGACATAGACACAACACAACAACAACAATCACAAAGTAACAGAGAAGAACAGTAAAAAAAGTACAAACAAGTTTAAAAAATTATTGTCACAAAATCTCCAAATGACAGTGCATAGACGCAAACGGCTTATCACATCCAGCCAATCTCTTCCCGACTTTTCGATACGATGGATTCATATTAATGATGATTTATGATTAATATTAAATACTAAATATTTGATTGAAATAAATTAAATTAAGATAAGAATTAGATAAACGATTTGTCAATATTAATGTCATTAAATTTTATTTGTGAAGTCAGAACGAATTTCTTTAGATTGGTCTTAAAAGTTATTATATTCGTTATGTCCCTAATTGGCGGCGGAATGTTATTCCAACATTTGGAGGCTGCGTACCTAAAACTTCCTCGGAAGGCTGCAGTACGGTGGTGCGGGGTAGCCAGTTGTTGAGCACAACGCCTAGCCTTGCGCTGCCGGTGACTGTTTATCCACGCAAGCTTCGAGTACAGATATGGTGGGCATTTATACTTGATGACACCGAAAAGTAGACAGGCTAAGTGCAGTTTCCGACGTGATTTCATTTTCAGAATATTATGCCTGTTAAGAAAAGGTGTAATGTGGCTTCTTGGTGGTACGTTAAAACAAAAACGCGCGCAAGCATTCTGAACCCTTTGAATCAATCTTACGGTACGTGCCAAAAGTCGAGGTCCCACAACGGTATCAGCGTAATTTAACTTAGACAGAACCAGACTTTCAACTAGCTGTATACGCAGCTCTTCACTTAAATACGGGCGCATCTTATATAATACTTTTAGACGGTAGAAGCAGTTTTTTACACAGTTTGCAGTATGAGCCTCAAAACGTAATTCCTGGTCCATGATCAAACCCAGATTTTTCGCCTCAAAAACACGATCAATACTTTGGCCCATTACGATCACGTTAGCAAGACCACTGTTTATAGTATTTAGTTGACTCCTTGCACCAAAAAGCATAAATTTAGTTTTAACCGGGTTGAGTAACAGGGAGTTTTGTTTCGACCACTCCACAATCCTGTCCAGATCTTCGTTTAATAATTTTACTGCGGTCACGTAGTCTTCCGGTTTAAAAGAAATGTACAATTGAATATCATCAGCATAAATATGAAATTTTGAATTTTTTATAACATTAATAATATCTGCACTATACAAAATAAACAAAGGAGGACCCAATATAGATCCCTGTGGAACACCCTTTACCACTGGAGTCATATTAGACAGAATACTAGATCTATCGGCATCTCGAATTTCAACCAGTTGTCTACGATTACCCAAATAACTGCTGAACCATGCAACCGTAGGTGCGTCAAAACCGTAATACGTCATTTTAGAGAGCAAAAGAGACAAATTAATTGCATCAAATGCGCGGGAGAAGTCCAGTAGAACCAACAGAGTACAACATCCCTCATCTTGAGCGGCTAATATGTTGTCTGTAACATCTAACAGTGCCGTTGCTGTGCTACGGCCCCTCCTAAAACCGGATTGTGCCTCCGGTAGGATGTTATTTCTCTCTAAGTATGCAGTTAGCTGGGTATTTACTACTTTTTCCAGCACTTTCGACAAGAAGGGTAGAATACTTATGGGCCTAAGGTCATTGATAGTGCTAGGGTTCGCGACTTTAGGAATAGGGCGCACAATAGCAATTTTCCATAGGTCAGGAAAGGTCGACGTAGAAATGGAATGGTTTATAATAGAAGTCAACATATCTAATGTTTGAGGGAGAGTCAAGAGAAACATGTCAAGCGTAATGCGGTCAAAACCCTCAGCATTCGATTTTAATTTTGATAAAATTTTGATAATGTTACATTGGTCTACAGGATCAATAGAAAAAACCCCCTCACCAAATCTATGAGACTTATAGTAAGCCAAACATGATGCTGGTGCTATACCATCACCTGGAACGTTCAGAAAATGCGAATTTATCTTATCTGGATCATTGAAGTGAGAGGGCAAGTCGGACTCACTTTTAAATGGTAATAAGGTTGACTTTAGATTTTTCCATAGAATCTTAGGTTGATGAATCTTACTATTAATATTATGTCTAAAATAGGCTACCTTTTCGTAGTATAAGGACTTGTTAACAAGACCTTTTAATTCCTTGTAATATACGGTTTTACTCTCTGAAGCCGAGTCTTTACACCTTACGTGTGCCTGATTGCGCAAGCACATCATTAGCTTTATGTTATCCGTTATCCATGGATAGGACCGTTCTTTAATAAACATAGTTTTACGGGGGGCATATTTATCAAAAAGCGCGGCGATATTACAGTTAAGATGAGCGACCATACAGTTTACGTCACCAGGCAAAGGTGTCGCATGCCAATCTACTGAGGCCAGGTCCTCCTTGAACCTATCCATCGGTATTTTTTTAAGATTTCTGCGAGTTATAACTATTGGAGGACTTTTCTCCCTTTTAAAATAAAAAACTGCCTTAATAAAAGCATGTGCGCCAAGTGCACCAATCCAGTCCACCTCAATGTCACGAACCTTCGCGTCTGTGCACACCAGGTCTAGAAGTGTCTCGCTAGTAGAAGTAAAATGAGTAGCAGATGGCACTAGTTGACTCAGGTCGAGACTTTGAAGAAATATATTTAATTTGTTCGTTTTGGGGTCTGTTTGATTTAGACAATTTATATTAAAATCTCCCAAAAGAACGATGTGTTTGCAAGACGTTATGGAATTTATTGAGCATGTTAGCGCGTCTAAAAATAAGTCAACATCCATCCATGGCGGTCTGTACGCAGTGCCGATAGCGATTTTGACACCGTTTGTGCTCAGAACTAGCCACATCTGTTCCACTGTCCCATGAAGAGGGTCGACCGGATGCACATGCATACGCACCCTTGTCCCGCAGTCGGTAGCCGGGCACGACGGACGCGCGGCCTTCCTCACCCCTCCTGAGCCAAGTCTCATTTATAGCCATCACACTAACATCATGCGACTCTAATGCAGCGATAAACTCATCATGGTGAGTACCCAGTGAGCCAGGGTTGAGAAAACCAACTTTAAAATACTTTTCACTCATTACAGAGTATCACTAAATATCACAATAAAACATTTATACGCAAGGAGTTTAAAACATTTATACGCAAGGAGTTGGCAGATTGTTAATGGTTTTTCATAATTATAATAATTATTTAAATGTAATCTATTGTTATAAAAGGTATAAAGTAAATTTAAAAAGGGCACACACGTGAATAGAATGTCATTGAGTACGATCAATATTGTGTCAAGTTGTAATGTAATTGTAGCTATGTTAGAAATAGTAAACAGGGGCGAAACTTGTGATAAGTAAACAACATAACATAATATAAGGTATATTAAAAACTGGTTACGATGGGGGTAAGCTTGTAATAAATAAATAATATAACATAATATGTGGAGGTATATTAAAAACTTGTTGCGATGAGGGTAAGCTTGTGATAAATAAATAACATAACATAATATGTGGAGGTATAATAATAAAAACTTTTTACGATGGGAGGAGTGTACCAACAAACCTGTGCCACCGCGGCAGATGCCAACCAAAACAATACACACTTTCGGCTGGGTAAGCTTCGGCCAGAGAGACAAAGAAAAAACAGTCAGGAAACAGATAAAGTAGACAACTACAGACATGGGTAAATAACAAACAGAGACAAACATAGAAAAAATTGTTAGGAAACAAACAAAGTAAACAACCACATGCATGGGTAAACAAACATGTATTTTAATAAGTTCTTTCAAAATAAACAATAATCCAATCAAACCGCACCATTGCCAAAAATTCTGGCCAAATCAGAGTCGGAACGAATGCGTTGTGGAGGTGCACCATCCTCTTTCTTCACAAAGATGCGGCCGTCTTTGGTCCACACATACTTGAAATTATGCCTCTGCCCAGACACGCGCGCGTTAAAAAACAACTTTGCGTTATTCGGCGTCAGCCGCTCGTTTGAATAGAACCTTGCTGAAGGCCCGCGCAGCTCGAGATCCGCCGTGGTGAGGCCCCGTCGCACGCGCGCCGCTCGCAACAGCTGGTCGCGGGCAGCGCGGCGCGACAGGCGCACAGCGAGCGCGCGCGTCCGCGGTGGCTCCACCGTGTCAGCACTGCCGGACACAGTGAAGTTACGTCGCACCATGCCAACGCGCTCTGCGTTCACAATTTCGCGCTCGTCGATAGTAACCCCTAGCTTTGTTGAAATCAATTTTATCAAGTGTATTGGGCTCTCATCTCTTGCTTCCGGTATTCCCGTTATGATGACATCATTGAGCAGAAGGTCCTGGTCGCGTTCGTTTAGTTGCAACCTCAGCTCAGAAATAGTGTCCTCAAGGTGCTCGAAGGACGATGGTTCCTTCTCCTCAAAACGGTTCTCGAGTTGGGAAACCCTACACTCAACCACATTCATTCGCTCCTTACACAACCCGACATCTGTCTTTAAACATGCCATTTCGTCCCGGAACTGTCGCAACTCCACTCTCATGGCACTTAGTTCCTCGCGAAAGCATCGAATCTCATAAGCTATGTTGAGCTCACGAGAGTCTCGTGTATTGGGAGAGAGAGGTGCAGGAGGTTGGCTGATTGCTAGCTCACAAGTTATATGCTCAACCGCTGCCCTCCGATTCACCGCTGCGGGCTGAGTTTTTGGTGAGGGCTGAGCTGTATTTGGCTGGTGGTTTACTGAGGCTGCATCAGACGGGCTCATGTGTGCTGCGGCCGAGTTGACCTTCCTCGGTATCTTCACCCTACAATCCGGGCACAACCAATCGGGCGAAACCTTTGTCGACGTAACGCCAACACAACTTGGATGATACGACCCAGGACACTTAGTGCAGCGAATACACTCAGTCCTGGCGATAAATTGACCGCAGCTACCACACTTAGCCATAATTGTGGGCTTTATTGTTAAGGTTTACGTTGGTAAATAGTTATTTTGACTGACGCAAACACAGCACAGACACCACCACTCGTGAGTTTCTTCAGTGAGCCTGATTTTCGATAACAGCCCAATTGTTACCACAAAACACCTCAACTAAAATATTGCACTATAAATATTGTATTTGGCATTAAGTTTTTAATTTTGTAAAGTATAGGGTAGGCGGTATTTGCACTGGAAATATTTTGATTTTGTTTTATAGTTATTTGTATAGATTTAATAATCACTTTCACTGCACCACAATATATGTGAGTAAATGTAACTTGGTCTATTCCTCTATCAATAGAGATTTAAGAAAAAACACTGGTATATATTTTAAAATACGTAACGTAACTCAAGCTAGTCAGCTGTTACCGACGTCCGTGTCGTCACACTGACGGAGATAGCTCTCCATCTCCATCGGGCACCGCAAGAGGCGGAGTCATGGGCGGGGGAGTATGTTCCCCTTGCGAAGGGAACAGAGTGCTTACCACGTCCTCCACGAGCTGCGGCTGGAGACTCTGCGTCAGCGGGGGAGCCCATGGGCGGAGTTTATTCCGCACCATTTTGTAGGGGCGTCCCCACGGATCCCTATTCAGAGTCTCCAGCGACTCCTCGCGGGCCAACCCCTTGGCCCGCTTGATCTCTGAACGAAGGCTGACCCTCGCTACTCTGTACCCCTCGTACAGCTCCGCCTCAATGGCTTCCGTATCCGGAGGACGGTTACGAAGCCTGCGGTGCCTGGTGTACCGGCGCCGCGCAGCAACGCACGCCTGGCGCAGAGCCGTAAGCTCCGGCGACCACCAGTACACCTGGCGCCGGGCGCGTCCTAGCTGGGCCCGGGGCATTGCCACGTCACATATCTCGGACATGGCCTCCCGGAACCACTCCGCCTCGTCGTTGATGTTAGCAGGCCTGTCCGGTGATGACACCCAGGCCTGCACAATCGAGGCTTCCAGGAGGAGCTCCCGGTCCAGCTGTTTCAGCGCCCACCGCGGACCACTCGGGGTCTGTCGGGCCGGCGCGCTCGAGGTCTGGGTGGAGACGTCGAACCGGATATACCGGTGGTCGGAATAGGTCTCCACCTCCTCCATAACGCGCCAATCGACGACACGCGGTGACAGAGCGGGGCTGGTGAATGAAATATCCATCACCGATTCGCCCTGCATCCGCACACACGTGGGGACAGAACCCCGGTTGAGGACGACCAGGCCTGTCTCCAGAGCCCAGTCCTCCACCATCCTGCCCCGTGTGTCCGTATACCGGGAACCCCTAAGCCACATTCTTGGCATTGAAGTCCCCGAGGACGAGCACAGGGAGGGAGCGGTACCCAACGACGACGATTTTCAACTCCGCAAGGGAGTTGTGGAACTCGGTGAGAGTTCGGTACGGGGAGAAGTATACCCCCACCACGGCAATCTCCCCGAACCGTGCTGCTACACAACCCTGTCCCCTCTTGACACCCTCGAGGGTCGGGGTGCCGGCAGCGGCTGACGAAATTAGGGTCACTGAGCCGCTCAGATCCTCCACCCATCCATCCCTGGGCGGGACAAAGTACGGCTCAGCGACCACGGCGATGTTAATCGACCACTGCGCCATGCTCTGGAGCAATAGATCCTGAGCAGCGGCGCAGTGGTTGATGTTCGCCTGGAGGAGGCGTAATGGGGCCGTTATTGGCACTCCATTTCAGCCCCCTCCTGAATCCCCTGTGAGGATCCTGCCGCGGTGGTTTCCGAGGCAACGACGGCTGTGGGGGTGGCAGCAGTGGCGGCAGTGGCGGTGGCTGCGACGGTGACGGCGGGTGCGGCGGTGACGGCGGGTACGGAGTGCTTACCCCTGCGCCTGGCCTTGGCAGGTGGAGCGCAGGTCTTGCTTCCGGCCCGGTGATCGGCCGGCTTGGCAGCTGCCACACATACGACGCAGTGCGGCGTGGCATTGCACGAGCCGGCCTTGTGACCGGGCTGACCACAGCGGAAGCAATGGTCACTTCGGTCCACCTCCGAGGTGCATTGAGCTCCCACGTGGTTGCCCACATGGCAGCGGAAGCACCTCAGAGGTCTGGGGTCCAACAGTTTCACCTGCGCGGAAACCCATCCCACCAAGAGCCTTCGGCCCTCCCCGGCTAATTTTTGGGCTGCCGAGACGGGGCAGCTCACCGTAACGGCTCACATTCCCGTGGCGTCAGGACGTATGATGCCTGCCCTGACCTGCTCGGCTAAGCACCCCCCAGTCCTGGCAACGGCAGCCACCACCTCTCCGTCCGTCACAGAGTCGTCCAGGCCCAGAATGCGCATATCTGCGCATTTGATGGGCCTGGACACTCGGACCTCGTCTGCATTTAAGGACGCCTTGAGCTTTTCGGCCAGGGCGTCGGCGGTCGGGCCACTGGCCGCACCGGGAACTTCCAGAATCCGGGCTCCAGTCGCGGTGACCCTAACCCGGATGCCCTCGGCGACGCCGAGCTCCTCCAGATTCACCGCCGCCCTCGCTTTAGAGAGCACATCGCGATAGGATACGCCCTTCTTTGCCGCTTCCGGCTGTAGTGTAATCACTACAGCTGTGGTTTTCGGGGCGCGGAGCCTAGCCGCTCTTTTCTTTTGGCCGCCCTTGCTGCCTTGCTCGCCTTCTTCTTGTCCCCGGCCACCTGCCATTCGGCGTCGGCCGTAGGAGTTTCAGGAGACGGCAAAGATTGGGGCGCCCGACCTGCTACCCGGGTTGGGGCCCTCGCTGCCTGTGAAGCCGCTCCGCTCCCTTTGGGTGCCAATTTGCCTGGTTTCGCTGGGGCCGACCTCGCGGTTCCCGGCATGGCCCCGCGATTAGCCTGTTCCGTCGAGCCCGGTTTTGCCGTGGCAGCCGCGGCAGCGGCAAACGAGGCCACCTTCTGCTGGCCCAGGGTCGTCTGGCTCGCAGCTAGCGGGGGGCGCAGGACAATGGCCTCCAGAGCAGAAAACCGACTCTGGAAGGCAGCCAGCTCCTGCCGCACCAGGTTCAGAACCCGGTCTTCTGCAGGTAAGGGCTGACCTTGCCCATGCTGCGCCCCCTTCTGTGGCATCTCCCGGGGGGCGGCTCCTCGGAGCCCGGCCAAGTCCGCTCGGAGCTTCTCGTTCTCCTTTTGGAGAAGCTCCATGTCGGCTTTCAAGCGGGTGACCTCCGCCCGCATTTCAGATATTCCATCCGACGGAGGCCCGACATGATTTGCCTTCGCTGCTGCCATAATGGAGGCCGTGGCCGCGGATATGGCCTTGTCTTTAGAGGACTTATTCCTCTTCAAGGCCACATCTCGGATTGCGGCTCCCACGACCTCTGCGAACCTGGCCGCTCGCTCCGAATTTAAATCCAGCTCGGTATCCAGTTCACCGCCAGAAGACCCCGAAAGGACAGCCCTGCAGCTGGTCAATCCGGGGTGGCCCACCTCTTCGGTAAGCCTCTCGGCTCGCTGGGAAGCCTCCTGGGCGGTGAGCCCCCTCCCCACTCCTCTATCTCGGCCACTACCCCGCTTACTGGTGGGGATCTTCCGGGCCGAGGCCAGCTCGTCATCAGAGGGCGAGCCCAGGCCATCCCCCGATTTGGGGCGCTTCCGGAAGAACCTAAGGTTCTTCGCAACAGCCCCCACCTCTTCGCACTCCGAGCTCTGTGAGCCCTTTGCGTCAGATGCGGCGTCGGACTCCGACCCCGCATCACTCCTCACCTCTTCATCGGTTTTGTTTTTGTAGTTTTTTAAATTTTCCATTTTGTTCCCACGAGTAAATAACATTTTATGTCTCAAAATCTAGTGGTTCGCACTAGAGACTAATTTAGCTACCCATTAGTCAAGCTATCAACCTCCCTCACGGTGCGCCGCCGCTTGGAGGTTTGGGGTGATTATTTTATAGAGGTTTTCTTCCTCGCGACCCGGGCGATTAACCCAAGACCCTCGACCCCCGTCAACAGTCAGAGATATGACCGTGACTATCTTCGGGGCTATGAGATTAGCGGTGGCAGAAGAAGGAGCAATACTTCCTCCTGCCTGCCCGGCGGCAGGGTTAGTGCACACCGAGCCCGCTCTTACTCCGCCGCTGTGCGTCTCTGCTTAGAGCGCAGAGGGACACACGTTGGAGCGTTCTTCCGACCTCCAACCTCTCTGACAGGATATTGGCATACGGGCAACGAGACCCCTTAGGCACATAGTACCTAATGGGGAGTCATTGCCCGTACCCCAGGGTGCACCGTCCCGGAGACTGGCCTTCCCCCCGGACGCATCCAAAAGGGAACTCCAGCCCACGGGCACACGGGGAGGTTTCCTGTCCAAGCACCCCAAAGCGCCTGCCTGGGCTGGAACCTAAGACCTACAACTTGTAAGTAGCGGCCGATGCCACTGGGCCACCACTGCTCTCTAAAAAAATACAATATATTTAGCTTCTTCTTAATAAAATCATACAATGTAAGAAAAAAAAGAAGTGAAATAAATCATGTCTATAAGACATATTATTATAATTAATATCTTTATGGAGACCATTTAGCAAAGCAGATAACGAGTTACAAAGACAGGATGAAACATTACCTTATTAAAACATTGTCTTGACGAAGGGAATTAATAGACTTAATATTTCTAAACAAAATTATTAACGGGCCTATTGACTGCATCGAACTCCTGAACTCTATAAATATAAATATACCCAACCGCATCCCAAAATGTTTACAATTTATTGGAAATACCGTACTCAAAAACCAATCTTGGTCACTATGCCGCTGTCGAAAACTTATGCCATTGACATTTGTGAGCCATTGCCTAAATTTAAAAAGTCATTAGTTGAGGTTTTGTGAGTTTTTATTTTTTAAGTTATTTTATAGTTTTATGTGAATTTAATTTTATGTTATATCTTAAATAGTTTATTTTAAAAGTGCCTTACCAAACCGCCGTAACAAATATATTTTTATTTATTTTTTCATTTCAGTTTACCATTATGTTTTTATTTTAAAATTGTTTAACCTGATACTGTTTGTAACAAGTATACATTTAGCATTTTGTTACTCCTGTAGATTTTTGCCGTCTGGTTTGCCATAATGTTGGTAAATCCTAAGGTTAACTAAATATCAAAGAGTAAATTACTAATAAATATAAGGATAGTCTCTTTTTATAAGTAGGTATGTCATATTTTCATTTGTTTTTCTTTTATATGTTTTAATAAGAATTAATATTTTAGTTTCTAATTAGTTCTAGAATTAGAAAATAATTTATATTTTAGTTTAATTACGCATGCTGTGTCAAACTATAATTGAGGGAGTGCACTTGTCATTACTTAATAAAAATTATACATTGTGTTTTTTGTGTACATCTTTCGTTGGAGGTCCTGAATAAATAAATAAAAAAAAAAAAAAAAAAAAAAAAATTGCTACTTTGGGTTACGTTATTGCAATATTCATAAGGATCTCTTTTCTTTTCTCAAAAATAATGTAGCTTTCAACTGGTGAAAGAATTTTCAAAATCGGTTCAGAGATCCCCTACAACGAGAAGTGAATAGGTTCCCTACAACGTCACAAACACACAATTCACAAACTTTATAATATTAATACAAAAGTATAGATGTTTAAGTTAAGTTTTATAGTCTAGTACCTATCCTTGTACTTCTACACACTGTGTCTATGTTTCTTATCCAAATCTCCTGTCGCAGGTCTACTGCAAGAAATTTCACTAGAAATAAACAGCACCTTTGTGCTCTTCTATCTTTATATGTATTTTCTCTTTTAAGTGTTTTGTGTGTACATAAATAAATAAAACCGTACTGCGATCGCCAACCCGCCTGCCGAGCCTGCCAATTTGGGCAAAATCCCAATACTATTGAAATGGCTCCTAGTGCCCGGCAGCCTGTCTGCCCTCGGCTACGGTAGCGGTCGAGGTTACGCGGCATGGCAAGGGGTGTAAAGAACTGTATATAATTGAACTGTATATCTAATTATTGATATAAGATTCAGTTACCACAACTACAGGATACTCACTTAATCGGTCGTCAGATAACTCAGCTGTGCGCCGTGGTCCGAACAAATTGAAGTTTCATCATAACTTTTTAATTACGTTAACGATAATAATGAAAGTTCAGTACCATTTGTAGGCAGTAATTACTTATATAATAACGTTCAAGTTAGTCTTTGGAGCGCTTATTGGAAGTGCTAGGACCTATTAAAGCATATTTCTATTTACTAAAATGACTTCAAAACGGTGCATAGTTGTGGATTCTTTTATTGCATAACAAATTATTACTAATTAGCTAGATGTAAATTATAATCATCCGTTTAGTCAATTCCGAGATGCAGCAATCGTGCAAACGTTATCGCAGCAGGATTTTAAATATCTTCGCAACCATAGCATATTGTAACGAGTTTTTTTAACCTCGTCACATGGGTTTTGAATTTAGTCGATTTCCGAGCGACACTACTCTAGATCTGTGCTGGGAGCTGTAATTTTTGACAGAAACACTCCACGATTTTGTTTTAAAATGGCCAGTCGTTAATTTTAAACGTTCGCCAATTGTTTATTTTATCCGTAGTTATCTCGGATATTTTTGCCTTCTTAATGAAGTAAATACTTGCAAACTCTGCTAGAACGAGAAGGATTGACCTTAATTTTCGGTAAGTTAGAATTCTTCTAGACATTGCAATGTCTGAGTCTATCTCATGTTGGAATTTCATTAGGCGGATTGTTAATTTCACTCGCAAACAGTTGATGCTATTGGCTGCGTAGCGCATCAAAATTAATTTGAAGAAGAAAAACGGTAAGTTTTCTTGTTCAAACGCACGCTTCCTGCGTGTTTAAATTATATTGACTTTTTCTAACATTTTATATTTTTGTTCCAGCCCATTTTTGGCGTTTTCTTCTTTAGTTATCTATTTACTTTAAATTTTGGATTTTTATATCCAAACTTATTATCTTTTTATTGAACGGCAGTACGGGCATCCTTCGTCAATCATCGCTTCTATGGTTATGTTAAACTTATTCTTAAAGCCAGCAATCTGGTAGGACCTTTCTATTTTTAATTTTTAATACTTCAAATAGTGCAAGATGCCCTTAGTAATATCACCCTTTAGTAATAATATGCGTGAGGCGAATCTAGAAATTCACGGTTTGCCTGAGAATAAGAATGAAATATTACCGACTATTGTAACACAATTGGCTAATTTTGTGTCATAAAGGACTGCGATATTATGAAGTGCGTTAGAGTGGCCAGTATGAACAACAACAAGTCTCGCCCGCGCTCTGTAATAGTGAAGCTGCGTAGTCCTAGATGTCGCGACGAATTTTTCTCTGCGTTAACTAGATACAATAAATCTCACTCTGAGGATAAATTGAACTCAAGTCTTTTGGGTTATGGCGGTGGCAAGGACCCGGTTTATGTATCCGAGCACTTTTCTCCGACATATAAATCTTTACATGCTGCTGCACGTCTTAAGGCTAAAGAAAAATCATATAAGTTTGTCTGGGTTCGCTACGGTAAAATTTTTGTATGTAAAAAGGAAAATTCGGGTACTATTCTGATTAAGGATGAGCAGAGATTAGAGAAAATTGTTTAATTATTTGAATTAAGTATTATTTTAGTTCCTACTTGTCATGCTTACTTTTTATTTAGTTCAATGGATAGTATTTCCATTTTCTATCAGATTGTGAGAGGCATGAAAACGAAGTCACATGAAATTCTTATGGCAATTTTAAGTTCTGACTATGACATTATATGTCTGACAGAAACGTGGTTAGATGACTCGTTCTTGTCCTCTGAATACTTTGATCAAAGATATACTGTTGTACGCCGTGACCGTAGTGCACAGTTTAAAGATTTGTATTCTAAAAGTTATGGTGGTGGGTTATTAGTAGCTATTAATAATAAATATAATTTTGTTAATAAAACTGAGTGGCAAACCTCCGTTGAGGATATGTGGTTATGTATTGGTGCTGGTGGCGTCTGTATGAATATTTGTGTTGTGTATTTACCGTCTTATATACCTTGCCATATCTTTGAGCAGTTCTTGGCCAGGGCTGAAGAAATCTGTTTGCGATATACAGATTGCACTACTTTGATTCTTGGTGATTTTAATCTACCTAATCTGAAATGGCTTGAATCGAATGATACCTTTCTAGGAATTAGTAACCCAGTAATATTAAGAAAGTCTCTTAATGCTAACATTAAGAGACTTTCTTAATATTACTGGGTTTGTTCAAATGAATAATATCCCCAATGAAAATAATAACATCTTAGACCTCATCTTAGTGGATGAGAACGCCAGTCTTTCTGTTTCTTGTGCAACCCCCATCAGTAAACCAGATGTGCATCAACCGCCGCTAGAATTAGCCCTTACTAAAACTTCAATTTCTAATTTAAATTATAATAGTTTACAGTTGAAATATATTTTCATTAAAACAGACTATGAGGCATGTGTTCGTGATCTGCGTAATGTTAATTGGGAGGATTACTGTCATTTGGGTTGTAATTATTATGTTCTGACATTTTATAATATACTATGGGAAAATATAGATAAATACACGCCGAAGGGTAAACCTAAGAATAATTGTTATCCAGTATGGTTCTCGGCTTCGTTGATTAAACTTCTTAGGGAAAAGCATAAATACAGGACTCGTTTCAAACGGTACAAAAACCCTCGGGACAACGATACTTTTGTTTGCCTACGGATGCGGGCTGGAAGAGCTATGTATGACTGTTTTAAAGATTATATAGAAAGAATTGAGAGTGATTTGAAAACGAATGTAAAGGCTTTTTGGCGTTATACTAAGTCAAAGAAAAATTTCAGAGGTGTTCCTAACCAGGTTTCGTGGGGGGATCGTGTTGGTGAGAGTGGTCGTGGTGTGGCTGATCTATTTGCAGAGTATTTTGCATCTGTTTACGGTGTTAGTCAACAGCCTAGTAACTTGTCTCCAGGTTTCTCTTCGTCCAATTACAGTATGTATTCCATTGGCATTACTGAAAGTGATGTTAGAGATAGCATCAAAAAGTTAGATCTTAATAAGGGAGCTGGCCCGGATGGACTACCTCCTATTTTTATTCGACTCTGCATGGATGCTCTTGTTATGCCAGTGCAGATAATATATAATAAATCCCTTAAGGAAGGTACATTT
This sequence comes from Anorthoa munda, assembly GCA_945859665.1. Lineage (NCBI taxonomy): Eukaryota > Metazoa > Arthropoda > Insecta > Lepidoptera > Noctuidae > Anorthoa > Anorthoa munda. The sequence goes on along the minus strand of OX243895.1, from coordinate 49,625,992 downwards.
CCCGATTTATGGAAAATCTCACACGTTATCCCCGTGCATAAATCTGGTAGTATGAATGACGTAACTAACTATAGACCAATCTCTATTATATCACAATTTGCAAAGATGTTTGAGGGTCTTATATACAATGCAGTTTATTCTCACCTCCGTCATATAATTAGTTCGAAGCAACATGGGTTTGTGTCTAACCGTTCTAGTATGTCTAACTTACTTATTTACACTACTTTCATTGGCAACACCTTTGAAGCTAGGGGTCAGGTTGATGCTGTTTACACAGATTTTGCAAAAGCCTTTGATCGTGTTGATCACTCAATTCTTTCTATGAAATTGGATGGCGCTGGCATTCATGGCTCTCTGTTGCGGTGGTTCGAGAGATATTTAGTTAATCGTTCTCAAATAGTTGCCGTGGCGGGATATGAATCTGTACCTTTTTCTCCTGGCTCTGGTGTTCCACAGGGCTCTAGGTTGGGCCCTTTTCTTTTTTTGGTATTATTGAATGATCTTTTAGATCTAATAAATTACAATTGTTTAGCCTACGCTGATGATTTAAAAATATACTGCAGGATATCTGACTTGAGTGATTGTATGAAGCTTCAAAAAGATCTTGATGTCCTTCAACAATGGTGTTTCAAAAACAGAATGACGCTCAATGTTAGAAAATGCCAGACTATTACATTCACGAATAAAGTAAATTACATTAAATTTGATTATCATATAGATGGATCAATACTAAGCAGAGTATCAGTCATCCGTGATCTTGGTGTACTCTTTGATACATCCCTGTCCTTCCGTGATCATGTAGATACCATAGTTGCCAAGGCTAAAAGAATGCTTGGCTTTATAATCCGCATGTCAAAACCTTTCCGTAATTATAGTAGCATCATTCTACTCTATAACGCACTGGTAAGGAGCAACTTGGAGTATTGTTCCTCTATTTGGTCTCCCTATTACTCAAGTTATATTAATAATGTTGAATCAGTTCAGGCCCGTTTTGTTAGGTATCTATGTGTAAAGAATGGGATCCGAAAAGCTATACCTGATTACAGTGATAGGTTAGGGCACTATAAGATGATTAGCTTGAAAGAAAGACGGATCAATTCTGACTTACTTTTACTGCACAAAATTATAAATGGTTCCATAGATGCGCAATTGATTAACTATTTAAGCTTTAGGACTAGCCAACGTAGCAAGCGACATCATCGCTTTTTCAATTGCCTACATCTACCTTAAATACAACCTTTAATAGCCCCCTGACACGTATGGCAAGGCTATATAATGAAAGGTCCAACTTGACGGATCCTATCGATGTTTTCTCTATGAGTTTCGCTTCATACAGACGTTCCCTTTATAAACAGTGCGAACAATGTACGCCTATATAGCTCAATTTGTTTTGTTTTTGTAGTGTCTAGAACACTACAAAAACAAAACAAATTGAGCTATATATTTAGGTCTACTGGACACACTTTATATCTTACTTTGTCTCTAATATTCATTGTGTCAATGTCATGCATACCTGTTATTTGCATGGTTACTGAAATTGCCGATTTTGGATGTTATTTTATTTGAATTGTAAGTGACAGTGCTGTTGGTGTGCTTATTATATAAATAAATAAATAATATAGCCATTAATTTAGTGGAGTTAATATAAGAACTTTTGTATTTTTAACATTACTGGTTAATGGATGTGAAGCTACGGGCAATTTTATTTGCTTCGCTTTAGTTTCTATTTATAGAGAAAAGACAAACAAGTTGTTTTAATTTTCTTTATTTAGCCTCCCACCGGCAGATTAAAAGTCTGACTCTTCCGATTAATTCTTTCCGGCAACCTTTATTGTATTTGTAATTTATTATCTTATTATTTAATTTAATTTTGGGAGAATACATTTTTTTTGTTAATTATATAAAATCAGTTACATTTGTCGCTCTGCGAACAGGGACACTAAAGTTGCTTCATGATTTTGGATGGGATATTATTGCATCTTATTATTATGAGTGATGTTTAGAGAATACATTGTTTTTGTTTCTGAATTTCACTATTGTTAATTTTTGTAAACAACTTAAATTATTTTGATATTTTTTGTAGACAATTTAAAACGGGTTAGTCCCACATTACCCCGATCCCAGTTGACCCCGTCCCGTTATACCCCGATTTATTTTTCTATAGAAACTCAATCAAAATCCATTTAGCTTAAAAGTAACGTCAGCAGATAATATCTTAAATATAATTTTATTATTTACTCAAATTATAATACTAGTTTTTAGTTATTATAAAGTCTTGCTTGGTTATGGTAAATATTATAATTAGAAAATACAATATAGAGAACCCTAGAGCAATCACAGCTTTAACTATTATCACAATATTTCCTTTTTCAACACAGAAAATCATAATACCTACTCTACATGGAACATTAATATCATTTAAAAAAATACGCACAAACAGTCTCACTTTCTTTTGATTTTTGGTTTAAATTTGATTTAGCTAAAGATTTATGGAAAAATATAACTTATTGTCAAAGCAATAAAGTTCAAGTTTGTACTGTCACTTCTGCTAATGAACTTTCTCCTTCTGAGAAACAAAAATTAAATTATACTGTTTCACTTTTTGAAAATATTTCTTATGAAAAGAAAGACCTATTCTGGACATAAATATATCCTATCGGTTGTTGATGTTTTCACTAAATACTGCTGGATTTTTCCAATGATAAATGCTACTACTAGAGTGATAAATAATCTTTTTGAAAACTATTTTTTCCTTAAATTTTGCTGTCCCAAGATAAATGGTACACAATTTACTTCTAAACATTTCGTTGAATTTCTGAAAAGTTTTAATATTACTAAAATATTTTATAGTACTTTATACACACCCCAAAACAATCCTGTTGAGAGATATAACAAAACTGTTGAAACTTGCATAGCTTGTTTTGTTAAGGATGATCATAGAACTTGGTCTAAATATTTACCTCATGTTCAATTAGCTTTGAATAATAGTATTAATCTTGCTATAGATTTCACACCCAATTTTTTGATGTTTGGTAAGGAACTTATTTTTGATGCTTCTTTGCATCGTTTCAGTAACTCGGTTGATCAATCACTATGCTGATTCTCATAATTCACTTAGTGATATTTTTGATTAAGTTCGATCTCATTTATTTAAAGCTTATCAGCGTAATGCTCGCTATTATAGTAAAGGTCGTGGAGTTTTTTTTTTGATGTGGTTGATGTTGTGTGGAGGATGAGTTTCGTTCAATTTCATGCGCCTACTTATTTTTCGGCAAAACTCGCTCCTATGTTTCCTAAATGTAAAATTATTGAAAAGATTTCGGATAACGTTTACATTCTGAAAGACCTTAATAAGGGTACTATTGGTCGTTATCATGTTAAAGATATAATTAAATTTTAATTTAGTCCAAGCCTGGATTTTGGTATTTTTGTTTGAAGGGTATGTATGATAGTGTGATGTACGATGGGATGGAAGATAGGTTTACAGTACTTTGAATGAGATAGTATGTTAGGTAACTTCATATAAATTTATTGAATTCAATTTCTTAACTTTCTAAAATATAACTTAGGAAATTTTAGTAAACTTTTTCACCACACAAATACGTTTTTCATGTCAAAGTATCTTATATATTTTTTTATACAATTTTGTATACGATTTTATATGCAATCTAGTAAACAATTTCTGTATAGGTACCTAATCATATACAATTTAGGTATTTCAATACGTGTGGCCTGTTCCGCACTTGTAGAGATGACCCTATTATTTTTTTACGGATCTCAGTATATTTTTTCCTTTGATTCTGTTGTTTTTTGCTACTGTGCCCGGAAGGTTGGTGGAGTTGTGCCGATCACAGTATGCAATATTTTTTTTTGCTTCTGTGCCCGGAAGGTTGGTGGAGTTGTGCCGATCGCAGTATGCAATATTTGTATGCTACTGTGCCCGGAAGATTGGTGGAGTTGTGCCGATCACAGTATGCAATTTTTTTTTGCTATTGAAATTTGTTCTTGCTAGTCAGTGGCGATGGAGCCTAACTGTACTCATACAGACATTTTTTTGATTATTCTTGTTAGACAGCGGCAATTGCGCCTAACTGTACTCAATTTTATTGTTTGTTACTTTATACTTAATAATATCACCCTTTAGTAATAATATAGCCATTAATTTAGTGGATTTATATAAGTACTTTTGTATATTTAACTGTAATGGATGTGAAGCTACGGGCAATTAAATAGAGGAAAGACAAACAAGTTGTTTTAATTTTCTTTATTTAGCCTCCCACCGGCAGATTAAAAGTCTGACTCTTCTGATTAATTATTTTCGGCAACCTTTATTGCATTTTTACTGTTCGGGCGCCAGGTAGGTTCACTCCCTGGCGCCCGAATTTATTATCTTATTATTTAATTTCATTTTGGGAGAACACATTTTCTTTGTTTATCCTATAAACACCAAGTAATCCGTTACAATATACAAATACAAATTAAGTTGTAACATTTATTTCAGATTGATATCTAATTATTTAGATAACATTTATTTCAACATACCCGTTAGAAAACAAAAGATCTAGCTGCGGTAACGTTACTGCAGCCGGAACTGTTTTCATCAATTAATTAATAAACTATCAGCTTACCAAATTAAAAAATCAGCTTACCTATTACAGAAGCTGTATATCTAATTATCTATTGCACTTAGATGGTGACTTTCGACATTTTCTGGCTGGAGTAACGCACACAATCAAATCACAATTTTGCATGGACAAGAATTTAATATTAGTCAAATTACTGTGCAGCTGCATATGAGCGTAAGTAGTTATAATTTTAATTATTGTGACAATAATTTTAGAATCGCACAATCACGCTCGGCGCTATACAAGAAGCTAAAATATAGGATGCCGAGATTCCGATATTGGATCACTCATTCTGATTTGTGATATCGTAAACAATATTCATGCCCTAGTTGTGCATTGCCGTGTGATCGCTTCACGTCTTGTGGTAGCTGTCCCTTAGGTTCTATGCATATCAGTGTGAGTAAAAACATGTTTTTTTGTAATATGATTTTTGTGCAAAACGTCTTTGACATTATTTGCATTTCAAATATTTTCACGTGGACGTCTTTCGGCTGAAATGATGATGATGATGAAATATTTTCACTAATGTGCAAATGCATATGTTTTGATAAATATTTCTTAACACTAAAACTACGCTGACATATATCACATTTGTAAGGTTTATCCCCAGTGTGTACACGAATATGCGCTATTAAAGATTTTTTTTCACTAAAACTACGCTGACATGTATCTCATTTGTAGGGCCAAGTGTGTAAACGAATATGCCGTGTTAATTGATTCTTGTGAGTAAAATCACGCTGACATATTTCACATTTGTTAGGTTTATTCCCTGTGTGTACTCGAATATGCTGTGTTAGAGAAGCCTTTCGAGTAAAACTAAACTGACATATTTCACATTTGTAAGGTTTTTCCCCCGTGTGTACACGAATATGCGTTGTTAAAGTACACCTTTTAGTAAAACTACATTGATATATTTTACATTTGTAAGGTTATTCCCCCGTGTGTACACGAATATGCGTTGTTAAAGTACCCTTTTGAGAATAACTACGCAGACATATATCGCATTTGTAAGGTTTATCTCCAGTGTGTATACGAATATGTCTTGTTAATTTATTCTTATAAGTATAACTACGCTGGCATATTTCACAATGGTAAGGTTTTTCTTTAATACATAATCTTCGATCTCTATTTATATCACCACTTTTCACACCAGTATCATTATTACTGTTATTAATGCTAGGCATAGTATTTTTAAAGATTATTTTTTCAGTTTTCTTTTGTTGGGCTGCACTTGTATCTTCTTGTTTTGTTCTTCGAATGTCTATTTTTGGTTACTTCGCAACAGTTGCCCCTGTGGTTATAAATCTGGTAAGTACTAAAGTCGACACCAGGACGTGGCTGGAGTTGGATCACTGTGTTGCCCAATTTCTCACAGGGCATGGTAACTTTAAAAGTAAATTGTTTTCCTTCAAGCTCGTTGCCTCGCCTTTATGTCAGTGTTCTACATCTGACTGCGAATATGTACAATCTGCACATCATATCTTATGGGAGTGTATTCTTTGGCAGAATGAACGTAATATTATGTTGAATAATGTAGAGGCTACCTCAGGAGTTGTTTACTATACGGACCTTGTGTAAACTAGAACAAATTTCCGTGCGTTCAAGCGTTTTTGCCATACCTATTATTGGAATCAAACATAGCAGCTCACAATGTTAGGACCCATTAATTATTAATTCTTATTTTTATCCGTGGTGCTAGGCAACTGGGCTTATCCCAGTTGTAAACGACCCTTTGTGCCTAGTGGCCTTGTTTGTTCTGTCTCCTGCTTGATATGGAGGGAAGTGGAAATTTATGTTTTTTCCTACTCCTCCGTTATTCTTTTCTGATTAATTTCGTTGCGGGATCCAAGACAGTTAAATTCATTCTCCGGGACTTCGTCGAGCTTCATTGCCTCGGCGCTTTTCTGGTGGTCGCCACTGTTGATTCTGGCTTTCAGGAGTTGCAGTGGTTTGGGAATAGTGCGGTGGGTTTGTACCAAAAAAAAAAAAAAAAAGTACTAAAGTCTAGGTTGTTTGGTAGATACAACAAAAATAACAATAAAAGAGGTATGAAGTTTCGTACATAGGAACCCTTTCCCCAACGGCGAAAAGGCGTGGGGTTATGTACGTTTGTTGGAAATTATCACATAAAAGCAGAAGAGAAGCATTGAGCAAAGGAACTTCTGATTCATTATATGCAATAATATACTTTATCGTCAAGAGTAAGAAAACCGTGACCCTCCCCGTCAAACCTGGCTTCGCACCGTGTTGACCGACGAGCATCGGAATATTGCTGAACGAATTGAATCGTGAAGTGAAGCTCAAGACCGTTCGCTATAGTCGACTACTGTGGAAGCCATATTAAATAAAGTCAGTAAGTCTTTTTACCGCAGACATCAGGCCTCGTTTCTGGAGCATGCAACTTCATTTCAGGTGGACTGTTGCTAAGTTTGCTTATCTATTGATAAACTAACTAATATGTACTTACTTTTCGTATGGTTAGCTTTTCGTTTCGTCTTAGGTACTTTATGTTCTTCTTCAATTTTCAATTTCATCAAAAGAACATCATTTTCTGGATCTGATTCAGAATGTTGTGCTGATATATCTTTAGACTCAGAATGCTGTGATGAAATATGTTCTGATTCAGAATGCTGTGGTGGTATATCTTCTGATTCAGAATGCTGTGGTGGTATATCTTCTGATTCAGAATGCTGTGGTGGTATATCTTCTGATTCAGAATGCTGTGGTGGTATATCTTCTGATTCAGAATGCTGTGGTGGTACATCTTCTGATTCAGAATGCTGTGGTGGTATATCTTCTGATTCAGAATGCTGTAGTGGTAGATCTTCATTTTTAGAATGCTGTGGTGGTAGATCTTTATTTTTAGAATGCTGTGGTGGTATATAATATAAATGCATTTTCTAAGTCTGGAAATTCATGTTCTGACTCTGTTAAGATACAAAACAGACTATTGGTATTACTCTTCGCATTGGTGATTGTAAATTACCAACTTCAAAAAAACGGAGGTAATTTTATTAAATTTCACAATGTTATACAAATATTATTTTATTTAATCAATAAATAAATAATCTTTTAATACCCATAATTATATCTTTAAAAATAAAATTATGAAGATACCTTTGATTTTCATCCTCTTGTCCCTCAAAAACATCTGGTAATTCTTTATTGATATCATTACTCTCTGTCTGACAGTCACCAGATATGCGGAAGTGCTCTGTTGGACTTATAACAAACGCACTGAACTGTAACTGGTCTCGGTTTTCTTGAGGTTTTGTCTGTAAAAGATTGTTAACAGTGTTAGAAATAAATATTGTTTATTCTGCACAGACAGAATCGCATATTATAGTAATTTAGAATCTATTCATTTAATAAATTGTATTCAAAAGAAATTAAAAATAACGAGCCACAATTGAGTAGATTCAGGTGCAGACATAATAGTTTGCTTTTTATAGCTTTGGTTAGTTCAAAATACTGATAATCTTGGTCACTACGAGCACAAATTTTGATCAATACTGTACACAGGGGTTACCAATTACTTATTAGGCAATAGAGACAGAAAAAGGCTGAAAAAGCGGCAGAGAAACACACCGGTGCTTCATCTGCACCCAATCCAACACCACAAGCAACAGTAGATGCATCGTATGCAACCACAACGATAGGTAAGTATAAGAGACAAAAGAGAAAACAAACAGAGCTAGCCATGCATGAAGAAAAAAATCGATATTCGACAAAACTATGAAAAAGTATATGAAATTAAAGAAAGAACTTCGAGATGTTCTATTCGACTAAAGGCAGTAAGAGTTAGAAATATATAGTATGGGTAAACCAACCAATTTGCATAGTTGGGTCCAGAAGACTCTTTGTATGAACCTATTACTTCTGGTTGGGTTACCCTTTTTAAACTTTCAATATGGATGGCCCTCTGTGCTCTTTCAAATCTGATTAGACTGGTTTTAGCTGCGCTACCACAAACCGTGATAAAGTATCCAATAACTGATTGACACAAGGCGTAGAAGACCATTTTCAGCGTATTAACATCAGCCGACTCTCTAAGTGACTTAAAAATGTGTATCAGTCTCATAGTCCTGGAAGCCAGGGCATTAACCTGTAAGTCCCATCGTAACCATAAATCTATTTGTACGCCAAGATATTTAACACTCTCAGTTCTTAGGAGTGATGGACATTGACACGGAGATGAAAGGTGCGTGCAAGTGTAGGCTATTATGGAAAAGGCTTGGTCAGATGCGGTGTTATGGCGAATAGAGAATGTAAGAAGTCTTGTCAAAGTTGAGAGTCAGAAGATTTAGATTGAGCCATTTTATAACTTTGATAAGTGCTGATTCTGCGCTATTCTTGACACTAATCCAAGTTAACCCGTCAACTATAATAACGGTATCATCAGCATAAGCAAAGATTTTGGCATTAGGGAGAAACACTCTGCACAAGTCATTCACGTAAATTTGAAAAAAGTATGGGATCCAGGATGCTTCCCTGAGGGACACCGTAAGTGATAAATTCCTCATCACTAAGGAGGTTATAAATTGTTATCATTTGAGTGCGATTGCTGATATAATCTATGAAGATACTCAGGGCGATGCCCCGTACGCCAAACAACTCCAGTTTGTCCAGGAGCAAGGGAACAGCAACTGTGTCGAAGGCTTTTGACAGGTCCAGGAATATACCTAGACACTTAGTCTTACTTTCAAGATTCCTGGTGATCATTTGCGTCAAATTAAGTACTGCATCTTCGGTCGAGACTCCTGTGCGAAAACCATACTGGTTATCAGCAATGACTTTGTACTTGTCTAGAAAACTTATCAGACGGCTGGTAAGGATCCTTTCAAGCATCTTGGAAAGGGCTGTCAAAATCGAGATGGGTCTGTAATTATTGATACAGCATCTGCTCATTATTCATCCTATCCATAATAGCCTTATGGATAGGATGAATAATTGCTCTTTTAAGTGCCTCCGGAAAAACACCCTTTTAAAGACAGCCATTAAAAATATACTTCAAAGGCTGTATTAGTGTTTGGCGGCACATCTTTAATAACAGGGGTGATATACCATCCCACCCTACTGCGCAGTCGTTGCGTAACAATAGAAATGGTAGAGACTACGACAGGAAACAATAAATAAAATTATTCTCAACATCTCTAGGCTATAAAAACTTTAATAACAGCACGTGGAGGAAACACTTATTCTTTTACGATGTTATTTTTATTGTAAAAATGGTTTTTATTTTATTTTTTAACTTTCCTTGATAACCTTCAAAAATCAACAATCTACACTTTTCCTATAAAATAATATTACTCTCAGAAAATGCACTAAACGCAATCTCGTATTTATTTTAAAAGGTGTATTTATTTGTATAAGTTTTAAAAATAGAATCATATTTTTAAAAAAAACTGCATTTTTATTTTGCCTTCGCTATGGGCAGACTTCACAGGATGGTGAACGCGCGCAGTAGCTTGTCACTTAGGTGCACACGCAAAACCCCATTACATAAATAGGTTCAAAAGCACTCTCAATACCCCCGATGACGCCACCACCCTACTCCAAGAGAGTCGTAGGGAAACTAGTACAATTAAAAAACATAAAACAAAATCGTTCCGTCCTCGCCGCCGAAGCCCGTCACGAAGCCCCCATAAAACCCGCTCCGATTTAGTTCAAAACAGCCGGCGAAATGCTGAACAAAATCATAACGGACAAAGTGGAGTTTCTTGTCAGTTCTTCTCCACAGTAGGTACTTTCCGAACTGATGGTAGAATCAAAAACAGTCAAGATGCAGCCTGTCCCCTTGCTGTCCCTTCCAGCGACGCCCTGAGCCGAGGTTCGTACCCCACAGGGGGTAGCCCTCAGCGTAGTCGCTTAGGTTTAGAACTTTGTGCACTGGCTGGAGGCTTAGATTAGTTTCCACAGGATAGTCCGGGTAAACAGTTGCCAACCACTTTGATTGAACTGTGAGACGTCAGTTATAATTTAAAAAAAAATTGAAAACATTTAACCTATGTACTTGAACTAGAATCAGTACATAATAACAAATAATAGTGAAAGCTAATAGAATTTCACCCTAAAACGGTAAATACAGTCGCGTTTTCTCAAATTAATGGACTAAAATCACGTTATTGTTGTTTTAGAACATCAAGGTAACTAGGCCCAGTATTTAGAATAAAGTAATTTAGTTCTTGTAAATAAAGTCCATTTAGTTGAGGCAATGCGTTCGTACAAACCAATACGTTGATTTTTTTGAGCTTTTAGCGGGCTGAAAAGTTATAGATATACTTTCTGAAGTATAACCTTTAGGTAGCCCGCTAGCACATACTCAAAACCATCCATGTATGGTGAAGATCGGTTGGATGGTTTGAGTAGAAATCAACTCGCAAAGTTGTGGGATCGCGCAATTTTGTAAGAGCACTAGCTGCCTGAAAGTAGCTATGGTAGAAGATATGGTAGAAATCACTTGTATTGTTTATTGTTTGTAGTATTTATAAGATTGTAAAATTGCAGATTTTAATCAAAGTGGCAGTTTCAGGTGGTTACGTGTCTGAAGGATATAGATATACTCAATAAAGTATTATATTTCGATGGCCTGTTGGAAGGCTACCAGGCCATCCTGGTAAGCTAGAAATCGCCTGGATATTTTTGAGAGAAATTAGCTTATAAGTGGTTAAATAAATAAAGTTTCCCTTCATCCCTCATTCATTCTGGATAGATGTTTGTTACACTTTAAGTTTTCAATATTAATTGGATTGAATCTGTATTAATTTATTATTTATGTTGAACATGTATACTCAATAATGTGTAAGCTGTGATTTTCTATAATTGAGTATGCAGGACAATGTGTACCCATTTTTAGGGTTCCGAAGTCAACAAGGAACCCTTATAGTTTCGCTCTGTCCGTCTGTCCGTCCGCAGCTTAGCTCAGAGAATCTAAGTACTAGAAAGCTATAATTTGGCATGTATATACATATTAATAATTCCGATAAAGTGGTAACATAAAATCATGAAAGATATTTTTTTTTCGGTTACTCCCATAGACGTAAAGTGGGGATGTATTATTTTTTTCTCATCTATCCCATGGTGTGGGGTATCGTTGGATAGGCCATTCAAAAATATTATGGGTTTGTTTAAACCATTTTCCGATTCAGAGATTCGTTTGCGTAAAATTAAGCTTTAAGTTGTAAATTTATGTTAGAGTCAAGTGTCCCCACCCCCTGCCAGCGAAATGGTTGCTCTTGGCTATGTGAAAAAAATCACGGCAGTAGTAAATATAACGAAATTAAAAGGAAAATTATCACGGATAACAAGGCTTTACAAGTTTACGAGTAATAGTCGACCAACTTTGTTAGATGTGCCAAGGGCTAGGACAAATTTATCAAAGTTTGCCCCTTTGTCAAGGGCCGCGCGTATTATAAATAATATGCCATCGGAAGATATCTTCCATAGCCTGCCGAAATTTGTGTCGGGAGCACAAAGGTGCATTGAAGGGGGCATCCAATTTTAATTGTTTCTTTATTTAATGTTAATTTTTGTTATTTTATTTTAATTGTTAAATTTTTATTATTTAAATATGGTGTATATATTTAAAATTATGTATTCTGTGTATAACATCGTCTTGGAATACTGTAAGATGTTGTACTTATCGTGTAAAATAAATAAATAAATAAATATAAATAAAACTTATAAAATGTACTTGGAACAGTAAAAATTTTGTACAAATGCAATTGAAAAATTACTTAAATAAAGTTGATAGCTGTGTAAAACAGAGTAAATATAATGCTAACGAACCATTTAAAAATATACTAAAATGAAATCATAACAGGCTTTACAAGTTTACGAGTAATAGTCGACCAACTTATAAAATGTACTTGGAACAGTAAAAATTTTGTACAAATGCCATTGAAAAATTACTTAAATAAAGTTGATAGCTGTGTAAAACAGAGTAAATATAATGCTAACAAACCATGTAAAAATATACAAAAATGAAATCATAACAGGCTTTACAAGTTTACGAGTAATAGCCGACCAACTTATAAAATGTACTTGGCACAGTAAATTTTTTGTACAAATGCCAATGCAAAATTACCTAAATAAAGTTGTTAGCTGCGTAAAACCGATTGTAAATATATGCTTATGAACCATGTAAAAATACACAAAAATAAAATCATAACATCCTTAATAATAATGATTTCTAAATTAATAATGTTTAAGCTCGAATAACGCATTGGGGTGGCCGGAGTAATTGGCAGTACCAGTCCGTAGTCCATACGGCGCATGCGTGCGGTGGAGTCTATTTTGTGTTAGTGCAGAAGTATTTTCGACGTTTTGTAATTAAAACGTAAAAGTAAAGTCAAATTAGATTCGATTTCCAAGCAAATTACTTATTTTCTTTTGTCGATATCCTTCTATAAAGTCAATATTCGACCCGACTTCATCACTAATTGAGTAGCGTAAAACTTTCCAGAATGAAATAGTGAATACCGCAGATTAGAGGATTCACCTCTAATCTGCGGTATTAGAGGAGAATACATACAATGTTTTTCTAATTCCATTTAAAGAGAAATAAACAAGGAGCGTGCACGCAAGGATCCAGGAACGAACTATACCATTCCCCGTGGTGCTAACGCGCGCTCGTATCGGCTCCTTTCGCAATTCGCACCCGCGGTGGTACTCAAATAGATAATATTTTCTAACTTCAGTTGCGAAGTTGGATTTTATAATTCCTTCTTCAGTTACCAGTTAGTCCTTATTTAGTTTAAGTCAAGAGTGAATAGATTACATCTAGGCCACATCATCGCTTACCATCAGGCGAGATAGTGGTCAAACGCGAGAATATAGATTAAAAAAAAACATCATCCTATGTGGGCCCGTTTTTAGACTTTGTGAGCCGCTGAAACCGTTCTAATGTTCATGTAACAAAAACAAAACCCTCTTTTTAGTCCGCATTATTATGCAACTTTGGAACCCTATTACTGCGCGTGGCGCGCGACACGCACTTGGCCGGTTTTTTATATTTTCTGTAGAAGTTTTTATTGTTATGTTACTCGCTGGTGATCCTAAATAAATAATTAAATCCCCGGAACCCTTTTCTATTTCAAATTATTGTAGCGCTGCTTTACGTTGAATATTGATGAAATTTTCAAAGTTCAGTAGGTACGTTACATTCCAATGAAGGTAATACCTACAATACTTAATGAGCAAGTTTTTTTTTTTTTTTTTTTTTGTTCTTTTCTTATCTTGCAATCAGTTTAAAACTATGAGCAGATGAGATGAAGGAGGATTTAGCGGGTAAGAGCCATTCCCCATTAGGAGCAACTCTCTTAGACTCTTACTAGTAATACAACTGTCTACATATTATCTAGTTGTAGGATGTTGCGTCTTTTTAGTCTGCTGACACAATCTGGTATTGTGAGTTGAGCGGCCAATTGGTTAGGGTGTCTCTCCAGTCTGGACTTGTATTTTTGAGAAAACAACCTTATTTCTTCCTTTACTGTGTTCATGTGCAGGTGTTCGTGCACTTCAGCGTTCTTAATAAACCATGGAGCATTTGAAATCTGTTTTAAGATGTTGTTTTGAGTTCTTTGAATTATGCTGATATTTGAGTCACACGCGGTGCCCCACAGTTGAATGCCGTAAGTCCAGATAGGTTTTAGTATGGTCTTATAAATCAAGACTTTATTGTCTACGGACAGTTTGGAGTTTCTACCCAGGAGCCAGTACATGCCTTTGTATTTAATGTCGAGCTCTTTTCGCTTTGATTCAATGTGTTTTCTCCATGTTAGTCGCTGATCCAGGTGCATACCTAGGTACCTGACGCAGTCGCTTTGCGGAAGTTGATTACGACCAAGTTTCACGGGTGGACATTGCTGGCGTCTGAGCGTAAAGGTGACCTGAACCGATTTCAAGGTGTTGGCACGAATCCTCCATTTGGCAAGCCAGTGTTGAATTTCATCCAGACTCTCTTGAAGTATTTGCGACGCTTTGTTGGGGCAACTGCTACATGCCAGGACTGCGGTGTCATCTGCATATGTGGCAATTGTCACTCCAGGGGTTTGCGGTAGGTCTGCCGTGAAGATAGTGTACAGTACTGGACCAAGAACTGAGCCCTGGGGTACTCCCGCTAGTATGTTATGGAAACCAGAGGTACTATTATCTTCCTTAACCTGGAATATTCTATCGGATAGGTACGATTCCAGAATGTTGTAAAAGGAGTGTGGCAAGTGAGATTTTATCTTGCATAGTAGTCCCTTATGCCAAACTCTGTCGAAGGCCTGTTGTACGTCGAGGAAGACTGAGGAACAGTATTGTTTAGTTTCCAAAGCATTTCTGATGACGCGACACACTCTGTGTATTTGTTCTGTAGTGGCATGTTCTGGTCTGAAGCCAAACTGATGATCAGGGATGATTGACATTGAATTAAGGAGCCGGCGTAACAGAATTTTCTCAAAAAGCTTGGAAAGTACAGGCAGCAAACTAATGGGCCTATAGGACGTCATTTCATGGGGCGGTTTTCCCGGCTTGTGAATCATAATAATTTGTGATACTTTCCACAGCATAGGAAAATAGCCCACTCTTAGCATACTATTGAAGATAGTTGTTAGGTAAACGATCGCTTTCTTAGGCAGTTCCACGAGGACCTTTCTGTCTATGAGATCGAACCCTGGGGCTTTATTCTCATCCAACGCTCGGATTACTCGCTTAGTCTCTTGAGGCGATACAGGTTTAATTGGCAAATCCAGCTGGAAATCATGCTTCAGTGTATCATCTATATCGCTATCTTCGATACCAGGTACCGGGTCGTTTGGGACAAAAACGTTCGCGAGATGTTCAGCGAAGCCATTTGCTTTTTCTTGGTTTGTTCTAGCCCAAAGTCTTCCTTCTAGTCGAATAGGTGGTTTTGGGTGTTTTGGCTGATTTTTGCTTCTGCATACCTTCCAAAGTGAATAAGCAGTGGCGCTGGTTGCAGACAGGGATTGCAAGTGTGCTTCTAAAGTAGTATCCTCTGTATCTTTGATGGCTTGTTTGAGGTCCACTATAGCCTTATTGAAGGCCCGTTTATCGTCTGGATGGCGGCTAATGTGCCACACACGACGCAATCTTCGCTTTTCAAGGATCATTTGACGAATTTCCAGCGGCACTGTATTATGTCTTGGTCTACATTTATTAGCTTCATGTGTGCACTTCCAACATGTGTCCTGAATTATTTTGGTGAAATCCATAACTGCATTGTCTATATCCTCATTATTTTTCAGAGCTATTTTGAGGTTGAGTCTCGTATCAACAATATTGCGGAACTCGGTCCAGTCTGTTCTGCTATTGTACAGTCTGGGACTTTTTTGACGATTTAGAACAGTCGCGCCAATTGTTAGAATGACAGGAATGTGATTTGACGAGCCGTCCAAACATGATTCTATGCTAAAGAAGAGGCTGCTGAGTCCCTTCATAATGAAGAAATCCAGAACGTCAGGCAGTTTGTTGGGGTCCGTCGGCCAGTGGGTTGGCTCGGATGTGGAAATTGTAGTCAAATGATTCACATCAACGCACTTTTTGAGCTCTCTCCCTCTGGTCGTGTTTAGTCGCGAGCCCCAGTGGACATGCTTTGAGTTCCAGTCTCCTCCTGATACAAAGCGAGGCCCAAGACTCCTCATATAAATGGTAAATTGCTCTTCTTTAAGTTTGTGTTTTGGAGGACAATACACAGAAGACACGGTGATATCTCCATTATTGTCATGGATGGCTATTGAAGTTGCCTGTATATGCTCCGTGCTGAATTGGGGCAGTTCGTGATGTTTGATGGAATCTCTTATTATGACAGCTGTTCCACCGTGCGCAGTGCCATCAGGGTGATTTGTAGAGTATATGTTGTAGTTTTTTATTATGATTTGACTGGTGGATGTAAAGTGTGTTTCAGATATAAGTAGGACATCGAGTCTATGGAGGTTTATCAGGGTCTCGACTTCACTTTTGTTGGGAGATAGTCCGTTGATGTTCCAGGTGGCTATTTTGATTGTATTGATCATTTTGTGATTTTATTGACGAGCGTAGTTATGAGTCCTAAAAGGGTGCTCATCTGTTGTAGAATAATGTCAATCTTTTCACTTTGTTTAAGGAACATCTCTTCCAGCTTGCTGGTGGTGTGTTGTGTGGTTTGTTCATATGATGTTTGAGTTGAGGTTCTTTCATGCGGTATTGCTTTTACTGCATCTGAGTATTGTTTGCGTTTGTTCGTAGCTTCTTTGTATTTGTCCTGTGAGTAAGGTTCTTCATTTTTGTTGGTGATCTGTGTGTTTTGTGGGGGTCTGCTTTTTGAGTAGTTTGGCTTTCGCGTCTTTCTGGCCAGGATTTCTTTATAGACCTCACATCCCTTGTAGTTTGCTGGGTGTGGACCTAGGCATAAGGCACAAGTGGCTGGGGAAGTGCGATCAGTCTTTGGACATTCCTTGGTGTTGTGCGATTCTGCGCATTTTAGACAACGGTAAGGTCTCATGCAGTAGTTTTTTGAGTGACCATACTGCTGACACCTCTGACATTGCACCGGGGCTGTCCTTTTCTTAGGGTCCTCTATAACAACTGCCTGATGATAAATCACTTTCACCTGTTTTGCTGCTTTGTTATTTGGTCCCGATTGCAGATTAATGAAGAAGGTGGATGTGGGTATTTTCTCGGGTCCATATCTGGAGTTTATGATTTCACCCAGTACTTTGTTACCGGTATTTTCGAATGCCTCCTTAATAGCTTGATGTGGGGTTGTGTGGTGTAAATTTTTGATAACAAGTCTGAGATTTCTTCCATCTTTTCGATTAAAGGTATGACCTATCAGGTTGTGTTCTCGGATCACTGTCATTAATTGCCTATAGATATTTATGTCTTCGCTTGTAATTCTTAGCTGGTTTTTATTGATGATTTTATAGGCGAACTTAGTATTCTCAGCTACTGTTTCTAGAAGCTCTGTGAGTTTGTTGACATTATCGACCCCATAAAGCATTATAGGTGGTGGTTTACTGACTTTCCTTTCCTTGGTCTGTGTGCTTCCATCAGGACTTTTTTCCACCGGTAATCCAGCATAATGAGCAAGTAGGTATTTATTTATTAAGCTCATTTAACACAAAAGGTTATCACAAAATTTACGGAAGATTTGAATTCAATATGTTTAAAATTTTCATCAAATACCTACATAGTTTTAGGATCCTTTTCCACCGATGACGTTCGAGGGAGCGAGGCATTATAAGTGGAAAATATCCTACAATTTCTTAGCCAAGCTTAGCGTAGCTCTGGTGTAAAAGGGCTGGCAGGTCTAGGAATATTACAAACAAAATGAGAGAGATATGGGGCATGCGCCGTGCAGGCGAGACCAATATATTAGTCTATGGGCGAGACATGTGTGCGAAGGATGTAAGCGCGTACAGTTGAAAAAGGTTCTTAAGTCCTGAAGCTTCGTATTGTCGCGCCACCTCGCTACCTCATAAATCCAATATCGGCCCTGGGGTAGAGCGAGAGGTGTGGTTGCGGTTTTTTTTTAGTATTTGTTGTTATAGCGGCAACAGAAATACATCATCTGTGAAAATTTCAACTGGCTAGCTATCACGGTTCATGAGATACAGCCTGGTGACAGACGGACAGACAGACAGACAGACGGATCGCGAAGTCTTAGTTATTACTGGGTTATTACTGGGTCCCGTTTTTACCCTTTGGGTACGGAACCCTAAAAACAGAATAAAATAAATATTTAAGTGGGGCTCGCATACAATAAACGTGATATTTTTGCCGTTTTTTGCGATGATGGTACGGAACCCTTCATGCGCGAGTCCGACTCGCACTTGGCCGGTTTTTAACTATTAATTGAGATCAAGTTTTAACATTTTGGCTTATTAATTTTGGAACATTATAATTATATTCTTAAAAAATTGGTTGTCTGTAAAGTCCGTGACAACGTTATGATTAGGGCATGCATTTCGAATCTTCATAATTTCGAAATTTCAGACCATATTTGTATGTTTATTAATTTCGAAATTGACACCCATAAATTCGAAATTTCGAAACTGGGTTTAATTCAAATATTATGTAATTTTTTTATACAATTGTGAAATTTATTATTGAAACCAAATGAGGATCATCTGAAAATGAGTCTAAATACGAATCTAAAGCCAATTAGACCGTTGCGTTGGGCCACCTTGTGACCATGTGTGCTAACATTTCAATAAAACAAAGGTGTTAAATAAATAAAGAAGAGTGAAAGAAGCTCGTCCATTTAAAAAAAAACAGAGTTTTATAATAATGGTGGCCAGTGAGGGGAATACTTTGACATGGTCTACAATCGTTTGATGGGAATGCCCTTATTTTTAGGTTTCCGTACCCAAAGGGTAAAAACGGGACCCTATTACTAAGACGCCGCGGTCCGTCTGTCTGTCTGTCTGTCTGTCTGTCTGACTGTCCGTCTGTCACCTGGCTGTATCTCATGAACCGTGATAGCTAGGCTGTTGAAATTTTCACAGGTGTCGTATTTCTGGTGTCGCTATAACAACAAATACTAAAAACAGAATAAAATAAATATTTAAGTGGGGCTCCCATACAACAAACGTAATTTTTTGCCGTTTTTTGCGATGATGGTACAGAACTCACGCTTGAACTTTTGGGGAAAATACCAGGCAGTATTCATTTAAGGCAGGTGGAACTTCGGGGTTTCGGGCGCTCGGAGTGGGGACTCTGTCCGTCCACCGAGTGACCGCAGGCAAGACAGTGGCAAATCGATCACGTACTGCCGTACACAGTGACGCTTAAGGGAGACTCCTTTATAGTCTCCCCAAGGATGTGGTATTTTAAGAAGTGCTAATGGTGATCACCGGTTTGTTTTAATGAGGTAGAAATACCATACTGCCTGGTATTTTCCAAAAAAGTTCAGGCGCGAGTTCAGGGTTTCCCTCCGATAGCAGAAAAACCGGCCAAGTGCCAAGGAAATTTTTACAGATGATGTATTTCTGTTGCCGCTATAACAACAACAAACAAAAACAGAATAAAATAAATATTTAAGTGGGGCTTCAATACAATAAACGAGATTTTTTTGTCGTTTTTAGCGATTATGGTACGGAACCCTTCGTGCGCGAGTCCGACTCGCACTTGGCCGGTTTTTTTTAGTATTTGTTGTTATAGCGGCAAAAGAAATACATCATCTGTGAAAATTTCAACTGTCTAATTATTACGGTTCATGAGATACAGCCTGGTGACAGACAGACAGACAGACAGACAGACGGACAGCGAAGTCTCAGTAATAGGGTCCCGTTTTTACCCTTTGGGTACGGAACCCTAAAAATTGTGGTTTGCCAACAGACCAAAATTGCCTTCATCTTATTATTTTTTAATTTCATGCATAACTGCGTTTTGAGCCATAACAATAATTTGCTATTATACTTTTACGATCAAAAATGCAGTATAAAAGCGAAGCAATTTCGTTACATTGCCATTGGTATATCCACACTACAACCGCAAGATCACCCTGACTCTCAAGAAATATCGACGAAGTTTGTGAGATACCATTATTACTATCGAAGAAGTTTGTAGGATACTAGTATCAGAAACAAGTATAAGCAGATAGCATTGAAGATATCATGAATGCCATTTGTATGATTTGTTTGATGGGTAAGTTTAATTTAATTATTTACTATCTTCTGTCAGCAGTCGATCTGACACCTTAGTCTTGCCTAGAGGTATCGTGTTAACCAGTTACTGGGTTGTGATTGCTAGAAAGTTCGACGCTCCATGTAAAATACTGGAACCCAGTGGCATCCGGTTAGACTGGAAGCTGTAAAGGCTAGGCAGATGACGATGATGATCTTCACCCGCGTGAACGTTGGAAATTATCTGAATAATCCTGGTTTAAATATACGTGCCTTTATTCAAGATTCTAATCCAATGTATGTCGTACTAGCTTCTGCTAGAGGCTTCGCCCGCGTGAAATAGTAGATTGTATGACCAGGGAGTAAAATAGTATTTTTACGGCGAGGGGTTCAAAGTACATCGTCCGAGGGAAAAATAATTTGCTCTCGAGTCATTTACTCAACTTTTCATCCCCTCTCTATGAGAAAATAAATAAGAGACGGTGATATGTAATTAATGCATATATTTAATTTAAAAAAAACTTTGAATTTAAGTTAAAACAATTACAAATTTATATTTATACTAGCTGACCCGGCAAACTTTGTTTTGCCATAAAAACACCTAATATGCATCTACCCTACCTACCCTACCCTACCCTACCTACCCTACCCTACCCTACCTACCCTACCCTACCTACCCTACCCTACCCTACCTACCCTACTTACCCTACCTACCCTACCCTACCTACCCTACCCTACCTACCCTACCCTACCTACCCTACCCTACCTACCCTACCCTACCTACCCTACCCTACCTACCCTACCCTAATTTTCCATTTTTTTTTTTTTTTTTTGTAAATCTAAACCATTCTCGAGTCTCCACGAACACACACAAAAAATTTCATCAAAATCGGTCCAGTCGTTTAGGAGGAGTTCAGTCACATACACACGCACACAAGAAATATATATATTAAGACTAGCTGACCCGGCAAACTTTGTTTTGCCATAAAAACACCTAATATGCATCTACTCTACCTACCCTACCCTACCCTACCTACCCTACCCTACCCTACCTACCCTACCCTACCTACCCTACCCTACCCTACCTACCCTACTTACCCTACCTACCCTACCCTACCTACCCTACCCTACCTACCCTACCCTACCTACCCTACCCTACCTACCCTACCCTACCTACCCTACCTACCCTACCCTACCTACCCTACCCTACCTACCCTACCCTACCTACCCTACCCTAATTTTACATTTTTTTTTTTTGTAAATCTAAACCATTCTCGAATCTCCACGAACACACACAAAAAATTTCATCAAAATCGGTCCAGTCGTTTAGGAGGAGTTCAGTCACATACACACGCACACAAGAAATATATATATTAAGATTTGATACACAAGCGCAATTTTGAAAAGTTATTGTCACTGTTTTATTTGGGATCGATATTGTTGTCAATTCATTTATATTTTGAGTATTTGTTATCTTAGTATCTGTCTGGTGCTCAAGAAAAGGTACAGAACCCTTTGATGTAGAAGGACGTGGCGACAATGACATGGGCGAGTTGTCTTTAGGTCTTAATTTAATATTTTCTACAATGCGGGTGCTAGTTAGTGTTCCGTACCCAAAGGGTAAAAACGGGACCCTATTACTAAGACTCCGCGGTCCGTCAGTCTGTCTATCACCAGGCTGTATCACATGAACCGTGATAGCTAGGCAGATGAAATTTTCAAAGATGATATATTTCTGTTGCCGCTATAACAAAAAATACTAAAAACAGAATAAAATTAATATTTAAGTGGGGCTCCCATACAAGAAACGTGTTGTATGGGAGCCCCACTTAAATATTAATTTTATTTTTTTGCTGATTTTGCAACAATGCAAATGGTACGGAACCCTTCATGCGTGAGTCCGACTCGCACTTGACCGGTTTTTCTTTTTCCTTATTTTAAATGGAATCTTCGACGTAACCTTTTTATAATAGGGTTCCGTACCCAAAGGGTAAAAACGGGACCCTATTACTAAGACTTCGCGATCCGTCTGTCTGTCTGTCACCAGGCTGTATCTCATGTACCGTGATAGCTAGACAGTTGTAATTTTCACAGATGATGTATTTTTGTTGCCGCTATAACAACAAATACTAAAAACAATATAAAATAAATAATTAAGGGGGGCTCCCATACAACAAACGTGATATTTTTGCCGATTTTTGCTCGATATTAATAACGGCAACAGGTAGACGCTTGAAATATTCACAGAATGTTTAGTTGTATATTCTCTTCAAAAAATAATAATCATTAAATTAAAATAAAATAAATTCAGGGGGGCCCCCATACAACAAACGTGATTTTTTGCAGTGTTTTGCGATAATGGTACGGAACCCTTCGTGTGCGAGTACGACTCGCACTTGGCCGGTTTTTTTTTGTTTTAGTGTCAGTTAAATTCACTAAAAGTAATTCATCTGAGTGTTTTTTGACATCATCGATTGTTATTTTTATAAGCTCGTAACTACGACAAGCTCCATGTTTGCCGAATATTAAAGCCACCTGTAACAAAACAGAAAGGAAATCAGACAAGTAGGTACAATACGTACACGTTTTAAAACACTTTGTTTATAGATTACAATGGAAAAACTAAAATATACATACTTTTGTTGAGAGAAATTCCTTATCAGGCGCGTCATTTAAAAAAGTCTCAACGTTTTTATGAGAAAATACTTTTGATTTCTTAGGTTTGTGTCCTTCGGACAAGGCATAAGCATTGAGTATATACTCCTAAGGCTAGAAGGTCGCTTAGTTTTGACCAATTCATGAAAATAGGTCACTTATACATTTTCCGAAAACGTATTCGCTCCTTTTCTGTTTTTTCATAGAATGAAATTGTCACAGGCCCTTAAATATTTCTCCCGGGATTTCGTGGGTAATAAGTTTTGTACGGCGTTGTTAGCTTCTATAGTTATTGTTTCAGGAGTTAATGCATTGTCACTTTCATAACTCGACGTAGAACTCATTATTTTTGCAAAATACAATAAAATATGTACTAATTACAAGAATAGAGACGTATTTCGCGCGCCGTGCAGCCATCACGTACCAGCCAGTAATTAATGCTCTTTTATTTAGGAACCTTTGAGTATATTAAACTTTTTGTAGCATCGTAAAAACTGAAATTAAAACTTAAAAGATATATTTATTGCTATGTACATACTTATACCATAAACAAAAGTAAACTATACAAAATTATACTTAAACTAACTACTTATACTATATACAAAAGAAAGGTACACTTAGGCGTCGAAGTACTCCTCCACATCGCTGTCATCCGGGAACGTGCCCAGAAGACTGGCAGCATTGCCACGTTGAATGGCAATGCTGATTCTCTGCGCGAAGAAAGATCCAGCCCTCTGGTCACAAATAATACAATTTGCGTTCGATTTCTATGAATGATGTATGTTCCAAATTCAAATTTAATTTCCGCCCGCTAAAAAGTTCCTATCGGAAAAGAGCTATTTTGCTCCCACTCATAGACGAAAGCGACACTTTTCGAATAGAAGCGATGAAAAGTGTTTTATCATCCCATCTAGACATCTATCTGTGCCATTTCTTCCAGATCCTTTCAGCCATTCTGGCGTGATTGATTAACAAACATACATCCAAACTTTCGCATTTAAAATAGTAGTAAAATTGTTTTTTTTGTCATCTAACTTCAATGACGTCACAAACAAGCAGACAGACAGACCGTGTTACTACTATAATTAAGTATTATAGATGTAAACAACATTATTTGACGACACGGTTGGCGTAGTGGTAGAGCGATCTGGTACTGCACTGCGTGCCGCGGGTTCGGTACTTGGATTCCCGCACGGAACAAATATTTGTATGGTCCACAGATGGTTGTTCCAGATCTAGGTGTTTGTTTATGTGAGTTTAAATATTTGTAAACGCGCCCACGATACAGGAGGAATTCCTAGAGAGAGAGGGGCAAAGTCTTAAAAAAACCGGCCAGGTGCGAGTCGGACTCGCGCACGAAAGGTTCCGTACCATTATCGCACACAACGGCAAAAAAATCACGTTTGTTGTATGGGAGCCCTACTTAAATATTTATTTTTTTCTGTTTTTAGTATTTGTTTGTATAGCGGCAACAGAAATACATAATCTGTAAAAAAATTTTAACTGTGTAGCTATCACAGTTCATGATATACAGCCTGGTGACAGACAGACAGACAGACGAACCGCGAAGTCTCAGTAATAGGGTCCCGTTTTTACCTTTTGGGTACGGAACCCTAAAAATGGTGTGAATTTACGAGATGACGAGAATAATGTCTGGAAGTCTAAAATCGAGGTGGATGAAGCTATTGGCAAAGTACAATAAAATTAATCGGGATCATATTGACGATCGAAAGCCGTGACGAGAAACAATATTCTAGAAACGATAAAACAAAACACAGTTAAAAATCTATACCTACTTTTGATTACATGGCTGTTTGAATTCAAATCATTTATTTCAATTTTATTATGCCATTAAATCCTACTACTTTAAACCTATAAACCTATGTAAACGGGAAAGTTGATGATGAAACTTTACAGAAATATAGCATAAACATCAGAATAACACAGAGGCTATAATTAATAAAGATATTGGCTGAAGTACTAATACCACGTTGGCGGCAGCTAGTCTAAAATCATTTTTAAACGATACTGTTGTCAAATACTTTGAGATTATTTAAATAAATAATGAACATTACTGATTCTATAAAGTTTTTGAATTAAAATAAGTACTGAACTATAGCAATGGAGGCCCAGTGGTAACGGCCCAGACTTACGTGTCATAGGTCGTGAGTTCGAACCCAGGCAGGCGCTTTACTTTGTGTAAATTATTTCATCACCACTGCTCTTAAAACGGTGAAGGAAAACATCGAGAGGAAACCGGCATGTCTTAGAACCAAAAATTTGAAGACATGTGACATCCACCAACCCGCACTGGGCCCGCGTGGTGGATTAAGGCCCATTACCTCATTCACAGAGAGGATGCCTGTGTCCCAGCAGTGGGAACATTATAAGGCTGACGAAGATAATGACTGAACGAAATTTTTTATTATTTGATGATGCAAATTTTTGCATATTTCAAGATTTTTATGTAGCATGTAATCCGGTGTCTAGTTATTAAATACAATAGCCAACACAAATGTGTTGTGTTGTTGATTAATTTCATTGTTACAAGAAAAGGTAGCGCCATCTATTGGCGAGATATTGGGAACTAGTAGTAACTAGTTACGCCATCTTGTATCGAATACCAGAAGTTAATATCTTCTCAAAAGACTTTCTCACCGAACATTCTGAAACGTTCTCGTCGCGCCATCTAGAACAGTATCGAGTTCCAGAGAGAGACTTAACGCGCTATAAAACGTGTGGCGGACAGGTGACCACCGTGACCACCGTGGGTCAGTTATGATTCGGAGCGATTAAAAGCGAAATAATGCGCCGTATAATAATAATTTAATTTGAGAAGTGTTTGATTAATAAAGTGTGATTAATTAAAGTGTAGGTACCTACTATATTAATAATTTATCTCCTAACCACAGTTCGTAATAGTAATCATGTATTTTTGCAGCAATCCAAGCCATAAGATGCGACAAGGCAGTTAGCGAACAACAAAACCACAATATACACAAAACTGATACGAGTGTATTTCTCCCATATGAATACTGCAAAAAATTTGATTGTCCTACCATCGACGACCCCCAGTGCGTAAGGATGAGGATTTATGCTACAGGGCTCAACTTCTATTTCATTGCTGCACACAAGTGTGAATTCAAATATCTAAAATGTCGTGATGGTAAGATTTTAATTATTAATAAAGATTTAGGGTTTCGCATCTCGCAGCTCGCTTTTCTATGACCAATGTATGAACGTAGATGCAAAAGGAGTATGTAAAGATCGTAGCAGTTGGCGTTCTGTAGTTTCTGCCTATCCCCATGGGGAAAAGGTGTGAGTTTGTTGGTGTGTGCATGCTAGGGTTCCGCACTGAGAGGTGACGACGAGACGGGACGAGACCCTATTGCTAAGAGAGTTCCGAATTAAATCCGACTGGGCAGAGTTCTGAGTTCGGATCTGGAGGGGTTACACCTTCAACAAGCGGTATGTACTATCTCTACGTCGCACCGACACTTCTCCGAATCTGATCGGATAGAGTGCGTAAACGCTCTAAGCCTAAACCCTAATGCGTTGCTGTGTCTATAAATCAGATTCAGCCACGAGAAAGATTTCTAAACGCATTGATTTAGGTGTACCCATATCAGTGTTGACATTAATTGACAATAATAGTAATCACGATTAATAAAATTAATTTGATTAAGCAGATTAAGGAATTTTTAATAACCACCAGCCAATATTTTCTGATAAAACCTAGCCACGGTGACGGCACTTATTTTTTAGTTAACAAAGTTGAGATGTAACCTTTGTCCAGTTAAACTTTGCCCAGTAGTGGGACAATACACGACATCAGTGATCAATTTCTCGAAACTGGTCCAAACAACAACAATCACAAATTTTTTAATTCGTGTTAATGATTTCAATTAATTTAATCGTTTAATCATGATTTACTTTTTAATCGTTAATCTAATTAACTTTTTGCCAACACTGCCCTCTAGTGATAGTGAAAACGAGCATCAAACTGAAATAATTTCTATTGTTCTTCGTCTCTTCTAATTCCATATTATTATTATTATTTTAGACGTGGAAGGCACAATTGTTCCGATGAAATATTGCGAGCATACCGCTGGACAGTTAGCCGGAAAACAGACAAATGAGAATGGTAAGTGAATAAATCCCTTGAGTGCCCGAAAAGTGGATCCACGCGATCCACAATGGCTTTTTAATTGTTCGTTAATTACGGCTTTCAACCGGTTAAGCGATATTGGAGATGGACAAAATTTGTCCCACGGAGTATATTTGCAATTAATTTGAAAAAAACAAAGAATTTTGAATAGCTTTTGTGGCCTATAGGCAGCAGTAGAGCAATAAATACTATACATATTCATCGATATGAAATATCTTACCCGTATTGCAGAAAGCAACTAACTTTTGTCCACTACTGCTGAGCAATATGCACCTTTTTTAATTTTGTTTAAAGTAAATCAGCACTATCAAATAGAATAATATAACAAATAACATTGATTTTATATATGTACATTCTGGGGTACAAGCCCATACAACTTTTGGCCATGTCCTCACTGGCGAACTCACACCGAGACGCGACTATCGCTCTAGACCCTAGATAATACATTTTCAATACTGATGTTTTGCCTATCATCGTATCAAACTACATCCTTTCCTATAAATACTATTAAACAAGCAACGTTTGTATAAACAATGTGTCCGAACTCATAAAATACACTTAATTTTATCGATAAAAACAACTCACATATGGATTCCAATCACCACATACTCAAACATAGAGCAATTTTAGTACCTGACTTAGTTATTACGATTTCCACATAATATAGTCAACCAACATAATTTTGTACTTAGATCTAGCAGAGCCGTGTATATATTTCATGTTATTTTACGGTCATAAAATAAAGGGTCAAAAAAAAAAGAAATTCGCCTAACACTCAAAAGATAAGATACTATTGTATTGAGGCATAAGTGACAATTATAAAACATAATTTTACAAGTTTTTATTGCTTTTCCTAAAATAGGGCTGTTTCCTGGGTAGAAAAATGATAATTATATTTAGTTCATCAGTGAGATGTGAGAGAAAAAATACGTGACCAATATTTTTTGTTAATCTACCTGACGGACAAAAAACTGATTTTCAGTCAACTACCCTATTCTGTTTAACACATAGGCCTCCCCCAAGCGTCGCCACATTGATCGGTCCCGTGCGTCCCGCATCCAGCGGATGCCCGCAACCTTCACCAGGTTTTTGGTCTACCTGGTGGGAGGCCTTCCAACGCAACGTCTTCCGGTACGCGGTCGCCACTCCAAAACTTTTCTGCCCCATCGGCCATCTGTTCTGCGAGCAATGTGCCCTGCCCACTGCTACTTAAGTGTAGCAATTCTTCGGGCTATGTCGGTAACCCTGGTTCTCTTGCAGATCTCTACATTTCTGATTCAATCACGCAAGGACGGTTACCTTTTTTTTTTTTTTTTCCTGACGAAGAAAATGCCTAACGCATACCGCGCCATCCGGGGAGACGCCGCGGTTATGTGGGGCTTGCACCCACTAAAAACTCCGCCTGTGCACCTACATTCGCCTTGATGGATGGGCTGCGAGAACTGCTACGCATGACATTCGCGACCCATCCAGCGTGGCCCACTTCTGGGCTCCTTCTCCTTTGCCCGCCTCCGGGCTCCCTTCTCCTTCGGCGATGTCCGGGTGCACTGGGACGTCACCACAACTCCAGGGGCCGTGCAGCATGAACGATAGAGTCCCCGATCTATCGTCCGCTGACCCCTGTTATGGCGGCATCAGGTCGGCGTTTCGCCGCCTGCGCCGTCCTGCCCTTCTGCGACGAATCGGGTCAGCAAGAGAGTCTGCTTCCCTGACCCGCTCCGCCGCTTCTTTCTGCGAGATAACATCCTCGCAGAAAGACGCAACCACCTCCCATGCCCCTTTACTGCCAACCATTGCCCTAACAATGGCCGGCAGTGACAGATCTTGCCCAATTTCTGCTGCCATAACTCGGCGCTGCACCTCCCAGGCAGGGCACTGCTCGATAGTGTGCATGGCCGTGTCCTGGTTGCAACCGCACTGGTGACACATGGGGGTCACCTCCCGTCTTGCCACTGTGTGCAGGTATTTGCCAAAACAGCCGTGCCCCGATAATACCTGCACTAAACGGAAGGACAACGTCCCGTGTCGCCTCCGTATCCACTCCTCTAGGATTGGCTGGATAGCCCCAACAGTCCAGTGACCGGCGCTGGGAGTCTCCAGCCTCTCCGCCCATTGCCTCATGATGGCAGTCTGCGCCGCTCTGCGCCACCTCATCAAAAGTTCAGGCGGCGGGCCACTGCCATTCTCCGCCCGCATTTCCACACTTCGTTGGTAAACTTCGGCGAGCACTCGTGCCTCCAGATCCCACGGGGATGTCCCTGCTAGTACGAACGCCGCTTCAGCTGAGATTGTGCGGTATCCTCGTATTACCCTGACGGCCATGACTCTTTGCGGTCTCCGCAGCTGAGCCTTGTTCTGGGCAGTCAGGGAGTTCGCCCACACTGGGGCGCCGTACAGCGCCATCGAGCGCACCACTCCCGTGTAAAGCCGTCGGCAGCTCGCACTGGGACCACCTAGATTCGGCAGTAGCCGACTTAGAGCGGAAGCTGTGCCGATAAGCTTCGGGGCAAGACGGCAAAAGTATTCGCCGAAGTTCCACCTACGGTCTAGGACCAGGCCCAGGTATTTCATGTGCGTCCGCACCATAATTCGCTCACTACCTAATGTAATGTGAGCGCCCGCCGGTGGCCGGTGGCGAGGCCCATAAAATACCAGGGCTTCCGTCTTCTCGAGCGCCACCCTAAGACCAAGCGCTTCGATGCGGCTAATGACCAGGGACGCACCCTCAATGGCCAAGTGTGCCGCCTCTTCGAAGTTGTCTCCCCGGGCTGTGATGAGAGTGTCATCAGCATAGCAAATGACGCCCAGCCCGGGGAGGGCGGTTACCTATCATAAGTTCGAACAACATTTGACCGAATTTAATTTTACCTAAAACTTTTCAACTATTATCGTTTCGTTTTTTTTTTTACTTCATCGAAGTCACGTCTGCCACTGTCTCAGTTGACCTATTATCAATTCGATTTTTTCGTTACTCCAACGTTTTACTTGGTCGAAATACTTTTTACCGAAGTTCCACTTAGGCGAAATAACATTTGTCCGAAATATTTTTATTTAAACGCATATCAACATAATAAGTGTGATAGAAACAGTGGGCGAATACAAATGTTTAAAACAGCGACCTGAAAAAAAAATGTCGACGCTCTGCGGGGCTCCTATTTCTGCCTGCAGGTTCTAAAGTAACCTAACACGAAGGAGATGACGGGAGCTAAGTTCGCTCAATTTGCTCGCTTACTTCACCTCCCGTCATCCCCTTCGAACCTAACCTATCCGTGTCGGGGTGCCCTAAATTCCCGAGCTCGCTTCGCTCGCTCTTGGACAAATTCTTTTAAATAATTAATTAATAAAAATGTCTAAAGCTGAACAGCTATTAATAAATCATTTGCTTGAAAATACATAAACACAGATAAGACTGCGTGAAGTCGATTTTGCAGCGATTCGTTTTTGTCACTAAATTTTGTAGCACAACATATTGACTTTTATGACACTACTAGCTGACCCGGCAAACTTTGTTTTGCCATAAAAACACCAAACATTCATCTACCCTACCTACCCTACCCTAACAACCCTACACTACCTACCCTACCCTACCTACCCTACCCTAACTACCCTACACTACCTACCCTACCTACCCTACCCTACTTACCCTACCCTAACTACCCTACACTACCTACCCTACCCTACCCACCCTACCTACCCTACCTACCCTACCTACCCTACCCTACCCTACCTACCCTACCCTAACTACATACCTACCCTACTCTAAACGGGATAAAAACGGGGTAACTAACACGACTTTCTTTTATATATATAGATTTCAATTTTATATTGAAAATGCTACCAAGTAACCGGCTATATATTTGGTGAAAATATGGCAAATGAAAAAAGTTCAAAAGAGGCTTCAGCCAAAAGCAAAAAGTTATTTTCTAAATCGGCGAAATGTAGTTCAGTAAAATAATACATATGCCACATGATACTTCGATGATCTGAAAATATGTCAAATAATGCATATAGCAAAAAAGACTTCCGTCAATAGTTTTCGGTAAAATGAAATTTGACCAAAAAATATTCGGAAAAGTGATCGGTTCCCCGCAAGGACACCTCGAGCCTGGCCCTCTCCATTGCCCTTTGGGTGACTGTAAGCTTTCTAATGAGGCCCATTGTGAGCGACCACGTCTCAGAGCCATAAGTTCGTCTTGAGACACCGTGGTAAGTTGGACGATAAGAAACCGCGCAGCTTCCCGAATGCTGCCCCGCCGAGTAGGATTCGACGGTTGACCTCTTTCTCGAGATTGGACCTGCCTAACTGGACCGTTTGTCCCAGGTAGACGTTCGTCCATGGCTTTGGAGCCACCGATCTTGATAGGAGTGGGTGCGACATGAGCGCTCAACATCACCTTGGTTTGTCCATGTTCATTTTTGGACCCATTCTTTCGGAAGCTCTACTGAGGTCATCGAGCGTTGTACTGGGGTCCTCCATGACAGCTTTATCATCGGCGAATCGGCGTCTCCAGTCTAGAACCTTGAAGACATCCTCCAAAATCAAAATCAAAATCAAATGTTTTTTATTTCACATAGGCCTACATGGGCACTTATAAAACGTCGACAAAAGGTGCACGGTTCGGGTTAGTCGTTTCCTGTGGAGAAGAACCGGCAAGAAACTCCACGGTTACTCTTTTAAAAAAATTGGTTTGTTTTTACAATATTTCCACGTTACAGTATTAGTGCTTAGATATGGGGGGACAACGTAGGCCCGACAATAAACGAGAGAGTTAACAAATGTTAACAAGCGTCTAGAAATCTAAAAGGCCTACAATGTTCACACATTCACAAAACAATCAGTAAAAGAATCTATACAAAGGAAAAAATAAATAAAAATATATAACAAGACTAAATTTAACATGTGGCACAAATGTTGTTATCAGTGCTGTAACTATTCATAGCAAAGGGCTATAAAGATTATTGAAATCATTGTAAAAAGTCTAATTAAAAGAAAGAAAAAAAGTAATAATGAGATTGAGAATAGTTAGAGACATCCACATATTTGTGCCGTTTATGAGTTACCAGGGAAGCCGCATGCGCAGAAGGAGCTAAAATTTTTATCTTCAACGTAGTCCTTGATTTTGTAATATGCTTTTTTAATAAGGACACGTTTGATGTAGTTTTTGAACTTTCCATCGGTCAATTCTATAACTGGCTTTGGCAACTTATTATAAAAGCGTATACTGTTTATAAGAAAAGACTTGCTAGTTTTCGTTAATCTGAATTTGGGTATTACAATTCCATGCTTACTGCGTGTATTTAAATTATGGAAATCGCTTCTAGTTTTGAAAAGCCCTCGATTTTTGCGGACATACAAAATACAAACTCAAAATCAAAATACATACTCCAGTGCAGTGGTGAATAGTTTCTTTCTGTTATTTTATTCATATATTTGAACAACTCTGTAATTTGATTTGCTTCTAAGTATGTACTGTGATGGAATCTCCGCAGTACACAAAATACCGTCTGGGGGGGGACACGTGCCCCCCCCCCTAAATCCGCCCTTGTAAACACGTACTTTATATTCATAAATAGGTAAAAAAAAATGAAAACCATTACAGTTCAACATTTTCCTGCATCATAAAATAACTTTTTAATTTTTATAGCACACTTTTACTTTTTAATTTTCTGGCGCGTATGGGCTCATTGACTTAATGTAGAAAAGAAGTGTCATTTTCAGTGGATGCGCGCGCTGCGCAATGAGAATCTAAATTGCCCGCCATACCACATATTTATCCCTTTCCACTTTTGTTTTATTTCAACTGTATGAGTGAAGATAAAGTAGTGTATGCAACGGCACATAATTAGGTATTATAACACTCGCGTAATACTACGCTCGTGTTTTAATAACCCCTATTATATGACCATTGCATAAACTACTATTATGGGATTTTTGTTAGTATTTGATTTGGTCTACACACTGAGAAAAGAATCACAACTCTAAGCCAATTAATTTTTTTATTGCCTGAAAAGAACCACTGCACATTTTTGCCTTATAATTTTTGCAGAATTTTAAGAAAGTTAATAAAGTCATGTGGGGATTAAACCCTAAGATTATGTAGGGTTTTTTATCGATAACATTAAGTGTATTTTGCGGCCTTAAAGTTTTATTTCTACAAGTCCGGACACATTGTATATTTGTTATCACGTTCTCAAAAACGGCTCTAACGATTTAGATAATATTTGCTATATCGGGGTTTTCGGGGGCGATAAATCGATCTCTGGGATATCTGGACAAATTCGAAAATACGGAGACTTTCACGCCAATAGATTTCTGGAAAACACTTTTACCGAGGGTAGTGGTAAATAAAATAGCGTTAGTATGGATCACACAATGATTTATTCTAAAATTCTTAGCCTATATATACATTTGCCGTCTGTTCCAAAATATCACTCAACCAATTACGAACAAGCTCACTCGCCTGCTGATCCCTAGAACCTCGGTAGCGCGACACGTAAATACCGCGCGGCTGGCGCGAGCGCCTCAGTGTCCGATGCGCGAGCTTCGTGTGCGGTGGTGTCGTCGATGCTTGTAGGTTAGCCTTAGCTGGTACAGTGCTCCCCCCCAGCGAAGCGTACTGGAGGATTTGAGATTCTCCCTGACCTCGTAATGTAGGGTGCATCACGAATGACGTCTGCGGCAGGCTCGGAGTCCAACAGGAATGCAGGTTTCAGTCGATCCATGGAGATATTCTTTGGTTTTGCATTAACGAGTATTGTGTATGCCTTGTCGTTGCGTTCGATCACTCGATGCGGGCCGTTGTATGTGGGTGTGAGCGGCTTGCGTACTGCGTCATCACGCACAAACACATGGGTGCACGTTCGTAGGTGTCGAGGAACGTATGTTGTCCGGCGGTCTGTGTTGTTGTTTGCGGCGTATAGTTTTTGCATTGCGTTTGCTATGATGTCTTCATAATGCGACTTTGTTTCGTCCGTTATCTTCACGCCTATCATCTCACCGGGTAGTCGCAGTGTTTGGCCATACAATGCTTCTGCTGCAGAGACATCCGTGTCGTTTTTAAGCTATTGCATAGCTTCTATCGCGGGCCTTGAGCGCGGGGACCGAATCCAGATTTCCGTAACGAAAAAAACCTCACGCTCCCCACTCCGACGGGCAAGGAGGTGTGGCTTGAAGGCCGTGCATCGTCTAACGTCGTTTCAGTTCGGCAGTCTTCGACACGGCGTTGTGTGCGATTAGACGTATTGTACGAACTCTTATTATTATGGTTTTTAAACTTAAGTTTCTCAGGTAAGAACCTGGTGTTTTTATAAGATCTCACGGGTGTGAACCAAGGTGAAATCCTAAGTTTCTATTTGAACTGGTGAATTATTTTGTACTGCACTCAAATCGTAATCTAAATCTAACTGTAAAAATTTTCTTACTATTCGGCAAGTGTTCAATATTGCAGCTTTTTGTAGTGTTAGGTATGTGTATTTTGATAGATTGAGAACATTAACCGTATAGTTCGGACGGGGTACATTTTGGGGCTTGACAAGCATACCTCCGCTGGCTCAGCCGCGGCTCATTTTGGACCCCAGATAAATCTGGGGTCATACGACATCCTAATTAATATCTTAATTATTGACTAAGATACCTAACGAATCTAATGTGGGGGCTTTAATTAAAATAGTTGGATAAAAGGCGTACATGTAAGCGCAAATATTTTTTTTTAGATTAAGTGCGCAAGTTTATTAATTTACATTTGTTAAAAACAAGTGTATTATTACGATAATCGCCATTTTGATGACAGTGGTGGTCGAAGCTAAAAAACATAAAAATGCAGATTTTGGACACCCAAACTCCACGACAGGGGTAGTGGTTTGCTAATTGTTTAATTATTGGTCAAATTCATCCATATTTCAAAATAAATAATTAGTGGTAATGAAGTTATTTGTTATTCAAAGTCGAAGTTTCGCGCCAATCGTGTTTGTTTACATTTTATTTTACACAATTATCACCCACCCACATGTAAAAATAATTACAAATATGACTACTATGTCTCTAAATATAATAAACAACAAGAAGAAGCCCAGATCTTAACGTAATTAACAAGCACCGGTCCAATAATACGTAAAATTCATTACCACTACTTTATTTAGTTCAAAACTTCCAATTCATCAATGATATTGTTTTTTTTATTGTAATAGTGGTGTGCCAAAAAGGTTTTAGCAATCGATTTTTTTATACTATCGACTCGATTAATGAGCAATTATCCCAAATCGATTCATAAAAATTAAAATAAACCTGATTTAGGCATAAAATACAATTAGTACTTAAATTATTACTATTAATTATTTCTTAAAGTAATCTTAATAGATTTTGGACATTATTTGACTACAACCAACTAAACAATTTCATCGAACCGTGGATAATTTCGCGCCGAATTATTTAACCGATTCAAAATTCAAATTCGGAATGCGTTCGCTATTCAAAACTATTTTGTATAAAAATAATAATGATTGAGTCTTTTAATGTTTGATAGTCTCAGAAGTATACAGAGTGCCTAGTATATTTTTATGTAAGTTTGTAACGCAAGTGTAGATACATTTAGTTTCGGGGAACCAACGATTTTGTGATTATTCGTTATATTGCAATGAGTGTCGTACTGGCCCAGTGGCTAAAGGCCTCGCCTTGCCTGAGGTCATGGGTTCAAATCTGGACAAATACCAATGATTTCCTTTTTCAAATTCATTAATGTACTTTCTAAGTATATTTTAGAAATCGTTGACAACGGTGAATGAAAACATCATGAAGAAACCTGGTCTTATAGTCTCAAATCGCCAACCCGCATTGAGCAAGCGTAGTGATCAATGTTCGTGCCTTCTCTGTATGAGAAGAGGCCTTTGCCTTGCAGTGGGACAGTTATAGGCTGGTATTATTATTATATATTGAATAATGAGTTGAGAGTATGGTATGGTTAGGTTTTGAATTCGGTCGAGTTTGTTGTAATGTTATGAAAATTGGTTATTCTATACATACTTTTAAAAGTTTATTTTTATTCGTTTTTAGAACATAAGTTTGGTTTGTATTTACATCTGCATTCCCCGAAAACTATTAATGTCAATAACCTTGTGCGTATCTTCTTGCGCAGTTCCTTTCCAAGCGAGTTATGGCTTGGTTGTCAACCAACTAAGCTGAAAATCATCTAGAAGCATAAAATTTGGCAGAAAGGTTCCTCAAGTGACGTAAGTGTGCAGTAAGAAAGGATTTTTGGAAATTGCATCCCTTTTTTAAGCTATTGCATAGCTTCTATCGCGGGCCTTGAGCGCGGGGACAGAATCCAGAAATTCCGTAACGAAAAAAAACCTCACGCTCCCCACTCCGACGGGCAAGGAGGTGTGGCTTGAAGGCCGTGCATCGTCTAACGTCGTTTCAGTTCGGCAGTCTTCGACACGGCGTTGTGTGCGATTAGACGTATTGTACGAACTCTCTCTATTATTATTATTATTATTTTTTGTAAAGTTTTTTAACTACTCAGCTCTTAGGCTGGTTTAAACTACATTTACAAGCCGAAACCAAGTAAATGCAGCGTGTTGTGTGTTATGAGGAGGGTGTGTTTTGATGTGGACCTACTTCGTTTTCTTCTATTTGCAAGAACTTTCTAACTATACGACATGTATTTAAGATGGCAGCTTTTTGTAAAGTGATATAGAGGGTTTCTTTTAGACTTAGCAATTTTAAACTTTGAAGAAGGTGATTTGGGATAACGCCTGTTGTGGAGAGGACTATAGGCACAACATAAACTTTTTCTTGACGCCATATTCTAGTTACCTCATCCTTCAAGTCTGCGTATTTACTGATTTTTTCAGTTATTGTTTTCTGTATGTTATGTGTGTTGGGAACAGCGATATCTATTAGGTAGGTAACTTTATTTATTTTATCCTGCAGAGTGATATCCGGTCTATTGTAATGAATTGTCCTGTCAGTGAGAATGGCGCGGTCATAGTAGAGTTTATGTGTGTCATTTTCTAATATGGTTTGTGGTGTATAATTATAATAAGTAGTGTTTGCGTCCTGTATAAGTGTGTATTTAACGGCTAGTTTTTGATGAATTACTTTTGCCACTTGATTGTGTCTGTGTGTGTAGTCTGTCTACGTAAGAGTTGTGCACGCCCCAGTTATGTGCTGGATCGTTTCTGGCTGTAAGTGGCACCTACGACATTTATCGTTTGTAACTGAAGGATCCTTGATAATATATTTTCGGTAATTTTTAGTGTTAATTATTTGGTCTTGTATTGCAATTATAAATCCTTTAGTTTCAGGGAACAAACTACCTATCTTAAGCCATTTGTTTGACGCGACTTTATTTATATGGGATTGTTCCAAGTCGTGAGGATGTCGGCCATGAAGTACTTTTTTCTTCCAGTCTTCCATTTTTTGTATCTGTGGGTTAATGTTGGTGCTATCTAGTGGATCTGACTGTTCAACTAAGTTAAGTGGAGTGTAGTTGAAATCATTTAGGGCTATAGTTTTATGAATATTGCTGGTACGAGATTTTGAGTGAAAGAATGTTTTAAGTCTACAGATTTGTTTTCTCCACAGATGCTGGATATCTATTAGACCTCTCCCTCCGTTTTGTCTTTTGATCGTAAGTCTTTCTATTGCAGATTTAGGGTGTAAGTTGTTATGTTTTGTAAGTGTGGTCCGAATGGTTCGCCCTAATTGTTCTGTATCTGTTTTTGTCCATTTAATAACACCGAACGAATACGTTAATATGGGGATCGCAAATGTATTTAGTGCCTTGATGAGATGTTTACCCGAAAGTTGTGTTTTACATAGAGCGTTAAGTCTCTTTTTAAACTCTGTCGTAAGTGTACCTTTAATTCTAACATGATCTAATCCCTTTAGTTGTGTATACCCTAAATATTTGTATAAATCAGTCGCTTCCATTGCTGAAAAATTTGTTTTCTTATCGGTCACCACGCTCAAAAAGTGTAACTTGAATTAATATCAAAGAAAAAGCAATACTGCATGAATAAAATAAATAAATAAAAAAAATATTATAATTGCATAAGTTGATACAAAATGCTATGCAATAGCTTTACCGCGGCAGTCCCCGAGTGCCACAAGTCTTTTTTATTGTTGCACGTAAACCCAGCATGACGGTAGGTAGCTCGTATGTCCAGTTTGAATTTTGTAAACGAGCCGTTAGTGCAGTTTTCATTGAGCGATGCCAACGTTCTATCATGCCGTTCGCTTGAGGATGGTAGGCAGTGGTACGCGTGCGCTCGATGCCTAATCGCTTCATGAGACTTTTGAATAACTCAGATTCGAATTGACGTCCTTGGTCGCTGGTCAATCTTTCTGGGCATCCGAATCGAGCTATCCAACCCTCGTACACAGCACGGGCGACTGTTTCGGCGGTGATATCAGCTACTGGGTATGCTTCGGGCCATCTGGTTGCTCTGTCGATGACTGTTACACAGTATCGTTTCCCATCTGATATTGGTAGTGGTCCAACGATGTCAATGTGGATGTGAGACAGACGGTCGGTGCGTGGAAAGGTTTCGAGTGGCGATACAGTATGGCGCTGTGTCTTGCTTCGTTGACATGCGATGCAACTTCGTGTCCAATTGCTGACGTCGGTATTCATGCTCGGCCAAAAAAATCGTTTTGTTATCAGGTGGCGCGTGGCGCGTATGCCGGGATGACTCATCGCATGGATTGTTGTGAACACGGTTCGTCGCAGCTGTGGCGGTATGTGGGGTCGGTTGCTGCCTGTTGACGTTTCGCACAGTTTCTTGTGTTTCGAGTCACTTGGTCTGATGCGGTGAAATTGCAAGTTGTTGTTTCGCATTACATTTTCGATCTCATCGTCATCTTGTTGTTGACGTGCTAACTCGTCGTAGTCGATCGGTGACGGTGTCGTAATTGTTTCAATTCTAGATAGGGCGTCAGCGACAACATTTTCTTTGCCTTCAATATGTAGTATCTTCGTCGTAAATTGGCTAATGTAATGAAGATATCTTGTCCGCAGCTGTGTTTCTGTCTTGATGTTATCTCTCGTGAGCGCAAACGTCAGAGGTTTGTGGTCGGTATATACAGTTATCTCTTTACCCTCGAACATTTTTCGGAAATGACGAATCGCTAAGTAGATGGCTAATAATTCCCGATCGAAGGTACTGTATTTTCTTTGAGCGTCGGTTAGTTTTTTCGAATAAAAACCAAGTGGCTGCCATCTGCCATGAATGTATTGCTGTAGGGCTGCGCCGACGCACGTGTTGGATGCATCGCACATGAGTGAGATGGATGCATATGTAGACGGATGTGTAAGCATAACAGCGTTTCGTATACTGGCTTTGCTTGCTTCGAAGGCTTCTTTTTCATCGGGCGTTAGCTGGATTGGTGTCTTGTCGTTTTTTTTCGAAGTGCGTAGGTACTTGAATAATTTTTCTTGTGTGTGCGCTGCGCGTGGAATACTTTCTTTGTAGAAATTTATGATGCCTAGGAAGCGACGTAGTTCTTGTACTGTTGTCGGCTCTGGAAATGTCGTTATAGTTTTGACACGTTCTTCAATTGGTTTTATTCCGGCCGCTGATACGTCGTAGCCTAGGAACTCGAGCGTTTCTTTTCCAAAAACGCACTTGGACACGTTTATTCGCATTCCATGCATATGTAGCCTTTTGAAAACTTCTTCTAAGTGTAGTCGGTGTTGAGTTGGATCGGCGGACGCCAGAAGAATATCGTCGACGAACGGGAACACGAAGTCTAGGTCACCTAGTATATTATTCATATGTCGTTATGCTGTTGATCTCGGGTCCCGTCGCTGCCAAGACCTCCGTTAGTTTTCCTGCTGCTTGCCATAATTACACGGTGATCTGCAGTTACGTGCGCGCTCGCCGAATCGTTTATGAAAATAACAAGCGCCGTCTTTTTTTTTTTTTCTTTTTTTAATACGTGGCGTCTCGCAACTCAGTCAGAATGACTGTTTAGCTGCTTAACCGGGCTTTCCTACGGAGACTAAACTATATAGCCTCCAGCTAGGCAAAAATTTACTAAACCTAAGCGACAACGCTGAGGGCTACCCCAGTTGGGGTCGAACCTCGGCTCAGGGCGTCGCTGGGGGGACAACTAAGGCTGGATCTTAATAAAGTGATTCTACCATCCGTTCGGAATAAGCCTACGTGGAGAAGAACGGACAAGAAACTCCAATTAACTAATTAGAATTAACTATGGCACAGCTATTCGCGGGCTGGCTACATAAATAATGACTAGGGCTTCGCGGCGGGGCCTCGGCGGCGAGGACGGACCAATCGGTGTGTATGCTACGTTTGAATAGGTGTTCGTACTATTTACGAACCCATTGACCGTCCTTGTAGACAAGGCTGTCAAGTTCCCTAGTAATGCACTCGTACCTCGAGAAGAGGGCACTGCATGAAGCGGGGGTGAGAGAGCCTGCATTCCGGATTTCTGCATCCAGAGCACGGGCCTGAGGGGTCATCCATATGGAATACGCGCTGATAATATTCTCAGCGACGCTCAAATATGGCTTGTGCCCGGAGGGGGCTACAGGGGGCGGGCACATGGCGGGCATGGGGGCATTTATATTGAAGATCGGGTTGTAACCCTCAGTAGGGCTACATACAACTAATACAATATCGTACTGTTGTCCGCCTCTTGCTTTATGCAAGCGGTGGACTTCAGTGACGGGGACATTTTGGTCAAGAAGGTCCTTACGGATTTCCTCCGTAGGGATCTCTTTTGGGATTCTCCTAATGACTACTCGGACGGGCTTTTCCTCTGGGAGGGAGTAAGTATGGAACGAGATGTTCCTTTCTTTGAGATACCGGGTTAGATTCCGGAAATCAGTGGGAGAGGGGAGTTGGATTCTGATGCCTTGTTGGCATGCAGTGGCTTTGGTGTAGTTGATTTTCCGCTCAACACAAGCGTTTGAAACATCGTTCCACTTGACTTTATCCTGAAGATAAATAGGTGGAGGGGGACGGAGCTTCTTATTGGTAACTATTACCATGGGACTGGGGCTGCGGTTGGACCGCTGAGAAGAAGCAATGTCAGGGGTGGGGGTGATTTCTGTCACCGGCCTCGCCCGTAGGGCAACTACGGGCGAGGCCGGTGGCAGAACTGACTGAGGAGAGGTTTTTGATACCGCCTTTTTGGCCTTGGTAGCATTAATGGGACTACTCCTCTTTTTCCTCTTTCCTCCAGAGCAAACTACGGAGTCACCGTCGGAGGAGACGGTGTCGTAGTCGTCTGACTTATCGGGGACATTTGGGTCTAATGGGTCGTCAGCAACTGAGTTAGCTTGGTCAGCCAAAGCTTCCCATTCCTCGTCAGTGCTGAGGGTTGCTCCCTCTTCCATAGGGGAGTCATCATCGTCCGCCCAGATGGTCTTGGACTTAGACTTGGGCCTGTATTTATGGAGGGCGGCTATGCGCTCTTTGTAGCTTTTATAAGCTTTTACTTGAGTAGCTATGGGAGAAGGAGGATCTCTCCATGATCGGGTTTTCTTAGGCTCGACGGCCGGTTGAGAAGAAGTTTTAAGAGAAGGAGGATCTCTCCATGAACGGACAGTAGCTTTAGACTCGACGGCCGGAGCTGGGGGCTTAGGTAGAGTCGGCTCACCAGTCCCAGAAGTGGGCCTGGCTGCCGGGGAGGGCGACCTGGGCGAAACCTGGGCTTCGCTCGGCACGGGTGCCTGGCTGGGTCCAGGGGCCCCGGTCGGGCCCGAAGCGGGCACATAAGAGGCTAAAGCCTGACTTACAGCATGGCTGTATTTTTTGGAGAGTTTTTCCTTCTCGAGAATCTCGTGAAGGAGTTCAATTACTGCCGCGAGCGACATAATTGAGAAGTATGGATCCGGTGAAGCCGGGAGGGGTATCTTCCCCGGGTGGAGGGGCCCGGGGATGTGTGCAAACCTACCCTCCCAGTCGGGTTAGACTGGGAGGTGAGTATCTGGTGAGCCCTAAGCTTGTCTACCTGCCACCAATCTTATTAGGTGACAGGGCCCTAAGGTACCGGTAAACCCACCGAAGGTGGGCCACCCACCAATGTGTACCGAAGAAGTCTGGCACGTCGGGGTAGACACACCCGACCGTGCCAGGTGAATGCTGGGGGACGAAGCGGGGGTTGACTAGGCTATCTACCAAGGCCAACTGATCCCGCTCCCGACTCCAATGACTGCCGTGTCCTTAAGGGACTTGGCGGGTGCTTGGGGCACACCCCACTGGCTTGTTAACACCGCTAGGTTTTCCGCCAGGGACCACAAAGAGTGGATTTGCCCGGAAGGGCCAAAATAGCTGTCACTACTAGTAACCAAAGTTACTAGTAGCGACACCTTTGGAGCGGCGTGCGAAGACGCGACGGCCGCAGTGACGTCACGCAGAGGGGCGCGACGAGACGGAGAGTGGGGGCGCCGGAGAGCGCGGTGGGGCGACGAGCAGCGAGACGTCCGCACGGAGCGACGGCTGGCGAGCTACCTAACAAGCGCCGTCTGTTGTGCGGTCGTATATATTCCCGCCGCGGCTGTTAGAACGAATGCGTGAGTGCGACCGTGAGCGAATGAAACGGCGGGAACGGTGAGACGCGTGCGCCGCCGTCTTCGACTGTTGTACCTTCATCTCGGCGATCTCCCTTGTTAGCTGCATTACAACGTCTCGCAGATCTTGTTGTCCGTGCGATGACCGTTCTCGAACATGAGTCGCCGATTTTGATGCTTTGAAATGATCTTGACAGGTGCAGGAACATACAGAGCGTGACTCGGTTGTTTGGTCGTGCATTTTATCGGCCATTGCAGCGAGAACGTCCAGGGACGTCTGTTCACTAACCGCCAGGACTGCACGCGTAGATGCGGGTAGGTGACGCATCCACAACACCTGGAGCGTTTTGTCAGGCATTTTTTCGCGCGCAGGTTCTCTCATACGCCTGAGGAGCTGTGATGGCTTTTGATCCCCAAGTTCCATCTCGTTGAGGAGCAAGTTTCAACGTGAGCCGAAGGCGAACCTCGAAATCTACAAGCGAGTGTAATAATAATTATATACCATAACTATCGAATTGGCCATAACTAACGCAGCAATATTCATAATGACCAAACAGTGTGATAAATAATTTATTTATTTATTTATATACACTTTATTGTACACCATAATATACAAGAAAAAAAAAGAAACTTAATACTAAAAAATACAAAGGGCGGCCTCTTCGTATTCCGTGATATCTTCCAGGCAACCTGGAATTGACAGAGATTACCTGGACATGATTTGGGTTTGTCAGTGGTGCGACAATACCACCAACAATGAACATAATATAGATACAATAATACTTACTAAAACAGATACATACAAAATATCACTCAACCAATTACGAACAAGCTCACTCGCCTGCTGATCCCTAGAACCTCGGTAGCGCGACACGTAAATACCGCGCGGCTGGCGCGAGCGCCTCAGTGTCCGATGCGCGAGCTTCGTGTGCGGTGGTGTCGTCGATGCTTGTAGGTTAGCCTTAGCTGGTACACACTGTTTTCTATATTTTCACCTGAGCAGAGCTCGGTCGCCCAGGTACCTACTATTATTAAAATAAACAAATAACCATTTTCGAATCGAGATCTAGTTTTATGAACAACGCACACTGTTTTATTCATTAGGTTTGTGTAAGGATTTTTCCTTTTGAGATACGGAATACTAAAATGCCTAGGAATCTTGATATCCCAGTATTAATTTATAATACTAATTTGTTCTAGGTAAAGCGCATATTCGTGTGAAGAGGAGAGCACACCATGCCAGGTCATCTATTAAGCCACATTTGCGTGAAGCTGTTAAAGAAAAAAAATCTAGTGAGTATTGTTTTTTTGGATACCTTTTGTTGTGAAACTGACTTTAAGGCCGCAGCCAGGGTAAGGAGGTTGCACGGGTATTAAAGTGGACGCAAAGTATCAAACATCGTACGCCCATATCCCACTCATATTTTGGGTATAGGTAGGGAGTGGAATTCCCTGCCGGAGTCTGTTTTCCGATAGCTACAACCTGGGGGTTTTTATATCAAGAGTGAATAGGTTACTTCAAGGAAAGCGTGATTCACCGTCGACCACGTCATCGCTTACCATCAGGTGAAATAGTGGTCAAACGCGAGCCCTATCAACATCTACACTAATATTATAAAGAGGAAAATTTAAAGTTAAGAATTAGTTTGTAATGGATAAACTCAAAAACTACTTAACCAGTTT
The DNA here is from genome assembly GCA_945859665.1 of Anorthoa munda. Taxonomy (NCBI): domain Eukaryota; kingdom Metazoa; phylum Arthropoda; class Insecta; order Lepidoptera; family Noctuidae; genus Anorthoa; species Anorthoa munda. Next base: position 49,581,714 of record OX243895.1, on the reverse strand, counting down.
TAAAAACTCTTTCACCTATGGAAAGCTACATTATTCCGGAGTGGCATAGGCTATTTTTTTATTCCAAAAACGGGTCCTATGGGGTGGGCCACGGGAGCGAAGACGCGGGGAGAAACTAGTCAGAAATAATAATTCGATCTTTGAAAATTTTGAGTTTTATTCGAATAACATAGTGTAATTAATTTGTAAAATTATGTCTAACACGGATAAAAAAACGACAATCACACCAATCCTTCTCCTCGCGTCGATTCCCCAATGCTGGGGGTCGTGACCACATCATGGTTTCAAAACTTTCTCTTTGATGATGTTTCTCCACCTGCTCCTATTCTCAGCAACATGCACGGGTTCTGAGGCTTTGATGTTCAGCGAGGTTCGGATTTGGTCTGACCAGCGTATAGGACTTCTGCCTCTAGGCCGTTTACCCTCGACTTTGCCAGTGACAATTACCTTTAGTAAGTTGTCACCAGGTTTACGGGCAATATGGCCATAGAAGTCAAATATCTTGCAGAGGCACACATTCGACAATCTAGGCCTTTTTAAAATTTTGAGGTCCTGCAATATCGAGATGTTCGTCCTGTGCGCCGTCTATCAACAATAAGAAGATAAAAAAAACTACTGAATTTTGAGTCGCGTGAGTATGGAACGAGTGCGCGTTTTGCCTGACACTGTGACGTCACTCTGACATAAGACTTGCTATTGGCGCACGAAGCGAAGGTGGGGCGCCGCGCGGGTGGGCAGGAGTGGGCGAGAATTCTAGCAAGATGCACAGTTAAATGGAAAGTGAAGGTTTTGTAAATTATTTTGGAGGCATGTGGAACAGGGTGTAAAGTCCCACAAACCTCCATAGAAAAGGGAGGATCCTCCGACCAGAGGGGTGTTGTGTCTGGTCCGGGCAACTGCCCAACGGTTATTATGTATTCTAATCGCGCCGAAAACTTTGCTTGCGCAAAAAATCTCGAAAAACTTTACCCATAATGATTATTGTATAATTTATATAGGTGAAAAAGATTTTGTAGTCTCCAATAACTATAGATTATTAATCGACTATATAAAGAAGGAGCTTGGTAATTTGATCCATACTAATATTGTGTTTTGCTCGCCTAATTTTAGATTAAGTACCAATTTTTTAACCGACTTATTAACCGACTTACCAAAAAAGGAGGAGGTTCTATGTTCGACATTATGTATGTTTTTTTTTTTTTTTTTTTTTTTTTTTTTTTTTTATGTATGTTCACCGATATCTCCGTCAATTGTGGACTGATTTTGAAAATTCTTTTTTTGTTTGAAAGAGTATATTCCGAAATTGGTCCCATTTTAATTTGGTGAAGATTTGATGAAGAACTTCGGAGATATACAACAGAACTCTTCAATAAATAAAGGCAAATCTCTCGGGATTGCTGCAATCGCATATCTGTTTATTGTTTATACCATTTCGTAACATAACATCACGCCAGTACGCTCGAAAGGGGTATGCAGGTCTCTCATTTAACCGGTTATATTCAAGTTTCATGTTATTCGGGTAATCTATTCTGTCGTTATAGGTACTTACTTAACTACTTCCCTATTAGGTAGGTACAACTAAAAACCGGCCAAGTGCGAGTCGGACTCACGCACGAAGGGTTCCGTACCATTACCGCAAGTAACGGCAAAAAAATCATGTGTGACGTACGTTTGTTGTATGGGAGCCCTACATAAAAAAATATTTTATTCTGTTTTTAGTATTTGTCATAGCGGCAATTGAAATACACCATCTGTGAAAATTTCAACTGTCTAACTATCACGGTTCATGAGATACAGCCTGGTGACAGACAGACAGACGGACCGCGGAGTTAAAGTAATAGGGTCCCGTTTTTACCCTTTGGGTACGGAACCCTAAAAAGTGAAAAATAAAAAACTTTTTTAAAAAAAATACTACCGACTTCCAAGTAAGAAAACTAGAAAGTGAAAAATAACTTTAATTTTGGAAGTCGGTGTCCATAACTTAAAAATTTGGTACCTACCACAGACACCGACTTCCAAAATTAAAGTTATTTTTCACTTTCTAGTTTTCTTACTTGGAAGTCGGTAGTATTTTTTTCAAAAAAGTTTTTTCTATATTTAATAAGCGTATTGAAATGTTTAATCATTTGATGTATTTGGATAAGGAACTATGGGAATATCTTTTTGATGCCAATTATTGTGTGGAATATACATACAAAATGTTCCGAAGACATACTGCAACAGTAAACAATAAAGCAATTGCAAAAATATTTAAACTTTAATGCAATATATTAAATATCTAGGTTCAGAAGCATGCGGTGCCGTATGGGCGGCATCGCAACTGAGGTGGGCCGCGATGTGGTATGGTAGGCATCGCGGCTGAGGGTTAGAGGCCGCGGAGGGAGAGGAGTGCCGGTATTACGGTGCGCCGCTCGCCCTACCCTCCGCGGCCTGCACGGGGTCGCCACCGTCTGATGGCGGACGCGGTGGGGCCGCAGGGAAGGAGGAGTATCGGTATAGCGTTGGCCACTCTCCCTATCTACAGCGGCCGAAAAGTGGTAGGTGGCGGGGCCACTGTCCTGACCCGTCACAGGGAGACCAAGGGAGCCACACACGGGGTCGTCTGGCGCCCATGTGCCGGTTTGGTTCCTGGGGTGGTCACGGCGTACAACGTGTTCTCATACGCCGGTGACGTGGGTTACTCCCCAAAGAAGAGTCCGGTGACGGACAGCCGCGGCGGATTCACGGATGTATGCTTCCGCATTCCCATGTTCCCGCCATAAGCGGCAAAGTAGGACACCGTGGAGTTTTAGTGGATTAGAGTCCCACATAACTGCGCTATCTCCCCGTGGTAACCTAGTATGCATGAGCATTTTACCAGAAAAAAAAAATCAGAAGCAGAAATTAATGAAGTTACTTGTCATTCTCGTCGTTGTTTTGATGGTACTGCTGTCGGAGATATCTTTAACCAATCAGTCAACAATAATAACAAGTTATATAGTAATCTGTCAACCCAAACCGAAAAAAAATCTAACAATACGGAGCATGATTTTTTTCGTTTATAATCAAATAAATATCTTAATAGATAGATAAAAAATATTAATAGATTAATAGGGAAGTCAGATTTGTTAAGCATTAGTATAAATTAACTTTTATGCAGAGGGAAAGCAGTGGATGTTATGTGCATCACAGAACACAATATGAAAGATGATGATACCATGCACTAACTTGTGCCTGAATATAAACTTGCAACATATTCTTCAAGAAACACCAGGAATGGTGGTACATGTATACTTATTAGACATAGATACGAGTTCAAGGTCATAGACTCTCATTTTCTCGTTCAGACTCAAAACAGCCATATTATAAAAAATGCAGAAAATAAAACCAAAGCTACGTGGAAATTAATTAATAGGTGTAAATCTAACTTTACCCCGTAATCTGTAAAGCAAATTGTTATTGGTGATAAGCAAATTAACAATCCTAAAGACATAGCTACGGCTTTCAATGATTATTTTATAGATTCGGTGCATCCTGCATACATTTATGCAAACGGTAATATAATAATAATAATAAATCATTTATTTCAGATTCATCTTACGATTACATCCATATTTGTTAGTACAATTGCGAGCTTACCAACTAGTGTTAGTAATAATTCATACCTAATAATAAAACAGTAACTGGCAGGTCCGGTTGGACTACCCGATGATGGTGACAAATCACTATACGACAGCATGCAGCTGTATCCATCGAGCCAGCTTCGGAGAGTCCCATCGGTCCGCCAGCGCGCGCAGGATGGTGTTGGGACTGTCGCGCGTGCGGCGCATGATAGAAGCGCACCGTTTGCGCATAATAGCGGCAAAGCCATCTATGTCAGCCGCCGCGAACATCGCAGAGGTGCTGCAGTGGCGCGGCAGACCCATCAGCACCCGGAACGCGTTATTGACTTGAACGCGCAGATCGCCGTATGTCCGCTATATGTATAGTTAACCCACAGGCTGCAGGTGTAAAAGGACTGACAGTACGCTTTAAAAAGCGCAAGTTTCACAGCCCTCGTGCACCGTGAAAACCTGCGTGTCAACATGTTGCAGCGGACAGACAGCGCTCTGCGCTCCCTTTCAATATCCGCACTGTCCTTAAGGTCCTCAGTGACCCAGTGGCCCAAATATTTAAATTGGTCGACGTTATTTAGAACTGTACCATATAAGGTGAATTTCGGAACGAATGTATATCTCTTGTTGTCCGGCCTGAAAACCATTATTTCACTCTTTTTGGTGTTGTATTTTAGCCCATGAGTCACCGCGTAGGACTCACACACTTTCAGGAGCTTTCGCAAAGCACCAATCGCTAATGCTATAGCTCTTATAAGACAGTTCCTAAAAACCCTATTTATGGCACCAACAGATGCTACGAACATTTTCAGATTAATTAATCAGCTAAAAAATACCAATAGCACGGGAGTTGATGAAATTTCTACTAAAGTTTTAAAATTAGTGTCGCATATAATTGCACCCGTACTAAGTTTTATAATTAACCTATGCATAGAGCATGGTCACTTTCCAAACTTATTAAAACGACTTTAATTAAGGCACTTCGTAAGAAAGGTGACAAAGCAAGCATTTCAAATTATCGTCCTATTGCTTTAATACCAGTATTACCAAAAATCTTTGAGAAAGTGATATAATAATCCCTTAACTCGTTCTTTGAAACAAATGATATAATCGCTAAAGAACAATATGGTTTTAGAAAAAGTAGAAATATTAACGACGCAGTTTATGAGTTATTGGCCAAAATTGTTAGTAATGTTGACAATAAAAAATCCTATTGCCGCAGTACTCATGGACATGTCTAAGGCATTCGATCACGTGGATCATACAATATTACTGGGTAAATTAGAGTGTTATGATGTCCGAGAAAAAATATTGATCCTAATCAAATCTTATTTAAGTGGAAGAAAACAAATCACGGTTTTAAATAGAATTTGTCCCAATTCTAAGAGATAAGTTGCTCATAAATCGTCCATTAGGTATACAACTTGCAATGTACCTCAAGGGAGTGTCCTTGGGCCCTTGCTTTTCCTCATTTTTATAAATGATTTGCCGAAATGTACTTACTGACTATCAGACCATCCTGTTTGCCGATGATAGTACAATTATCATAGCGTGTGAAGACTTAGAATTGCATTATAGATTGGTTACTGTTAAGTATGCGGGTGTAGACAAGTGAAACGCTTAGCTGCTATTTACGCACTGGTTTAATATCTCAAAAACAGTTGGACGTGCCGTTACAATAGGTGGCGCTGGGGGGGGGAGATGCGCGCCTTGCACACATATATAACATTCCTCCCTCTAGTCTATAGACACCGAACATTATTAAATAACCTAAGTACGTACTCATAAATATACTAATTTACATGTACCTACATTCTACAACTTATAGGTAGACTACTTATTACAGACTCCTAGAAGTACTTTTTGAAACAAGTAACGGGGCGATTCCTTAGCGATCTCTTTGGAGTAGTAGTAATTAATGAGTCACCGTGTTGTGTAGTCTGGGTCTCGAGTTCTGTCCCCGCTTGGTGACCAACATCCTCGGAGTGTCTCTGCGTTCCTTCCTCAGCCGCGTCGCTCGCATCAGCCTGTTGTTCACCTTCGAGGTTCTGTGGTTGGTCCTTCTCAACCTCGTCCCCTAACGTTGACGAAGTAGTCCTCCCTCTGGCAGTGCTACACGGCAAGAGATTTGGTGAGTGTAGTTCCGGCTGGAGTATAGGCATTTCTGTAGCTGCTGGCGTCGTCGGGGAAGGCGGCGGTGACCACGACGGCGACGACGGTGGCGGCGAAGGAGAACCAGATGATCCTTGTAAGTCCTCGTTTGCTTTTCCGATATTACCCTCCATTTTGTTACTTGTTCCTTTATATAGCATCAGTTGATTTTAGTGTCTTTTGTGCATTTCTGAACTGATAATGTCTCTAACTAAATATAAAACATTTCCAATTTTTTTAAATATGATGCCCTTACACCATGTATAAGTTAATTTGTTTATATACTTTTTATATAATACAGCATTGTTTATTTCGAATTGTTGCGTTTTATTTTTCCCTTGTCTCTTAGTTTGTGTACACTGTTGGTTTTTTACACATTTTGATACCGACGGTGACAAGGGTGCCGATGACTTTGGGTCCATTAGGTCTAACCGCGACCTTAACTTGTGCCCAAACACCAATTGTGCAGGGGACAATCCAGTAGCAGAATGAACTGAATTCCGATAATCCATTAGATATCTCAGTAATTGAACCGATGCTTCGTTCGCGCTGTGACTCGACATAAGACATGATTTTATCCCCTTTTTAACAACCTTGACGTAACTTTCGGCCTGGCCATTACTAGGAGGGTGATAAACTGGTGACGTCATATGTAAAATACCGTTTGTCGCGCAAAATTGTTCGAATTCTCGCGAACAAAAAGCTGTGCCATTATCACTTACTACTGTTTTGTGAACTCCGAACCTTGACATAAAATCACATAGCTTCCGAATCACCGCTGTCGAATTCGTAGCCGTGTTCATGTTATACACTTCTACCCACTTAGTATGTGCATCTACTGCTACCAAATAAACGCAACCTTTGATCGGACCTAGGAAGTCTATGTGTATTCTGTCGAAGGGACGATGTGGGAATTCCAAATGAGAGGGCGGCGCGCGCGGTGGTGAAGGCCGCAACTGAATACACACATCGCATGAACCTATCATCGTTTCTATAGCCTGATCGATTCCCGGGAACCAAAATCTTGATCGGGCTTCGGCCTTGGTTTTTACTACGCCTAGATGCGAAGAATGTAGCTCTTTAAGAATTATTTTGTATAAGCTCGAGGGAATAACCACCTTGTGGCCTCGCATGACACAACCATTCTCATACGATAATTGTGATCTACATAAGTAGTACGGTTTTAACCTTATATCAGTTATCTTCGGTGGCCAACCCTTCAAAATAAAATCTTTTACCTGCCTCAAAACTATGTCACTATTTACCTCCTCACGTAACTTGTCTAATGTCACTGGCATGCTTCCGTCCACAACAAAACAAACATAAGTCGCGCGGTCGTATGCGACTTCGCAATCGCAACACCTACACTTTTCAGTGCAAGCGCACTCGTGAACGGCGCGCGGCAAGCTCGCGCGTGAGAAATAGTCTGCACTGTTGTCAGCGCTGCGCACATACTCAATTTTATAGTTGTAACTACTTAAAAACAAAGCGTACCGCTGTAACCTATTTGCTGATATTTCTGGTATACCCTTATGGGGCCCAAAAATTGCCAATAAGGGCTTGTGATCTGTACGAAGAATAAACGGTTCCGATATACCATACAAATATTGATGAAACCGTCTCACCCCGTAAATAATGGCGGTTGCTTCCTTTTGAATTTGAGCATATCGCTTTTCCGCTGAGTTTAAGGTACGCGAAACAAACGAAATAGGTTTTTCCATACCGTCTGAACCTACTTGTGACAGGACTGCTCCCAACCCACTTGGGGAAGCGTCCACTGTTAATATTAACGTCGCTTTCGGGTCAAAATGCGCGAGAACCTGTTCCGAAGTCATGAGCTCTTTAATAGTCCTAAACGCCGAGTCATGGATATCAGTCCACGTCCATTTACAGTCCTTTTTTAACAATTCGTACAACGGACTGAGAACTGTAGATGCGTTTGGTACGAAATTTCTGTAATAGTTTATTAACCCTAAAAACGATTGTAGCTGGTTAACATTTGTGGGGACCGGTGCTTCTATCATAGCTTTAATTTTTTCCGGTGCTTTTTTTAGCCCGTCCTTGGTGATAATATAACCGAGATAACTAATTTCGTCTTGGAAGAAACTACATTTTTCCTTTTGCAAAGTCAACCCTGCTTCTTCTAAACGTTTCAAAAAGGAATTCAGTTTTTTTAAATGTTCCTGCCTATCCTTTCCCGTTATTAAAATATCATCCAGCAGGCACAACACTCCGTCTATTCCGGATAACAAACCTTCGATAGCGCGCTGGAAAATTGAAGGCGCACTGGCTAACCCGAAAACTAACCGTGTAAATCTATATAGCCCGCGGTTTGTATTTATACATGTTAGGTTTTTCGATTCTTCGTCCAAAACAAATTGGTTATAGGCCATAGATAAATCGAGTTTGCTGAACTGTTGACCCCCATGAATCTTTGAAAAAAGTTCGTTTGTTGTGGGTAGCGGATATTGTTCTACCCGCAACTGTTTATTTATACTTATTGAATAATCGGCACACAATCTGACGGTGCCGTTTCGCTTTAGAACTGGAACTATCGGTGAAGCATATTCCGAATATTCTACAGGTTCAAGTATACCTAAATCAACCAACTTATCTATTTCTTTCTCAACCTTATCTCGTAACGCAAACGCTACGGGACGTGCTTTACAAAAAACCGGTTTTGTACCTTCTTTTAACAATAGTTTTATTTTGTATTTATTGAATGTTCCTAACTCGTCTGAAAATAAACTTGGGTATTGTAGTTGCAATTCCTTGATGTTTACAACTGTTGTTTCGCAATAGTTGACCGGCATCAACTGTAATCTAAACAATGATAAGAAATCCCGTCCCAGAATGGGTGGCCCGCCGCCACGGATCACATATAAGTTCATAATATTCGAACTACCCGCATAGCTTATTGGTAACACCAACATTCCTAAACAAACTAGTTTTCCGCCGTTATACGTTACCAACTGTTTACGTGTACTTGATAACGGCACAGCTTTAAAATTACTTTTGTAAAAGTCCTCCGAAACTACAGTTACCGCAGACCCGCTATCTATTTCAAATATAATAGGGACGTTATCAATGAAAACAGTTTCTACCATGGGTTCTCCCCTGAACGAACGGATATTATACAGCATACCGTCATCGTCATCCTTGTCACCGTTATCCACATCTACGTAATTCACTTTTGGACACATTTTACGCAAGTGGCCTTTTACGTGACACTTTTTACAAAACATAATTTGCGAATCTACAGTCTGCTGATTTATGGTTCGTATACCCACATACCCCACACTTCACCTTCACTTCGCTACTACCACTTTTTCGCTTATCCGCTATCTTGAAGAGCTGTTGGTCTGCCGTAGACGCTGGTGCCATCGGGCCCGCACTGGCTGCAGCGGCAGCGCGTGAACATTTGAGGTTTTCTGCCATCTCCACGACCTTGGCCAGCGTGAGGTCAGCCAAGTCTTTGGTGTACAGCTTCTCCTTCTCTCGTCCTGGCTGCATCCCCATAAGGAACTTGTCGCGGAGTGCTTCTTCCACGTTGAGAAAGGCGCATCTTCCGGTCAGCCCTCGCAACCTCGCTGCCCATTGAGAATGAGATTCACCAGTTTGTTGCGACGCCGCGTAGAAGTTGTGACGTTCGCCAAACCCGACACATTTGGGGTTAAAATGATTGTCCAGCAGTGTTGTGAAGTCGTCGTAGGGCACATTTTCAAGGTCTTTAGGTAAAACTAAATCCGATGCCAATTTGTAGGTACCCTCAGTGAGTGCGCTGAGCAGGATGGCCTTCCGTTTTTCACCTGGGGGATCCGTCTTCGTATTGATGTCATTTGCCACAAAATAATGCGTTATACGCCCTTTGTACGTTTTCCAATCCTGTGTGTTATGGTCGAACGTATGTAAAATCCCAAATTGAACAGTACTCGTCATTTTTCACACGTGGGGGTAGATCCTCGTCGCCAATGTTAAGTATGCGGGTGTAGACAAGTGAAACGCTTAGCTGCTATTTACGCACTGGTTTAATATCTCAAAAACAGTTGGACGTGCCGTTACAATAGGTGGCGCTGGGGGGGGAGATGCGCGCCTTGCACACATATATAACAGTTACGTAAGAACAAACTTAAAATAAACTTAGAAAAAACACAGATTATGACGTTTCAACAAAGAACAAAACAACTAAATTTAAATATTACGAGTAAATACGCAGACCAAAAAATACCTAAAACCAACAATGCTAGATTTCTAGGACTTTACTTGGATAGTCATCTAAATTGGAAATGCCATGTGGCAACTGTTTGCAAATACTAAACCAATATTCTTATGGGCTTAATAATCTCGCGAAAATATCATGTAAGTCTGTAGTTTTGATGGCATACAAAGCGTATTTCTCACCAACGGTACGTTTTGGAATAATTTATTGGGAAAATTCCACGGACAAAAAATAAAAAAACACATTGCGGTCAATGCTCAAAAGAGGTGTGCACGTGCTGTGTTTGGGTTAAAAATTACTGATAGTTGTAGACCATTATTTAATAAATATAAACTTTTTACTTTGCTTATGTACATCTACGAGACAGCAGTATTTGCAAAATAATACTTGCATCTGTTTCAAACACTGAGATCGAAACGTCGCAATAGGGAGATATGCGATATTCCACTCAAGACTGCATTATAATCAAAGAGCTTTTTAGGAATGGCACCCAAGTATAGGGCCAGAAAGCTTACTATACAGTCAATGATGTTCTACAAATAAAAATATTTGAATTTGAATTTGCGCGAAACTGGATTTGTGTGACATCATGTCATTATTTCGTAAGTGGCGGCGTCGGTGCCACTACATTATAAACTCCTTTCTTTGTCATCAGATATCAAGCTATTACCTCAGAAGCAGTTTCTTAGAAAACACAAGCGAGCACAACGGAACTTTGCGATGATTTCAGCGGAATCTGCCAATCGTATGTTTTATTTTATCGTTCATACAATAGCGATGTTTAAAAAAATATCTATTTAGTCCGTCGGTTAGATAACCTATTGAACACGTATTTTTCTATTGTATCGTAAACAGAAATATACGACGATACAGTGCGACGATATACTTTATACAGATAAAGTGACGTCACAGCACTCACTACTGAACTATAATGCGCTTTACTTTAACATTTTTTTTAAATGTGATAAAGTAAAAAATACGGGTCCAATATTATTTGATAATCTCACTGACGGACTAAATATATTTTAGGGTTCCGTACCCAAAGAGTAAAAAGGGGACCCTATTTCTCCGCGGTCTCAAACTCCGCAAACTCTGTCCGTCACCAGGCTGTATCTCATGAACCGTGGTAGCTAGACAGTTGAAATTTTCACAGATGATGTATTTCTGTTGCCGCTATAACAACAGATACTAAAAACAGAATAAAAAAATATATTTAAGTGGGGCTCCCATACAACAAACGTGTTTTTTTTTGCCGTTTTTTTGCGATTATGGTACGGAACCCTTCGTGCGCGAGTCCGACTTGCACTTGGCCGGTTTTTACTTTTTTCTATCCAGGAAACATCCCTAACAGATGAGATATTGGTCAAGCGCGAGCCTATCACTAACATTACATTACATCATCACTACATATATATATATATTTAATATATATTCTTATAAAACTAAAGTCCCCCGCCGCAATTGATTTTTATCAGATTTGCGATTCGAAACTCAGTATTTGGTTGTGTGTTTTAAAAATGTTTTTTAGCACCATAACATATATTTAAATGTTTTTTTTACAGAGTCCCTGGCAGAAGTCGGTATGTTCTATTTCGATTATTATTGTTCGTTAGTTTAGGGTTCCGTACTGTAACGGTACCAACAACAATCAACGCCGCTTACGTAGGTACTTTGTGGTACCAACGATGAGTAGTCACCTCAGTCAAACTGACATCTGTCTGCCTCTAGACGTCTAATGTTAGATGATTCTCTTCAAAACAATTCTATGAAGTAGACGCGGTGTGAGGAAACAGGGCCGATTAATTGACGGGACTCAACAACGACGCTGCTACATTTGATTCGGTTGCGCCTCTCTCCAAGGTTATAATAATAATACTGGTCAGGCTATTATAGACTATTGGCCCCGAATGAAAACGAAAACACGAAAATGAAAACTCGGGGCTGCTATAGAAACATTTATTTATTTATTTAATACTTTATGCACAAAAACGTACAGAGGCCGACTTAATGCCTTAGGCATTTTCTACCAGTCGACCTTTGGGTGATGCAGAGACAAATAGTGGTAGGTGCAATATTTAGAGTCAAGCAAATCGTTTATTTAAAACGTATACCTATACTATAAATACAATATATACTCAAATAATAAACTAAATATACCTAAACAATAAGTAGTAATAGATAAATAATTGAAAACATTAGCGCTGTGACGATACTACTGCCAACTTCTTACGAATATGCTCGCGAACTTTAACTTTGAAGGTAAATCGGTTGGTTGCCATCCTGATTTCCTGGGAGAGCGCATTCCACAGAGAAATAGACTGAACGAAGAAAGAACAGTGAATGAAGTCAGTACGGTGAGTGGGACATTGAAGAAGGCGGTTATGAGATGAACATAATTTTTATTGTGGTTGGCGCAAGTATATTGAAAGTGAGGGACTAGATAACTAGGGGAATTGGCAGAGGTAAGAAATGAAAACAAGATAGTTAGTGCCATTTACTCTCTGCGTTGGCGTATGGGCAACCACTTTAAAAGCGATCGATGCGCAGAGACATAATCATATTTACGCAAATTGAAAACGAATCGAATGCAGTATTTTAAAAGACGGTCAAGTTTGTTGAGGAGATCTGCATTCAGGTCATAGTAGCACACGTCACCATAATCGATGATTGGAAAAATAAGGGTCTGCACAAACAATGCCTTCGTGTTCGATGGTAATAAATTTTTCAAACGATACAGAGCCCGCAGCGTTCCAGTGATCCTCTGACTCACACTAGCGACTTGAGTACGCCAGTTAAAGGTTTTATCGATGAGCAGGCCTAGATCCTTTACATCATTGCTGAATGGAACAATAGTACCGTCGAAGAAAACAGGTGGCAATGTTGCACTATCCACTTTAGCGATGCTTCGAGAACCCCCAATGACTATCGCCTGACACTTATTGGGGTTTACTGCAACACCAAATCTATCGGATCAGGTTTTTATAGCCATCAAGTCCTTGTTTAGTTTGCCAATTACGTCTGAAATTTCGTCGACACTCCCTTGACAGTACAACTGCAGGTCATCTGCATACAGATGATACGCACACTGAAGTTCGGAAGTAATGAGATTAATAAAAATAGAAAACAGAAGAGGAGAAAGAATGCCGTCTTGAGGAACGCCAGTTTCCAAATCACACCAGCGAGAGGAAGAATCCCCAACGTGTACCGACTGCTGACGTTCCTGAAGGTAGGAGGTGAACCATTACAGTGCATCGGGAGAGACCATCAAGTAGGACAGAATGGCTAACAGGATGTCGTGGCTGACGGTATTGAAGGCGTTCGAAAAATCGACCAACACTAGTACAGTGAGTTTGGTGTCTTCCAACCCTGCCCTTATATCGCCAGTCACTTTAAGGAAGGCAGACACTGTGCTGTGCCCGGGCCTGAACCCAGATTGTAGAGGGCTAATGAGTGAATTGTACTACACAAAGTTTGAAAATTGTTTGTGTACACAGGCCTCAAGCACTTTGGATAGGAAGGCAAGGATAGATATTGGGTGAAAGTGGGTTGGAAGAGTGGGATTGGAAACTTTAGGTAGTGGACGAACGCTTTACACCATAAGGAGGGGTACACTCCGGAAAACAAGGAAAAAATTACTATATGGGTGATAGGAGGTAGAAGGTGATCCAGAATAGTTATTACCATAGCACGAGTGATATTATCACACCCCACCGCTTTGGATTTGATGGAGAGTATGATCTTTTTGATCTTTCCCGGCTCAACAGGAACGAAACGAAAAGGATTAATGTGAGTACGCGTTAGACCAGAAATAAAAGACAAAGTTTGTTGCTTGGTTAGATGATCCATGGCAGGTACAGTGGAGGAATGACGGTTGAGATCATCTAAGTCAATGCAATTTGGAAGGTCTAAATGTCGCGGTTTGCCGATACCAAGTGTTCCAAGAACTTCCAAATATCGGCAGAAGAAGAAGAAGAAATATCTTCCAGAACGTGGCGGCGTTTGGCGTTGTGTATCATCTGGTTACATCTATTCCTCGAAGTCTTAAATAGCGCCCAATTCTCGTCAGTGCGATCCCTTTTATATTTTCGGAACGCGCGGTCCCTGCGTCGCATGGCCATCTGTATTCCTCCAGTCATCCAAGGCGCAGGAGGTCGTTTCAGTTTCACTTTTTTGATGGGAGCGTGAACGTTGTAAAGGTTGGTCACAACATCATTGAAGATCGCCATCTTATCATCAACCGAAGTAGCCTCCGTCATAATCTCCCAATCGATTACAGACGCATCCTTCTTGAGTTTCTCAACGTCTATCCTGGCAAAGCAACGCCTGTACAGAACTTTGGGTTTAGGTTTAGGAGGTTTGAGGATATAGGACAGAAAAATCATGTCGTGATGAGAGAAGCCCGGAGCGTCATGTTGACCATGGGAGGAGACAAGGAAAAGATTCGAGGTGAGGATAAGGTCGAGCCAGGTGTCTTCGCCAGATTTATTATAGTGGGTAGCCTGGAGCGGCAACACGTGCAGACTAGCTTATTCGATAAGATGGAGAAGCTTACGGGATCGAGGGCAGTTTTGGGAAAGGAGGTTTGTGTTGAAATCACCCATGATGATGTGGTGCGCATACTCTGAACCCATAGTTTCAAGAACTGACTCTAGTTCAGTGAAGTAATCGACAGACGGGGGACAGTAGACAACACCGACAATGGTTTTGGCTCCTTTGGCGCAAACTTCTAGGAAGATAAATTCAGCAGAGGCAGAATAATTTGAAGAGGAAGTAGCTAGTATTTTGTAAGGAAAATCACTGCGAAGGTATATGGCCACACCACCCCCTCCCTTACCAATCCGATCATTCCGTATAAGAACGAAACCGGTGAGAGGGTAAGTGGTGGACAGAAGATGCGGTTTGAGCGAAGTTTCGGAGATCAGGATAGCGTGAACGTTTTTATTGTTAAACGCATCGTACAGCTCGCTATGGTGACTGGGTACGGTTTGTGCGTTAATGTGACAAACATTCACCAACCGACAAGACTCATCATTGAAGTTATGATCCAAAAAGTCACCAAGAGTGCCACCGAGGGAACAAAAGCTCGCGTCACTTGAAGAGGCAGCAGATTCGTTAGCAGAGAAATAAGGCTCATTGTCTGACATAAATAGAAGAAGATAATATGTTTAAAATATATTAATAAATATATATACATTTATTATATATATATATATATATATATATATATATACATTTATTAGCATGCAATTGCATAAAAACAGAACAACTATGGTGCCACTCTGCACCACCCGCCAGCTAACACCAACACTGAAAACAAGTATTTAAGCAAACACAAAACCCAGCACTTTCTCAAACATAAGCTCAATTATTAAATCATTCTTCCCCCAGAAACTGAATATATAATCTAATTAACTCTTACTTTTTTAACGGTTCCGCAAAACTCAAACTCAGCCATCATTCCATGTCGAAGTCTCTCACCATGGGATGTCCTCAGGGTTCGGGTTACGCGGACGACGGTCTTCTGCTCATTCAATCAAGTACTCGAGCTACTACGTACGAGAACTTGGCTGACACTTGCCTACGATTAATATCTCAGTGGGGCGAGTGAACCTGTCAGGGTCGCGGATAAATTTGAAAGAGAGTTACCGCGGCCCTGGCACAAGCAACTGAAGGAACACGGGTGGGTTTTAGTCAGTAAAAGTCTGAAAAAAAAAAAAAAAAAAGTGGGGCGAGTGAAACCGCCTGACCTTTGCTCCGCACAAAACTTATCAACTCATTTTGAAGGGTAATCTTAAATCGTGTCCTACTATTAAATTTAATAACGGTCCCGTAAAAAGGAAGCAGTCCGTGTGCTATCTTGGTCTAGTGTTAGAGAGGAATTTTGCATTTATAGATCATATTAAAATAGTCGGTAAAAAGTAAAAAAAAAACTTCTATGCCTTAACGAGAATATCTAAATCTACGTAGGGTCTGTCTTTTTCAACTTTAGAGACTATTTATGGGACTACTTACTTGGGTTGTATGTACTTTGGGGCGCCTGTTTGGGCTGATATGGCCACCATAGGGGCGGTACGACGTAAATTACTTCAAAGTCAGCGTTTAGCTTTGATATTCTTATGCAAAGCATACAGGATGGTAAGTACTGAGGCCTTACCGGTACTTGCTGGAGAACTTCCGGTCGACCTTGAAGTGCAGCGACGTGCTGCAATGTACTATTCCGTTCGAGAGACCATGGACGCGGACGTTTTAACGCGGAGTGACCGTGAGAAAATCTCTAGATTATTTAAACCACCCATTGACGTCTGGGAGGAACTTTTATCCGAATGGCAATGTAGGTGGGATAATTCCATCAAGGGCCGACACCTCCAACAATTATTTCCATCCGTTTGCGTGCGGCTGGCCACGACGTGGCTGGAGGTGGATCACTGTGTTGCCCAATTTCTCACAGGGCATGGTAACTTTAAAAGTAAATTATTTTCCTTCAAGCTCGTTGCCTCGCCTTTATGTCAGTGTTCTACATCTAACTGCGAATATGTACAATCTACACATCATATCTTATGGGAGTGTATTCTTTGGCAGAATGAACGCAATATTATGTTGAATAATGTACAGGCTGCATCAGGAGTTGTTTACTATACGGACCTTGTGGAAACTAAAACAAATTACCGTGCGTTCAAGCGTTTTTGCCATACCTATTATTGGAATCAAATATGACAGCTCACAATGTTCTATCCTTGGTGCTAAGCAACTGGGCTTACCCCAGTTGTAAACGACCCTTTGTGCTCATTGGCCTTGTTTGTCTCCTGCTTTATATGGAGGGAAGTGGAAATTTATATTTTTTCCTTTTCCTCCGTTATTCTTTTCTGATTAATTTCGTTGCGGGATCCAAGACAGTTAAATTCTTTCTCCGGGACTTCATCGAGCTTCATTGGCTCGGCGCTTTTCTGGTGGTCGCCACTGTTAATTCTGATTTTCAGGAGTTGCAGTGGTTTGGGAATAGTGAGGTGGGATTATCCAAAGAAAAAAAAAATATTGGTCCCGAATAGTCCTTCTATAGTTTTAAGAAAACGGTCCACTAAACCACCCAAACCGATAGATCCCATTTTGTCTCCGTATTTTGCAACAATTGCACCAACCGGGGATTGTCCTTGGGTGCACTTACGTAGTGCATTCAGTGATAAACTTTAGTTGGCGTCACTTTGCATTATACGTGGCGACTGCGAGTTGGCTTCGGCCCCTGGCACTCCTTTCAAGTACCCGGGACCCCAGAGACCCGAGATGCATAGACATATAAAATAATATCTTTATTCATAATCCAAAAATGTAAAAAAACACACTTTGAATCTTAGCTAACTCATGTAGATATCATAATGTTAGATGCCAGTTCTAGGTAAATTTCTATTACAGGAGCTACTATAGGAGCTCTAAATATATAAATATGAGATTCGTAGGTCAACAGAAATTAAAAAAAAATAGAAATAGAGTGTAGATTTTAGACAAAGACGCAGATAATCTAAGGCCCACTTTTTGATCCATAGTTCACTCAATCAATGGTTAAATATCTATTTAGCTTAGATGGTTTAAAATTTCGGTAAAACACGTTGTTTGCGTCTCTGACTTATGTTGTGACATTACATCAGATTTTGTAGACTGATATGTTGGCAGAAACTCTTCGCCTTTAATATAATGTGGTGTACAGATGATTAATAGTCGATGGTATCTATCATAGACATAAATTTAAACAACAGAGATACGGGCATTCAAACATTTGCTTCATCTTTTACTTAACTACGTACGGTTGACATTAAGTACCGCATTATCACAACTCAACTTTAATAGCCTGGTTTGTTTTCGAGTTATCAAAACTTTTTAGTTTTTTTACTCCACCAATATCGGCTAATTGTGAGAAATCTATTTCTTTCTGGACAGTAAACTGATACTTTACTGATAGCTCACGAACTAATAAATTATTGTACAGACATGAAACAATACGAGGCAGCTTGTCCAACTGTTTGCCCATCACGTGATGTGATGGTCTGTGGTATATGCCAACATGGCATACACCGCACTTTTAGCAGCGTGTGCCACATGAGGATGTTTGGATGCAACCATACTGATGAAAGTAAGTCAATTAAAAGTAATTTAGAATGCATATGATTAGTGAACGATTTCTATAGAGCGGTGTGTACCGAACTAGCTCACAGAACAACCAAGCTGAAGTAGGAATGGGCTGGTGACGTCCGTCGCCCCCATACATCAGGACCCGAGGTGGTGGCGCATAGCGTTCTACGCTCGCTCCTCTTAGACGTCGTGGGGGGAGTCCATTCCTCATTCCCCCCATCCCGAGGTAGAGGCCCGCAGAGGCGGGTCGTCACCAGCCGGGGGTTGCGGAGGTATCATTGTTCCCGCGACCCCCAGCGTAGGTGTGAGATGGAAAACCGGGGTGTTTTTAGTCAGTACGAGTCTGACAGACCCCTCCGTCCACACCAGGGTGGAGGACATCCAATGAGGATTTCCAACCAAGGAACAAAAAAAAAAAAAATGGATGGGCCGGTCATGATAGTCGTATAATCAATGACCGTTGGTAAGCGATTCACCTGATGGTAAGCGAAGATGTGGTCGACGGTGAAGCACGCTTGCCTAGAAGTAACCTATTTAGTATTGTCTTCAAGACGACCAGCTTGTAGCTCTCTTTCTGGAAACAGACGGATTAAAGGTTGAACATGGCAGTAGCGATAAACTATTTTGCTCTAACTTTTTCAGTTATGCACTTAGTATCGCGCGGGCCTTGTTTTGTCTCTTCTCCATTTATATCGGAGCCGGGGATGCAGCCACATGGCAGACTCACTGAACCCGATGACGACGATATAGTGCTGAGGTTCATCCGGTGCCGAGACAAAGATCAACTGGGAGAAGATGAGAAAATTATCAACGAAACAGGTAAGAAAGCAACTATATATTCAGCACAAATAACAGAACAACAAATAAACACACAAGTATTTATAATTTAAAAAAATGGAAATCCCCCGGCACATTTTTATTTACCCGACTGCCGAAGGAGGGTAATGTGCTTATCAGTCTATGTATGTATGTATGTTTGTTCCTATGTGGCGTTCTAGAGATCAAACGCGTTGGCCGATTTTAATGGTTCTTACGTCAATCGATTCGTCTTAACCCTGCGAGTATCAATGGCTACATTAAAATTGAAAAATAGAAAAATGGCGGCCTTTGGGCGCCATATTGTGGGAGCCCAATTTTTTTTTCAGATTTAGTAGTAGAGTTTCAAAATAAAGGATTTTAAGAGGTGATTTCAAAAATATATAACACTTATAACTAAAATTTTATAGATAAAAATTAAAAACCCGACTGCTTAAAAAGCGAACTAAAAAGATGTAAACAAGAAGAAAATCATGCTGTGCAGTCGGAGGATAAATATTCGCGAGCTGGCATATCAAAACCAGATGTATCCTCCGACTGCACAGCATGATTTTCTTGTGATTGGCTGTTGAAAATTCATTCAACCAATCACAGCAGATAACGCGTGCTTGAAAATTTGTCACATTAATTTATGAATTTAGAGCTTAGAAACCCGGGGTTAGTAATCATTTTTTTATGTAGCTACAAATTTACGTTTTTCATAATTATTTTTCCTGTAGGTACTTATGCTATCGTTATTTATGCTACAAGTGCGGAAGGTAGGTGATTTCCGATGAGTGGCATTTTTATTCAAGAGCGAGCGAAGCGAGTGAGTGGATAAATCGACACGAGTCGGAAATCATCTTACGTACCTGTATCATACAACATTTTACTATGCATTGTGCGAGAAAATAAAAAAATATATCTGAACCAAGCAAAAATTAATAAAATGGCGGTCTTATTCAAGCGCGCTCTGCATATCCACAGATTAACTAAAAGTTCCTCGGGCATATCTACTGCGCATGTCATGTCGTAACGCAAAAAGACACGAGTAAAATATACGTTCTGCCAAACATATTTAATGAATATTTAAAATTAATAATTTATTGATCAAAATCTAAATCTAGAGTAATTAAAAACGCCTTTAATGAAGTATTAGTTTTATTTTACCTTTTATATGAATGAAAATCTGTACTAAACTAATTTTTATACTTTTCTCAAATAATAAAAACTCTATGCGTCAGGCTGACGTTGGAGTTCAAAATTAAAAAAATACAGAAAAGTAAAAAGCACTAGTTAAAAAAGTGACACTTTCCGCACAATTTGACTGCTTGGAAAACGCTCTTTTCGAGGACATGCATTGTAAAATATTTTTTTTCTAACAATGATCTAATTAACTATTATTTATTGTATGTAGGTACCTAACCATTTTTTTAGGCGAACGATTGACAAAATAAAAAGCATTTTACCGTTTAATCATTGTTTACTGATTGTGACCAATAATTGAGTTGACTTCGGATCAAAAAACTTGGCCTTAGGGAACAGTGCAAGTTTTATAAACCTCGCTTCAGCCGATTGTGAGAGGTAAAATCTCTCGTTGACCGTGCAAGCGAGCAGACGTGTCGCTTGTGCTGTGTAATTGCGTACCAATTTAAATAAATATACCTACCTACGTGTTAAGTGTGTGATTGTGGTATTAGTCATTGTTGGCCAGTTCGATTGAGGAGCAATAATGCCGAAGGCGCAACGAACTCCAACTAAACCCGTAGAGGCTGAGGAACCTCACTCTTCTGACAGGTCAACCGCCAAACAAACACCTAAATCGAACTGGGTTGGTACTCGACAGGGTAAGAAGAAACGCAACGAAGACTCAGATAGTGATTCTTCTATCTCTCAAGAACCTAGACGACACAAAACCGCATGCTGTTCCCCTAGTAGTCTGCACGTAACTCTCGCTGCTGTTCAAAAGGAAGTCAAAGCAATGAATTCTCTGTTGCATTCTATTAAGGAAGACCAAGACTCGCGCTTTTTACTGCTGCAGAAGGATGTGTCGGCTATTAAATCGGAGATTGGAGACCTAAAAAAAACTAACATCGAGTTCGACAGGACACTGCTGTTTCTAAGCGCCAAGCATGATGAAATAGAGACATTCAAAAAGGAAACCATGGAAAGGAGCAGGGCAATGGAAAATAGATACAAGGATCTGATACAGCGAAACATACATTTAGATAAGTGCAACAAAGCGTTGGAAGAACGTATTGGATATATAGAGCAAAAGGAATTGGCTAAAAATATTGAAATAATGAATTTGAACGTGCAAGAAGGAGAAAAAACCGTTGAAGTGGTAAAAAAATGTGCCGAAATTTTTAATTTGGATAAAACCGAAATCGAAAATGCATGGAGGGTAGGATCCGAAAAAAAAGAGAGCCGGCCTATAGTTGTGACGATGCATACAAAAGCTGCAAGAGCGGAATGGCTTAAAAGTCGTAAATCGCCGCTCACAAACCATATGATATTACGAAACAATGACACATCACGTATCTTCATAAATGAGCATATAACTAGGCAAAACAGACAGCTATTTTGGGCAACGAAGACTAAACTGAAAGACACCTATAAATATATATGGATCCAGGATGCCAAAATATTAATAAAAAAGAACGATAACGAAAAAAAAATATATCATATTCGTAGTGAAGATGACATTGAAACATATGTGAATAACAAAATATAATCTAATACTACTAAGTAAATAAATAAAAAATTGTGTTATACGTATTGGATAACATCATGGCGGTAAACTTCGATTTACAATCACAACTGTAGGATATCGAATATATCAGATTCACGGATATTAAAGAATGGTCTAACTACGTTATAACAAGTGAAACTAGGGTACAGATTATACACATAAACATTTGTTCTATACAAAGGCATTTTAATCAGTTGACGGTGCTTCTACAAAACGTTTTCGATAGGTTGGATGTCTTGTGTCTCACAGAAGTTAATATCAAACAGGATGAAGTGTCCATGTACGCAATTGATGGTTTCAATATGTTTTCGCAAACCAGGGAAAAAAAGCGAGGCGGAGGTATACTTGTATATGTGAAAAATAGTCTTCAGTTCAATCCACTACAATCCTGTGATAACACGACATTTGAGCTTGAATGTTTATAACGCGTATCTCTTGGTAATCTACAGGCCGCCGCACACAAACAAACGCACTTTTTCCAAAGAAGTGGAAAACATTATTAGAGAGCTTCCCGTGAACACTGATGTGGTGTGGTTGGCGATTGTAACATTAACCTGTTAGAGAATGAACTGGATTCTTCAGCAAACATCTATTTGAACGTGTTAACAGAATTAGAACTTCATTGTGGCATCCAAGATATAAAGCGCGAGGCAGTTGTCGATCACAGGCGAGTGGCGTCATGCATCGACCACGTCTTTATGCGAAATGTAAGTGGCGGGGCGAGCGACGAACACGCATACACACTCACTAGCCGGGTAGCCGACCACTATGTAACGGGAATCTCAGCTGTCATTGATAAAGTAATAGACGTAACTTGTGTAGGTAGAACAAAATACGACAACAAAGCGATCACAGATAAACTAAGTAGTATAGATTGGTCTGTGTTGTTACAGATACAGGAACCGAACGATTTGTACCTTAAAATGTCCGCGATTTTTGGCGATATTTATAACAGTTCTAAAATAGAAAACTCTATGTGCCCCAAACGCAAAACACAGCCGTGGGTTACTAATAAGCTGCGTATACTTTTGGAAGATAAAGATACTCTATTTAAACAGTGGAAAAGCGAACCGAAAAATAATAATAAACGGCTTCAGTACACTAGGTGCAGAAATAGAACGCAGAAACTTATAAATATGGCCAAAAACAAAAGTAGGCGTGAAATTATAAATAATTGTAAAGGGGACATGAGAAAGATTTGGAGTAATATAAACAACTGGCTTGGTAGGTCTAAAATGGGGGTAGATTCTGTAATAGAAAAACATCTGTTAAAAAGTGAATCCTTGCAAACTATCTGTAACAATTTTTGTGAAACCTTTACAAAAGAAGTCGACTTAATTAAACATAAGTGTCAACAAAAAATTTTGGACAGAAGAAGCTATGTTAATGACTGCAATGTAAGCTTTCGGTTTAGACAAGTGTTACCAAATGATGTAAAAACTGTTATAGACAAATTGCACTGCAACAAATCGCCGGGGTCAGATGGTATTAGAATTATATTATGGTAATAGATCTTACAAAAATTAAAGAGCAAATAAGTCCAGTAATAGCTAATTTTATTAATATTAGTGTAAAAAAATCTCAATATCCGGCGGAATAACTATGACAAAGATCGCTATGTAAGAGAGGACAGGTAATAGTTCCGTATTTTACGCTTAAATGAAAATTTACTCTCAGCTTTTTTTATGTCAAGGGGAAGGACGTTCCAGAGTTTTATAGTAGAGACAGTGTAAGATTTAGATAGAAACTGGGTTTCTGCGGTGAGAAGGAATATGGAGAAGTAAGTTTTTGGAAGCTCGAAGGTTAAGATCATGAGAACCGCCCAACACTTTAAAATATTGTTTTAAATAATCAGGAGTACAAGGATCGTTCATGATGTTGAAGAGCATGCAGAGGGATCTAAGGGATCTCCTCTGACGGATAGGCAGCCATTTAAGCTGAGAACGGAAGGAAGAAATGTGATCATATTTACGAAGCCCGAAAATAAAGCGAATACAGTTGTTAAGAAGTCGATCCATTTTGTTAAGAAGTTCTTGGGATAGATCAGAGTAACAAACATCAGCATAGTCGATTATAGGCAATACAAGAGCTTGAACCAAGGTGGTTTCAAATTCAAATTCAAATTAAATTTATTGCATCCATAATGTACATACAGGTGGTAAATATAAGTTACAGAAACAATCATGGACCCTGTCGGGCACAGCAACATTCTAGATACAGTCAGTGTCTAGGAGAGTGGTTTTAGTGCTAGACGGAAGAAAATGTTTGAATCTATAGAGAGACCGCAGTGAGAATGTGACTCTCTGGCTAATCTGAGCGACCTGTTTATTCCAGCTTAACTTGTCATCAATGTATAGGCCTAAGTCTTTAACGTGAGGCGAGAGAGGGATAACAGTATTGCCGAAAATAAGCGGCAATAGAAGGCTAGTGTCCAAGGTTCGTAGAAAATACGAACTACCAATAAGGATAGCCAGACATTTACTGACATTGACAGTAACCCCAAATCTGCTAGACCAGTCAGCTATTGCTTGAAGGCCGGCATTCAACAGTGAGATGCAGCCATCCAGATTGTGAACATCAGATTGCGCGTAGAGCTGCAGGTCATCAGCATACAGATGGTAGGAGCATTTGAGGATAGTAGTAATAGAGTTAATAAATAAAGAAAATAAGAGTGGAGAGAGTATACCGCCTTGTGGAACGCCTGTTTCCAGAGCGCACCAATCAGAGAATTTCTGATCAGCACGTACCGCCTGCTGGCGACCACGAAGATATGAAGAAAACCAATCCCGTGCCAACGAAGAAACCCCAATTTGAGACAGGATGGCCAGGAGAATGTCGTGATCGACGGTATTAAATGCATTGGAGAAATCTATTAAGACCAACACCGTCAACCTCGAACTCTCCAAGCCGGTCCTGACGTCTTCAGTTACTTTAAGCAAGGCTGTGGCTGTACTATGGCCGGGCCGAAAACCAGATTGGAAAGGGGACAATAAGTTATTCCGGGACACGAAGGAGGATATTTGGTTCAGAGCAACTGCTTCCAGGATCTTAGATAGGAAAGGGAGAATGGAGATTGGTCTATAGTGATTAGATAAGGTGGGGATTGAAATTTTTGAAAGAGGGATAATGAACGCCTTACGCCAGGTTGTAGGAAATTCACCAGCCTGTAGAGAGAAGTTGATGATGTGTGTGATAATGGGAAGGATACTTTTAAAAATGAGGGACAGCATGGATCTGCTCACTCCATCACAGCCGATAGCCTTGGACTTAATTGCATTGAACGTTTTGAGGATTTTAGCGTCGGTCACCGGGGAAAAAGAAAAAGATTCGGTAGGTACAATTGGCATGGAAGTAATATCACGTATAGTATTATTCTTAACAACAGCCGTGAGCATAGTTGACGATGAAAAGTGATTATTCAAATCATTCAGAGACATATGAGATGATACAGTATGAGAGGATGATTGCGTGATTCCAATTGATTTGAGAAACTTCCATATGTCAGCCGGTGAAGAATTAAGGACATTTTCACAAATGTATCGGCGTTTAGAAGCTCTTACCATCTGATTACAGCGGTTCCTAGCCAACTTGTACAGGCTCCAGTTTTCCTCACTGCGATCCCTTCTATATCTCCGAAAAGCCCTGTCACGACGTCTCATCGCCAAACGAACTCCAGGACTAATCCACGGAGCCGGAGGGCGCTTAACACGGACAGCCCTGAGTGGCGCATGCGCATCGAAAAGCTGCAGCACGGACCTGTTGAACAATTCCACTTTCTCATCCACAGTTGATGCCTGAGCAACATCGACCCAATCAAAAGCCTTGGAATCACAATTGAGTTTGTCCCTGTTCAACCTCGCGAAATTCCGAAGAAACATAATGGCAGGCCGCTGTTTAGGTGGCTTGATTTTGTACGACAGGTAAATTAAGTCATGTCTAGATAGCCCAGGGGCCGGAATCTGGCCATGGTTAGCAATTAGATTCTCGGAAGACGCGAGCATGAGATCAAGCCAGGTATCACTTGAGTCAGGATTAAGATGAGTCGGATTGAGCGTGAGAAGTGACAGACTCGACGATTCCAGAATTGCTCTCAATCTGCGCGATCTTGAGTTATCCTTCGAGAGGTCGGTGTTGAAATCGCCCATGACTATGAGATGTTTGTACTCCGAGGAAACAGATTCAAAGAGAGATTCGAGAATAGAGAAATAATCAATAGTAGGTGGGCAGTAAACCACTCCAAGAACGGCCTTAACCCCTTTGACATCAATTTCAAGGACTAAAAATTCGGGATTACCGCTATATGTTGTCGGAGAAGACGATAGAATTTTGAAGGGGATGTCACTGCGCAAGTATATGGCAACACCACCGCCCCTTTTTCCCGTGCGATCATTGCGAATTAAGATAAAGCCGGGTAAGCAATAATGTGTAGAGGGAAGTTCGGGCTTGAGCCAACTTTCTGACACCAGGACCGCGTGTAACGCCACATCACAAAATAAATCCAGCATCTCAGAGTGGTGTTGAGGTATACTCTGAGCATCACATGACATACATTAAAACACTTATTAAAACGCTGGCACTCACTACTTAAGACACTGTTAACTGAGAGAGAATCGTCTAAAGAAGAAAAAGACGTAGAGGAACTACGGCAAGAATGAAACGAGTCGTCGTCAGACATAGTCATTGTAAAGTGTAAATAAATAGATATATAATAGATAAAATAAAATTATATAGATAATAGGAATGTGAAGGGAAAATTCACATAATAGTTGCATAACCTGCCGGCAGACTGTTCACAAACAAAATTTATACATTATTACTAATGCTCGCATCCGAACACAAACGTAATTCGCAAAAAGTAAAATACGTGGCATTGGCAAGATATAACAAAAATTAAAAAAAAAAAAGAAAATCTATGACAGTGACAGGTGACACTGACAGAACTAATCAACAAAAATAAACTAAATTGGGTGCCGGTAGTCGGTACATCGAACAAAAAACTGTAATGTGTTATCTAATGTGCGTGCTTAGCGTATATATACGAATAAGGTAACAAGCAAGTAGATAACAAGCACAGACAGAAAACAAAGTGGACGAAATAAAGACTAAACATCCAATACATAAATCGTACAATTAATATTATTTCTTCTTTGTTATCCGCCTTGAGCGAGATGAAGACTGTGCCGACGCGAGTTTAGAGCCAGCATTGGGAGCCAGAGGAACCTCCTGTTCCAGCGATTTACCATGCTCCGCTCCAAGCGCGACGACCTCCTCCACACTGATCACCCGGCGCCGCTTACCGTCCGGAAGCTTGACGTTGATGTTGCCGTCCATGGTCCACACATTCGTCACACCGAAGAGCTTGCGAGCTGTTATAAAAGTAGACTGCCGCTGTCGAGTAAGGAATTCAGACACCACATAAGGAGATCCCTTCAGTTTCGTCTTGGTTCTCCAGATCTCGCTTCTGACAGCGGAGTCCGCGCATCGAAACAGGATTGGTCTAGCATGACCTTCCGAAGCAGCGCCCAGTCTGTGGCATACCGTCAGCGACGAGTGGACCAGATCTGTTAAGCCAAGCTTAGTCTGCAGAATGGTTACCACGGTTTCAGAAACTTTCTCACCCGGATTTTCAGGAACGCCGCCAAGCAACAGAAACTTTTTTCTGTGACGCAACACTATGATGTCTACACTCCTGTTCAACTCACCAATCTGCAGCTGTAAGGCAATGAGAACACTCCAAACATGCTCCTTGAAAGCGGAAAAGTCTTTTTGGAGGCCGCTCAAGTCAGCTCCAGGTGGTGACGCCTTCAAGTGCACCTCAAAATCAGCCATCCGCTGGTTCAGTGAAGTGATAGCCATTCGCTGGGTCTCCGCAATCTCAGCCATAGTGGTCATGGTATCAGCCTTGTGTTCAAAAGTCTGAGCCAAGTAAAAAAGTGACAGCTAAGTGACAGCTCCAGCCGACAAGTATATGCAACTTGCACTTAGGACATAAGAATGCTACTGCCCACACAATATATGCTTAACGGTAAGCAAAATATTTATTATCCGTAGGAATTTTGAATATAATAATATAAAATACTAATTAAAAGATTAAATTATTCAGAGCGTATGTGTGTTATTTTTATTCACCTACCCACGAAAAAAAACTCGCTTTTATGAAGGACCAGAACATTTTTGGGTTGTTTAAAATAGAATCTTCAGTTTTTGCAATGTAAGATTTGTAACATTCATCCTCAACAGCTTTGGCTCTAGCGCGAAGTAGTATAAAAGTGTCGAAATCCGATGTGTTGCCGTAAATACGGTATTTACGTAAATATTTGTATTTTTCCTTAAGTATTTTTTTTAAACTTGAGTTATACCATGGTGGGTAGTTTGAAGGGTAAATAATTTTGTGAGGTATGTAATCATTAATTAATTTATCAAGGAAGTTATAAAAAATATCAACCGCGTCGTCTAATGAATTGCCAAGCAAGTGGTCCTCCCATACACATTCATTCAACAATATATTAATGTTATCGTAGTCCCCAGACTCATAATACCATTTCATCCTGGGATAAGGTTTCAACGGTACCTCGAGATGGTAATTCAGTACGATATCGAGAGATTTATGATGATCGTCTTCAGGAACAAGAGGGTGTACACAGGCACTAATACATAAATCAATATTAGATAACACCAAGTCCAATATTCTTTCCTTTGAAATGTTACAACAATTATTGTGCTGTATTAAGTTACACTCGGAAAGAATATCAAAAAAATATGTTTGAGATTCGCCTTTTATACCAGAGGGTTGCAAGCAGGTGCCAACACTTGACCATTCAATATTGGGCATGTTGAAATCACCTAATACTACAAAAGTGTCATCAGGGTCTACAAAAAACCCGACTGCTTAAAAAGCGTTAGCGAACTGAAAAGACGTAAACAAGAAGAAAATCATGCTGTGCAGTCGGAGGATACATCTGTTTTTAGTCAGCCAGCTCGCGATTATGTATCCTCCGACTGCACAGCATGATTTTCTTCTTGTTTACGTCTTTTCAGTTCGCTAACGCTTTTTAAGCAGTCGGGTTTTTTGATGTTTTTTTTTTATTTTTTATTTACAACTTTTTAGTTATTTTTTTTTAATTAGGTACATTGAAACATATAAGACTTATAAATTTTTGAAATCACCTCTCAAAACCCTTTATTTTGATACCCCACACGATGGGTAGAGAAGAAAAAAAATATTTTTGCCCCCACAAAATGGCGCCCAAAATCCGCCATTTTTTTCTTTTCCATTTTTAATGCAGCCCGTGACATTCGCAGGGTTAAGACGAATCGATTGACGTAAGAATCATCAAATCGGTCAACGCGTTTGGTCTCTAGAACGCCACATAGGAACAAACATACATACATACATAGACTGATAAACACATTACCCTCCTTCGGCAGTCGGGTAAAAAGAAAAGTCCTGACTGACTGATTGACTAACTCATCAACGCCCAGCCCAAATCTTTGGACCTAGAAAACTGAAATTTTGCACAGAGGTTCCCTTTATAATGTAGACAAGGAATAAGTAAGGATTTTTTGAAATTCAACCCACAGGGGAGTTAAATAGAGGATGAAAGTTTGTATGAAACTCTGTAATTTTTCATTTGAAGTGAATGAGATATGGCATTTAGCCTCTAAATATAAAATAAAAAATACTTTTTTAAGAATTTTTTGAATTTCATCCCTTAAAGGGGTAAAAAGGGGTGTTAAAATTTGTAAGAAAAATAAACTGTTTGTCATCAAAATTACTTGAAACTTAGTATTTCTGCTCTTCAATGCAATTAAAGAAAAACGTACTTAAGCATTTTTTGAATTTTATCCTATGAACGGGTAAAAAAAGGTGTTAATTTTTGTACGAATGATTACCTACTAGATGTGCTAGGGAGGTATCAGATTTTATACCTCGAATACAACTGATACCCTCTGACTATGTGTTTGTTGTGTCGGTAGGATTCAGAAATTGAAAGCAAATTGGTATTTCACTATTTGTACCTGCCCGTGGAAATCTATCCCACAAGACATCCAGAAAGGAAGTCCATGGCTCTAGCTATTAGAACACGATGGCAGTCAGTTTATACTCATGTTATATCAATTTACATGTAATTTTTATAATTCGATAAAAAGCTCAACTTTAGAGCAAATTTTGTAGTATACGTGAACAAAGATGGGGGCAGAAAGATATGTTTAGATAATAATTTGCCATATCCCGGTAGAACTGCAAAAAACGAAACAACCAAAATCGTGTAATCCACGCAGGCAAAGCTGCGGGTGGAAAGCAAGTTTTACATAAATCTATCATTAGATCACACCTCCCAATACATTTTTAAAATAACACAAGCGTTCATAATTATATATTATATTATTATTTATTATATTATTTTTGTTTAAACAAAAAAAAAAAATTACGCCTCAGGTAGTTGAGCTCCAGGTAGTTAAAAAATTAGGAGCCTAAAGTAGCGGGGGCCGGGGTTGGCGGCTGTCTGAGTAGCTATATGTCATCCTTGCCTATAACACTACATGTAGGTACATGTACGACTGAGATAGGCATAGTTTTGACACAAAAAATAGGTCAAATGTTGGCATCTGTGAAAACTACTGGATCAGTAGGTGTCACGTTATACTGGTTAAACCAACAATGTAGTTTTATAGTGCTTGGTAATGCTTGGTAGGTGATACCTACTCTTCTTTGACCCCTCACAATTGGCTGAACCGATGTTTATAAAACTTGCACTGTTCCCTAAGGTCAAGTTTTTTGATCCGTAGTCAACTCAATTATTGGTCACAATCAGTAACCAATGATTAAATGGTAAAATGCTTTTTTTTGTCAATCGTTCGCCTAAAAAAAGTTTAGGTACGTACATAATAAATAATAGTTAATTTGACCATTGTTAGGAAAAATTAATAAGCATGAGTACCTAAAGGAAAAATAATTATGAAAACCGTAAATTTGTATATACATTAAAAAAAAAAGATTATTAACCCCGGGTTTCTCAGCTCTAAATTATCGCATAAATTAATGTGACAAATTGTCAAGCACGCGCTGAGATATGACGATAGAGCTGAGATACTCGGGGTAACTTATCTGCAGTTGATGTAGCTGTTTGAACCCTCGGTGTGCGAGTCCGACTCGCATTCGGCCGGTTTTTTAGTAACGCATTTTACCTAAAATTAATTATTCTACTACTTTAAAGATACTTAACCATTAAAAACAAATGATTGTTTTCCATTCCATAGATGACGGTTACACTTATATAAAAAGCCTTAATAGTTTCTACAAATTTCACCCCAACATGACTTGGGCACGGGCCAAGAAAATGTGTGAATTGGAAGAAGCCAGAGTATTTTACCCAGAAAACTCCATCGAGGCTCAACGAGTGATAAAATTCTGGGAAGAAAAAGGAGGGAGCTCCGAAAAAAGTGCACAGTATATTTACATTGGCATAAGAAGAGTAAATTATACCGATGATTATGTGACCATTGACGGTACGTGTAAAATTTAATAATAATCAATCCTGAATAATTTGGGATCAGTCGAAGATAAAATCATTTATTTCCATTAGGGCATGAATGTTAAAATTATTTAGATATACTCGTAAATAATAATAATTAATTCTACTGTCCATTCGCAAAGGTAGATGTGAAATATACATAAGGACGATACACTATAATACCCTCCTATACTATGTATAGATATAATACTTCATGTTATTATAAGCAAAAAAGCTTTTTTACAAAAAAATACTACCGACTTCCAAATAAGAAAACTAGAAAGTGTGTGTGTCTTTGGTAGGTACCAAATTTTTAAGTTATGGACACCGACTTCCAAAAATAAAGTTATTTTTCACTTTCTAGTTTTCTTATTTGGAAGTCGGTAGTATTTTTTTGTAAAAAAGCTTTTTTATTTTTCACTTTTTAGGCGTACCTACCTAATAGGGAAGTAGTTAAGTAAGTACCTATAATGACAGAACAGATTACCCGAATAACATGAAAAATGAATATAACCGGTGAAATGAGAGATCTGCATACCCCTTTCGAGCGTACTGGCGTGATGTTATGTTATGAAATAGTATAAACAATAAATCAGCAATCCCGAGAGATTTGCCGTTATTTATTGAAGAGTTCTGTTGTATATCTCCGAAGTTCTTTATCAGATCTTCACCAAATTAAAATGGGACCAATTTCGGAATATAATCTTTCAAAAAAAAAAAGAATTTTCAAAATCGGTCCACAATTGACGGAGATATCGGTGAACAAACATAAAAAAAAAAAAAAAAAAAAAAAAAAAAAAACGTACATAATGTCGAACATAGAACCTCCTCCTTTTTTGGTAGTCGGTTAAAAATAGGTAACTTCATTCAATGGATAAAGGCAGGAGGATGACATTTTAGGTATACCTGCAGCCTTATTGCGTAATGCATTCGGCAATGCAAAGGGCAAAGAGTATGAACAATCAACCAATCACAGGACGAGAAGAAAGGATTTCCGTTTATATGTTTATTCGATTGTTCATAATCTTTGCCCTTTGCTTTGCCGAATTCATTACGCAATAGTGTTTGCTGGTGTTGCAAGTAAAGAGGCGAATAACGAAGTAAATTATTTAAAAAAGCGCTGCTTATATACAGTACCATAGAAATTTTATGTGCCCAATTTAATTATATAACAAATTAAATAGGGTACATTAATAAACTTAGACCTTACACAATTTTTGAATGTGCCGTGCTCCCGTCGTTGTTCGAGCGCGATGATACAGCCAGCCAGTCTACATTCCTTTCACACACTAGTACGCGCGGACAGACGGTCAACCGCCGTGCGTCCGCGCGTACTACCCGTCTGCGCACCTCTAATTAAGTATAATAAATAAGTATGAGCTGCTACAACATAAAACTGTCAGTGTAAAAACGTACAGACTACAGAGCACGAAGACGTGTCGGCGGCCGAAGCCCAAGACTTTCATCAAACCAACGATGTCAGTGGAGTATTTATCTGATGGCCTTTTATAAGTCTGCGAATGACTTAAATGCGCCCAGCGCTAATAGGCATCCCTATTATAAGCCTATGATAATAGTACCTACATTGTGATACAAGGGTGAAAAGGGTTATTGCAAAAGAGCTGTTATTAACAAGCCCGAGCCGAAGGCGAAGATTTTTAATGACACGAGTTTGCAATAACCTATACACCCGTGTATCACACGACATTTTTCAATACAGTTGTGGGAAATATTAAAAACAAATCAAAGAATTAGATATGTTTATTAAAAATAAAAACTGGCCTAGTGCGAGTCGGACTCGCGCACTAAGGGTTCCCTACCATTATCGCAAAAAAACCGGCCAAGTGCGAGTCGGACTCGCGCACGTAGGGTTCCGTACCATTATCGCAAAAAACGGCAAAAAAATCACGTTTGTTGTATGGGAGCCCCACTTAAATATTTATTTTATTCTGTTTTTAGTATTTGTTGTTATAGCGGCAACAGAAATACATCATCTGTGAAAATGTCAACTGTCTAACTATCACGGTTCATGATGATGTCCCGTTTTTACCTTTTGGGTACGGAACCCTAACAGTAAAATTTTCAGAAAATGGCGCGTTTTCGCAACTGGACATTTTGACGTGACAACGTCTAATAAATCGATGAACGCCGGCTGCATGCACGAAATAGTGTCCCGTTACGCTCATTGTCCCGGTACGCTGTTTGTCCCGTTACGCCCATTGCCCCGTTACTCTCATTGTCCCGTTTTGCTGATTGTCTCGTTGCGCGCATTGTCCCGTTGCGCTCATTGTCCCGTTGCGCTCATTGTCCCGTTGCGCTCATTTTCCCGTTACGAACGGAGCGAGCCCAATCTCGGAGGCAGAAATAGACTATCAGAAGTCCAACGCTGCAGGACTAAAATCAACAGCCGGCAGCGGAAAACGGTTATTTGAATAGCACGTGGCTGGCTGAAAAGAGCGGAGCGCATCTCCTACAGGGACATTCTGGGACAGATCGGGCACGGTTCCTTCCGTGAGTACCTGATTAGGATTGGGTGAGAGGCCACGGTAAATTGCCATCATTGTAGAGGCAACTAGTATTCTGCACAGCACACGCTCGAGGCGTGCTTTCTTGGGCCTTTGAGCGCTGGGTCTTAGCCGCCAGGATCGGGCGAGACCTGTCTCTGCCAGTATTAGTGAGGAAAATGGTGGCGGAGACAGAAAACTAGAGTGAAATAGCCACCGAGAGGAATCGTGAGAAGGCCAATCCCACTCTGAGAAGAAGGCATCTTGGAGGCAACCACCTCGAGGCATCTTGGAGGCAACCACCTCGAGGCATCTTGGAGGCAACCACCTCGATGTAGACACGCCGAAACCCAGCATCATTTTAGGCAGGTGGAACTTCGGGGTTTCGGGCGCTCGGAGTGGGGACTCTATCCGTCCACGGAGTGACCTCAGGCAAGACAGTGGCAAATCGATCACGTACTGTCGTACACAGTGAGACTCAAGGGAGTCTCCTTTAAAGTCTCCCCAAGGATGTGGTATTTTAAGAAGTGCTAATGGTGATCACCGGTTTGGTATTAATGAGGTAGAAATACCATGCTGCCTGGTATTTTCCCCAGAAGTTCAGGCGCGAGTTCAGGGTTTCCCTCCGATAGCAAAAAAACCGGCCAAGTGCGAGTCGGACTCGCGCACGAAGGGTTCCGTATCATCATCGCAAAAAACGGCAAAAAAGCACGTTTGTTGTATGGGAGCCCCACTTAAATATTTGTTTTATTCTGTTTTTAGTATTTTTTGTTATAGCGGCACCAGAAATACGTCACCTGTGAAAATTTCAACTGCCTAGCTATCACGGTTCATGAGATACAGCCAGGTGACAGACGGACTCTCTTTTTAGTTTACATAAATGATTTGCCCCAATTATTACAAAATCAACCGAAGATCGTGTTATTTGCTGATGACACATCTTTGATATTTAAATTAGATCGGCGGTCACAAAATCTTGATGATGTGAATAAGTCTATTCATCAGGTCGAAACTTGGTTCACGGCAAACAATTTGGTACTAAATGAAAAAAAAAAAAAATGTATTAGATTCACATTGCCGAATGTCAATAGTAGCGAATGTGACATCATATTGAATGGGGAAAAGCTGGACTATGTAAATCAAACAGTTTTCCTGGGAATCACTCTGGACGATAAATTGCAATGGGGGCCTCACATAACATCTCTTGCGGGTCGCCTGAGCTCGGCCGCGTATGCTGTTGGAAAGATAAGACAGTTGACGGATGTGGAGACCGCGCGTTTGGTCTATTTTAGTTACTTTCACAGCATTATGTCATACGGTATTTTACTGTGGGGTCGGGCGGCTGACATTGAATCAATATTTATATTGCAAAAGAGAGCTGTGAGAGCCATTTATAAGTTAAGTCATCGAGAATCTCTTAGGGAGCTATTTAAAAAGATTAATATTATGACAGTTTCTTGCCAATTCATTTATGAAAATATTATGTATGTAAGGAAAAATTGAAATCTCTTTAGTAAAATTAGTGATAGACACAATTGTAATACTAGAAAAAAAAGATAAGTTAGATCAGCCATCTTATAGATAAGCGAAAGTACACACATCTTTCATGGGGTACTGTGTTAAATTCTATAACAAAATACCTTGTGAGATATTAAAACTTAATGAAAGAAAATTTAAAACAATAATTAAAAGCACACTTTGTAAACAAGCATATTAAAAATTATATGATTATATTCAAGATAAGAATGCTTGGAAACATGCTGGTCCTGCTCCGTAGGGCAATCTTTAGTGTAGAAAGAATCAAAATGGTTATAGTAACGCTTTATTTTTATTTTATTTTTTTCTCTATTTGTTTAAAAAATTGACTCGCACACTGTTCCGTTGTTGTTGAATTAGGTAATTTACCTATGTTTGCAATATTTGTAAGTATGTGAGAACCATGTCCCTATTTATCAAGTGAAGGGATTTACCTGTTAGTGCTTGTAATACTTTATACCTATATTTAGTATAGTAGTGCTGGGTGCATCGTTCTCACGTATAAGAATTTATTAATGTATGTACGAGTATGTTAATATTGTAAAAAGCCTTTATTTTTTTAAAAGAGTAAGTATGGATTTTCTTGTGCATTCTTCTCCATATCAAGCTACATTTCCGAATGCACGGTAGAATCAATTTTTTATAACATGTAAATTTTTTTAACGTTCAAAAGTGCCGCTTAATGGCCTAGTTGAAATAAATACATTTGATTTGATTGATTTGATTTGGACAGACAGACAGACGGACCGTGGAGTCTTAGTAATAGGGTCCCGTTTTTACCCTTTGTATACGGCACCCTAAAAATAAGGACATTCCCAGCAAACGATTGTAGACCATGTCAAAGTTCACTTCAATTCCATCACTGGTCACCATTATTATAAATCTCTATTTTTTTTAAATGGACGTACTTCTTTCGCTCTTTTTTATTTATTTAGCACCTTTGTTTTATTGTAATGTTAGCACATATGGTCACAACTCACAAGGTGGCCTAACGCAACGGTCTAATTGGCTTTAGATTCGTATTTAGACTCATTTTCAGATGATCCTTTTTTGGTTTTAATAATAAATTTCATAATTGTATAAAAAAATTACATAATATTTGAATTAAACCCATTTACGAAATTACGAATTTATGGGTGTCAATTTCGAAATTAATAAACATACAAATATGGTGCGAAATTTCGAAACTATGAAATTTCGAAATGCATCCCCTAATCATGACGTTGTCACGTTAAACTATCGTCCGTAAACCGACTTTACAGACAACCAATTTTCAAGTAACAAAAAAAAAACGTTGAATATTTAAAATTCTTACATACTAAATAAACTAAACAGATACCCACGTGTAAACATAATACATACTATATAACATAAAATACATAACTAAAATCTTACATTTATAAATACCCCCAAACATATTTATGCGTCATGTTGATACGAAATGTTCTCTTATTGAAAATCTCCAACGAAAAGCTATCCCGTATAGAATATGGAAGAGTATTCCAGAGGCGAACAGCATGAACAGTAAATGATCCACGGTAACGACTTGAGGAGTGGGGGGGGCAAACGAAGGAGAAGAGATGATGAGGAACGGCAAGGTTCTCGGAACAAGATACTCAAAGCGCTCTCGAAGATACGAAGGAGAATTAGGATTGGGAAGAACAGAAAAGAGTAAAGATTTAGTGTGGATATCTTGGCGCTGTCGAATAGGCAGCCACTTCAAACGTTTCCGAAATTCCGACACATGGTCGTACTTTCGAAGGCCAAAAATGAAGCTGATGCACAAATTCTGCAAACGTTCGAGCTTATCAAGGAGTTCCTCAGTCGCATCAAGGAAGCAGACATCAGCATAGTCAAGAAGAGGAAGAAGGAGAGACTGGGCAAGAGTAACTTGTTGGAAAAGGTAGGAACTTCTGGAGACGTTTCAGAGACTGAAACGAGCAAAACACCCTCCTGCTTACTTCTGCAATGTGAATATTCCAAGATAGGTTGTTGTCCATGAAAACCCCCTAAATTTTTAACTTTTTAGAATAGGCTATAGCAACGGCATCATACAAAACAGGTGGGAGAGACTGGTTACTCAACAAATTGACGAAATATCTGCCACCAATAATGAGAGCTTGTGATTTTGCTGAGTTCACCAAAAGTCCAAAACTTTTAGCCCATTGACAGATATTTTCAGGATCACTATTAATGGGATCGATAGTTCCAGTCGCCTCTTCAAATTTGAAGTATAAAAATAAATGTATAACAAGACTAAATTAAACATGTGGCACAAATATAGTTATCAGTGCTGTAACTATTCTTAGCAAAGGGTTATTAAGATGATTGAAAACCATTGTAAAAAGTCCAATTAAAAGAAGAGAAAAAAAAAGAAAAATGAGATTGAGAATAGTTAGAGACATCCACATATTTGTACCGTTTATAAGTTACCAGGGAAGCCGCATGCGCAGAAGGAGCTAAAATTTTTATCTTCAACGTAGTCCTTGATTTTATAATATGCTTTTTTAATAAGGACACGTTTGATGAAGTTTTTGAACATTCCATCGGTCAGTTCTATAACTGACTTTGGCAACTTGTTATAGAAGCGTATACTGTTTATAAGAAAAGACTTGCTAGTTTTCGTTAATCTAATTTTGGGTATTACAATTTCGTGCTTACTGCGTGTATTTAAATTATGGAAGTCGCTTCTAGTTTTGAAAAGCCCTCGATTTTGCGTACGTACAAAATACATTCCAAAATATAAAGTGAAGGTAGAGTCAGTATATCGATCTCTTAAAATTTTTCTCTGAGGGACTCGCGAGGACTCATTTTATAGATCGCGCGGATTACCCTCTTTTGTAAGACGAAAATTGAGTCAACGTCCGCTGCTGATCCCCACAGCAGAATGCCATAAGACATAATACTGTGGCAGTAAGCATAGTATACCAGCCTAGCCGTAGCTACATCGGTTAACCGCCTTATCTTCCTTACTGCATACGCAGCCGAACTTAACCTACCCGAAAGAGTTCTAATGTGCGCGCCCCACTGCAATTTAGAATTGATTGTAATCCCCAAGAATACAGTTTCCGTTATAACTTCAAGATTTTTGCCGTCAAGATTTAAATTTAGGTTACGTTGAGGTACATTTGGTAAGGAGAACTTTAGACATTTTGTTTTTTTTTTTGCATTCAGTAAAAGATTGTTAGCTGCGAACCATTTTGAGAGAACAATTAGACTTTCGTTGACATGTAACACATCCGTATCTTTCCTATCTATTTTAAAACTTAGCGAAGTATCATCAGCAAATAAAATTATATCCGATAATTTGGCCATCATAAAAGGGAGATCATTAATGTAAACGAGAAAAAGGAGAAAGGACCGAGAATTGAAACTTGGGGCACGCCCATCTTGACTAGAGACCCGGAGGACGTCGCCCCATTTACATTTACTTTTTGCTGTTGGTTTG
The DNA here is from genome assembly GCA_945859665.1 of Anorthoa munda. NCBI lineage: Eukaryota > Metazoa > Arthropoda > Insecta > Lepidoptera > Noctuidae > Anorthoa > Anorthoa munda. The sequence goes on along the minus strand of OX243895.1, from coordinate 49,543,080 downwards.
ATAAATATGAAAGCACAAGATCAGCAGCTTGTCCTCGAATACCGTAGTGTTGTAATTTACAGATCAGTATCTTGTGATCGACGCAGTCGAACGCTTTTGAGAGATCACAGAAAATGCCAATTGCATCCTGGCACTTCTCCCAAGATTCCAAGATGTGGCTGATGAGTTTCACTCCCGCATCCGTTGTCGACCTACCTTTCGTGAAACCAAACTGCTGACTATGCAGGATCCCATTTAAATTGAAGTGAGACAACATCTGGTCCAGCATAATTTTTTCATAGATTTTACTCAATGCTGGAAGCACGGATATAGGTCTATAATAAGAGGGATCACTCTTACAGCCTGATTTGAAAATTGGTACTACTTTACTGTGTTTCATTAAGTCAGGAAACGTGCCGCTGTCAAAACATTGATTGAATATGCCTGTTAGGACAGGAGCAATTGAATCAATAATATCTCCAAGAACCCTAACGGAAATCCCCCATAAGTCTTCAGTATTTTTTATATTCAGACTTTTGAACGCGTTTTTAATTGTATCAATACATATTGGTTTAAATTTAAAGGTTGGTACGTCTTTACTAAAGTTTTCTTTAAGAAGAGCTTCAGCTAATTTATATGAGGAGGGAAGTGACTTCGTAACCTCTAACGGAATGTTGGTAAAGTAATTTTCTAATGTCTCAGCGACTTCTTGCTTATCAGAAATGGTTTGATTAGATATTTTCAAAGACAACTCATTCTGATCGCGTTGTTGTGTCTTGCCAGTTTCTCTATTAATTACTTGCCACACAGTTTTTATTTTATTTTTAGGAACACTAATTTTGTTAATTATTATTTGAGATTTTGCTTGAGCGCAGACTCTTTTAAATATTTTGGAATAGTTTCTAACATAATTGTGGAAAACTTGATCGGAAGTCAAAGATTTTTCGTAATATAATTTATATAAGAAATCGCGGCTTTTCCTTATGCCCACAGTGGCCCATTCATTAAATTTCGATTTGGAATTATTGACTTTAACTGTCTTTACAGGACACGTTTTATTGAATTCTTGGTAGACTGTAGAAAACAACGTGCCGTAATTTATATTGGGGTCTTTTGAATCAAAACTGGCATTAGAAAGGTAACTAAAAACATTATTATTAAAAGAATTTAATTTATTTTTAGTAAGAAGTCTTAATCGAATTGATTTAGCTAGATTACATTTTTTATCTGACTCAAAAGATACTAGTTGACCAGTATGGTCTGACCTAACGCCACTAATTAAAAACGAATCTTTAACTTTACAATTAGTGAATACATTATCTATGCACGTAGCTGAAGTTGCAGTTATTCTTGTCGGTTCATTAAATAAATATTTTAAGTTAAATGATTTTAACAATGAAATGAGCTTACATTTTTCAGGTGAATTGACTAACAGATCTATGTATATTTAAGTCACCACAAACAAAAACTAATTTATTATCTCTGAAAAGTTTACTTAATAATTCTTCCATTGTAATTAAAATGACAAGTTTGATGCTGGTGGTCTGTAAACACACAAGATAGTATGCCCCTCGACCTCTACACATGCTACCTCACATAAGCGATCAACAGAGTAAGCAGTGATATCCTTTCTTTCCTTATATTTAAGATGACTATTACAAAGTATCAGGGTACCACCACCCACTGTGGATCTGTTGTACGCGCTGGCAACTGAAAAATTATTTACATTAAACCAGTCAGAGGAAACCTACTCTGAGCGAACCGATTGCGAGCGACCCCGAAGATAAGAGATAGACCACGTAATCACAGAAGGAGATACATTAAGAGAGGATAGGATACTTAAGAGGATGTCAAAATAAACTGAATTAAAAGCACTGCTAAAGTCCAGTAGAATCAATATTGTAAGGAGCCTATTGTCTATGGCCAGTCGGATGTCGTCAGTAATTTTAACTAAAGCCGATACAGTGCTGTGGCCAGAACGGAAACCAGATTGATAAGAACTTAGCAGGCCATTAGAGGAAAGGTAGTGAGACAGCTGATTATTAACTACGCTCTCAAGGACTTTAGATAGGATTGGAAGTATGGAAATAGGACGGAACTGGGAAACTGACTAGGGTTTTGGGACTTTGGGTAAAGGTAGAACATGCGCTTTCTTCCAAGCGGAAGGAAAGTGGCATGAAAAGAGGGAGTAGTTTATAGTGTGAAGTATGACAGGAGCAAGTTCATTCAGGATTGGAAGAAGTATCTGGAGTTGCAGACCGTCATCACCCACCGTCTTCGTGGATATAGACATTACGGCCCGCTTTATATCCTCTTCTGTAACTGGGTGAAAGGAGAATGAAGTACACAATGGCAGAGGAAGTTTAGATAGATTATTTAAAGTGGAAGCTTTCACGTTGACGTCAAGAGTGACAGGTGATTTCGAGAAGTGTGCGTTATTAGTGTCAAGATCAATATTAGGCGTGCTGTCATCAACAGCTTTACCGATACCAAGTGTTTTGAGATATTGCCATATTTGTGCTGTATTGAAATTTTGTACAGAGTTGTGGAGGTGGCGCCTTTTAGCCTTGTGTAGAGATCTACACATACGACCGCACCGATTGCGCAGCTTCTTGTAAAGAGTCTAGTTCTCATTAGTGGGATCCCTTTTATACCGCTTTTTAGCCTTATCCCTTTTCGACATTGCACGTTTAATGTTGTCAGACAACCAGGGACCTGGAAGATGCTTCACTCTGACCTTTTTAAGCGGTGCATGCTTATCAAAGAGTTGCAGCACTATTTTAGTAAACTCGGCAACCTTACTGTCCAGGTCATTACTATCGTAAACAGGAGACCAGTCAATATTGCCCGCGTCTTCTCTTAAGCAATGCAGGTCAATGTTCTTGAAACTGCGAAGGAAGAGAAATTTCGATTTACGTTTAGGAGGGCGAATTTTATAAGAAAGAAAAATAAGATCATGATAAGAGAAAGAGGCAGCAAGTTGACCATGCGTGGCTACTCTGCTTGGATCGGAAACCAGAATTACGTCTAGAAGTGAGGGGTTACAGTGAGGGGTTACAGTGAGGAGCATGATGGGTGGCGTCAAGCTGAAGGATATGCATGTTGACAGAAGAGACCAGAGTCTGGATTTTACGGCTGCGCACATCATATTTGATCCGATAGGTGTTGAAGTCTCCGAGTATTATCGTGTGGTCATATAACTAGGAGAATTTTCTAGTTTTGATTCAAATGAATAGAAAAAAATCTATATGACATGAAGGACTATAGTAAACACCTAATAGTAAGTTTGCGTTGTTAAAAGTAACCTCAATAAAGAGGTGTTCAGCAAATTTAGAATAATTACTCGGAGACTGATCAACGACTTCGTATGAAATATCTCCACGGAGATAGATGGCGACCCCTCCACATCCCCTGCCCGTTCTGTCGTTACGCACCAGCTTGTAGCCGGGCAACGAATATTGCGTTGAAGAAAGTGTAGGTTTGAGAAAAGTCTCTGAGACGAGAACAGCATGAATAAGATCGGAGTCGAATGAGGATAATAAATCGGGGTGATGAGCAGGAACGCTTTGAACATTTATATGAACTATATTAAGAAATTTACTGTAGCAAGAAAATACAGAAGACAATTGATCGCGTAGGTGTACCGAATCATCACTGAACGCACTAGAATTGCTCTCATCAGACGAACAAGAAGAAGAACAGGAAACAAAACTATTACCCAACGTAACACAATTATAAATATAATATAATACCACTAAAAATAATATAATAATAATAAAATTATTATGCTAAAATAACAGTCCTCGATGCAGTCGTCATTTAAACAAATGTTAAAAGACTAGTACCCAAACCAGTAAATTTAAAACAATTATTGGGGAAAGTTTCCGAACGAACACCTTACATTATCTATGGCACATCAATGCTGTCAAAGTCGCAAAAGTCAAAACAAAAACAGAGTTATATTTTTTTTTTGGATTCTGTGGTAGTGGTGAAGGTATTAACACGTACTTTTGTCAGTGCGAAGATTTTTTTCGATTTTACGTAATACCATAGATGGGATCAAACGAATAGGTAGAAATAGAGTGTCAGTTGAGTTTAAGTCGCATCAGGATGCAAACAGTTTTCTCAACAATAAATTTTTACCTCAAAATAACTACATTGTTGCCATCCCACAATTCAATATTACTAGAATGGATACTGTTAGGGACATACCGATCGAGTGGTCAGAGGACGAGATAATTAATAACATTAAGGTCCCAGAAGGATGCGGCTCCATCATCAAAGCCAAAACGATAAGCCGTAAGGTGTAGTCCGCTGGTGTAGGTGAGTGGAAACCCACACAAACTGTTGTTTTGACGTTTGATGGTCAAGTCCTACCCAAACGTGTGTACTGTTTCTACTCAGCTCTCCCAGTCGAGAGATACACCTACCCTACTATACTATGTTACCATTGTTGCCGGTATGGGCATACACGCACTCTGTGCCGGTCTAAGCCATGATGCTTTAAGTGTGGTGAAGATCAACCAGGTGATGGATGTGCAGTCACCCCTGAGAATAGCTTCTGTTTTTCATGTACTGGCAACCATTATGCAAACAACAGTGCTTGTCCTGAATTGGGCCGTCAGAAGAGCATTAAAGCTCTGATGGCGGAAAAATCTATTTCATATGCGGAGGCAAGTGAGGTGTTTCCATCTGTTTCCAGATCATATGCCGATGTCTTCAAATCCTCCCCTCGCAACAAGGTTGCACTAAATAGATCCCAATCCCAGTCCTCGAGTCCCATTCCTGTTTCCCAAAATTCATACCGAAACCTAAACCCCGCATCCCCCTTTCTCCTGGATATACTCGTAATAGACAAGCTCATTTAGACCTTACCAAAAACCACTCCTTCTCTCCATCCAGAAATAGTTGTGCCCTTCCAACAGAAGTTGCAGAACCAATGTCATACGGACAGGCAAAATCAAAAAATATCTTGGAATTAATTACTAATATGTTAGTGTCTTTATTTTCCAATCCTACCCAATCCATTCCTGACCCTAAAATTGACTTCCATTCTTCATTACATCCACGATGGCCCCCAGTCCCTTGACATTCCTTCAATGGAACGTGAGGAGTATTACGCCCAGAAAGCCTGATCTTTTATTTTTAATCAATAAATTTAAACCGTCAATCTGCGGCATTGCTGAGACATGGCTCTTGCCTGCTAGCAATTTTAGGTTACCATGTTTTGGCAGTGTTCGTAATTACCTGATGGTTTCGGAGGATGTGCTTTGCTCATCAATAGCAAAGTATCATTCGCCCAGATTCCTCTAACCTTCGTTGGCGACAACCTAAATGTTGTTGCTGTTAAGGCTGAGGGTATAAATATTTTTTCTTTTTATATTGCGCACCCACAACTCGAATATCTGCCTACTATAGGAATTTTTTTATGCAGTGTTAGCGGTCCAATACTCGTCATGGGTGTTTTTAATTGTCACCATTATCGTTGGGGATCAGATACTTGCGATAACTTTGGTATAGGCTTGGTGGATATATTGGATGATCTAGATCTTTGTTTCATCAACAATGGAAATGCTACGCGCAGGTCTGCACCTGGGCAGAGTAATAGTTGTGTTGACTTGACGTTCTGTTCATCCAGTATGTCTAGCCTCCTCATTTGGCGTCTCTTGGACTTGACCTATGGAAGTGATCACTATCCCATCATGATCGAATTCCCTTCCAAAAATACTTCAACAAAAGTTTCCCCTCCTCTGTTAAAACACCGTTTAACCTCAGTGGATTGGGATTTATGCTCTAAAATCTTAGATTTGAGAGTATATCTTCTCTTCCAAGGGTTGACAGAGTTAATTCCCAGGAATGCTTTTCCTCCTTCTCTTCCACTATTTACTCCACAGCAGATGATTTCTTCCTCTCCAAAAAACCCTATTCGGGTAAACTTCCTTCCCCGCCATGGTGGGATAAGGAATGCACTGACATGATCAGAGCCAGGAATGAGGCTGAAAAGACAGTTAACTGTAATATGAACCTGGATAACCTTATCGCCTTCAAGCAGATATTGGCTAAGTCCAGGCAATTTTTTAAAAGAAAGAAACGTGAAGGTTGGTCAATATACTGTAGTTCGCTGAATCCGTCCACTCCGGTTTCGGCAGTGTGGCGAAAATTGAAGCGTTTTAGGAGAAGTTTAACACCTGCCTCTTCAAACAATCTCACAGAAGAACTGAGATACCAGTTTTTCTCAAAAATTGCTTCAGCATATGTTCCAAGTGTGGAGAACATCGGTGTTGGCATCAATGATGTAGACAACACTGATGACCCAATGAACATGCCATTTAGCTTGGAAGAACCAAAAACTGTGTTATCGCATGTTAAAGACTCCGCACCGGGCACGGACGGATTCCCTTACTCTTTTATTTCTAAAACTGGTCTAAAAACTCACCAATATTACCTGGATTTGGTAAATTTTTGCCTTACCTCTGGCTACATTCCCACAGAATGGAAGGTTCAAGTTATCATTCCAATACTAAAACTAGGCAAAGAGCCGAATGATCATTGCTCATACAGAGCCATTGCTTTATCGTCCATACAAATAAAACTTTTGGAACATATAGTTAAAAACCGGTTGGCGTGGTTGGTAGAAAATCAGAAACTGCTCCCAACGACTCAGTTCGGTTTTAGGAAAGGTTTGGGCACAGCTGATAGTGTGGGTATCCTCACGTCAGAGATCCGGCTAGCCCTTACTCTCACCAAAGAGTTTAGCGGTCATTTTTACCCTCAAGCGTTCTGCATCCCCAATAGATATAAATATCCCAACAAATATTTTGGCGCTAAGGGCAACCTTTTTTAGCTCTTATAGTATTATAAATGATATATAAGAGCTCCGATAATAACATTCGATTCTACTATGGTGTTAAGGATAAATAATTAAACCTTCAAGAGGAATAACAGTTACAAAGAAAAATTGTATTACTTAAGGCGGTAGCATAGAGTTGGTGGGAACCATTATATAGCTCACTCTTATAACTATAAGAAGCGTAAAAAACTGTAAGCAATTATAAGGTGTCTACTAACACTTACTAACGGCTCATGTGTTTAAACAGAGTTAGTTAAATGCTTCGTAACACCTTAAGGCTTACTGTAATAGCTTTAAGAAGCGTAAAACACTATAAGTAATTGTAAGGTGTCTGCTAACACTTACTAACAGTTGAGGTCCTTAAAGAGAGTTAGAAAATACTTTGTACCACTTAACGAGTTCAATCGAACCCGAAGAGTTAGCAAGAAAGCTATTAGTATCATAATAGTGTTAATTATAAATCTTATAGAGCTGGATGCTGCAAGAATCGGAAACCACCTTTAAACCATTAATGTTTGTATAATGGGGTTACTCGGTCAACCTTAGGTAATACAGTGGTTTTAAAAATATTTCTATACGGCCATAAACAATATGTGCAAACATTGTTACTCTTAATTATCACTTTAAGTTGAGTTATAGAATTTTATATCACCTAAATGCATCTTAATATAACCTAACCTCAAAAATTATGTTTTGTTACAATATAAGTTTACGCTGTGCAACGGGTTTATTCGGTAATATTTTTGTTTCTACCATGCAACCATGGAAAGTTAAAAAAGAACCGGTGGAGTTAGGAAAAAAGCTTCCAAAGAATTCAAGAATAAAATTGGATCATCGCAAAACTACCACAATGAAATTTCATTAATTGAAGAAAAAAACGATGACATTGTGACAAGAGAAGAATTACTTGTAGTGGAGAAACAGTGTTTCGTAAATCAAAGTCCTACAATAGATTATGATGTTATTCCACGGAACCGTCCTCATATCAATATAAGATACAATTACAATCTCAGTGACCTTGGTACCGATATGTATCAAGCGCTACAAACGCTAGCAACAAATATACAACAGGGTTCCGTACAACAGGCATATTATCGTCGAAAGAAATTATATTATATCCTGAAGATGTAAAATGCAAATAAGTTTGTATTAACAAAAGTGATTTTCTGCACTTCTTATCTCTGTTACATACAGTGTAAAAATAAAACATATTTTTTTTTTTTTAAATGTGGTTTTATTCAAAATATATTCAGTATTAGTAGTATTACAAAGGAAATAACATAATCAGTCAAAGTTAGAGCATAATTCTTCAACATTTCTAATTGTACTGAGCCCTTTTTGCATGATCATTTGTACCATATTCGGTTAAAAGCCCTTAAATCGAACTTGTTACGGTGAACAAGCGAGATGAGATTATTTACAGCAAGGCCGAAATATGTTGGCGAGTCTTGTGTGTGACTGGAACTGGGCGCGGTGTCGAGTAGGTAGGCACCTCCACTAAGATATGGGAATAGTTACTGAAACAACAGATTTGTTTATTAATAATGTAAAAAAATACATACAAGTTAAGCTTCTAAAAGTTAGTTTACAAAAAACAAAAAAAAACAGTTTTGTATTATAGTAAAAGACAACTTTTAATTCAAAATATATTAGCTTAGGTTACGTTCGTACGGCTTTTGTTTTCATAATTATTATAAATAATAGAATATTGAATTCATTGATTTATTCAGTCAAGTACGTGGTATGTAAAGGTTTTTTTCAAACAATAAGAGAACCCTGAAAATGTTCAGCTTACAGGATCACATAGAACCATTATGCAAACTGAACCTATAAAATTTTTGTCTTTTCACTTTCAAAACCATATTGTAGAACTGCAAGTGGCATATAAGTCCTAACAATCGTTCTTTAAGCACTATGTTAGGGATAAAAGAGTTATCAGCATCCGTAAGTAATTTAGAATTGTCGCCATTAAATAAATAGTTAACCTATAAAAAATTTAAAAGAAAAAACTTTTTCTAGTCATTATTGTCCCACTTATTTATTATATTATTGTTAGTTTTACATTAAAATGTCTATTGACAGTACCAGGAACTATTATTCATAATAATTGAAATGAAAAAATAACTGAGGCAGTATATTTTTTCTACATATTATCATCAAATACAGTTTATTTCTAAGGCGCTTCAAAATTGAGATGAAAACATACACATACTGTTACAGAAAACTTACCATGGCAGTGAGTTTTAATAATTATAACACCATTGCAATAATCTAAAATACATTAATTGACTTACCTCATAAACATAAAGTCACTTTCAAACACTAAAGTATCACTGTATATTTTAACACTATTGACGGTAACAAATCACAAAAATTATGAAAAAAGATACATATGTTGGCGCTTTGAGTGATGCTTATTACTATTAAAAACCTACAATATATTCTTAAGGTATATATTGTGTCGAGGAAGCACTAATATGTTACTAAAAAAGTTATTAGGGTGGATTTCATAACTATATTAATAATTTAGCTTGCAGTTGTAACCTTTGTATAGCTTATAATACACTTAATGTGGTAAGCACTGCTTCAATAGCACTATTGTAGCTCTTAATTGTCACTCATTTATCACTACTCTATAACTATTAAGTCACTTTAAGCTCTAAAATCGTGGGCCCAAATCAGGGTTATAAGAAAGTTAAAACGCGCTATATCACCAAATGTTAGAGCCTTTATAGGACTTTAGGTTCTTTAAATTCTCTTATATAGCTCATGTAGCACTTATTCTTATCACCTAAATGTTAGTTGGGATTGATGGATAAATCATTCCAGTTAAGGATAAGGCTAGGTTCCTGGGAGTAATATTGGACTCTAGATTGACCGGGGTAGACCATATTAACAACACGGTCAAAAAATGTGAACGGTCTGTGTCGGTCCTTAAATCTTTGGCCGGAGTGTGATGGAGAGCTCACCTCTACACCCTCAAACTAGTCTACAATGCGCTGACTAGAAGCGCTATGGATTACTGCAGCTTTCTTATTGAGCCTTGCAACAAATAAGTGCTTAAAAGACTAGATGGAATCCAGGCCAAGTCTTTGCGAATTGTCATGGCCATGAAATCTTCTCCGATTAATGCGCTTCAAGTTGAATGTGCAGAACCGCCTCTACACCTTAGAAGACAGTATTTGGCAGATCGTTTCCTGTCTAAAGATTTTTCCATTTCATCCCATCCCTTACTTCCAATTTTAGAGCAAATCGACCTTTCAATTAATGATTCCCCTTATTGCAATATTTAAATAGTTCCCCTATTGATAAATAGGTACAGAGAGCTTATACAACTCTCCTTGCCATTTTGTCAATACCCAACTCTCCCAATCTTCTCCGCCGCATATGAAACGATTCATTTCGAACCAAAAGCCGTTCTGGGACTAGGAATTTCAAAGAATTCCCAAAACTCTAGAGACGACTTTGACTGAGCTGTCAAGCGTTACTGGAAAGGATGGAATTTATTTTTCACTGATGCTTCAAAATTGTCAGAATCAGGATGCACTGGTGTGGCAATTTACTTCAAAAATTCTAAAATTGCTTTACTTTTTCAATGCCCACCAGAAGCATCAGTTTTTACAGGAGAGTGTATTGGCATTCTTGAACCCATACACTATATTAAATCTCATCAAATAACAAGGTCAGTATTTTTTTCAGATTCCCGTAGTAGTATTCAGGCCATAAAACAAAATCAATTTCATAGTAAAATCCACAGCAAAATTATTGTAGATATTAAGAACTTGTTATTTGATTGTTCCCAAAACGGCTTGGAAATCGAGATAGCCTGGATCCCGAGTCACTCGGTTATTGTTGGTAACGAGTGCGCTGATTCGTTAGCAAAGTATGGCACATTGAATCCGGTTGATCGAAAGCATTACGTAGGTCATAACTACGATTTGCGGAATGGTGCCAGACCCAAGTTATTTAACTCGTGGGCTCGTGGCTCGTGGGGGAAGACGACCTCTAAAACCAAGTGCTTCTATTATGCCACTATACAGCCTGAAATGCAACGTAAGCTTTGGTTTTCTAAATGCCCTAAATTGTCGAAGAGAACTGTTTCGTCACTGTGTAGACTAAGACCCGGACACTGTTGTAGCCCAGTGTTCCTTGAACAAGATTCATGTCCGGGATAGTTCACTGTGCGAGTGTGATCTTGCGGAGGGTACTTTGGACCATATTTTCTTCGCCTGCTTAAACAATAAACCACTATGAAAAAAAAAACAAAATAAACCTTTAACCACTATGAAAAAAAAAACAAAATAAACATTCCTCTTCCAACCAACTTCAATTCCCTCCTATGCCTCTTCTCTCCTAAACTAATCCATATTTTGGCTACTGTTTTAAACGACAATGAGTTAAATTTTAATTAGTGTCTAACGTGTGTGTAAATAGTATATGTATACTCGTATTGTATAGTAGTTTAGGCCTTGTATATAACCTTGTAAATTAGATTATGTGTTCTACTAACCCTTGTACTCGTCCTTTTAGCGATTAGTCTAACACCTACCACACAGAGCAAAGTTCGACGGTTCCACCTCAATGTGCTGCCGTCCCAACGTGACACTGGCAGAATAGTCAAAACTGGCTCAGTAGCAAAAAAAAAAGTTTTATTTTTGTATTTACTTACTAATTTAAAACTCAACTGCAAAAGTAATGATCGAGCTCGTAAACAAAAGTTACGACCGCGTAACAGAAAGATGCCTATGCAAAAGATTTCATTTTCGTATCATAATAAAATTATAGCCCCTGAAAGTACGCCATGATGGAATGAAATGTTACTATTCTGTTAATGACTTCCTGAATGATAATAGTACATTGTGATACAAGGGTGGAAAGTAGGTTATTGCAAACGAGCTGCCATTAAAAAAAAATAATGACACGAGTTTGCAATAACCTACACACCCGAGTATCACACGACGTTTTTCAATACAGTTGTGGGAAATAGTAAAAACAAATCAAAGAATTACATTTGTTTTTTCCATAAAATAAAATTATCGTAAGTCGTAAGTAATTATGTTTCTCGAGATTTTTGGGGTAAAATTTCATCTTGCGCAATTTCGCCTCAGATAAAATATCGGGTGGAGTAAATTCCATTTCATCAATTGTATTTGAACTCATATTAAAAAAAAAAAAAACAATTTACCACACAAAAATTAAAATTTTCAGAAAATGGCGCGTCTTTGCAACTGGACATATTTTTTTTACAACGAAAACAGCCTATACAGCCTATTCGACCATTTTTTTATGTGAATATAATTAAATTAAACTGATAATTAAATATATTAAACAACCATTTAGAAAGAAAAGACTTTTGAGAATTCAATGCTAAGACGTACGGACTCATTAATTTTTCTCATTTTCTTCTCAATCTCATTTTATTCTATGTATGACAACTCCTTGCTACTAAACTTTTTTTAAATTGACTTATACATTTAAAACTCAACTGCAAAAATAATGATCAAGCTCGTAAACAAAAGTCACGACCGCGTAACAGAAAGATGCCTGTGCAAATGATTTAATTTTCGAATCATAATTATAGCCTCTGAAATTACGCCATGTTCAACTGTATTGAAAAGATGTATAACTGGACATTAAATTTTCTTGTAGTTGACATTTTTAAATGATATTTTTTTATTTCTTAGATAAGCTTATTGATTTGTAATCGACTATGTATGTGACATTTTAAATGATAACAATTTTTTATAATTCCTAGATAAGCTTATTGATTCTTCTTCTTCTTTTTCAAGAAGAAGAATAGAATAGAATAGGTTTTTATTTGCTTAGAATGTAGGTACATAAAAATAAGTTGTTACATTATAAAGTAGGATCCATGTAAGTTCTGCCTTAATATAGCATGCAAAATGTGATACAATTTAAAGGTTATAAAAGACATTACTTAAAATTATCATTTCAGAAATCCTGCACTATTAAACTAAATTATTGTTGTCAAGCCACTTTATTAGACTACTAATCGTATTGTTAATGTCATTTACATATGATTCTTTATCAATACATGACACAATTGATGTGCTATCATCTGCAAATAATACCATAGGATGAATTATATGACGTGGCAGGTCATTTATATATAATATAAATAATAAAGATCCAAGGACGCCGCCCTGCGGTACACCATATTTTATTTCTCTAAAAGACGATCTAGATTTTAATTCCTTCCTAGATCCCAAACACAAGCTCGATATCTCCGTACATTGTCTACGTCCTTTAAGATACGTTTATAATAAGTTAAGGGCATTGCCACGAATACCGTATGCATGAAGTTTTGTTAGAAGGGTATCATGATCCACACAGTCAAAAGCCTTCGACATATATTGCGCATACGGGAATTTAGAGTCTACTTTTGGCATTATTTATTTATTTATCAATTATGGACGACTTACAGCTAAAACAAACAGAATAACAAATAGTACGTGAGACTGACAGCCAATTAAAAGTCATCACTTATAAAAATAGATTAAAAAGAAAGAGTGTGAACAACACAACACAGCTACCAAAAAAGCTCAAACTAAATTAACATTTTAAATTTCTTTCAATGATAAAAACCTGAACATACAAAATCTAATTAAAAAAGCTAAGGCTCAGGCACTTTCTGGCCGAGGACACACCTGTTAAGAAAGGATCATAATCATGCCGCTTACATAAGTCATTAAAGCCACTACTTGCACGCACTATAAATGAATTCTGCCTGTAATTCGTAGAGGTAGATGGAACACGCAACGGTGCGTACCATCGCTTCGACCTTCCGGGAACGTTAAAATAAAATTTGGATAGAATATCGGCGTTATCGATAGAATTGTTGAAAATTTTTAATAATGTAGTACAGTCAGAGACTGCTCGCCGATTAATTAGGGGTAATAAATGATACTTCTTGCATAGATTGAGGTAATCTTCAGAACGGTAGGGCACTTTCTGATGATAACACAAATACTTGATGAACCTTTTCTGAATGCTCTCTATACGATCAATGTACTTGTGATAACATGGATTCCAGATTTCAGACGCATATTCCAAGTTGCTTCTAACAAAAGTACAGTAAAGTATTTTTAAAGAATAATAATATCATACGAATTTAGTTAGTAACATTTGACGATAGAAAGTATCACTTTTAGTTCTAAGCCCGCGAACGTTTTGATAAAATATATTTAACTTAGAAGACATTAAAGCGAAGACTAATAATTGAGTATAAATCTATGAAATCCATTAAAATATAGCATTTCATTAAGTAATATTGTAGAATAAGGTATAATATAATTAAATAAGTATAATGAGGGTAAAAGTCAATATGACCTATGCGAGCGCAAGAATCATCCGATGTTAAATAGTAAACACCGGTGCGAAAAAGCAAGCGATAGTGCGTGGTGCGTGCAAGTGCGAGAGAGTGAGACATATTGTAGTGCGGTAAAGTTTTAAAGTAAACGGCGCGATAACGATCACAAAGCATACAAGTAGCTAAACAAAAGACAGGTGTCGAACTCATTAGTAAGGCGTAAGGCAGAGGTGTTAAACATTTTGTATAAAGTTATTGTGACAAAAACGGTATTAAACAATTGGAGCCATTGAAGCAAAATATAACAGAAAAATAGGAAATTATGTGTAAAAATTAAAAGACAAATTAGATAATCTTGTTTAAATCTGACTCCTTCCTTATGATAAAAACTTTTGAATGATTATTTTTAAGTATATGAATTTTACCATGTTTAACCTATACGTACTCATAATGTTTATCTTTGGCAATGATTTTAACTCTGGTTAAAAGTTTTTTGTACTCCACGCTAAGGTGATCGTTGACATAAACACGCTGAGATGAGCCTTGAAACCCGATGTCACAAGCGGATAGGTCCTTCCTGGCACGTGCCGCCGCAATGAAATCCTCCTTTACATACCGGTTTAAAAAACTCACTATTATGAGCTTTTCATTGGAACCAAAAATAGGGACCCTAGAAATATAGTTCACCTGGGCTTTGGGACAGCTGTAGTTCACCTTATGGCCGATAGCGTCGATGATGGAGTACAGATTCTCATCCTTCCTCACAGGAACTCCCTTAATTTCAACGTTATTTAGCCTGGATCTTTGTTCATAGGTCGAGAGTTGATACTTCGTGGTCGCCAAGTCAGTCTTTAAACAATTCACTGATTCCTGAAGCTTTTCAAGTTCAGACACTTTTGCTTCAACTTCCAAGAGTCTTGTGTCAAAATCATCAAGTCTTCCAGCAGTGCCCTCACATGTCAACTTAAGCTCAACCAACTCATCCTTGATCACGCGAATGTCATCTACCAAGGTCGGCAAGCTAAGTAACTGCCGCTTCATGTCCCGTATCTCGCTTAATATAGTATCCAGCGATGCAGGTTCAGGGGAAGGCATAACTGGTGATGAGATTCTGCAAGTGGGGCATTTCCATTGTGCCATCCTATTGGCACCCAGCTTTCTCCATCCGGTTTCTGAGATGTTTGCACATCTGAAATCAAGGTGTTTCTTGCAACTGCCACACTGGACGCCGTCATTGAACTGCACTTTACAAACTGCGCAAGATTTCATTTTCAAAATTATATAGTTTGAACTGAACTAAAACGTAAAAAGGTTGACGATCTATTTCTTTTGAGTGGCGCGTACTGTGCGTATGAGTGTCCAAACAGAAGTTATTATACTCTGGATAAAGTCGAAAATATCCATGTTGATGGTTTTATTTTTCCTAAAACCCTTTTGTTCGTCACATAGTATGTGGTGTTTTGTTAAAAAGTTGTAGAGAGATTCATAGATAATTTTTTCTATGATCTTTAAGAAGATGGGAATTAGAGCAATTGGTCTATAGTTTGTCATTTCGTCTTTATCATTCTTTTTATATATTGGTTTAACTACTACAGTTTTTAGACCTTCTGGAAATACTCCAGAGTATATGCTTGCGTTAATGATATGAGCAAGGGGCGCAGCTATACAATTAGTAACAAATTTTATAACTGTGGTCGAAATGCCATCGTAGCCAAAGCTTTTTTTATTTTTCATGTTATTTATTGCACGCGTGACATCTTGAGGAATAACTGGGGTCATAAATATTGAATGTGGGTTGATATTTATGTTAACTGTGTCCCCTGACGTATGTTTTGGTTTACTCGAAATCTGGTCAATGAAGAAATTGTTAAACAATTCTGCTATTATATTAGGTTTTAATATTATTTCATCTCCTATTTTTATTTGATAAATGGGTTCTCTTACAATTTTATTGTTATTAATAATTTGCCAGGCAGTTTTGGCTATATTTTTGGAGTTATTTATTAAATAGTTATTCTGAGCTTTCTGGGTTAGTTTAATAATTTTCTTAAATCTCCTTGGGTAATTATTAAATTTCCTTTTATTTTCACTAGTTGGTTTAAGTCTCTGTTGCCACAGTAATTATCGTTGTCTTTTGCTACATATTCGTATCCCCCGAGAAACCCATTTTTTTTCCAGGTCTTAAGTCACTAGTTTTTGAGGGATACAGAGATCATGTAAAAAAAGGAACATTTTCAAAAAGTTAATATAAGCTTTGTTAGAGTCTTCTGTGCTATATATAGCAAAGAAGACTCTAATATACATCAGAAAACGAAAGGCTTTGGAGATGTGTTCTAAATTTTATAAGATTTTCCTCAGTTATATCTCGTAATCGTAATGTTCTCCACGATTTTATTTGGCTGGTTTTATTAACTTTTATCTTCATTATTTAGGCTGTGTGGTCAGATAATCCGAAATCGATTACTTCATGTTGACAGTTATGCTTAAAATTATGTCTTATTATTGTCTAAACAAGTATTACTGATATATCGAGTCGGTTGATTAATTTCTAGTTTGAGGTTGTAGCTCCTAAGAAAGCATTCAAATTCCAATGTCATTCTATTCCTGTTTAAAACGTCTATATTAAAGTCTCCACATATAATTACTTTTTTGGAAGGTTTGATACACACATTTTTTTTAAATTTGATCTAAATTTTCATAAAACTTACTTAGGTTACACAATTTAGGAGGTCTATATACACATATAAATATAATTTTTTGGAAAGGCAATTCAACGGCACAACATTCTATAATTCCTGATATCGAGCACTTCATTACGTCAGGTAGTTCTTTATACTCATGCCCACCTCTTATTAGAATACAGGCACCACCACGCTTTCTATTCAAGAAGAATTTCTATTCTAGAAGCTTATTGATTCGTAATCGACTGTGAATGTGACAATTAAGTTATTTGTGATTCTTTGTTTTATTTTCTGATGCCTTGTTAAATACGAAGTCAATGCCAATTTGTTGTATAATAAGTTCAATAAAATAATGTTTT
Source organism: Anorthoa munda (assembly GCA_945859665.1). NCBI lineage: Eukaryota > Metazoa > Arthropoda > Insecta > Lepidoptera > Noctuidae > Anorthoa > Anorthoa munda. The sequence continues at coordinate 49,525,881 of OX243895.1, read as the reverse complement.
TGCATGCCGTAAGGCAGAATGTAGCGGAAACAACCAATTCTGTTCCATCTCAAACCTGTACCTACATTGCTGGCAAATAAATCATTCTGATTCATGTTTAACAATTGTATTGAAAAAATATTTTGTTGCCCGTCAGATAGTTAATAAAAAATAAGGGTCACGTATTTTTTCTTTTGTCACGTAAACAAAAAACATCGACGATACAGTGCGTTAAAATTTCGCGTATCCTAAAACCCAATTTTACCCAATTTTAGTACAATTTTAACTCACAAGTAACATCACAAGTCCCCCGCTCCTGAACTTTGATTCGCTTTATCTTTGTCAGATTGATAAATCACAAATACGTGTCCAATATTTTTAAACTATTGAACTGACGGACTCATCAGCATCTTCCTGTCCATGTCCCTATTACTTGGGGTCGGCGCAACACGTTTTCCTCTTCCATACCGTCCTGTCCCCTGTCACGATATCACTGACTCCCTTTTCTTTCATATCAGGAGTGATATGAAAGAAAAGGGAGAAATGATGGATGAACTGTGTGAGGAGTCACACAGTCCATCCATCATTTCTTTGGCCATCCCTCCCTCTCCATCTATCTACATTTATAATCATTTCTCTTTTTAGGGTTCCGTACCCAAAGGGAAAAACGGGACCCTATTACTAAGACTCCGCGGTCCGTGTATTTGTCTGTCTGTGAACCGTGATGGCTAGATACTTGAAATTTTCACAGATGAATTTATATTGTATTTCTATAGCCGCTATAACAACAAATACTAAAAACAGAATCAATTAATTTTTAAGTGGGGCTCCCATACAACAAACGTGATTTTCTTGCCGTTTTTGCGATAATGGTACGAAACCATTCGTGCGCGAGTCCGACTCGCACTTGGCCGGTTTTTGTAACATGCGTTTCATCCCTTGTCATCACATGGCCATACCAGGACAAACGGTTTCCTTTCAACTTTTCTGTCACTGGCACTATTTTCAAACTTACTCTAATATACTCATTTCTCACTTTATACATTCTCGTCACTCGGCATCCAACTCAACATTATCATCTCTGCTACATGCGATCTCTTCTTTTTCACAGCCCAACATTCTGATCCATTCAGTACGACAGGTCTAATCACGGACTTGTAAATTTTCACCTTGAGTACGTGATCTGTGGGTCGTAAGTAGTTCCAGTGACCTGTCACTGTTTCATCAATCTTGAGTTGATCCAGTGCGTTACGTCTCGGTCTACCTCGTCATCCCCTTGGCCAAGCAAGCCTTTTTCTTTTTTTTTTGCGTGGGAAATCATCCAATGACTTCTCCCACTCTGGGTTAAGCGGGAGGGCGTGTCAGACTTTTACTGACTAAAACCCACCCGTGTTCTGAAGGAAAAAGGTTGCTTGAGCCAGGGCCACGGTAACTCTTTTTCAAATTTATCCGCGACCTAGAAAGGCATCGGCCCTAGCGGACCCCGTCAATTTGCTGAAATCTCTTTGAGGCGCGCGTGGAACACTACGCGCCGTCGACTCGGGCCTGGTCCTTATCGGACGGCGAGCTACCCATTAATCGCCGTCCGCAAGTCCGCGCCTACGGTGGCCGGGAATCTGCTTGCGACTCCCGACGCCCAGGGCGTCTCCTGCGGTGGTTTGAGGCGAGAGGGCGCCTCCATTGCCTCTCCCTCACGCGTTCTGCCTCCTCCTTCGCGAGCATTACTGCTTCGCAGAAGGAGGTGACAGCTTCCCATGCTCTCTCGCTCCGTACCATGGCCTGAACCAGGGCTGGACACGAGAGGTCACCACCGCCGATCGCCTCCACGAGGACACGGCGTTGCTCCACCCAAGCAGGGCAGACCTCCACCGTATGTTCTACCGTGTCCTCCGGGCAATCCTCACAATGGTGACACCCGGGCGTTTCCTCCCGCCTTATCCTGAACAGGAACCTCCCGAAGCAGCCGTGTCCGGTGTGGACCTGCGTCAGGCAGAAGGTGAGGACGCCGTGACGCCTCTCAAGCCACTCCTCAAAGAGGGGCATTATCGCCACAATTGTGGCGTGCCCAGCACTGGGTTGCGACAGTCGCCCTCTCCATGTTGCCATGAGATCCTGCCGGAGCTCTGTCCGCTGAGCCGTGATTTGTCGCGGCAACGGTGTTTCGCCCCGGCATTTCGCCTCTTCGCGCCATTCCCAAATCTGCGCGAGGATTTTTGCCTCCAGATCCCATGGCGGAAATCCAGCAAGGAGGCTCGCCGCCTCGCCGGAGACCGTGCGGTATTCCCGTACCAGCCGGATGGTCATGACCCTTTGGGACGCGTTCAACCGGCGTGCTGGTCGCCACCTCAGGGAACGCGCCCATACCGGTGCCCCATAAAGGGCCATGGACCGCACGACCCCCGCGTAAAGCCTCCGGCAGGAGGTGTTTGGACCCCCTAGATTGGACAGAAGCCGCTTGAGGGCAGCCCAGGCCCTCTCCAGTTTGGAGCCAAACGTCGGAAATGCTCCACGAAATTCCACCGGCTGTCGAGGACGAGTCCCAGGTACTACATCGTCGACCCGACGCCGATGTGAACCCCTCCTACCGTTATTTGGGAACCCGGCGATGGCGCGTTCCGAGGACCGTGAAAACACATGGCCTCGGACTTGTGCAGGGCCAACTCGAGTCTCAATTGCTGGATCCTCTCAACGGTTGTCGCAACCCCGCGTGTCGCGTTTTCAGCCGCCGCCTGGTGCGAACTCCCCTGTGCCAGGACCAGCGTGTCGTCAGCGTAGCAAACCACGCTGACGCCACTAGGGAGTTCGACGCGCAGCACCCAGTCGTACCCGATGTCCCACAGACATCTCTCGCCGATTCCACTCTCCCCGGTGACCAGGGTAGATGACGGCCCTGTCCTGCTTCGGTTGCCATACCCAGAGCTTCGGTTGCAATACCCAGATGGCGTAAAAGTCGTCGCGTACGCGGATGATGTAACGGTTCTCATCGAGTCGGACTCTCGATCCATTGAAGCTTCGGCCTCGTGCGCCATGGGACTTATTAGCGAGTGGGGGGGCCGTAACAGGCTTGGCTTCTCCCCCTCGAAGTCGTATTCCATGACTCTGAGGGGCGGTCTGTCCAAGCGCCCTCCCACGGTGCGGCTCGATGTGACTTCAGTTAAGAGCGTACGTTCCAAAAAAGGTTCTGGGTGTGGTGATCGACGCTAATATGTCGTTCGGAGAACACGCTCAGTCCATCGGCGAGCGTGCTGCAGCGGGGCTGGGCAAGATGTCACGCGTTTCTACCTCATCCTGGGGCGTTCGGTAAAAGGCCTTTAAGGTCCTGTACAAGGGCATCTATGTGCCAATTGTCACATACGCGGCAGGATGCTGGTGGTTCGCGTGAACACGTACATGGTCAGGTCGGTGTTGCAGAAAACGCAGAGGCCCGCACTCGTCCTTCTGACGAAAGCTTATCGGTCCGTAAGCACGGCGGCACTACCTGTCTTGGCAGGAGTGTTGCCGGCCGACCTCGAGGTGGCTCGTGCGGGCATGATCGACGACACCCGTCACCTACCTCGGGATGCGTTCAGGACAGGGAGAAGGGTCATCGTGGACGAGGCTGTAGCCAAGTGGCAGCAGAGATGGGAAGCGGAGAACAGGGGTAGGGAGCTATATCGTTACTTCCCAGACGTGGCGGCGAGACTCAAGGCAACTTGGGTTGAGCCGGACTATCAAGTCTCGCAGATCCTGACCGGGCATGGATGCTTCCGAAAGAGATTGTATGAGATGAATCGGGGATCTCGTAGCCTCGGAGGCCAACTTCCGGCGTCTCAGGGACTTCGCCCATGGCTGGCATGCCATAAGAAGTAGTCTGGAGAGGAGCGAAGAAGATTAGGCTAAGAGAAAAAAAAAAAAAATATGGTAAAGTAAAGGAAAAAAAAATGGAAGGGAAGGAAAGTAAAATACTGGTATATTTTGGAAAAATGGAAGGGTATACAGAGAAAAAAAAAAAAGAAAGGAATACATTTACAAAGAGTTGTTGTTAAATAATGTCTGTTGTTTTTGTCTGTTAGTTCATGTTGTTTTTATTGCAGTTTTATTCTTGTGTTTGTATTGTATAGCTGAAAATTTTTGCACAGATTATTATTATTGTTTAACTTTGGTTTTCTTTGTCTTTTTTCTTCTTTTTTATCATGTTTATTATGTATATGTATATATTTTCTCTCCCTCATCATCCCTCACTAGTTGAGGCTTAGGTAAGCGACGGCAGCGAAGGCGTACCGTGTCGTCCGTACCCATGAGCGGGGTACGCGCTAGTGGCCGCCCCAGAATGGGGAGAAGGCACAAAGGGGACAGGACGAGATTTGTAAAGGAGTCAAGAAGCGACTGCGGTGATAGCACGCCTATTTGGCGGGCTATGTCCGCAGCTGTCTCCTTGAGATTCGGCCCATATGACAAGATGTCGGTGGGGCCATGGGTGGTTGGTGGGATTGTCCGTCATATAGGCCTCGACCACGTGACAGAGGTAGGCACGTGGCATCCGGTGATAACGGAGTGCCTCCCTTATGCAGCTCCATGGCAGGGTGTTGAATGCATTGGCGATATCTAGAGACACCGCCAAGACGACCCCATCCCGGGCCACTGCGTCCCCCGTCGTGAGGGCTCGCACGCGCATGATGGCGTCCACCGTAGGCGGTCTGCAATGACTCTTTCAAAGAGCTTGCCCACCTCATCGAGCAGCACGATGGACGAGCACAGGGAGGGAGCGGTACCCGACGACGACGATTTTCAACTCCGCAAGGGAGTTGTAGAACTCGGCGAGAGTTCGGTTCGGGGAGAAGTATACCCCCACAACGGCAATCTCCCCAAACCGTGCTGCTACACAACCCCTCTTGACATCCTCGAGGGAAGGGGTACCGGTGGCGGCCGAAGAAATTAAGGTCACTGAGCCGCTCAAGTCCTCCACCCAGTCATCTCTGGGTGGGACAAAGTACGGCTCAGCGACCACGGCGATGTTAATCGACCACTGCGCCATGCTCTGGAGCAAAAGATCCTGAGCAGCGGCACATTGGTTGATATTCGCCTGGAGGAGGCGTAATAGGGCCATTATTGGCACTCCATTTCAGCCCCCTCCCGAGCCCCCTGTGAGGGTCCTGCCGCAGTGATTTTAGCGGCGACGACGGCTGTGGGGGCAACAGCAGTGGCGGAAGGTCTTGCTCCCAGCCCGGTGATCGGCGGGTTTGCCAGCTGCCGCACATACGACGCAGTGCGGTGTGGTATTGCACATGTCAGCGCACTTGGTGGGTCTGGACACTCGGGCCTCGTCCGCATTTAGGTACGCCCTGAGTCTTTCGGCTAGGGCGTCAGCGGTCGGTTCGCTGGCCACACCGGGAACTTCCAGCATCCGGGCCCCAGTCGCGGTGACCCTCACCCGGATGCCCTCGGTGACGACGAGCTCCTTCAGGTTCACCGCCGCCTTCGCTTTGGCGAGCACTTCGCGGTAGGACACGCCCTTTTTTTTTTCCGTTTCCGGCTGTAGCGTAATCACTACAGCTGCGGACTTGGGGGCGCGTAGCCTAGCCGCGAAGCTTCGCTCTTTGCACCGCTTCCGCCTCTCCTATCTTTTAGCCGCCCTTGCTGCCTTGCCCGCCTTCCTCTTCTCCCCGGCCACTTGCCATTCGGCGTCGGCCGCAGGAGAGTCAGGAGGCGGAAGAGATTGGGGCGGCCGACTCACCACCTGGGCTGGGGCCCTCGCCACCTGTCCAGCCGCTCCGGCTTTTTTGGGTGCTAAATTTCCCGATATCGCCGGGGCTGACCTCGTGGGTTCCAGCATGGCTCCATTATTGGGCTGTCTCGACGAGCCCGTGGCAGCTGCGGCAGCGGCATAAGAGGCCTCCTTCCGTTGGCCCAAGGCCACCTGGCTCGCCTTTAGTGGGGGGCGAAGGACGATGGCCTCCAGTGCAGAGAACCTGCTCTGAAAGGCAGCCAGCTCCTGCCGCACCAAGTTCAAAATCTGGTTCTCCGCAGGCACGGGCCGGACTAGCCCATGCTGCGCCCCCTCCCGCGGCATTTCTCGAGCTCCATGTCGGCTTTCAAGCGGGTGACCTCCGCCCGCATCTCGGACATGCTATTCGAAGGGGGCCCAGCGCGATTGGCCTCCTGTCCCGATCTGAAGAACTATCCTTACCTTTTCCACCTATCCTAGGCATAGGTTCCTAGGAGGAGAGTAAATGAAAAAAAACAGGTAGGTAGAAAATTCGGAACATTTATATTTAATAAAAAAGTCTAGCTCGTTAGGTGGGTTGATTTAGTAGGTTAGAGCCTATACAGCGATTACAACTTCTCCCACTGGTCCAGCACTCCCCTGACGTCACTGCCCACTGCTGGAGATGAGTGCTCGCGCGTCGATCGCCAGGTCGCACAGTGTGTTATTTTGCCTTAGTTGCGGACATGCTTGTTTTTTTTTTTTGTAAATCTATCAATTAATCATACACCACATTAAAACTCCGCCGGCTCTAACTACTATACTTTAAGAGAAATTAAGAAAATTGAGAAAAAGCCTTAAAAACCATAGAAACGCAATATCTCATTTTTGGATTAAATTTTTACACTAAATGTTTTAAGGTATGATAGGAATTTACTATAGGAACAATTTTTTTCTAGAAAACTTTAATAATCTTGTTCACCCAGGAGTAAATATTTTTTTTATATGATTCTGAAATTATTTTTTTTCTGGCGGGTCTCTTCATGGTCGTGTTTTTTTTAAATGTATTTATGTTGATTACTATAATAACTATCGCCACAAAAAAAAAAATGCAACAAACCCAGGATTTCGGAAATATCAATTTTTTTATTGTGGACTAGGGTTGTCAATAAACCTGTGAGCAACATACAATTACTTTATAAAACATTATTTTTGGACTCAGGTATTAGCAATTACCGGTTCAAATTGTTACGTGCCTAGTTTACATAGTTTAAGTTTATAATTATGGAAAAATAGTTGAGGAAAGCTAAAATTAATAATAGTTGAATTTTGACCACATTTGTTTACCCAGTACCGTCCATAGATTTTCTAAAGGGTCTTTCAACAAGGACGGGTCGATGTTAAAATTGAATAAAACAAGATGTGTGTAAGATATTAACGAAATTTATTTTTTATTTAAAAGGCCCATTTATGCCAATTATGGATGGAATATGACATCGTTCAAATGTCCGCCGCGGCTTCGTATGGTGGCATGAATCCGAGAGGTCCAATTTTTAATGACTCTGCTGCATAGATCGAGCGAGCGCTACAGATCAATGATAAACAATTTCTTTTGGCTTGAATTGAACAATATGGACGTGAACGACATGTGGTTCCAGCAAGATGACGCTACTTGCCACACAGCGAACGACACAATTGACATTCTGCATGATTTGAGGGTAGAGTTAGAGTTCCGCTAGACTTTTTCTTATGGGGTTTTCTGAAGTCGCAGGTCTATGCCAATAAACCACATTCGACCGTTGCCCTGAAAGCCCTCGGATTCGTGCCACCATACGAAGCCGCGGCGGACATTTGAACGATGTCATATTCCATCCATAATTGGCATAAATGGGCCTTTTAAATAAAAAATAAATTTCGTTAATATCTCACACACATCTTGTTTTATTCAATTTTAACATCGACCCGTCCTTGTTGAAAGACCCTTTATCTTCGATGAAGGATATTATGCGGAATTGGGAAGGGATCCGCTCTCATCAGGCAAATGCTAAAAACCAATTGCTATACATAATATCTAGAGAACCGGGGGTGAGATGTCATGGGGCCGTCAAAGAGCCATGGCACTGCTTTGCCTCAGCAGGCCCGTCCCGTCACTGACCCGTTCTGCTGGGGGATGTCCGTCTGGGCCCCGACCAGAGGACTTAATGCAAGGGGGGCATGAGGGCGCCAACCTTCATACTGGTCGTCGAGTGGCAATTTACAAATATTACCGACGACCAAAGCCTGAATACAGATCCGAACAAGCTTACGAAGCTGGATATTTATAATGTTTTGGTAGAAAAGGTCCTACTATATGGATCAAAACATAGACCGGGTGACCTTGAAATGAACGAACGATCCATGATTATTTTAAATGCATTATATCCAACGGGTATTCCTAACAATGTTGATGTACAAAACAAAAGTCTTAAAGAGTATTTCCAAATTTATCTGTAAGTGCGAAAAAGCAAATGCGAGTGCGAGTTTGAAGCAAATGATATCACGCTGACGACTGACGAAATGGTAATTGAATCTGATAGTGAGGTTATGTCATAACCGTTCAGAGGATAACTAGTTTAAAAGATTTTTTTTTAAATTAGCCTATATTATCCCACTGCTGGGCAAAGGCCTCCCCCATAGCCTTCACCGGCCAATCCGTCAAAAACGAGTTCGAATCGATTGAATTAATCAACTGAAATGTTTACTAGTTTGTGAAAACCCTATTTCCATAGAAATTTAAAAAAAACTTAGAAACGCAATATCTCCGAGATCTCGCTAGTTACATATTTAGAATTTTCTCAAGTTGAAGGTACTATAAATAAGTATATTATGCTAACAAAAAAAACGCGACCAGTAAATAGTTAATTTTTTTTTTTTTTTTGTTTATTTAGAAAACAATTATTTACTCTTATTCCTGTGATGTTAGGGACTTGAAATTTTCAGGCCTGATATATTTAAAACAAAACAATTAACCTGTATTTATACAAAAGGTTGAGATTTAATTTATTCAAGAAATAAATACACACGAAAAACTTTTTCGGGCAGATCAATGACCTTTCACAAATTTATTTTTATCTCCTAAATTAAGTGAAATATCAAAACGAGATTTTTAATGCTTTATTAGGATTAAATCTATGAAGTTAAAAAATAAAACGGACATGTCCGCAACTGAGACAAAATAACACACTGTGGGTCGCTCAGGATGCAGGTGCAGCAGTAGGTGGGCTGACTCGCTACTGTCCACCGCGGGGAAGCGAGCGGAATAAGGGTGATCCTTGAACCCTGTAATGCGCAACAAGCGAAAGCATTACGCACTGGCCGTAGACTGTGAGCACCCACAGCAACGCTTAATAGGGAAGCACTAATATGTAGCTGTGTTGCTGTGGATGTTCACTATCAGATACGGAGATGACAGTAGTGGCGGATACATTTTGAAAAATCAAATAATATAAAATAAAAATTGAAAAATAAAATAATATAATTACTACTGGGGGTAGAAACCAAAAGAAAAACTAATAAGCGTCTAATAGAAATAAAGAAAGGCGAGAACACAAATATAGAACTGCTAAAGGTCCAAAGCAAAGCGAAATAAACCGTTACAATTTGCTTAGCTACTGGCTAATTTAAAATTGTGCAACACTTACCCAAATGGGATTTTCCAAATCACACACATTAATTATATAAATAAAATGGTCGAGGGAACGGTAGTGACGCCGTTAATGGAATAAATCTCGCGATGACGACCGTTTTTATCTTTTTTTACGGGTTTGTCCGTATCAGAGATCGCGATAAATATTCACGTGCGTTCGCCTTGACCCCAAGAATCGGTCTGCGCGATGTGGAAGCATTCTGTCGTGAATGAACAACATGAACGATGCGCCTGCGCCGAGAACAAAGGAACAATCACTGGGTGCCTAATATGTCGCTTATTTCAATACGAATGTGGTGATAATTTGTAGCTATGCAGAATTCTGATTTGGTGCGTTCATTATTAGTTTCTTTATGTTTTATATTTAATCAAGTAATGTAAATAGTCACTTCCTTAATTTTTAAATAATGTAGATAAATGTAAATAATTGATTAATTTTACATTTGTTTTCCACATTATTAATTAAAACCAAGACATGTAACAATTAATGTTACACTCCGCCGCCGCCAAAATGGAGGCCGTGGCCGCGGGTATGGCCCTGTCTTTAGAGGATTTGTTCCTCTTCAAGGCCACATCCCGGATAGCGGCTCCCACGACCTCTGCGAACCTGGCCGCTCGCTCCAAATTGGAGCCACCAGCGGCGTCCAAATCGTCGCCAGAAGACCCCAAGAGGACAGCCCTGCGGCTGTTCGATCCGGGGTGCCGCCCCTCCTCGGCAAGCCTCTCGGCTCGATGGGCAGCCTCCTTGGCGGTGAGGCCCCTCCCCACTCCTCTGTCTCGTCCCCCACCCCGCCTACTGGTAGGGATCTTCCGAGCCGAGGCCAGCTCGTCATCGGAGAACGACCCCAGGCCATCCCCCGATTTGGGGCGCTTCCGGAAGAACCTTAGGTTCTCCGCAGCAGCCCCCTCCACTTCACGCTCAAAGCTCTGTGGGCTTTTTGCGCCAAATTCGGGGTCGGACTCCGACCCCGCATCACTTACCTCTTCATTTAAAAATATCGGTATCCGTATTTCATGCATGTGGTTGTCGGTTTTGTCTGAAACAGACGGAAGACGTTTGTTGCCCACCCCAGAATACGGAGGGCAGCCCGCTGAAGCAGGGTGGGATTCCCCGACCACTGAGCAGTCGGGACCCACCTGGGGACGTTTTTCACAAAAGTCTTGTTCCATTTTTATATTTTTTTAGTTTTCCTTTAAAGGGTGAGGACCCTTTAAACCGCTTTTCCCTATCTCCCTTCTTCTCTACGCCCACTCGACCTGCCTTCTGTAAGCAGAGGGGGGAGTATGCGTGCTGTCTCTAGCCCGGTTCCCTTCACAAATCATCATGGATGATCTGTGATTGGAACCGTGACCCTTCCTCGTGTGTTGAAAATTAGCCGCCAGCACCAACTGTCCACCCAAAGCGGGTGGGCAGCTGAAGCCGACGTTGCCCAGGGTGCACCGCGTGGAGGCTTTCAACATGTACCACTGGCCAAGCAAGCCTAGGTACTGGAAGTAAGGGCAGATCGGTATGGGTGTTCCAGCGAGAGCTATAAGCACGGAACTGACGGACTAAATTTGATTATTATTATTTTACCCAGGAATCATCCCTATTGTGCTTCAACATCGACCACATCATCGCTTAAGTGGTCAAGCGCGAGTCCACCAATAATAAAAAAAAAATGTGGCAGCACGAACAGGATAGATATTAATTAAGGGGAAATAATAAGTCTAGCCACAAAATTATTTATTGGACACGTGATTAAACTTCTAATTTTATAACTAAGCAACGGGAAAATGACATAGCCTCTAATAAACTAATTCGTCTTTTTTGCAACGCCAACTAAATATTCTACAGAAAGCGTCAAGTAAAGATCATCAATTATTGTGACTTGTCCTTCTTATTTATACATTGCCACGTAATTTACTAACTCGGCCACGGATTTTATATCTTGTCACCATTTTACGTTTTACAGCTTCAACGCAATATCCTCAAAAAAATATAATTCAAGCTTCTATCGAAGAAAGAAAGAAAGCATAATTTATTATAACTTAGCATGTAAAACAATACATCATATTCTTTTATCGTGAAAATAGCCACTGCATGATTTGGCGCGAGTACGCGAGACGACAGCGACCGGCCATTTGCACCAATCAGAGAGCGCCATTCGATTCATGTGACGACGAGTTGAGTTGATCACATCTCGATTCGACGAGTTGATTATATTTAAAATAATAAATGACGGTCAATGAATAAGTCCAAGAGCGAGCGTAGCGAGCTCGGGAGCTTAGGGCACCCCGACACGGACAGGTTAGGTTCGAAGGAGATGACGGGAGCTGAAGTGAGCGAGCAAAGCGAGCGAACTCAGCTCCCGTCATCTCCTTCGTGTTAGGTTACTTTAAACCCTGCATACAGAAATAGGAGCCCCGCGCAGCGGGGCTCCGTCGACTCTGTCGCATAAATACTAATCCAACTTGCACCTATTCTATATTAAAACCAAAAAATATAGTCTTTTATTTTGTCTCTCCTCAATAGCTTCTGGTAATATTAGTGGCCAATATACTATTTGATGAAATGTTTTTGCAATTTTTTTACGATCAATTAATATGGGATGAGTTACATTTTAAACGTACTGAGTTAAAAAATTAGAAGCTAAATAAATATATTTTTTGATGTCATTTAATAGTATTTTAGAAATTTACTGTTAGAATGCATGTTAAAAATTTTACACGTAAGTTACATTTTAAACGTACTGAGTTAAAAAATTAGAAGCTAAATAAATATATTTTTTGATGTCATTTAATAGTATTTTAGAAATTTACTGTTAGAATGCATGTTAAAAATTTTGATGCTAAAAAATAACCATCATGCTGAGTTGTATTTAGAGTGGTTTACATAGAAGATAACTAGTGGCTAACATAGTATTATTTAGATGCTCGTTAATTGTGGCTGACTTAGTAATTTAGAAGGCAACATACATTTTTGGGGGCGAATAATGATATTAAAAAGAAGCCTGTTTAATTAGCACCCTTAATTAAGTAAAAGCGTTTTTAGCGCTTTTGTGCTTTGTGTGTGTATCTAACTGACGGACTAAATAAAATGATTTATTATTTTTTTGCCCAGGAATTACAATTCCAATCTATCATATTCGTGCTCGTACAATAGGGATGCCTATTGTGCGAGCATGAATATGATCGGTATGTTAAGGTGTTTCTCTTCAATGGTGAATCACTCTTCGGGACTTGATTATTAGTAACTTTGCTTATTTATTATTTTCTTATTCTAGGTAGGTCAGCCTCTGAGACGTACTTGAACTGGGGAAATTCTCATAGTACGCGATTATTTCGTGAACGATGCGTGAGGATGAACCGTGCTGGAATTTTTGAAGTTTTTATTTGTGATACGGATGATGTTTTTGGGATAAAGCAGAAACTCGATGTTATTTGCAAGAGAGCGTTGCGTAATAATTTAGGTAAGTATCTATCTGAATCGTCTTGCTCGTTGAAAAACTTTATCTATGTATATAATTGATGAGCAGTTTTTAAACGGAGAATTCAAAAGGGAATAAATATAATGACCACCAAAAAAAACTTTGTGACGATAACCCCTAACCACCAAATCTAGTAATATACTGACAAAAATAGTAAATGATCACCAAATTTAGTAAATTGATCACCAAATTTTAATAGCAAATTATTGCGCTATTTAATGTTGTAAAATAGGTTAGGTTAGGTTAGAACTGTGACCAACCGCGCGCGAGCCGAGCGAGCAAAGCGAGCGGTGCCGCGGCAGCGGCCGGCGAGCGCTACTTCCAAGTTGCTCCCAGAAATTTTATAATCTTTTTGGTCATTGGTTTAATTTTGGTGATCATTTACTACTTTTGGTGATCATTTACTACTTTTGGGTTAACAATGATTTATTTGGAGTCATTTTGCCTAAACAGGATAGCGAGATGTTAAAACTTTGGTTATAATTTTACAATAAGATGCGGGTTTAATTTTGGTGATCATTTACTATTTTTGTCTGTTATATGTTACTATATCTGGTGGTAAGTTAAACATAAGCCAATTCAAAAAATGGATTTCAAAAAAGGAGAGTTTCAATTTGACTGATTTTTTTGTTTATCTGTATAGCGATTTCTTCGCCAATTTTGAAACAATTTGTTTTTGTTTTTATGAGTACTTTACCGAATCGGTCCCATTTAATTTCGGTGAAGATCTGATGAAGAACTTCGGAGATATATAACAGAACTCTTCAAATGGAAATGGCCACAATTGCTGCAATCGTATATCTGTTTACTGTTTATACCAGTTCATTACATAACATCACGCCAGTACGCTCTGAATGGGTAACAAAAACAAAAAAAAAAAAAAAAACAAAAAAAGTGTGTATTGTTCACCGTACTACAGTCTCATTTCACCAGTAAGTTCAAGTATCTATTCGGACATAACTTTTTTGTTTATAAACCGATGATCTTGATAATTATTTTTGTGTTTGCTAAATTTAATCATTCGTTACTATTTTAAAGATACTTAATCCATTAAAAACAAATGATTATTTTCCATTCCATAGATGACGGTTACACACGAGGCCAAGACAGTGTGTGAACAGGCAAATGCCAGTGTATTCTAAGGTCGAGTTTTATTCACACTGGGATAATAAGATCAAAATCTAGTCCCAGTGACTTTGAAACCATTAACGATACGAGTAAAATTTAATAATCACCGATCCTGAATAATTAGGGATAAAAGTCAAAGTTAAAAGCATTTATCTCAATTAGGTCATTAACCCCGAGTTTCTCAGCTCTAAATTATCTCAGAATTAATGCGGCAAATTGTCAAGCACACGTTATCTGCTGTGATTGGCTGTTTAAAATTCATTCAACCAATCAAATAACGCGTGCTTGACAATTTGTCACATTAATTCAGCGATAATTTAGAGCTGAGAAACTCGGGGTAAGCGGCACTTCTGAATGTCAAAATTGTTTAGTAAAAATATAATAAAACTTGAGAGGTGTCAAGGGACACCCGGATGGAACGAAGTTTCCTATCGTAATATTCTTTATTTTTTGTTTAACAGTTTTAGGTATTTTTTTACTTTCTTGTTTCTTTAATTTTTGCGCTTCATAGTGTTTTTTTCTTCTTAATGCATTAGTTTTAGGTTTTTTAGCACATAATTGATCAATCAATCAATCAATCAATATTTATTTGGGAACACAGGTATTACAATAAAGGTCTTATGTTTACATTTCAGTTGTTCTATGTCCTACCAATGAAATTGGTGTACAAATATATTAGGTTTTTCAGTAATAAATCTCAATCTATACAATACAAAGTCAAGTTCGAGTAGTTAATGTATATTAAATGTAGATAATATTTATAAATAATTAATCAATTATAATTTATTGCACATGCATGTCAATGGTAAATTATATTAAGATTTAGTCACGTCATATTTTATCATATTGTAAAAAATGTCAATTAAAAATATTATTATTTAATAATTAATGAATTATAATTTATTTTTACATGCATGTCATTGGTAAATTATAATAAGTAGTAATGTCATATTTTATCATTTAAAAATTCTTCGATAGAGTAATATGTCTTATCTATTAGAAATAAATACAATTTACTTTTGAATTTGCGGATATTATCTTCATCCCTTATACATTTTGGTAAGTCATTATAGACCCTTGGAGCCATTACAAAAATACTATTTCTGTATAGTGCAGTACTAGATCCGACTGTTTGTAACCGATCACAACGGCGCTGACTAGCGACTCGAGCAAATATATGTAAATTATTTTTGACGAACATACACGTTTCATAGATGTACAACGACGGCATAGTTAATATTTTCATATTTTTAAAAAACGGCTTGCAACTGTCTGTCATCTGCAACTGAGGAATAGTGGCAACACTGATAGCTGTCAGTTCTAAATTTACGTTCTGCGTTACATTTAAAGAAAAAGTTTAAATTAACCTTACTAAAGAGTTATATTATCGCTTCATTCTGGTAACCAACTGTGCAAGAAGACAACCTGCTGTTATCTGCGAGGGGAACGCCTGTTTTCAAGTGTAATCAGCATCCGCAAGTACAACATTTTTATACCCTCACAATTAAGGAGTGACAAAATCTTAAACTACCCACAGAATAGTCATTTGATGCTGTCAACTTCAAATGACAACAGAACTGTCAATAGCACAGATGACATTGGCGTTGACATTTGCCAAGCAAAAAGTTGCCAGTAAATATTTTTTTATATCTGTCAACCGGAAACTCGACTAAATCGTTATAACACATTTTCAACAGTCATTGCAAAGTTTGCTCTGACTTATTCGTCAGGCGACCTACACGTAACCATCGCATCACTCACTTATTGCTAAGCCAAATATAGTTGGCGTTTCGACAACATGCCGCGAAAGCAACGATCCCCGACTGCTACAGAACGAAGCGTTTTACCCAAGTTTCCGGTCTTGAAGAAAGTAGAGGTGACCCCAGATCGCATTGGTGACGGCAACGTATCCTCTAGGTCGAAGCGGCCGCGCGTTGCTGAGTCGCCTGACAATTACTCATCAGAGGAGACTGCGAGTGCCGAGGTAACTTATGACCGAAATCAGCTGCACCCTCTGGACGAACAGCTTCTCGCAACAATGCGATGCGAGATTGAATCAGCGATAGCATCCCAGCTGCAAATGTCACTCAAAGCCTACTTTAGGGATGAGTTTACCGAAATGAGGGAAAGTCTCAAGCTGTTCTCTGAGCTGAAAGAGTCGGTGGACTTCATGAGTAAATCCTTTGATGATATGAGGACTGAATCTGAAAGCAACAAGGAGGCCATAAAGCAGCTAAGAACAGAGAACGAAGATCTCAAGAAATGTGTGTCGGACTTGTCAGAGCGCGTTAGCATGCTAGAGCAATACTCGCGGCAAGACAACATAGAGATCAACGGTATTCCGGAAAGCAAAAACGAGAACCTATTGCACACTGTGTTGCAACTGGGCAAGGTGGTATCATGCAGGATTGGAGAACAGGATATATTGTCGTTTTCACGTATCAGGAAACTGGACTCAAAAAGCGACCGTCCACGCTCAGTTGTTGTTAAATTGAGAAGTACCAGAGCCCGTGATGAGATCCTCGCATCAGTCACCAAATTCAACAGAGCCAACCCGCAAGACAAGCTAAATTCGACTCACCTAGGTTACGGGGGTACTAAGTTGCCTACATTTGTTTCGGAACACCTTTCGCCTATAAATAAAGCCATCCATGCCGAGACTAGAAAAGTGGCGCGTCAAAAGGGATACAAATATGTCTGGGTTCGCGACGGACGCATTCTGGTCCGCAAAGACGACGGCGCTCACGCCAAGCAAATAAAATCACTGCTAGCTGTCTCGCTATTGTAAGGGAAAAATATTCCTGTGTGCACAAAACTTCTACGCGTAGTTTTAGAATTCACTATTTACTACCAAAATCTGCGAGGAATGCGTACTAAACTTCACGAGATAAACATGGCAGTCGGCGTGGCTCAGTACGACATTATTGTGGCGACTGAAACGTGGCTCAATGGCAACATCAGTGATGGCGAGATATTCAGCACCGCATACAACATCTATCGGAGGGACAGAACCTCTACCAACTTGGGATGCAAAGAGGGGGGTGGAGTTCTAATAGCGGTTTCTAAAAGGTTTGACTCTGTTCGGGCTTGTAAATGGGAAACCACGGTGGAGGATCTTTGGGTCAGTCTGAAATCTGAAAACGGGCAGAAAATCAACATATGCGCTGTGTACCTGCCTCCACCAGTGAATCAACCTACGCTGGACTCGTTTCTGGATTCCGCATCGAGCGTCATTGAAACAACAGGAGTAGACGTAGTCATACTGGGAGATTTCAACCTCGGTTTCATAAATTGGGAACTGAATTCTAGTGTCTCTAATGCTACAATAACTGTTCCTTCTAACTATAGCAATGGTCTAGGCTTTTCGCTGGTCGATTTCATATCCTTAAACTCACTACAGCAGGGCAATTTTGTTAAAAATTCTAGAGGTAGAGTTCTGGACTTGATATTATTTTCAAATGGGTTAGGTGGAGTGGTAAATGAGTGTAGAACACCGATAAGTAAAGTTGATGAATATCATCCTCCGTTAGAAATTGACTTCAAATTTATAAAGGTTGCTACACTGAAATCCAAGCAAACAATTTTTCTTAACTTCCGCGGTGCAGACTACGAATCAATTAATAGAAAATTGTGCAACGTTGACTGGAGGCAATTATTTGAACCGATTTCTCAAGTTGACCTAATGGTGTCTAAATTCTACGATCATCTGAACGACATAATTAATGAGCTCGTCCCTAAAAGAAGACGTCTCAATAGCAAGTATCCGCAATGGTACACAAGATCCCTAGTCAATATTTTGACCGAGAAGGAGAGACTGAGGAAGCGTTTTAGAAAATATGGAAACCCTCGTGACGAAATTGAATATAGAATCCTTGACGACAGGGCCCGGGCTCATATCAAAGAATGTTACAAAAAGTATGTGAATAGAATGGAAAGTAACATTCGGTACAATCCTAAGGCATTTTGGTCGTTTGTGAAATCCAAAAACACTCAATCATCGCAAATTCCTTCTGTCATTAGTCTAAACAATAATGTTGCTACAAACGGCGCTGACATTTGTAATCTTTTTGCCTCGCAATTTTCATCGTCGTTCTCTCCAAGTGATCGTAACAGTGGTTTACCTTCTAAAAGCTCTCACGCGTTTCCACAACATGCGCTTAGCAAGATATCCATCACCGAAAGAGACGTCCTCAAGGCTCTCCAAAGTCTTGATATAACCAAGGGTGCCGGACCCGATGGGATACCTCCTATTTTTATTAAAAAGTGTGCTCGCTACCTTGCCCTCCCACTCACTCTTATATTTAAGAAATCCCTAACTGCAGCGGTTTTCCCATGCGAATGGAAAAAAGCAAACGTTGTTCCAGTATACAAAAAGGGTGACAGAGCTGACGCGGCTAACTATCGACCCATATCGATGCTCTCTATCTTCTCAAAAGTATTCGAGACCATTGTGTGTCCCGTGCTAACTGCTCATATACAATCACAAATAGCGCCCCAGCAACACGGATTCTGCAACAATAAGTCCACCGTTACAAACTTGGTGTCTTATGTAAGTGACCTTTCAGCTTCCGTTGACGCTGGAGCGCAGGTCGACGCCCTCTACACAGATTTCAGTAGCGCCTTCGACAAAGTCGATCACCGACTGTTACTCTTAAAGCTGGAAAGTCATGGCGTGTACGGCAGCCTCTTGGAGTGGTTCAGGTCATACCTGGATCAGCGGAGACAGAGAGTGGTGGTGGAGGGCTACTACTCTTCAGAATATGCCGCAACATCTGGGGTGCCTCAGGGATCGCACGCAGGGCCAGTTTTGTTCATTGTTTTCGTCAACGACTTACTGGACTGCATTCGACATAGCCAATGCTCTCTATTCGCGGATGACCTTAAAATTTATCGTAGTATTGCCTCGCATGAGGACGCCGAACTACTTCAATGCGACCTCAATGCACTGCAGTCCTGGTGCGATGCGAACGGAATGATCCTAAACGCAAAAAAATGTCACCATGTCTCCTTCACGCGTAAAAAACAACCCATACAATCACGCTACTCGATTGCGGGTACTCCACTGCAGAAAGTTGAGACCATTCGCGACCTTGGCGTGCTTCTTAGTAGTGACCTCTCGTTCAGCTTGCACATCGACAACATTGTTGCAAAGGCAGCTAGGATGTCCGGTTTCATAAAAAGAACTTGTAGGGAATTTCATAACATGCTTGCTATGAAAATTCTCTACAACTGTCTTGTGCGCAGCACGCTTGAATACGCATCCCCGGTCTGGAACCCAACCTACAATGTTCACACGAGCCGCATCGAGAGGATTCAAAGACATTTTACGCGTTATCTGCGATTCAAGGATCATACCTGTCCCTACAGAGCCGACTACAGGCAGCGTATGTGCCATTTCCATTTGACCTCCTTACAAGACCGTAGGGCCTCAGCGGATATGATATTCTTGTACAAGATTGTCAATAACATGACATGCACCCCCGAACTACTCAAACAAATCAGCCTTGATATACCACGCCGGGGCCTTGTTAGGGCAACGAGAGTTCGCAGTACATTCATTTGCAAAACTTCTCGTACCAATCTCGGGCGTTCGGCTCCTTTGAACAGGATGATGAGCACATACAACAAGATCAGCTCTTGCAATGAGGACATGGATGTCTTCTTTGACTCTCTGTCTCGGTTCAAGTCTAAGGTCACGCAGATTGATCCGTAGTCTCGCCCGACTTGCCTGCTCTGTTTTATTTATTGTGTACTCAAAATATTAAGATTATCAACTAAGTTTGACATCATTTTATTATATTTTAACCTTGACACACTAGTTTTTTTTTGTGATGTTATTTAATTTAATTTTAATTGTGACATTGATGGTATTTTATTTGTGTTAATTTAGTTAATTGTAACTTAATTTAATTTTGTCCTTGACTCACTAGTATTTTATTGTGATCTAATTGTAATTTTTATATTTGACCTTACTAGTAATTGATGTATTATTGTAATTGTAATTTGTTTTAGTTTTTATTCTACAACAATTTGGTTCAATTCTACATTAATTTAAGTGCAATCGTTGTGGTTTATTTCAATTGAAAGACATATTACTCGATTAATTTCATATTCGCGAACATAAATTTTAATTTAATTTTAATTAAAGACTGTGAATGATGTGCACGCCTGTAACTGACATGTTTGCACAGGACCATCTTGTATGTAACTGACTCCGCAATGAATTTGTAAATATGTTGTTGGCATGCCTTATTGAATAAATAAATAAATAAATAAATCTGCAAATTATATTCGGCTCTTATGCACCTTTTTTGGCACTTAAATACCATATCTTTACCCGTGGCATTGCCCCAAAATATAATTCCATATCTCAATGTTGAGGCTACAAGACCATGATACGCCGTTAAGACTGTTGCTCGATTGGCCGTTTTACTTAACATGTGCAAAGCGTAGGAATGTCGGTTTAGCTTACTGCATACTTTGTCAATATGTGAATTCCATTTTAAGTTGTTTTGTATGTTTAGTCCTAGAAATTTAGTCACATTTGTTTCATTAATAATTTTGTCATTATATTTAATATTTAAGTCTAAATTGTGATTTACTCTTTGTTGAAATTTCATTAATACTGTTTTATCAAGATTTATAACTAAATTATTATTTTGTAGCCAATTCACAACTGACAATAAGGTAGAATTAATCTTAGCCTCTAATGTGCTTGCCTCATCAATATTAAAAAGTAAAGTACTGTCATCTGCGAACATTGTCATAGGATAAAGTGATGCTGATGGAAAGTCGTTAATATAAACAATAAATAGAGGCGGCCCGAGT
The DNA here is from genome assembly GCA_945859665.1 of Anorthoa munda. Classification (NCBI taxonomy): domain Eukaryota; kingdom Metazoa; phylum Arthropoda; class Insecta; order Lepidoptera; family Noctuidae; genus Anorthoa; species Anorthoa munda. The sequence goes on along the minus strand of OX243895.1, from coordinate 49,505,108 downwards.
ACGCTACCCTGTGGTACTCCATAATTTACTGTTCTTTGGCTAGATTTATAAGTTACTTCGTTTTTTTTAGAAATTCCACTAATTGTCGTTATTTGTTGCCTATCACAAAGATAAGATTCTATTAAATTCGATATATTTCCTCTTATCCCGTATGCGTTAAGTTTACTTATTAGTATTTTATGGTCTACGCGATCAAAAGCTTTTGACATGTCCATATAAAGCGCCAGAGTAGGTAGCCTCTTATCCACTCTGCCGCCAACCATATGTAAGAAATCGTAGATGGCCATGTCAATAGATCTGTTTTTCCTAAAACCTTTCTGGTTATCAACGAATAGGCAATTTTTCTCAAAGTATGAAGTAAGTCGATAATATATTGCTTTCTCGAATATTTTTGAAAAAATTGGTACTAACGCTATAGGTCTGTAGCAGGACATATCTTCTCTGTTGTCTTTCTTGAAGAGAGGCTTTATAATTGTTATTTTTAATTCTTCTGGAAAGTAGCCATGGCATATGCACATATTGATGAGATGACTCAGCACAGGAGCAATTATTGTAGATACCCGTTTAACAATAATTGTATTTATATCGTCATGCCCAGTGTATTCAACGTATTCTTTAGCGACATAATAATTTGGTGAATTTCCTGTGGGTAGGCGACATAAACATAGAAGTAATTCTAGTGTTTATGTTATGATTATTTTTATTAATGCCTGAATTAGTAACTGGTTTCACTTGATCCACAAAGTAATCGTTAAAAGCTTGTACTATTTCAAGAGGATTAGTTAACATTTTGTCATTTGATTTGATTTTTGTTATGGTTTCGTCTGGCAAGTTATGTTTATTCTTATTTTTATTTATTACTTTCCATGTTGCTTTACATAGATTCTGAGCTGAATGTATGTAACGATTATTATGGGCTCTCTGTGTGAGATTTATAACTTTCTTTAGCCGATTTGAAAGCTTTTTAAAGTTTGCTTTATTTTGCTTATTTGGTAATGACCGGTATTTCCACAGCAATTCTCTTTTTCTCTTACTGCAAATCCTAATGCCACGGCTAATCCATTTTGGTTTTTCTTTAGTCGATATCTTTATTTTTATATTTGGAAAGCATAAATCATATAGCAACTTAAACAGGTCATAGAATAGTTTGAATGCCTTACCGGGATTCGTTTCCTCGTATACGTCAGCAAAAGTGATAGCTTTGATGTTGTCTATGAATTTCTGAACATTTTCTTTTGAGTAATCTCGTTTAGTTGAAAACCAGTAATTTAATATGCATGTTCGTCTAACTGGACATCGTAAAAGTTGCGCCGTATGATCGGATACCGCCAGCTCTATGACTTCTCCTTTTGATCCTCGTACATTGTGAATGATGTTATCTATACAAGTCCCACTGCCTAATCTTGTTGGAACTTTTATTTCAAATTTGAGATTGTAACCTGTTATAAGATATTTGAATTGCTCTAAACAAGTGGTCTTTTTTAAAAGATCAATGTTGAAATTACCGCATAGAATAAGTTTTTTGTTAGTGTGTAATGAAAAAGACTTTAAGAGAACATTCAGATTATTGAAAAATATCTCATGTTTACTTTTTATGTTCCTACTAGATGGGCTCCTATAGACGCACATTACAATGATGTTGTGGTCAGTGAGTTCTACTGCGCAACATTCAATTATATTAGAAACACAGCACTTTTCTACCGACTCCAAAGCTTTATACTTAATTCCGGTTCGTATCATAATACATGTACCACCATGTCGGGATTTCCGAGTGAATTGTGTAGCAAGTCTAAAATTAGGAATATGTAACAAGTTAACATCAGATAATATCATATTGTGCTCTGAAAAACACAGCACATCAATTATTTTATTTTTTGAATTGAATAGTTCATTAAGTAAGACAGTAAACATAATGAGATTTGTTCAAAAGACCATTTATATTTTGATGCAGAATATTAATATTTTTATACACGAAAAAAGTTTTCATGTTCACAATATTTTTCATCTGCAGAAGATTCACATTGGGTCGATGATATCTCTGTTATGGTTAACAATAAATTTTGAAAGATATTACGCATACCACAGTCATTAATTTGTCTATTGAATTTAGAGAACATAGTAAAGTCATAAAAAAGATTTAAATTAGAATCAAATGCAGTTGCATAGTTATATGTTTGTAAGTCTAGATGTAATAAATTATTAAATGTCTCTATACGCCAATTAAACATTGTCGAGTAATTACTTAATTTAAAAGTAGGAGCACATAAGATTATATTTGTATTCTGTACTGTCATCAATGTCTCCCTTAGTTTTATAATGATACTAACATAATTTTCAGTATGTAAAAAGTCTTCTTCTCCAATTAAAACTACACAATAGTCATTCATAGAGTAATCAATTAGTTTTTTATGTAAGTCTTTGATAAGTCGAAGTACACCACAATTCGGCGTGACGTAATGACATACTTGAAAGTTATCAAATATCTCTTGAGCTGTGGGCAAAACCTTGTTATTTTTATTCGCACTAACAATGCACAGTTTTCTTTTTATAGGAATCGAAGAATTGTCGTCATTTTCTACCTTCTGTGTTGTTGTATTATCTATTTCTACCGTTGAAACATTAATCGAATCTTGTTTTTTCGAAAACAGTTGTGTTTTCCTTGTCTTCTTCTGTAACTTTGTTTGAGAATTTAGTCGCGGAGTAGATGTAAGTGAACTTTTATTGGGAGTTCCCACTTCTCTAGTTAATTTTTTTGTAGCCTTTTTTAGTACATCATTTTTACTTGTTAATTCATTTACAGATTTTTTAAGTTGAGTATTTTCTATGTTTAAGTTCTTTATCTCTTCGTGTGCTGAATTAAGTTGTGAAGTAAGTTGTGCAATTTGGTTTTGTAGTTCCTGTATTTGTATATTATTTTCGTCACTGGATATATTCGGTAAGCTACTAGTGCTGCCATCTAACTTCGAACCATTAAGACTATTTTCTTCGGACATTTCTAAAGAACGTGCCTTTGTTTTTCTGAACGTTATGTTGTCAAAGAAGTTCATTTTCTATTGATATTGAATATTAACGGGATATTATAAATTGCATACCAAATAAATAATCGCCTATCAATACATACTCATCATTTATATTCTTTTTTACATCAAATAACTTACTTCACTACAAATAAACTAAATGTTTAACTAAACTCAAACTGCAGATAATTCGAAATTATACATCAATATGACATTACTATTTTCCTCATAATGCAATACAGTTAAATTTAGTTTTGTACAAAAATACTACATACATAGCATAAATACTGACTGCACAGCAAATTTTCCATATTTCATAGCAAAATAACTATCCCAGTCGCATATTAACCAGTAAGTACAACAAAACCTGTTCATCATATTTGTCTTAATTTTCAAGAAGCCATGCTCGGCAAATTTGATGATTATTATAACAAAAAAATCCTGTCACATTGCATTATTTCTAAAAGCAGAACAAATTAACTGAAAAAGGTTCGCGGCTTCGCGCGCTTTTTCGTCACTAGACTGGATATTTGTCAAAAGGTTCGTAAATTTTGACTTTGTTCGGGAATTTAGGGCACCCCGACACAGATAGGTTAGGTTCGAAGGGGATGACGGGAGGTGAAGTGAGCGAGCAAAGCGAGCGAACTTAGCTCCCGTCATCTCCTTCGTGTTAGGTTACTTTAGACCCTGCAGACAGAAATAGGTGCCCCGCGGAGCGGGGCTCCGTCGACATTTTTTTTTCAGGTCCTTGTTTTAAACATTTGTATCGCCCACTGTTTCTCTCCGACTCAAGTACGTGGCGCCACCTGCAGAAGCTAAAAATGTGCCTATTGGGCAAAAAAGGAAGCGTGGACGCCCCGCGAAAGCAAGACCCGCTTTAATAATTCAATAAATTACAATTTTGTATCTCATTTTATATTTTTTTTTGCTGATCTCATTATGTGGTAATTAATAAATAATAAGAAGACTGTGACTAATAAAATGCTGTTTTATTTAGAAAAACTGCTGTAAATAATATAAAAATAGAAGCTATATTTAAAAGAAAAAGAGTTAACATGTATAATGTGCATTAAGATTATTAGCTGTGTATTGATGAAAAAGCTTTTGCTTTAGGAAAAATCGCTGTACGCTGCGAAAATAAATTGTAGTGTGTTTAGTGATATTTTGAGTTGAATATTTTGCTGTGCAATCAGTAATTTTGATGGGAATTCGGAATCTTATTGCATAGAAAAAGGATATTTTTTGATTTGCGTTTAAATACTACCCAATATTAACTTCTGATAAAATGGAAAAAGATATGTTGTGTCTGAGTTCCGAACTCGCGACTTCTGGCGCTCACACACCAACCGCAGTAACCACTATGCCATCTGAACATTAACTTAATAGTTGAAATTTGTCCTCTGTTAGTAATGATGACTCAGTTGATTTTGTATTATTCCGTTACTTTATATTTTGGATATTGGCGGTGAATTGAAAATAAATTATTGTTTTGTATGTTTTGTTAAAAAGTTTTTGTTGTAACTCACTGTTTTGGCTTCACTGCTTGACTTTGAGTGGTTTTTTATTGTTCACCAGCGTAATTATTATCATTTAAAACGATAATTCACTTTAGAATGACATTATAAACAGTCTTATTTTAAGTTTACAACGTCTGTATTTCGGTCGCTAATAACTTTTTTGTTTGTGAATAATATCACAAGATAACAATGTGGTTTGACTATTGTAGTCCACTTTCACTAATTAACTACTTCATAGCATTTAACATGTAAAGAAACTATTTTTAATTATTATTTAATACGGAGCTGTTATTAACGAGTTGACAGTTAATGTCAAAATCCCTACAGAGAGATCAGTCTCACTACATTCATCTGATCTCTCTGCAGTTATGTTTTGTACCATTGTATTTTGTAATTTCTTTCTCTCACGATATTCTCTACATCTTTGTGCATTTGTCTTTTTCCTTGATGTTATAGTTTGTACCTCAGTAGTCAATGCTTTAGTTGATCCGCTATTGAAATAAAAAAAGCATAAAATATTTACATATACATTTACATACACACGGTATGTATATGTAAATACACACACATACATATATATATATATGTCGGAGTTGGTTATCAATTAAAATTGCGCGTAGTCAACAGAATTTGTAATAATTTGTTTTCTTATTACTAATTTAAGTGATTTTACTATCAATTAATGCCTAATAAATCAAATCATAATTTATTGAGTACTATTTTTTAGAGAGTTTGATTTGTCACATTATAGTGTTTTGTATCAAGTAAACACGTGAAGTACTTCCGTATGTCATCGGACAGTGTTGTTGTGGAGGGATAGCAAGGTATAAGAGAGCTTGCATCGGTATGCAAGTTAGTGCTGCTACATAGCGACGGGACGCCTAGATACGCCGCGCCAGACCTCGCGGAGATTTTCACGGACCACCTGGAGCGTCAATTCCAGCCGAACCCGACTGATAACCTCGAACATGTCGCGGCAGTCGAGCAACACCTTGTCGAGTACTTTGCAGCACCGATAGCTCTCGACGAAGATCCAGTTTTCTTCTCGCCTTGCGCAGTCAGACGCGCCATTCTCCGTACCAAGCCGAGGAAGGCGCCTGGTGCCGACGGTATCACCAACACAGTGCTGCGCCACCTGCCCTACCGAATGGTAGCAGCGCTGGCGCGCCTGTTCACGCCTACTGCGCACTTGGTCCTTTCCTTCGAGCTGGAAGGAGGGGCGCGTCATTATGCTGCCCAAGGCGCATAAAAACGTGCTGAAGCCCGAGAGCTATCGGCCCATCACGCTTCTCCCCACTATCTACAAGGTGTTCGAAGCACTCCTGCTGCGACAACTCACACCGCATTTAACACCCAGGCCGGAACAGTTCGGGTTCCGCTCGGAACATTCAACGACGCTCCAGCTATCCAGGGTACTGCACCTACTCACAGCGGCGCTAAATAAAAAGGAGCACGCAGTCGCAGTATTCCTGGATATGGAAAAAGCCTTCGACCGCGTCTGGCACAAAGGCCTAATCTATAAAATGTCTAGGTCCAATGCGCCCCACCGCGTAGTAAAACTGGTCCAATCCTTCCTGGTAAACAGGAAATACAGGGTGGTGGTCGACGGTGCGCTTTCAAGCGCTCGACCCATAGCTGCAGGAGTGCCTCAGGGCGGATGTGTCTCTCCCCTGTGTTACACATGCTACACCGACGACATCCCTACGACGCAGGATGCCACGCTTGCACTGTATGCCGACGACGCCGCGTACATCTGCACGTCTATGAACGCGCGTCACGCGGCGTCCAAAATGCAGCGCGTGCTCGAGCTTCTTCCCGACTGCCTGTCGAAATGGCGGTTGTCGGTGAACGTGGGTAAGAAACAGGCACTCCTAGCCGGTTGCGCCCACCTCCCACCACCCCTCAGGCTGCAGGGGGTAGAAATAGAATGGACCCCCGGGCGAAATACCTGGTGGTAACCATCGACCGGAGGCTCAACATGGCTGCCCATGTCAAACAGGTCGTCGCGAAGGCTAGAGTGGCGCGCGCAATGCTCAAACCGGTGCTCTCGTCCCGACTCCCTTTACGCACAAAACTGGGTGTATATAAGACATATATACGCCCAGTAATAACTTACGCTGCTCCATCTTGGTTTGTCCTCACTAGCGAGGCAAACAAGAAACGTATCCGTGCGCAGCAAAACCAAACGCTGCGTGACGGATGCCCCTCGCTACGTGAGAAATGACGTCATCACACGGTATCTGGAGATTGAGAGCCTGGACAGCTTCTGCGCCCGCCTCTCGACAAACATGTTCGCGCGTGCCGACGCCTCTGCTCGCCCTCATATAAAGGAAATAGCGCCATGGCACGCACGCCCGCTGGACGCTCGCCGCCTTCCGCGCGACCTGTGTGAATAGCATAGGCCCCGCCCTTGCGCCCCCCAACACCGCAATATATATTCTTTTAACCTACTTTATCTTGTTACCATTTGTATTGTTTTATTAGTGAAACTAGTACTGTAATTAAAATCATTGTTATTGGTTGTATAGTCTTGTTAATCCCAACAAAATGGGAACGCCCAAATCCTGACCGTATATACCCCTCGGCCCCTCATGATCCTACATATATATATATATATATATCACCAACGGCACCATTAACTAATCCATCACTTACATCTATGTTTGTTGTGGTAAGGTAATACTTTCCTTTTACAAAAGTGATTTGGTAAGGTAATCCCCCAGTATCGATGACAGATTTTTTGTGTAGTTGTAATCTAATAGAAGCTTCTTGTTCTTGATTTTTAGATCCAGTTATTATATCCTTTGCTATTGAGATGAGTTGCAAAGTTGTTGTTGTTAATAATGAAACTAAAATAACTGGCTTGCTTTCTATGAGAGAGAGAGAGAGAGACAGACAGAGAAACACACGCACACCGCACGGTTTAAAACTATAGCAAAAAGTGTCGTTACAACTTTTGGTCTTAATTTTTTCCGTCTAGCCCCCTTTCGCAACGCGCGATAAGGAACTTCGTTCCAATAGTTGATTCTACTGTCCATTCGCAAAGATAGACGTGAAATATACGTAAGGACGACATACCATATAACTTTACTATCTTATCTTATCTTATGGAGGGGCCGAGAAACATCTCGGACACTTCGACCCATTGGGATCTAATGTTGTCCCCTAGATAACTTACGCCCCCCCAATCTCGTTGAAAATCGTTTTCATGAGTTTTACAACGAGACTAGAAGATATGAGCCTATAGTCTTCTGGTTTTGGGTATCCAACCCCTAGGAGACCCATTCGCTTACCAGTCAGTGCATCGCATGTGCACAGAAGGTGCTCCATGCGTTCCGTATGTTCCCCACACAACTTGCACACGGGAGTCGTGGTTAAACCCATCTTCATGAGCATGTCGTTGGTTCCAAAGTGCCCAGTAAAGGCCCCAAGCAGGTAGCGGATTTGCCCCCTGCTCATGTTCCAAATGCATTCCCGGGCTTTGAACGTAGAGCCTAGGAATTTCTTGGAGTGTTGCAGACCGGTATTAGACAGCCAATAAGTTCGTTGTCTGTGATCTGCAAACTCCCTAAATGCGGCTTTTACGAGACATGTCAAAATGCCTACACATGGTTCTGGACCCACAAAGTCATTTGCTGAGCCCTCTCTTGCCAGTTCATCAGCCACTTCGTTACCATGGATTCCTTTGTGCCCAGGGACCCACATCAGTCTTACCCTGCTGTGCTTCCCAAGCCTGTTAGGGCCTGGATAGCATCCAGAATAAGCTCGGAGTCCACTTTGTAGGATGCCATGGCTTTAATTGCAGCCTGACTGTCACTAAGAATATATATGGATTTACCTCTGGTTCCTCTATCTATATTCTCTTGTGCACAGATTATTATCGGTTTAAAGAATTTATTCTCATAAGAACAATACATAGGTTCACTTACAATGAGATACAAAGTAATTGTTTATATCTAAATAATTACATTTTGCCTCCGATGCGTGTTGGTGTAGTTATACAATACAAATATATAGGAAGTATGTAATTGCTAACATTTAATATGCGGTATGACTACATTTCATAAACGTAATTTCTCAGTTTTAGTTTAAATCTGTTAATATTATCACAATCTTTTACGTCATTTGGTAGGTCGTTAAACAGCTGTGCTCCGTCGAACAATATGGTTTTTTTACCGTAGTTTGTCCGAGCTTGTCTTCCTTGTAATTGATTTTTATTTCTTAGGTTGTATGATATTGTTTTTTTGTGTAATTTTAGCTTTGATTGTACGCTGTTTGTTGTGATTTTTTTTATTAGAATGCAGGTACCGTATGTGTATAGTTGTTTGAGATTTAATAAATTGGTCTTTTCAAATAGTGTTTTAGTTGGAGTAAGGTAGTGATAATGGTATAATGTTTTTATAATTTTGTTCTGGGTTTGTTGTAAAGGCATTAGGATAGTTTTTGCGGCAGATCCCCATATTTCAATTAGGTACTCGAGATGTGATTTTACTAATGAGATATAAATAATAGTACGTATTTTCCTTGGAATACAATTTGAGATTTTGCGTAATGATGCTAGTAATGACGTTAATTTTGATTTTACATGTTCGATGTGCAGTTTCCATGTGAGTTTGTCGTCTACCCTCAAACCGAGATATTTTTCGCAGCTCGATCTTTTTATTATGTCATTGTTTATAGTAAGAGGCGGGAAGTCTGGTAATGGTTTGTTTTTTGCGGTGAAAATCATGTATGTTGTTTTGGATGTGTTTATTGTAAGTAAATTATATTTAAGCCAATCACTGACTATACTAATATCTTTTTGAGCATTTGTTATAATAGCATGGATAGATAACGATAAGTAACGGACTTAAAATTGAGCCTTGGGGACAGCCGTATGGTACGTTTTTTATAGAACTAGTGAATTTATCTATTTTAACTACTTGTTGTCTATTTTGTAAATAAGATGTAAACATTTCTAGGGCTGTATCTGTGACCCCTATGTTATTTAATTTCTGGAGAAGTTTATGGTGGCATACGGTGTCGAATGCCTTTTTTAAATCAATAAATACCCCCAATACAACATCCTTTTCATCTATGTGCGTTTTGATTTTAGTTACCAAGTCTACTGTAGCTGTAAGAGTGCTAGATTTCTAACGAAAGCCGTATTGTTCGTCGATTAAGAACTTTTTCTCAAGAAGGTATGCATTTAGACGGCTGTATAAAACACGCTCAAAATTTTTTGATAATACAGGTAAAACCGACACTGGTCTGTAATTTCCTGGATCAGTCCTACTGCCCGATTTGAAAATAAGGCTGACTTTGGCAACTTTAAGCGTGTTCGGAAAAATGCAGCGCATCAGACAATCGTTTATGCAGTTCGTTAATTTTGGAACAATTATATTTTTGAGGCATTTGATAACCTTGGTACTGACACCATCTATCCCAGTACTTGTATTACTATCTAGACCGTCAATTATTTTAGAAATTTCGTCCTCAGTGCAAGGAGTGAATTTACTTAGAGTTACGTCGTGTGAATGGTTGTGTTCGTACATAAGAGTGTTGCCATCGTTCGCGTGATATATTACGGGTATTTCGTTAGCTAATTCCTGGCCTATTGATGAGAAAAATGAGTTAAATAAATCACATATTGCGTTACCTTCAGTTATAGGTCCTGTACTCGACATTAGTTTCGGAGGAGCACTGCTTGCTTTCTTTGATTTTATTTAGTGCTAAATTATTTATAAGTTCCCACATCTTTTTCGGTTGATTGTTATTGTTGTAGAATAGATCGTAGTAGTATTTTTTCTTGTGTGTCTTGATAAGGTTTTTTACCGAGTCTCGTTGTTTGGAAAAGGCTGTCTGTATGTTTCCGTCTTTTGGGTAAGATTGTCTGTTGCCATAGGTTGTTACGTAAGTTAATCGAATCAGTAATAGTTCGGTTTATCCAATCGTTTTGAGGTGCATTCAGAATTTTTGTTTTTTTCGGTTTTGTTGTTATTTACATGTTTTGTGATAAACCGCTCAAGGTGGTAGTAATCATTTTCTTCATTTATGTAATTATCTGTTAGTGCGTCACTGTATAATTTTTCATAATTTATTGCTTTGTAATGGATTTTTTTATTTTTTTGTGACTTTAGACTGCCTATTTCCAAGTATATTTGTTTATGGTCAGACAAGTATGACTCGATTATGGAGAAATTAAATGAGTGGTTACTTAAGTTTGTGCAAACATGATCCAGTATAGATTTTGTCGTCGAAGTTTCACGTGTACTGTATAGGCCATTAATTTTGTTTAGTATTTGATAACCGTTTTCCTTGATTTCGTTCAGATATTTAGTGACATGATTTTCCACGTTGAGGAAATCAAAGTTAAAGTCGCCAAACACAATTGCTCTTCTTCTCTGCTCCAGCTGTGCGGAATACGTCGTTAAGAAATCGTTATTGTTTGAATCACCTGGTTTATAAATCACTCCGATGTTAAGCGATAATTTTTTTATATGTACCCACAGGTAGTGGTTTCCATTTTCGCATAATTCTTCCGTTACGTCGTATTCTATTGTATTCGTTGAATCCGTGTATATAAATTGATACTCCTCCACCTTTTCGTGTTTTCCTATAGTTGTAAACATGCTTGTAGTTTGGCAGCTCATATATTTTTGCATCGTCTTCAGAAATAATCCAGGTCTCCGTGAATACTAATAAGTGGGTAGTTTTTGGTATCGCCTTAATTTGATTTCATCGATCTTACCAGTTTTGCGAATACTTCGCATGCTAATTTAAGCATAAAAAAATCTGAGTGATGATGGGTGTAAGGGTATTTCTTCATATTTTTTATGATTTGATGGCTTAGTTTGTCTGTTTGTTTTCCATTGTGTTGTGAACCTCCTTTTTTTGGCTAGCTATTATTGTAGGTTTTCCTTTTATATATTTAATAATAAGGTCTTTTTCTCCGTCTTCTATGCGTTTTTTAAGTTTTCCTTTTATAGATTGTAGATATTGCTTTGGAGTTGGGGTTAAATCTGAGTAAATTTGTATATTTTCGGGTAGTTTACTTTTTTTCCGGAACAGGTATTTAGATGTTTCTGTATTGGTAAAACATACTTTGATGGGCCGGTTCATGTGTGTATATTTTCCCAATCTTGTAGTTTTAATTGGTTTCGGACAGTCCTCAAACAGTGTGGTTAGTACTTTGTTTACTTCTTCGTAATCGTACTTTTGTCGTGCGTTATAGTTCTTATCACATTTTTCCGTTATACCCACAATAATGTGGGGCAAAAAAAAAAATTCCTAGTGTGGGGCAATGTTTTTAAAAAAAAAAAAAAAAAAAAAAAAAAAAAAAAAAAAAAAAAAAAAAATGATATTTTTCTCGCGTTCACTCCGATCCTTGAGTTCAAGGATGATGTTTTCGTGATGTAAGAAGAGCGATTTATCGGATGAACTTTCGATATTTGTTTGGTTTTTTATTTGGAGAATTTCACTTTCTATACGTTTAAGTTTGTCTTCAGTTATTGCGTTGTTGGATTTAATAGTTTTCATTTCGGTATTTATTTCATCAAATTGTTGTTTAAAGTTTTCTATGTTTGATTTAATAGTTTTAATTTCTTGTTTGATCTCACAGATTTTTTCTCGTATGAGGTTCAGGTTTTCTTTTTGAGATCTTCCAAATTCCTCCAGAAACTTCATAATGTCTGTGCGAAAGTTAGCAAAGTCTGATTTGTAGTCTATTTCTTCAGTACGCTCTTTTCGTTTCATCTGACAGATGTTGGTTTGGTATTCATTGTCACGAAATGTAGATAAGTTCGGTACTGATCCGCTGCCGCCCTCGCTTCCGCTTGTTAATATGCCACTAGGCGGTATTATCTGTCGGCTCATTGCGTTGCCAGTCCGCGCGGGTGCGAGTGCAATGCCAATAGTTTTTTCTCTTTATTCTTGAGGTGAACGTGCCGCGCACTCGTCGGCTCTGTGCGATGTACCACCAGAAGGATAATAACTTTAACACTGTGATCTTAATGATTGGTTTTTATTGCGGTAGATGTAATAGGATTTAATATTTTTGCAACAATAAGCGAAACACGTCTGCTCCCAGCAAGCACGCGAGGCGTTTTTCTTATGGCAAATGTTTCCGCTTGGAATACAGTTGCCATCTTCCCTAAGCTTTTGCTACATTTGTAACCTTTTGCGTATATTCCCGCTCCTGTACCTGATTCCATTTTGGATCCATCAGTGTACCACACCAGACTGTCTTGTTCTGGTGGATCGAGTCCCTTCTTCCAGTCCTCTATTGTAGGGATTTGGACCTTAAAAGACCTTTCAAACACAAATTTAGTTTGCATTTTATCGGATAACATGCTTGTTACCCGATCCAGGCCTTCATTCTCATCGAACTTTGTATGGTTAGTCTTTGGCTTAGAGGCATCCCATAGTCCAGCAACAGCAAGACGATGTAATGTCTTCCTTGCCTCGAATTCAACCATCATATGCAGAGGAGGGATATTGAGGTATCTCTCAATCGCTGCCGTAGGTGTTGTCCTGAAAGCACCCGTGATGCCGAGACACACTGTTCTTTGTAACCTGGTGAGTGGCGCTTTGCACGAAGCAAGCTTTGTTCTTTGCCGCCACACTATGCTGCCGTATGTGATAATAGGTATTATCATTGTCCGGTACAGCCATCGTATCACTTTGGGCTTTAACCCTCAAGTTTTACCGTAGGTGGAACGACACATGCCGAACGCTCGTAAGGCCTTTGTCGTTATATTTTCCACCTGAGTTCTTTATCAAGCGTTACGCCCAGATATTTAACTTCGATAGACCAGGGCAGCTTTATTCCATTGAGGGAGAGCTCTCCTAGGTTTTCTAGTTAATAATAATAATAATAATAATATATTTATTTCTCCCACAAAAACAAATTTTGTTTCTATAAATGTTACAAATATTGGAGGTAAAAAGGTTTGTGGGAGTCAGGAATCCAAACTAGGATACCCTGTGCTATGGACTCCTGGCCCCCCTCGCCGAAATTGGGATTTACACAAATTGTATAACGTAGGCCATATAGGACTATTGTAAGAAGAAAAAAACAACAAAATAAGAAACCAAAAAAAAAAAATAAAAAAAAAAAAAAACAAAATTCCCAAATAAAGTAATAATTAAAATTAAAAACGCGTGTGTATGTATGAGTATGCGAAGTGTGAGTGTGAAGTGGAAGGTGTCGTGTGCGAGGTGTGGTGTTGTGTGTGTGTGTGTGACATAGAGAGAGTAGGATGGTGTTCTGTGTGAGTACGTATAAAGATGGATGTGTGTATGAATGTGTGCGTAAAAGGGTGGCGGTATGTGTTTATGAAAAACGCTAAACTAGGATAAGATAGTAAGCAATTTTTCCGTTTCTTCATAGTCAAGTTCTAAAAGCCACTTTGTAAGCTTCTTTTTACAATCTACCCTAGACAATTTAACAACTTCGAGAACTCTGTTAATCTTATTATACAGTCTACTTGCTCTGAAATTGAAGAAATTCTGGGCAAAAGATGTTCTTACCGGAGTTGTTTCACAGACTTCATAGAATCGCCTAGTATTAGCCTTCTGTTTAGCTGTAGCTGTAGAACAGTCTATAGAGGAGTGCTTTTTTACAACTGTTAGCAGTATATAAAGCTGCCTGACCGTTAATACATTTGCTTCGTTATAGAGGGCAGTTGTAGCGTATAAACGTGGTTTGAAGAGAGCAACTTTAAGAAGAAGTCGTTGAGCTCTTTCAACATTTAAGATATTCGTTTTAAACGAGCCGCCCCAAGCGGAAATACCATATGATAGGATTGATTGGCAAAGAGATTCATACACAGTTTTAATCAGTTTCCAACTCGCTACATGCCTAAGATTTTTAAAAACATGAACGAGTTTTCTTGTTTTCTGGACCAGATGTGAAATGTGCTGTTTGAAAGATAAGTTTTCATCGATTATTATGCCTAAGTATCTTATCGATTCTGTTTTAGATATCCTTGGGCACATGGTACAGTTTGTGGTTACAGGATTACATGTGTGTGCATAAATATTGACATTATTAGTATGTGACGCTACATTGTGTATTGTAAATGCTATATATTTAGTTTTTCCGGCATTTAAGGTCAGTTTGTTAAGTGCAAGCCAATGAGTCACTATATTAAAGCCTTCCTGAGCCGCAACAAAAGTTTCGTCCCATGAGTTTCCATAAAACGTTAAGGTAGTGTCGTCTGCATACGACATTACATGACAATTTCTAATGTTTAGCTGGCAAAGGTCATTTATGTAGCAAAGGAAGAGGGGCGGGCCTAAGATACTGCCTTGTGGGATTCCAATATTTATCGGTCTTTCTTCACTCAGCGTATTGCCTATCCGAACTGACTGCTTTCGATCTTGTAAATAATTCTAGAATAGTTTTAATTGCGTGTTTCTTATTCCCATAAGTTCTAGTTTGGAAATTAATATACGTGGGCACACAGTATCAAAAGCTTTCTGAAGGTCTAGAAAGATAGTCAGGCATTTTTTCTTATTATCTAATTTACTTACAATATGTTCAGTGAAAGTATGAATACAGTCAGTTGTAGATTTTCCTTTTCTGAAGCCATACTGGTTAGGTGATAAGATGTTTTTATCTTCTAAGAATTTCACAAATCTGTTATTAATAATCCTTTCGAATACCTTTGAAATAGAGGTGAGCAAGGAAATTGGCCGATAGTTAGCCACTTCTTCCTTGCTACCGCTCTTAAAAATCGGGATAACAATTGATTTTTTGAGGGGTTCTGGAAAAATGCCCTCTGCCAAACATCTATTCAGGATATAAGTAAGGGGAGGGACTATATTTTTTTTTAAATTCTTTAGAACCGTTGACATTATATTATCCCACCCTGCTCCACAATCCGAGTGGAGGCTGCTGATGACACTTTCTACTTCCTCTTCAGATGTCTCCAAAAGCACAAAAGAATTACAGGAAGACTTGACAACATTTGCCGCGTTCGTTGGGAGTGGAGAAAGACCATTTGGAATTTTACTTTTCAACTCCATGCCCACGTTTGCAAAGTAGTTATTTACTGCGTTAACTGAATTTTGTGGCGATGATTTAATATTCAAAAGTTCCAATGGTGGTGAGTTAGATTTTTTTAGATTGGTAATGTTTTTAATAGCGGACCAAAGTTTTTTGTTATCAGTTCCAGCCGAAGCAAGGATATTCCTGTCATATTATCTCTTACATTTTTTTATTATGTCATTACAAAAGTTTCTATATCTTTTGTAGGATATTTTTAAGATATTATTGTCAGGATTGTGTTTTAATTTGTAATGCATTCTGTCTCTTGTTCTAATGCACTTCAGGAGGCCAGGAGTAATCCACGGTTTTATGGCAATTTTATTCCTAGGAACTTTAATATTTATTGTGTTATTTATTATGATTTTTTGTAAGTTTTTAATTAAATAAGTCATGAGGTCATTAGGATTTATGTTATTATCGTATAGATTATCAAAGTCAATATTTTTGCAGTCATTTTTCAGATTCTCAAAGTCAATTTTGTTCATAAATTTTGCTTTAGGGTTTTGTCCACCTAAGCGCAGACAGAATAGGGTAGCCTCATGATCAGTAACTGCAGACTGAAGAATAAAAGTAAGAGAAGAAACTGTAGTTTTAACTATCACATGGTCCAGACAACTAGACCCTCTAGTTTGTTCATAATGTGCTGGTATCATACCAAAGAAAGAAAGCAGGTCGAGATAGCTTGATGTAGTTACATTTGAATCCTTGATATTTATATTAATGTCTCCCATCAAAATTACATTTTTGAAACCGAATAGTTTTAATAACAGTTCCTGTAAAGTGCGTAAAAAAATATCTAATGTGTGAAAACTAGGCGGTCTGTATATAGCAATTATGGCGGTCCTTTTATTTATTTCAATGAGAAGGCAGTTGGCTTCTGAGATATCTGGTTCTTGTATATTGAAGTTAATGTCGTTATTTATGTAAACGACTACACCGTCATTTTGGTTATAGTTACGTGTAGTTGAGAAAGCAGAGTACCCAGGCACAAGTGGTAAGTTATTTACGGACGAAAGCCAACATTCAGAAAGAATTATAATATCACAGCTCAGTTGCAATCGTTTTAGTAAAGTATTTAGGCTGAGAAAATTTTTGTTTATACTTCTAATATTTTGTTGCAAAATTTTTAAAAATAAATTAATATGTGAACAATGAGCATATAGAGATTCTTACGAGAATTAATGTATAATGGTGTGTTAAAGAGATGTGGGTGAATGTATTTAGTAGTGGAATGTGTATAGTCGTGTGGATATGCGTATGAGTAGTTACAAAGATTTGAAAAGAAAAAAACAAACAAGACATGCAAAAACCTAATTGCTAAGATTATAAAATTACAACACGTGTTAAATAGTCAGATTTTCGGTACCAGTATTTCAAGATCGGCTTCACACTTAACTATTATTGGCTTTTCTGGTTCACTTCTTCGCAGGAAAACTCTACCAGCTGAGGTCCAACAGTATGAGTAGTGATGCTCTTTCGCGAATTTTCTAGCTAGGAAGAAGAGGTGTTGGGTTTGAGGAGGCAAAAAGTCAGACACATAGATGGGTTTGGCTGGGCCGTCCATATTTAAGTGTTTAGAGCTGAGCTTGTTCAGCTTGTTATTTGAGTTGAATTGTCTTACTTTTTTAATTAAGTTTTCTTTATTAGTAGTGCTAGCTAACTCGACTATAATTTTTGATGCTTTCTCCTTTTTGCTCATGCTATAGACCTCTCTAATTTCCGATCTTTGAAGAGGAGCGCCAACTGCATTTGCTGTATTTAAAACAATCAAACTGAGTTCCTCTTCACTTTCTTTTAAAGATAAAGGAACATTTTTAATTTCTATTTTTTTGGTGTACAGCATTCGCTCTAAGTTGTCAACTCTTTCCTCAAGTTGGTGAATATACTTGCGGTCCGTTTTCTTTTCCGATTCTAACAGGTCCAATTTGGTTCGCATATCCTCATATTGGCTAGATACAAAGGCGATGGAATCTTTAATTTCGGAGTTTTGTTTTAACAACTCCGTCATCATATTATGCAAAACACTTAACGAGGCATCTGTTTTGTTACTACGTGATTCAGAGTTTTTGCAGTGAGAGTCGATCAATTTTTGCATATCATTCATAAAGCGCTCGTTTCCGTCGTCATGTTTACGCTTTCTTGTAGTAACATATTCATTTGTTTGAATATTAGTTAAATTTGGTGCCGACCCACAATGGGTGCTTTTTTGTGTTTGCAATGTGGCACATTTTGCTTGAGAATCTACGATTATTGGCGTTGAAGGAGGTGTACCAATCTGGCTAACATTTTGTGTTGGGTTGCCAACCTGCAGTAAATTCGGTTCAACCTGTGTTGGTGTTGAAGGAGGTGAACGACATGGCATCCTGTTATAAGTTTCGCTTTCCGTCCACCCAATATATAAACGATGACACGTTTCGAGAGTAGTAATATCAGATGTCCCAAAAAGTTCTGTAATTTGCGGGGCTCGAACTCGAGACTCCACGCTCCGTCGATTGCAGGTAGCGGCTTACGTCTCTAGGCCACTGAGACTGTTAGCGATTGTTGCGAATTAGGCGATGTGTTAACAATACTAATAGGGTCACAGACGTGTGTCATTCAAGTGACCAAAGGTCATTCACCTCGGCACAAAGACAAAGAAGTTTTCATTAACGATCACTTTAAATTCTCAAAACTTTGAAAATGTTTTTGCTTGTTTCTTCTGCAATAGTTTATGCATTGATTTAGTTTTTTCACTGTAGGTTTTTAATTATGTTGCGCACGTATTGGTGTAATTTTAGATCAATTTATAGCACTTTAAACTAACTTTTTGAAATAAAATGTTCGCGGGTACCAAAAACAGGTCTGCTCGGCACAACATCCAGGCGGGGGGGGGGCAAAGTTGTCTCTTCCTCGTGAATGGAACAATGACTGCTTTGCTTGGATTGATAGACAGGTGGTTCTTTGTACACCATTCCTCTGTCATCCTCAATGCCTGTTGTAATAATCCAGACACTATGTTCGGGAATTTACCATTGACCATTATTGCTATGTCATCTGCATGGCCTACTGTGTAGAATGGTCCGGTATTGAAACTTAAACTTTTTTGGGCAGTCGTGTAAAAATAGGTTCAAAGTCATTATTGAGTGGGTACTTGGACACGCTCGCAAGTTCAACGCTCGCGGCAACTTAAATGTTATTAAATTGTTCAATTAACTAATCAGTGCTATAATTAGTATAATAATATCAATAAAAGTGCAATAACCCCGTGTTAATGTTATCCCATGATTTGGACCTTTAAGAACATAAAAATAGCAAAAGTGGAAAACGATTATTAGTTTTGTTGCGAAAACCATTTAAAGTGCTATTCTAAAACAATTCATCATAATAAGATACAAAACAGTGACAATAACAAACAAAAAACATAATTGAAGTGTACTAAAGTGAATGTTATAAGTTAAAAGTGATCGTGAGCAAACATAACAAAAACATTGAACAAAAATTCAAATGTTTTAACCGTCGTGGTTTATCGTCAGTAGAACAAAGAAATGCCCTTTGGACCCCACTTGTCTCACTAGTGAGCCGAGCACGGAATAAGATCTAAAATTTCATCACTAAAGTTAATGCTCGTTTGGCCTAGTGGTAGTACAGCCTGGTTGGATATACGCTCAGACAAAAGGTCGTGAGATCGAACCCCACATATGAGTATCACTTTTTCCATTTATCATATTTGCGAAATTTAATTTTCGAAATGAATTTTTTCGAGAACATCACGCTTCGTAGAAAACGAACTCAGTCACTTACAGATACCACGATGGAAGAATATAGTACCAACAATTTGACGTTAGATGGCACCACAAATAGTCTGCCAACTATATCCGACGATGAATGTGAAGAAATGCAAAACTTAAAAAGCCAAATAGGACGACTTAACTTAGAATTATCTTCTGCCCATGAGGAGATTAATCAGTTATCAATTGAGAACAGTAATTTGAAATCAACATTAGATGCTATTACCAATAAATATGACTTCTTAAAAAAAATGACTAAAAAATTAACTAGTGACATAGGGTCACCAACTTCTAAGACAACAAAGTCTTCAACTCCGTTAAAGTATTTGACACAAAAATTGAAACAAAAAGGGATAGTAGAAGATATAAACATGCCTCGTAAATTCTCTCTGGAACTTGAAAGACCTGCATCAATCAATATGATGAATGTTGCTGCATCAGCCGTAGATGATACCAAGAATATACAGAACGACTGTACTCAAGAACCTCAAGAAACGCTTAAAAATAATACCTTAACACTGGAAACACAAACTATTACAACGATTAATTGTCATATAAATACAACATCAGAGACACGAAAACAAAATTATAAATTATGTATGATTTCTAGCAATAATGTGAATGATATATTGGGTATAGGAGAAAATACATTTACAGGGTATAAGTTCTGTCACTATATCGTACCAGGTGGCGGTGTAAAACAGTTGTTTACAAATTTAGATAAGAAACTCGATAACTTTACTCATGATGATTATTGTATTATCTATATAGGAGAAAGAGATTTTGAAAACTCTAATAACTATAGTTTTTTAATAAACTGCATAAAAAATCAGCTTAAAAATGTGACAAATACTAACATTATAATATGTTCGCCGAATTTTAAGATAAGTAACCAATTTTCAATATTTAACAAACGAATTGAAATGTTTAATCACTTGATGTATTTGGATAATGAACTACATGAATATGCATATCTCTTTGATTCCAACTATTACTTGGAATACACAAATCAAATGTTCCGAAAATATGATGCAAGGGTAAATAATAGAGCAGTTGCCATGATCCTAAAAAACTTAATGCTATATATAGAGGACTTAGGTGCACAACCGGCATCTTCTTATGAGTCTGTTTCTCATCCTTGTCTTGATAATCCTGACGAACCAATTAATCGGTCATTTAACATTTGTAAACGTACAGATCAATCAACCCAAACTGAAAACACTGGCGACCCAACCGAACAAGAGCTTTTTCGTTTATAACCATTTATATATCCTGCACCAAAATATAAACGGATTGATAGGAAAGTCAGATTTGTTAAGTATTCATGTAAATGAACTTTTGCGGCAAGGGAAAAAAGTAGATATAATGTGTATTACCGAGCACAACATGAAGGATGACGATTGCATGCATTTAGATATACCTAATTTTAAACTCGCAACATGCTCGACAAGAAACACAAGAAATGGAGGAACGTGTATATTAATTAGAAATAGATACGAGTATAAAATTATAGATATTAAAGAGTTTTGTGTTCCTAATATTATCGAATGCTGTGCCATTGAACTAGTCGCACACAAAATAATAGTCATATGCATTTATAGACCTCCAAAATACACCAAAGCAGATACAAACATTTTCTTTGAAAAAATTGAGCATGTTTTAAACTATTGCGGACGTAATTTAAAAAAAAAAGTCATGATGTGTGGTGACTTTAATATTGATATTTTATTAAATACAAATTTGTCAATTCAATTTCAACATCTCCTTTTGAACTATAATCTTAAACCGAGTATAAAACAAGCTACGCGTTTATCAAGTGGAACATGTATTGATAACATTATACATAATCTAAGGGGTGGTACAGCTGAAGTTTTGGAATTGGCACTATCAGACCACACAGCCCAACTTTTTAAGTGTCCTGTAAAAAAGACTTGTTCTATTGATCATTGGTATGTTATAAGTCGTGATTACAGCTGTGAGAACATACATAAATTTATTGAAGCTATGAGTAATCTTAGTTTTTCTGAAGTATTCAATAGTAGCGATCCAGAAATAGCATTTAATTCTTTCCACGATTTATTTATACTTTTTTACGATTTGTGCTTTCCCACCATAAGAAAAAAGATTTGCGCTCGGAAAACCCCCCAATGGATGTCTAAAGGTATCAGAAGTTGCAGTAAGCGGAAAAGAGAAATGTTATGGCAATACAGACGGAAACCTAATATTGAAAATAAGCAATTACTGAGACAATATTCACGACGGCTAAAAAGAGTTATACAATTGACAAAAAAAACTCAAAACAGTTATGTCATTAATAATGCAGAAAACAAAACTAAAGCTACGTGGAAAGTAATTAATGGATGTAAATTGAACTTTCCGTCTGAGTCTATTAGTCATTTACTCATTAATGATAAAAATATAAATGCTCCTAAAGAAATAGCCACAGCATTTAATGATTATTTTATAGATTCAGCACGTTCTACAGTGAATCAGAACAATAATGCTAAATCGTATATTGATTATCATCCTAAATCCTTATTTATGGCACCAACCGATCCGAACGAAGTATTTAAAATTATTAATTCATTGAAAAATACCAATAGCGCAGGTTACGACGCGATTACTACTAAGATACTCAAGTCGGTGTCACATTTGATTGCACCAATACTTAGTTTTATAATTAACCTTTGCATAGAGCATGGTCACTTTCCAAATTTATTGAAAGTGACTGTTATTAAGCCACTTTACAAGAAAGGCGATAAAGCGAATATTGCAAACTATCGTCCTATAGCATTAATACCAATCATTTCTAAAGTCTTTGAGAGGGTGATTTTCAATTCTCTCTACTCATTTTTTGAAGTAAACAATATACTTGCCGAAGAACAAAATGGTTTCCGGAAAAACAAAAATATTAATAAGGCAATTTATGTATTAATATCTGACATACTCAATAATGTTGACCAAAAAAACCCGATCGCAGCAGTATTCATGGATATGTCCAAAGCATTTGATCACGTGGACCATGAAATACTGCTGGGAAAGTTGGAACGGTACGGTGTTAGGGGAAATGTATTAAAACTAATAAAAAGTTATTTAAGTGGAAGAAGACAAGTCACAATCATAAATAGGATTTCCTCTACATCTAAGATAGAAGTTGCTCATGAGTCTACAGTAAGATATACAGTGTGTGGTGTACCCCAGGGAAGTGTCCTTGGACCTTTGTTATTTCTCATTTACATTAATGATTTACCAGGATGCATTGAGTATCGAACTGTTTTATTTGCCGATGATAGTACACTCATTATCCCATGTAAATGTTTGGAATCATTCGAATACGACATAAATTATTCAATAGATTGCATAATAAAATGGCTACATAAAAATAAACTAAAAATAAACTTAGACAAAACACAGATCATGCTATTTCAACAAAGAACAAGACAGGTTAAATTAAATATATTGTATGAAAACCAAAGAATAGCTGAAACCAATACTGCTAGATTTCTTGGACTCCAATTGGACAGTAAACTTGACTGGAAGTGTCATGTTGAAAATGTTTGTAGAAAACTAAACCAGTACTCATATGCGCTGTATAATTTATCTAAAATTGTAAATGAGTCCATAGTTCTGACAGCATACAAAGCCTATGTTACATCAACATTACGTTTCGGACTAATATACTGGGGTAATAGTACTGATAAATTAATTGCATTTAGGGCGCAAAAGAAATGTGTACGTGCTATGTTCAGACTGAAAAAGACTGATAGTTGTGCTCCGTTATTTAAAAAATATAAGCTTCTTACCCTGCCATGTTTGTATATATATGAGACAGCAGTATTTGTGAAATGTAACCTTCACTTATTTCAAACATTTAGATCGAAACGACGCAACAACGATATATGTGCTGCGCCACATAACACTGCACTCTACTCAAAAAGTTTTTTGGGAATGGCACCGAAGATCTATAACAAGATGCCTACAGTAATAAAAGTACTGGACGACATAAGTAATTTCAAAAAAGCTCTTTTTAAACTACTGGTAGATAAAACGTATTATACAATAGACGAGTTCCTATCTGACAATTTTAATATAATTATTTAATACTAATTGATAATATCAGGATGTTCTTATATTAATCTTCTTTACATTGTGACATACCTACTTGACTGATTTGGATTTTAATATAATGATTTTGACATGATAGACAAATATTGAATTTAATGTAATAACTTATTTTATTTAATCTGTTATTGTATTATTTAATCTAATGACTAATATTATTGTAACGTATTGTTTGTACGCCCTGTGGGTAGAATGTAGTGATACTTTAAAGATATGGCCTAAGCTTGTTAACACCTGTAACTAACGACACCTACATTGACAAATAAATGGATTTGATTTGATTTGATTTGATTTGATTTGACTTTGGTAAGTAGCGAGTCTACTACCAAGCACCACAATAATGGTGACAGCACCCCGCCTTGCGGGCAATCTCTTGTTGTTTTTGCACTAAGTGTGTCTCCCATGAGTTCCGATCTGACTATTCTACTTCCCAGCATATAGTCAATCCAGTTGCACGTGGTATCGTTGATGCCATGTTCCTTTGCAGCAATGCGTATGGACTCAAATGTTGTTTTGTCGAAGGCTTCCTCTATCTCGAGGGAAGCCCCAACACAGATCTCTTGTCCCTCTAGCGCAGCCTCGGCTCGACTCGCAACATAGTGCAATGCCGTTTCCGTAGATTTTCCCGGGCTGTAGGCGCACTGTAGTTTATGTAGAGGGAATACTTTCAGTGGACCCTCTCTTAGGTACCTGTCTACCAGTTTCTCCAGCGCTTTTAAGAGAAAGGATGATAGACTGATGGGCCTGTAAGCTTTAGCTTCATCATAAGTCGGTTTACCCACCTTCGGTATAAAGGTGACTTTGACCTCCCTCCATGCCTTGGGTACGTACCCAAAGGCTATGCAAGCTCTGTAGAGCTTACTCAAATGGTATATCAAAACAGATGCCCCTTCTTGCAATAGTATTGGGTAGATGCCATCCGGACCAGGGGATTTGAGAGGCTGGAAGCCCGCTATGGCCAGTTCATTTTCATCTACCACTTTCTTTGCCGTGAGCCGGTTACTTTTGGACGTGTGCCTTGTGAGCTCGTCCCTTGTGACTGGTTCCTCTTCATAGCGATTGCGCAGTATACATTCCGGGAAGTGGGTCCTAAACATCACGCCCAGAGTGTCCTGTCCAGTTTCCGTGAGACACCCATTCTCATCCTTTACAGATGATAGTGGGTTTGTCTTAGTCATGGACATTGCTTTCTACAACCTCATTCCACTTGGCAGAGTTTCGATGGAGGTGTAATGCTGTCGCCAATTAGTTATTTTGGCCTTGCGTACCGCCGTGTTATACCTCGTTAGCATGCTATGATAGCCAGAAAAATCCTTCCTGGCTTTTGCATCATTAAAGGCCTGTCGTGTTTCCTGACGTATTTTGACTAGTTCAGGAGTCCACCATGGTACCTTTTTGCAAAAGGCCTTTTTCTCTGGGCAGTTATCTTCACATGCACCGATGGTGCCCTCCTTGATTCTGTCCGCTACGAATTCTATATCCAGTATGGAATTAAGCTTACCTTTAGGGCTCCCTAGATTTACTTTGAGGTCCCTCTTGTATGAGTCCCAATTTGTATGCCTTGGGTTTCTCCTTCGTCTAGTTTCGGCTTCTCCCGCCGTCCTAAACCTAAAGCATATATAATTATGATCAGACAGAGAGATTTCGTCCGATACATGCCAATTTTCAATATGAGCGCTGGCCCTGTTTGTAGCCAGTGTGACTTCAGTTCTCGCAGAGGTCCTGAAAGTAGGTTTATTGCCTGCGTTAAGGATTTGTAAAGAAGAGCTTACCACAAAGTCCAACAAATGTTCCCCTCGTTTGTAAACATCTGAGCTGCCCCAAACGACGTGGTGAGCATTCGCATCGCAGCCAAGTATCAGGTCGAGATTTTCTTGGTTGTCGTAGTCAACCAGTCTTCTGATTTGAGGTGTTACTGGTTCCTTTTGTTCATGTGGGAGATAGGCAGAGGCAAGGATAATTCTCCTTTTCTCTGTTCCCGTCCCCACTTGGATCAGAGCTGTTGTGAGATCCCTGTAACAGAAAGTACGTAAAGGCATTGCCTCTATACCACCCCTGATATAGATACGTCATTAGTTGGACAGTCATAGAGCACCATGCCTCCTGTCCCACCTAAGCCTTTTATAGTCCCCGTATTCAGATAAGGTACCTGTATCAAGGCAATGTCATATGTGTTGAACTTCAGTTGCTGAGCCAGAAGGGCAGTAGCGGCTCTGCAATGATGCAAATTTATTTGTACACACCTTAGTCCCTCCATCTTGAATAACTTGATGGGTTTGTTTTATTGTTGGAGTGCTTCAGTTTTGAGGCTCCCCCTCCATCGCACCCTTCTCGAGAGCAGTTGGCGACTCAATCCCCAGGGTATCGAGGCCCTCAAGGATGTCATCCTCGAGGTCCGCCTCTGACGCCCCGGTCTGGATCTCTGCCCCCTGCGCTACGTCGTCAGCAGAGGCCTCGTCGATGTCCTCCTCACATTGCGGTGGACCATCATCGGAGGGCTCGACTCCTGCTTCCGCAGTGGATGCCTCTCCCTTGTCCTCTTCCAGGAGCTTGAACGAATAACGTTCAATTCCTCCTGGAAGAGAGTAACCCGCGGCCTTGATGACCCCAGCAGATACCCCGTCCATAAGGACGATACGACGGATGCTGAACTTTACTATGTACTACGTATAGGTATAAAGTATTATAAGCAAAATCAGGTAAATTGATTCAATGGATAAAGGCAGGAGGATGACGAAAGCGCTATCAGTGTAAAAACGTACAGAGCACGAAGACGTCTCGACGGCTGAAGCTAGAGACGGTCTGTCCCAACAATTTCAACAAACCAACGATGTCAGTGGAGTACGCTTTAATTCTTTATTGTACACCAAGATAATTTATTTACTTATACAAAGTAAAAACAAAATACATGTACAAAGGCGAAATTAACTCCGAATGGAGTTTTCTTCCAGAAAATCTTTCTAGTCTAAGATCCGATATAAAACGACCTTCACCGAGATGTTTATTTGACGAAACGTATTTATATTTAATTTAATATGTCAATAAATATATTGCATATGGGTTGCCTAACAAATTGCAGTCCAGGATATGATTAATTAACAAATAAAAAAATTATCATTTCACCGGTTTGATTATTAGACAAATTCTATATCTATCGAAAGTATGAAGCCAAACGAACAAACATCGCAACAACGTATGAATATGCAAACGTTAGGTTGCCTGTTATCTGTTTATACGTGGCTACCCGAGAGATGTGACCGGAAAAAAATAGGCTACCTAACGTTTGCATATTCTATGGGCTTCATACTTTCGATTGATATAGAATTTGTCTAATAATCAAACCGGAGAAATGACAAAAAAAAAAATTATTAGTTTATTATATCCTGGACTGAAATTTGTTAGGCAACCCATATGCAATATATTTATTGACATATTAAATTAAATTTAAAATACGTTTCATCAAATAAACATCTCAGTGAAGGTCGTTTTATATCGGGATCATATACTATTCAGTGTTAGAGATCATAATAGAGAGCTATATACATGGGCGTACCCAGGGTGGGGGCAGGGAGGGGCAGCTGCCCGCTGGCAAAATGCACGGTGCAATTGCCAATAAACACATTACCCTCCTTCGGCAGTCGGGTAAAAAACCGCGAGCGACGATGGCGGACGATGATTACCGAATCTAGCGTTCAACGCTCGGCTGTATTCGGTAATCTTCGGTAGGGAGTTGCGAGCTGAGGTTTCGACCGACTAGCATTTATTTGAAATAAATTACTTCATTTGACATGTTATTGTTTTGAAGGAGCTAAAACTAAATGAAACGTAGGTTATTAAAAAATATTCATGCAGTGTCTATATTAAAGTATAGAAATCTGCATGATTGATATTGTGTTGTGTTTGAGATACGCACATTCATTCTGCTGAGCAATAATAAAGATAGATAGGGACATTCGAATCGAATTTACTTTTATTTATATACCTACCTATAAAGCAAGATCATTTGCGACTGTTTGCCCTACACACTACACTACATATACCGAATGTTTCATGTAGGTGTGTTTGTGTAGTGTGTATGAAACAACAGCCGCGGACGATCCGACCTAAAAAATCTGACTTGCCCCCCACCCTAGGTCAGAAGCTGGGTACGCCCATGGCTATATATACCTATTAAAATTAAATAATATAGGTACTGTAGTAACCTTGAGGCTGCCACGTAAATAATTCGCGATATTTCAATTATATTTTAGGTTTATTTCTATTAATTTATTATATTGCCATTATTCATCAAAACACACGCACCTGATGTCCCCCGGCGCCCTCACTTATGATGACATTAAGAACATTCTATATCCGAATTACCCTTTAAATTAGATCCAGCCAGGAATGATTTATAAAGGTAACGTAGTTAAATGCTAACCCTTTACAAGAGCTGTGCCCTTACGAATAGAAGGGTGGAAACGCAGTGAAGACACTTCTATTCCAAATTCTTTAAAGGGTCAATCGTAAACTTCTAATTCAAGACCTAACTTGAAATTCCCTACCTATAGCAGGAACAAATTATCTCAGGGTAGCGTACGCCTCTGGAGAGACAGCTTAAGCCATGAAAACGATATTTTAACCTAATTTTTTTTTATTGTTTACAACATAATTATGATGCGTGAACTCACGCTTCTTAATTTACGCTGTCATACTTAAACCACGCTGCGGAAAAACCTGCACAAAAGCTACAGTGCGTCGCCCGACACAACACATACTGCACATGGAATAACTCACATCTATCTAGAAGGGGTTATTATCTTAATCAAACTTAAACAATAATGGCTTTAACCTCGTCGGGCGCTTATCGAGTTCGAGAAGAAAAAGGCAGAACTGTGCCCATTTGGCTTCACTATCATATAACAAGATCCAGAAGTAAAAGCTCAATAATATCGCGAAGTATTAATCTCAATTTAAAAAATAAGTCCATATTGACTGTCCTGCCTCGATCATCAGCGAAACCTATGGTACCGACACCCTTTGCGAAGCTATGACCGAGTTTCTCACCTCTAAATTATTGCAAATCGATGTGGATGAATTTTTACACGCTCTATGACCCCTGCCCTTTCGTATGCGTTTCGCTAACCTATGGCCAAAACCAGATATATCCTCCGACTGCACAGCATGATTTTCTTCTAGTTAACGTCTTTTTAGTTCGCTTTTTAAGCAGTCGGGTTTTTTGTATTTTTATTATATTTTTTTGTGTTTGCTAAAATTTATCATTCGTTACTACTTTAAAGATACTTAATCCATTAAAAACAAATAATTATTTGCCATTCCAATACCACGTGCGTGAGCAAAACCGCGTGATACTAAAACGGCCCTCAAACCAACGACGTAATTTTTTAGTGATTGGTTCTTCTGTGAACTCTCACAATCTGCTGAACCGATGTTTATAAAACTTGCACTCTTCCCTAAGGCCAAGTTTTTTGATCCGTATTCAACTCCATTAATGGTCACAAACAGTAACCAATGATTAAACAGTAAAATGCATTTTTTGTCAACCGTTAGCCTAACAAAATGATTACCTACATAATAAATAATAGTTAATTGTAAATTTGACCATTTTTAGCACAATTAAAGGAAAAATTATTATGAAAACCGTAAGTTTGTAGCTACATTAAAAAAAGATAACTAACATATCTGCAGAAAGTTGATGATGTTAACTAATTATTTTGAATGTAGCTGTTTGTATGGAACCCTCGCTGTGCGAGTCCGACTCAAATTGAGCCGATTTTTTAGGCTAACAATTGCCGAAAAAGCGCATTTTACCTTAAATTTATTATTCGTTACTACTTTAAAGATACTTAATCCATTAAAAACAAATGATTGTTTTCCATTCCATAGATGACGGTTACACTTATATAAAAGAACTTAAAAGTTCCTACAAGTTGCACCACAACATGAATTGGGAACAGGCCAAGAAAGTGTGTAAAGATGAAAATGCCATTGTATTCTACCCAGAAAGCTCCAACGAGGCTGATCATGTCATATCTTTCTGGAAACAATATTCAAACTCGAGTTTTATTCACACTGGTATAAGAAGATCAGAATCTAGTCCCGGTGACTTTGAAACCATTGACGGTACGTGTAAAATTTTATAATCACCGATCCTGAATAATTAGTGATCAAAGTCAAAGTTAAAATCATTTATCTCAATTAGGCCATTAACCGCGAGTTTCTCAGCTCTAAATTATCGCAGAATTAATGTGACAAACTGTCAAGCACGCGTTATCTGCTGTGATTAGTTGAATGAATTTTCAACAGCCAACTCGGGGTAAGTGGCACGGACGGTGGACGGTGGAATCAATTGTGACGTTGGCATGGTTGGCGCAGTGGTTGAGCAATTGACTGCTGCGCTGCGTGTCGCGGGTTCGATTCCCGCACTGAACAAAAATTTGTATGACCTACAGATAGTTGTTCCGGCTCTGGGTGTTTGTGTATGTGAGTTTATATGTTTGTAAACGCACCCACGATACAGGAAGAAATTCCTAGTGTGGGGCAACGTTTTTAAAAAAAAAAAAAATATATATATATTATAAATTATTATTTTACCCACGAAGCATTGTTCGAGCACGAATATGATAGATATGTAAAGGCGTTTCAAGTTGCTCTTGGGGGCTTGTTTATAAGTAACTGTGCTAATTTATTATTTTCTTGTTCTAGGTAAGTCAGCCTCTAAGGTGTACTTGAAATGGAGAGATGGTATCTCCCCTAAAAATTATAATCTTCAAGATTGCGTTATGATGAATAAAAAAGCTTTATATATCGTTTTCCACGGGAATAGAATATATAGTGTTATTTGCAAGAGAAGCCTTAAGACGTCACATAATAATTTAAGTAAGTAGAGTAGACCACCTTATCACTGGCACCCTTCCTATTATTGGCACTTCTGAGTTTATAGGCTAAATATAGGAAAACCATAGATTATGCTATATTGATATTTCAATGCCAGTAATAGGATTAACTTTATCTAGTATGTCATTGTATATTGATGTGCAGTTTTTAACCGACTTCAATAAAAAGGAGGAGGGTATCAATTCGACTGTTACTTTTTGTTTATCTGTTTTGTTTTTTTTTTTTGTGAAGGTGAGTACTTTTCTGAATTGGTCCCATTTAAATTTGGTGAAGATCCGATGAAGAATTTCAGAGATATATCTACAACTGACAGAACTCTTCAAAAATAACGGTAAATAGACGTGCGATTGCTGCAATCGCATGTCTATTTACTGACATAACATCACGCCGGTACGCTCTGAATGGGTTACCCAGGTATGTATACTTCACCCTCATTTCACCAGTTATGTTAAAGTACCATGTTATTGGGGTTATCTTTTTTGTTTATAAACCGATGATCTTGATTATTCTGACTGTGGAAGGAGGGTGTTTATCAGTTTATGTATGTATGTTTGTTCCTATGTGGCGTTCTAGAGACCAAACGAGTTGGCCGATTTTGATGATTCTTAAGTCAATCGATTTGTCTGCCCTCGCGTTGCGCAAGGGCAATCAATGCGTGAACATCACGAGTTTCAATGGCTACATTAAAATTTCAAAATAGAAAAATGGTGACTTTTGGGCGCCATATTGTGGGGCCCAATTTTATTTTGCTTCTGCACCCATCGTGGGGGTATCAAAGAAAGAGTTTTAAGAACACTTATATGTTTAAATGTAGCAAATTCGAAAAAAAAAATTTCATTAAAAGGTTATAAGTAAAAAGTTAATTTGGTCAGCCAGCTCCCGAATATGTATCCTCAGAGTGCACAGCATGTTACGTCTTTTTAGTTCGCTTCATAAGCAGTCGGGGTTAGTTATGGCTCTATGGTAGCACCATATCTATTTCATTTGCATTGGTCCTTGATCTTCAAAAAAACACCATTGAACTCAAACTCAACAAATTAATAGGAAATGTATTGTGATTAACACCCCAGCAAAGTCATTTAAAACAAAATATCAAAATCGGTTTATCCGTTTAGGAGCTATGATGCCACAGACAAATAAACAAACACACAGGTACACTCATTAAACTTATAACACACTTCTTTTTCCGTCGGGGGTTAAAAATTGCATATCGACCTGATATAATCGAATCGCGTTTCGTTTACCGATTCGCGGCCTCCTCCTAAGAACACGTCTTCCCCCACGGCCATCGGTTCTTCGGCTAACATGGCGGATCCATTGCCACATCAGCTGGTTTATTAACATTAAGCGCTATTGAGCTTGCCTCTGTCATTAACTCAACAAAATCAATTCGTTCTGAAGGCTCATTACATCTTGACGAACGCCATTAGTTGATTAGTTCGTTTTTTAATCACAGAAAACTAATTTTATACGCTTTAATTAATATCGGTAGGTATTTGACATAGACTAGTCAAATGTTTCAGGTGGATAACATATAAAGAAGCAGATGTAGGTTACAATTCACCTTTCAAGTATTGATCATCACCAGCCTTTTAATTTTCCCACTGCTGGGACACAGGCCTCCTCTCTGAGAGAGAGAATGGCCCTTAATCCGCGGGCCTGGTGCGGGTTTGTGGATGTCACATGTCTTCGAATGTTTGGTTCTAGGACATGCCGGTTTCCTCACGATGATTTCCTTCACCGTTTTTAGTGCAGTCGTGATGAAATAATTTACACAAAGTAATGCGCCTGCCTGGGTTCGAACCCACGACCTGCGACACGATAGTCATCGGGGCCGTTACCTCTGGGCCACCACTGCTCTAGCGGTATCTTCAAGTATTACATAAATAGAATTCCAGTAAATTGCCACCTCCCCCTCCCCCTCCAGACAGAATAAGGAGCTTGTGATTTAATAATAATAATAACCGCAAGGGTCCATCTTCAAGGTTAAGCAATTCTTGCCTAGGTTTGTTCATACATTATACACGTTATTCCTGTTTCTTTTTCTTCGTGTTTTAACACCGACTGCCGAAATTGAAGCTATTTTTCACTTTGTAGTGTTTAAAATGAAGTCGGGTGTATATTTTTGTAAAAAGGCTTTTTTTATTTTTCACTTTCTATGTGGGACAGTCAAAGGTCTAAAGTGTAGCACTTTGGACCCTTAGCTGTACATAATGGGCAAGTTTACAAATAAGATATATCTTTATTGCCCAAAATATGCCAGAATAGATTACCCCAATAACATGAAACATGAACATAACCGGTTAAATGAGAGTGTACCAGGGTGAACTACACACATGCGTACACCTTTAGAGCATACCGGCCTGATATTATGTTACATAATGGTATGTAGTACAATAAACAGACATGCGATTGCAGCAATCCCGAGAGATTTGCCGTCGTTTAGTGAAGAGTTCTGTTGTATATTTCCAAAGTTCTTCATCAGATCTTCACCAAATTTAAATGGGACAACTACATTTCGGGCAAATACACTTTCAAATTAAAAAAATATATTTCAAAATCGGCCCACAATAGACGGAGAAATCGGTGAACATACACAAAAAAAACATGCATACAGCCAACCATAGAATGTTTCTCCTTTTTGGAAAGTTGGTTAAAGATAAAGGCCCACACCCACTGGTTTCGGGACCCGGGTAAAGCTCCAGAGGGAGTCACCATCTAACAATACGAGCCGTGTCCATAAGTACTGCATTCTGATCTAGTGGCCTAACCAGAGCCTCGTAAGGTGTTAGTCGTGACTTGTGGCTATTAAGCTACTGGCTGACACGATTATCGATACAATGATCACTGAATCCTCATCCCAAATGCCGACAACCTCGCGAGACAACTCAAGAAATTGAAAAATTAAAATCAAATTATATTATTATTACAGGAGATCCCCGATGCCACTTCAAACCTGCCAAGATAAAGAATTAAAAATTGTTATTAATTACTAATAAAATATTGTACACAATTACTGTTTTTTTTACAAACCTAAATCTAAAATTAATTGATAAACGAATTTCACCGGTAGTTGTTGCTGTGTGACGTCTTGTCATTTGTTAAAACCTATTTAAACGTATAAAAAGGCCGGTTCTTGTCGAAAGACACTTAAGTTGTGTGACTTATTGTTGGTGTGAGTAATCAAAACTGTTTACAAGTTGTCTAATCGTTATCATTTGACAATCCTGAATCTTCCCGCACTTACAAAATACATATATTCGATGTTCAAAAACAACTTTTATACAGATTTATTATATATATTTGTCGGGTTTAGTCAATATGGGCGCACGGTTGGCGCAGTGGTTGAGCGATTGACTGCTGCGCTGTTCGCGGGTTCGATTCCCGCACGGAACAATTATTTCTATAACCTACAGATAGTTGTTCCGGCTCTGGGTGTTGTGTATGTGAGTTTATATGTTTGTAAACGCACCCACGATACAGGAAGAAATTCCTAGTGTGGGGTAACGTTTTTTTTACCCGACTGCCGAAGGAGGGTAATGTGTTTATCAGTCTATGTATGTATGTATGTATGTATGTATGTATGTATGTATGTATGTATGTATATATGTATGTATGTATGTATGTATGTATGTTCCTATGTGGCGTTCCAGAGACCAAACGCGTTGACCGATTTTGATGATTCTTACGTCAATCGATTCGTCTTAATCCTGCGAGTGTCACTGGCTACATTAAAATTGGAAAAAACAAAAATGGCGGATTTTGGGCGCCATTTTGTGGGGGTTTTTTTTTTTAATCAAAATAAAGGGTTTTAAAAGGCGATTTCAAAAATATATAACACTTATATGTTTAAATGTACCTAATTCTAAAAAAAAAATAACTAAAAAGTTGTAAATAAAAAAAGTTAATTAAATAAATCAAAAAACCCGACTGCTCAAAAGCAAACTAAAAAGACGTAAACAAGAAGAAAATCATGCTGTGCAGTCGGAGGATACATCTGGTTTTGGTTCGCCAGCTCGCGAATAAGTATCCTCCGACTGCACAGCATGATTTTCTTCTTGTTTACGTCTTTTTAGTTTGCTTTTAAGCAGTCGGGTTTTTTGATTTATTTAATTAACTTTTTTTATTAACAAAAATATATAGTACGGACGTCAAAACAAATCATAAGCACGCCCCTGGCGGCAATCACGAGCAACTACGCATTGGCACGCTTTTTATAAGCACTTACGTGGTGGGGAATAAGGCAGTTGAATACTGACCGCCTTAGAGCTAAGACGTGGTAGAATCAGTGTCGATCCGTAATATTAGTAAGCAAGAATGTAATTTGTGTCTATGTGAATATACTCAGTGTATCGAATAATTTGTGTGATTTTATTTTCACGATTGACCCACCTACCTGCCCACACATGATGTTTTAACCTAAGGGAATACATCCTGACTGCCCGATGGTTTGCATCTATCGGCCAGCCTTGATACGACATATTGATGATTGATAAGTCTGAAATCGCCAACCCGTGCCTTCTCTGTATGACATACTTCTCATACAGGGAATGCATGAGCATTGTTCACCACGCTAGCTCAATTTCAATTTCAGACTTCTATTAAGTGTAGGTTCCCCTGTATTCATTGCTTCACATATTCAAAATTCCGTCTACTCGACATGATTACATTGACTTGTGTATTCGTTTTTAGGGTTCCGTAGCCAAATGGCAAAAAACGGAACCCTTATGGATTAGTCATGTCTGTCTGTCTGTCTGTCCGTCCGTATGTCACAGCCACTTTTTTCCGAAACAATAAGAACTATGCTGTTGAAACTTGGTAAGTAGATGTATTCTGTGAACCGCATTAAGATTTTCACACAAAAAAAGAAAAAAAACAATAAATTTTTGGGGTTCCCCATACTTAGATCTGAAACCCAAAATGTTTTTTTCATCAAACCCATACGTGTATGGATATGGATAGGATGGATAGGTCTTCAAAAATGATATTGAGGTTTCTATTATTATTATTTTCTAAACTGAATAGTTTGCGCGAGAGACACTTCCAAAGTGGTAAAATGTGCCCCCCCCCCCCCCCCTGTAACTTCTATATTAAGAGAATGATAAAACTAATAAAAATATATGATGTACATTACCATGTAAACATCCACCGAAAATTGGTTTGAACGAGATCTAGTTAGTAGCTTTTTTTAATACGTCATAAATCGTAAACCGCAATTTACCATGTACGGAACCCTTCGTGCGCGAGTCCGACTCGCACTTTTTTCATATTTACATTAGATCTAGACTTTAGACTCTATGGTATGGACTACTGCGTCAATGGGCTATTGACGCAGTAGTCCATACCATAGAGTCTATAGTCTAGATCTTTTCGCCACTGACAATGTTTTGTTTCTGACACAGTGTGTAAATATGATTAAAATGTTGGTGTTAATAAAATAATAAAATGTATGTATAAAGCAGATTTTAATATAGTTAATGAACAATATAATAAAAAGATAAATGGATCCCTGTTGTGTTAATCTTTGAGTCCTATACTACCTTACTTCCTACTATATTTATATAAACTAATACCAATAATATTATAAATGCGAAAGCTTGGTTGGACGGATGTTTGTTACTCAATAACTCCAGAACGGCTGAACGGATCTGGATGTTTGGTACAAAGATATGTTATAGTCTGGAATAGCACATGCTACTTTTCATCCCGGTACAATACATTATACCGGGATGAAAAGTAGGGAAAGGGAATAAAGAAACACTTTTAGCGCGGGCGGAGTCGCTGGCAGAAACTAGTTAAAAATATTTGAAGCAAACCATCTGAGCAAATTACACGTCTACGATTGAAAGCAATTTTTCCAAAAGCAGTGATTCATCCACCTTGTCAAAAGCAGTGATTCATTCATCTAGTGACTAGATTCAAGTCAAATGCAGTGATTGATCCACCTTGTTAAAATCAGTGATACATCCACCTTGTCAATAGCAGTGATTCATCCACCTAGTCAAAAGCAGTGATTGATCCACCTTGTCAAAAGCAGTGATTGATCCATCTTGCCAAAAGCAGTGATTCATCCACCTAATCAAATGCAGTGATAGACCCACATTGTTAAAAGCAGTGATTCATCCACCTAGTAAAATGCAGTGATTGACCCACCTTGTCAAAAGCAGTGATTTATTCACCTAGTCAAATTCCGTGATGGACCCACCTTGTCAAAAGCAGTCATTGACCCACCTTGTCAAAACCCATCGTATCTCGCGTTGATCCGCATTGCCGGCAGTCAAGAGATTAAAGCTTGAAAACCTTTATCGTGCGCCGTTTTTTTCAAACTAGAAACTTTCAGAACAAGAACATGTCACATCTGTAGTTTCCTTTTTAATCTGTGGTATCTTGGCTAATTTCATGCAACACATAATTATTTGTTTTCCTGACATTGTATTTTAATACGTTTTGATCTTGCATTGAGACATGTGGAACCCTTTTAAAAATATCATGAGGCTTGGTAAGATACAAATCCTACTTTATACCATAGAAGTGTTAAGACGTTATTGTTGTTGGAGTTTTTAATTAGCCGACACATGGCTAGGGGCCAGACTAAGGCCACTAGTACGCGCTAAGAAAATTCAACAATCTGCTGCAAAACGTACGGCCATGCGCCATCGGTACATGGTGGACATCCCTCCCATACGCACAAAGTGTTTTGCAAATACTTTCATTGTGCGCACAGCTAAGGAGTGGAACTCCCTTCCGGGGCCTTTGTTCCCTGATAGCTACAACCTTGATGTCAAGAGTGAGAGGTTTCTTCTAGGCAAGCGTGCTTCACTGTAGACCACATCATCGCTTAACATCAGGCGAGATAGTGGTCAAATGCGAGCCTTTAGATTATAAAAAAAAACAAGACTGATTCATGTACACGACAAGATTGTGTCGGACCTTTGGCATGTGAAGGACGAAGCAACACAGAGCGCGTTGTGTATTAGCTCAGACAATTTTTTTTTTGTTCAACATCGTGGCAGTGTTACACACTTCGTGTGTAGTCACGATACGAATTCTTGTGTAGGCCCGATGACTTTCGTAAGCATGTTGCGGCCTGAGACATACATTATAGGACATCCTTGTGTATCTGGTACACTTCACGTTCACACGTGCAAAACATTTTCGCGATGGGCACTTGCGCGAGAAAACACTTGCTCGAGTGGACTTTTGCGCATAAAGACTAAAGTCGTAACAACATACTTTTATTAGACATTCAAGGTGTAACTTTTCCATCCTTCTGGATCTGGTATACTTCACGTTCACACGTGAAAAACATTTCCGTAATTGACACTTGCGCAAGAAAACACTTGCTCGAGTGGCCTTTTGCGCGTAACGAAGAACTAAAATTGTACTCGTACAGTCGTTTTTAGGGTTCCGTACCCAAAGGGTAAAAACGGGACCCTATTACTGAGACTTAGCGGTCCGTTTGTCTGTCTGTCTGTCACCGGGCTGTATCTCATGAACCGTGATAGTTAGACAGTTGAAATTTTCACAGATGATGTATTTCTATTGCCGCTATAACAACAAATACTAAAAACAGAATAAAATAAATATTTAAGTGGGGCTCCCATACAACAAACGTGATTTTTTTGCCGTTTTTTGCGATAATGGTACGGAACCCATCGTGCGCGAGTCCGACTCGCACTTGGCCGGTTTTTTTTTCGTGATTTCATTAATATGATCACTTTTCAGGTTTTGCGTTTAGGTGTAACAGACTACACCTTGTATAATTGTATAGATGTACACACATCAAAAGTGTTTAGGGATCAAGTACGCTTTATATTAAAAACCGGCCAAGTGCGAGTCGGACTCGCACACGAAGGGTTCCGTACCATTATCGCAAAACACTGCATAAAAATCACGTTTGTTGTATGGGAGCCCCCCTTAATTTATTTTATTTTAATTTAATAATTATTATTTTATGAAGTAAATATACAACTAAACATTCTGTGAATATTTCAAGCGTCTACCTGTTGCCGTTATTAATATCGAGCAAAAAATGGCAAAAATATCACGTTTGTTGTATGGGAGCCCCCCTTTAATATTTATTTTATACTGTTTTTAGTATTTGTTGTTATAGCCGCAACAGAAATACATCATCTGTGAAAATTTCAACTGTCTAGCTATCACGGTTCATGAGATACAGCCTGGAGACAGACGGACAGACAGACAGACAGACAGACAGACAGACAGACGGATCGCGAAGTCTTAGTAATAGGGTCCCGTTTTTACCCTTTGGGTACGGAACCCTAAAAAGCAAATATAATTAGGCAAAATGGGGGATTATTGATTCGTCCAACACCCGGTGCGAGTGTGGTGCCCCTGTACAGACTATTTACCACTTGCTGGAGTGTCCTGGCTGTCCATTCACTTGCACCCTGGAAGACCTATACAGTGCTTCTGACGCTGCAATAAGCCTGGCCACCTACTGTGCCCAGACCATCCAATTAAATGTTCCATCGCATCGAAAAGAAGTACGCTTTAGAGTATCACCGCAATTAAGGATAACTATTTTAACTTTTTTGGATCGTTATTGATTCTTTTTAGTGAATTTCTTTATTTGAATAAAGAATCTTCTTAAAATTTTGATTAATCATAGAAAGTGATCTGTGAATCAGGATTTCTATAAAAGTGTGTACTTAATAGCGTTTTTACAAAACCATTACAATTCCTGCATCGGAACTGAAAATAATTGCTTCGATATGAGGCAACCACACCATTTACCACGAGAAAAGATGATGAGAGTCGTCGGAATGTTGCAAGCTGGTGTCAGGCAATGTACTACACAAAGCGTAACAAGCCACCTCTGAACACGATATCGTATAACAGGCAGTGTGGCCGAGCGACATGGAGGAAGATCTCGTATCACTCACAGACAGAACCGGTACATCCAAATACTGCTCGACGGAATCGTACCATGACCGCCATGA
This sequence comes from Anorthoa munda, assembly GCA_945859665.1. Lineage (NCBI taxonomy): Eukaryota > Metazoa > Arthropoda > Insecta > Lepidoptera > Noctuidae > Anorthoa > Anorthoa munda. Next base: position 49,465,793 of record OX243895.1, on the reverse strand, counting down.
TGTTGGCTACGAGGTCCAACAGCTCTTCAGGCTTGCTGATAAGCGACCAAAACATCCGAAATTGTTTACGTGAAGTGGGTCTGCGTTCAGAAGGCCTCTAGGAGTTCCACCTATCGCAGCCCACAATCGTAAGGCCCGTTTACCATGCGATTGCAGAAATAGAAGACTGTCGTTGTGTTTGCTTTTACGATGAATCTCGTTTCGGTTTGAGGCCGGATACAAGACTTACTCAAATTTTGGAGGACCTCAGGAGGTTCATTTATATGGAAGGGGAACAATAATAGTTTGGGCCAGTATTTAGATCGGTGGAAGAACCGTTTTCATTTGGATCAGGACCAGCAACCGCAATGCTCAGATTTATACGGGTAGGATTTTTTCCGACGTGATCATCCCTTTGCGATGCTGGTTGGGTGATTCGTTTCGACTAATGCACGACAATGCACGTCCTCACAATGCTCGCATCAACGTTCTGCCGTGGCCTGCTCAGTCGCCAGACCTCAACCCAATTGAGCACGCATGGGATATGCTCCAAAGAAGAGCTCTGCCGATTATGGATGCCGTGCATACCCCACAACAGTTTTATGACTTGTTAGAAAGAACAAGGGCCATTCCACAAAGTAATTTTGATGAACTGATTTTAAGCATGGCAAATCACTGTGATTCATGCCAGTGCTGGAAACACAGATTTTATAACTTTACAATATAAAAAAAACCTCATTTCTGCCTTTTTTGACATTAATTTCCCAAAAATTGCAAATTATCTTAATTAAAAAAAAATTGGTATAAGTTGTTAATTTAAACATAGGAATTAAAGTAAAAAGCCAGCCTGGAAGACTAGATTTGGTAAATATTAATTGGATAATTTTTTATAGTTAAAATGTACTTGATCCCTAGACACTTGATGTGTGTATAATATGATATGGACCAAGTGATTAATACGGCATTATTCATAATGCCCAGGGAAATTTCAAAAATGCCCAATATGAGTAGGCAATGTGATAAAAACAATTGAAATACCTTGTAATATTGAAATTGATTTCTCAATAATGCCCATCACTTATTATGCATGGTTATAAAAATACCTGTTTTGTAAAATGATTTTAATGTGGACATTGATGATAATGTAGAATCAGTATGATAGGTAAGTACGATTACTGTTTACGCAATAAAGTCAATGGAGCCTCGCTGCGCGGGGCTCCTATTTCTGACAGCAGGGTCTAAAGTTCCTGAGCTCGCTTCGCTCGCTCTAAGACTAATTCAGTCACCATAATTATCGAATTGCCCAAACGTTTCGTAGCAATATTCATAATGACCAGACAATGTGATAAATATAGAAGTTTAAATCAGTATTAATTAAATTGCCCGATTTGACTTGCCCGGGCATTATAAATAATGCCTTGATTAATCACTCGGTCCATGACATATAGATTTCGAAACAGAACGTTACGTAACTTTTGTATTAAAAACAGCTTTTATTTTGTTTTCCAGTCACATTTCTACTACTTATACAAATGGATTACATAATAGCGAAGGCAATAGAAAATCCACGTTCATGTAACGATTCGCCGGAAAACGACCCTCGATTGAAGAGAAGCGATGAAATCTATTCTGATATTGCAGATACAGCGGCAACTGATGCAGATGAATCAGATACTAGAAAAACGTTTTCTAAACCAAACACTGACAATGAGTATGACGAGCCAAATGACTTTGCCACAAATCCGAATACTTTACCACAAAATTTGGCTCTTGTCAACACCAGCAGCGTACCAATCAACGCTCAGACAGTAGATATTACTGTCAATAAACTAACAACAACTAAGGCGCCGCTACAACAAACTGTATATTACAAAGCCATTGATCCAAAATATATTATCGTTTCTGGGCTGTCATTACCCAAACCCAACAAAAATATGACAAATGTTAGTACAACTGAAGTAACAGATAATGACGTCAAAGAAACAATACCACTACACAATTCGAATTTGACGGAAGAAACTAACGTTTTAAATAAAGACAAAGGAAATTATATTGACGGAAAAGAAATACTTATTAACGACTTAGATGCTGACGTTACAAATATACGTGAACTTAGAGAACATCTACTCGATCACCTGTTAGATTATTTCCTAAACATTATAAAAGAAGAAAACTTCATTCGTAACGATACAAGAAAGAAAAACGGCAAAGATAGGATGAAAGTAGAAGAAAAATTAAGAAATTACTATGATCCCCATCATTTAGACATGCTTTTAGTTGATAATGATGATTATGATGATAATCATCTAGATATTTCCTATTATCCTAGAAATAATGACAGCGAAGAAGATTTACTGGATAATGTTGATCAAAATGAAGAAATAGGGAAAAATAACATTACCATTACTCTTAACACCCTGGTAGATGATATAGACAAAAATAAAGGAGAAGTAAACAGATATCCGGCTATTTATAAAAAACGGCCTGAAGGTCAATCAGTTTCCGTTAACCTAACCGAACCTATACCAGTCACTTCGAACTCCAACAATATGGTTGAAAAAGAAAATAACTCAATCAAAACCTTGTCAAATACGACGGAAAAATCTGGAAACCCATTGACATCCAAAGAAATATCTATTTCAAATGAAATTTTAAATGATGAAGTTGTCAACGCAGGTCCTATGAACCATTCAGATGAAGTAGTGACCGATCGAATAGAATATGTCTACAATAGTGGTGCTCTTACACTCGATGACTATTCTAATGAAGATTTTATCGATTCAGACGAAGTTCAAGTAATAAGAAATAAAAATTTACATGAGGACGATGGATCCCCAATTGTTACCACTACAGAGAATGGTAAAAGAAAGAATGACGCTGATAAAGTAAAACACATTGCAAACAATGCTTTGAATGAGACTAAAAATGCAAATATTAATTATCAAAATTTACGTAATGGCACCATCAATTCTTCTTCGAAAGATGGAGTTTTACTGTTAGGAAGACAGAACACGCATTATGAGTACGGAATTTTAGATCATCCATTAAAAAAATCTAAGAAGAATTCGAAACAGGATAAAAGAAAATTGAGAAGCAACAAGAAATGTGGGAAATTAAATAATATAAATACAAATAAACATCGTTGTAGAAATAGTATCATATTAAATATAAATATAAATCTTATTTAAGCTTAGTTTAACGTGTTTTATTACCCACCGACCAGTGGTAGCCCAGTGGTAACGATGTGTTAGTCGTGTGTTCGAACCCGGACAAGCGCTTGACTTTGAGTAATATTTTATCACCGCTGCTCTAAAAACGGTGAAGGAAAACATTGTGAGAAAACCGACATGTCCAAGAACCAAAAATACGAAGACATGTGATATCCAATAACCCGCACTACGCCCGCGTGGTAGATTAAGGCCCATTCCCTCTTAAGGGCGTAGGCCCTTAAGAGGGAATGGGCCTTAATCGGCACTAAAGCGCATGTAGATGCGCTTTAGTGCCGTAAAACGTTTACTTTCTAAAGCATACTCCTTAGTAAAGGCTAGGTCAAAAGGTTTGAAAAAAATATATATTTATTATTGATTCATGTACATTATTTGGAACACAAGGTTTTTTCGTGTAACTAATAGTTTTGCTTTAAAAAAATAATTAACAACACGATATTTTTTCGCAACTTTTGGAAACTCCTCCAAAACGACTTGTATGTTTAAAAATATTTTTAGATAGGCAGATTGGTATTTAGAATTTCTTTAGATGGTATTTTGCTTATTTAAATCAATCAATATTTTGCAAAGAAAGTCTTGCAAAGTAAGGTCCAATGTATATATTCTGGCTCTCTACGGGGGCGAAGCCAGTCGCGCGTTAGCATTGGCATGGGAAGGCTGTGTCGCTCGCTGCTCCGCCGCGCTTTCGTCCGACTGCGCATTCGCACGTGTTAGTGCAAATATTTACTTAGATTGTGTATTAGTGTGCGTTCACAGACTAGCTCGCTCGCCGTAGAGGACCCTACGTAATCGTGCGCGTGGACGCTTTATTTTTATTTATTTGTGGACTACTTTCTTATGTGAATTTGTAAATACTTTTTATATATATTGTGCATTATGTAAATAAATCATAATGCTAACTTCTAAACCACGCAACGGATTATAATATATATAACGGATATTCTTTACGTGTAGTACTCTTCCTGTAAAATACTATCACAAAGTTTCATATTGATTAATTTTTTTGAGAGAGAGAGAGAGAACAAAACCGTACAAGAGTATTAAAATTTACTGATTTTTAGAATAACAGTGTTTTATTTGTAACCTTATATAGAGAGTATTGAGAAAGTAATTGTTACCATTAACGTTGCAAAAACTGGGTAAAGTACGACACAACTATATGTCACTTATGTGAGCTAAAAACATCACATGATGAATCCAAGAAAAATGCACATAAGCATGTGGGGGTATTTATCATTACAACCCATTATTTAAAATATGTTTATACGGGACCCACAGTGCGTGAGCCCGGCTCGCACTGTGCCGGTTTTTATGTAAGTCAGTAATTACAGTCTATGCAAATGATTAAAATGAAATAATTTCTAAAGTTGTGAGGATGGGGTGAGAATGTTACTCTCAAAAGCTGAATCGATCTTGGTTAAATTTGAAAGAGGCTAGGCTAGGGCCGAGTTTCTCACCGCTTGGATGAATTTTCAACAGCGAATCACAGCAGGTAAACGCGTGCTTGACAATTTGTCACATTAATTCTGCGATAATTTAGAGATGAGAAACTCGGCCTAAGTAACTGGACATTATGACTTTATGCTGTATTATTATTTATAGTTATATATCATTCCAGATTGAATTTTTAACGTAATTATTTTAAATTACCTACTTAGTATTTTTAAAGTATAAAGGGAAAATTTACAAGTCCGTGATTAGACCTGTTATACTGTCAGTGGCGTAGCTAGCATGGGTGCGCATAATTGTGGTGTCACCCAAGAATGAAATCTGTTAAAATGAATAAACATTCAATAAACGTATAGTATGTTTTTATTTAATTATTACAAATAAGTTTTTCATAATTACAATAGAAATTTTGATAATAATAGCTACTAATTACTTATACCTACATTTGTTTATACTAATCTTTCTAGCTTTAACAGCTGCAAACTCGGAAAACATTTCATCAAAATTTATATTTTGTGTTACCTCATGTTCTATTGTTAATATGCCAAGATTGTTAAGTCTGTTTTCGGTCATTGTTGCCCGCAAGTAATTTTTAATTAATTTTAGTTTGCTGAAACTCCTCTCACATGAAGCAACTTATACCCAAATTGTCATAAATAACTTTAGTGCCACCATAAGATTCAGAAGAGATTCTGTAAAGTCCCATTCCACGATGAATTTCAAAAAGTCTAGAGTCACCCAGCTAGAAACTGCCAATGGTTTTGGCCGCTTTTAAATGTCTTCTCAACCTCGGTATCTCTAAAAGGAGTTCTGTTTCTGATATCTTATCATAAAAACCAGTAAATTTCGATACAGCTAATTTCAACTCTTCAGCGTTTGCCTAAAGCAAAGTATTTCTGGTCTGCACAACAACCCCACTACACTGGTACAGATGGTCTAATGTGTGGTCAGAGTAAATAATTTCTTGTTAACATTTATTTCAAATAATACGTGCATTTTTATATAATCACAATTGATAAATTAAATTATTTTGTTGGGATAACTTGATTAAAGTAGCTTCAAACCTAAGTTATTTATCATTAAAAAACGTGACAGTTTGTGTAAATTTTTATACAGTCGGGTGTCACCCCGGAACCGGTGACACCCGGTGCGGACCGCCCCCGACGCCACCCCCCCCCCTAGCTACGCCACTGCGTACTGTATGGATCAGAATGTTGGGCTGTGAAAAAGATGGATGAAAAGAGATTGCATGTAGCAGAGATGAGAATGTTGAGATGGATGTGCGGAGTGACGAGAATGGATAAAGTGAGAAATGAGTAGGTATATTATTAGAGTAATATTATTAGAGGCAGTTTGAAAGTGGCGCCAGTGACAGAACAGTTGAAGGAAATCCTTTGTTCTGGTATCGTCATCTAATGAGGTGGGATGAAACACATGTTACTAAAAGAGTTATCAATATAAATGTGGATGGATGGAGAGGAAGGGGATGGCCAAAGAAAAGATGGATGGACTAGGTGTGAGGAGTGATATGAAAGAAAAGGGAGTCAGTGATAGCGTGACGGGGGACAGGACGGTGTGGAATAAGAAAACGTGTTGCGCTGACCCCAAGTAACATGGGACAAGGGCAGGAAGATGATGACCTACTTAGTATTTTTAAACGAATATAATAACTTAAAACATCAGGAGCCGACCGTAAGCTCAGAGCCAGTCTATTTTGACTGACACAATAGCAAAATATAACGGGCGCCATAAATGGTCGCTTGCCGGTCGAGGGACACTCAAAATAAACCGTCGAACCATGATAGTTTTGACACGTCATGGTACGGGGGCAAGGTACGTAAGTAGAGTTTTAATGTAACCTATTTTGTTTTACTTGTTCGACCTACATTATATAAAAATAATGTCTAGTAAAACTTAATATTTATTTACGGAATCGTAGGCAAGAATGCAACCTGTTAGTCGCATCTCTACGTCCACGCATACTCTTTGATCGCAGTCCGCGCTCGCTATGTATGCGTGAGCCGTGCCGGTGTGTGAGTTTAGCTTCGCCGGGATGCTCAAGGCCGTTGGGGCATACTTGCGCCTTAAAACAGAGAGGAGGCCTGTGTCCCGGCAGAGGGAACATTCATGATGATGATTACGCACCAGCTTCTGTGCATCATGCAACATTCAACTCTTGTGCATCCAACAGGAACGTGAAACGTGAACGTGATTTATTAGCTGGTCTGAAATTGCTGATGTTATATGGAGTAACTTAGGCTACGTTTATTTAAGAAAAAGAACTGTGGTGAAGCGCAAAAAAATACAAAAACATGTTTTATTTTAAGTTAATCATTAGAGCCACCCGACAACGTACCAGCACCGTCTTGCCTCGAGCGGTTAGTATTATTTGTATGGGGTACTATGGGTATACAAACATTACATTAAATTATTATCATTACATCAACTCTGGAGCGCTTCTCCCGCGAGCTGACCGCATGCGAACGATGCGGTGAATGGACCACTTGGTTACCACCCGTTGCTCGCACGCTTGCCTTGGCTACGCGCAGGTCCCGAATGGATCGCGCACTGTTCGCGAGTAGTTCACACGAGAATCGTGGGCCACCTATCTATAACGAGCGGACACTGAGCGACCAGGTCTGGTCGGGTGGGTCTAATGATCTACCTTTACAAGTTTGACATGGACGAAGTCGCGGGCAGCAGTCATAAATATATTTTCTTTGTTTAGTGTGACCTCGCGCGAAATCAACGAGCAACTACTGCCGACAACAACCGAGCAACTACTGTTATTTTGAGATTATCTTTGTAATCCTTTGCATTAAATATTTATAAAAATACACGAAAATGTACATTTTCACGAAACTCTGTGGCGTGACCTTGGACTGCGCGTACCTACTTAATTTTTTTTGTACCCAATGCGTAAAAAATAAAATAAAATTAACGAGTAGATTAATTTTTTTATTCAAGGCATAATCCTTATACACTTTCTGGACTATGACGTCGCGGGTAGCAAACAGAGGACTACTTAATATGCCGAATAATTGTCTTCACTGATGTCAGATGTTCGTCCAAGAGTCTGCTTTTACCTTTGAAATCTTAGTATTTCAGATCTGCCTTGACTAAATTTTGACTGGGGCAGAGAGCCACAGAAGCCCTCCATCGCGATCGGTCTTGAGCTTCTCACTTCACCTCACTCCACGTCACGCCGCTTCTGCCAACACGGTGTGACGCCGTGGACAGCCACGCTTTTTCCCTTGGGGATTCCAATCCAAATCTTGCTTGGGTATGTGATCGGGACACCTTCGGAGCGCGTGGCTAGCCCATCTCCACTTGCGACGCTTGACCTAGCGGTCGATCGGGCTCTCTTGGTATTTTTCCAACAGCTCTAAGCTACGTTGGAGATGGTTTCGGGCCAGTAGAGAAATGCAGAGAATGGGACAAAACTGCGGTTGACTTCTTTCCTTGGCCGATCAGAATTTGCATCAGGGTTTTTCCTAAGATAAGGCAGTGATCACTGACTCACAGACCTCCTACAGTCTTAGGAACCCAGTCCACTATGCGCAACCAAAAAAAAAGTTATTTCAATAAATCAAAAAACCGCCGCTGCTTAAGAAGCGAACTAAAAAGACGTAAACAAGACGAAACTCATGACCAAAACCAGATATAACCTCCGACTGCACAGCATGATTTTCTTCTTATTTACGTCTTTATAGTTCGCTTCTTAAGCAGCCGGGTTTTTTGAATTAACTTATTATATTTAAGTTTTTTGTTAACAATTTTTTTTTCGAATTTGGTACATTTAAACATTTGATAAATATTTTAGAAATAACATCTTAATACCCTTTATTTTGATACCCCACACAATGGGTCTGGAAGAAAAAAATTTTTGGTCCCCACAATATGGCGCCCAAAATCCGCCGTTTTTTTATTTTCTAATTTTAATATATCCAATGCACTCGCAACGTTAAGATGAATCGATTGACGTGAGAATCATCAAAATCGGCCAACGTGATTTATCTCTAGAACGTCACATAGGAACAAACATACACACATACATCCATCAATACATACAGAGACGGATAAACACATTACCCTCCTTCGGCAGTTGGGTAATGCCCTCTCATTTTGTGCACTTATCAAAACGAAATTATATGAAAAAATATTAATATATACAGTGGGTAATAGCTGTTAACTGACCCACCCTAAAAACGAACGAATTTGAATCCTCTGCTTGTAACATTACCTACCCGTAACGTAATTATCTACCCGTAACGACTGTCAAAGATCTTAAAATGACAACCGGGACCAACGGCTTAACGTGCTTTCCGAGGCACGGAGGAAACTCGGTATTTTGATATGATCACCCATCCACGGACCAACCGCGCGACCAAAGCGTTTCTTAACCTTGATCATGGACCAGTGTGGCTGTTATTATTTAGCCACGAGCGAAGTTAAGTCTACTGAAAAACGAAAAAAAAACCTTTTAAACAAAAAAAATCTGCGGCAATAAAGGCGGAACCACACTTACGTCTCGTGGCGTGGCGCATTTTGGCGGAGTTGATTATGTGCATAACTCCAGCTTCCTTATAAGTGATAGAATAATTCTATCAATGTCAATATTTAAGGCACAATAGCAGCAATCAAACTACCGAGTCTTAATTTAGCTGCCACAAAAACTTCGTTAATATGAGTAAGTATAAGTATGTGTTAGCTGGAGTAACGTCACCCCAACTTCCTCATTCAATACAGGCAAACCAGTGAGGTTAGGGTTTTGGACTATAGTCAAAAAAATAAGGCATAATAGCTGCACAGGGAAGGTATGAACTAAACGATAATACTTAAAAAGTGTTGAACCTACAAGCAAAAAACGTGTGTGTAAGCTGGAGTGACGTCACCCCAGCTGCCATGTCATTTCTTCCGAACAAAAGAAGATATGATTATGTAATATAGCTCAAAAATAAAAGCTTAATAGCTGCCATTGGCAGCAAAATTTTCAAATCTCTATTCCTTGTAATTTCCACGTAGTAAACAAAAAAATAGATGCTGCGCCAAAAAGTTCAAATTATTGCTTCGGAGGAGGAATACGCGATATATTAACAGTTTGAAGTAGCTTAAACTAGGTTATAGACTGGGAGCCGACTACACACTTTAATCGTAGGTACTATGTAAGTATTCAGGTTTTTTATAGTCATATTGTTTGTACAAAGGATGAAAAAAAAATCGAAGTGTAACAATTTCGTATATTTTTATAATAAATCACATTTTTGGTACAATTTACAGTCTTTGAAATCAGATAAAATATGATTAGTATAAATCACAATTATTCTTTAGAATCAGATGATTTATCTTTTATGTAGGTAAAGTGCGTTTCACGAAAGAATGCCCTTCGCCGTAATGTTGGCACCATTGCTTTAATTGAAATAATGGTGAAACGCACTTTACCTATGTAGAATTTCCAAAGGTCGTTTAACTAGCAATTGTCGAAACAGGTATGGAGATTTTGAAGTAATAATAAATTAAAAAAATATTTTGAATGTGTGGATGTGATTTTACTATGTAATGAGATGAATGAACTTCCAATTAATATTTAAAATAATACTTCCAGGTTGATTTTTTATGAAGCGCATAATTACTTCGCAGTGGATCCGTTTTGCACACGTTCACAATATGATGGTGGACAGCAGTCCAATCTACTATTTATGCGAGATACAAGCCTTGCCAATGATCTAAACGCTGACTCTTCCTTACCACCCTTATAAATGTCAAATAAACATATAATTTATTAGAAAGGTGGGTTGTAAAAGCAGATATTAGGTACCTATCTTTGTTTTTATAGTTATATTGTTCTCAAATGTCACGATTTCATGCAAAAGTCATTCAATAGACCAATTCTAACTTAGAGATATGTATAATTATTCAAATTCTGTTTATTCATATTCGTTATGGTCACGAATCATATTAGACCAAGACAATGACAAGACAACCTGACCTATAAATTGCAAAAAACGTAACAAAATTTTTGATTTTGCGGGCTAACTTTGCGCATCCACCTTAACCGAACTACAGAGAACAAGTCACAAATAAAAAACAATAAATGTAGTTCTCTCGTCTTCTAAAGTTGATAAAAATCTACTTTTTAATATTACACAACTAGTTCCATTACATTTCAGTCGGCTCTCAGACAATAAATTCAAAAAAAAAAATTGGTCAAGTTAAAATGACTTCTAATAGAATGCCTGCTAAGTGCAAACTTGATTGCAATAATGTAGCGCACGAAATAGCAACGCCGCTCCTTACCTCCTCCGAAGCAATAATTTGATCTTATTGGTGCGGCATCTGCAATGCGGACATTGAGTCGCTGTACAAGCCATAGCTCGCCTCTTGCCGCGCGAGGATCACTTCGGTCGCTTTACAAATGGCCAGGAGTTCCACCTGGTAGACTGTGCAGTACGCGGCAAGGCTTAGCTTGAGGTTCCGGACTTCGCCCTCAATATCCCAAATGGATAATGCGGCTCCGACCTTCCCCTCAATCTTGCTGCCGTCGGTGAATATTCGCACCACCTGCACATTGTTACTGTCTAGTAACTCTTGGTCTGCCAGGCACATAAACTCCAGGGGCATTTGCACAGCTGGGTGAAGGGCTTCCGCAAATCCCACCGCACTCTCGATCTCCCTATCTCCTGGCACAAACCGGGATGACCCTCTCCTTGCTTCATACAGGGCGGCTGCCTCTTGTTTACTACGTGAAAACTACAAGGACAATTTATTTTAATTTTTTGCTGCTTATGGCAGCTATTATGTTTTTATTTTTGAGCTATAATACATAATCATATCTTCTTTCGTTCCGAAGATATGTCATGAGCAGCTGGGGTGCCGTCACTCCAGCTTACACATACTAAACGACTCATATTAACGAAGTTTTTGTGGCAGCTAAAATAAGATTTGGAACTTTGATTGCTGCTATTATGCCTGAAATATTGGCACACATAGAATTATTTTACCACTTATGAGGAAGCTGGAGTTATGCACAAGAGTTGATTGCCTGCAAAACTCGTTGTGTTATGACGTAGACTGGAACAGAGTAGTTTGATTGGTGGATCCCGCGCCTCGCCACGCCACGTAAGTGTGTTTCCGTCTTAACGCACTAAAAGTTAATTTTAGATCCTAAACGGATGAACCGGTTTTGGTTTAGTTTAGTTTTTGTTTAAAAGGTGACATTATCTTAGCTATGTTTGATGAAAATCCGTTCAGCCGTTCAAGAGTTATGGACGTTTTACTGTTTGAATTGCGGTATTTTCGCAAAATATTGTGCCATAATTACGTGTTCGATAGATTGTTGATCGAAGCGTGTCTACAACTAGATAAGTTATGTAGTTTAAAAAGTATGAAATAAAATAAATATATCGAGCGTTTTGGAAATTAATAATATTTTCTTGTGTACTATACCTTGCCCAACGATTTATTTAAATTCAAATACACATGTCTATTGCTCAACACAGTACGTAATCATACATTTCCAGATATCAAGTGAACGCGCAGTCCACTGTGTTGTACCAATTCAGGAATGGCCGGTGCAGAAAACCTCAAACGGTGCAAATATAACAACCATATTGGAAGTTATATTTTTGAGCCGTTTGGGGTTGAAACATTAGGTCCTTAAGGTCCGAGTGTGCATCGAGTTTTTCGAGAAAGTGCGTGCGCACAGGACTCGTCGACACCTTTTCTTCGGCCAGAGAATCAGCATTGTCATCCAACGTGGCAATGCTGCTAGCGTTCTGGGCACGTTTTCCATTGAAATCGATGTGGACGAATTTTTTGATGCACAATGAGCCTTTTCCCTCTCCCCTTTGTATAGGTGTATAGGTTAGTTTTTTATGTTAATATAATTATACGTTAATATAATAATTGTTTCTTTAATAAAGGAATCAGGAAGGTAATAGACAATATCCAATTTTAAATAATGTAAATTATTTTTAAGCTACAGGCTTCAAATTTTCACAGTATAACGTACGTTCAAAGTATAAACTTGTTGACGTAAATTGTCATTTATTTTTTATTTTTTAAGAGGGGGCTCCTATACAGTTAAAGTGCGGCGTGAAAGAAATATTTTGAAAAATAACTTTATTTTTGGAAGTCTGTGTCTTTGGTAGGCACCAATTTTTTGCGTTGTGGACACCGACTTCCAAAAATAAAGTTGTTTTTCACTTTATAGTTTATTTGGAAGTCGGTAGTATTTTTTTGCAAAAATCGTTTTTTTATTTTTCACTTTTTAGTTGTATCTACCTAATAGGTAAGGTACCCACGCCAGAATAGATTGCCCGAATATCATGAAACTTGAACATAACCGGTGAAATGAGAGATCTGCCTACCCCTTAAGAGCATACTGGCATGATGTTATGTTATGAAATGGTATAAACAATGAACAGACATGCGATTGCAGCAATCCCGAGAGGTTTGCCGTTATTTATTGAAGAGTTCTGTTGTATATCTTCGAAATCCTTAATCAGATCTTCACCAAATTAAAATGGGACCAATTTGGGCGCATACTCTTTCAAACAAAGAATTTTCAAAAACGGTCCCCAAATGACGGAGATATCGGTGAACATACATAAAAAAAAGAAAACATACATGAAGTCGAACATAGAACCTCCTCCTTTTTGGTAAGTCGGTTAAAAAGGAATAATAAGCCACCTTTTTTTTTACAAACGGTGGCTTTGGTGTCTTCTCATTCCGTTTCTTTGTTTTGTTCCGAATAATTTTTTAACTTCCCATTGACCTATGAACTTAAAATTTGGTGATAATGTTTATTATTACATATATTTTACTAACAAATACCAATATATTGAGATCGTATTTTTCTTTAAAATTCCCATATTTATTCTATTACAACCAACTTAATTTTGCTGTTTGATACGGAACCCTAAATTTGCAAAGTCCGATACGCACTTGACCGGTTTTTTTTAATTCTTACACTTCTTCTGTAAATAGAATAAAAATATTGCATTTACTTTGCCATAATTAATTGAGTTGGCAGTAATAAAAAAAAATGAGCAGAACTAAAACAGAATACTTGTCCTGCGATTTTAGCGGTCTCTCCAGTTCCGTGCCTATAGTTCTCGCTGGAACACACATACCGATGTGCTCCGACGTCCGGTACCTAGGATGGTAAGGTAGACCGAGACGTAATGCATCGGATCAACTCGGGATGGATGAAATGGCGACAGGTCACTGGAACAACTTGCGACCCACGGATGCCCCTCAAGTTAAAGAGGAAAATTTATAAGTCCGTGATTAGACCTGTCGTGCTGTATGGATCAGAATGAGATTAGGATGTGGAGGAGAGAAAAGGCTGTGAAAAAGATGGATGAAAAGAGATTGCATGTAGCAGAGATGAGAATGTTGAGATGGAAGTGCGGAAGGACGTGAATGGCTAAAGTGAGAAATGAGTATAAGGAAGTTTGAAAGTGGCGCCAGTGACAGAAAAGTTGAAAGGAAACCGTTTGTCCTGGTATGGTCATGTGATGAGGAGGGATGAAACGCATGTTACTAAAAGAGTTATGAATATAAATGTGGATGGATGGAAAGGGAGGGGACGGCCAAAGAAAAGATGGTTGGACTGTGGTAGGAGTGATAAAAGAAAAGGGAATCAGTGATGGCGTGACGGGGACAGGACGAAATGGAAGAAGAAAATGTGTTGCGCCGACCCCAAGTAACCTGTAATAGTATAGTAAATACGATACATCTGCAAATTTTAATTTATCAGAATATCGGTGCTAAAGAGCACGTCGTCTCACTATTGTAAAGAAAAATTAGGGTCCATGAAGTATTTAATTTTTGCTTAATTGCTAAATGTCGAACGTTAAATAAATCGCGAACGAACAATAAATCGACAAGTTATATATATATGTGTAATTAATTTTCTTGGTGTACAATAAATTATATTCTATTCTATTGTATTTTAAAGTAAACTTTTGTATGAATATGGTATTACATGTTGCGTTTGCGTGTGTTGTGTATTGTCTCCTGTGCGGGTCACAAATATTTTTTTTTTTCTTTTTTTCTTTTTCTTTCTTTTACATGACAAGGTAGATTAAAAGGTCTTGGGGTATTTTTTCCCACATGGTAGCGTCCCAAGGATCCTTTATTGGGTGATTTATACGTCCAAACTGCATCGTTTTTGACTCTGAAAAATAATATCCAATCAAATACGGTCTGTTTATCTTATCACTAGAGACCGGCAGCCGTATTGCGTAAGTGCGCAAAGAGTTTGACCGCTATCCAATCGACCAATCACATGTGAGATGAATGAAGCGATGTGGATTTCCGTCTTGTGTGATTGGACGATTTGGTCGAATGGAAGCGGTCAAACTCTTTGCGCACTTACGCAATACGGCTGCGTAAGTATATGCATTTGCATGTTGCTGTCCGGTGGATGCGAGACGCACAAGAACGATCAGTGTGGTGACACTTGAGGGAGGCCTATGTCCAGCAGTGGACGTCTTTTGGCTGAAATGATGATGATGATTTGCATGTTGCATTAAGCATTTCATCAAGAGCAGTGGTGGTCCAGTGGTAACTGCCGGGACTTACAAGTTGCAGGTCGTGGGTTCGAACCCAGGCAGGCGCTTTACTTCAAAAAACGGTGAAGGAAAACATCTGCATCGTAAGGAAACCGGCATGTCATAGAATAAAAAAATAAATAGAAGACATGTTACATCCACCAACCCGCACTGGGCCCGCGTGTTGGATTACGGTCCATTCCCTCTCACAGACAGGAGGTCTGTGTCCCAGCAGTGGGAACATTAAAAGGCTGGTGGTGATATTATGCATTTATATATGTATGCCCTTTTCACCGGTTATTGTAAATCAAAAAAAAAAATGCGTATTTTCGTGGATATTTCGACGTAGAATGGTCTTTTCCTGCATATAAAAATGTTTTGATCAAAGACACAATCTTGCCACCGAAAATTTGTAAGGCCGTCGTTGTTTACAAAACTAGTAAAAGAATGTTGCAAGCGATTATTTTGTCCAATAATTGGGTTGTTGAATTAAAAAAAAAATACGACTTTTAAAATTTATTTTAAAACTTTACATAGCATAAATTATATTGTCGTTGCAAAAATCTCATAAATATTTTTTTTCAATTTATTATAAGCAATTGAAAATCGATAAAATTTTAAAAAGAACCACCTGTCTACGAACGGGCCATGATTGGTCGCCATGTTGGTGACGTCATAACGTTCAAGGAATTTCACCATAGTACAGTGTCAAGTAAATTGACTAAAATATCCGAAAATTAGTGCAAAAATATTATTTATAACAGCAAATTTTATTTAGACATGTGTGATAAAGGATTCATAAAGGCAAATTTCTAAAAGATATCCATCTGATGGACGATTTGGAAAAATTGAGCATAAGTAAAGTAGTCGTAATGAACATTACGTGATAGTGGACCGCGACCGGTGTTTGTCATTGTTGTTTATTGTACACATTACATTTAGAAACATAATTGTCATAATGTAATTGTTGTTACATATGGGTAGGTGATATTCGTGTAAAATAAAAAGCTAACAAACACGATTGGCGCGCAACTTCGACTTTAGATATCAAAAAACTTCATAGGTACCACTAAATATTATACAACCCGAAATCTGTGGAGCCTTTATTTTTATTTATTTTTTGCATATCATCCTTAAAATTTTCGGTATTTTTAATTATTTGCATATCCCTTTATAATATTAAACACAAATATCTATATAATATAATTACAAACACTAAAAAACTTTGTAGAACAAAAACGTGAAAATATTAATTCGGTACATTTTCAAATATCGCTTAAATGCGTCGACCGATTTTCACAATTCAAACAGAAATATTAGTTTTACGCCTATATCCGTCATTTAAAATTAAAATAATGAATATATCTTCATAAACAAAAAATCATGTTTTCAAGTTACGTAATTATACAAAAATGTCAACTTTGCTCGAAAGTTCCCTTAAAAATTTACTTTTCTCAATCTTTAATGATCAAATTAAGAAATTAATCAGAATCTAATACTAAATTAGAACAAGATAACAACATAATTAACATATTTTAATTGGAATCTAGTTAGACATAGAACATTTCTCAAAACTTTAGTACAGTTTGCTAGGTTGGGTATTGCGCGAATCACATAATAATGGGGAGATATTTGTAATATTCGTACATAATGATGCGAAGCAAGCACGATAACTTTTAAGGTTCGATATTTATGATCAATGTATTCGATATTCATCAATATATTGACGATAATAACAAGATGGAATTGGTTATAAGTCAAAACACAGTATAAGCTATGTGCCACAATGAGTAGAAATTAACGTTGTGACGTCACACGGGCTAGGCTTTGTTCGGAAAACTGTCGGGGTGTTTTCGGTACTGGATTCAAAAAAATATTTTCGATTGGATTTTACTTTGTAATTACAATGAAAAAAAAAAACTAAAAATTGTTTTGTATGATAACTTATATATGATCTTTCCATTTATTACAAAAAAAAGTTGGTTCAACAAACCAATTATCATCATCAGCCTATAGCAGTCTACTGCTGGACATAGGCCTCTCCAATGGCATACTATTTGGCTCGATTTTCGGCAACTGTCATCCATCGTAGCTCCACCTAGCCTGAAGGCGTCCTACCTTACGTTTATCAGTTCGCGGTCTCCACTCATGAACACGTTTACTCCAACGGTCATCGGTTCTACGACTTAGTATATGGCCGGCCCATTGCCACTACATCTTACTTATTCTGTGAACTTTGGTTGCCTACCGCATCACTGCGTTTCGAATTCGATTCCAACTTTAAAATGATGGACGAGCCGTATTGTGAGTGCTCACATCTCGGCACCGTAGGTCATTACAGGTAGGACACACTGGTCCAATAATGTTATAAATTAAAATAAATATCGACATAAATAATACAATTTACTGATTTGATTTGATTTATAAGTTTATCTTCGCACTGGAACGCTTTGCAGCTATCACACCAATGGAGTACAATCATATAATAAACCCAATATAAGTCCAGGTTTTCTCACAATGTTTTCCTTCACCGAAGTCAGCGATGTCCAAAATAAACTTAAGAAGTGCATATGAATTAAAAAAGCCACATTGGTAGTTGCCCGGATTCGAAACCATGACCTCAAGCACGAGATGCCAGGTCTTAGCCACTGGGCCGCCACGACATATACAATGTTGTTTACAATATGTTTTAGGTTTTTTATTATTTGATGAAGCATAATGTTAACAATTATCATGCATCATGTTAACAGAGGACATTTATCAATACTCAAAAAGTAGTATTTTTAATGGCTGATACATTTTTAAAACCCTTCCAAGTCAGGCATAAGAGCAAGTATTGCTATAGCCGAGCATTAGTTGATATTTTGCTTCAGTTTCGGCGCAAAATCCTTTAGAGTTTCAACTCGAATCGTGTAAATATAAACAAATTAATATATCTTCACAATAATGCTTTCGTAATCTAAGGGTCTACAGCAGATTTTATTGCATTGTGACTTACATGAGCTCCACATTCAATACCTATTAATGGCTTTTTCAGAGATGATTGTAATTTCGTTAACACATGCGGCGGCCGGTTCGACTACTCAAATTTTCACGCGGTTTCAGAAAACGGGACAATTTTGCGTCCCAAAGTTCATTTCGGGGACACGTGGACTCATAATTATAAAAAGGGACAGTCCCGTTTAAAACGAGACGTCTGGTCACATTACATATAACCCGGTCTTTATATCCCCATCCACAAAGACACGATTTTACCAATCTTTACAAAAGAAAAATAAAAACATCATATTACGCCTGCATTCCCTGCAAGGGCTGGGCAGAGGTACACCTACAGTACACCTACACTTCGCCAGTTATGTTTAATTCCATGTAAAAGACGGTAAGTCTATTGTTATCAACCGAAAACAAATCCAGATTCCAAGAAATTTCAAATCGAAAATCCCAACAACCATCCTTTAAAGTACAACTATTTTCTTAAAGTCTCTTGGCAATCTTCGCATTGCCGAATACAAACGAATGCTAATATCCATGTGCATCAATTATTAGATGAGAATTAGAATCGGCAATGAGGCACTGGTTACGTTAAAGCTCCAGAGTCTTGAGTATCGTCGCCGAGTTGCCAGCTTGTCGCTCGTTAGGGTTGCGTACCCAAAGGGTAAAAACGGGACCCTATTACAGATTCCACGGTCCGTCTAGCTGTCTGTCTATCTCAAGAACCGTGATAGCTAGACAGTTGAAATTTTAACAAATGATGTATTTCTATTGCCGCTATAACAAAAAAAAACTAAAAACATAATAAAATAAATATTTTAGTGGGCCTCCCATACAACAAACGTGATTTTTTTGCCGTTTTTTGCGATAATGGTACGGAACAACGGTGTATAATTATTTGAATGCAGAACTATGTACTTTACTGTTGTTTTGTTTTGATTTCCATGTGAAATATATAGAGCTGTAAAACTAGCAGCTTGTCGCCCATTTTTTAATCAATTACATTTAGTTAAAAGAGTATCTACAACACTATATACTTCCAAGTTAATTGAAAGCGTCCGGTCTGCCCCATTTGCAAAGGGAAACTGATAGAAAGCCGACGGCTGGCGAAACACGAAGTTTGCCGAGGGATAATATGAAAATAAAGGGTATTTCAACAAGGACGGGTCGATGTTAAAATTGAATAAAACAAGATGTGTGTAAGATATTAACGAAATTTATTTTTTATTTAAAAGGCCCATTTATGCCATTATGGATGGAATATGACATCGTTCAAATGTCCGCCGTGGCTTCGTATGGTGGCACGAATCCGAGAGGTTCAATTTTTAATGACTCTGCTGCATAGATCGAGCGAGCGCTACAGATCAATGATAAACAATTTCTTTTGGCTTGAATTGAACAATATAGACGTGAACGACATGTGGTTCCAGCAAGATGGCGCTACTTGCCACACAGCCAACGACACAATCGACATTCTGCATGAACGGTTTGAGGGTAGAGTTATCTCTTGAGTTCTCTTTTTCTTGTGGGATTTTCTGAAGTCGCAGGTATATGCCAATAAACCACATTCGACCGTTGCCCTGAAAGCCAACATAACGCAGGCCATCGCTCGGATTCAGCCGGATCTATGCAGCAGAGTCATTAAAAATTGGACCTCTCGGATTCGTGCCACCATACGAAGCCGCGGCGGACATTTGAACGATGTCATATTCCATCCATAATGGCATAAATGGGCCTTTTAAATAAAAAATAAATTTCGTTAATATCTCACACACATCTTGTTTTATTCAATTTTAACATCGACCCGTCCTTGTTGAAAGACCCTTTAGTTGTACTGTATATGCGTTTTTGTTTCTTCGCTAATTCTTCTAAACTACGCAACGGATTTTGAAAAGGTTTAAACTATTAGAAAGAGTGGTACACGTGGAAGGATTATGGATAAAATTTGTCCCGTGCGAACCCGGGGCGGCTCACGAATAATATAAATGATTCACTTACGTGGCTTTGACGTATCTGAAAAACAAATCATGTACTTAAATATATCATGTAGCTAATAATAGCAGATTATGCACCAAGGAGATAAAGCACGGGCGGCATATTGTTTCAGATTCTTTGAAATGGCGCCTTTTTAGGGTTCCGTACCCAAAGGGTACTCCACTGTCCGTCTGTCTGTCACCAGGCTGTATCTCAAGAACCGTGATAGCTAGACAGTTGAAATTTTCACAGATTATGTATTTCTGTTGCCGTTATAACAATAAATACTGAAAACACGATATAATAAATATTTAAGTTGGGCTCCCATACAACAAACGTGTTTTTTTTGACGTTTTTTGCGATAATGGTACGGAACCCTTCGTGCGCGACTCCGACTCGCACTTAGCCGGTTATTTGTTTATAGATATGTCATGGACCAAGTGATTAATATGTGCACAATGTATAATGCCCGAGCATCATGAATCTAGTCAAGTAAAATTGGACAATGTAATGGATACTTATTTGAACTTCTATATTTATCACATTGTCTAGTCATTATGAATATTGCTACGTAACGGTTGGGCAATTCGATAATTATGGTCAATGAATTAGTCCAAGAGCATGCGAAGCAAGTTCGGGAGCTTAGGGCACCCCGACCCGGATAGGTTAGGTTCGAAGGAGATGACAGGAGCTGAAATGAGCGAGCAAAGCGTCAGCTCCCGTCATCTCCTTCATGTTACGTTACTTTAGACTCTGAAGACAGAAATAGGAGCCCCGCAGCGCGTGTCTGGGTTGACTTTGTTGCAAAGTCAAAGTCAAATATATTTATTTACACTATAGCCAATAAGCGGCACTTTTGAACGTCAAACATTATTAAATCTAAATTAAAAATGTACAAGTTATAAAAATTTACTCTACCGTGCATTCGGAAAGTAGCTTTTTATGGAGAAGAACGCACAAGAAACTCCATAATTACTCTTTTAAAAAAAAAAGGTTTTACAATGTTTACTTATGTTAATAAATTCATATATGTGAGGACGATGCACCCATAAATAGCACTACACACTATACTACGTACAGGTATAAAGTAAAGTAATAAAAGCACTAACAGGTTGCTTAAATAGTAATCGTAGTTATTTATTCTATACCAAAATCAATTTCAACATTAAAATAATTTTATTAAACACATATTTTTATGACCCTGCCCAATAAGTGATGGGCTTTATTCAGAAAGCCTGGTCAAACTAATTATTTCAATAGTAATATCATACTGCCTACTAATATTGGGCATTTTTCAAATTGCCCGGGCATTATGAATAATGCCGCTTGGCCCATAACAGATATATTTTAATAATCATGTAAATCGGTCCACGCGTTTAGGAGATATTAACTCATTACTGAAAATAAATTCTTGATAAAAAAAATAATTTCAAGTGAAAGGGTCAAGGACGCCCCTTACCTCAATACGTTTGTTTTGATCGTGTTAGCGACACTGCTTTTGCATTTTTTTCGTATCGTTTTGAAATATTCGAATACATTGGTAGACAGGTGTTAACGACTTTTGTTTTTTTGTTATCTGGCGGAGAATTTAACAGAAGAGATGGCCTGGTGACATATGTCTCAGCAGTGGGAATGCTATGGGTTGAAATAGTATTTGGTTACCATTAATGCTATTCGCGGTAGTGGTGAATCTTTACAATACAAGCACCTATAAGGCCGCATGTCATAGGGCTCTATGCAAATACCTGCGTTGCGGTGCCTCACATATCCTAAAAAAACGAGCGTTCCTCTTCGTATGATATCAAGATATTAGAGTCAACGTCTTTACCTTATTGAACCGTGGTTGTCTCCAAGCAATAAGCATACTATAGACAAACTGATCTGTTGTTTGCCAGAATTGCGATGCGTCGGGTGACGCCACCAATTTCAACAACGCGGTTATGTGCATAGACCATTAGGCTTCGTCCAGAGTGAAGAGTTGTATGACGCGATTAGGTAGCAACAGAACATCACGAATTGTTCTGGCAGAGGCTAGCGGTTTCTCAAGGTGAAACGTAGGTCGCTCGCTAGCCAACCAATCCCGACCCACTATAATCACTTCAGTATGCAGATGCACGTAAACCACGATGTCATATGTTTGATACTTCGCGTCGGCTTTAATACTCGCTTAAGCTTCCTCACCCTGGCTACGGCCTTAAAGTTACTTTCACAAAACTAGGTATCCGAATAAAGCAATACTCACTAACTTCTTCTTTGACACCTACACGCAAATGTGGCTTAATCGATGACCTGGGGTGGATTGCTCTCCTCTTCACACGAATATGCGCTTTACCTAGTACAAATTAGCGTTATAAAATAATACTGGAATATCGAGAGAGATATTTTTTTTCCAATTATATAGACTTTTCATTTACCCACTTTCCCAAATACAAAAATGACAATTATTGTAGAAATTAGTTGAAGTCTATTTCTCGGGCCAAGATTGCTTATTGATTGCAATTATTTGCAATCTCGTCTCGGCGACAGTCAATGTTTCAAACTTGTCAAGAATGAATGTAAATAAAATAGACGCATTTTTTACATTTATCACAATAAACTTATCGTGCAAGCGGTCAGTCAAGCAAAGAACAATGGCAGGTGCCCATACATTGTTTTAGCTGAGATTAAATTCGAAAGTCTTTAAATGAAAAATATCTGGTTTAACTCAGGGTGATGTTCTGAATTAGTTTGTGCAAGAATTTTTGTTCGAGAATGTAGAGAATAATAGATATTCAGTCATAAACTTTTGTAGGTTATGTCTGGGTAACTTTTAATAATGTGTTTAATAGGTAATATTATTCAATTTCGTGGAAGTAAAAGGGGAATATCGCATTAGTATTTCTCTTACCTAGTTATTTTAGCATGAAATGTGTAGTATACTCTTTGGAAAGAGTATATTTATTTAAACTAAGTGACTTTGACGTGTATCAAAAGGTTGTCGTCAACAACCAAGCTATATTTTTTTAGACTTGGGTACTAGTCTTTTTGCCAATCATTAATTGAAAGTAATTCATTTATTTCTACTACACTATAATATTCTTACCTACCTGCAAGGAACATCTACACTTAGACATAAACTGTATTGTTAACTCATTTACTGCAATAAATATAATAATGATATTATTACTTAATATAGTTACTACTTGTCACTTAGCAGATAAAATATATAATGGCAACACTATGCTAAAGAAATGAACTAAAAAATCAAATGACTTTTTATTTATTATGTTTTTTTTTAATCTGTTTTGGACCATGCCTAATTATACTTTAAAAAACATAAACAATTAATAGAATGTCTTTCGTATATAACTCACTTTCAGACGCTCAAATTTAAATCAGCTAAAATTTCGCCATTGTTCTTTGGGTTTTGGTGCTATCTAACTTTGCCCGCCGACTCTGGTGCTAGTGACTGACAGTTGATATTGTTGGCAATAGTGACAGTTGACATTTAGTGCTGTATGAATTATGTGAAAGGTTTTTTTTAATGGGGGCTACCGCGTATGAATTCACCGCTGGAGGCACTTGTGTGGCGTGAGTTCGCCGATATGTTAAATTGATAAAAATCTAGTATCGTTTAGCAGGAGGAGAGGGGCAAGGAGGGTGGGGGTTGCCACTATCTCCTGCCACCACTCCTATGAAAAGGTAACGCACCTTTGTTGAGAAAAATAATTTATTGTAACCTTACCTCAAAACACTTTAAAGTTGCTTTTGCATCGTCTCAGGCGCTGCGGGCAGTGCAACCGCTTCGTCCTTAGGTAACAGAGAATAGGCGAGCCGTAGCGGCTGAGGTGAGCGGGGTTTGCTCTCCCTTCGCGCCTTCGGTTTTTATATACACTCTAGGGATAGCAGCCAGAAGACTACGTGAATTTGAGGTGCTCGATTCGGTTTTGGAATAGATTCGACCTATTTTAACTATAGCACATTCACGCAACTCGGGTAGAAACGGAATGAACGAAAACAAATGACATTGACACGTGACGTTCCGTTTCCACGATTTTGCTCGTCATTTTATACCACAGACAATATACTGGTACTGATTTGGTTGTTAATCACCTATTTTAACGTTTCTTTTTACTTTTTATCTGACTGCGGTCATTTTTTTTACGTAAAAAATATGTATAGGTAATACATAACGTAACGTAAGACTGGTAGCGTAATAATCAGAGACCCAACCCCTACACGCTTTAACCCCTTTTACCCCCATACAACTGCCAAACGATACTAGATCCAAGCTCCGTTCAGCCGTTTTAGCGTGATAGAGCAACAAACATACACACATACAAACGTTCGAATTTATAATATTAGTAAGAATAGCTTCTGCAGCGTGAATGTCAAAAAGTATCCCGAGGGAAAATATTCCCGGGATAAAAATTATACTCTGTGCTATTCCTGACTCTCAGACTATAATCTTGGGCGCACGGTTGGCGCAGTGGTTGAGCAATTGACTGCTGCGCTGCGTGTCGCGGGTTCGATTCCCGCACGGAACAAAAATTTGTATGACCTACAGATAATTGTTCCGGCTCTGGGTGTTTGTGTATGTGAGTTTATATGTTTGTAAACGCACCCACGATACGGGAAGAAATTCCTAGTGTGGGGCAACGTTTTTTAAAAAAGAAGAAAGAAAAAAAAAAGAATCTATCTCGGCCCAAAATTTCAACCAGATCCGTTCAGCCATTCTGGCGTGATTGAGTATCAAACATACACACATCCGTGCAAACATTCGCATTTATAAATAAGATTAGTAAGATCTCTGCGCACAGTCACATCGTAAAGTATACTTACATCACTTACCTTTCTCATTTGTCTGTTTTCCAGTTATCAGTTCAGTATTATGGCTACAAAACTTCATAGAAACAACTGTGCCTTCCACGTCTAAAATATGAATAATATGAAATTAGAAAAGACTGGATAAGGGAGAAAGAAAATTATTACAAATAGCTAAGGCCGGGTTTCTCACCGCTAAGCACATGTCACACATGTGCTTAGCGGTACTTTTAATACTTTATGCCTGTAGGTGGTATAGTGTGTAGTGCTATTCTGGGTGCATTGTCCTCACATGTATGAATTTAATAATGTATGTACCTATGTTCCTAAATATTGTAATTATTGAGTTTCTTGTGCATTCTTCTCCATAACAAGCAAGTAGCTTGTTATGGAGAAGAATGCACAAGAATGCACGGTAGAATATTTTTTTATGTAACGTTCAAAAGTGCCGCTTGGTGGCCTAGTTGAAATAAAATATCTTTGTCTATTGTCTAAATTATCGCAAAATTTATGTGACAAATTTTCCAGCTCGCATTATCTGCTGTGATTGGTTGAATGAATTTTCAACATCCAATCACAGCAGATAAACGGTGATTATTCGTCGATTACATTACAACCCGATAATCGAGTGTTGAGAATCCGGAGGTAAGACATCGCCTCTCGTGCTTGAGGTTGTGAGTTCAAATCCGTTTACGCATTACCTCTATGTTTTGGTTTTAAAAAATGAGATTTGCCTAGGAAGTTTTCCGGGAGTTTTGAAAATGGTGGTCAGAATTTCAACTTTGAACTCGAAATTATTCCACTTAGTTTCTCCATCTGCTTTAATTTATTACCAGCTATTTTCATCATTAAATGGTTAGGAAAAGAGTAGATTGTCAAAAAACTGTTGTAGGTGCCATTTTTTCAAGAAACGAGGTGGCAAAGTTGGAATTCGGCAAGAGCACGTCAAAATCTATAAAGTCACCAATTTTCAAAACTCCCGGCAAAATTTGCAGATAAAACTACCAAATGTACTACTACGAGTATACTGTACTGCATCTGATTCGATTCCTAAAAAATATCGGCCCGAAGGAGTGGTAGTGCTTGTAGGAGGGGTTTATAAATCCGAACTCAGAACATTTCCAAGTCGCATTGAACTCGGCACTCAACGGTCTTAGCAATAGGGCCCCGTCTCATCGCGTCGTCACCCTCTCGGTACGGAACCCCTTAATTACAGATTTAGGGTCCCTAGTTCCTAATGTATTTTTGTAATCCACCAAATAAACGTAGCCCGCAACATAAGTGGTTTCGCCTGACAGTCTTAATGATATCTGCGGTGACTAGATGTTCCCACTAAATTGTTATCTACTAATGATAATCTGGTTGTTTTACTATAAACCCAAAACTCTATCTACACTTTTAATAGTCTACACCAAATAATTAAAATCTTACCATCACGACATTTCAAGTATTCCAGTTCGCATTTGTTTGCAGCAATAATATAGAACGTGATACCAAGATCATGTCTCATTTTCACGCATTGGGGCTTTTCAATGTTTTGGCATTTCATTTTCTTGCAAAATACATTAATTTTTGGATTAATCTTTTTTTTTCTCAGCTTTGAAACGGTCTTTTCACTCGTGATTGCTTGGATTGCTACAAAAATATTATATATTTATAAGTTACTGTAAAAACCCGAACTACGGTAAAAACTAAGATTATTTTTTTCCAGGCTTTACTTATCGGATTTACGTATACAGAAGCAAGGTCAGATTAAATGAATCAACAAAACTACACCGCTGTGACAGCTTAACGAATACCTCGTTGGTCTAGTGGTCGCAATGTAGTGCACATTTGAGCTTGAGGTTCGACGCCTGGGTAAAGTGTTATTTGATTTTTCCATGTGTAAATTCTCAGTATCAGACCGGATTTTAGACTTTTGCCTGGTTGGTGATAATAGGGTCGCTATTACATTTTTAAGAAAGAAAGAATAAATATTTATTTGTGACCCGAGCAGGAGACACGAGATAAGCAAAACAAACAATAATAAAAAATAAATACCCCCGTGCGAGAACAAAAAGGCTCTCTCAGCATGTGCAACGATGTTAAAAGAAAATAACGCTGCGCTGATTTTCTGATGTTGATGCCACGGACACATTCACGGAAACAGAACATACAATGTTAAAGAAATAAAATAGAATAAGATAAATAATAACAAAATAGTATAATCACAGAAGGTGAGTCACGGTATGTATGTGTATAACGTATAAAACAAATATATAAATAAAACACAATAAATATACGACCAAAATAAGACAAGTATATTGACTCGATTGAGACTGTTCAACGTAAATTCCTAAGAGCTCTGCATTACAGATGCTATCACAGCCACGGTTCGCATGATATGTTACTTAAGAATTACAAACTGTTAACCCTAGAATCCAGAAGACTGCTTCTCGGAACAATGTTTCTACATGGTATTGTGCATAACAAATATGATTGTACAGACTTAGTAAATAAAATTTGTTACATCGTTCCGAGGACAGTAGTGCGTAGACAAGCGCGTTCATACCGCCTACTTTCTATTAATATCAGGCAAGTCTGTAATTCAAATCCTGGCTTTCGCGCTCCTCTGCGCCAACTTGTGGATTCCTACAACACTAGATTTGAAAACACTGATATTTTTAATCTAACAGCACAACAATTTAGGAAATCTCTAGTCGATTCTCTTTTCTATTTATAAATTATTAAGTGGTGTATTTTTCTTTTCTTCTCTATTTGTGTTCATAAATTTCGTTGTTAGAAACGTTGCTCATGTATTCTCTTTTTTTTTTTAGCACGTAGCATTAATAATTATCAAATTAGTAATAAGTGGATAATGTTGCTAGTAGTATAATAAGTATTTTGTTTAATTAGATAGTATGTATCACATTTAATTGTACTTCTGTTTTTTATCCCGAAATAAAATAAAATAAAATAAAATCCGGACGAATCAATGATCATTTGTCGAGACATATACAAATCGACAGGTATTTTTTAACTGACTTATACATGGAATAGTGGTGGCGCTGCAATCGAGTTCGGGCCCAACGGGCAACAACAACAACGTCTGTGGGGTTTGCTAGTTTGAGGATAAAACTGATTTAAATAAGTTAATTTTATTAACCTACATCCACACCATACTAATCCATAGACGTTACTTTATCCATAGTAATCTTATACATATAATTAAATACAAAGTCGGGTTAGTTACACCACGGCTAACTCGAGAACGGCTGGACCGATTTTCATCATCTTTGTTTTGTTGGATTTGTCTCCGCCCCGAATAACAAAATAACTACTCAAACATCGGAACAAATAATGAAAAAGATTATGAAGAAAATTCACTGTCTCACACAGTGCGGTTACAGCGCCATCTCTGATACTTGCATAAACAAAACACGGACAAAAATGAATATGGCGTTGTATGCTGGTACCGGTAATAACAGTAGATGGCGTTGTCTACTTTTCTGAAATTAATTCTATATCTATATTATAACACAAATTCGACTTAGTTACATTATTTTCGCTTATATTTATTAGTATTAGGTTGTACGAAGTTCGCCGAGACAGCTTTTATTATTCTAAATCCGAAAATAACTCTGTCTGTCTGTCTGTTTGTTAGCTCTTCACGTCTTAACAGCTGCACGGATTTGGATGAAACTTGGCACACAGATAAAACCGTGTCTTGGATTAGGATATAGGACTTTTTAATCCGAGATTTCGTTCCATAGGGATAATTTCCGAATTCCGACATTCGCGTGGGCGAAGCTGCTAGCAGAAGCTATTAAAAAAAACGTACCCAAGACCATGATAAAAAAACAGATTTTCATTTTAAAATATTAATATTTGAACTGTCAACACAGACTGATTTCTTACTTGCGTCTATAATTTTCTTGATACGGAAATTATTCTATTTTTATAGTTATTTTTTACGATTCAATGTTTCTAAAGTCAGTCTTGTATGAAATTAAGAAACGTAGAATTTTCAATCAGGGATTGCGAACTAACGACGCGTGTTGTTGTGTTGGAGCGTAATTATTATTCATCTTCGTATCGTTGGCACGACAGTGGTTCAAATTTGGCCGAAAACTAAACTACTTTTTATTTTATTTATTTATTTATCTGCAGAGCAGTGGTGGCCCAGTGGTAGCGGCCGTGACTTACAAGTTGTAGGTCGTGAGTCCGAACCCAGGCAGCCGCTATACTTTGTGTTAGTTATTTCATCACCACTGCTCTCAAAACGGTGAAGGAAAACATCGTGAGGAAACCGACATGTCCTAGAACCAAAAATTCGAAGACATGTGACATTCCCTCTCACAGGGAGGAGGCCTGTGTCCCAGTAGTGGGAACATTAAAAGACTATTGATGATTGATGATGATTTATTTATCTAAACTTCATGAACGGTAAATAGGCGGACAAAAGGTTGACTGGTAGAGAATGCTTTGTGGCATTAAGCCACAAAGCATTCTCTACCAGTCAACCTTTGTGTTAAATAGGACAACGTTGTGAAAGGGTACAAAACAATATCTAAAAATTTATTTATTTATTTTACACGATAAGTACAACATCTTACAGTATTCCAAGACGATGTTATACACAGAATACATAATTTTAAATATATACACCATATTTAAATAATAAAAATTTAACAATTAAAATAAAATAACAAAAATTAACATTAAATAAAGAAACAATTAAAATTGGATGCCCCCTTCAATGCACCTTTGTGCTCCCGACACAAATTTCGGCAGGCTATGGAAGATATCTTCCGATGGCATATTATTTATAATACGCGCGGCCCTTGACAAAGGGGCAAACTTTGATAAATTTGTCCTAGCCCTTGGCACATCTAACAAAGAACACCTTGTATACGAAAATGTATATACTTACTTATATATTAATAATACACATAAATAAATAAAATCGACTAATAAATACTTCAACAAAAACAATAAAAAAACGAGAAAACTATTAATAATTATAGTAATTACTAGACTAGACTTCTGTCTCGTCATGACAGCTCTTAAGTCTGACTTAAAAAGTGGTTACGGACTTAACTTTTAAAAGTGAATTTGCTTTCAGCTTTTTTAATGCCAAAGGGTAGCGCGTTCCAGAGTTTTATTGTTGAGTCAGCGTATGAATTGGACATAAAACCGGTGTGGTGTGAAGGAATTTGGAATACTTCCACGTTGTCGTCGATGGCTGCGCATATATCACCTTGATCGTATATTTTGGGGCACAGAGGATATGACAGGAACTCTGCGTCACATGAACACTCTGCTGTCGAGTTAGCCCCATTTTGCAAGGTTGGCCTTACACCTTTCTAAACATAACTAAACGCGTAACTAAACATTAGGGACCATACAGATGGCGCAACTAAATTTTAAATCTGGGCGCACGGTTGGCGCAGTGATTGAGCGATTGACTGCTGCGCTGCGTGTCGCGGGTTCCATTCCCGCACGGAACAAATATTTGTATGACCTACAGATAGTTGACCCGGCTCTGGGTGTTTGTGTATGTGAGTTTATATGTTTTTAAACGCACCCACGATACAGGATAAAATTCCTAGTGTGGGGAAAAGTATTCGAAAAAAAAAAAATTGGTTCGATAGGCCATATCGCGCCCGTATTTTAACCGACTTACCAAAAAGGAGGAGGTTCTATGTTCGACATTTCATTTTGTTTTTTTTGTGTATTTTCACGCATATCTCCGTCAATTTTGGACCGATTTTGAAATTTCTTTTTTGTTTGAAAGTGTATGTTCCGAAATTGGTCCCATTTTAATTTGGTGAAGATCTGATGAAGAACTTCGGAGAACTCAGAACAGAACAGAACTCTTCAGTAAATAACGGTAATCTCTCGGGATTGCTGCAATCGCATGTTTGTTTATTGATTATACCATTTCATAACATAACATCACGCTAGTACGCTCTTAAGGGGTACGCAGATCACTCATTTCACCGGTTAGGTTCAAGTTTCATAACATTCGGGTTATCTATTCTGACGTTATAGGTACCTTACTAAACAACTTGCCTATTAGGTACAACTAAAAAGTGAAAAATAAAAAGCTTTTTTACAAAAAATACTACCGACTTCCAAATTAAAAAACTACAAAGTGAAAAATAACTTTATTTTTTGAAGTCGGTTTCCATAACGAAAAAAATTGGTACCTACGAAAGACACTGACTTCAAAAGATAAAGTTATTACTCACTTTGTAGTTTTTAGGGTTCCGTACCCAAAGGGTAAAAACGGGACCCTATTACTGAGACTTCGTGGTCCGTCTGTCTGTCTGTCTGTCTGTCACCAGGCTGTATCTCATGAACCGTGATAGCTACACAGTTGAAATTTTCACAATTGATGTATTTCTGTTGCCGCTATAACAACAAATACTAAAAACAGAATAAAATAAATATTTAAGTAGGGCTCCCATACAATAAACGTGATCTTTTTG
Source organism: Anorthoa munda (assembly GCA_945859665.1). Lineage (NCBI taxonomy): Eukaryota > Metazoa > Arthropoda > Insecta > Lepidoptera > Noctuidae > Anorthoa > Anorthoa munda. The sequence goes on along the minus strand of OX243895.1, from coordinate 49,434,338 downwards.
CTGTTTTTTGCGGTAATGGTACGGAACCCTTCGTGCACGAGTCCGACTCGCACTTGTTTTTAATTTGGAAGTCGTTAGTATTTATTTGTAAAAAAGCTTTTTATGTAAGACTAGCTTTTGCCCGCGGCTTCGCACGCGTAGACTACATGCTTCTCCTTATATATTTTAACATTATGTAGAGAAAAAGTAAAAAAAAAATGTAATGCGAAAGTGTTTCTTAGGACAGACTTATACTTAACTAACTTTATCATCAATACGCTCTATCCTTGGCCCGTCCCTATCCCTTCACTATTTCTGTGTTTATTCATGACTAATAATAAGTAATCATAAGCATAAGTAAGTAATTAAATTAAAGTATTTCCTTATAAACAACATTTTAAACCATTTTGCATGTCCACGCCAATATCACCAGACTATTTGATCAGCTAATACGTGAACACGCTACATACAAATGTCCATGGCAAAAGCAATTCTCCCTCAAATCTACACCAGCATACGTCAGAGTTTGTCCTTGAGCCTTATTAACACGTTCAGACTGGCACCTCATGAGTAGGTACTTGGTATCCTACGGCGCAAATCTTCATTTGGCCACTGGTGGTACATCACCGCCCCATGAACCAAAAGTCTTGCCCGGACGGGGTGCGCCATCGGTAGACACGGACAGGAATTATGCTTTCTCTCTCTTGTTTTAGATTATAATCATGCGAAAAAGGGGGTAGATATTTCTGATCAGACGGCGTCGTACTATACCAGCCTTATAAAACCTTAAAGTGGTACCGCAAGCTGGTCATTGAGTTTGTCTGTGGCACAATGTTAGTAAATACTTGGGTTATTCACCAAAAATTTGGTAAAGGAAAAAAAAACTAAGTATTTTAGAATTTCGGGAACAAATTATAAAAGAGATGATTAGCAAGCCCAGCACTGATAATCAACCCGATGACGCTGCAGCTGAGGCTGGGCTCCATGCACAAAGAAAGTTAAAACACAAGTTCAGAGATACCCGAAAGAGATGTAGACCTTATTACGACCATTTTACAACAATCGAATCTGCGGGTATGGCGTGTGAAAAACCAATGGATGTTTTGGATTGTTTCAATATGATTCATACAAAATAATTTTCATTTTATACCATCCATGATGGCATTTCATTTTATACTTATTTCAATTTTGATTTAATTTTATAATTATAAAATTTTCTCAACGTAATCTACTTATATATATATATATATAAAAATAAATCCCTATTTCTCTTGGTCACGGCATCACGCGTGAACGGCTGGACCGATTTCACTCATTCTTTTTTTATTGTTTGTTATTGTTAGGAGAAGGATCTTATGAAAAAAAAATTGGTACCTTACCTACACTGGTAGGGTAGTTAGGTAGGGTAGGTATGTAGGTAGGGTAGGGTAGGGTAGGTAGGATAAGGTAGGTAGGGTAGGTAGGGTAGGTAGGGTAGGTAGGGTAGGTAGGGTAGGTAGGGTAGGCAGGGTAGGCAGGGTAGAGTAGTTAGGGTAGGTAGGGAGGGTAGGTAGGTTAGGGTAGGGTAGGTAGAGTAGGGTAGGGTAGGGAAGGTCGGGTAGGGTAGGTAGGGTAGGGTGGGTAGGGTAGGGTAGGGTAGGTAGTGTAGGTAGGGTAGGGTAGGGTAGGGTAGGGTAGGGTAGGTAGGGTAGGCATATTTCTATTTACTAAAATAACTTCAAAACAGTGCATTATTGTGGATTTTTTTATTGCGTAACAAATTATAACTAAATAGCCAGATGTCATGTACAAAAATTATAATCATCCGTTTAGTCAATTCCGAGATCAAGCAATCGTGCAAACGTTACCACAGCAGGATTTTAAATATCTTCGCAACCATAGCAAATATACATACAAATTAAGTTGTACCATTTATTTCAAATTGATATCTAATTATTTAGATAACTTTTATTTCAACATACCCGTTAGAAAACAAAAGATCTGGCTGCGGTAATGTTACTCCAGCCGGAACTGTTTTTATCAAATAATTAAAAAGCTATCAGCTTACCAAATTAATAAATCTGCTTACCAATTACAGAAGCTGTATATCTAATTATCTATTGTACTTAGAAGACGATTTTTGACAATATCTGGCTGTAGTAACGCACTCGAATAAGTAAATAAATAAATAAATAATTATTATTATGCGTATTTTTTAACCCCGACGGAACAAGTAAAATTTAAAAAAGACCCCGGCATATTTTTACTCGTATTGTATGCTACATTATTTATCTATTAGTAGACACGCTTCGATCGACAATCTATTGAACACGTAATTTTGACACAATATCATGCGAAAACACCGCGATTCAAACGATAAAACGCCCATAACTTTTTAACGGCTGAACCGATTTTCATAATAGCTAAGAACACTCTCGATAAAGTCACCTTTAAAATAAAAAAAAGGTCATAATCGGTTCATCCGTTTTGGAGCTATGATGCCACAGACAGATGCCACAAACACACAGACACATACGTCAAACTTTTAACACCCTTCTTTTTCCGTCGGATGTTAAAATGAAGTTAAAAAAAAACTTTGTTGCAAAAAAATACTACCGACTTCCAAATAAAAAACTAAAAAAAAATATCAAAACGTTAAAAATACGCACATATATGCGTATTTTTAACCCACTACGAAAAAAAAAGGGTTGTTATATGTTTGAAGTATGTATCTGTGTGGCTGTCTGTGACATCATAGTTCCTAAACGGTTCGACCGAGTTTTTTTTTAATTTTAATTATATATATACATATAATTATATTATCGTATATTATCTATCGAAATACGTAATTATGACACGATATCTTAAGAAAAAACCTAGATAACATGTGAATAACTTTTGAACGGCTGAACCAATTTTCATCAAACATAGCTCACTTACGACAGACAAATTTGAACGAAACGTTTAGGAACTATGATGTCACAGACAGACACACCATATATATCGTATTTCTTTACTCCCTTGGGAGCTTCATACAATTGACTTAGACTGTGGCGACCCCGTCCAGGCCGCGGCAGCCCGGCAGGGTGATCGAAGGGTGCCTCTTACTAGGTTTATTATATTTAATCTAAAAAGCAAAGACACACACACACATCACATCATCAGCCTATTAATGTTCCCACTGCTGGGACACAGGCCTCTTCTCTGTGAGAGGGAATGGGCCGTAATCCACGACGCGGGCCCAGTGCGGGTTGGTGGATGTCACATGTCTTCGAATTTTTGGTTCTAGGACATGCCGATTTTGGTTCTAGGACAGCAAAGACATAAAAATTAAATTAGTAAATACTTAACTGCTTAACTTTGGTGGTCCTCTGACGCGAGTACGAGACGAGGCATATTTTTTGCTCTTTAGAAGTTTTTGTGTCGGGAGTTTATAACATAGGATATGTTCAGAACATTACTACAAGTAAGTATCTACAGTAAGGACTAGTGTAGAAGCCGATAAATCGGTAATCGCCAGAACCTTCGGATGAATAGCTGTAAGAAATTCAGTTCAAGATTAGCAGTTCTTGATTCGTTCTCATTTGGCGATGGCGACTGATCGGCGCAACGGAGTATGACCTCTGTCCCTAGCCCATTGCTTCTACCATCGCGCTCTTGCGCCTTCGTAATAGTTCGTTAAATTTCGGCACTTGTTAGACACCTTCGGCTTCGACCAAATCTTTGACCCATTTTGGCAGAAACCGATGTTTGGCCGAAGGTGCACAGTACCATAGACATCCTGTACCTATAATACATTTAATTTACTTTTTTACGTCTTTGCTTCGATTTTATTTAATGCATAACCTTTTAAAGAAACTTTTGGAAAAAATGTCGATGTAATGTTAATGTTATATCAAAAATATGCAAATACTCATTTTATTATTATTTTATCACATACAATCACAAAAATAATAACTGTAGATGGGAATGAGGATATATTTTCGGCGTTCATATAAAAAACCCGCAGGAAAGTATTGAAATATAAGGTACTATTAAATAAAGAGTTGATATAATATATATCAATATTATTAATAGTAAACGAATATTTTATAGCATGAATTCTTATTTCACACCAAATTCGTTTTCTTTTTCCATTAAATTTTCTCGATTCATCATAACCATATCTCCGTCCCTTTTTAACAATATGTCGATGTGTTCAACTTTCTCAGGTTTCACATTATTCGTCCTAAAATTATTCTGAAATGTCTGACTATTTTGCAATTTCTTTAGCATATGGCCAGCTAATCTTTCTGTTATGAAATCGAATATCTTTGACGAGGCTAAACGATTAATAATTTTATTTATATCGATTTTTTGATTTGTCGAATCACTCTTTTCTTTCAAAATCGAATTTAGATCATTTAATAGTATGTCTGTATCATAGTTTTCATTTCTCTGTACATCTTGTTTTATTGGTTGATTTCTAGCTATTTCATTTGTAGTAGGTGTTGTTGATGAAACGTAAAACGGAAGTATTGGTTTGTTTAGAAAATGGTCTTCGGATAAATCTTGTATCTCCTTCATAACCTGATTTTCTTGTGTTTGGCTGTCTTCTTCATTTAGGTTCAAGGTATCTTCAGAATTGATACTGCCTGATTCACCACTGCGTAAATCAGTATGTGTTTTTGGTTTGTCATTAAATGTCGGTTTCTTTTTAACTTTGTTAGGTTTTATTTTGTCGAAACGGTGCTTGGTTTTTGATTTATGTTTTGCTTTGTCAGTAACTTTTTTTGTTAATTTATTCTTATTCTTTGTTTGGAAATGATGAGTGAGTTTAGGTTTTCGTTTTGGTTTCACTTGCGATACTGGGACTTCTACTGATTCATTAACTTGTTCTCGCTTATACATTTCATTTTCCTTCGAAAGTGTGTCAGAAAGATCGCTATATTTAGATTTAGATATATTCTCTAGTAGTGTTGTGCCTTCGAACGCCCTAATTCTTTTACTATAACGATGTTTTAATTTATTGGCACGTTTCGATACTGTTTTAGTTTCATTTCGACGTTTTAGTCTATGTTTATCGTTTTCCCGTGATATTTTGTCGAAAGATCTGTGATTATAGTCACAATGTTTCGTTTTACATATTATACCGTTATTAACTTCATTACCCCAACTGTGCGTTATTTTTGGAATTAACAGCTTACCTGCCATTACTTCCGTTGTAGTTAGTTTGGTAGTGTGATGCTTAACTGTCAAACGTTTCCGTCGCTGAACAGTGGAGCGGTTCTTTTTGCCCGCATTGTTATGCAAAGATGATTCGTCATTTGTGTCAAGTTCTGTTGCGCTTTCTTGTTTGTTTTTTTCGATGGCTGTTTTCTGTCCCATGGTTACCAGTATTCTGTTATTTGAATAAACGTCGTCAGCATGTTCACTAAGTTTCCTTTCACTCGAAAACTGTTTTCTATTGTACAAAGAAGTTAGTTCAGTGGTGGACGTTATTTTTGTATTTGATGTAATATTTTCGTCGCTTTCTTTTTCTTGTGATTTGTCAGAATCGGTTTCTTCGATACTTATATGGTTATTCTTAAGGTTATGTTTATTTCTTGTCAAAATATCACATTTCGAGTCAAGTTTTGTATCGCTTCGCAGGTCATAGTCGGTATATGTTTTCTTGATAAGCACTGTATCATTTCTGTCAGTATTGCTGGCTTTTTCTGAACGTTTGTTAACTGATGTTTTATTCACAATGCATATCGGGTTTTCGAAATTGTCTGTCTTGTTGAGTGCTCTGACTTCAATGTGAATTATTGTTAAAACTGTAGAAGGAAAAAAATGTTTTAAAGTAACGGGAAGGTGTGGCCTTTTTTTAAAAAACTGCTTCGGATCATTTAAATGGACAACTTTCTCAAAGGCAATTTCCAAAAAATTATTTCGATTTTTCATACAGAGTTGTCGTCAACTGACAAAAGTTTGTATGGGAGATACATTTTTTTTGCCGGCATTGTCTGTGACTTCGACTTCTTCGGCGAAAGTTATTCATTTTATATGGGCAAAAGAAGTTTTTAAAACATGACCAAATCTTTTGTTACATACTGTATAACGTATAGAACTTCAGTTGTTTAAGTATTGTGCAAGTGAGTAGGTAAATAAGACTTACTAAGCAATTGAAGCAACGTTCGACGAGCCATTTTATCGAAACCATTTTTATAGTTTTATTGCAAATAAATATTTTAACTACAAATAGTAGGTTAGAATCGTAAAAATGTCGTAAAACTGTTTATATTTTCAGGGTTTCTATGAGTTTTGCTATTTATTATCATTTTGGGGTGCGTTAATAATAGGTCTTTATCTATGAAATTTCCGTTCTGCAGCACTGGCCATTTCAAGTCAAAATATTTTTTCTTTGCCTAACCCCGAGTTTCTCAGCTTAAAATCATTATTAATACAAATTGTCAAGCACGCGTTATCTGCTGTGGTTGGTTGAATGAATTTTCAACAGCCAATCACATCAGATAACGCGTGCTTGAAAATTTGTCACATTAATTCTGCGATAATTTTGATCTGAGAAACTTGGGGTAAGATTTCTAATATCAAATTAAATTTATTTAAAAAACATGGAATATTTTTTTGAAAATTAGTAATTTGTTTATTGATTAGCGATATACGTTAAACATCGTGTAATTATGGAATATGAGTACCATCGAGGCAGCAACGCGGCACAAACGGCACGCGGCACGCAACATCAATGACGTTTACTGAGCGAACACTACAAACAAAGGCACCACCTGCAGCCGTATTGCGAGATGAATGACGCGACCGTTTTATGTGATTGGCCGATTTGGTCGGTTGGATAGAGTTTAACTTCTTTGCGCGATTACGCAATACGGCTGCAGTTATTGGTTAGCCCGCTTCCATTCTAGAAATTTCGGCCTAAAAATTTAGCCCTTGGTCGTCCGATAACTTTGGTCGACAATGATGAATTAAGGATTGACGATTGTGGAAGCTCAATACTCAATCTACGGCTGAATTAGCAGCAGCTTTTGACGTTAGCATCAAAACAATATTGGTAAAATAAATTATGTTAACTTTTTTCATAAAAAAACACGCCATATTCATAGGTAAAGACCTATAATATTTGTATCAATCGAAAGCTCAGTCATGATCAAGTGATTTGGGTTCGAACGATGAAGTCGGCATTTTAGGGTTATCGAACATGCATGATTGATAAGACAGGATTATTATGAGTTTTTATTCATCCACTGGCAGATGCTAGAAACTACTTTTAACTAAAATGAACAAAACCCGGTCAAATTAGTGCTTAATGTAAAGTGTAAAAGTGCTACCAAATAAACACAACAGCGAAGTGTATTCAAATAAATCCACTTCGTTATTGTGTAATAAAGATAACTGAGATGATATAGAAAACGTCTTTGAACACTCTCTAAGCGTTTAATATAGACATCGTAATGTAGGTTCCGAATGACTGAACTGTATTCCAATATCGGGCGAACTAGGGTATTAAATAGTTTAATTTTTGTCGAGGATCGCTTGAATTATTTACAATTCCGTATAACAAACCCTAGTATTTTGAAGCCCCTTGACACAATGTTTAAGATATGGACATCAAATTTGGCACTGTCGAGCTGAATTCCTAGATCACGGACAACACAAAGTTTCTTTAATTGGACTCCTTCTATAAAATATTTGTTAGGTTGTGGACGTTTATTTCGCGTGAATTGGATATATATACGGCGAGAGGAATTATATACGGCGAGAGGAATTAAGAATCAGATTAACTAATTATGGATTGTAAGCTAACTATATTATCCTACAATTGTAAATCTATTAAAAGATCGGTACAATGTGTGCGGGAACTTACAAAATCGAACGATATTGTGCTGCTGCAGGAAACTTGGCTGCTACCCCATGACCTTGATTTTATAAATGAAATTAATGAAGATTTTTGTTGTGTAGCCAAGTCTTCTGTTGACACTTCAGCAGGGATATTGAGAGGTAGGCCGTATGGGGGTTTAGCCATTATGTGGAATAAAACAAAATTCCCGTGTGTGTCGCCTATTAGCTGTAGTAGCGACCGCTTAGCGGCTGTGCGAATAACGACGGGTATGGGATGCGTCATAGTTATAAATGTGTATATGCCGGTGGATAACGCCGATAACTTGACAGAATTCATTGATTGTTTGGGTGCAATTAATGCAATTATAGAAGAAGGCGATGCACAATGTGTTTATGTTCTCGGTGATTTTAATTCGCACCCCTCCGCGAAATTTGGACATGAATTGATAAAGTTCTGCAGTGATATGGAGTGGGAATGTGTAGATTTTAATTTACTTGGAGTGGAATCAGAAACTTTTACCTTTATGAGTGAGTCACACGGTAGCCGGCGATGGCTTGATCATTGCATCGCAACAAAGGCGGCATGGGATACTGTGATGGCGGCGGACGTCATATATGACGTCACGTGGTCTGATCATTATCCCTTGCGTATTGTCTGCGATATTACGTGCATGACTACTGAAACGGCCTCAGCCGTCTGCCGTGATCACCTTAATAACATCAAATGGGGCAAACGTACCACAGACCAAATAAATATGTACCAAAAATATTGTATTGATAAGCTAGGTAATGATTTTAATATTTTTAAATGTAATTGTGAAACCAACAGAAAGTGTAAGCACTATGACAAATATTGTGAAGCAATTGATATTTATTATTCTCACATTGTTGATACATTGCAGGCAGCTGCTATACTGAGTTCTCGTGCAGGTGAACAGAAGCGTTGCAAAAAGGTGACAGGGTGGAACTACCATGTGAGGGACTATCATCAGACAGCTAGGTTCCATTTCAAGGTTTGGGTGGAGGCTGGTAGGCCATTACAGGGATTGATTTTTGATAAAATGCGTAGTAGTCGTGCTATGTTTAAAAATAAAATCAAATGGTGTCAGAAAAATGAAGAAAGTATAAAGATGAACATTTTGGCTTTGCACAGAAAAGAAAATAATTTTGTTAAATTTTGGAACGCAACTAAAAAGTTTAGTTTTAAACCGAGCCTGCCAGTCTCCGTCGATGGTGTGCAGGAGACGCGTCGGATAGCTGACTTGTTTGCCAGTAAATTCAAAATAGACCCAATGCATGCGGATTGCCAGCTCAGCGCTGAGACTGTCGCTACTGAGTCTCTGCCACCTTTTACGTTAGAAGATGTTATCTCTGCTGTAAGGAATATGAAGCGTGGTAAGTCACCGGGACACGACGGTCTCAGTGTTGAGCACCTTATCTGGGGTAGTGGCAAACTGTTTCACCATTTGAGTGTGTTTTTTAATCTATGTGTGAGGCACGCCTACTTGCCGGAATTTTTAATGAAGACTGTGGTAGTACCTGTCGTCAAAAATAGAACAGGCGATTTAAGTTCATCAGGCAACTACCGACCAATCTCGCTTGGTACTGTTATGGGCAAAGTGCTGGAACGTCTCATACAGCCCGAACTGCAGAGGAACATAAAAATTGACGATGCTCAGTTTGGTTTCCGACCCGGTCTCTCAACAGACTCTGCTATTATAAGCCTAAAGAGTATAATATCATACTACACCCGCAGAAAAACTTCAGTGTATGCTTGCTTTTTAGACGTGAGTAAAGCTTTTGACCTGGTGAATTATGGAATCCTCTGGGACAAACTAAAAAAGTCTCAAGTACCTCATCAAGTTGTAGATCTGTTGAGATACTGGTACGGGGGCCAAACCAATCAAGTGAAATGGGGTGACACCCTATCTAGTAGTTATAGGCTAGATTGTGGTGTTCGCCAAGGGGGGCTGACTTCTCCGGACCTTTTTAACCTGTACGTGAATGATCTGATCGCGGAACTCAGAGGAACCAGAGTCGGCTGTCATTTAGGCAATGTTTGTATGAATAGCTTGAGCTACGCTGATGACATGGTTCTTCTGAGTCCCTCGATCAAAGGGTTGAGAAGGTTGTTGTCGGTCTGTGAGCGTTATGCTAATGCTCATGGATTGAAATATAACGTTCTCAAAACTGAATCCATGGTTTTCAAGTCTGGTGTTGGTCCGGAGAACATACCCAGTCTTTATTTGAATGGGGCGACCATAAAGGTCGTAAAGCAGTTCAAATACTTAGGGCACATATTGACGGACAGACTCCAGGATGACTGCGATATAGAACGAGAGCGGAGGGCCCTCTCAGTGAGGAGTAACATGCTCGCACGCCGATTTGCGAGGTGCACCAATAATGTCAAGAACACTCTTTTCAAAGCTTATTGCCTGTCGATGTACACTTGCCAACTTTGGTGCAACTTCACAAAAAAGATGTACAAGATGATTAAGAGTTCAGTACAATAATGCTTACCGAACTCTTATGAAACTACCAAGATACTGCAGTGCTTCGAGCATGTTTGTCGAAGCGAGAGTCCCGGACTTCTACGCAATCATGAGGACGAGAATTGCATCTTTTTGGCAAAGTTTGAGATGTTCCAGTAATAGTATTTTGAGGGCTGTCTCGTGCAACCTAGCTAGTCCCATATTTAAAAGCTGGATTTCTGTACACCTGAACGAGAACAAAAAATGACGTGAGACTATATAGTTTTATAAGACTATGGGTACCTATACATACCTTCATATGTGTAAAGTTTAATCTGGTTTTAATTTATTTATTTTTGTCTTATCTTGTAATGCTATTTTTGTATATGGGTATTTTGCCTGCAATAAACGATTATTATATATTATTATATAATTACATTTGCTAATATTTAGTGACACCAGATCGCTAGTCGGTTGATGTTTTCTTGTAGCTTATGAGCGTCCTGATTACTCTGAATGGGTTTCAAGATTAAAATCTCATCCGAAAGGTCATCCGCAAATAAGTAAAATTTTGAATGTTTGAAGCATAGTGTTACGTCGTTTATAAAAATGTTGAATAGAATAGGTCCCAAATGTGATCCCTGCGGAATGCCAGACGTGGCTCTATATTCTTTGGAGAAGTGACCGTTTGCGACTACCCTAGAATGCCTGTTATATAAATATGATATAAACCAGTTAATCAATGTGCCGTCTATGCCAAGTTGAGCCAGTTTTTTAACAAGGAGGGTATGGTCGACTTTGTCGAAAGCCTTGCTAAAATCTGTGTAGATTGTGTCTACTGGGATACGTCTATCGAGAAAATCAGATAAAGCAGAAGTGAAGCACAGAAGGTTAGTGGTGGTAGATCTGGATATAATAAAGCCGTGTTGGTACTCAGTAATTTGTGATTTGAGATACCACATGAGATGTTTGCTAATGATTTTTTCAAATACCTTGCCAAAAGTTACTAAAATTGAGATAGGCCTATAGTTGTACACCTTCTAGTAAGGATCTACTAAATATAATATGTAGGGGTTCGACTAAGGCCTTAGCACAGCGTTTGATAAAGACTGGAGGGATACCATCACTGCCAGCACCATTAGCTTCATCTAATCCTTTTAAACCTCTATAAATATCTCTAGAATCAATAGATAATGTACATAATGCAGAGGAGGATTTGTTAGGATTAGTGTTTGGAATAGACTGACCTGGAACTGCTGTTGGACAGCTGAAAGCTTGAGCAAAATTTTCACCAAAAAAATGGCAAATGTCTTCACCATTATTAGCTTCTTTGTTTTCAAAGAACATTTGAGCATACAAAATTCATTCTTTGCCGTACGCTGAGAAAACTATTGATGATACAAAAAAATATGTACTACATGATTAGGTAGGTTAGGATAGGTGGGGTCCTTTTTAGGGTTACGGAACCCAAAGGGTAAAAACGGGACCCTATTACTAAGACTCCGCGGTCTTTCCGTCCGTCCGTCCGTCTGTCTGTCTGTCACTAGGCTGTATCTCAAGAACTGTGATAGCTAAACATTTGAAATTTTCACAGGTGATGTATTTCTGTTGCCGCTGTAACAACAAATACTAAAAGCAAAATAAAATAAAATTCTAAGTGGGGCCCATACAACAAACATGATTTTTTTGCCGTTTTTTGCGAAAATGGTACGTAACCCTTCGTGCACGAGTCCGACTCGCACTTGGCTGGTTTTTTATCTCAAAGAACGCTTTCAGTTCCTCTGTGACACCCATTCTAGGCCCTTGAGATCATCGGAAAATCTAAAATTAAGAATTCGTATGCATTCCACTTCCTTCTTTGACAAATCATTCACGAATCACGATTCAAGCAGCTCGGTTGTGGAATGTGTTACCTATTGAAATAAGACGTGCTCAAACACTGCCAACGTTCAAGAAAATGGTGAGGGAGCATTACCTTTCACTATAATCTTTATTCTTCTCCTTTCTCTGTTATACATTTGATATGTATTAGTATATAATGTAAATACACTTGTGTTTGTGAACGTTTGTCTTGTATGTTCTTGTGGTGTACAATAAATAAATGGCCACTATAACTCATTAGAAATTCAAATGTGTAAATGGTAAATATCACAATTACTTATATGACCAATGACATACCTGGTTAAACACATTGGTTTTATCAGTTAGTATTTTAACTATTTCAGGCACAGCAAATTTCCTCAATTGTTTTCTTTCATTGTCATAAAAGGATCGTAGCAGGTGGCGTTCTGTAGTTTCTGCCTACCCCATGGGAAACAGGCGTGAGTTTATGTATAATATTGAGACGTATTATAATATTGTCATAAAATTGAGACGAATGAAAGTATCTTTCACATATAAGTTTATTGGTTATGTGAAGCGAGTACGAGTATAATGATTCTCTAGAACTTCAGTCATCATTTGGACAACAATATTTAACCCAAGCATGAGCCCCGGAAAAAAACCGACCAAGTGCGAGTTGGACTCGCGCACCGAGGGTTCCGTACAAACCTCAGCTTAAAGGTATTATAGACCTGAGTATTTAATATGAATTTCAATTTAGTACCTGTACGCGTTCATGAGGAAAGGGGTAGTAAGTTTTAAAATATTAACAATATTTTTATTATATGATGTGAACCCAAAAATAAACAAGAAATAGCAAAGATTGAATTATTTTACAAGGATTTACAAACCACAATACAGAACTCATACAAAAACATCATAATAATGGGGGATTTCAACGGACAAGTTGGAGTTTGTAATCCGGGAGAAGAATATACGATAGGAAAGTACGGTTATGGAAAAAGAAGCAAGAATGGCGAAAGACTGGTCACAATGGCGTTGGAGAGTAAATTAAAAATTCTGAACACCTTTTATAATAGAAAAATATCAAGGAAATGGACCTGGATCTCCCTAAATGGATCATATAAAAATGAAGTAGATTTCATTTTGTCCAACAACTGCAGAGTATTCAAAAACATAGAAATAATAAACCAATTAAATTTTAATTCTGATCATAGAATGGTTCGAGCGACAATGTTAGGAACACATATAAAGAGGAATAGGAGGTTTCAGAACAAAGTCAACAGTCTTATCTGCCTGGGAAATAATGACAAGTTATTAAGTTGTCTAAAAACACGTGTAGATAGCACTGAACAATGCATACCAACACAAGACAAATATGATAACTTGGTAAACATACTGAAATCAGAAACAACCAAAATAAATAACGAAGCCAAGAAGAAACTACTCTCAAGAGAATCCAAACAACTGCTAGAAGAACGAAAAGAATTAATAAAGAAAGGAAAGGAGTGTAAGAAGAACAGACAGAAGATAGTAAGGTTAAGCAAAGAAAAAACGAAAGCATTAGAAGAGATCATAAAACTAGAAGGCAAAATACACTAAAACAACATATTGAACGAAGTGGAGGAACAAAGAAAGCTTTCAAAGAATTAAATTATAAAAAAGACTGGATGCTATATTTAAAGAACAAGGATAAGGATTACACCAGCAAGAGGCAAGAAATATTAAGAATTGCCACAGAATTTTATAGAGAACTGTACACAAGGGAGCAGCCAGAAGCCAGAGTGAAACTTGACACTTGGCTTGACCCAGAACCAATGCCTTTAATTTTGATGGAAGAAACAATAAAAGCTATAAACTCACAAAAAATGGATAAAGCTCCAGGGTCGGATCAGATAACAAATAAACTACTTAAAACCACAGCACCTATCATAGCTCCAGTACTAACAAACCTGTTCAATGAAATTATAATATCTGAGAATATACCTGCTGATTGGATGAAATCAACTATAATATTACTTCACAAGAAGGGAGATAAAGGGGACATAAATAATTACAGGCCGATAAGTTTAATGTCCAATATTTACAAGGTGTTTTCCAAAATAGTTCTGTCCCGTATTGCAAATGTATTAGACGAAAACCAACCAAAAGAGCAAGCTGGGTTCCGTAATAATTGCTCTACAATTGAGCATATCCATGTTCTATAATGGTTAACGAGGAAGAAATAGAGTATGTTAATGAATACATTTATTTAGGTCAATTAATATCACCCCTTGATACACACACACACACACATAACACACATGCATAAGGAAATAAACAGAAGAATAACAAACACATGGAAAAGATTTTGGAGCCTTAGTGAAATAATGAAAAATGATGAAATGTCCATAAAAATGAAAAGAACTGTATATAACACTTGCATAATCCCGTGCTTAACTTATGGATGTCAAACGTGGGCTTTAACAGAACAGTTATCGAACAAAATAAAAGTGTGCCAGAACAGCATCGAACGAAGTGTAATAGGGATAAGAAGAAGTGACAGAGTGAATTTGGAAACAATAAAAACCAAAACAAAATTCAAAAATGCGCATTTCGTTTGTAGAAAGTTAAAATGGCGATGGGCAGGACATATGTTACGGGATACGAAAAAAAGTGGACCAAAATAATAACTGACTGGTACCCTAGGGGGGATAAAAGAAATAAAGGGAGACAGTGTAAGCGTTGGGAAGACGACTTCAGGCAAGTGGCGGGCCCTAAGTGGATCCGAATAGCTAGAGATCGAGCTGCATGGAAGTCCTTGGAGGAGGCCTTTGTCGAGAGACAAGCTGCTACAGAAAACTAAACCGATTACCGATATACTATAAAGACCAAAATTAGGTGTAACAAGTATTAATGTAAATAGTGATTAGTATACGAGTAACATGTAAGAATAAGATTGTAAATTGTAACAGTAATAAAGGCTTATTTTATTTATTTTTATTATATGATGTAATTAATAATTTACGGTTTTAGCAATTTTTCCTTTATCTATGCTATAAGACGTTACTTCGTACCAAATTTCAATATTCTGATTTCACGGGAAGTATCAAGGATCTTAAATTTTTTTAATATTAATAATTTTCGAAAATTTGCGGCATAAACGGCTGTATCTTTTGATTGCGTTGGCTTAGAAGTTTCTCAGCTTTATCGAACAGTAGACCTGAGTATTTGATATTAATTTCAGCTTGATACCTTCACGCGTTCCTGAGAAAAACGGTCTTGACAGACAGACGGACGGACGGACAACAAAGTGATCCTATAAGGGTTCCATTTTTTCTTTTCGAGGTACGGAACCCTAAAGATGATTTAATCATCAGATTACAGATTTCTAAACTTACAAATAATAAAGTAAATAAATACATAATAAAATGTAACAAACGAGTTATAAAGCAGTTAAGAAACTGTGTTTAAAGCGCAAAAACGATGTGTTCGGTCCATGTGCGGCTTAAAAACTACCGATACTTGTAAACCTCATTTTAAATCATTAAAGTTACTGACTGATGTACATTTACGAGACTGCTTTGTTTGTTAAAATCAATTTACACCTATTTCAAAAACTATCCGAAGTTAAAAAGACTCCAATGCATTCTCAATATATGAATAAACTGTGCGACAGAAAATGTAGAACCGCTTTAATGAAAAAGAGTTTTTTTGGCATGGCTCCGAAAATTTATAATAATATATCAGATAGCATAAAAAAATTGCCCCTATTAAAGTTTAAGAAAAGTCTCTACTCGCTTTTGATTGAAAAATGTTATTACACTGTAGAAGATAAATGATAATTTTTAATATTTCGTGTGCAATAAACATTTGATGTGATTTAATTTTGCATTTTTGGTAGATTTAATTGTAGATTTTATTAAGATATTTCAATTCTTTTTTTTTTACTTTATTAGTAAGAGCAAAATTCTTAATAATTAATTACGATCTAGCCGAAAAGACTATTATGCAATTTAACTCTAACTTAATATGTTACGTTATAGATTATGTGAAAACTAAGAATAGTGTCCATTTGCACTTTTACACAAGTCCGTAGCACTTTCTTAGAGTCTGATATTATTTATATAAACACTATGTTCATGTGTTATATGTATAGCACAGCGTTGTCACTATTATTCATTCACTTTGTACACTACACTAATTCAAAAGGTTTAGTTCTTTTTAACCTACGCACTAAGTCTGTATTGTCTAGCAGCTGGATAGCCTCAACATTCACGTGTCGATGAAGTCTGTGTTCGTGGGCTTCAGCAAATTTTTGGATGATGGTGGTGACGAATTCCATTTTAAGGTCACGGTGAAGATCGTCATTTCTTATGTACCAGGGTGCATTTACAGCATTCCTGAGCATTTTATTTTGGAATTGCTGGATTAATTTTACGTTGCTTTGTTTAGTACAGCCCCAAAGTTGGATACCATACGTCCAAATTGGCATCAGTTTATGCTTGTATACGGTTATTTTATTATGTATTGATAGACAGGATTTCCTTCCGAGTAACATACTTTTATAACGTATGTCGAGTTCCTGTCTTGTCTTTTTGACATGAGCTTTCCAACGCAACTTGGCGTCGAGAGTTATACCAAGGTATTTGGCTGTATTAGCATAAGGCACTTGCATGCCATATATGTAGATTGGGTGATATTCCAAGTGTTTATTTGTGAAGTCAATGTGAATTGATTTTGACTCATTCAGTTTGATCTTCCATTTTTGAGTCCAGTCATAAACTTTGTTAACAGCTAGTTGAACTTTTTCTACTGATTCTCTGTGACTTGATCCGGTAGCCATAATTGCAGTATCATCTGCAAAGGTCGCAATGGTGTTGTTTTCCGGTTCTGGGATGTCACATGTGTATAACAAGTACAAAATTGGGCCTAGCACACTTCCTTGAGGTACCCCAGCTTTTATAGCTTTTAGCTCGGAATATACGTCTTCTTGCCGTATTCTAAACATTCTATTAGTTATATACGACTCTAGGATATCTGCAAATCCTGGTAGCATGCGTCTGAGCTTGAATATTAGACCCTTATGCTAAACTTTGTCAAAAGCTTGCGCGACATCTAAAAACATGGTGGCGCAGACTTCCTTATATTCAAGTGTTTTTTCAATTATATGGGTTATTCTATGTACCTGGTCTATTGTTGAGTGTTTTTCCCTAAAGCCAAATTGATGATTTGGAATAAGGTCTTTATCTTCTATTACTCGTTTTAACCGTTTCAATAACAGTTTTTCGAAAAGCTTTGATAACACGAGCAACAAAGAAATAGGTCTATATGATGATGCTTTATAGGGTGGTTCCAGGCTTCGCAATCATAATGACTTCAGCGACCTTCTATGGCTCAGGTACATATTTTAAGATAAATGCTGCATTAGTTAGCTTAGTCAGCTTTACTATAGCTTTACGTGGGAGGTGTTTTAGAATTTCCCATGTAATGAGATCGTAACCCGGAGACTTTTTCGAGCTAATGTTATTTTGGATTTCTCTCATTATTTCTTTAGGAGTCACAAGTTTAATTCTTTGATTTTGTGACAATCTTTCACTCTCAAGTATTTCTATCGAGCTTTCATTGGGTTGAAAAGTTTCTTCTAATTGTTGAGCAAACCTTAACGTTTTTTGGTCATTGCTTATGGCCCATTTTCCGTGGTTATCTCTTATGGGCGGTATTTGTTTAATTGGCCTTTTTAGATTTCTTGTTGCTTTCCAAAGGGAGTATTCTGTTGATTTGTCATTGGTTAGCTGCAGAAGGTTGGTATTCAGATATTCATCCTCAAACTGTTGAATTTTCCTCGCTGCCAAAGCTTCCTTTGTTTCCTTTTCTCAGATAGTAAATCTATATCTCAGATAGATAAATACCTTATATTTACGTTTTAATTGCGGTGTGTTGTTCCACGCACATTGTTGGATATTAACAATATATTTGTTTAATTCTGAGTCAAGCTGATCTTGCTTTTTTATCGAAGTTTTAAGGTCGATAATATTATCTAGATCAAGGGCAAAACCTTTCCAATCTGTAAACTTATTAACCAGGGTTAAGTGGCTTTCTTTGAGTAGGATTTTTTTACTCAGCATTAGTATAATTGAAGAGTGGTCCGAGTTCATATGAAAACCTTCCTCCAAACTGAGGTAATTGGCAGATATATTTTTGCATATGAAAAAGTCTATAAGATCCGGTATTTTCTGGTGGTCAGTGGGCCAGTACGTTGGTTTACCTGTACTCATAACTTCTGAATGTGTTTCTTTAACTGCACTTAAGAGCTGCCTTCCCTTAATTGTAGTAAGTCTTGACCCCCAATGCGTGTGCTTAGCATTAAAATCGCCGCCTAGGATAAATCTCTGGCCTAATAGTTCAAAGAGATGTAAATTTCGCTATTTCCTTATCATATGCCGTGGAGGATAGTATATAGCTGCAATAGACACGTGACAATATTTGGCTTTAAAAGATACTGCCACAGCTTGAATGTCTTGTTCTTCATATTTACACTGCACGTAGTGACTAATGTTGCAGTTATTTTCGTTTCGTTATTTTCTACAACAACTACAACAACAATAACGGTGCCTGAGGTCAATGACAGGTCATACAAATACAGAAAGCTGTGTGCCACATTTTAAATCATTGAAAATTCTTACATTTCCGTCCATGTATGTACTAGAAGTAGCCTTTTTCGTCAGAACAAATAAACACTTGTTTACGTCAATGATTGATATACGACAACGCACAGGACCGATTAGATCTTTATATAAAAACCAACTTTATACAGGTGGTCATAAGACAGCTTTATTAAAGAAAAATATTTTATCCATGGGTCCGCTTATTTATAATAAATTACCTAAGAATCTCAAAGAATTACCCATCCAAATGTTTAAAAAACAGCTAACAAGGCTGTTACTAGACAAGTGTTATTACACAATTCAAGAATTTTTAAATGACAAAACTATCAGTTAAAATGTACCCACTTGTTTTTGTAATTATTTAGCTGACATGATTATTTTGAATTTCTGATGTTTTTGACTGCGACTGTACTTAATCTGTATTTATACAATTTGTTGACATGACTCTATCATGACTATGATTGTATTTAATTAATTATTTTGGTGACATGATTATTTCTAAATTTTAATGATTTTGACTATGGTTGCATTCAATTAATTATTTTGTTGACACGATTATTTTTATTCCTAATGTTTTTACTATGATTGTTTTTAATTCATTAGTTTGCTGACATGATTATATTTTATTCCTGATGATTGACTATGATTGTATTTAATTTATTATTTTGCTGACATGATTATTTTTTTATTCCTAATGACATTATTATGTTAATTAATCGTGAATGTTTTGATTATTTTTTTGTTATATCAAATTATATTGTAGAAATAATGATATTTACTGTCAATGTTTTTAATTATTGTTGTACTAATTGCTGATCTTTTTAAATTATTGTATTCAACTAAACAATTTTGCATGCCGTAAGGTAAAATGTACCGGGACTGTCTACAGAAGTTACCATCTTATATGTATACCTACATTATTAGCAATAAATGATGATTCTGATTCTGATTCTGAACAACTCAACAACAACAACAACAACAACAACTACAACAACAACAACTCAACAACTCAACAACCAACAACAACAAACAAAAACAACTCAACAACAACAATAATTCAACAACACCAACAACTCAACAACAACAACCAACAACAACTGAACAACCAACAACAACTCAACAACCAACAACAACCAACAGCTACAACAACAACCAACAACCAACAACAACAACAACCAACAACAACTCAACCACAAAAACAACTCAACAACAACAACTCAACAACAACAACCAACCACAACAACTCAACAACTTGACAACAACAACTTGACAACAACAATTAAACAACAACAACCAACAACAACAACTCAACAACAACTCAACAACTCAACAACTCAACCAACAACAACAATAATTCAACAACACCAACAACTCAACAACAACAACAACTCAATAACAACAACTCAATAACAACAACAACTCTACAACAACAAACAACAACCAACAACAACAACTCAACAACAACAACAACTTTGCAAGTGATCTCAATAGCAAAGGATATAATAACTGGATCTAAAAATCAAGAACAAGCTTCTATTAGATTACAACTACACAAAAAATCTGTCATCGATACTGGGGGATTATCTGACCAAATCACTTTTGTAAAAGGAAAGTATTACCTAACCACTACAAAAATCGATGTAAGTGATGGATTAGTTAATGTTGCCGTTGGTATATATATGTGTGTGTATGTATATGTACAATTTTTTTGCTTTTTTTGTTTCAATAGCGAATCAACTAAAGCATCGACTACTGAGGTACAAACTATAACATCAAGGAAAAAGACAAATGCACAAAGATGTAGAGAATATCGTGAGAGAAAGAAATTACAAAATACAATGGTACAAAACATAACTGCAGAGAGATCAGATGAATGTAGTGAGACTGATCAATTACAAGCTAAAAAACCTAAAACTAATGCAGAAAGAAGAAAATAAACATTATGAAGCTCAGAAATTAAAGAAACAAGAAAGTAAAAAAATAGCTAAAACTATTAAACAAAAATATAAAGAATATTACGATAGGAAACTTCGTTCCATCCGGGTGTCCCTAGACACCGCTCAAGTTTTTTTATTTTATTTAATTTTTTTGCTTTTATTTTCTTCAATATTTGTACGCCTTCACGGCAAAACATAGCGCCCATTATTATTAACCTAAGATCTTTATGTAAATACCTATGTTTCACAAATAAATATTGCGATTCTGATAAATATTCTGGCTTTATTCAGTTACTGCAATATTTAATCTTTCCTAGATTCGGAAACCTATGATACACCACCATATTTTCAGCGCGTGTTCTACCACACTTTGTACATTTTCCATAATTGTTGACAGACATTGTTCACATTTTACAGACAGTCTCGTTCGTCTCGACTGGGACTCGATTTTAGTGGCTTTCGGTGTTGTTTTACGTTTTCTCTTTATTTCTTCGCTTCCTACGACTTTGGCTTTGTATTAATAACTGTTCGATAACTGCTCTTTCTTGCTTTGTTTAACGGTACTGAAATTCAGAATCTGCGATTTAGGTTTGGAAATCTCCTGTTTTTTTTTTACTCATACTATATAGGTAAGGAATAAAAATAAAAATATATATATATATATAAGAATAACTTTCTTTGCAGAAGTCGGTGTCTTTGGTACCTATTCTTTTCCGTTTTTCGACACCGAATTCGGAAAAGAAATAGTGTTCTGTTTTGGAAGTCGATTACTTTTTTATGTAATTTGTTTTATATCTATCTCTTTTTAGTTTTGGTAGGTACCTCCAATTACCATGAAAATCATTTATAGCCAAAGTACATCTCATGTCAATTCCAATAAGTCCAAACACGACGAGGATACATCGTTTTATCTCGGAGTTCCAGTGCCTATCTTCCGGCCTCATCATCAGATCAGTTCGATGGTACCATTCTTATCAGTACCATTTATTTATAGAATAGAATAGAATACTCTTTATTATGTACACCATATAAGTTACAGAAAGTATAGGCAAAGAAAACATTACACTGGGTTACACAATGAGCGGCCTTATCGCTAAAAGCGATCTTTTCAAGACAACCTTATAAGCCCCCTACCATATAAGTATTTGTTTCATCATAGTCGGGCAACTTTTCGAGATATCTTATACCCGTCACATACTTAGCATTAATGAGTTCCTGTGTCTATCTGTGGTCTTCTTCATCAGTTCCACTTCACCAAAAGATACTTTCTAAAAGCAAATGATTGCATTGTTGATGAAAATACCAAAACCACTATATGTATGCCTATAATATTTGAGGAGTACCCTCGATTTCTCCAGGATTCCATCATCAGATCCAGACCTGATGACCATGGGACCAATTGAGCATTATACCCTTTCAAACAAATGAAGCATTTTCCAAATCGGTCCAGGCGTCTTTGAGTAATCGGGAAAATACTTAAAACAAGTTGCCGACGAATTGAGAGCCTCCTCCTTTTTGAAGTCGGTTAAAAATAGTTACTAAATAGGTGAATTAAGTTAGGAACACAAGTTATAAGGTCAATCCACAAATATCAGGGCCGTGCCCGGGACGAGACAGGGCCGGGCCCAGTCACTGGCCCGTGCACGGAAGTGTGTGAACGAGTTCATATAAAATGTAGAAACCTATATTTTTTTGACGCAAGGTCCGTCCACGTCCCAGACACGGCCCTGATGTGTGTGGATAGACCTTTAATATCCTTTAAAATTTACTGTCTATCTCTTAAAGACTTTCCAGCTTTGGTACAAAATGGCTTGTGATGAAAATCACTATATTGCAGCTGGTTTGGGTCCAGAGCTTTTGTTTATTATTGAACAAGACATGGCTCATCCGGTAAGAATATATTTTCAGACGTACAGTTTTAAACATAATATATTTTGCGCCTTTGAACCTATAATACGTAACTGAACAGTTTTATTATTATTTGATTTTTCAATTTCTTATCTACAAAGTTATCGGCATGTAAAATAAGAAACGTCATCGGACTTCTTAGATTGTCACGAGCGTAATGTAAATTCAACCTTAAACACAATGCTTAAAAGTTGCATTCAGAAAGCTATGTTCTAAAAGCAAACAATATTTACGACCTACCTTCGTTGCTTATATAAATTTTAATCTCACATGTGTTTTATTGATTCAAGATTTTTATAGATTTCGTTAATTTCATGGTTCGTTCTTTTCTTTATTGCCACCTTTTCTATTACTGTTTCATATTTAGGCCCAGTTTCTCAGCCTCTTGTTACATTTCGAATTAGCTGATAATTTGTCACAAATTATCCAACCGTCAGTTGTCAACCGTTTGTTTTGGGTTTCTCAAAACTGCATCATCGAGAAATATATAATCGCTTGTTACATTGAATAATCGGCATCAATTTATTTCGGTTGGCTACCCTAGCTGGTATTCATTCACTTCATTCACTACTATAATGTAATCAGTAAATATAAATAGTATTTATCTTGAGCGGCTGGGACGGTTTTTGGATGGGTAGCCATTTATTTTTTTGTTTTTCGTTAAGTGACCCAATACAGGTTAAGCAACACTTACCAAGGTCAGTCTTGGGATGGGTGACCCCTTTTTTTGGATCGCTTGTTTTTAGATGGGTGACCCCGCCGGGGTAAGCAACAATTACCAAGGTCAATCTTGGGATGGGTGACCAGTTTTTTAGTGGATCAATTGTTTTTGGATAGGTGACCTTGGTAGATGTTGTAAAACCTAGCGGGGTGACTTTAGGATGGGTAAACAACATTTTTGTGGTGTTGGTCACCCATCTAAAGACTGAACTTGGTAAGTGTTGTTTTTTTATCTATCGTAGGCTCGCGCTTGATCACTATCTCACCTGGTGGTAAGCGATTATGTGGTCGACGATGTAGCATGCTTGCCTAGAAGTAAACTATTCACTCTTGACTTAAAGACCCCTAGATTGTAGCTATTGGGAAACACAGACTCGGGCAGGGAATTCCACTCATTAGCTGTACGCATAATAAAATTATGCTCAAAACGTTTAGTGTGTATGGGTGGGATGTCCACCATGTACCGATGGTGCATAGCCGTACGTCTGGTAGTCCGATGATGAAACCGGCTGGGCGGAATTGGCAGATCCGTCCCAGAAATGAGAACAGTACTCCATGCATCATCGAACTTACCTTGGCGGGGCACCCATCTAAAACCAAGCGAACCCAAAAAAAGTGTTCAACCATCCAAAGACTGGCCTTGGTAAGTGTTGCTTACCCTGGCGGAGTCAGCCATCCCGGCCGCTTCAAGTTAAACACAAACCTATCTCAAAACTGACCCGGGGCACCCATCTAAAACCAAGCGAACCCAAAAAAAGTGTTCAACCATCCAAAGACTGGCCTTGGTAAGTGTTGCTTACCCTGGCGGAGTCAGCCATCCTGGCCGCTTCAAGTTAAACACAAACCTATCTCAAAACTGACCTTGGTAAGTACTAAGTACAGTCAACATTAATGCGCGAGAGGAATTTTCGATTCCCACATCAGTAACAGTTTTTGTTTTTTATTTTTATTTACATACAAAAAAACTACTTTTGATAATTGTGTCAAGTTTTTATAATATAATTAATTTAAAAAGATTGTAATAACCAATTTTTTTTTATCTTGGTAATCAACTATAAATAATTGATCTAATTAACATAATTATGTTTTATAACTGAACCGATACCAAATATTTCGCCGACCCCTATTATCTTTTTATCGTAATATAAGCGTTTAAAATCATAATATTCATTTTAATCTGCGAATAATCGACCAATATACATTAATTATAAATTAGGCTCGTTGACAAGAGATTAACATTGAAAAATGTTCTAAGAAACCCAAAACTGCTGTAACATATGGTTAATTCGAGATTTTTCTCAAAAAAATTGTCAACCGCTTGTCACACTTGATGTTGAGAAACTGAAAGTAGAATTAACCAGCGATTATTCGTCGATTACGTTAACATCCCTTCGGATAAGCAGCTTATTCGGATTTCGCGAGCAACACTCCACCGTTGAACAGGTACACCGAGTCTACCGCACCATAAGACAATGCCTAGAAAAGAAGAAGTATTGCTCGGCAGCCTTCCTGGACGTTCAACAAGCCTTTGATCGAGTATGGCATAAAGGACTATTGTGCAAGATAAAGTTGCTCCTGCCCCATTCATTTTACTTGCTGATGAAATCATACCTTATTGATAGGCAATTTCAAGTAAAGGTACGAGACGCTAGATCCTCTCTCACCAGGTGCCTTGCAGGGGTACCCCAGGGCTCCGTCCTGGGCCCAGTTTTATACAATATATTTACTAGCGACCTCCCTCAATGCTCTGACGTATTTGTGGCAACCTACGCTGACGATGCCGCAAAACCAATATGGACATATGGGATTCAAATATGGTCTTCCGCAAGCAAATCAAACATCATGTGCATTCAAAAGAGTCAAAACAGTATCCTGAGGGTCCTAGCTGCGGCGCCTTGGTATGCTCGCAACTCAGAAATACATGAGCACCTGGAAATCACAACAATCCTAGAAGAAGCGAAGCGCTATCTAGAGAAATACAAAGATAGGTTAACCAACCATCCCAATCCCCTTTCACGATCACTATTGATGCCAAATCATACTAAGAGACTCAAAAAAGCTGATATTGTACTGCCTGAGTAAGTATAATTTGGACACTGGTCCTGATTCTGTAAAAATGTAATGTATTTTTCCACACATCTGATCATAGTCAGGGATGACTGATATCAGATGAAAATTAGAAAAAAAAAAAGAAGAAATACCTTAACAGCCCGATAATCGAGAGCTGGGAAACCGGGTGTTAGAATCATAAATCTTTTATTGAAATTTTTATTTTATGATCAAATTCAGTATAAAAGGGAATTGATTTCGTTACATTGTCATAAGAAACAAGTCTGTTGTACTGTGATTGTTATTAAAATAATCATGAATACACTTTATTTATTTATCAACTATTTAATGGGTAAGTTTAATTAAATTATTTACTATCTTTTGCCAGCAGTCAATCTGACACAAGTCTTGTCTAGAGGTATCGTGTTACCCAGTTACTGGGTTGCGGTGATCATAAAGGCCGTCGCTGCATGTAACATACTGGTACCCTGCTGTATCCGGTTAGACTGGAAGCTGAAAAGGCTAGGCAGATGATAATGATGATCTTCTTCCAACGGCTTTACCCGCGTGAATGTTGGCAATTTTCTCGGATACGGATTCCAAATCCTGTCTTTCTTCAAGATTCGAATCCAATGTATGTCGTATTTTAATTTTGATTTGATGCTTCTGTCTCCCTTCTGGAGGTGGGCATTAATAGCTGCGACACAGTGTCTCTCTAATGCCGCTAGATACGTACGCATTCAAATTGTTGTGTGTTCTTGTGTTTCTAATAAAGATATATATCACATATATAACTACTGAACGGATTGTCATGCGGTTTTCACCAATAGACAGAGTGGTTCATGGTTTAAGTGTATAATTCATTAAGGTTTTGTGTAAATATGATGATAATTGTTGAAAATGTCGAAAAAAGTTAAGCCGCCTGGGAGCTTCCATCGATAACGCTGTCTAATCCCTTTGAGATATAACAAAACAATGTATGTTGGAAATATTCCTCTTTTATAGATCTACAGAAAATGCCGCGATGGAATTTATCTATCTTTTAAAGATAGATTACTAAACCTATTCTTATTAAAAAAATGGTCACGTACAATGCGGTAATTGGAAAGCTATTTAGACGAATACAGTATTAATATTTGTCAACTTAAATACGGTTTTGCATTTCATGCACATTTACACCATGATTTAAATGAAAATTGTAGGAGTTATCGCAAAAAAAAACTAACGCGCGCGTATATAAATCGCTGTTGCCCACTGTTGCTATATAAGCCGCTCGGCGTCTTGACTTTAATAGTCTTTTTATTATACCCTATATTAAAAAGACTTTTGAAGCGAATATTTATAATTTTACAGTTTTTGCAATGAGGTGATGACTGAATTAGGTGTCCAATCACACGGAAGGTTGCAATTGCGTTGGTTTTTAAATTATTATAAAGTAAAATTTCAAGGTCGTATATTTGTTTTGTGTATGTTAGATAGAGGTACTTATTTTAAGAAAAAACATGTAGGGATAATATATTGGTCTACTACCCGTGCGAAGCCTGGGCGGGTATCTAGTCTTATCTTGCTAATATTATAAATGTGAATATTTGAACTCAATCACGCCAGAACGGCTGAACGGATCTGAATGAACACTGAGATATATTATAGTCTGGAATAGCACATAGGCTACTTGTCATCCCGGTATAATGTTCCCTTGGTATGATAAAACACTTTTTACGCGGGCGAAGCCGCGGCGGGAGACTTTGTTTTATAATAAACTAGCTGTTCCCCGCGGCTTCGCTCCCGTGGGCCACCCCACGGACCCGTTTTCGGGATTTAAAAATAGCCTATGTTACTCAGGAATAACGTTGCTTTCTATTGGTGTAGGACTTTTTAATAAAATTGGTCCTGTAGTTTCGGAGCCTATTCGGTACAAACAAACAAACAAAAAAATCTTTCCTCTTTATAATATTAGTATAGACTATTATAAAACAAAGTCTCCCGCCGCGTCTGTCTTACCTTACTGTTTTCGCGATAAACTCAAAAAACGTATGAACGGTTATACATGCGGTTTTTACCAATAGAGTGATTGATGAGGAAGGTTTAGGTGTAAATATATATTGTTAAAGTTTTGTGTAAATTGGCCAAAATATGGCGATAATTGTTGAAAATGCCGGAAATATTCAAGCCGCCTAGGGGCTTTCATCGAAAACGCTGCCTAATCCCTTTAAGATATAACAAAACAATGTATGGCAGAAAACATTTCCTTCAAAAAGATCTCAAAAAATTCGCGATAGCATAATATCTATATATACATACGTAAAAGCGAAAGGTCACTCACTCACTCACTCATCGAAATCCGCTTGACGTATAAAGTTGAAATTTGGCAGGGAGGTTTCCTCAATTGACTTAATTGCGCACTAAGAAAGGTTTTGGGAAGTTCCACCCCTAAGGAGGTAAAAGGGGTTTGAAAGTTTGTATGAAATTTCTACAGTTTGTAAATTGGACACGTGAAATTCTACATTTACGCTCGAAAATCCCTCTATAAGGGGGTAAAAAGGGGGTTGAAAGTTTGTGGTTTTGTGTTTTTTATTTAAGTTGGTATTTCATGCTCTCTCTAATGTCTGTCTGATGGTGGCACATGTGTTGGATCATTCGGTTCCCTTCATGATGGTTGAGCTGAGTGGTGCCGATCCATGTGTCATGTTCGTGAACGGGCACCATCAGTTGGGATTGGTCATTACTTAGGTGCCTTGGCCTGTTTTTAATTACCTATTTATTGAATTTTTCAATTGTTTGTTTTACTCTAGACGCTTTTACGTGTACGTATTTTTACATCATTCTCACATATATGTATTTTTCCAACAAGAATGATGTAACCAAATACTTGTAAAACACTTCTTTTAAATGAGTAATTGTGTTGTTTCTTGTCCGTTCTTCTCCTTATCAAGCTACTTTTCCGAATCGACGGGAGAATCAATTATTATTATTAATGGCCTAATTAAAATTCAATTTTGTGTTTTTTTTTTTTTTTGCATACAATTTCTACAGTTTGTAAGTTGGACACCTGAATTTTTAGAATTATACTCTTGGTTGATAAAAAGAGTTCATTTATTTGTTGGTTTTTGGAAATACCACCCCTAAGGACGTAAAAAGGGGATGTGTGACAGTGAAATTAAAGATTTCTGCTTATATATTTGAAACTTGGCATAAATACTAACCTAAATAAATACTGAAGGTTTTCATTATTAGTTTTACAAAACTACTCCTAAAAGACGATTTAGGGAGTGTTAAAGATTTTTGAAGAATTTGACTGCACAGTGCTTCCTTTTAAGGTGTAGGGGAGCGTAAAGGAGGGACTAAGGAAGGGCGAACGGCGCATGTCACTTTTATAGGTGCGACGCGGTCACTCACACAAGATACAACAGAAATAGACGTAAACACATACTTTTTCCATAAAAGAGCTACGGGGTGTAGCTCTTTAATGGAGAAAGTCTGTATTTACGTCTGCCCCTCAATACTCCCGATAACGTTTCCACCGCAGATTTTCCAAAATATGCTAAATTTACATCTAGGCTACTAGTGTTGTCACCTCATGAGGCAGCAACCAGGCTTCCTGCAGAGCAATGACATCCATAGACCTTGTTCACACACAATTGACCTCTTCAACGACGGCGGCGTTCCCTCATGCTTCCATAATTAACAAACCTATGGAAAGATACACCATCGTGCCACAGGCTTTCATTCATAAATACATTCAGCTCCCACTTTGGTATAAAAAACTTATATGCCGCATATCCCTTACTCTTTTTCATATCTATTTTATTCAATAAAACTTCAACATTTTTTTTTTGTTTTTAATATAGGTAACAATCAAGGCCGTCTTTAGCTATGCTGGGGCCCTTGGGCACACAAGAATTTGGGCCCCTTTTGGAAAGTAAAGAAAGCGAATTATACTAACATTTTTCTATGATCTTCTATTTATTAGGGTACTCAAATATATAATATAAAAATTATGTCATTAATGATATTAGTATGCTGCTGGGTGTTTGGTTACGATTACGATTGTGGTTTCTTTCGGGATTTCTTTTTAGCAAAATCTTCTATTATATCCTACAAGTAATTTTTTTGAAGGATGTCACTTTCTATGCACACAATTGACAAATTACTTAGTGGTTCTTGTAAAATTGTTGTTCGCAATTAATTTTTTATCTCTTATGCTGCGAAAATGAACGCTCTCCACTACAATTGGTAACCATTAGGCAAATGAATATTCTTGTAACAACTTCAACGTTTGGAAGTTCCTTCTCATTTATATGACTTTATGAGGTTAAGTAAGGTTGAGATATTCTAATCCGCTGATTGCTTTGCTATGTTTTTTAAATATTGGAAAACATTCTATTTTGAGTTCATATACATTAATATCTTTATGATAAAATTCTGCAAATTCATTACATTTTTTCCAAAATTTTGCCTAAAAAGACAAAAGTAAGTTTTATTTTCGACCCCGGTTGCTCACTTACTGAAATGTTTTGAGAATAAATGTGAGAGAAATTGTTGGTTGTCGGCCCTTCGGGGCCCCCTGAGGATGGGGGCCCTGGGCACGGGCCCCGTGTGCCCGTATGGTAAAGACGGTACTGGTAACAATACCTTCCATCTTATCATTACTGGAAAAGTAAGAGCGAATTAGTTTGGCAATTATTTTAACCTTTAATTCTTGATCAATTCATTAATCAATTCATCTGTGTTTTCTGATAGCTACAACCAGGGTGACTTGACATCAAGAGTGAATACGTTACTTCTAGACAAGCGAGCTTCACCGTCAACCACAGCTTTGCTTACCATCAGGTGAACCGCTTACCAACGGTCATCGGTTCTACGGCTAACACGGCCGGCCCATCGCTACTTCAGCTTGCTTGTTCTGTGAGCTGTGTGATGGGCAAACAGTCGGACAAGCTGCCTTATATTGTGCTGCATCTGTACAAGAATTTATTCGTTCATGAGCTATCAGAAAAGTATCAGTTTACTGTCTAGAAAGAAGTAGGTTTCTCGCAATGAGCCGATTTTGGTCGTGAGTTTCTTTAAAAAAAACAAAAAGTTAATGCGGAACTTCATATCAACCGTAGATAAGTAAAAGATGAAGCAAACGTTCGGTCGCCTGTATCTCTACTGTTTCAATCTATGTCTGTGATAGATACCATCGACTATTGAGCCTTTATACGCCACATTACATTAAAAGTGATGAGTTTCAGCCAACATATCTGGGTATTAAATCTGATGTTACGTCACAACATTCGACAGAGACGCAAAGAACTAAGAGTATCTGCGTCATTGTCTAAAATCTGGAAAAATGTAAGTCAACCCTCACTAGGAGACTCATTTCTCCAATTACCCTCACACAGTACATTTGAGAATGCAATCAATCACTAAATAATAAATTACTTTCTTTGTCATCAGATATTAAGCTCTTAGCTCAGAAGCAGCGTCTTAGCAAACACAAGCGGGGGCGGGCCCAACGGGACTGCCGGATGATTGCCCTGTTTTGTTTTATTTTATCGTTAATTCAATTAACACATCATCGCATACCTCCAGTTGCGATAGTGGTAAGTAGTTGTAAGCATAGGTAAAATAAAAAAATCCCTTGATTTAGGAGCTACGGGGTGTAGCTCTTTTATGGAGAAAGTCTGTATTTACGTCTACCCCTCAATACCCCCGATAACGTTTCCACCGCAGATTTTCCAAAATATGATAAATTTACATCTAAGCTACTAGGCTACTAGTGTTGACACCTTATGAGGCAGCAACCAGGTTTCCTGCAGAGCAATGACATCCATAGACCTTGTACACACACGATTGACGTCTTCAACGACTTCCAGTTGTAACTTACAAACTTAGTAAGAAAATCATGATTGTTATCCATCGTTTGTGTACTAGCCATCATCGATTTTTATTTTTACAATTACCGTCACTCGGCTGCAAGTCACCCTGCCGCCGTTCCCTCATGCTTCCATAATTAACAAAACCAAGGAAAGATACACCATCGGGCCACAGGCTTTCATTCATAAATACATTCAGCTCCCGCTTTGGTATCAAAAACTTATATGCCGCATATCCCTTACTCTTTTTCATATCTATTTTATGCATTAAAACTTCCACATATTTTTTTTGTTTTTAATGTAGGTAACAATACCTTCCTTCTTATCATTACTGGAAAAGTAAGAGCGAATAGTTTGGTAATTATTTGAACCTTTAATTCTTGATCAATTCATTATTTTTCAATTTCTGTTCAATTCATCTGTGTTTTCTGATAGCTACAACCAGGGTGACTTGACATCATGAGTGAATACGTTACTTCTAGGCAAGCGAGCTTCACCGTCAACCACAGCTTTGCTTACCATCAGGTGAACCGCTTACCAACGGTCATCGGTTCTACGGCTAACACGGCCGGCCCATCGCTACTTCAGCTTGCTTGTTCTGTGAGCTAGACCGGCGCACACCGCTCAATAGAAATCGTTCACTAATCATATTCATTCTATATTACATTTAATTGACTTACTTTCATCAGTATGGTTGCATCCAAACGTCCTCATGTGGCAAACGCTGCTAAATGTGCGTTGTACTCCATGTTAGCACTTTCCACAGACCATCACATCAAGTGATGGGCAAACAGTCGGACAAGCTGCCTTATATTGTGCTGCATCTGTACAAGAATTTATTCGTTCATGAGCTATCAGAAAAGTATCAGTTTTCTGTCTAGAAAGAAGTAGGTTTCTCGCAATGAGCCGATTTTGGTCGTGAGTTTCTTTAAAAAAAAACAAAAAGTTAATGCGGAACTTGATATCAACCGTAGATAAGTAAAAGATGAAGCAAACGTTCGGTCGCACTGGAGGTATGCGATGATGTGTTAATTGAATTAAAGATAAAATAAAACAAAACAGGGAAATCATCCGGCAGTCCCGTTGGGCCCGCCCCCGCTTGTGTTTGCTAAGACGCTGCTTCTGAGCTAAGAGCTTAATATCTGATGGCAAAGAAAGTAATTTATTATTTAGTGATTGATTGCATTCTCAAATGTAGTGTGTGAGGGTAATTGGAGAAATGAGTCTCCTAGTGAGGGTTGACTTAAATTTTTCCAGAATTTAGACAATAACCCAGATACTCTTAGTTCTTTGCGTCTCTGTCGAATGTTATGACGTAACATCAGATTTAGTAGCCTGATATGTTGGCTGAAACTCATCACCTTTAATGTAATGTGGCGTATAGAGGCTCAATAGTCGATGGTATCTATCACAGACATAGATTGAAACAGTAGATATACAGGCGACCGAACGTTTGCTTCATCTTTTACTTATCTACGGTTCAAGTTCCGCATTAACTTTTTGTTTTTTTTTAAAGAAACTCACGACCAAAATCGGCTCATTTTTTTTTTTTTTTTTTTACTATGTATAGGCCTGTGTTTGACCACAATCTTACCGTGGTCAGTGATGATGTGGCCGATGGTGGTAAGCACACAAAGCCTAGAAGGGAACTGGCTCTCAAGTGCTGCTGTCGGAACACACCGGAAGGTGCTTGGCGACAGATTTTCAACTTGAGGGTGGTTGCCAGCCAGGCGGGTACTACAAAGTACCCTACCACCGTGCTATGGTTTCCTCACGATGTTTTTCATTGCGAGAAACCTACTTCTTTCTAGACAGAAAACTGATACTTTTCTGATAGCTCATGAACGAATAAATTCTTGTACAGATGCAGCACAATATAAGGCAGCTTGTCCGACTGTTTGCCCATCACTTGATGTGATGGTCTGTGGAAAGTGCTAACATGGAGTACAACGCACATTTAGCAGCGTTTGCCACATGAGGATGTTTGGATGCAACCATACTGATGAAAGTAAGTCAATTAAATGTAATATAGAATAAATATGATTAGTGAACGATTTCTATTGAGCGGTGTGCGCCGGTCTAGCTCACAGAACAAGCAAGCTGAAGTAGCGATGGGCCGGCCGTGTTAGCCGTAGAACCGATGACCGTTGGTAAGCGGTTCACCTGATGGTAAGCAAAGCTGTGGTTGACGGTGAAGCTCGCTTGCCTAGAAGTAACCTATTCACTCTTGATGTCAAGTCACCCTGGTTGTAGCTATCAGAAAACACAGATGAATTGAACAGAAATTGAAAAATAATGAATTGATCAAGAATTAAAGGTTAAAATAATTGCCAAACTAATTCGCTCTTACTTTTCCAGTAACGATAAGATGGAATAAAAACAAAAAAAAATGTAGAAGTTTTATTGCATAAAATAGATATGAAAAAGAGTAAGGGATATGCGGCATATAAGTTTTTGATACCAAAGCGGGAGCTGAATGTATTTATGAATGAAAGCCTGTGGCCCGATGGTGTATCTTTCCTTGGTTTTGTTAATTATGGAAGCATGAGGGAACGGCGGCAGGGTGACTTGCAGCAGAGTGACGGTAATTGTAAAAATAAAAATCGATGATGGCTAGTACACAAACGATGGATAACAATCATGATTTTCTTACTAAGTTTGTAAGTTACAACTCGAAGTCGTTGAAGACGTCAATCGTGTGTGTACAAGGTCTATGGATGTCATTGCTCTGCAGGAAACCTGGTTGCTGCCTCATAAGGTGTCAACACTAGTAGCCTAGTAGCTTAGATGTAAATTTATCATATTTTGGAAAATCTGCGGTGGAAACGTTATCGGGGGTATTGAGGGGCAGACGTAAATACAGACTTTCTCCATAAAAGAGCTACACCCCGTAGCTCCTAAATCAATGGATTTTTTATTTTACCTGTGCTTACAACTACTTACCACTATCGCAACTGGAGGTATGCGATGATGTGTTAATTGAATTAAAGATAAAATAAAACAAAACAGGGAAATCATCCGGCAGTCCCGTTGGGCCCGCCCCCGCTTGTGTTTGCTAAGACGCTGCTTCTGAGCTAAGAGCCTAATATCTGATGACAAAGAAAGTAATTTATTATTTAGTGATTGATTGCATTCTCAAATGTAGTGTGTGAGGGTAATTGGAGAAATGAGTCTCCTAGTGAGGGTTGACTTACATTTTTCCAGATTTTAGACAATGACGCAGATACTCTTAGTTCTTTGCGTCTCTGTTGAATGTTGTGACGTAACATCAGATTTAATACCCAGATATGTTGGCTGAAACTCATCACCTTTAATGTAATGTGGCGTATAGAGGCTCAATAGTCGATGATATCTATCACAGATATAGATTGAAACAGTAGAGATACAGGCGAGCGAACGTTTGCTTCATCTTTTACTTATCTACGGTTGATATGACATTCCGCATTAACTTTTTGTTTTTTTTAAAGAAACTCACGACCAAAATCGGCTCATTGCGAGAAACCTACTTCTTTCTAGACAGTAAACTGATACTTTTCTGATAGCTCATGAACGAATAAATTCTTGTACAGATGCAGCACAATATAAGGCAGCTTGTCCGACTGTTTGCCCATCACACAGCTCACAGAACAAGCAAGCTGAAGTAGCGATGGGCCGGCCGTGTTAGCCGTAGAACCGATGACCGTTGGTAAGCGGTTCACCTGATGGTAAGCAAAGCTGTGGTTGACGGTGAAGCTCGCTTGTCTAGAAGTAACGTATTCACTCTTGATGTCAAGTCACCCTGGTTGTAGCTATCAGAAAACACAGATGAATTGATTAATGAATTGATCAAGAATTAAAGGTTAAAATAATTGCCAAACTAATTCGCTCTTACTTTTCCAGTAATGATAAGATGGAAGGTATTGTTACCTACATTAAAAACAAAAAAAAAATGTTGAAGTTTTATTGAATAAAATAGATATGAAAAAGAGTAAGGGATATGCGGCATATAAGTTTTTTATACCAAAGTGGGAGCTGAATGTATTTATGAATGAAAGCCTGTGGCACGATGGTGTATCTTTCCATAGGTTTGTTAATTATGGAAGCATGAGGGAACGCCGCCGTCGTTGAAGAGGTCAATCGTGTGTGAACAAGGTCTATGGATGTCATTGCTCTGCAGGAAGCCTGGTTGCTGCCTCATGAGGTGACAACACTAGTAGCCTAGATGTAAATTTAGCATATTTTGGAAAATCTGCGGTGGAAACGTTATGGGGAGTATTGAGGGGCAGACGTAAATACAGACTTTCTCCATTAAAGAGCTACACCCCGTAGCTCTTTTATGCAGAAAGTATGTGTTTACGTCTATTTCTGTTGTATCTTGTGTGAGTGACCGCATCGCACCTATAAAAGTGACATGCGCCGTTCGCCCTTCCTTAGTCCCTCCTTAACGCTCCCCTACACCTTAAAAGGAAGCACTGTGCAGTCAAATTCTTCAAAAATCTTTAACACTCCCTAAATCGTCTTTTAGGAGTAGTTTTGAAAAACTAATAATGAAAACCTTCAGTATTTATTTAGGTTAGTATTTATGCCAAGTTTCAAATATATAAGCAGAAATCTTTAATTTCACTGTCACACATCCCCTTTTTACGTCCTTAGGGGTGGTATTTCCAAAAACCAACAAATAAATGAACTCTTTTTATCAACCAAGAGTATAATTCTAAAAATTCAGGTGTCCAACTTACAAACTGTAGAAATTGTATGCAAAAAAAAAAAAAAACACAAAATTGAATTTTAATTAGGCCATTAATAATAATAATTGATTCTCCCGTCGATTCGGAAAAGTAGCTGGATAAGGAGAAGAACGGACAAGAAACAACACAAATATTCATTTAAAAGAAGTGTTTTACAAGTATTTGGTTACATCATTCTTGTTGGAAAAATACATATATGTGAGAATGATGTAAAATACGTACACGTAAAAGCGTCTAGAGTAAAACAAACAATTGAAAAATTCAATAAATAGGTAATTAAAAACAGGCCAAGGCACCTAAGTAATGACCAATCCCAACTGATGGTGCCCGTTCACGAACATGACACATGGATCGGCACCACTCAGCTCAACCATCATGAAGGGAACCGAATGATCCAACACATGTGCCACCATCAGACAGACATTAGAGAGAGCATGAAATACCAACTTAAATAAAAAACACAAAACCACAAACTTTCAAACCCCTTTTTACCCCCTTATAGAGGGATTTTCGAGTGAATGTAAAATTTCATGTGTCCAATTTACAAACTGTAGAAATTTCATACAAACTTCCAAACCCCTTTTACCTCCTTAGGGGTGGAATTTCCCAAAACCTTTCTTAGTGCGCAATTAAGTCAATTGAGGAAACCTCCCTGCCAAATTTCAACTTTATACGTCAAGCGGATTTCGATGAGTGAGTGAGTGAGTGACCTTTCGCTTTTACGTATGTATATATAGATATTATGCTATCGCGAATTTTTTGAGATCTTTTTGAGGGAAATGTTTTCTGCCATACATTGTTTTGTTATATCTTAAAGGGATTAGGCAGCGTTTTCGATGAAAGCTCCTAGGTGGCTTGAATATTTCCGGCATTTTCAACAATTATCGCCATATTTTGGCCAATTTACACAAAACTTTAACAATATATATTTACACCTAAACCTTCCTCATCAATCACTCGTATCATATCTATAACCGTTCATACGTTTTTTGAGTTTATCGCGAAAACAGTAAGGTAAGACAGACGCGGCGGGAGACTTTGTTTTATAATAGTCTATACTAATATTATAAAGAGGAAAGATTTTTTTGTTTATTTGTTTGTACCGAATAGGCTCCGAAACTACAGGACCAATTTTATTAAAAAATCCTTCACCAATAGAAAGCTACGTTATTCCTGAGTAACATAGGCTATTTTTAAATCCCGAAAACGGGTCCGTGGGGTGGCGCACGGGAGCGAAGCCGCGGGGAACAGCTAGTTTATTATAAAACATAGTCTCCCGCCGCGGCTTCGCCCGCGTAAAAAGTGTTTTATCATACCAAGGGAACATTATACCGGGATGACAAGTAGCCTATGTGCTATTCCAGACTATAATATATCTCAGTGTTCATTCAGATCCGTTCAGCCGTTCTGGCGTGATTGAGTTCAAATATTCACATTTATAATATTAGCAAGATAAGACTAGATACCCGCCCAGGCTTCGCACGGGTAGTAGACCAATATATTATCCCTACATGTTTTTTCTTAAAATAAGTACCTCTATCTAACATACACAAAACAAATATACGACCTTGAAATTTTACTTTATAATAATTTAAAAACCAACGCAATTGCAACCTTCCAATCACACCACCTAATTCAGTCATCACCTCATTGCAAAAACTGTAAAATTATAAATATTCGCTTCAAATGTCTTTTTAATATTGGGGTATAATAAAAAGACTATTAAAGTCAAGACGCCGAGCGGCTTATATAGCAACAGTGGGCAACAGCGATTTATATACGCGCGCGTTAGTTTTTTTTGCGATAACTCCTACAATTTTCATTTAAATCATGGTGTAAATGTGCATGAAATGCAAAACCGTATTTAAGTTGACAAAGATTAATACTGTATTCGTCTAAATAGCTTTCCAATTACCGCATTGTACGTGACCATTTTTTTAATAAGAATAGGTTTAGTAATCTATCTTTAAAAGATAGATAAATTCCATCGCGGTATTTTCTGTAGATCTATAAAAGAGGAATATTTCCAACATACATTGTTTTGTTATATCTCAAAGGGATTAGACAGCGTTATCGATGGAAGCTCCCAGGCGGCTTAACTTTTTTCGACATTTTCAACAATTATCATCATATTTACACAAAACCTTAATGAATTATACACTTAAACCATGAACCACTCTGTCTATTGGTGAAAACCGCATGACAATCCGTTCAGTAGTTATATATGTGATATATATCTTTATTAGAAACACAAGAACACACAACAATTTGAATGCGTACGTATCTAGCGGCATTAGAGAGACACTGTGTCGCAGCTATTAATGCCCACCTCCAGAAGGGAGACAGAAGCATCAAATCAAAATTAAAATACGACATACATTGGATTCGAATCTTGAAGAAAGACACAGGATTTGGAATCCGTATCCGAGAAAATTGCCAACATTCACGCGGGTAAAGCCGTTGGAAGAAGATCATCATTATCATCTGCCTAGCCTTTTCAGCTTCCAGTCTAACCGGATACAGCAGGGTACCAGTATGTTACATGCAGCGACGGCCTTTATGATCACCGCAACCCAACTGGGTAACACGATACCTCTAGACAAGACTTGTGTCAGATTGACTGCTGGCAAAAGATAGTAAATAATTTAATTAAACTTACCCATTAAATAGTTGATAAATAAATAAAGTGAATTCATGATTATTTTAATAACAATCACAGTACAACAGACTTGTTTCTTATGACAATGTAACGAAATCAATTCCCTTTTATACTGAATTTGATCATAAAATAAAAATTTCAATAAAAGATTTATGATTCTAACACCCGGTTTCCCAGCTCTCGATTATCGGGCTGTTAAGGTATTTCTTCTTTTTTTTTTCTAATTTTCATCTGATATCAGTCATCCCTGACTATGATCAGATGTGTGGAAAAATACATTACATTTTTACAGAATCAGGACCAGTGTCCAAATTCTACTTACTCAGGCAGTACAATATCAGCTTTTTTGAGTCTCTTAGTATGATTTGGCATCAATAGTGATCGTGAAAGGGGATTGGGATGGTTGGTTAACCTATCTTTGTATTTCTCTAGATAGCGCTTCGCTTCTTCTAGGATTGTTGTGATTTCCAGGTGTTCATGTATTTCTGAGTTGCGAGCATACCAAGGCGCCGCAGCTAGGACCCTCAGGATACTGTTTTGACTCTTTTGAATGCACATGATGTTTGATTTGCTTGCGGAAGACCATATTTGAATCCCATATGTCCATATTGGTTTTGCGGCATCGTCAGCGTAGGTTGCCACAAATACGTCAGGGCATTGAGGGAGGTCGCTAGTAAATGTATTGTATAAAACTGGGCCCAGGACGGAGCCCTGGGGTACCCCTGCAAGGCACCTGGTGAGAGAGGATCTAGCGTCTTGTACCTTTACTTGAAATTGCCTATCAATAAGGTATGATTTCATCAGCAAGTAAAATGAATGGGGCAGGAGCAACTTTATCTTGCACAATAGTCCTTTATGCCATACTCGATCAAAGGCTTGTTGAACGTCCAGGAAGGCTGCCGAGCAATACTTCTTCTTTTCTAGGCATTGTCTTATGGTGCGGTAGACTCGGTGTACCTGTTCAACGGTGGAGTGTTGCTCGCGAAATCCGAATAAGCTGCTAATCCGAAGGGATGTTAACGTAATCGACGAATAATCGCTGGTTAATTCTACTTTCAGTTTCTCAACATCAAGTGTGACAAGCGGTTGACAATTTTTTTGAGAAAAATCTCGAATTAACCATATGTTACAGCAGTTTTGGGTTTCTTAGAACATTTTTCAATGTTAATCTCTTGTCAACGAGCCTAATTTATAATTAATGTATATTGGTCGATTATTCGCAGATTAAAATGAATATTATGATTTTAAATGCTTATATTACGATAAAAAGATAATAGGGGTCGGCGAAATATTTGGTATCGGTTCAGTTATAAAACATAATTATGTTAATTAGATCAATTATTTATAGTTGATTACCAAGATAAAAAAAATAGGTTATTACAATCTTTTTAAATTAATTATATTATAAAAACTTGACACAATTATCAAAAGTAGTTTTTTTGTATGTAAATAAAAATAAAAAACAAAAACTGTTACTGATGTGGGAATCGAAAATTCCTCTCGCGCATTAATGTTGACTGTACCTTGTACTTAGTACTTACCAAGGTCAGTTTTGAGATAGGTTTGTGTTTAACTTGAAGCGGCCGGGATGGCTGACTCCGCCAGGGTAAGCAACACTTACCTAGGCCAGTCTTTGGATGGTTGAACACTTTTTTTGGGTTCGCTTGGTTTTAGATGGGTGCCCCGCCAAGGTAAGTTCGATGAGGCATGGAGTACTGTTCTCATTTCTGGGACGGATCTGCCAATTCCGCCCAGCCGGTTTCATCATCGGACTACCAGACGTACGGCGATGCGCCATCGGTACATGGTGGACATCCCACCCATACACACTAAACGTTTTGAGCATAATTTGATTATGCGTACAGCTAATGAGTGGAATTCCCTGCCGGAGTCTGTGTTTCCCAATAGCTACAATCTAGGGGTCTTTATGTCAAGAGTGAATAGTTTACTTCTAGGCAAGCATGCTCCATCGTCGACCACATAATCGCTTACCACCACGTGAGATAGTGATCAAGCGCGAGCCTACGATAGATAAAAAAACAACACTTACCAAGTTCAGTCTTTAGATGGGTGACCAACTGTTGGTTGATTTTTGTGGTGTTACACCACAAAAATGTTGTTTACCCATCCTAAAGTCACCCCGCTAGGTTTTACAACATCTACCAAGGTCACCCATCCAAAAACAATTGATCCACTAAAAAACTGGTCACCCATCCCAAGATTGACCTTGGTAATTGTTGCTTACCCCGGCGGGGTCACCCATCTAAAAACAAGCGATCCAAAAAAAGGGGTCACCCATCCCAAGACTGACCTTGGTAAGTGTTGCTTAACCTGTATTGGGTCACTTAACGAAAAACAAAAAAATAAATGGCTACCCATCCAAAAACCGTCCCAGCCGCTCAAGATAAATACTATTTATATTTACTGATTACATTACAGTAGTGAATGAAGTGAATGAATACCAGCTAGGGTAGCCAACCGAAATAAATTGATGCCGATTATTCAATGTAACAAGCGATTATATATTTTTTCGATGATGCAGTTTTGAGAAACCCAAAACAAACGGTTGACAACTGACGGTTGGATAATTTGTGACAAATTATCAGCTAATTCGAAATGTAACAAGAGGCTGAGAAACTGGGCCTAAATATGAAACAGTAATAGAAAAGGTGGCAATAAAGAAAAGAACGAACCATGAAATTAACGAAATCTATAAAAATCTTGAATCAATAAAACACATGTGAGATTAAAATTTATATAAGCAACGAAGGTAGGTCGTAAATATTGTTTGCTTTTAGAACATAGCTTTCTGAATGCAACTTTTAAGCATTGTGTTTAAGGTTGAATTTACATTACGCTCGTGACAATCTAAGAAGTCCGATGACGTTTCTTATTTTACATGCCGATAACTTTGTAGATAAGAAATTGAAAAATCAAATAATAATAAAACTGTTCAGTTACGTATTATAGGTTCAAAGGCGCAAAATATATTATGTTTAAAGCTGTTCGTCTGAAAATATATTCTTACCGGATGAGCCATGTCTTGTTCAATAATAAACAAAAGCTCTGGACCCAAACCAGCTGCAATATAGTGATTTTCATCACAAGCCATTTTGTAACAAGCTGGAAAGTCTTTAAGAGATAGACAGTAAATTTTAATGGATATTAAAGGTCTATCCACACACATCAGGGCCGTGTCTGGGACGTGGACGGATCTTGCGTCAAAAAAATATAGGTTTCTACATTTTATATGAACTCGTTCACACACTTCCGTGCACGGGCCAGTGACTGGGCCCGGCCCTGTCTCGTCCCGGGCACGGCCCTGATATTTGTGGATAGACCTTATAACTTGTGTTCCTAACTTAATTCACCTGTTTAGTAACTATTTTTAACCGACTTCAAAAAGGAGGAGGCTCTCAATTCGTCGGCAACTTGTTTTAAGTATTTCCTCGATTACTCAAAGACGCCTGGGCCGCTTTGGAAAATGCTTCATTTGTTTGAAAGGGTATACTGCTCAATTGGTCCCATGGTCATCAGGTCTGGATCTGATGATGGAATCCTGGAGAAATCGAGGGTACTCCTCAAATATTATAGGCATACATATAGTGGTTTTGGTATTTTCAACAACAATGCAATCATTTGCTTTTAGAAAGTATCTTTTGGTGAAGTGGAACTGATGAAGAAGACCACAGATAGACACAGGAACTCATTAATGCTAAGTATGTGACGGGTACAAGATATCTCGAATAGTTGCCCGACTATGATGAAACAAATACTTATATGGTAGGGGGCTTATAAGGTTGTCTTGAAAAGATCGCTTTTAGCGATAAGGCCGCTCATTGTGTAACCCAGTGTAATGTTTTCTTTGTCTATACTTTCTGTAACTTATATGGTGTACATAATAAAGAGTATTCTATTCTATTCTATAAATAAATGGTACTGATAAGAATGGTACCATCGAACTGATCTGATGATGAGGCCGGAAGATAGGCACTGGAACTCCGAGATAAAACGATGTATCCTCGTCGTGTTTGGACTTATTGGAATTGACATGAGATGTACTTTGGCTATAAATGATTTTCAGGGTAATTGGAGGTACCTACCAAAACTAAATAGTGATAGATATAAAACAAATTACATAAAAAAGTAATCGACTTCCAAAACAGAACACTATTTCTTGTCCGAATTCGGTGTCGAAAAACGGAAAAGAATAGGTACCAAAGACACCGACTTCGGCAAAGAAAGTTATTCTTATATATATATATATATATATATATATATATATATATATATGTTATATTTTTATTCCTTACCTATATAGTATGAGTAAATTAAAACAGGAGATTTCCAAACCTAAATCGCAGATTCTGAATTTCAGTACCGTTAAACAAAGCAAGAAGAGCAGTTATCGAACAGTTATTAATAGAAAGCCAAAGTCGTAGGAAGCGAAGAAATAAAGAGGAAACGTAAAACAACACCGAAAGCCACTAAAATCGAGTCCCAGTCGAGACGAACGAGACTGTCTGTAAAATGTGAACAATGTCTGTCAACGATTATGGAAAATGTACAAAGTGTGGTAGAACACGCGCTGAAAATATGGTGGTGTATCATAGGTTTCCGAATCTAGGAAAGATTAAATATTGAAGTAACTGAATAAAGCCAGAATATTTATCAGAATCGCAATATTTATTTGTGAAACATAGGTATTTACATAAAGATCTTAGGTTAATAATAATGGGCGCTATGTTTTGCCGTAAAGGCTTACAAATATTGAAGAAAATAAAAGCAAAAAAATAAAATAAAATAAAAAAACT
Source organism: Anorthoa munda (assembly GCA_945859665.1). Classification (NCBI taxonomy): domain Eukaryota; kingdom Metazoa; phylum Arthropoda; class Insecta; order Lepidoptera; family Noctuidae; genus Anorthoa; species Anorthoa munda. The sequence continues at coordinate 49,390,912 of OX243895.1, read as the reverse complement.
TGAGCGGTGTCAAGGGACACCCGGATGGAACGAAGTTTCCTATCGTAATATTCTTTATATTTTTGTTTAATAGTTTTAGGTATTTTTTTACTTTCTTGTTTCTTTAATTTCTGCGCTTCATAATGTTTATTTTCTTCTTTCTGCATTAGTTTTAGGTTTTTTAGCTTGTAATTGATCAGTCTCACTACATTCATCTGATCTCTCTGCAGTTATGTTTTGTACCATTGTATTCTGTAATTTCTTTCTCTCACGATATTCTCTACATCTTTGTGCATTTGTCTTTTTCCTTGATGTTATAGTTTGTACCTCAGTAGTCGATGCTTTAGTTGATTCGCTATTGAAACAAAAAAAGCAAAAAAATTGTACATATACATACACACACACATATATATATCAACGGCAACATTAACTAATCCATCACTTACATCGATTTTTGTTGTGGTTAGGTAATACTTTCCTTTTACAAAAGTGATTTGGTCAGATAATCCCCCAGTATCGATGACAGATTTTTTGTGTAGTTGTAATCTAATAGAAGCTTGTTCTTGATTTTTAGATCCAGTTATTATATCCTTTGCTATTGAGATCACTTGCAAAGTTGTTGTTGTTGTTGGTTGCTGTTGTTGGTTGTTGTTGAGTTGTTGTTGGTTGTTGTTGTTGCTTGCTGTTGTTGAGTTTTTGTTGTCGAGTTGTTGTTGTTGTTGAGTTGTTGTTGTTGAGTTGTTGTTGTTGGTTGTTGTTGTTGTCAAGTTGTTGTCGATTTATTGTTGTCGAGTTGTTGTTGTTGTTTGTAGTTGTAGAGTTGTTGTTGTTGGTTGTTGTTGTTGTCAAGTTGTTGTCGATTTATTGTTGTCGAGTTGTTGTTGTTGTTTGTAGTTGTAGAGTTGTTGTTGTTGTTCAAATTCAAATTAAATTTATTGCATCCATAATGTACATACAGGTGGTAAATATAAGTTACAGAAACAATTATGGACCCTGTCGGGCACAGCAACATTCTAGATACAGTCAGTGTCTAGGAGAGAGGAATAGCGCTCAATATTTCCTTATCTATTAACATTTTAGCTATCTGTTCTCTTTCTATCTGTTTTTATTTGGTTTAATGCACTAATACGTATCCCTTTTATTGTTGTTGTTGTTGTCGAGTTGTTGTTGAGTTGTTGTTGTTGTTGGTTGTTGTTGAGTTGTTGTTGTTGGTTGTTGTTGGTTGTTGTAGAGTTGTTGTTGTTGAGTTGTTGTTGGTTGTTGTTGTTGTTGGTTGCTGTTGTTGTTTTAGCTGTTGGTTGTTGTTGAGTTGTTGTTGTTATTGAGTTGTTGTTGTTATTGAGTTGTTGTTGGTTGTTGAGTTGTTGTTGGTGGTTGTTGTTGGTTGTTGTTGTTGAGTTGTTTTTGTTTGTTGTTGTTGGTTGTTGAGTTGTTGTTGTTGAGTTGTTGTTGCTGTTTAGTTGTTGTTGTCAAGTTGTTGTTGTTGTTGAGTTGTTTTGGTTGGTTGTTGTTGTTGAGTTGTTGTTGTTGAGTTGTTTTTGTTGTTGAGTTGTTGTTGGTTGTTGTTGTTGTTGGTTGCTGTTTTTGGTTGTTGAGTTGTTGTTGAGTTGTTGTTGGTTGTTGTTGTTCAGTTGTTGTTGGTTGTTGTTGTTGAGTTGTTGGTGTTGTTGAATTATTGTTGTTGTTGAGTTGTTGTTGTTATTGAGTTGTTGTTGGTTGTTGAGTTGTTGTTGAGTTGTTGTTTAGTTGCTGTTGTTGGTTGTTGTAGAGTTGTTGTTGTTGAGTTGTTGGTTGTTGAGTTGTTTTTGTTTGTTGTTGTTGGTTGTTGAGTTGTTGTTGTTGTTTCTGTTTAGTTGTTGTTGTCAAGTTGTTTTTGTTGTTGAGTTGTTGTTGTTGAGTTGTTTTTATTGTTGAGTTGTTGTTGAGTTGTTGTTGGTTGTTGTTGTTGTTGGTTGCTGTTGTTGGTTGTTGTTGTTGTTGTAGCTGTTGGTTGTTGTTGAGTTGTTGTTGTTGAGTTGTTGTTGTTATTGAGTTGTTGTTGGTTGTTGAGTTGTTGTTGGTTGTTGTTGTTCAGTTGTTGTTGGTTGTTGAGTTGTTGAGTTGTTGAGTTGTTGTTGTTGTTGTTGAGTTGTTCAGAATCAGAATCAGAATCATCATTTATTGCTAATAATGTAGGTATACATATAAGATGGTAACTTCTGTAGACAGTCCCGGTACATTTTACCTTACGGCATGCAAAATTGTTTAGTTGAATACAATAATTTAAAAAGATCAGCAATTAGTACAACAATAATTAAAAACATTGACAGTAAATATCATTATTTCTACAATATAATTTGATATAACAAAAAAATAATCAAACCATTCACGATTAATTAACATAATAATGTCATTAGGAATAAAAAAATAATCATGTCAGCAAAATAATAAATTAAATACAATCATAGTCAATCATCAGGAATAAAATATAATCATGTCAGCAAACTAATGAATTAAAAACAATCATAGTAAAAACATTAGGAATAAAAATAATCGTGTCAACAAAATAATTAATTGAATGCAACCATAGTCAAAATCATTAAAATTTAGAAATAATCATGTCACCAAAATAATTAATTAAATACAATCATAGTCATGATAGAGTCATGTCAACAAATTGTATAAATACAGATTAAGTACAGTCGCAGTCAAAAACATCAGAAATTCAAAATAATCATGTCAGCTAAATAATTACAAAAACAAGTGGGTACATTTTAACTGATAGTTTTGTCATTTAAAAATTCTTGAATTGTGTAATAACACTTGTCTAGTAACAGCCTTGTTAGCTGTTTTTTAAACATTTGGATGGGTAATTCTTTGAGATTCTTAGGTAATTTATTATAAATAAGCGGACCCATGGATAAAATATTTTTCTTTAATAAAGCTGTCTTATGACCACCTGTATAAAGTTGGTTTTTATATAAAGACCTAATCGGTCCTGTGCGTTGTCGTATATCAATCATTGACGTAAACAAGTGTTTATTTGTTCTGACGAAAAAGGCTACTTCTAGTACATACATGGACGGAAATGTAAGAATTTTCAAAGATTTAAAAAGTGGCACACAGCTTTCTGTATTTGTATGACCTGTCATTGACCTCAGGCACCGTTGTTGTTGTTGTAGTTGTTGTAGAAAATAACAAAACGAAAATAACTGCAACATTAGTCACTACGTGCAGTGTAAATATGAAGAACAAGACATTCAAGCTGTGGCAGTATCTTTTAAAGCCAAATATTGTCACGTGTCTATTGCAGCTATATACTATCCTCCACGGCATATGATAAGAAAATAGCGAAATTTACATCTCTTTGATCACAATCACAAACTAATTGTTATAATCTTGTGGAAGAAATAAACAATTTTGAATTTTGAATTTGAATTTGAATTTGAACTATTAGGCCAGAGATTTATCCTAGGCGGCGATTTTAATGCTAAGCACACGCATTGGGGGTCAAGACTTACTACAACTAAGGGAAGGCAGCTCTTAAGTGCAGTTAAAGAAACACATTCAGAAGTTATGAGTACGGGTAAACCAACGTACTGGCCCACTGACCACCAGAAAATACCGGATCTTATAGACTTTTTCATATGCACAAATATATCTGCCAATTACCTCAGTTTGGAGGAAGGTTTTCATATGAACTCGGACCACTCTTCAATTATACTAATGCTGAGTAAAAAAATCCTACTCAAAGAAAGCCACTTAACCCTGGTTAATAAGTTTACAGATTGGAAAGGTTTTGCCCTTGATCTAGATAATATTATCGACCTTAAAACTTCGATAAAAAAGCAAGATCAGCTTGACTCAGAATTAAACAAATATATTGTTAATATCCAACAATGTGCGTGGAACAACACACCGCAATTAAAACGTAAATATAAGGTATTTATCTATCTGAGATATAGATTTACTATCTGAGAAAAGGAAACAAAGGAAGCTTTGGCAGCGAGGAAAATTCAACAGTTTGAGGATGAATCTCTGAATACCAACCTTCTGCAGCTAACCAATGACAAATCAACAGATTACTCCCTTTGGAAAGCAACAAGAAATCTAAAAAGGCCAATTAAACAAATACCGCCCATAAGAGATAGCGACGGAAAATGGGCCATAAGCAATGACCAAAAAACGTTAAGGTTTGCTCAACAATTAGAAGAAACTTTTCAACCCAATGAAAGCTCGATAAAAATACTTGAGAGTGAAAGATTGTCACAAAATCAAAGAATTAAACTTGTGACTCCTAAAGAAATAATGAGAGAAATCCAAAATAACATTAGCTCGAAAAAGTCTCCTGGTTACGGTCTCATTACATGGGAAATTCTAAAACACCTCCCACGTAAAGCTATAGTAAAGCTGACTAAGCTAACTAATGCAGCATTTATCTTAAAATATGTACCTGAGCCATAGAAGGTCGCTGAAGTCGTTATGATTGCGAAGCCTGGAACCACCCTATAAAGCATCATCATATAGACCTATTTCTTTGTTGCTCGTGTTATCAAAGCTTTTCGAAAAACTGTTATTGAAACGGTTAAAACGAGTAATAGAAGATAAAGACCTTATTCCAAATCATCAATTTGGCTTTAGGGAAAAACACTCAACAATAGACCAGGTACATAGAATAACCCATATAATTGAAAAAACACTTGAATATAAGGAAGTCTGCGCCACCATGTTTTTAGATGTCGCGCAAGCTTTTGACAAAGTTTAGCATAAGGGTCTAATATTCAAGCTCAGACGCATGCTACCAGAATTTGCAGATATCCTAGAGTCGTATATAACTAATAGAATGTTTAGAATACGGCAAGAAGACGTATATTCCGAGCTAAAAGCTATAAAAGCTGGGGTACCTCAAGGAAGTGTGCTAGGCCCAATTTTGTACTTGTTATACACATGTGACATCCCAGAACTGGAAAACAACACCATTGCGACCTTTGCAGATGATACTGCAATTATGGCTACTGGATAAAGCCACAGAGAAGCAGTAGAAAAAGTTCAACTAGCTGTTAACAAAGTTTATGACTGGACTCAAAAATGGAAGATCAAACTGAATGAGTCAAAATCAATTCACATGACTTCACAAATAAACACTTGGACTATCACCCAATCTACATATATGGCATGCAAGTGCCTTATGCTAATACAGCCAAATACCTTGGTATAACTCTCGACGCCAAGTTGCGTTGGAAAGCTCATGTCAAAAAGACAAGACAGGAACTCGACATACGTTATAAAAGTATGTTACTCGGAAGGAAATCCTGTCTATCAATACATAATAAAATAACCGTATACAAGCATAAACTGATGCCAATTTGGACGTATGGTATCCAATTTTGGGGCTGTACTAAACAAAGCAACGTAAAATTAATAAGGCAATTCCAAAATAAAGTGCTCAGGAATGCTGTAAATGCACCCTGGTACATAAGAAATGACGATCTTCACCGTGACCTTAAAATGGAATTCGTCACCACCATCATCCAAAAATTTGCTGAAGCCCACGAACACAGACTTCATCGACACGTGAATGTTGAGGCTATCCAGCTGCTAGACAATACAGACTTAGTGCGTAGGTTAAAAAGAACTAAACCTTTTGAATTAGTGTAGTGTACAAAGTGAATGAATAATAGTGACAACGCTGTGCTATACATATAACACATGAACATAGTGTTTATATAAATTATATCAGACTCTAAGAAAGTGCTACGGACTTGATCGTAATTAATTATTAAGAATTTTGTTCTTACTAATAAAGTAAAAAAAAAAGAATTGAAATATCTTAATAAAATCTACAATTAAATCTACCAAAAATGCAAAATTAAATCACATCAAATGTTAATTGCACACGAAATATTAAAAATTATCATTTATCTTCTACAGTGTAATAACATTTTTCAATCAAAAGCGAGTAGAGACTTTTCTTAAACTTTAATAGGGGCAATTTTTTTATGCTATCTGGTATATTATTATAAATTTTCGGAGCCATGCCAAAAAAACTCTTTTTCATTAAAGCGGTTCTACATTTTCTGTCGCACAGTTTATTCATATATTGAGAACGCATTGGAGTCTTTTTAACTTCGAATAGTTTTTGAAATAGGTGTAAATTTATTTTAACAAACAAAGCAGTCTCGTAAATTTACATCAGTCAGTAACTTTAATGATTTAAAATGAGGTTTACAAGTATCGGTAGTTTTTAAGCCGCACATGGACCGAACACATCGTTTTTGCGCTTTAAACACAGTTTCTCTATTAGAAGATTTCCCCCAAAAAAATATACCAAACCTCAGAACTGATGCAACCAATCCGTGATACGCTATTAAAAGTGTTTGTGTGTTAACTTTTTTTGACAGCTGAAACAGTGCATATGCAGATTTATTTAATTTGAGACAAATTTCTTCGATATGGGGTTTCCATCTTAGTTTACTATCAAGCATTATGCCTAAAAATTTGGCCTTGTTTGTGTCTTCTATTTGGCACTTGTCATAAGTAACATGAACTGAAGGTTTTTCACACCTTTGATGAAAGTGCATTACTTTTGTTTTGTTTAAATTAATCACTAGGTTGTTGCTATTAAGCCAGTTAATTATTTTATTTAGATAATCATTTATATCATTCTCGTAAGACACCGGATTAGTACACTTTACAACAGCTGTACTGTCATCGGCAAAAAGTACCATATTTTGAGAAATGAGTATTGGGAGATCATTTATATATATTAAAAAAAATAACGGCCCTAGTACACTACCTACCTTGAGAAGTGAAGAAATTAGAAATGGATCTCGCAGCGAGCGTACCCTGGCGTCCACTGTAAACACCAGTTTAACTGCTTTATAACTCGTTTGTTACATTTTATTATGTATTTATTTACTTTATTATTTGTAAGTTTAGAAATCTGTAATCTGATGATTAAATCATCTTTAGGGTTCCGTACCTCGAAAAGAAAAAACGGAACCCTTATAGGATCACTTTGTTGTCCGTCCGTCCGTCTGTCTGTCAAGACCGTTTTTCTCAGGAACGCGTGAAGGTATCAAGCTGAAATTTATATCAAATACTCAGGTTTACTGTTCGATAAAGTTGAGAAACTTCTAAGCCAACGCAATCAAAAGATACAGCCGTTTATACCGCAAATTTTCGAAAATTATTAATAAAAAAATAAAAAAAATCCTTGATACTGCCCGTGAAATCAGAATATTGAAATCTGGTACGAAGCAACGTCTTATAGCACAGATAAAGGAAAAATTTCTAAAACCGTAAATTTTTAATTACATCATATAATAAAAATATTTTTAATATTTTAAAACTTACTACCCCTTTCCTCATGAACGCGTACAGGTACTAAATTGAAATTCATATCAAATACTCAGGTCTATAATACCTTTAAGCTGAGGTTTGTACGGAACCCTCGGTGCGCGAGTCCGACTCGCACTTGGCCGGTTTTTTTTCCGGGGCTCATGCTTGGGTTAAATACTGTTGTCCAAATGATGACTGAAGTTCTAGGGAATCATTATACTCGTACTCGCTTCACATAACCAATAAAGTTATATGTGAAAGATACTTTCATTCGTCTCAATTTTATGACAATACATACATAAACTCACGCCTTTTTCCCATGGGGTGGGCAGAAACTACAGAACGCCACCTGCTACGATCCTTTTATGACAATGAAAGAAAACAATTGAGGAAATTTGCTGTGCCTGAAATAGTTAAAATACTAACTGATAAAACCAATGTGTTTAACCAGGTATGTAATTGGTCATATAAGTAATTGTGATATTTACCATTTACACATTTGAATTTCTAATGAGTTATAGTGGCCATTTATTTATTGTACACCACAAGAACATACAAGACAAACGTTCACAAACACAAGTGTATTTACATTATATACTAATACATGTCATATCAAATGTATAACAGAGAAAGGAGAAGAATAAAGATTATAGTGAGAGGTAATGCTCCCTCACCATTTTCTTGAACGTTGGCAGTGTTTAAGCACGTCTTATTTCAATAGGTAACACATTCCACAACCGAGCTGCTTGAATCGTGATTCGTGAATGATTTGTCAAAGAAGGAAGTGGAATGCATACGAATTCTTAATTTTAGATTTTCCGATGATCTCAAGGGCCTAGAATGGGTGTCACAGAGGAACTGAAAGCGTTCTTTGAGATAAAAAACCAGCCAAGTGCGAGTCGGACTCGTGCACGAAGGGTTACGTACCATTTTCGCAAAAAACGGCAAAAAAATCACGTTTGTTGTATGAGCCCCACTTAGAAATTTATTTTATTTTGCTTTTAGTATTTGTTGTTACAGCGGCAACAGAAATACATCACCTGTGAAAATTTCAAATGTTTAGCTATCACAGTTCTTGAGATACAGCCTAGTGACAGACAGACAGACGGACGGACGGACGGAAAGACCGCGGAGTCTTAGTAATAGGGTCCCGTTTTTACCCTTTGGGTTCCGTAACCCTAAAAAGGACCCCACCTATCCTAACCTACCTAATCATGTAGTACATATTTTTTTGTATCATCAATAGTTTTCTCAGCGTACGGCAAAGAATGAATTTTGTATGCTCAAACGTTCTTTGAAAACAAAGAAGCTAATAATTGTGAAGACATTTGCCATTTTTTTGGTGAAAATTTTGCTCAAGCTTTCAGCTGTCCAACAGCAGTTCCAGGTCAGTCTATTCCAAACACTAATCCTAACAAATCCTCCTCTGCATTATGTACATTATCTATTGATTCTAGAGATATTTATAGAGGTTTAAAAGGATTAGATGAAGCTAAGGGTGCTGGCAGTGATGGTATCCCTCCAGTCTTTATCAAACGCTGTGCTAAGGCCTTAGTCGAACCCCTACATATTATATTTAGTAGATCCTTACTAGAAGGTGTACAACTATAGGCCTATCTCAATTTTAGTAACTTTTGGCAAGGTATTTGAAAAAATCATTAGCAAACATCTCATGTGGTATCTCAAATCACAAATTACTGAGTACCAACACGGCTTTATTATATCCAGATCTACCACCACTAACCTTCTATGCTTCACTTCTGCTTTATCTGATTTTCTCGATAGACGTATCCCAGTAGACACAATCTACACAGATTTTAGCAAGGCTTTCGACAAAGTCGACCATACCCTCCTTGTTAAAAAACTGGCTCAACTTGGCATAGACGGCACATTGATTAACTGGTTTATATCATATTTATATAACAGGCATTCTAGGGTAGTCGCAAACGGTCACTTCTCCAAAGAATATAGAGCCACGTCTGGCATTCTGCAGGGATCACATTTGGGACCTATTCTATTCAACATTTTTATAAACGACGTAACACTATGCTTCAAACATTCAAAATTTTCCTTATTTGCGGATGACCTTAAAATCTTGAAACCCATTCAGAGTAATCAGGACGCTCATAAGCTACAAGAAGACATCAACCGACTAGCGATCTGGTGTCACTAAATATTAGCAAATGTAATTATATCCAATTCACGCGAAATAAACGTCCACAACCTAACAAATATTTTATAGAAGGAGTCCAATTAAAGAAACTTTGTGTTGTCCGTGATCTAGGAATTCAGCTCGACAGTGCCAAATTTGATGTCCATATCTTAAACATTGTGTCAAGGGGCTTCAAAATACTAGGGTTTGTTATACGGAATTGTAAAGAATTCAAGCGATCCTCAACAAAAATTATACTATTTAATACCCTTGTTCGCCCGATATTGGAATACAGTTCAGTCATTCGGAACCTACATTACGATGTCTATATTAAACGCTTAGAGAGTGTTCAAAGACGTTTTCTATATCATCTCAGTTATGGAGACCATTTAGCAAAGCAGATAACGAGTTACAAAGACAGGATGAAACATTACCTTATTAAAACATTTTCTTGACGAAGGGAATTAATAGACTTAATATTTCTAAACAAAATTATTAACGGGCCTATTGACTGCATCGAACTCCTGAACTCTATAAATATAAATATACCCAACCGAATCCCAAGAAAAAATGTTTACAATTTATTGGAAATACCGTACTCAAAAACCAATCTTGGTCACTATGCCGCTGTACACAGATTCTGTAGGCAATATAATACTTTGTCGAAAACTTATGCCATTGACATTTGTGAGCCATTGCCTAAATTTAAAAAGTCATTAGTTGAGGTTTTGTGAGTTTTTATTTTTTAAGTTATTTTATAGTTTTATTGTTTTAGATTTTGAATTTAATTTTATGTTATATCTTAAATAGTTTATTTTAAAAGTGCCTTACCAAACCGCCGTAACAAATATATTTTTATTTATTTTTTCATTTCAGTTTACCATTATGTTTTTATTTTAAAATTGTTTAACCTGATACTGTTTGTAACAAGTATACATTTAGCATTTTGTTACTCCTGTAGATTTTTGCCGTCTGGTTTGCCATAATGTTGGTAAATCCTAAGGTTAACTAAATATCAAAGAGTAAATTACTAATAAATATAAGGATAGTCTCTTTTTATAAGTAGGTATGTCATATTTTCATTTGTTTTTCTTTTATATGTTTTAATAAGAATTAATATTTTAGTTTTTAATTAGTTCTAGAATTAGAAAATAATTTATATTTTAGTTTAATTACGCATGCTGTGTCCTCCTATAATTGAGGGAGTGCACTTGTCATTACTTAATAAAAATTATACATTGTGTTTTTTGGGTACATCTTTCGCTGGAGGTCCTGAATAAATAAATAAATAAAAAAAACAAATAAAAAAAAATTGCTACTTTGGGTTACGTTATTGCAATATTCATAAGGATTTCTTTTCTTTTCTCAAAAATAATGTAGCTTTCAACTGGTGAAAGAATTTTCAAAATCGGTTCAGAGATCCCCTACAACGAGAAGTGAATAGGTTCCCTACAACGTCACAAACACACAATTCACAAACTTTATAATATTAATACAAAAGTATAGATGTTTAAGTTAAGTTTTATAGTCTAGTACCTATCCTTGTACTTCTACACACTGTGTCTATGTTTCTTATCCAAATCTCCTGTCGCAGGTCTACTGCAAGAAATTTCTCTAGAAATAAACAGCACCTTTGTGCTCTTCTATCTTTATATGTATTTTCTCTTTTAAGTGTTTTGTGTGTACATAAATAAATAAAACCGTACTGCGATCGCCAACCCGCCTGCCGAGCCTGCCAATTTGGGCAAAATCCCAATACTATTGAAATGGCTCCTAGTGCCCGGCAGCCTGTCTGCCCTCGGCTACGGTAGCGGTCGAGGTTACGCGGCATGGCAAGGGGTGTAAAGAACTGTATATAATTGAACTGTATATCTAATTATTGATATAAGATTCAGTTACCACAACTACAGGATACTCACTTAATCGGTCGTCAGATAACTCAGCTGTGCGCCGTGGTCCGAACAAATTGAAGTTTCATCATAACTTTTTAATTACGTTAACGATAATAATGAAAGTTCAGTACCATTTGTAGGCAGTAATTACTTATATAATAACGTTCAAGTTAGTCTTTGGAGCGCTTATTGGAAGTGCTAGGACCTATTAAAGCATATTTCTATTTACTAAAATGACTTCAAAACGGTGCATAGTTGTGGATTCTTTTATTGCATAACAAATTATTACTAATTAGCTAGATGTAAATTATAATCATCCGTTTAGTCAATTCCGAGATGCAGCAATCGTGCAAACGTTATCGCAGCAGGATTTTAAATATCTTCGCAACCATAGCATATTGTAACGAGTTTTTTTAACCTCGTCACATGGGTTTTGAATTTAGTCGATTTCCGAGCGACACTACTCTAGATCTGTGCTGGGAGCTGTAATTTTTGACAGAAACACTCCACGATTTTGTTTTAAAATGGCCAGTCGTTAATTTTAAACGTTCGCCAATTGTTTATTCTATCCGTAGTTATCTCGGATATTTTTGCCTTCTTAATGAAGTAAATACTTGCAAACTCTGCTAGAACGAGAAGGATTTTTTTTTTTTTTTTTTACTATGTATAGGCCTGTGTTTGACCACAATCTCACCGTGGTCAGTGATGATGTGGCCGATGGTGGTAAGCACACAAAGCCTAGAAGGGAACTGGCTCTCAAGTGCTGCTGTCGGAACACACCGGAAGGTGCTTGGCGACAGATTTTCAACTTGAGGGTGGTTGCCAGCCAGGCGGGTACCACAAAGTACCCTACCACCGTGCAAAATTGACCTTAATTTTCGGTAAGTTAGAATTCTTCTAGACATTGCAATGTCTGAGTCTATCTCATGTTGGAATTTCATTAGGCGGATTGTTAATTTCACTCGCAAACAGTTGATGCTATTGGCTGCGTAGCGCATCAAAATTAATTTGAAGAAGAAAAACGGTAAGTTTTCTTGTTCAAACGCACGCTTCCTGCGTGTTTAAATTATATTGACTTTTTCTAACATTTTATATTTTTGTTCCAGCCCATTTTTGGCGTTTTCTTCTTTAGTTATCTATTTACTTTAAATTTTGGATTTTTATATCCAAACTTATTATCTTTTTATTGAACGGCAGTACGGGCATCCTTCGTCAATCATCGCTTCTATGGTTATGTTAAACTTATTCTTAAAGCCAGCAATCTGGTAGGACCTTTCTATTTTTTATTTTTAATACTTCAAATAGTGCAAGATGCCCTTAGTAATATCACCCTTTAGTAATAATATGCGTGAGGCGAATCTAGAAATTCACGGTTTGCCTGAGAATAAGAATGAAATATTACCGACTATTGTAACACAATTGTCTAATTTTGTGTCATAAAGGACTGCGATATTATGAAGTGCGTTAGAGTGGCCAGTATGAACAACAACAAGTCTCGCCCGCGCTCTGTAATAGTGAAGCTGCGTAGTCCTAGATGTCGCGACGAATTTTTCTCTGCGTTAACTAGATACAATAAATCTCACTCTGAGGATAAATTGAACTCAAGTCTTTTGGGTTATGGCGGTGGCAAGGACCCGGTTTATGTATCCGAGCACTTTTCTCCGACATATAAATCTTTACATGCTGCTGCACGTCTTAAGGCTAAAGAAAAATCATATAAGTTTGTCTGGGTTCGCTACGGTAAAATTTTTGTATGTAAAAAGGTAAATTCGGGTACTATTCTGATAAAGGATGAGCAGAGTTTAGAGAAAATTGTTTAATTATTTGAATTAAGTATTATTTTAGTTCCTACTTGTCATGCTTACTTTTTATTTAGTTCAATGGATAGTATTTCCATTTTCTATCAGATTGTGAGAGGCATGAAAACGAAGTCACATGAAATTCTTATGGCAATTTTAAGTTCTGACTATGACATTATATGTCTGACAGAAACGTGGTTAGATGACTCGTTCTTGTCCTCTGAATACTTTGATCAAAGATATACTGTTGTACGCCGTGACCGTAGTGCACAGTTTAAAGATTTGTATTCTAAAAGTTATGGTGGTGGGTTATTAGTAGCTATTAATAATAAATATAATTTTGTTAATAAAACTGAGTGGCAAACCTCCGTTGAGGATATGTGGTTATGTATTGGTGCTGGTGGCGTCTGTATGAATATTTGTGTTGTGTATTTACCGTCTTATATACCTTGCCATATCTTTGAGCAGTTCTTGGCCAGGGCTGAAGAAATCTGTTTGCGATATACAGATTGCACTACTTTGATTCTTGGTGATTTTAATCTACCTAATCTGAAATGGCTTGAATCGAATGATACCTTTCTAGGAATTAGTAACCCAGTAATATTAAGAAAGTCTCTTAATGCTAACATTAAGAGACTTTCTTAATATTACTGGGTTTGTTCAAATGAATAATATCCCCAATGAAAATAATAACATCTTAGACCTCATCTTAGTGGATGAGAACGCCAGTCTTTCTGTTTCTTGTGCAACCCCCATCAGTAAACCAGATGTGCATCACCCGCCGCTAGAATTAGCCCTTACTAAAACTTCAATTTCTAATTTAAATTATAATAGTTTACAGTTGAAATATATTTTCATTAAAACAGACTATGAGGCATGTGTTCGTGATCTGCGTAATGTTAATTGGGAGGATTACTGTCATTTGGGTTGTAATTATTATGTTCTGACATTTTATAATATACTATGGGAAAATATAGATAAATACACGCCGAAGGGTAAACCTAAGAATAATTGTTATCCAGTATGGTTCTCGGCTTCGTTGATTAAACTTCTTAGGGAAAAGCATAAATACAGGACTCGTTTCAAACGGTACAAAAACCCTCGGGACAACGATACTTTTGTTTGCCTACGGATGCGGGCTGGAAGAGCTATGTATGACTGTTTTAAAGATTATATAGAAAGAATTGAGAGTGATTTGAAAACGAATGTAAAGGCTTTTTGGCGTTATACTAAGTCAAAGAAAAATTTCAGAGGTGTTCCTAACCAGGTTTCGTGGGGGGATCGTGTTGGTGAGAGTGGTCGTGGTGTGGCTGATCTATTTGCAGAGTATTTTGCATCTGTTTACGGTGTTAGTCAACAGCCTAGTAACTTGTCTCCAGGTTTCTCTTCGTCCAATTACAGTATGTATTCCATTGGCATTACTGAAAGTGATGTTAGAGATAGCATCAAAAAGTTAGATCTTAATAAGGGAGCTGGCCCGGATGGACTACCTCCTATTTTTATTCGACTCTGCATGGATGCTCTTGTTATGCCAGTGCAGATAATATATAATAAATCCCTTAAGGAAGGTACATTTCCCGATTTATGGAAAATCTCACACGTTATCCCCGTGCATAAATCTGGTAGTATGAATGACGTAACTAACTATAGACCAATCTCTATTATATCACAATTTGCAAAGATGTTTGAGGGTCTTATATACAATGCAGTTTATTCTCACCTCCGTCATATAATTAGTTCGAAGCAACATGGGTTTGTGTCTAACCGTTCTAGTATATCTAACTTACTTATTTACACTACTTTCATTGGCAACACCTTTGAAGCTAGGGGTCAGGTTGATGCTGTTTACACAGATTTTGCAAAAGCCTTTGATCGTGTTGATCACTCAATTCTTTCTATGAAATTGGATGGCGCTGGCATTCATGGCTCTCTGTTGCGGTGGTTCGAGAGATATTTAGTTAATCGTTCTCAAATAGTTGCCGTGGCGGGATATGAATCTGTACCTTTTTCTCCTGGCTCTGGTGTTCCACAGGGCTCTAGGTTGGGCCCTTTTCTTTTTTTGGTATTATTGAATGATCTTTTAGATCTAATAAATTACAATTGTTTAGCCTACGCTGATGATTTAAAAATATACTGCAGGATATCTGACTTGAGTGATTGTATGAAGCTTCAAAAAGATCTTGATGTCCTTCAACAATGGTGTTTCAAAAACAGAATGACGCTCAATGTTAGAAAATGCCAGACTATTACATTCACGAATAAAGTAAATTACATTAAATTTGATTATCATATAGATGGATCAATACTAAGCAGAGTATCAGTCATCCGTGATCTTGGTGTACTCTTTGATACATCCCTGTCCTTCCGTGATCATGTAGATACCATAGTTGCCAAGGCTAAAAGAATGCTTGGCTTTATAATCCGCATGTCAAAATCTTTCCGTAATTATAGTAGCATCATTCTACTCTATAACGCACTGGTAAGGAGCAACTTGGAGTATTGTTCCTCTATTTGGTCTCCCTATTACTCAAGTTATATTAATAATGTTGAATCAGTTCAGGCCCGTTTTGTTAGGTATCTATGTGTAAAGAATGGGATCCGAAAAGCTATACCTGATTACAGTGATAGGTTAGGGCACTATAAGATGATTAGCTTGAAAGAAAGACGGATCAATTCTGACTTACTTTTACTGCACAAAATTATAAATGGTTCCATAGATGCGCAATTGATTAACTATTTAAGCTTTAGGACTAGCCAACGTAGCAAGCGACATCATCGCTTTTTCAATTGCCTACATCTACCTTAAATACAACCTTTAATAGCCCCCTGACACGTATGGCAAGGCTATATAATGAAAGGTCCAACTTGACGGATCCTATCGATGTTTTCTCTATGAGTTTCGCTTCATACAGACGTTCCCTTTATAAACAGTGCGAACAATGTACGCCTATATAGCTCAATTTGTTTTGTTTTTGTTGTGTCTAGAACACTACAAAAACAAAACAAATTGAGCTATATATTTAGGTCTACTGGACACACTTTATATCTTACTTTGTCTCTAATATTCATTGTGTCAATGTCATGCATACCTGTTATTTGCATGGTTACTGAAATTGCCGATTTTGGATGTTATTTTATTTGAATTGTAAGTGACAGTGCTGTTGGTGTGCTTATTATATAAATAAATAAATAATATAGCCATTAATTTAGTGGAGTTAATATAAGAACTTTTGTATTTTTAACATTACTGGTTAATGGATGTGAAGCTACGGGCAATATTATTTGCCCGTAGCTTCGCTTTAGTTTCTATTTATAGAGAAAAGACAAACAAGTTGTTTTAATTTTCTTTATTTAGCCTCCCACCGGCAGATTAAAAGTCTGACTCTTCCGATTAATTCTTTCCGGCAACCTTTATTGTATTTGTAATTTATTATCTTATTATTTAATTTAATTTTGGGAGAATACATTTTTTTTGTTAATTATATAAAATCAGTTACATTTGTCGCTCTGCGAACAGGGACACTAAAGTTGCTTCATGATTTTGGATGGGATATTATTGCATCTTATTATTATGAGTGATGTTTAGAGAATACATTGTTTTTGTTTCTGAATTTCACTATTGTTAATTTTTGTAAACAACTTAAATTATTTTGATATTTTTTGTAGACAATTTAAAACGGGTTAGTCCCACATTACCCCGATCCCAGTTGACCCCGTCCCGTTATACCCCGATTTATTTTTCTATAGAAACTCAATCAAAATCCATTTAGCTTAAAAGTAACGTCAGCAGATAATATCTTAAATATAATTTTATTATTTACTCAAATTATAATACTAGTTTTTAGTTATTATAAAGTCTTGCTTGGTTATGGTAAATATTATAATTAGAAAATACAATATAGAGAACCCTAGAGCAATCACAGCTTTAACTATTATCACAATATTTCCTTTTTCAACACAGAAAATCATAATACCTACTCTACATGGAACATTAATATCATTTAAAAAAATACGCACAAACAGTCTCACTTTCTTTTGATTTTTGGTTTAAATTTGATTTAGCTAAAGATTTATGGAAAAATATAACTTATTGTCAAAGCAATAAAGTTCAAGTTTGTACTGTCACTTCTGCTAATGAACTTTCTCCTTCTGAGAAACAAATTATACTGTTTCACTTTTTGAAAATATTTCTTATGAAAAGAAAGACCTATTCTGGACATAAATATATCCTATCGGTTGTTGATGTTTTCACTAAATACTGCTGGATTTTTCCAATGATAAATGCTACTACTAGAGTGATAAATAATCTTTTTGAAAACTATTTTTTCCTTAAATTTTGCTGTCCCAAGATAAATGGTACACAATTTACTTCTAAACATTTCGTTGAATTTCTGAAAAGTTTTAATATTACTAAAATATTTTATAGTACTTTATACACACCCCAAAACAATCCTGTTGAGAGATATAACAAAACTGTTGAAACTTGCATAGCTTGTTTTGTTAAGGATGATCATAGAACTTGGTCTAAATATTTACCTCATGTTCAATTAGCTGTGAATAATAGTATTAATCTTGCTATAGATTTCACACCCAATTTTTTGATGTTTGGTAGGGAACTTATTTTTGATGCTTCTTTGCATCGTTTCAGTAACTCGGTTGTTCAATCACTATGCTGATTCTCTTAATTCACTTAGTGATATTTTTGATTAAGTTCGATCTCATTTATTTAAAGCTTATCAGCGTAATGCTCGCTATTATAGTAAAGGTCGTGGAGTTTTTTTTTTGATGTGGTTGATGTTGTGTGGAGGATGAGTTTCGTTCAATTTCATGCGCCTACTTATTTTTCGGCAAAACTCGCTCCTATGTTTCCTAAATGTAAAATTATTGAAAAGATTTCGGATAACGTTTACATTCTGAAAGACCTTAATAAGGGTACTATTGGTCGTTATCATGTTAAAGATATAATTAAATTTTAATTTAGTCCAAGCCTGGATTTTGGTATTTTTGTTTGAAGGGTATGTATGATAGTGTGATGTACGATGGGATGGAAGATAGGTTTACAGTACTTTGAATGAGATAGTATGTTAGGTAACTTCATATAAATTTATTGAATTCAATTTCTTAACTTTCTAAAATATAACTTAGGAAATTTTAGTAAAATTTTTCACCACACAAATACGTTTTTCATGTCAAAGTATCTTATATATTTTTTTATACAATTTTGTATACAATTTTATATGCAATCTAGTAAACAATTTCTGTATAGGTACCTAATCATATACAATTTAGGTATTTCAATACGTGTGGCCTGTTCCGCACTTGTAGAGATGACCCTATTATTTTTTTACGGATCTCAGTATATTTTTTCCTTTGATTCTGTTGTTTTTTGCTACTGTGCCCGGAAGGTTGGTGGAGTTGTGCCGATCACAGTATGCAATATTTTTTTTTGCTTCTGTGCCCGGAAGGTTGGTGGAGTTGTGCCGATCGCAGTATGCAATATTTGTATGCTACTGTGCCCGGAAGATTGGTGGAGTTGTGCCGTGTCACAGTATGCAATTTTTTTTTGCTATTGAAATTTGTTCTTGCTAGTCAGTGGCGATGGAGCCTAACTGTACTCATACAGACATTTTTTTGATTATTCTTGTTAGACAGCGGCAATTGCGCCTAACTGTACTCAATTTTTTTGTTTGTTACTTTATACTTAATAATATCACCCTTTAGTAATAATATAGCCATTAATTTAGTGGATTTATATAAGTACTTTTGTATATTTAACTGTAATGGATGTGAAGCTACGGGCAATTAAATAGAGGAAAGACAAACAAGTTGTTTTAATTTTCTTTATTTAGCCTCCCACCGGCAGATTAAAAGTCTGACTCTTCTGATTAATTATTTTCGGCAACCTTTATTGCATTTTTACTGTTCGGGCGCCAGGTAGGTTCACTCCCTGGCGCCCGAATTTATTATCTTATTATTTAATTTCATTTTGGGAGAACACATTTTCTTTGTTTATCCTATAAACACCAAGTAATCCGTTACAATATACAAATACAAATTAAGTTGTAACATTTATTTCAGATTGATATCTAATTATTTAGATAACATTTATTTCAACATACCCGTTAGAAAACAAAAGATCTAGCTGCGGTAACGTTACTGCAGCCGGAACTGTTTTCATCAATTAATTAATAAACTATCAGCTTACCAAATTAAAAAATCAGCTTACCTATTACAGAAGCTGTATATCTAATTATCTATTGCACTTAGATGGTGACTTTCGACATTTTCTGGCTGGAGTAACGCACACAATCAAATCACAATTTTGCATGGACAAGAATTTAATATTAGTCAAATTACTATGCAGCTGCATATGAGCGTAAGTAGTTATAATTTTAATTATTGTGACAATAATTTTAGAATCGCACAATCACGCTCGGCGCTATACAAGAAGCTAAAATATAGGATGCCGAGATTCCGATATTGGATCACTCATTCTGATTTGTGATATCGTAAACAATATTCATGCCCTAGTTGTGCATTGCCGTGTGATCGCTTCACGTCTTGTGGTAGCTGTCCCTTAGGTTCTATGCATATCAGTGTGAGTAAAAACATGTTTTTTTGTAATATGATTTTTGTGCAAAACGTCTTTGACATTATTTGCATTTCAAATATTTTCACGTGGACGTCTTTCGGCTGAAATGATGATGATGATGAAATATTTTCACTAATGTGCAAATGCATATGTTTTGATAAATATTTCTTAACACTAAAACTACGCTGACATATATCATATTTGTAAGGTTTATCCCCAGTGTGTACACGAATATGCGCTATTAAAGATTTTTTTTCACTAAAACTACGCTGACATGTATCTCATTTGTAGGGCCAAGTGTGTAAACGAATATGCCGTGTTAATTGATTCTTGTGAGTAAAATCACGCTGACATATTTCACATTTGTTAGGTTTATTCCCTGTGTGTACTCGAATATGCTGTGTTAGAGAAGCCTTTCGAGTAAAACTAAACTGACATATTTCACATTTGTAAGGTTTTTCCCCCGTGTGTACACGAATATGCGTTGTTAAAGTACACCTTTTAGTAAAACTACATTGATATATTTTACATTTGTAAGGTTATTCCCCCGTGTGTACACGAATATGCGTTGTTAAAGTACCCTTTTGAGAATAACTACGCAGACATATATCGCATTTGTAAGGTTTATCTCCAGTGTGTATACGAATATGTCTTGTTAATTTATTCTTATAAGTATAACTACGCTGGCATATTTCACAATGGTAAGGTTTTTCTTTAATACATAATCTTCGATCTCTATTTAGATCACCACTTTTCACACCAGTATCATTATTACTGTTATTAATGCTAGGCATAGTATTTTTAAAGATTATTTTTTCAGTTTTCTTTTGTTGGGCTGCACTTGTATCTTCTTGTTTTGTTCTTCGAATGTCTATTTTTGGTTTCTTCGCAACATTTGCCCCTGTGATTATAAATCTGGTAAGTACTAAAGTCGACACCAGGACGTGGCTGGAGTTGGATCACTGTGTTGCCCAATTTCTCACAGGGCATGGTAACTTTAAAAGTAAATTGTTTTCCTTCAAGCTCGTTGCCTCGCCTTTATGTCAGTGTTCTACATCTGACTGCGAATATGTACAATCTGCACATCATATCTTATGGGAGTGTATTCTTTGGCAGAATGAACGTAATATTATGTTGAATAATGTAGAGGCTACCTCAGGAGTTGTTTACTATACGGACCTTGTGTAAACTAGAACAAATTGCCGTGCGTTCAAGCGTTTTTGCCATACCTATTATTGGAATCAAACATAGCAGCTCACAATGTTAGGACCCATTAATTATTAATTCTTATTTTTATCCGTGGTGCTAGGCAACTGGGCTTATCCCAGTTGTAAACGACCCTTTGTGCCTAGTGGCCTTGTTTGTTCTGTCTCCTGCTTGATATGGAGGGAAGTGGAAATTTATGTTTTTTCCTACTCCTCCGTTATTCTTTTCTGATTAATTTCGTTGCGGGATCCAAGACAGTTAAATTCATTCTCCGGGACTTCGTCGAGCTTCATTGCCTCGGCGCTTTTCTGGTGGTCGCCACTGTTGATTCTGGCTTTCAGGAGTTGCAGTGGTTTGGGAATAGTGCGGTGGGTTTGTACCAAAAAAAAAAAAAAAAAGTACTAAAGTCTAGGTTGTTTGGTAGATACAACAAGAATAACAATAAAAGAGGTATGAAGTTTCGTACATAGGAACCCTTTCCCCAACGGCGAAAAGGCGTGGGGTTATGTACGTTTGTTGGAAATTATCACATAAAAGCAGAAGAGAAGCATTGAGCAAAGGAACTTCTGATTCATTATATGCAATAATATACTTTATCGTCAAGAGTAAGAAATCGTGACCCTCCCCGTCAAACCTGGCTTCGCACCGTGTTGACCGACGAGCATCGGAATATTGCTGAACGAATTGAATCGTGAAGTGAAGCTCAAGACCGTTCGCTATAGTCGACTACTGTGGAAGCCATATTAAATAAAGTCAGTAAGTCTTTTTACCGCAGACATCAGGCCTCGTTTCTGGAGCATGCAACTTCATTTCAGGTGGACTGTTGCTAAGTTTGCTTATCTATTGATAAACTAACTAATATGTACTTACTTTTCGTATGGTTAGCTTTTCGTTTCGTCTTAGGTACTTTATGTTCTTCTTCAATTTTCAATTTCATCAAAAGAACATCATTTTCTGGATCTGATTCAGAATGTTGTGCTGATATATCTTTAGACTCAGAATGCTGTGATGAAATATGTTCTGATTCAGAATGCTGTGGTGGTATATCTTCTGATTCAGAATGCTGTGGTGGTATATCTTCTGATTCAGAATGCTGTGGTGGTATATCTTCTGATTCAGAATGCTGTGGTGGTATATCTTCTGATTCAGAATGCTGTGGTGGTATATCTTCTGATTCAGAATGCTGTGGTGGTACATCTTCTGATTCAGAATGCTGTGGTGGTATATCTTCTGATTCAGAATGCTGTAGTGGTAGATCTTCATTTTTAGAATGCTGTGGTGGTAGATCTTTATTTTTAGAATGCTGTGGTGGTATATAATATAAATGCATTTTCTAAGTCTGGAAATTCATGTTCTGACTCTGTTAAGATACAAAACAGACTATTGGTATTACTCTTCGCATTGGTGATTGTAAATTACCAACTTCAAAAAAACGGAGGTAATTTTATTAAATTTCACAATGTTATACAAATATTATTTTATTTAATCAATAAATAAATAATCTTTTAATACCCATAATTATATCTTTAAAAATAAAATTATGAAGATACCAGTTTGATTTTCATCCTCTTGTCCCTCAAAAACATCTGGTAATTCTTTATTGATATCATTACTCTCTGTCTGACAGTCACCAGATATGCGGAAGTGCTCTGTTGGACTTATAACAAACGCACTGAACTGTAACTGGTCTCGGTTTTCTTGAGGTCTTGTCTGTAAAAGATTGTTAACAGTGTTAGAAATAAATATTGTTTATTCTGCACAGACAGAATCGCATATTATAGTAATTTAGAATCTATTCATTTAATAAATTGTATTCAAAAGAAATTAAAAATAACGAGCCACAATTGAGTAGATTCAGGTGCAGACATAATAGTTTGCTTTTTATAGCTTTGGTTAGTTCAAAATACTGATAATCTTGGTCACTACGAGCACAAATTTTGATCAATACTGTACACAGGGGTCACCAATTACTTATTAGGCAATAGAGACAGAAAAAGGCTGAAAAAGCGGCAGAGAAACACACCGGTGCTTCATCTGCACCCAATCCAACACCACAAGCAACAGTAGATGCATCGTATGCAACCACAACGATAGGTAAGTATAAGAGACAAAAGAGAAAACAAACAGAGCTAGCCATGCATGAAGAAAAAAATCGATATTCGACAAAACTATGAAAAAGTATATGAAATTAAAGAAAGAACTTAGAGATGTTCTATTCGACTAAAGGCAGTAAGAGTTAGAAATATATAGTATGGGTAAACCAACCAATTTGCATAGTTGGGTCCAGAAGACTCTTTGTATGAACCTATTACTTCTGGTTGGGTTACCCTTTTTAAACTTTCAATATGGATGGCCCTCTGTGCTCTTTCAAATCTGATTAGACTGGTTTTAGCTGCGCTACCACAAACCGTGATAAAGTATCCAATAACTGATTGACACAAGGCGTAGAAGACCATTTTCAGCGTATTAACATCAGCCGACTCTCTAAGTGACTTAAAAATGTGTATCAGTCTCATAGTCCTGGAAGCCAGGGCATTAACCTGTAAGTCCCATCGTAACCATAAATCTATTTGTACGCCAAGATATTTAACACTCTCAGTTCTTAGGAGTGATGGACATTGACACGGAGATGAAAGGTGCATGCAAGTGTAGGCTATTATGGAAAAGGCTTGGTCAGGTGCGGTGTTATGGCGAATAGAGAATGTAAGAAGTCTTGTCAAAGTTGAGAGTCAGAAGATTTAGATTGAGCCATTTTATAACTTTGATAAGTGCTGATTCTGCGCTATTCTTGACACTAATCCAAGTTAACCCGTCAACTATAATAACGGTATCATCAGCATAAGCAAAGATTTTGGCATTAGGGAGAAACACTCTGCACAAGTCATTCACGTAAATTTGAAAAAAGTATGGGATCCAGGATGCTTCCCTGAGGGACACCGTAAGTGATAAATTCCTCATCACTAAGGAGGTTATAAATTGTTATCATTTGAGTGCGATTGCTGATATAATCTATGAAGATACTCAGGGCGATGCCCCGTACGCCAAACAACTCCAGTTTGTCCAGGAGCAAGGGAACAGCAACTGTGTCGAAGGCTTTTGACAGGTCCAGGAATATACCTAGACACTTAGTCTTACTTTCAAGATTCCTGGTGATCATTTGCGTCAAATTAAGTACTGCATCTTCGGTCGAGACTCCTGTGCGAAAACCATACTGGTTATCAGCAATGACTTTGTACTTGTCTAGAAAACTTATCAGACGGCTGGTAAGGATCCTTTCAAGCATCTTGGAAAGGGCTGTCAAAATCGAGATGGGTCTGTAATTATTGATACAGCATCTGCTCATTATTCATCCTATCCATAATAGCCTTATGGATAGGATGAATAATTGCTCTTTTAAGTGCCTCCGGAAAAACACCCTTTTAAAGACAGCCATTAAAAATATACTTCAAAGGCTGTATTAGTGTTTGGCGGCACATCTTTAATAACAGGGGTGATATACCATCCCACCCTACTGCGCAGTCGTTGCGTAACAATAGAAATGGTAGAGACTACGACAGGAAACAATAAATAAAATTATTCTCAACATCTCTAGGCTATAAAAACTTTAATAACAGCACGTGGAGGAAACACTTATTCTTTTACGATGTTATTTTTATTGTAAAAATGGTTTTTATTTTATTTTTTAACTTTCCTTGATAACCTTCAAAAATCAACAATCTACACTTTTCCTATAAAATAATATTACTCTCAGAAAATGCACTAAACGCAATCTCGTATTTATTTTAAAAGGTGTATTTATTTGTATAAGTTTTAAAAATAGAATATTTTTATTTTGCCTTCGCTATGGGCAGACTTCACAGGATGGTGAACGCGCGCAGTAGCTTGTCACTTAGGTGCACACGCAAAACCCCATTACATAAATAGGTTCAAAAGCACTCTCAATACCCCCGATGACGCCACCACCCTACTCCAAGAGAGTCGTAGGGAAACTAGTACAATTAAAAAACATAAAACAAAATCGTTCCGTCCTCGCCGCCGAAGCCCGTCACGAAGCCCCCATAAAACCCGCTCCGATTTAGTTCAAAACAGCCGGCGAAATGCTGAACAAAATCATAACGGACAAAGTGGAGTTTCTTGTCAGTTCTTCTCCACAGTAGGTACTTTCCGAACTGATGGTAGAATCAAAAACAGTCAAGATGCAGCCTGTCCCCTTGCTGTCCCTTCCAGCGACGCCCTGAGCCGAGGTTCGTACCCCACAGGGGGTAGCCCTCAGCGTAGTCGCTTAGGTTTAGAACTTTGTGCACTGGCTGGAGGCTTAGATTAGTTTCCACAGGATAGTCCGGGTAAACAGTTGCCAACCACTTTGATTGAACTGTGAGACGTCAGTTATAATTAAAAAAAAAATTGAAAACATTTAACCTATGTACTTGAACTAGAATCAGTACATAATAACAAATAATAGTGAAAGCTAATAGAATTTCACCCTAAAACGGTAAATGCAGTCGCGTTTTCTCAAATTAATGGACTAAAATCACGTTATTGTTGTTTTAGAACATCAAGGTAACTAGGCCCAGTATTTAGAATAAAGTAATTTAGTTCTTGTAAATAAAGTCCATTTAGTTGAGGCAATGCGTTCGTACAAACCAATACGTTGATTTTTTTGAGCTTTTAGCGGGCTGAAAAGTTATAGATATACTTTCTGAAGCCTTTACCTTTAGGTAGCCCGCTAGCACATACTCAAAACCATCCATGTATGGTGAAGATCGGTTGGATGGTTTGAGTAGAAATCAACTCGCAAAGTTGTGGGATCGCGCAATTTTGTAAGAGCACTAGCTGCCTGAAAGTAGCTATGGTAGAAGATATGGTAGAAATCACTTGTATTGTTTATTGTTTGTAGTATTTATAAGATTGTAAAATTGCAGATTTTAATCAAAGTGGCAGTTTCAGGTGGTTACGTGTCTGAAGGATATAGATATACTCAATAAAGTATTATATTTCGATGGCCTGTTGGAAGGCTACCAGGCCATCCTGGTAAGCTAGAAATCGCCTGGATATTTTTGAGAGAAATTAGCTTATAAGTGGTTAAATAAATAAAGTTTCCCTTCATCCCTCATTCATTCTGTATAGATGTTTGTTACACTTTAAGTTTTCAATATTAATTGGATTGAATCTGTATTAATTTATTATTTATGTTGAACATGTATACTCAATAATGTGTAAGCTGTGATTTTCTATAATTGAGTATGCAGGACAATGTGTACCCATTTTTAGGGTTCCGAAGTCAACAAGGAACCCTTAAGTTTCGCTCTGTCCGTCTGTCCGTCCGCAGCTTAGCTCAGAGAATCTAAGTACTAGAAAGCTATAATTTGGCATGTATATACATATTAATAATTCCGATAAAGTGGTAACATAAAATCATGAAAGATATTTTTTTTTCGGTTACTCCCATAGACGTAAAGTGGGGATGTATTATTTTTTTCTCATCTATCCCATGGTGTGGGGTATCGTTGGATAGGCCATTCAAAAATATTATGGGTTTGTTTAAACCATTTTCCGATTCAGAGATTCGTTTGCGTAAAATTAAGCTTTAAGTTGTAAATTTATGTTAGAGTCAAGTGTCCCCACCCCCTGCCAGCGAAATGGTTGCTCTTGGCTATGTGAAAAAAATCACGGCAGTAGTAAATATAACGAAATTAAAAGGAAAATTATCACGGATAACAAGGCTTTACAAGTTTACGAGTAATAGTCGACCAACTTTGTTAGATGTGCCAAGGGCTAGGACAAATTTATCAAAGTTTGCCCCTTTGTCAAGGGCCGCGCGTATTATAAATAATATGCCATCGGAAGATATCTTCCATAGCCTGCCGAAATTTGTGTCGGGAGCACAAAGGTGCATTGAAGGGGGCATCCAATTTTAATTGTTTCTTTATTTAATGTTAATTTTTGTTATTTTATTTTAATTGTTAAATTTTTATTATTTAAATATGGTGTATATATTTAAAATTATGTATTCTGTGTATAACATCGTCTTGGAATACTGTAAGATGTTGTACTTATCGTGTAAAATAAATAAATAAATAAATATAAATAAAACTTATAAAATGTACTTGGAACAGTAAAAATTTTGTACAAATGCCATTGAAAAATTACTTAAATAAAGTTGATAGCTGTGTAAAACAGAGTAAATATAATGCTAACAAACCATGTAAAAATATACAAAAATGAAATCATAACAGGCTTTACAAGTTTACGAGTAATAGCCGACCAACTTATAAAATGTACTTGGCACAGTCAATTTTTTGTACAAATGCCAATGAAAAATTACCTAAATAAAGTTGTTAGCTGCGTAAAACCGATTGTAAATATATGCTTATGAACCATGTAAAAATATACAAAAATAAAATCATAACATCCTTAATAATAATGATTTCTAAATTAATAATGTTTAAGCTCGAATAACGCATTGGGGTGGCCGGAGTAATTGGCAGTACCAGTCCGTAGTCCATACGGCGCATGCGTGCGGTGGAGTCTATTTTGTGTTAGTGCAGAAGTATTTTCGACGTTTTGTAATTAAAACGTAAAAGTAAAGTCAAATTAGATTCGATTTCCAAGCAAATTACTTATTTTCTTTTGTCGATATCCTTCTATAAAGTCAATATTCGACCCGACTTCATCACTAATTGAGTAGCGTAAAACTTTCCAGAATGAAATAGTGAATACCGCAGATTAGAGGATTCACCTCTAATCTGCGGTATTAGAGGAGAATACATACAATGTTTTTCTAATTCCATTTAAAGAGAAATAAACAAGGAGCGTGCACGCAAGGATCCAGGAACGAACTATACCATTCCCCGTGGCGCTAACGCGCGTTCGTATCGGCTCCTTTCGCAATTCGCACCCGCGGTGGTACTCAAATAGATAATATTTTCTAACTTCAGTTGCGAAGTTGGATTTTATAATTCCTTCTTCAGTTACCAGTTAGTCCTTATTTAGTTTAAGTCAAGAGTGAATAGATTACATCTAGGCCACATCATCGCTTACCATCAGGCGAGATAGTGGTCAAACGCGAGAATATAGATTAAAAAAAAACATCATCCTATGTGGGCCCGTTTTTAGACTTTGTGAGCCGCTGAAACCGTTCTAATGTTCATGTAACAAAAACAAAACCCTCTTTTTAGTCCGCATTATTATGCAACTTTGGAACCCTATTACTGCGCGTGGCGCGCGACACGCACTTGGCCGGTTTTTTATATTTTCTGTAGAAGTTTTTATTGTTATGTTACTCGCTGGTGATCCTAAATAAATAATTAAATCCCCGGAACCCTTTTCTATTTCAAATTATTGTAGCGCTGCTTTACGTTGAATATTGATGAAATTTTCAAAGTTCAGTAGGTACGTTACATTCCAATGAAGGTAATACCTACAATACTTAATGAGCAAGTAGGTATTTATTTATTAAGCTCATTTAACATATGGTTAGGCAAAGAAGTGTATGCATATAGTACGCCGACATTAAAAATGTATCAATATAATTATCTATCTGTCTAGCCTTTTTTTCTCAACTACGAGTATATTGAGGTCGGCTTTAAGTCTTACCGGATTCAGCTGAGTACTAGTGTTTTACATGGAGCGACTGCCTATCTGACCTCCACAACCCAATACCTGGGTAACACGGTACCCCTTGGCAAGACTGGTATCAGATCTCAAACTTCTGGCTATCCGTTACGACTGTCAAAGATCTTCAAAGGACAGCCGGGACCAACGGCTTACCGTGCTTCCCGAGGCAAGCAGAAAACTCGGTATGTTGAAATGGTCACCAATCCACGGACCAACCTCGTCAAGCGTTGCTTAACCTTGATGATCGACCAGTGCGGCTGTTATTATTTAGCCACGAACTACTCATGTATCAATCTATAAGTAATATATTCTAGGTTGTTTCCTGAGTAATTTTATTTTATTAAAATTTAATAAGATGATAAGTAATCAGTAAAATCATTAATTTTGCTGACTTAAGACACAGACAATATAATACTAGCATACCTAAGACTACAAAAGGTTATCACAAAATTTACGGAAGATTTGAATTCAATATGTTTAAAATTTTCATCAAATACCTACATAGTTTTAGGATCCTTTTCCACCGATGACGTTCGAGGGAGCGAGGCATTATAAGTGGAAAATATCCTACAATTTCTTAGCCAAGCTTAGCGTAGCTCTGGTGTAAAAGGGCTGGCAGGTCTAGGAATATTACAAACAAAATGAGAGAGATATGGGGCATGCGCCGTGCAGGCGAGACCAATATATTAGTCTATGGGCGAGACATGTGTGCGAAGGATGTAAGCGCGTACAGTTGAAAAAGGTTCTTAAGTCCTGAAGCTTCGTATTGTCGCGCCACCTCGCTACCTCATAAATCCAACATCGGCCCTGGGGTAGAGCGAGAGGTGTGGTTGCGGTTTTTTTTTAGTATTTGTTGTTATAGCGGCAACAGAAATACATCATCTGTGAAAATTTCAACTGGCTAGCTATCACGGTTCATGAGATACAGCCTGGTGACAGACGGACAGACAGACAGACAGACAGACGGATCGCGAAGTCTTAGTTATTACTGGGTTATTACTGGGTCCCGTTTTTACCCTTTGGGTACGGAACCCTAAAAACAGAATAAAATAAATATTTAAGTGGGGCTCGCATACAATAAACGTGATATTTTTGCCGTTTTTTGCGATGATGGTACGGAACCCTTCATGCGCGAGTCCGACTCGCACTTGGCCGGTTTTTAACTATTAATTGAGATCAAGTTTTAACATTTTGGCTTATTAATTTTGGAACATTATAATTATATTCTTAAAAAATTGGTTGTCTGTAAAGTCCGTGACAACGTTATGATTAGGGCATGCATTTCGAATCTTCATAATTTCGAAATTTCAGACCATATTTGTATGTTTATTAATTTCGAAATTGACACCCATAAATTCGAAATTTCGAAACTGGGTTTAATTCAAATATTATGTAATTTTTTTATACAATTGTGAAATTTATTATTGAAACCAAATGAGGATCATCTGAAAATGAGTCTAAATACGAATCTAAAGCCAATTAGACCGTTGCGTTGGGCCACCTTGTGACCATGTGTGCTAACATTTCAATAAAACAAAGGTGTTAAATAAATAAAGAAGAGTGAAAGAAGCTCGTCCATTTAAAAAAAAACAGAGTTTTATAATAATGGTGGCCAGTGAGGGGAATACTTTGACATGGTCTACAATCGTTTGATGGGAATGCCCTTATTTTTAGGTTTCCGTACCCAAAGGGTAAAAACGGGACCCTATTACTAAGACGCCGCGGTCCGTCTGTCTGTCTGTCTGTCTGTCTGTCTGACTGTCCGTCTGTCACCTGGCTGTATCTCATGAACCGTGATAGCTAGGCTGTTGAAATTTTCACAGGTGTCGTATTTCTGGTGTCGCTATAACAACAAATACTAAAAACAGAATAAAATAAATATTTAAGTGGGGCTCCCATACAACAAACGTAATTTTTTGCCGTTTTTTGCGATGATGGTACAGAACTCACGCTTGAACTTTTGGGGAAAATACCAGGCAGTATTCATTTAAGGCAGGTGGAACTTCGGGGTTTCGGGCGCTCGGAGTGGGGACTCTGTCCGTCCACCGAGTGACCGCAGGCAAGACAGTGGCAAATCGATCACGTACTGCCGTACACAGTGACGCTTAAGGGAGACTCCTTTATAGTCTCCCCAAGGATGTGGTATTTTAAGAAGTGCTAATGGTGATCACCGGTTTGTTTTAATGAGGCAGAAAAACCGGCCAAGTGCCAAGGAAATTTTTACAGATGATGTATTTCTGTTGCCGCTATAACAACAACAAACAAAAACAGAATAAAATAAATATTTAAGTGGGGCTTCAATACAATAAACGAGATTTTTTTGTCGTTTTTAGCGATTATGGTACGGAACCCTTCGTGCGCGAGTCCGACTCGCACTTGGCCGGTTTTTTTTAGTATTTGTTGTTATAGCGGCAAAAGAAATACGTCACCTGTGAAAATTTCAACTGCCTAGCTATCACGGTTCATGAGATACAGCCAGGTGACAGACGGACAGACCAACGGACCGCGGAGCCTTACTAATAGGGTCCCGTTTTTACCCTTTGGGTACGGAATACTAAAAATAAGGGCATTCCCAGCAAACGATTGTAGACCATGTCAAAGTATTCCCCTCACTGGCCACCATTATTATAAAACTCTGTTTTTTTTAAATGGACGAGCTTCTTTCACTCTTCTTTATTTATTTAACACCTTTGTTTTATTGCAATGTTAGCACACATGGTCACAAGGTGGCCCAACGCAACGGTCTAATTGGCTTTAGATTCGTATTTAGACTCATTTTCAGATGATCCTCTTTTGGTTTCAATAATAAATTTCATAATTGTATAAAAAAATAACATACTATTTGAATTAAACCCAGTTTCGAAATTTCGAATTTATGGGTCTCTTATTTCGAAATTAATAAACATACAAATATGGTCCGAAATTTCGAATTTATGGGTCTCTTATTTCGAAATTAATAAACATACAAATATGGTCCGAAATTTCGAAACTAAGAAATTTCGTAATTTCGAAATGCATGCCCTAATCATGACGTTGTCACGTTAAACTATCGTCCGTAAACCATCTTTACAGACAACCAATTTTTATCTTTCTTACGATGTACAATACATGCTTTTATGGCGACGAAAAAAAAAGTTATTTATGTTTAAAAAGTTTTTTAGCTCTCCTGTAAAAAATAACATTTTCATCTATTGCCTTTTTTTGGCAGAGTTCGATATTATTACTACTTTGAGTTCATATGTCTGTCCATCAATTTGTAATCTATTTTTCAAGTACTTCCTGGCATCCGATAAGTTGAAATTTTGGTGAAATTTAAACAATATGGTATAGTACCAGGAGCTGGTCTCATGACGGAGCCGGAAGGTGGCCATAGCAACTCCTCAACCAGAAAAGAAAACACCATCATGTTTGGGCTCATTGGATGCATATTGACAAGTGACATTCCATTTGTTATTTACATTTCAATTTAAAAAGTTTGCTTTAAAAAAAAAAACCGGCCAAGTGTGAGTCGGACTCGCGCACGAAGGGTTCCGTACCATTATCGCAAAAAAGGGCAAAAAAATCACGTTTGTTGTATGGGAGCCCCACTTAAATATTTATTTTATTCTGTTTTTAGTATTTTTTGTTATAGCGGCAACAGAAATACATCATCTGTGAAAATTTCAACTGTCTAATTATTACGGTTCATGAGATACAGCCTGGTGACAGACAGACAGACAGACAGACAGACGGACAGCGAAGTCTCAGTAATAGGGTCCCGTTTTTACCCTTTGGGTACGGAACCCTAAAAATTGTGGTTTGCCAACAGACCAAAATTGCCTTCATCTTATTATTTTTTAATTTCATACATAACTGCGTTTTGAGCCATAACAATAATTTGCTATTATACTTTTACGATCAAAAATGCAGTATAAAAGCGAAGCAATTTCGTTACATTGCCATTGGTATATCCACACTACAACCGCAAGATCACCCTGACTCTCGAGAAATATCGACGAAGTTTGTGAGATACCATTATTACTATCGAAGAAGTTTGTAGGATACTAGTATCAGAAACAAGTATAAGCAGATAGCATTGAAGATATCATGAATGCCATTTGTATGATTTGTTTGATGGGTAAGTTTAATTTAATTATTTACTATCTTCTGTCAGCAGTCGATCTGACACCTTAGTCTTGCCTAGAGGTATTGTGTTAACCAGTTACTGGGTTGTGATTGCTAGAAAGTTCGACGCTCCATGTAAAATACTGGAACCCAGTGGCATCCGGTTAGACTGGAAGCTGTAAAGGCTAGGCAGATGACGATGATGATCTTCACCCGCGTGAACGTTGGAAATTATCTGAATAATCCTGGTTTAAATATACGTGCCTTTATTCAAGATTCTAATCCAATGTATGTCGTACTAGCTTCTGCTAGAGGCTTCGCCCGCGTGAAATAGTAGATTGTATGACCAGGGAGTAAAATAGTATTTTTACGGCGAGGGGTTCAAAGTACATCGTCCGAGGGAAAAATAATTTGCTCTCGAGTCATTTACTCAACTTTTCATCCCCTCTCTATGAGAAAATAAATAAGAGACGGTGATATGTAATTAATGCATATATTTAATTTTAAAAAAACTTTGAATTTAAGTTAAAACAATTACAAATTTATATTTATACTAGCTGACCCGGCAAACTTTGTTTTGCCATAAAAACACCTAATATGCATCTACCCTACCTACCCTACCCTACCCTACCTACCCTACCCTACCCTACCTACCCTACTTACCCTACCTACCCTACCCTACCTACCCTACCCTACCTACCCTACCCTACCTACCCTACCCTACCTACCCTACCCTACCTACCCTACCCTACCTACCCTACCCTACCTACCCTACCCTAATTTTCCATTTTTTTTTTTTTTTTTTTTTTAAATCTAAACCATTCTCGAGTCTCCACGAACACACACAAAAAATTTCATCAAAATCGGTCCAGTCGTTTAGGAGGAGTTCAGTCACATACACACGCACACAAGAAATATATATATTAAGATTTGATACACAAGCGCAATTTTGAAAAGTTATTGTCACTGTTTTATTTGGGATCGATATTGTTGTCAATTCATTTATATTTTGAGTATTTGTTATCTTAGTATCTGACTGGTGCTCAAGAAAAGGTACAGAACCCTTTGATGTAGAAGGACGTGGCGACAATGACATGGGCGAGTTGTCTTTAGGTCTTAATTTAATATTTTCTACAATGCGGGTGCTAGTTAGTGTTCCGTACCCAAAGGGTAAAAACGGGACCCTATTACTAAGACTCCGCGGTCCGTCAGTCTGTCTATCACCAGGCTGTATCACATGAACCGTGATAGCTAGGCAGATGAAATTTTCAAAGATGATGTATTTTTGTTGCCGCTATAACAACAAATACTAAAAACAATATAAAATTAATAATTAAGGGGGGCTCCGATACAACAAACGTGATATTTTTGGCGATTTTTGCTCGATTTTAATAACGACAACAGGTAGACGCTTGAAATATTCACAGAATGTTTAGTTGTATATTCTCTTCAAAAAATAATAATCATTAAATTAAAATAAAATAAATTCAGGGGGGCTCCCATACAACAAACGTGATTTTTTGCAGTGTTTTGCGATAATGGTACGGAACCCTTCGTGCGCGAGTCCGACTCGCACTTGGCCGGTTTTTAACTATTAATTGAGATCAAGTTTTAACATTTTGGCTTATTAATTTTGGAACATTATAATTATATTCTTAAAAAATTGGTTGTCTGTAAAGTCCGTGACAACGTTATGATTAGGGCATGCATTTCGAATCTTCATAATTTCGAAATTTCAGACCATATTTGTATGTTTATTAATTTCGAAATTGACACCCATAAATTCGAAATTTCGAAACTGGGTTTAATTCAAATATTATGTAATTTTTTTATACAATTGTGAAATTTATTATTGAAACCAAATGAGGATCATCTGAAAATGAGTCTAAATACGAATCTAAAGCCAATTAGACCGTTGCGTTGGGCCACCTTGTGACCATGTGTGCTAACATTTCAATAAAACAAAGGTGTTAAATAAATAAAGAAGAGTGAAAGAAGCTCGTCCATTTAAAAAAAAACAGAGTTTTATAATAATGGTGGCCAGTGAGGGGAATACTTTGACATGGTCTACAATCGTTTGATGGGAATGCCCTTATTTTTAGGTTTCCGTACCCAAAGGGTAAAAACGGGACCCTATTACTAAGACGCCGCGGTCCGTCTGTCTGTCTGTCTGTCTGTCTGTCTGACTGTCCGTCTGTCACCTGGCTGTATCTCATGAACCGTGATAGCTAGGCTGTTGAAATTTTCACAGGTGTCGTATTTCTGGTGTCGCTATAACAACAAATACTAAAAACAGAATAAAATAAATATTTAAGTGGGGCTCCCATACAACAAACGTAATTTTTTGCCGTTTTTTGCGATGATGGTACAGAACTCACGCTTGAACTTTTGGGGAAAATACCAGGCAGTATTCATTTAAGGCAGGTGGAACTTCGGGGTTTCGGGCGCTCGGAGTGGGGACTCTGTCCGTCCACCGAGTGACCGCAGGCAAGACAGTGGCAAATCGATCACGTACTGCCGTACACAGTGACGCTTAAGGGAGACTCCTTTATAGTCTCCCCAAGGATGTGGTATTTTAAGAAGTGCTAATGGTGATCACCGGTTTGTTTTAATGAGGCAGAAAAACCGGCCAAGTGCCAAGGAAATTTTTACAGATGATGTATTTCTGTTGCCGCTATAACAACAACAAACAAAAACAGAATAAAATAAATATTTAAGTGGGGCTTCAATACAATAAACGAGATTTTTTTGTCGTTTTTAGCGATTATGGTACGGAACCCTTCGTGCGCGAGTCCGACTCGCACTTGGCCGGTTTTTTTTAGTATTTGTTGTTATAGCGGCAAAAGAAATACGTCACCTGTGAAAATTTCAACTGCCTAGCTATCACGGTTCATGAGATACAGCCAGGTGACAGACGGACAGACCAACGGACCGCGGAGCCTTACTAATAGGGTCCCGTTTTTACCCTTTGGGTACGGAATACTAAAAATAAGGGCATTCCCAGCAAACGATTGTAGACCATGTCAAAGTATTCCCCTCACTGGCCACCATTATTATAAAACTCTGTTTTTTTTAAATGGACGAGCTTCTTTCACTCTTCTTTATTTATTTAACACCTTTGTTTTATTGCAATGTTAGCACACATGGTCACAAGGTGGCCCAACGCAACGGTCTAATTGGCTTTAGATTCGTATTTAGACTCATTTTCAGATGATCCTCTTTTGGTTTCAATAATAAATTTCATAATTGTATAAAAAAATAACATACTATTTGAATTAAACCCAGTTTCGAAATTTCGAATTTATGGGTCTCTTATTTCGAAATTAATAAACATACAAATATGGTCCGAAATTTCGAATTTATGGGTCTCTTATTTCGAAATTAATAAACATACAAATATGGTCCGAAATTTCGAAACTAAGAAATTTCGTAATTTCGAAATGCATGCCCTAATCATGACGTTGTCACGTTAAACTATCGTCCGTAAACCATCTTTACAGACAACCAATTTTTATCTTTCTTACGATGTACAATACATGCTTTTATGGCGACGAAAAAAAAAGTTATTTATGTTTAAAAAGTTTTTTAGCTCTCCTGTAAAAAATAACATTTTCATCTATTGCCTTTTTTTGGCAGAGTTCGATATTATTACTACTTTGAGTTCATATGTCTGTCCATCAATTTGTAATCTATTTTTCAAGTACTTCCTGGCATCCGATAAGTTGAAATTTTGGTGAAATTTAAACAATATGGTATAGTACCAGGAGCTGGTCTCATGACGGAGCCGGAAGGTGGCCATAGCAACTCCTCAACCAGAAAAGAAAACACCATCATGTTTGGGCTCATTGGATGCATATTGACAAGTGACATTCCATTTGTTATTTACATTTCAATTTAAAAAGTTTGCTTTAAAAAAAAAAACCGGCCAAGTGTGAGTCGGACTCGCGCACGAAGGGTTCCGTACCATTATCGCAAAAAAGGGCAAAAAAATCACGTTTGTTGTATGGGAGCCCCACTTAAATATTTATTTTATTCTGTTTTTAGTATTTTTTGTTATAGCGGCAACAGAAATACATCATCTGTGAAAATTTCAACTGTCTAATTATTACGGTTCATGAGATACAGCCTGGTGACAGACAGACAGACAGACAGACAGACGGACAGCGAAGTCTCAGTAATAGGGTCCCGTTTTTACCCTTTGGGTACGGAACCCTAAAAATTGTGGTTTGCCAACAGACCAAAATTGCCTTCATCTTATTATTTTTTAATTTCATACATAACTGCGTTTTGAGCCATAACAATAATTTGCTATTATACTTTTACGATCAAAAATGCAGTATAAAAGCGAAGCAATTTCGTTACATTGCCATTGGTATATCCACACTACAACCGCAAGATCACCCTGACTCTCAAGAAATATCGACGAAGTTTGTGAGATACCATTATTACTATCGAAGAAGTTTGTAGGATACTAGTATCAGAAACAAGTATAAGCAGATAGCATTGAAGATATCATGAATGCCATTTGTATGATTTGTTTGATGGGTAAGTTTAATTTAATTATTTACTATCTTCTGTCAGCAGTCGATCTGACACCTTAGTCTTGCCTAGAGGTATTGTGTTAACCAGTTACTGGGTTGTGATTGCTAGAAAGTTCGACGCTCCATGTAAAATACTGGAACCCAGTGGCATCCGGTTAGACTGGAAGCTGTAAAGGCTAGGCAGATGACGATGATGATCTTCACCCGCGTGAACGTTGGAAATTATCTGAATAATCCTGGTTTAAATATACGTGCCTTTATTCAAGATTCTAATCCAATGTATGTCGTACTAGCTTCTGCTAGAGGCTTCGCCCGCGTGAAATAGTAGATTGTATGACCAGGGAGTAAAATAGTATTTTTACGGCGAGGGGTTCAAAGTACATCGTCCGAGGGAAAAATAATTTGCTCTCGAGTCATTTACTCAACTTTTCATCCCCTCTCTATGAGAAAATAAATAAGAGACGGTGATATGTAATTAATGCATATATTTAATTTTAAAAAAACTTTGAATTTAAGTTAAAACAATTACAAATTTATATTTATACTAGCTGACCCGGCAAACTTTGTTTTGCCATAAAAACACCTAATATGCATCTACCCTACCTACCCTACCCTACCCTACCTACCCTACCCTACCCTACCTACCCTACTTACCCTACCTACCCTACCCTACCTACCCTACCCTACCTACCCTACCCTACCTACCCTACCCTACCTACCCTACCCTACCTACCCTACCCTACCTACCCTACCCTACCTACCCTACCCTACCTACCCTACCCTAATTTTCCATTTTTTTTTTTTTTTTTTTTTTAAATCTAAACCATTCTCGAGTCTCCACGAACACACACAAAAAATTTCATCAAAATCGGTCCAGTCGTTTAGGAGGAGTTCAGTCACATACACACGCACACAAGAAATATATATATTAAGATTTGATACACAAGCGCAATTTTGAAAAGTTATTGTCACTGTTTTATTTGGGATCGATATTGTTGTCAATTCATTTATATTTTGAGTATTTGTTATCTTAGTATCTGACTGGTGCTCAAGAAAAGGTACAGAACCCTTTGATGTAGAAGGACGTGGCGACAATGACATGGGCGAGTTGTCTTTAGGTCTTAATTTAATATTTTCTACAATGCGGGTGCTAGTTAGTGTTCCGTACCCAAAGGGTAAAAACGGGACCCTATTACTAAGACTCCGCGGTCCGTCAGTCTGTCTATCACCAGGCTGTATCACATGAACCGTGATAGCTAGGCAGATGAAATTTTCAAAGATGATGTATTTTTGTTGCCGCTATAACAACAAATACTAAAAACAATATAAAATTAATAATTAAGGGGGGCTCCGATACAACAAACGTGATATTTTTGGCGATTTTTGCTCGATTTTAATAACGACAACAGGTAGACGCTTGAAATATTCACAGAATGTTTAGTTGTATATTCTCTTCAAAAAATAATAATCATTAAATTAAAATAAAATAAATTCAGGGGGGCTCCCATACAACAAACGTGATTTTTTGCAGTGTTTTGCGATAATGGTACGGAACCCTTCGTGCGCGAGTCCGACTCGCACTTGGCCGGTTTTTAACTATTAATTGAGATCAAGTTTTAACATTTTGGCTTATTAATTTTGGAACATTATAATTATATTCTTAAAAAATTGGTTGTCTGTAAAGTCCGTGACAACGTTATGATTAGGGCATGCATTTCGAATCTTCATAATTTCGAAATTTCAGACCATATTTGTATGTTTATTAATTTCGAAATTGACACCCATAAATTCGAAATTTCGAAACTGGGTTTAATTCAAATATTATGTAATTTTTTTATACAATTGTGAAATTTATTATTGAAACCAAATGAGGATCATCTGAAAATGAGTCTAAATACGAATCTAAAGCCAATTAGACCGTTGCGTTGGGCCACCTTGTGACCATGTGTGCTAACATTTCAATAAAACAAAGGTGTTAAATAAATAAAGAAGAGTGAAAGAAGCTCGTCCATTTAAAAAAAAACAGAGTTTTATAATAATGGTGGCCAGTGAGGGGAATACTTTGACATGGTCTACAATCGTTTGATGGGAATGCCCTTATTTTTAGGTTTCCGTACCCAAAGGGTAAAAACGGGACCCTATTACTAAGACGCCGCGGTCCGTCTGTCTGTCTGTCTGTCTGTCTGTCTGACTGTCCGTCTGTCACCTGGCTGTATCTCATGAACCGTGATAGCTAGGCTGTTGAAATTTTCACAGGTGTCGTATTTCTGGTGTCGCTATAACAACAAATACTAAAAACAGAATAAAATAAATATTTAAGTGGGGCTCCCATACAACAAACGTAATTTTTTGCCGTTTTTTGCGATGATGGTACAGAACTCACGCTTGAACTTTTGGGGAAAATACCAGGCAGTATTCATTTAAGGCAGGTGGAACTTCGGGGTTTCGGGCGCTCGGAGTGGGGACTCTGTCCGTCCACCGAGTGACCGCAGGCAAGACAGTGGCAAATCGATCACGTACTGCCGTACACAGTGACGCTTAAGGGAGACTCCTTTATAGTCTCCCCAAGGATGTGGTATTTTAAGAAGTGCTAATGGTGATCACCGGTTTGTTTTAATGAGGCAGAAAAACCGGCCAAGTGCCAAGGAAATTTTTACAGATGATGTATTTCTGTTGCCGCTATAACAACAACAAACAAAAACAGAATAAAATAAATATTTAAGTGGGGCTTCAATACAATAAACGAGATTTTTTTGTCGTTTTTAGCGATTATGGTACGGAACCCTTCGTGCGCGAGTCCGACTCGCACTTGGCCGGTTTTTTTTAGTATTTGTTGTTATAGCGGCAAAAGAAATACGTCACCTGTGAAAATTTCAACTGCCTAGCTATCACGGTTCATGAGATACAGCCAGGTGACAGACGGACAGACCAACGGACCGCGGAGCCTTACTAATAGGGTCCCGTTTTTACCCTTTGGGTACGGAATACTAAAAATAAGGGCATTCCCAGCAAACGATTGTAGACCATGTCAAAGTATTCCCCTCACTGGCCACCATTATTATAAAACTCTGTTTTTTTTAAATGGACGAGCTTCTTTCACTCTTCTTTATTTATTTAACACCTTTGTTTTATTGCAATGTTAGCACACATGGTCACAAGGTGGCCCAACGCAACGGTCTAATTGGCTTTAGATTCGTATTTAGACTCATTTTCAGATGATCCTCTTTTGGTTTCAATAATAAATTTCATAATTGTATAAAAAAATAACATACTATTTGAATTAAACCCAGTTTCGAAATTTCGAATTTATGGGTCTCTTATTTCGAAATTAATAAACATACAAATATGGTCCGAAATTTCGAATTTATGGGTCTCTTATTTCGAAATTAATAAACATACAAATATGGTCCGAAATTTCGAAACTAAGAAATTTCGTAATTTCGAAATGCATGCCCTAATCATGACGTTGTCACGTTAAACTATCGTCCGTAAACCATCTTTACAGACAACCAATTTTTATCTTTCTTACGATGTACAATACATGCTTTTATGGCGACGAAAAAAAAAGTTATTTATGTTTAAAAAGTTTTTTAGCTCTCCTGTAAAAAATAACATTTTCATCTATTGCCTTTTTTTGGCAGAGTTCGATATTATTACTACTTTGAGTTCATATGTCTGTCCATCAATTTGTAATCTATTTTTCAAGTACTTCCTGGCATCCGATAAGTTGAAATTTTGGTGAAATTTAAACAATATGGTATAGTACCAGGAGCTGGTCTCATGACGGAGCCGGAAGGTGGCCATAGCAACTCCTCAACCAGAAAAGAAAACACCATCATGTTTGGGCTCATTGGATGCATATTGACAAGTGACATTCCATTTGTTATTTACATTTCAATTTAAAAAGTTTGCTTTAAAAAAAAAAACCGGCCAAGTGTGAGTCGGACTCGCGCACGAAGGGTTCCGTACCATTATCGCAAAAAAGGGCAAAAAAATCACGTTTGTTGTATGGGAGCCCCACTTAAATATTTATTTTATTCTGTTTTTAGTATTTTTTGTTATAGCGGCAACAGAAATACATCATCTGTGAAAATTTCAACTGTCTAATTATTACGGTTCATGAGATACAGCCTGGTGACAGACAGACAGACAGACAGACAGACGGACAGCGAAGTCTCAGTAATAGGGTCCCGTTTTTACCCTTTGGGTACGGAACCCTAAAAATTGTGGTTTGCCAACAGACCAAAATTGCCTTCATCTTATTATTTTTTAATTTCATACATAACTGCGTTTTGAGCCATAACAATAATTTGCTATTATACTTTTACGATCAAAAATGCAGTATAAAAGCGAAGCAATTTCGTTACATTGCCATTGGTATATCCACACTACAACCGCAAGATCACCCTGACTCTCAAGAAATATCGACGAAGTTTGTGAGATACCATTATTACTATCGAAGAAGTTTGTAGGATACTAGTATCAGAAACAAGTATAAGCAGATAGCATTGAAGATATCATGAATGCCATTTGTATGATTTGTTTGATGGGTAAGTTTAATTTAATTATTTACTATCTTCTGTCAGCAGTCGATCTGACACCTTAGTCTTGCCTAGAGGTATTGTGTTAACCAGTTACTGGGTTGTGATTGCTAGAAAGTTCGACGCTCCATGTAAAATACTGGAACCCAGTGGCATCCGGTTAGACTGGAAGCTGTAAAGGCTAGGCAGATGACGATGATGATCTTCACCCGCGTGAACGTTGGAAATTATCTGAATAATCCTGGTTTAAATATACGTGCCTTTATTCAAGATTCTAATCCAATGTATGTCGTACTAGCTTCTGCTAGAGGCTTCGCCCGCGTGAAATAGTAGATTGTATGACCAGGGAGTAAAATAGTATTTTTACGGCGAGGGGTTCAAAGTACATCGTCCGAGGGAAAAATAATTTGCTCTCGAGTCATTTACTCAACTTTTCATCCCCTCTCTATGAGAAAATAAATAAGAGACGGTGATATGTAATTAATGCATATATTTAATTTAAAAAAAACTTTGAATTTAAGTTAAAACAATTACAAATTTATATTTATACTAGCTGACCCGGCAAACTTTGTTTTGCCATAAAAACACCTAATATGCATCTACCCTACCTACCCTACCCTACCCTACCTACCCTACCCTACCCTACCTACCCTACTTACCCTACCTACCCTACCCTACCTACCCTACCCTACCTACCCTACCCTACCTACCCTACCCTACCTACCCTACCCTACCTACCCTACCCTACCTACCCTACCCTACCTACCCTACCCTAATTTTCCATTTTTTTTTTTTTTTTTTTTTTTAATCTAAACCATTCTCGAGTCTCCACGAACACACACAAAAAATTTCATCAAAATCGGTCCAGTCGTTTAGGAGGAGTTCAGTCACATACACACGCACACAAGAAATATATATATTAAGATTTGATACACAAGCGCAATTTTGAAAAGTTATTGTCACTGTTTTATTTGGGATCGATATTGTTGTCAATTCATTTATATTTTGAGTATTTGTTATCTTAGTATCTGACTGGTGCTCAAGAAAAGGTACAGAACCCTTTGATGTAGAAGGACGTGGCGACAATGACATGGGCGAGTTGTCTTTAGGTCTTAATTTAATATTTTCTACAATGCGGGTGCTAGTTAGTGTTCCGTACCCAAAGGGTAAAAACGGGACCCTATTACTAAGACTCCGCGGTCCGTCAGTCTGTCTATCACCAGGCTGTATCACATGAACCGTGATAGCTAGGCAGATGAAATTTTCAAAGATGATGTATTTTTGTTGCCGCTATAACAACAAATACTAAAAACAATATAAAATTAATAAT
Organism: Anorthoa munda; assembly: GCA_945859665.1. NCBI lineage: Eukaryota > Metazoa > Arthropoda > Insecta > Lepidoptera > Noctuidae > Anorthoa > Anorthoa munda. The sequence goes on along the minus strand of OX243895.1, from coordinate 49,347,839 downwards.
TAAGGGGGGCTCCGATACAACAAACGTGATATTTTTGGCGATTTTTGCTCGATTTTAATAACGACAACAGGTAGACGCTTGAAATATTCACAGAATGTTTAGTTGTATATTCTCTTCAAAAAATAATAATCATTAAATTAAAATAAAATAAATTCAGGGGGGCTCCCATACAACAAACGTGATTTTTTGCAGTGTTTTGCGATAATGGTACGGAACCCTTCGTGTGCGAGTACGACTCGCACTTGGCCGGTTTTTCTTTTTCCTTATTTTAAATGGAATCTTCGACGTAACCTTCTGCAACAGACCTGAATTTCCACCCTCCGTGCCGCTTTAAAACAGTAGGTCCGCTCCAGAATCTGCCAAAAGTGTAGTGGACGTTCGGCGAAAACAATGTCCTGTGTATAGCTTGCAATCGGGCAACTTCAAGTATGTAACGATTTCTAGGGGCATTGAAGATATTCTATTTTTCCATAACATGTTTGAAGCACTTTCCATTTTGATACCTAATAAAAAAATTATTAGCTGTTAAATGATAAAGACGCAGGCTCTGATATTTTTCCACTATTCGTTTGTACTGGCCACAAATGACGAATGACCGATTAATTAGGGTTCCGTACCCAAAGGGTAAAAACGGGACCCTATTACTAAGACTTCGCGATCCGTCTGTCTGTCTGTCACCAGGCTGTATCTCATGTACCGTGATAGCTAGACAGTTGTAATTTTCACAGATGATGTATTTTTGTTGCCGCTATAACAACAAATACTAAAAACAATATAAAATAAATAATTAAGGGGGGCTCCCATACAACAAACGTGATATTTTTGCCGATTTTTGCTCGATATTAATAACGGCAACAGGTAGACGCTTGAAATATTCACAGAATGTTTAGTTGTATATTCTCTTCAAAAAATAATAATCATTAAATTAAAATAAAATAAATTCAGGGGGGCCCCCATACAACAAACGTGATTTTTTGCAGTGTTTTGCGATAATGGTACGGAACCCTTCGTGTGCGAGTACGACTCGCACTTGGCCGGTTTTTTTTTGTTTTAGTGTCAATTAAATTCACTAAAAGTAATTCATCTGAGTGTTTTTTGACATCATCGATTGTTATTTTTATAAGCTCGTAACTACGACAAGCTCCATGTTTGCCGAATATTAAAGCCACCTGTAACAAAACAGAAAGGAAATCAGACAAGTAGGTACAATACGTACACGTTTTAAAACACTTTGTTTATAGATTACAATGGAAAAACTAAAATATACATACTTTTGTTGAGAGAAATTCCTTATCAGGCGCGTCATTTAAAAAAGTCTCAACGTTTTTATGAGAAAATACTTTTGATTTCTTAGGTTTGTGTCCTTCGGACAAAGCATAAGCATTGAGTATATACTCCTAAGGCTAGAAGGTCGCTTAGTTTTGACCAATTCATGAAAATAGGTCACTTATACATTTTCCGAAAACGTATTCGCTCCTTTTCTGTTTTTTCATAGAATGAAATTGTCACAGGCCCTTAAATATTTCTCCCGGGATTTCGTGGGTAATAAGTTTTGTACGGCGTTGTTAGCTTCTATAGTTATTGTTTCAGGAGTTAATGCATTGTCACTTTCATAACTCGACGTAGAACTCATTATTTTTGCAAAATACAATAAAATATGTACTAATTACAAGAATAGAGACGTATTTCGCGCGCCGTGCAGCCATCACGTACCAGCCAGTAATTAATGCTCTTTTATTTAGGAACCTTTGAGTATATTAAACTTTTTGTAGCATCGTAAAAACTGAAATTAAAACTTAAAAGATATATTTATTGCTATGTACATACTTATACCATAAACAAAAGTAAACTATACAAAATTATACTTAAACTAACTACTTATACTATATACAAAAGAAAGGTACACTTAGGCGTCGAAGTACTCCTCCACATCGCTGTCATCCGGGAACGTGCCCAGAAGACTGGCAGCATTGCCACGTTGAATGGCAATGCTGATTCTCTGCGCGAAGAAAGATCCAGCCCTCTGGTCACAAATAATACAATTTGCGTTCGATTTCTATGAATGATGTATGTTCCAAATTCAAATTTAATTTCCGCCCGCTAAAAAGTTCCTATCGGAAAAGAGCTATTTTGCTCCCACTTATAGACGAAAGCGACACTTTTCGAATAGAAGCGATGAAAAGTGTTTTATCATCCCATCTAGACATCTATCTGTGCCATTTCTTCCAGATCCTTTCAGCCATTCTGGCGTGATTGATTAACAAACATACATCCATACATCCATACATCCAAACTTTCGCATTTAAAATAGTAGTAAAATTGTTTTTTTTTGTCATCTAACTTCAATGACGTCACAAACAAGCAGACAGACAGACCGTGTTACTACTATAATTAAGTATTATAGATGTAAACAACATTATTTGACGACACGGTTGGCGTAGTGGTAGAGCGATCTGGTACTGCACTGCGTGCCGCGGGTTCGGTACTTGGATTCCCGCACGGAACAAATATTTGTATGGTCCACAGATGGTTGTTCCGGATCTAGGTGTTTGTTTATGTGAGTTTAAATATTTGTAAACGCGCCCACGATACAGGAGGAATTCCTAGAGAGAGAGGGGCAAAGTCTTAAAAAAACCGGCCAGGTGCGAGTCGGACTCGCGCACGAAAGGTTCCGTACCATTATCGCACACAACGGCAAAAAAATCACGTTTGTTGTATGGGAGCCCTACTTAAATATTTATTTTTTTCTGTTTTTAGTATTTGTTTGTATAGCGGCAACAGAAATACATCATCTGTAAAAAAAATTTAACTGTGTAGCTATCACAGTTCATGATATACAGCCTGGTGACAGACAGACAGACAGACGAACCGCGAAGTCTCAGTAATAGGGTCCCGTTTTTACCTTTTGGGTACGGAACCCTAAAAATGGTGTGAATTTACGAGATGACGAGAATAATGTCTGGAAGTCTAAAATCGAGGTGGATGAAGCTATTGGCAAAGTACAATAAAATTAATCGGGATCATATTGACGATCGAAAGCCGTGACGAGAAACAATATTCTAGAAACGATAAAACAAAACACAGTTAAAAATCTATACCTACTTTTGATTACATGGCTGTTTGAATTCAAATCATTTATTTCAATTTTATTATGCCATTAAATCCTACTACTGTAAACCTATAAACCTATGTAAACGGGAAAGTTGATGATGAAACTTTACAGAAATATAGCATAAACATCAGAATAACACAGAGGCTATAATTAATAAAGATATTGGCTGAAGTACTAATACCACGTCGGCGGCAGCTAGTCTAAAATCATTTTTAAACGATACTGTTGTCAAATACTTTGAGATTTTTTAAATAAATAATGAACATTACTGATTCTATAAAGTTTTTGAATTAAAATAAGTACTGAACTATAGCAATGGAGGCCCAGTGGTAACGGCCCAGACTTACGTGTCATAGGTCGTGAGTTCGAACCCAGGCAGGCGCTTTACTTTGTGTAAATTATTTCATCACCACTGCTCTTAAAACGGTGAAGGAAAACATCGAGAGGAAACCGGCATGTCTTAGAACCAAAAATTTTAAGACATGTGACATCCACCAACCCGCACTGGGCCCGCGTGGTGGATTAAGGCCCATTACCTCATTCACAGAGAGGATGCCTGTGTCCCAGCAGTGGGAACATTATAAGGCTGACGAAGATAATGACTGAACGAATTTTTTTATTATTTGATGATGCAAATTTTTGCATATTTCAAGATTTTTATGTAGCATGTAATCCGGTGTCTAGTTATTAAATACAATAGCCAACACAAATGTGTTGTGTTGTTGATTAATTTCATTGTTACAAGAAAGCGCCATCTATTGGCGAGATATTGGGAACTAGTAGTAACTAGTTACGCCATCTTGTATCGAATACCAGAAGTTAATATCTTCTCAAAAGACTTTCTCACCGAACATTCTGAAACGTTCTCGTCGCGCCATCTAGAACAGTATCGAGTTCCAGAGAGAGACTTAACGCGCTATAAACCGTGTGGCGGACAGGTGACCACCGTGACCACCGTGGGTCAGTTATGATTCGGAGCGATCAAAAGCGAAATAATGCGCCGTATAATAATAATTTAATTTGAGAAGTGTTTGATTAATAAAGTGTGATTAATTAAAGTGTAGGTACCTACTATATTAATAATTTATCTCCAAACCACAGTTCGTAATAGTAATCATGTATTTTTGCAGCAATCCAAGCCATAAGATGCGACAAGGCAGTTAGCAAACAACAAAACCACAATATACACAAAACTGATACGAGTGTATTTCTCCCATATGAATACTGCAAAAAATTTGATTGTCCTACCATCGACGACCCCCAGTGCGTAAGGATGAGGATTTATGCTACAGGGCTCAACTTCTATTTCATTGCTGCACACAAGTGTGAATTCAAATATCTAAAATGTCGTGATGGTAAGATTTTAATTATTAATAAAGATTTAGGGTTTCGCATCTCGCAGCTCGCTTTTCTATGACCAATGTATGAACGTAGATGCAAAAGGAGTATGTAAGGATTGTAGCAGTTGGCGTTCTGTAGTTTCTGCCTATCCCCATGGGAAAAAGGTGTGAGTTTGTTGGTGTGTGCATGCTAGGGTTCCGCACTGAGAGGTGACGACGAGACGGGACGAGACCCTATTGCTAAGAGAGTTCCGAATTAAATCCGACTGGGCAGAGTTCTGAGTTCGGATCTGGAGGGGTTACACCTTCAACAAGCGGTATGTACTATCTCTACGTCGCACCGACACTTCTCCGAATCTGATCGGATAGAGTGCGTAAACGCTCTAAGTCTAAACCCTAATGCGTTGCTGTGTCTATAAATCAGATTCAGCCACGAGAAAGATTTCTAAACGCATTGATTTAGGTGTACCCATATCAGTGTTGACATTAATTGACAAGAAGCTTTTACCTTGCTAAGAAGCGACGCTCTGACATAATCTGCAAGACTAAGTTCAGCAGACTAGCGGTGGTAAGTCGTCACTTCGATTATATCAGCCCCAAACTTTATAATAAAATAAATAGCATTTTAAAAATCTACCCTATGACTGAAAATTTATTAAAGAAGAGTTTGACAGAGTGGTTAAAATCCATATCCTACGATGCAACTGAACAACTTGTGGTAACGTAACTAAACATAACAACTAACAACTCATATATGCAAACACACCCACACGCATTATATACACATACACTCACACACACAGCCACATACACCTTCAACACACCCCTACACTTCAACATACACTTTCCTTGATTTTGATTTTTTATTATATAAGTTCATTCAATATTATTTCTCTGTCTAGTAACAAAAGTAGTCTGGAACAAATTGTATTTTACTCTGTGTTGTTTTTCGGGCGCTGATAGCTGCGCCACAGTTTGTACTTCTGTAGCTATCATCGTTCCATTGTACTTTGTGTAATTCCGAAATGGTTCCAAATAAACGTTTATTATTATTAATAATAGTAATCACGATTAATAAAATTAATTTGATTAAGCAGATTAAGGAATTTTTAATAACCACCAGCCAATATTTTCTGATAAAACCTAGCCACGGTGACGGCACTTATTTTTTAGTTAACAAAGTTGAGATGTAACCTTTGTCCAGTTAAACTTTGCCCAGTAGTGGGACAATACACGACATCAGTGATCAATTTCTCGAAACTGGTCCAAACAACAACAATCACAATTTTTTAAATCGTGTTAATGATTTCAATTAATTTAATCGTTTAATCATGATTTACTTTTTAATCGTTAATCTAATTAACTTTTTGCCAACACTGCCCTCTAGTGATAGTGAAAACGAGCATCAAACTGAAATAATTTCTATTGTTCTTCGTCTCTTCTAATTCCATATTATTATTATTATTTTAGACGTGGAAGGCACAATTGTTCCGATGAAATATTGCGAGCATACCGCTGGACAGTTAGCCGGAAAACAGACAAATGAGAATGGTAAGTGAATAAATCCCTTGAGTGCCCGAAAAGTGGATCCACGCGATCCACAATGGCTTTTTAATTGTTCGTTAATTACGGCTTTCAACCGGTTAAGCGATATTGGAGATGGACAAAATTTGTCCCACGGAGTATATTTGCAATTAATTTGAAAAAAACAAAGAATTTTGAATAGCTTTTGTGGCCTATAGGCAGCAGTAGAGCAATAAATACTATACATATTCATCGATATGAAATATCTTACCCGTATTGCAGAAAGCAACTAACTTTTGTCCACTACTGCTGAGCAATATGCACCTTTTTTAATTTTGTTTAAAGTAAATCAGCACTTTCAAATAGAATAATATAACAAATAACATTGATTTTATATATGTACATTCTGGGGTACAAGCCCATACAACTTTTGGCCATGTCCTCACTGGCGAACTCACACCGAGACGCGACTATCGCTCTAGACCCTAGATAATACATTTTCAATACTGATGTTTTGCCTATCATCGTATCAAACTACATCCTTTCCTATAAATACTATTAAACAAGCAACGTTTGTATAAACAATGCGTCCGAACTCATAAAATACACTTAATTTTATCGATAAAAACAACTCACATATGGATTCCAATCACCACATACTCAAACATAGAGCAATTTTAGTACCTGACTTAGTTATTACGATTTCCACATAATATAGTCAACCAACATAATTTTGTACTTAGATCTAGCAGAGCCGTGTATATATCGCAGGGATATGATGAAAACAGGGAATTGATCAAATCTCTCTAAGAGCGAGCGTAGCGAGCTCGGGAGCTTAGGGCACCCCGACACGGACAGGTTAGGTTCGAAGGGGATGACGGGAGCTGAAGTGAGCGAGCAAAGCGAGCGAACTCAGCTCCCGTCATCTCCTTCGTGTTAGGTTACTTTAGACCCTGCATACAGAAATAGGAGCCCCGCGCAGCGGGGCTCCGTCGGCTCTGCCACACAAATACTAATTCAACGTACAAAATAAACCTTTAAATTACTACAGAAAAGTTATTTTTGTCATTTCACTGAACCAATTTTGCTTAGAGATTTGATCAATTCCCTGTTTTCATCATATCCCTGCGACATATATATTTCATGTTATTTTACGGTCATAAAATAAAGGGTCAAAAAAAAAAGAAATTCGCCTAACACTCAAAAGATAAGATACTATTGTATTGAGGCATAAGTGACAATTTTAAAACATAATTTTACAAGTTTTTATTGCTTTTCCTAAAATAGGGATGTTTCCTGGGTAGAAAAATGATAATTATATTTAGTTCATCAGTGAGATGTGAGAGAAAAAATACGTGACCAATATTTTTTGTTAATCTACCTGACGGACAAAAAACTGATTTTCAGTCAACTACCCTATTCTGTTTAACACATAGGCCTCCCCCAAGCGTCGCCACATTGATCGGTCCCGTGCGTCCCGCATCCAGCGGATGCCCGCAACCTTCACCAGGTTTTTGGTCTACCTGGTGGGAGGCCTTCCAACGCAACGTCTTCCGGTACGCGGTCGCCACTCCAAAACTTTTCTGCCCCATCGGCCATCTGTTCTGCGAGCAATGTGCCCTGCCCACTGCTACTTAAGTGTAGCAATTCTTCGGGCTATGTCGGTAACCCTGGTTCTCTTGCAGATCTCTACATTTCTGATTCAATCACGCAAGGACGGTTACCTTTTTTTTTTTTTTTTTTCCTGACGAAGAAAATGCCTAACGCATACCGCGCCATCCGGGGAGACGCCGCGGTTATGTGGGGCTTGCACCCACTAAAAACTCCGCCTGTGCACCTACATTCGCCTTGATGGATGGGCTGCGAGAACTGCTACGCATGACATTCGCGACCCATCCAGCGTGGCCCACTTCTGGGCTCCTTCTCCTTTGCCCGCCTCCGGGCTCCCTTCTCCTTCGGCGATGTCCGGGTGCACTGGGACGTCACCACAACTCCAGGGGCCGTGCAGCATGAACGATAGAGTCCCCGATCTATCGTCCGCTGACCCCTGTTATGGCGGCATCAGGTCGGCGTTTCGCCGCCTGCGCCGTCCTGCCCTTCTGCGACGAATCGGGTCAGCAAGAGAGTCTGCTTCCCTGACCCGCTCCGCCGCTTCTTTCTGCGAGATAACATCCTCGCAGAAAGACGCAACCACCTCCCATGCCCCTTTACTGCCAACCATTGCCCTAACAATGGCCGGCAGTGACAGATCTTGCCCAATTTCTGCTGCCATAACTCGGCGCTGCACCTCCCAGGCAGGGCACTGCTCGATAGTGTGCATGGCCGTGTCCTGGTTGCAACCGCATTAGTGACACATGGGGGTCACCTCCCGTCTTGCCACTGTGTGCAGGTATTTGCCAAAACAGCCGTGCCCCGATAATACCTGCACTAAACGGAAGGACAACGTCCCGTGTCGCCTCCGTATCCACTCCTCTAGGATTGGCTGGATAGCCCCAACAGTCCAGTGACCGGCGCTGGGAGTCTCCAGCCTCTCCGCCCATTGCCTCATGATGGCAGTCTGCGCCTCTCTGCGCCACCTCATCAAAAGTTCAGGCGGCGGGCCACTGCCATTCTCCGCCCGCATTTCCACACTTCGTTGGTAAACTTCGGCGAGCACTCGTGCCTCCAGATCCCACGGGGGTGTCCCTGCTAGTACGAACGCCGCTTCAGCTGAGATTGTGCGGTATCCTCGTATTACCCTGACGGCCATGACTCTTTGCGGTCTCCGCAGCTGAGCCTTGTTCTGGGCAGTCAGGGAGTTCGCCCACACTGGGGCGCCGTACAGCGCCATCGAGCGCACCACTCCCGTGTAAAGCCGTCGGCAGCTCGCACTGGGACCACCTAGATTCGGCAGTAGCCGACTTAGAGCGGAAGCTGTGCCGATAAGCTTCGGGGCAAGACGGCAAAAGTATTCGCCGAAGTTCCACCTACGGTCTAGGACCAGGCCCAGGTATTTCATGTGCGTCCGCACCATAATTCGCTCACTACCTAATGTAATGTGAGCGCCCGCCGGTGGCCGGCGGCGAGGCCCATAAAATACCAGGGCTTCCGTCTTCTCGAGCGCCACCCTAAGACCAAGCGCTTCGATGCGGCTAATGACCAGGGACGCACCCTCAATGGCCAAGTGTGCCGCCTCTTCGAAGTTGTCTCCCCGGGCTGTGATGAGAGTGTCATCAGCATAGCAAATGACGCCCAGCCCGGGGAGGACGGTTACCTATCATAAGTTAAAGTTAAAGTTATATATATATATAGTTAAAGTTATATATCATGCCGTTCGCTTGAGGATGGTAGGCAGTGGTACGCGTGCGCTCGATGCCTAATCGCTTCATGAGACTTTTGAATAACTCAGATTCGAATTGACGTCCTTGGTCGCTGGTCAATCTTTCTGGGCATCCGAATCGAGCTATCCAACCCTCGTACACAGCACGGGCGACTGTTTCGGCGGTGATATCAGCTACTGGGTATGCTTCGGGCCATCTGGTTGCTCTGTCGATGACTGTTACACAGTATCGTTTCCCATCTGATATTGGTAGTGGTCCAACGATGTCAATGTGGATGTGAGACAGACGGTCGGTGCGTGGAAAGGTTTCGAGTGGCGATACAGTATGGCGCTGTGTCTTGCTTCGTTGACATGCGATGCAACTTCGTGTCCAATTGCTGACGTCGGTATTCATGCTCGGCCAAATAAATCGTTTTGTTATCAGGTGGCGCGTGGCGCGTATGCCGGGATGACTCATCGCATGGATTGTTGTGAACACGGTTCGTCGCAGCTGTGGCGGTATGTAGGGTCGGTTGCTGCCTGTTGACGTTTCGCACAGTATCTTGTGTTTCGAGTCGCTTGGTCTGATGCGGTGAAATTGCAAGTTGTTGTTTCGCATTACATTTTCGATCTCATCGTCATCTTGTTGTTGACGTGCTAACTCGTCGTAGTCGATCGGTGACGGTGTCGTAATTGTTTCAATTCTAGATAGGGCGTCAGCGACAACATTTTCTTTGCCTTCAATATGTAGTATCTTCGTCGTAAATTGGCTAATGTAATGAAGATATCTTGTCCGCAGCTGTGTTTCTGTCTTGCTGTTATCTCTCGTGAGCGCAAACGTCAGAGGTTTGTGGTCGGTATATACAGTTATCTCTTTACCCTCGAACATTTTTCGGAAATGACGAATCGCTAAGTAGATGGCTAATAATTCCCGATCGAAGGTACTGTATTTTCTTTGAGCGTCGGTTAGTTTTTTCGAATAAAAACCAAGTGGCTGCCATCTGCCATGAATGTATTGCTGTAGGGCTGCGCCGACGCACGTGTTGGATGCATCGCACATGAGTGAGATGGATGCATATGTAGACGGATGTGTAAGCATAACAGCGTTTCGTATACTGGCTTTGCTTGCTTCGAAGGCTTCTTTTTCATCGGGCGTTAGCTGGATTGGTGTCTTGTCGTTTTTTTTCGAAGTGCGTAGGTACTTGAATAATTTTTCTTGTGTGTGCGCTGCGCGTGGAATACTTTCTTTGTAGAAATTTATGATGCCTAGGAAGCGACGTAGTTCTTGTACTGTTGTCGGCTCTGGAAATGTCGTTATAGTTTTGACACGTTCTTCAATTGGTTTTATTCCGGCCGCTGATACGTCGTAGCCTAGGAACTCGAGCGTTTCTTTTCCAAAAACGCACTTGGACACGTTTATTCGCATTCCATGCATATGTAGCCTTTTGAAAACTTCTTCTAAGTGTAGTCGGTGTTGAGTTGGATCGGCGGACGCCAGAAGAATATCGTCGACGAACGGGAACACGAAGTCTAGGTCACCTAGTATATTATTCATATGTCGTTATGCTGTTGATCTCGGGTCCCGTCGCTGCCAAGACCTCCGTTAGTTTTCCTGCTGCTTGCCATAATTACACGGTGATCTGCAGTTACGTGCGCGCTCGCCGAATCGTTTATGAAAATAACAAGCGCCGTCTTTTTTTTTTTTTTTTTTTTTAATACGTGGCGTCTCGCAACTCAGTCAGAATGACTGTTTAGCTGCTTAACCGGGCTTTCCTACGGAGACTAAACTATATAGCCTCCAGCTAGGTAAAAATTTACTAAACCTAAGCGACAACGCTGAGGGCTACCCCAGTTGGGGTCGAACCTCGGCTCAGGGCGTCGCTGGGGGGACAACTAAGGCTGGATCTTAATAAAGTGATTCTACCATCCGTTCGGAATAAGCCTACATGGAGAAGAACGGACAAGAATCTCCAATTAACTAATTAGAATTAACTATGGCACAGCTATTCGCGGGCTGGCTACATAAATAATGACTGGGACTTCGCGGCGGGGCCTCGGCGGCGAGGACGGACCAATCGGTGTGTATGCTACGTTTGAATAGGTGTTCGTACTATTTACGAACCCATTGACCGTCCTTGTAGACAAGGCTGTCAAGTTCCCTAGTAATGCACTCGTACCTCGAGAAGAGGGCACTGCATGAAGCGGGGGTGAGAGAGCCTGCATTCCGGATTTCTGCATCCAGAGCACGGGCCTGAGGGGTCATCCATATGGAATACGCGCTGATAATATTCTCAGCGACGCTCAAATATGGCTTGTGCCCGGAGGGGGCTACAGGGGGCGGGCACATGGCGGGCATGGGGGCATTTATATTGAAGATCGGGTTGTAACCCTCAGTAGGGCTACATACAACTAATACAATATCGTACTGTTGTCCGCCTCTTGCTTTATGCAAGCGGTGGACTTCAGTGACGGGGACATTTTGGTCAAGAAGGTCCTTACGGATTTCCTCCGTAGGGATCTCTTTTGGGATTCTCCTAATGACTACTCGGACGGGCTTTTCCTCTGGGAGGGAGTAAGTATGGAACGAGATGTTCCTTTCTTTGAGATACCGGGTTAGATTCCGGAAATCAGTGGGAGAGGGGAGTTGGATTCTGATGCCTTGTTGGCATGCAGTGGCTTTGGTGTAGTTGATTTTCCGCTCAACACAAGCGTTTGAAACATCGTTCCACTTGACTTTATCCTGAAGATAAATAGGTGGAGGGGGACGGAGCTTCTTATTGGTAACTATTACCATGGGACTGGGGCTGCGGTTGGACCGCTGAGAAGAAGCAATGTCAGGGGTGGGGGTGATTTGCCCTACGGGCGAGGCCGGTGGCAGAACTGACTGAGGAGAGGTTTTTGATACCACCTTTTTGGCCTTGGTAGCATTAATGGGACTACTCCTCTTTTTCCTCTTTCCTCCAGAGCAAACTACGGAGTCACCGTCGGAGGAGACGGTGTCGTAGTCGTCTGACTTATCGGGGACATTTGGGTCTAATGGGTCGTCAGCAACTGAGTTAGCTTGGTCAGCCAAAGCTTCCCATTCCTCGTCAGTGCTGAGGGTTGCTCCCTCTTCCATAGGGGAGTCATCATCGTCCGCCCAGATGGTCTTGGACTTAGACTTGGGCCTGTATTTATGGAGGGCGGCTATGCGCTCTTTGTAGCTTTTATAAGCTTTTACTTGAGTAGCTATGGGAGAAGGAGGATCTCTCCATGATCGGGTTTTCTTAGGCTCGACGGCCGGTTGAGAAGAAGTTTTAAGAGAAGGAGGATCTCTCCATGAACGGACAGTAGCTTTAGACTCGACGGCTGGAGCTGGGGGCTTAGGTAGAGTCGGCTCACCAGTCCCAGAAGTGGGCCTGGCTGCCGGGGAGGGCGACCTGGGCGAAACCTGGGCTTCGCTCGGCACGGGTGCCTGGCTGGGTCCAGGGGCCCCGGTCGGGCCCGAAGCGGGCACATAAGAGGCTAAAGCCTGACTTACAGCATGGCTGTATTTTTTGGAGAGTTTTTCCTTCTCGAGAATCTCGTGAAGGAGTTCAATTACTGCCGCGAGCGACATAATTGAGAAGTATGGATCCGGTGAAGCCGGGAGGGGTATCTTCCCCGGGTGGAGGGGCCCGGGGATGTGTGCAAACCTACCCTCCCAGTCGGGTTAGACTGGGAGGTGAGTATCTGGTGAGCCCTAAGCTTGTCTACCTGCCACCAATCTTATTAGGTGACAGGGCCCTAAGGTACCGGTAAACCCACCGAAGGTGGGCCACCCACCAATGTGTACCGAAGAAGTCTGGCACGTCGGGGTAGACACACCCGACCGTGCCAGGTGAATGCTGGGGGACGAAGCGGGGGTTGACTAGGCTATCTACCAAGGCCAACTGATCCCGCTCCCGACTCCAATGACTGCCGTGTCCTTAAGGGACTTGGCGGGTGCTTGGGGCACACCCCACTGGCTTGTTAACACCGCTAGGTTTTCCGCCAGGGACCACAAAGAGTGGATTTGCCCGGAAGGGCCAAAATAGCTGTCACTACTAGTAACCAAATTTACTAGTAGCGACACCTTTGGAGCGGCGTGCGAAGACGCGACGGCCGCAGTGACGTCACGCAGAGGGGCGCGACGAGACGGAGAGTGGGGGCGCCGGAGAGCGCGGTGGGGCGACGAGCAGCGAGACGTCCGCACGGAGCGACGGCTGGCGAGCTACCTAACAAGCGCCGTCGGTTGTGCGGTCGTATATATTCCCGCCGCGGCTGTTAGAACGATTGCGTGAGTGCGACCGTGAGCGAATGAAACGGCGGGAACGGTGAGACGCGTGCGCCGCCGTCTTCGACTGTTGTACCTTCATCTCGGCGATCTCCCTTGTTAGCTGCATTACAACGTCTCGCAGATCTTGTTGTCCGTGCGATGACCGTTCTCGAACATGAGTCGCCGATTTTGATGCTTTGAAATGATCTTGACAGGTGCAGGAACATACAGAGCGTGACTCGGTTGTTTGGTCGTGCATTTTATCGGCCATTGCAGCGAGAACGTCCAGGGACGTCTGTTCACTAACCGCCAGGACTGCACGCGTAGATGCGGGTAGGTGACGCATCCACAACACCTGGAGCGTTTTGTCAGGCATTTTTTCGCGCGCAGGTTCTCTCATACGCCTGAGGAGCTGTGATGGCTTTTGATCCCCAAGTTCCATCTCGTTGAGGAGCAAGTTTCAACGTGAGCCGAAGGCGAACCTCGAAATCTACAAGCGAGTGTAATAATAATTATATACCATAACTATCGAATTGGCCATAACTAACGCAGCAATATTCATAATGACCAAACAGTGTGATAAATAATTTATTTATTTATTTATATACACTTTATTGTACACCATAATATACAAGAAAAAAAAAGAAACTTAATACTAAAAAATACAAAGGGCGGCCTCTTCGTATTCCGTGATATCTTCCAGGCAACCTGGAATTGACAGAGATTACCTGGACATGACTTGGGTTTGTCAGTGGTGCGACAATACCACCAACAATGAACATAATATGGATACAATAATACTTACTAAAACAAATACATACAAAATATCACTCAACCAATTACGAACAAGCTCACTCGCCTGCTGATCCCTAGAACCTCGGTAGCGCGACACGTAAATACCGCACGGCTGGCGCGAGCGCCACAGAGTACATTTCAATATACTGAAATAGAGACCAATCTCGTTCCGTGGAACGAGTCATTTGCGTTCTTGAAGAAACTAGCGCCATCTGCCCTATATAGTTAGAACTAAACCTTTGATATAGCTGTGTGTGTGTGTGTGCGAGTGTGCGTAGGTGTGTGCGTGTATGTAAGGGTTTAATTTTATTCTATAGAACTGTAATGTTCGTTAACTGTAATGCACATCATAACATAGTAACATACGTAGTATCTCTAAGTCGTCTGTGATCATAACCTGTGATAATAACACAGAAAGATCACAAAAATAAACAAAATATCGCAAAATACCGGGCGCAAGCGTCAGATATTAGCAGACATTTGTAAATTGGGGTAACCAGTTTATGGTTCATAAAACCACCAAGGGAAATTTACCACCCGAATGAAAATTTGCAAAATGATTGTAAAAGTTATTGCTATATGTGTTTTAATTAATCAAAAAATAATCAAATGTCACACTGTGCGATAAATGTAATTAAAACCAGTAAAAATTATTCATAATTGAAAATATTTTTTGGAAACAATATCACAGAAGTTGGTTAAAAATATACTATTTTAGTAGTAATATGCTACCTACTAGGCAATATTGACAAATTATGATTTTGTTTAGCGCCATCTAGTTTAACAAGTTGGTAAAAAAATCACGATTGTAATCCAACAAAATTAAAAAACACATTATGAGTTATTTTGTACAGTGACTACATATGCTTCGTGATTTTGTATCATTGTACCCATTGCTGTTCCCAGTTTTTTGTACTAAGATTAAACGCCCTGGCGAGCGCCTCAGTGTCCGATGCGCGAGCTTCGTGTGCGGTGGTGTCGTCAAATAACCATTTTCGAATCGAGATCTAGTTTTATGAACAACGCACACTGTTTTATTCATTAGGTTTGTGTAAGGATTTTTCCTTTTGAGATACGGAATACTAAAATGCCTAGGAATCTTGATATCCCAGTATTAATTTATAATACTAATTTGTTCTAGGTAAAGCGCATATTCGTGTGAAGAGGAGAGCACACCATGCCAGGTCATCTATTAAGCCACATTTGCGTGAAGCTGTTAAAGAAAAAAAATCTAGTGAGTATTGTGTTTTTGGATACCTTTTGTTGTGAAACTGACTTTAAGGCCGCAGCCAGGGTAAGGAGGTTGCACGGGTATTAAAGTGGACGCAAAGTATCAAACATCGTACGCCCATATCCCACTCATATTTTGGGTATAGGTAGGGAGTGGAATTCCCTGCCGGAGTCTGTTTTCCGATAGCTACAACCTGGGGGTTTTTATATCAAGAGTGAATAGGTTACTTCAAGGAAAGCGTGATTCACCGTCGACCACGTCATCGCTTACCATCAGGTGAAATAGTGGTCAAACGCGAGCCCTATCAACATCTACACTAATATTATAAAGAGGAAAATTTAAAGTTAAGAATTAGTTTGTAATGGATAAACTCAAAAACTACTTAACCAGTTTTAAAAACTCTTTCACCTATGGAAAGCTACATTATTCCGGAGTGGCATAGGCTATTTTTTTATTCCAAAAACGGGTCCTATGGGGTGGGCCACGGGAGCGAAGACGCGGGGAGAAACTAGTCAGAAATAATAATTCGATCTTTGAAAATTTTGAGTTTTATTCGAATAACATAGTGTAATTAATTTGTAAAATTATGTCTAACACGGATAAAAAAACGACAATCACACCAAAACCGACAGGCGTGTTTTAATAAAATTTTCACCATCTCAAACAAAAACAACAACTATCAACAATCCTTCTCCTCGCGTCGATTCCCCAATGCTGGGGGTCGTGACCACATCATGGTTTCAAAACTTTCTCTTTGATGATGTTTCTCCACCTGCTCCTATTCTCAGCAACATGCACGGGTTCTGAGGCTTTGATGTTCAGCGAGGTTCGGATTTGGTCTGACCAGCGTATAGGACTTCTGCCTCTAGGCCGTTTACCCTCGACTTTGCCAGTGACAATTACCTTTAGTAAGTTGTCACCAGGTTTACGGGCAATATGGCCATAGAAGTCAAATATCTTGCAGAGGCACACATTCGACAATCTAGGCCTTTTTAAAATTTTGAGGTCCTGCAATATCGAGATGTTCGTCCTGTGCGCCGTCTATCAACAATAAGAAGATAAAAAAAACTACTGAATTTTGAGTCGCGTGAGTATGGAACGAGTGCGCGTTTTGCCTGACACTGTGACGTCACTCTGACATAAGACTTGCTATTGGCGCACGAAGCGAAGGTGGGGCGCCGCGCGGGTGGGCAGGAGTGGGCGAGAATTCTAGCAAGATGCACAGTTAAATGGAAAGTGAAGGTTTTGTAAATTATTTTGGAGGCATGTGGAACAGGGTGTAAAGTCCCACAAACCTCCATAGAAAAGGGAGGATCCTCCGACCAGACGGGTGTTGTGTCTGGTCCGGGCAACTGCCCAACGGTTATTATGTATTCTAATCGCGCCGAAAACTTTGCTTGCGCAAAAAATCTCAAAAAGCTTTACCCATAATGATTATTGTATAATTTATATAGGTGAAAAAGATTTTGTAGTCTCCAATAACTATAGATTATTAATCGACTATATAAAGAAGGAGCTTGGTAATTTGATCCATACTAATATTGTGTTTTGCTCGCCTAATTTTAGATTAAGTACCAATTTTTCTATATTAAATAAGCGTATTGAAATGTTTAATCATTTGATGTATTTGGATAAGGAACTATGGGAATATCTTTTTGATGCCAATTATTGTGTGGAATATACATACAAAATGTTCCGAAGACATACTGCAACAGTAAACAATAAAGCAATAGCAAAAATATTTAAACTTTAATGCAATATATTAAATATCTAGGTTCAGAAGCATGCGGTGCCGTATGGGCGGCATCGCAACTGAGGTGGGCCGCGATGTGGTATGGTAGGCATCGCGGCTGAGGGTTAGAGGCCGCGGAGGGAGAGGAGTGCCGGTATTACGGTGCGCCGCTCGCCCTACCCTCCGCGGCCTGCACGGGGTCGCCACCGTCTGATGGCGGACGCGGTGGGGCCGCAGGGAAGGAGGAGTATCGGTATAGCGTTGGCCACTCTCCCTATCTACAGCGGCCGAAAAGTGGTAGGTGGCGGGGCCACTGTCCTGACCCGTCACAGGGAGACCAAGGGAGCCACACACGGGGTCGTCTGGCGCCCATGTGCCGGTTTGGTTCCTGGGGTGGTCACGGCGTACAACGTGTTCTCATACGCCGGTGACGTGGGTTACTCCCCAAAGAAGAGTCCGGTGACGGACAGCCGCGGCGGATTCACGGATGTATGCTTCCGCATTCCCATGTTCCCGCCATAAGCGGCAAAGTAGGACACCGTGGAGTTTTAGTGGATTAGAGTCCCACATAACTGCGCTACCTCCCCGTGGTAACCTAGTATGCATGAGCATTTTACCAGAAAAAAAAAATCAGAAGCAGAAATTAATGAAGTTACTTGTCATTCTCGTCGTTGTTTTGATGGTACTGCTGTCGGAGATATCTTTAACCAATCAGTCAACAATAATAACAAGTTA
Organism: Anorthoa munda; assembly: GCA_945859665.1. NCBI lineage: Eukaryota > Metazoa > Arthropoda > Insecta > Lepidoptera > Noctuidae > Anorthoa > Anorthoa munda. Next base: position 49,329,796 of record OX243895.1, on the reverse strand, counting down.
TATAGTAATCTGTCAACCCAAACCGAAAAAAAATCTAACAATACGGAGCATGATTTTTTTCGTTTATAATCAAATAAATATCTTAATAGATAGATAAAAAATATTAATAGATTAATAGGGAAGTCAGATTTGTTAAGCATTAGTATAAATGCACTTTTATGCAGAGGGAAAGCAGTGGATGTTATGTGCATCACAGAACACAATATGAAAGATTATGATACCATGCACTAACTTGTGCCTGAATATAAACTTGCAACATATTCTTCAAGAAACACCAGGAATGGTGGTACATGTATACTTATTAGACATAGATACGAGTTCAAGGTCATAGACTCTCATTTTCTCGTTCAGACTCAAAACAGCCATATTATAAAAAATGCAGAAAATAAAACTAAAGCTACGTGGAAATTAATTAATAGGTGTAAATCTAACTTTACCCCGTAATCTGTAAAGCAAATTGTTATTGGTGATAAGCAAATTAACAATCCTAAAGACATAGCTACGGCTTTCAATGATTATTTTATAGATTCGGTGCATCCTGCATACAATTATGCAAACGGTAATATAATAATAATAATAAATCATTTATTTCAGATTCATCTTACGATTACATCCATATTTGTTAGTGCAATTGCGAGCTTACCAACTAGTGTTAGTAATAATTCATACCTAATAATAAAACAGTAACTGGCAGGTCCGGTTGGACTACCCGATGATGGTGACAAATCACTATACGACAGCATGCAGCTGTATCCATCGAGCCAGCTTCGGAGAGTCCCATCGGTCCGCCAGCGCGCGCAGGATGGTGTTGGGACTGTCGCGCGTGCGGCGCATGATAGAAGCGCACCGTTTGCGCATAATAGCGGCAAAGCCATCTATGTCAGCCGCCGCGAACATCGCAGAGGTGCTGCAGTGGCGCGGCAGACCCATCAGCACCCGGAACGCGTTATTGACTTGAACGCGCAGATCGCCGTATGTCCGCTATATGTATAGTTAACCCACAGGCTGCAGGTGTAAAAGGACTGACAGTACGCTTTAAAAAGCGCAAGTTTCACAGCCCTCGTGCACCGTGAAAACCTGCGTGTCAACATGTTGCAGCGGACAGACAGCGCTCTGCGCTCCCTTTCAATATCCGCACTGTCCTTAAGGTCCTCAGTGACCCAGTGGCCCAAATATTTAAATTGGTCGACGTTATTTAGAACTGTACCATATAAGGTGAATTTCGGAACGAATGTATATCTCTTGTTGTCCGGCCTGAAAACCATTATTTCACTCTTTTTGGTGTTGTATTTTAGCCCATGAGTCACCGCGTAGGACTCACACACTTTCAGGAGCTTTCGCAAAGCACCAATCGCTAATGCTATAGCTCTTATAAGACAGTTCCTAAAAACCCTATTTATGGCACCAACAGATGCTACGAACATTTTCAGATTAATTAATCAGCTAAAAAATACCAATAGCACGGGAGTTGATGAAATTTCTACTAAAGTTTTAAAATTAGTGTCGCATATAATTGCACCCGTACTAAGTTTTATAATTAACCTATGCATAGAGCATGGTCACTTTCCAAACTTATTAAAAACGACTTTAATTAAGGCACTTCGTAAGAAAGGTGACAAAGCAAGCATTTCAAATTATCGTCCTATTGCTTTAATACCAGTATTACCAAAAATCTTTGAGAAAGTGATATAATAATCCCTTAACTCGTTCTTTGAAACAAATGATATAATCGCTAAAGAACAATATGGTTTTAGAAAAAGTAGAAATATTAACGACGCAGTTTATGAGTTATTGGCCAAAATTGTTAGTAATGTTGACAATAAAAAATCCTATTGCCGCAGTACTCATGGACATGTCTAAGGCATTCGATCACGTGGATCATACAATATTACTGGGTAAATTAGAGTGTTATGATGTCCGAGAAAAAATATTGATCCTAATCAAATCTTATTTAAGTGGAAGAAAACAAATCACGGTTTTAAATAGAATTTGTCCCAATTCTAAGAGATAAGTTGCTCATAAATCGTCCATTAGGTATACAACTTGCAATGTACCTCAAGGGAGTGTCCTTGGGCCCTTGCTTTTCCTCATTTTTATAAATGATTTGCCGAAATGTACTTACTGACTATCAGACCATCCTGTTTGCCGATGATAGTACAATTATCATAGCGTGTGAAGACTTAGAATTGCATTATAGATTGGTTACTGTTAAGTATGCGGGTGTAGACAAGTGAAACGCTTAGCTGCTATTTACGCACTGGTTTAATATCTCAAAAACAGTTGGACGTGCCGTTACAATAGGTGGCGCTGGGGGGGGGGGGAGATGCGCGCCTTGCACACATATATAACATTCCTCCCTCTAGTCTATAGACACCGAACATTATTAAATAACCTAAGTACGTACTCATAAATATACAAATTTACATGTACCTACATTCTACAACTTATAGGTAGACTACTTATTACAGACTCCTAGAAGTACTTTTTGAAACAAGTAACGGGGCGATTCCTTAGCGATCTCTTTGGAGTAGTAGTAATTAATGAGTCACCGTGTTGTGTAGTCTGGGTCTCGAGTTCTGTCCCCGCTTGGTGACCAACATCCTCGGAGTGTCTCTGCGTTCCTTCCTCAGCCGCGTCGCTCGCATCAGCCTGTTGTTCACCTTCGAGGTTCTGTGGTTGGTCCTTCTCAACCTCGTCCCCTAACGTTGACGAAGTAGTCCTCCCTCTGGCAGTGCTACACGGCAAGAGATTTGGTGAGTGTAGTTCCGGCTGGAGTATAGGCATTTCTGTAGCTGCTGGCGTCTTCGGGGAAGGCGGCGGTGACCACGACGGCGACGACGGTGGCGGCGAAGGAGAACCAGATGATCCTTGTAAGTCCTCGTTTGCTTTTCCGATATTACCCTCCATTTTGTTACTTGTTCCTTTATATAGCATCAGTTGATTTTTGTGTCTTTTGTGCATTTCTGAACTGATAATGTCTCTAACTAAATATAAAACATTTCCAATTTTTTTAAATATGATGCCCTTACACCATGTATAAGTTAATTTGTTTATATACTTTTTATATAATACAGCATTGTTTATTTCGAATTGTTGCGTTTTATTTTTCCCTTGTCTCTTAGTTTGTGTACACTGTTGGTTTTTTACACATTTTGATACCGACGGTGACAAGGGTGCCGATGACTTTGGGTCCATTAGGTCTAACCGCGACCTTAACTTGTGCCCAAACACCAATTGTGCAGGGGACAATCCAGTAGCAGAATGAACTGAATTCCGATAATCCATTAGATATCTCAGTAATTGAACCGATGCTTCGTTCGCGCTGTGACTCGACATAAGACATGATTTTATCCCCTTTTTAACAACCTTGACGTAACTTTCGGCCTGGCCATTACTAGGAGGGTGATAAACTGGTGACGTCATATGTAAAATACCGTTTGTCGCGCAAAATTGTTCGAATTCTCGCGAACAAAAAGCTGTGCCATTATCACTTACTACTGTTTTGTGAACTCCGAACCTTGACATAAAATCACATAGCTTCCGAATCACCGCTGTCGAATTCGTAGCCGTGTTCATGTTATACACTTCTACCCACTTAGTATGTGCATCTACTGCTACCAAATAAACGCAACCTTTGATCGGACCTAGGAAGTCTATGTGTATTCTGTCGAAGGGACGATGTGGGAATTCCCAATAAGAGGGCGGCGCGCGCGGTGGTGAAGGCCGCAACTGAATACACACATCGCATGAACCTATCATCGTTTCTATAGCCTGATCGATTCCCAGGAACCAAAATCTTGATCGGGCTTCGGCCTTGGTTTTTACTACGCCTAGATGCGAAGAATGTAGCTCTTTAAGAATTATTTTGTATAAGCTCGAGGGAATAACCACCTTGTGGCCTCGCATGACACAACCATTCTCATACGATAATTGTGATCTACATAAGTAGTACGGTTTTAACCTTATATCAGTTATCTTCGGTGGCCAACCCTTCAAAATAAAATCTTTTACCTGCCTCAAAACTATGTCACTATTTACCTCCTCACGTAACTTGTCTAATGTCACTGGCATGCTTCCGTCCACAACAAAACAAACATAAGTCGCGCGGTCGTATGCGACTTCGCAATCGCAACACCTACACTGTTCAGTGCAAGCGCACTCGTGAACGGCGCGCGGCAAGCTCGCGCGTGAGAAATAGTCTGCGCCTGTTGTCAGCGCTGCGCACATACTCAATTTTATAGTTGTAACTACTTAAAAACAAAGCGTACCGCTGTAACCTATTTGCTGATATTTCTGGTATACCCTTATGGGGCCCAAAAATTTCCAATAAGGGCTTGTGATCTGTACGAAGAATAAACGGTTCCGATCTACCATACAAATATTGATGAAACCGTCTCACCCCGTAAATAATGGCGGTTGCTTCCTTTTGAATTTGAGCATATCGCTTTTCCGCTGAGTTTAAGGTACGCGAAACAAACGAAATAGGTTTTTCCATACCGTCTGAACCTACTTGTGACAGGACTGCTCCCAACCCACTTGGGGAAGCGTCCACTGTTAATATTACCGTCGCTTTCGGGTCAAAATGCGCGAGAACCTGTTCCGAAGTCATGAGCTCTTTAATAGTCCTAAACGCCGAGTCATGGATATCAGTCCACGTCCATTTACAGTCCTTTTTTAACAATTCGTACAACGGACTGAGAACTGTAGATGCGTTTGGTACGAAATTTCTGTAATAGTTTATTAACCCTAAAAACGATTGTAGCTGGTTAACATTTGTGGGGACCGGTGCTTCTATCATAGCTTTAATTTTTTCCGGTGCTTTTTTTAGCCCGTCCTTGGTGATAATATAACCGAGATAACTAATTTCGTCTTGGAAGAAACTACATTTTTCCTTTTGCAAAGTCAACCCTGCTTCTTCTAAACGTTTCAAAACGGAATTCAGTTTTTTTAAATGTTCCTGCCTATCCTTTCCCGTTATTAAAATATCATCCAGCAGGCACAACACTCCGTCTATTCCGGATAACAAACCTTCGATAGCGCGCTGGAAAATTGAAGGCGCACTGGCTAACCCGAAAACTAACCGTGTAAATCTATATAGCCCGCGGTTTGTATTTATACATGTTAGGTTTTTCGATTCTTCGTCCAAAACAAATTGGTTATAGGCCATAGATAAATCGAGTTTGCTGAACTGTTGACCTCCATGAATCTTTGAAAAAAGTTCGTTTGTTGTGGGTAGCGGATATTGTTCTACCCGCAACTGTTTATTTATACTTATTGAATAATCGGCACACAATCTGACGGTGCCGTTTCGCTTTAGAACTGGAACTATCGGTGAAGCATATTCCGAATATTCTACAGGTTCAAGTATACCTAAATCAACCAACTTATCTATTTCTTTCTCAACCTTATCTCGTAACGCAAACGCTACGGGACGTGCTTTACAAAAAACCGGTTTTGTACCTTCTTTTAACAATAGTTTTATTTTGTATTTATTGAATGTTCCTAACTCGTCTGAAAATAAACTTGGGTATTGTAGTTGCAATTCCTTGATGTTTACAACTGTTGTTTCGCAATAGTTGACCGGCATCAACTGTAATCTAAACAATGATAAGAAATCCCGTCCCAGAATGGGTGGCCCGCCGCCACGGATCACATATAAGTTCATAATATTCGAACTACCCGCATAGCTTATTGGTAACACCAACATTCCTAAACAAACTAGTTTTCCGCCGTTATACGTTACCAACTGTTTACGTGTACTTGATAACGGCACAGCTTTAAAATTACTTTTGTAAAAGTCCTCCGAAACTACAGTTACCGCAGACCCGCTATCTATTTCAAATATAATAGGGACGTTATCAATGAAAACAGTTTCCACCATGGGTTCTCCCCTGAACGAACGGATATTATACAGCATACCGTCATCGTCATCCTTGTCACCGTTATCCACATCTACGTAATTCACTTTTGGACACATTTTACGCAAGTGGCCTTTTACGTGACACTTTTTACAAACATAATTTGCGAATCTACAGTCTGCTGATTTATGGTTCGTATACCCACATACCCCACACTTCACCTTCACTTCGCTACTACCACTTTTTCGCTTATCCGCTATCTTGAAGAGCTGTTGGTCTGCTGTAGACGCTGGTGCCATCGGGCCCGCACTGGCTGCAGCAGCAGCGCGTGAACATTTGAGGTTTTCTGCCATCTCCACGACCTTGGCCAGCGTGAGGTCAGCCAAGTCTTTGGTGTACAGCTTCTCCTTCTCTCGTCCTGGCTGCATCCCCATAAGGAACTTGTCGCGGAGTGCTTCTTCCACGTTGAGAAAGGCGCATCTTCCGGTCAGCCCTCGCAACCTCGCTGCCCATTGAGAATGAGATTCACCAGTTTGTTGCGACGCCGCGTAGAAGTTGTGACGTTCGCCAAACCCGACACATTTGGGGTTAAAATGATTGTCCAGCAGTGTTGTGAAGTCGTCGTAGGGCACATTTTCAAGGTCTTTAGGTAAAACTAAATCCGATGCCAATTTGTAGGTACCCTCAGTGAGTGCGCTGAGCAGGATGGCCTTCCGTTTTTCACCTGGGGGATCCGTCTTCGTATTGATGTCATTTGCCACAAAATAATGCGTTATACGCCCTTTGTACGTTTTCCAATCCTGTGTGTTATAGTCGAACGTATGTAAAATCCCAAATTGAACAGTACTCGTCATTTTTCACACGTGGGGGTAGATCCTCGTCGCCAATGTTAAGTATGCGGGTGTAGACAAGTGAAACGCTTAGCTGCTATTTACGCACTGGTTTAATATCTCAAAAACAGTTGGACGTGCCGTTACAATAGGTGGCGCTGGGGGGGGAGATGCGCGCCTTGCACACATATATAACAGTTACGTAAGAACAAATTTAAAATAAACTTAGAAAAAACACAGATTATGACGTTTCAACAAAGAACAAAACAACTAAATTTAAATATTACGAGTAAATACGCAGACCAAAAAATACCTAAAACCAACAATGCTAGATTTCTAGGACTTTACTTGGATAGTCATCTAAATTGGAAATGCCATGTGGCAACTGTTTGCAAATACTAAACCAATATTCTTATGCGCTTAATAATCTCGCGAAAATATCATGTAAGTCTGTAGTTTTGATGGCATACAAAGCGTATGTCTCACCAACGGTACGTTTTGGAATAATTTATTGGGAAAATTCCACGGACAAAAAATTAAAAAACACATTGCGGTCAATGCTCAAAAGAGGTGTGCACGTGCTGTGTTTGGGTTAAAAATTACTGATAGTTGTTGACCATTATTTAATAAATATAAACTTTTTACTTTGCTTATGTACATCTACGAGACAGCAGTATTTGCAAAATAATACTTGCATCTGTTTCAAACACTGAGATCGAAACGTCGCAATAGGGAGATATGCGATATTCCACTCAAGACTGCATTATAATCAAAGAGCTTTTTAGGAATGGCACCCAAGTATAGGGCCAGAAAGCTTACTATACAGTCAATGATGTTCTACAAATAAAAATATTTGAATTTGAATTTGCGCGATACAGGATTTGTGTGACATCATGTCATTATTTCGTAAGTGGCGGCGTCGGTGCCACTACATTATAAACTCCTTTCTTTGTCATCAGATATCAAGCTATTACCTCAGAAGCAGTTTCTTAGAAAACACAAGCGAGCACAACGGAACTTTGCGATGATTTCAGCGGAATCTGCCAATCGTATGTTTTATTTTATCGTTCATACAATAGCGATGTTTAAAAAAATATCTATTTAGTCCGTCGGTTAGATAACCTATTGAACACGTATTTTTCTATTGTATCGTAAACAGAAATATACGACGATACAGTGCGACGATATACTTTATACAGATAAAGTGACGTCACAGCACTCACTACTGAACTATAATGCGCTTTACTTTAACATTTTTTTTAAATGTGATAAAGTAAAAAATACGGGTCCAATATTATTTGATAATCTCACTGACGGACTAAATATATTTTAGGGTTCCGTACCCAAAGGATAAAAACGGGACCCTATTTCTCCGCGGTCTCAAACTCCGCAAACTCTGTCCGTCACCAGGCTGTATCTCATGAACCGTGGTAGCTAGACAGTTGAAATTTTCACAGATGATGTATTTCTGTTGCCGCTATAACAACAGATACTAAAAACAGAATAAAAAAATATATTTAAGTGGGGCTCCCATACAACAAACGTGTTTTTTTTGCCGTTTTTTGCGATTATGGTACGGAACCCTTCGTGCGCGAGTCCGACTTGCACTTGGCCGGTTTTTACTTTTTTCTATCCAGGAAACATCCCTAACAGATGAGATATTGGTCAAGCGCGAGCCTATCACTAACATTACATCATCACTACATATATCCCCCGCCGCAATTGATTTTTATCAGATTTGCGATTCGAAACTCAGTATTTGGTTGTGTGTTTTAAAAATGTTTTTTAGCACCATAACATATATTTAAATGTTTTTTTTACAGAGTCCCTGGCAGAAGTCGGTATGTTCTATTTCGATTATTATTGTTCGTTAGTTTAGGGTTCCGTACTGTAACGGTACCAACAACAATCAACGCCGCTTACGTAGGTACTTTGTGGTACCAACGATGAGTAGTCACCTCAGTCAAACTGACATCTGTCTGCCTCTAGACGTCTAATGTTAGATGATTCTCTTCAAAACAATTCTATGAAGTAGACGCGGTGTGAGGAAACAGGGCCGATTAATTGACGGGACTCAACAACGACGCTGCTACATTTGATTCGGTTGCGCCTCTCTCCAAGGTTATAATAATAATACTGGTCAGGCTATTATAGACTATTGGCCCCGAATGCTATTACTTAAAATGAAAACTCGGGGCTGCTATAGAAACATTTATTTATTTATTTAATACTTTATGCACAAAAACGTACAGAGGCGGACTTAATGCCTTAGGCATTTTCTACCAGTCGACCTTTGGGTGATGCAGAGACAAATAGTGGTAGGTGCAATATTTAGAGTCAAGCAAATCGTTTATTTAAAACGTATACCTATACTATAAATACAATATATACTCAAATAATAAACTAAATATACCTAAACAATAAGTAGTAATAGATAAATAATTGAAAACATTAGCGCTGTGACGATACTACTGCCAACTTCTTACGAATATGCTCGCGAACTTTAACTTTGAAGGTAAATCGGTTGGTTGCCATCCTGATTTCCTGGGAGAGCGCATTCCACAGAGAAATAGACTGAACGAAGAAAGAACAGTGAATGAAGTCAGTACGGTGAGTGGGACATTGAAGAAGGCGGTTATGAGATGAACATAATTTTTATTGTGGTTGGCGCAAGTATATTGAAAGTGAGGGACTAGATAACTAGGGGAATTGGCAGAGGTAAGAAATGAAAACAAGATAGTTAGTGCCATTTACTCTCTGCGTTGGCGTATGGGCAACCACTTTAAAAGCGATCGATGCGCAGAGACATAATCATATTTACGCAAATTGAAAACGAATCGAATGCAGTATTTTAAAAGACGGTCAAGTTTGTTGAGGAGATCTGCATTCAGGTCATAGTAGCACACGTCACCATAATCGATGATTGGAAAAATAAGGGTCTGCACAAACATTGCCTTCGTGTTCGATGGTAATAAATTTTTCAAACGATACAGAGCCCGCAGCGTTCCAGTGATCCTCTGACTCACACTAGCGACTTGAGTACGCCAGTTAAAGGTTTTATCGATGAGCAGGCCTAGATCCTTTACATCATTGCTGAATGGAACAATAGTACCGTCGAAGAAAACAGGTGGCAATGTTGCACTATCCACTTTAGCGATGCTTCGAGAACTCCCAATGACTATCGCCTGACACTTATTGGGGTTTACTGCAACACCAAATCTATCGGGCCAGGTTTTTATAGCCATCAAGTCCTTGTTTAGTTTGCCAATTACGTCTGAAATTTCGTCGACACTCCCTTGACAGTACAACTGCAGGTCATCTGCATACAGATGATACGCACACTGAAGTTCGGAAGTAATGAGATTAATAAAAATAGAAAACAGAAGAGGAGAAAGAATGCCGCCTTGAGGAACGCCAGTTTCCAAATCACACCAGCGAGAGGAAGAATCCCCAACGTGTACCGACTGCTGACGTTCCTGAAGGTAGGAGGTGAACCATTACAGTGCATCGGGAGAGACCATCAAGTAGGACAGAATGGCTAACAGGATGTCGTGGCTGACGGTATTGAAGGCGTTCGAAAAATCGACCAACACTAGTACAGTGAGTTTGGTGTCTTCCAACCCTGCCCTTATATCGCCAGTCACTTTAAGGAAGGCAGACACTGTGCTGTGCCCGGGCCTGAACCCAGATTGTAGAGGGCTAATGAGTGAATTGTACTACACAAAGTTTGAAAATTGTTTGTGTACACAGGCCTCAAGCACTTTGGATAGGAAGGCAAGGATAGATATTGGGTGAAAGTGGGTTGGAAGAGTGGGATTGGAAACTTTAGGTAGTGGACGAACGCTTTACACCATAAGGAGGGGTACACTCCGGAAAACAAGGAAAAAATTACTATATGGGTGATAGGAGGTAGAAGGTGATCCAGAATAGTTATTACCATAGCACGAGTGATATTATCACACCCCACCGCTTTGGATTTGATGGAGAGTATGATCTTTTTGATCTTTCCCGGCTCAACAGGAACGAAACGAAAAGGATTAATGTGAGGACGCGTTAGACCAGAAATAAAAGACAAAGTTTGTTGCTTGGTTAGATGATCCATGGCAGGTACAGTGGAGAAATGACGGTTGAGATCATCTAAGTCAATGCAATTTGGAAGGTCTAAATGTCGCGGTTTGCCGATACCAAGTGTTCCAAGAACTTCCAAATATCGGCAGAAGAAGAAGAAGAAATATCTTCCAGAACGTGGCGGCGTTTGGCGTTGTGTATCATCTGGTTACATCTATTCCTCGAAGTCTTAAATAGCGCCCAATTCTCGTCAGTGCGATCCCTTTTATATTTTCGGAACGCGCGGTCCCTGCGTCGCATGGCCATCTGTATTCCTCCAGTCATCCAAGGCGCAGGAGGTCGTTTCAGTTTCACTTTTTTGATGGGAGCGTGAACGTTGTAAAGGTTGGTCACAACATCATTGAAGATCGCCATCTTATCATCAACCGAAGTAGCCTCCGTCATAATCTCCCAATCGATTACAGACGCATCCTTCTTGAGTTTCTCAACGTCTATCCTGGCAAAGCAACGCCTGTACAGAACTTTGGGTTTAGGTTTAGGAGGTTTGAGGATATAGGACAGAAAAATCATGTCGTGATGAGAGAAGCCCGGAGCGTCATGTTGACCATGGGAGGAGACAAGGAAAAGATTCGAGGTGAGGATAAGGTCGAGCCAGGTGTCTTCGCCAGATTTATTATAGTGGGTAGCCTGGAGCGGCAACACGTGCAGACTAGCTTATTCGATAAGATGGAGAAGCTTACGGGATCGAGGGCAGTTTTGGGAAAGGAGGTTTGTGTTGAAATCACCCATGATGATGTGGTGCGCATACTCTGAACCCATAGTTTCAAGAACTGACTCTAGTTCAGTGAAGTAATCGACAGACGGGGGACAGTAGACAACACCGACAATGGTTTTGGCTCCTTTGGCGCAAACTTCTAGGAAGATAAATTCAGCAGAGGCAGAATAATTTGAAGAGGAAGTAGCTAGTATTTTGTAAGGAAAATCACTGCGAAGGTATATGGCCACACCACCCCCTCCCTTACCAATCCGATCATTCCGTATAAGAACGAAACCGGTGAGAGGGTAAGTGGTGGACAGAAGATGCGGTTTGAGCCAAGTTTCGGAGATCAGGATAGCGTGAACGTTTTTATTGTTAAACGCATCGTACAGCTCGCTATGGTGACTGGGTACGGTTTGTGCGTTAATGTGACAAACATTCACCAACCGACAAGACTCATCATTGAAGTTATGATCCAAAAAGTCACCAAGAGTGCCACCGAGGGAACAAAAGCTCGCGTCACTTGAAGAGGCAGCAGATTCGTTAGCAGAGAAATAAGGCTCATTGTCTGACATAAATAGAAGAAGATAATATGTTTAAAATATATTAATAAATATATATACATTTATTATATATATATATATATACATTTATTAGCATGCAATTGCATAAAAACAGAACAACTATGGTGCCACTCTGCACCACCCGCCAGCTAACACCAACACTGAAAACAAGTATTGAAGCAAACACAAAACCCAGCACTTTCTCAAACATAAGCTCAATTATTAAATCATTCTTCCCCCAGAAACTGAATATATAATCTAATTAACTCTTACTTTTTTAACGGTTCCGCAAAACTCAAACTCAGCCATCATTCCATGTCGAAGTCTCTCACCATGGGATGTCCTCAGGGTTCGGGTTACGCGGACGACGGTCTTCTGCTCATTCAATCAAGTACTCGAGCTACTACGTACGAGAACTTGGCTGACACTTGCCTACGATTAATATCTCAGTGGGGCGAGTGAACCTGTCAGGGTCGCGGATAAATTTGAAAGAGAGTTACCGCGGCCCTGGCACAAGCAACTGAAGGAACACGGGTGGGTTTTAGTCAGTAAAAGTCTGAAAAAAAAAAAGTGGGGCGAGTGAAACCGCCTGACCTTTGCTCCGCACAAAACTTATCAACTCATTTTGAAGGGTAATCTTAAATCGTGTCCTACTATTAAATTTAATAACGGTCCCGTAAAAAGGAAGCAGTCCGTGTGCTATCTTGGTCTAGTGTTAGAGAGGAATTTTGCATTTATAGATCATATTAAAATAGTCGGTAAAAAGTAAAAAAAAAACTTCTATGCCTTAACGAGAATATCTGAATCTACGTAGGGTCTGTCTTTTTCAACTTTAGAGACTATTTATGGGACTACTTACTTGGGTTGTATGTACTTTGGGGCGCCTGTTTGGGCTGATATGGCCACCATAGGGGCGGTACGACGTAAATTACTTCAAAGTCAGCGTTTAGCTTTGATATTCTTATGCAAAGCATACAGGATGGTAAGTACTGAGGCCTTACCGGTACTTGCTGGAGTACTTCCGGTCGACCTTGAAGTGCAGCGACGTGCTGCAATGTACTATTCCGTTCGAGAGACCATGGACGCGGACGTTTTAACGCGGAGTGACCGTGAGAAAATCTCTAGATTATTTAAACCACCCATTGACGTCTGGGAGGAACTTTTATCCGAATGGCAATGTAGGTGGGATAATTCCATCAAGGGCCGACACCTCCAACAATTATTTCCATCCGTTTGCGTGCGGCTGGCCACGACGTGGCTGGAGGTGGATCACTGTGTTGCCCAATTTCTCACAGGGCATGGTAACTTTAAAAGTAAATTATTTTCCTTCAAGCTCGTTGCCTCGCCTTTATGTCAGTGTTCTACATCTAACTGCGAATATGTACAATCTACACATCATATCTTATGGGAGTGTATTCTTTGGCAGAATGAACGCAATATTATGTTGAATAATGTACAGGCTGCATCAGGAGTTGTTTACTATACGGACCTTGTGGAAACTAAAACAAATTACCGTGCGTTCAAGCGTTTTTGCCATACCTATTATTGGAATCAAATATGACAGCTCACAATGTTCTATCCTTGGTGCTAAGCAACTGGGCTTACCCCAGTTGTAAACGACCCTTTGTGCCCATTGGCCTTGTTTGTCTCCTGCTTTATATGGAGGGAAGTGGAAATTTATATTTTTTCCTTTTCCTCCGTTATTCTTTTCTGATTAATTTCGTTGCGGGATCCAAGACAGTTAAATTCTTTCTCCGGGACTTCATCGAGCTTCATTGGCTCGGCGCTTTTCTGGTGGTCGCCACTGTTAATTCTGATTTTCAGGAGTTGCAGTGGTTTGGGAATAGTGAGGTGGGATTATCCAAAGAAAAAAAAAATATTGGTCCCGAATAGTCCTTCTATAGTTTTAAGAAAACGGTCCACTAAACCACCCAAACCGATAGATCCCATTTTGTCTCCGTATTTTGCAACAATTGCACCAACCGGGGATTGTCCTTGGGTGCACTTACGTAGTGCATTCAGTGATAAACTTTAGTTGGCGTCACTTTGCATTATACGTGGCGACTGCGAGTTGGCTTCGGCCCCTGGCACTCCTTTCAAGTACCCGGGACCCCAGAGACCCGAGATTCATAGACATATAAAATAATATCTTTATTCATAATCCAAAAATGTAAAAAAACACACTTTGAATCTTAGATAACTCATGTAGATATCATAATGTTAGATGCCAGTTCTAGGTAAATTTCTATTACAGGAGCTACTATAGGAGCTCTAAATATATAAATATGAGATTCGTAGGTCAACAGAAATTAAAAAAAAATAGAAATAGAGTGTAGATTTTAGACAAAGACGCAGATAATCTAAGGCCCACTTTTTGATCCATAGTTCACTCAATCAATGGTTAAATATCTATTTAGCTTAGATGGTTTAAAATTTCGGTAAAACACGTTGTTTGCGTCTCTGACTTATGTTGTGACATTACATCAGATTTTGTAGACTGATATGTTGGCAGAAACTCTTCGCCTTTAATATAATGTGGTGTACAGATGATTAATAGTCGATGGTATCTATCATAGACATAAATTTAAACAACAGAGATACGGGCATTCAAACATTTGCTTCATCTTTTACTTAACTACGTACGGTTGACATTAAGTACCGCATTATCACAACTCAACTTTAATAGCCTGGTTTGTTTTCGAGTTATCAAAACTTTTTAGTTTTTTTACTCCACCAATATCGGCTAATTGTGAGAAATCTATTTCTTTCTGGACAGTAAACTGATACTTTACTGATAGCTCACGAACTAATAAATTATTGTACAGACATGACACAATACGAGGCAGCTTGTCCAACTGTTTGCCCATCACGTGATGTGATGGTCTGTGGTATATGCCAACATGGCATACACCGCACTTTTAGCAGCGTGTGCCACATGAGGATGTTTGGATGCAACCATACTGATGAAAGTAAGTCAATTAAAAGTAATTTAGAATGCATATGATTAGTGAACGATTTCTATAGAGCGGTGTGTACCGAACTAGCTCACAGAACAACCAAGCTGAAGTAGGAATGGGCTGGTGACGTCCGTCGCCCCCATACATCAGGACCCGAGGTGGTGGCGCATAGCGTTCTACGCTCGCTCCTCTTAGACGTCGTGGGGGGAGTCCATTCCTCATTCCCCCCATCCCGAGGTAGAGGCCCGCAGAGGCGGGTCGTCACCAGCCGGGGGTTGCGGAGGTATCATTGTTCCCGCGACCCCCAGCGTAGGTGTGAGATGGAAAACCGGGGTGTTTTTAGTCAGTACGAGTCTGACAGACCCCTCCGTCCACACCAGGGTGGAGGACATCCAATGAGGATTTCCAACCAAGGAACAAAAAAAAAAAAAAATGGATGGGCCGGTCATGATAGTCGTATAATCAATGACCGTTGGTAAGCGATTCACCTGATGGTAAGCGAAGATGTGGTCGACGGTGAAGCACGCTTGCCTAGAAGTAACCTATTTAGTATTGTCTTCAAGACGACCAGCTTGTAGCTCTCTTTCTGGAAACAGACGGATTAAAGGTTGAACATGGCAGTAGCGATAAACTATTTTGCTCTAACTTTTTCAGTTATGCACTTAGTATCGCGCGGGCCTTGTTTTGTCTCTTCTCCATTTATATCGGAGCCGGGGATGCAGCCACATGGCAGACTCACTGAACCCGATGACGACGATATAGTGCTGAGGTTCATCCGGTGCCGAGACAAAGATCAACTGGGAGAAGATGAGAAAATTATCAACGAAACAGGTAAGAAAGCAACTATATATTCAGCACAAATAACAGAACAACAAATAAACACACAAGTATTTATAATTTAAAAAAATGGAAATCCCCCGGCACATTTTTATTTACCCGACTGTCGAAGGAGGGTAATGTGCTTATCAGTCTATGTATGTATGTATGTTTGTTCCTATGTGGCGTTCTAGAGACCAAACGCGTTGGCCGATTTTAATGGTTCTTACGTCAATCGATTCGTCTTAACCCTGCGAGTATCAATGGCTACATTAAAATTGAAAAATAGAAAAATGGCGGCCTTTGGGCGCCATATTGTGGGAGCCCAAATTTTTTTTCAGATTTAGTAGTAGAGTTTCAAAATAAAGGGTTTTAAGAGGTGATTTCAAAAATATATAACACTTATAACTAAAATTTTATAGATAAAAATTAAAAACCCGACTGCTTAAAAAGCGAACTAAAAAGATGTAAACAAGAAGAAAATCATGCTGTGCAGTCGGAGGATACATATTCGCGAGCTGGCATATCAAAACCAGATGTATCCTCCGACTGCACAGCATGATTTTCTTGTGATTGGCTGTTGAAAATTCATTCAACCAATCACAGCAGATAACGCGTGCTTGAAAATTTGTCACATTAATTTATGAATTTAGAGCTGAGAAACCCGGGGTTAGTAATCATTTTTTTATGTAGCTACAAATTTACGTTTTTCATAATTATTTTTCCTGTAGGTACTTATGCTATCGTTATTTATGCTACAAGTGCGGAAGGTAGGTGATTTCCGATGAGTGGCATTTTTATTCAAGAGCGAGCGAAGCGAGTGAGTGGATAAATCGACACGAGTCGGAAATCATCTTACGTACCTGTATCATACAACATTTTACTATGCATTGTGCGAGAAAATAAAAAAATATATCTGAACCAAGCAAAAATTAATAAAATGGCGGTCTTATTCAAGCGCGCTCTGCATATCCACAGATTAACTAAAAGTTCCTCGGGCATATCTACTGCGCATGTCATGTCGTAACGCAAAAAGACACGAGTAAAATATACGTTCTGCCAAACATATTTAATGAATATTTAAAATTAATAATTTATTGATCAAAATCTAAATCTAGAGTAATTAAAAACGCCTTTAATGAAGTATTAGTTTTATTATATGAATGAAAATCTGTACTAAACTATTTTTTATACTTTTCTCAAATAATAAAAACTCTATGCGTCAGGCTGACGTTGGAGTTCAAAATTAAAAAAATACAGAAAAGTAAAAAGCACTAGTTAAAAAAGTGACACTTTCCGCACAGTTTGACTGCTTGGAAAACGCTCTTTTCGAGGACATGCATTGTAAAATATTTTTTTTCTAACAATGATCTAATTAACTATTATTTATTGTATGTAGGTACCTAACCATTTTTTTAGGCGAACGATTGACAAAATAAAAAGCATTTTACCGTTTAATCATTGTTTACTGATTGTGACCAATAATTGAGTTGACTTCGGATCAAAAAACTTGGCCTTAGGGAACAGTGCAAGTTTTATAAACCTCGCTTCAGCCGATTGTGAGAGGTAAAATCTCTCGTTGACCGTGCAAGCGAGCAGACGTGTCGCTTGTGCTGTGTAATTGCGTACCAATTTAAATAAATATACCTACCTACGTGTTAAGTGTGTGATTGTGGTATTAGTCATTGTTGGCCAGTTCGATTGAGGAGCAATAATGCCGAAGGCGCAACGAACTCCAACTAAACCCGTAGAGGCTGAGGAACCTCACTCTTCTGACAGGTCAACCGCCAAACAAACACCTAAATCGAACTGGGTTGGTACTCGACAGGGTAAGAAGAAACGCAACGAAGACTCAGATAGTGATTCTTCTATCTCTCAAGAACCTAGACGACACAAAACCGCATGCTGTTCCCCTAGTAGTCTGCACGTAACTCTCGCTGCTGTTCAAAAGGAAGTCAAAGCAATGAATTCTCTGTTGCATTCTATTAAGGAAGACCAAGACTCGCGCTTTTTACTGCTGCAGAAGGATGTGTCGGCTATTAAATCGGAGATTGGAGACCTAAAAAAAACTAACATCGAGTTCGACAGGACACTGCTGTTTCTAAGCGCCAAGCATGATGAAATAGAGACATTCAAAAAGGAAACCATGGAAAGGAGCAGGGCAATGGAAAATAGATACAAGGATCTGATACAGCGAAACATACATTTAGATAAGTGCAACAAAGCGTTGGAAGAACGTATTGGATATATAGAGCAAAAGGAATTGGCTAAAAATATTGAAATAATGAATTTGAACGTGCAAGAATGAGAAAAAACCGTTGAAGTGGTAAAAAAATGTGCCGAAATTTTTAATTTGGATAAAACCGAAATCGAAAATGCATGGAGGGTAGGATCCGAAAAAAAAGAGAGCCGGCCTATAGTTGTGACGATGCGTACAAAAGCTGCAAGAGCGGAATGGCTTAAAAGTCGTAAATCGCCGCTCACAAACCATATGATATTACGAAACAATGACACATCACGTATCTTCATAAATGAGCATATAACTAGGCAAAACAGACAGCTATTTTGGGCAACGAAGACTAAACTGAAAGACACCTATAAATATATATGGATCCAGGATGCCAAAATATTAATAAAAAAGAACGATAACGAAAAAAAAATATATCATATTCGTAGTGAAGATGACATTGAAACATATGTGAATAACAAAATATAATCTAATACTACTAAGGGCCAGTTTCTGAAGTCAACGTCACATCTCAAATCAGCTGACAATTTGTCACAAATTAACCAGCCGTCAGTTGTCAGTGAGTTTCTCAACACTTCATCATCGAGAAATTACGTAATCGCTTGTTACATTAAATAATCGACATTAATTTATTTCGGTTGGCTACCCTAGCTGGTATTCATTCACTACTATAACGTAATCAGTAACTTTAAATAGTATTTTATCTTGAGAGGCTGGGTTGGTGTAGCCGCCAAGTTAAGCAAACCTTACCAAGGTCGATTTTTGGATGGGTAACCACTTTTTTTTTTGGTTTGCTTGTTTTTGGATAGGTGACCCCACCCACACAGGTTAAGCAACATTTACCAAGGTTATTCTTTGGATGGGTGACCGCTTTTTTTTGGTTCGTTTGTTTTGGATGGCTGACCCCGCCAGGGAAAGCAACACTTGCCAAGGTCAGTCTTGGGATGGGTGACCTCTTTTTTTTGATTCGCTTGTTTTTGGATGGGTGTCCCTGCCAGAGTAAGTAACACTTACCAAGGTCAGTCTTGGGATGGGTGACCACTTTTTTGGTTCGCTTGTTTTTGGATGGGTGACCCTGCCAGGGTAAGCAACACTTACCAAGGTCACTGTTTGGATGGGTGACCACATTTTTTGGGTTCGCTTGTTTTTGGATGGGTGATCTTGTTAGATGTTGTTTAACCTAACGGGGTGACTTTAGGATGGGTGATCAAAAATTTTGTGGCGATGGTCACCCATCCAAAGACTGACCTTGGTTAGTGTTGCTTACCCTGGCGGAGTCATCTATCCATAAACATGCGATCCAAAAAATAGTGGTCACCCATCCAAAGACTGACCTTGGTTAGTGTTGCTTACCCTGGCGGAGTCACCTATCCATAAACAAGCGATCCAAAAAAAAGTGGTCACCCATCCCAAGACTGACCTTGGTAAGTGTTGCTTACCCTGGCGCGGTCTCCACCCCAGCCGCTTCAAGTTAAACACAAACAGTAAACAAAAAAGTACAGGGTATAGTCAACACTGACCTGGGGATCGAACCTTCCTCAAGCGCACTAGCGTGAGGAAGGTTCGATTCCCAGGTCAGTAACAGTTTGTTTTATTTTTATTTATTTAAATAAATACAAAATAACATTTTTTTATAATTGTGTCAAGTTTTTATAATGAAAAAAATAATTTAAAAGTTTGTAATATGCAAATTTTTTTAGATCTTGGTAATTAACTATAATTGATTTATTAAACATATTTTTTATAACTCAACCCATACCATAGTATTTGCCGACCCCTATTATCTTTTTATCGTAATATAAGCCTTTAAAGTCGTAATATTAATTTTAATCCGCGAATAATCGACCAATTTCCAACAATTATAAATTAGGCTCGTTGACAAGAGATTAACATTGAAAAAGGTGCTGAGAAACCCAAAACTGCTGTAACATGTGGTTAATTCGAGATTTTACTCAAATGTGACAAATTGTCAACCACTTGTCACACTTGGATGTTGAGAAACTGAAAGTAGAATTAACAGGCGATTAATCCTCGATTTCGTTAACAGCCCGATAATTCTGAGCTGGGAAACCGGCAGTAAGTAAATAAATAAAAAATTGTGTTATACGTATTGGATAACATCATGGCGGTAAACTTCGATTTACAATCACAACTGTAGGATATCGAATATATCAGATTCACGGATATTAAAGAATGGTCTAACTACGTTATAACAAGTGAAACTAGGGTACAGATTATACACATAAACATTTGTTCTATACAAAGGCATTTTAATAAGTTGACGGTGCTTCTACAAAACGTTTTCGATAGGTTGGATGTCTTGTGTCTCACAGAAGTTAATATCAAACAGGATGAAGTGTCCATGTACGCAATTGATGGTTTCAATATGTTTTCGCAAACCAGGGAAAAAAAGCGAGGCGGAGGTATACTTGTATATGTGAAAAATAGTCTTCAGTTCAATCCACTACAATCCTGTGATAACACGACATTTGAGCTTGAATGTTTATAACGCGTATCTCTTGGTAATCTACAGGCCGCCGCACACAAACAAACGCACTTTTTCCAAAGAAGTGGAAAACATTATTAGAGAGCTTCCCGTGAACACTGATGTGGTGTGGTTGGCGATTGTAACATTAACCTGTTAGAGAATGAACTGGATTCTTCAGCAAACATCTATTTGAACGTGTTAACAGAATTAGAACTTCATTGTGGCATCCAAGATATAAAGTGCGAGGCAGTTGTCGATCACAGGCGAGTGGCGTCATGCATCGACCACGTCTTTATGCGAAATGTAAGTGGCGGGGCGAGCGACGAACACGCATACACACTCACTAGCCGGGTAGCCGACCACTATGTAACGGGAATCTCAGCTGTCATTGATAAAGTAATAGACGTAACTTGTGTAGGTAGAACAAAATACGACAACAAAGCGATCACAGATAAACTAAGTAGTATAGATTGGTCTGTGTTGTTACAGATACAGGAACCGAACGATTTGTACCTTAAAATGTCCGCGATTTTTGGCGATATTTATAACAGTTCTAAAATAGAAAACTCTATGTGCCCCAAACGCAAAACACAGCCGTGGGTTACTAATAAGCTGCGTATACTTTTGGAAGATAAAGATACTCTATTTAAACAGTGGAAAAGCGATCCGAAAAATAATAATAAACGGCTTCAGTACACTAGGTGCAGAAATAGAACGCAGAAACTTATAAATATGGCCAAAAACAAAAGTAGGCGTGAAATTATAAATAATTGTAAAGGGGACATGAGAAAGATTTGGAGTAATATAAACAACTGGCTTGGTAGGTCTAAAAT
This sequence comes from Anorthoa munda, assembly GCA_945859665.1. NCBI lineage: Eukaryota > Metazoa > Arthropoda > Insecta > Lepidoptera > Noctuidae > Anorthoa > Anorthoa munda. The sequence goes on along the minus strand of OX243895.1, from coordinate 49,308,378 downwards.
GGGGGTAGATTCTGTAATAGAAAAACATCTGTTAAAAAGTGAATCCTTGCAAACTATCTGTAACAATTTTTGTGAAACCTTTACAAAAGAAGTCGACTTAATTAAACATAAGTGTCAACAAAAAATTTTGGACAGAAGAAGCTATGTTAATGACTGCAATGTAAGCTTTCGGTTTAGACAAGTGTTACCAAATGATGTAAAAACTGTTATAGACAAATTGCACTGCAACAAATCGCCGGGGTCAGATGGTATTAGAATTATAGATCTTACAAAAATTAAAGAGCAAATAAGTCCAGTAATAGCTAATTTTATTAATATTAGTGTAAAAAAATCTCAATATCCGGCGGAATAACTATGACAAAGATCGCTATGTAAGAGAGGACAGGTAATAGTTCCGTATTTTACGCTTAAATGAAAATTTACTCTCAGCTTTTTTTATGTCAAGGGGAAGGACGTTCCAGAGTTTTATAGTAGAGACAGTGTAAGATTTAGATAGAAACTGGGTTTCTGCGGTGAGAAGGAATATGGAGAAGTAAGTTTTTGGAAGCTCGAAGGTTAAGATCATGAGAACCGCCCAACACTTTAAAAGATTGTTTTAAATAATCAGGAGTACAAGGATCGTTCATGATGTTGAAGAGCATGCAGAGGGATCTAAGGGATCTCCTCTGACGGATAGGCAGCCATTTAAGCTGAGAACGGAAGGAAGAAATGTGATCATATTTACGAAGCCCGAAAATAAAGCGAATACAGTTGTTAAGAAGTCGATCCATTTTGTTAAGAAGTTCTTGGGATAGATCAGAGTAACAAACATCAGCATAGTCGATTATAGGCAATACAAGAGCTTGAACCAAGGTGGTTTTAGTGCTAGACGGAAGAAAATGTTTGAATCTATAGAGAGACCGCAGTGAGAATGTGACTCTCTGGCTAATCTGAGCGACCTGTTTATTCCAGCTTAACTTGTCATCAATGTATAGGCCTAAGTCTTTAACGTGAGGCGAGAGAGGGATAACAGTATTGCCGAAAATAAGCGGCAATAGAAGGCTAGTGTCCAAGGTTCGTAGAAAATACGAACTACCAATAAGGATAGCCAGACATTTACTGACATTGACAGTAACCCCAAATCTGCTAGACCAGTCAGCTATTGCTTGAAGGCCGGCATTCAACAGTGAGATGCAGCCATCCAGATTGTGAACATCAGATTGCGCGTAGAGCTGCAGGTCATCAGCATACAGATGGTAGGAGCATTTGAGGATAGTAGTAATAGAGTTAATAAATAAAGAAAATAAGAGTGGAGAGAGTATACCGCCTTGTGGAACGCCTGTTTCCAGAGCGCACCAATCAGAGAATTTCTGATCAGCACGTACCGCCTGCTGGCGACCACGAAGATATGAAGAAAACCAATCCCGTGCCAACGAAGAAACCCCAATTTGAGACAGGATGGCCAGGAGAATGTCGTGATCGACGGTATTAAATGCATTGGAGAAATCTATTAAGACCAACACCGTCAACCTCGAACTCTCCAAGCCGGTCCTGACGTCTTCAGTTACTTTAAGCAAGGCTGTGGCTGTACTATGGCCGGGCCGAAAACCAGATTGGAAAGGGGACAATAAGTTATTCCGGGACACGAAGGAGGATATTTGGTTCAGAGCAACTGCTTCCAGGATCTTAGATAGGAAAGGGAGAATGGAGATTGGTCTATAGTGATTAGATAAGGTGGGGATTGAAATTTTTGAAAGAGGGATAATGAACGCCTTACGCCAGGTTGTAGGAAATTCACCAGCCTGTAGAGAGAAGTTGATGATGTGTGTGATAATGGGAAGGATACTTTTAAAAATGAGGGACAGCATGGATCTGCTCACTCCATCACAGCCGATAGCCTTGGACTTAATTGCATTGAACGTTTTGAGGATTTTAGCGTCGGTCACCGGGGAAAAAGAAAAAGATTCGGTAGGTACAATTGGCATGGAAGTAATATCACGTATAGTATTATTCTTAACAACAGCCGTGAGCATAGTTGACGATGAAAAGTGATTATTCAAATCATTCAGAGACATATGAGATGATACAGTATGAGAGGATGATTGCGTGATTCCAATTGATTTGAGAAACTTCCATATGTCAGCCGGTGAAGAATTAAGGACATTTTCACAAATGTATCGGCGTTTAGAAGCTCTTACCATCTGATTACAGCGGTTCCTAGCCAACTTGTACAGGCTCCAGTTTTCCTCACTGCGATCCCTTCTATATCTCCGAAAAGCCCTGTCACGACGTCTCATCGCCAAACGAACTCCAGGACTAATCCACGGAGCCGGAGGGCGCTTAACACGGACAGCCCTGAGTGGCGCATGCGCATCGAAAAGCTGCAGCACGGACCTGTTGAACAATTCCACTTTCTCATCCACAGTTGATGCCTGAGCAACATCGACCCAATCAAAAGCCTTGGAATCACAATTGAGTTTGTCCCTGTTCAACCTCGCGAAATTCCGAAGAAACATAATGGCAGGCCGCTGTTTAGGTGGCTTGATTTTGTACGACAGGTAAATTAAGTCATGTCTAGATAGCCCAGGGGCCGGAATCTGGCCATGGTTAGCAATTAGATTCTCGGAAGACGCGAGCATGAGATCAAGCCAGGTATCACTTGAGTCAGGATTAAGATGAGTCGGATTGAGCGTGAGAAGTGACAGACTCGACGATTCCAGAATTGCTCTCAATCTGCGCGATCTTGAGTTATCCTTCGAGAGGTCGGTGTTGAAATCGCCCATGACTATGAGATGTTTGTACTCCGAGGAAACAGATTCAAAGAGAGATTCGAGAATAGAGAAATAATCAATAGTAGGTGGGCAGTAAACCACTCCAAGAACGGCCTTAACCCCTTTGACATCAATTTCAAGGACTAAAAATTCGGGATTACCGCTATAAGTTGTCGGAGAAGACGATAGAATTTTGAAGGGGATGTTACTGCGCAAGTATATGGCAACACCACCGCCCCTTTTTCCCGTGCGATCATTGCGAATTAAGATAAAGCCGGGTAAGCAATAATGTGTAGAGGGAAGTTCGGGCTTGAGCCAACTTTCTGACACCAGGACCGCGTGTAACGCCACATCACAAAATAAATCCAGCATCTCAGAGTGGTGTTGAGGTATACTCTGAGCATCACATGACATACATTAAAACACTTATTAAAACGCTGGCACTCACTACTTAAGACACTGTTAACTGAGAGAGAATCGTCTAAAGAAGAAAAAGACGTAGAGGAACTACGGCAAGAATGAAACGAGTCGTCGTCAGACATAGTCATTGTAAAGTGTAAATAAATAGATATATAATAGATAAAATAAAATTATATAGATAATAGGAATGTGAAGGGAAAATTCACATAATAGTTGCATAACCTGCCGGCAGACTGTTCACAAACAAAATTTATACATTATTACTAATGCTCGCATCCGAACACAAACGTAATTCGCAAAAAGTAAAATACGTGGCATTGGCAAGATATAATAAAAATTAAAAAAAAAAAGAAAATCTATGACAGTGACAGGTGACACTGACAGAACTTATCAACAAAAACAAAATAAACTAAATTGGGTGCCGGTAGTCGGTACATCGAACAAAAAACTGTAATGTGTTATCTAATGTGCGTGCTTAGCGTATATATACGAATAAGGTAACAAGCAAGTAGATAACAAGCACAGACAGAAAACAAAGTGGACGAAATAAAGACTAAACATCCAATACATAAATCGTACAATTAATATTATTTCTTCTTTGTTATCCGCCTTGAGCGTGATGAAGACTGTGCCGACGCGAGTTTTGAGCCAGCATTGGGAGCCAGAGGAACCTCCTGTTCCAGCGATTTACCATGCTCCGCTCCAAGCGCGACGACCTCCTCCACACTGATCACCCGGCGCCGCTTACCGTCCGGAAGCTTGACGTTGATGTTGCCGTCCATGGTCCACACATTCGTCACACCGAAGAGCTTGCGAGCTGTTATAAAAGTAGACTGCCGCTGTCGAGTAAGGAATTCAGACACCACATAAGGAGATCCCTTCAGTTTCGTCTTGGTTCTCCAGATCTCGCTTCTGACAGCGGAGTCCGCGCATCGAAACAGGATTGGTCTAGCATGACCTTCCGAAGCAGCGCCCAGTCTGTGGCATACCGTCAGCGACGAGTGGACCAGATCTGTTAAGCCAAGCTTAGTCTGCAGAATGGTTACCACGGTTTCAGAAACTTTCTCACCCGGATTTTCAGGAACGCCGCCAAGCAACAGAAACTTTTTTCTGTGACGCATCACTATGATGTCTACACTCCTGTTCAACTCACCAATCTGCAGCTGTAAGGCAATGAGAACACTCCAAACATGCTCCTTGAAAGCGGAAAAGTCTTTTTGGAGGCCGCTCAAGTCAGCTCCAGGCGGTGACGCCTTCAAGTGCACCTCAAAATCAGCCATCCGCTGGTTCAGTGAAGTGATAGCCATTCGCTGGGTCTCCGCAATCTCAGCCATAGTGGTCATGGTATCAGCCTTGTGTTCAAAAGTCTGAGCCAAGTAAAAAAGTGACAGCTAAGTGACAGCTCCAGCCGACAAGTATATGCAACTTGCACTTAGGACATAAGAATGCTACTGCCCACACAATATATGCTTAACGGTAAGCAAAATATTTATTATCCGTAGGAATTTTGATTATAATAATATAAAATACTAATTAAAAGATAAAATTATTCAGAGCGTATGTGTGTTATTTTTATTCACCTACCCACGAAAAAAAACTCGCTTTTATGAAGGACCAGAACATTTTTGGGTTGTTTAAAATAGAATCTTCAGTTTTTGCAATGTAAGATTTGTAACATTCATCCTCAACAGCTTTGGCTCTAGCGCGAAGTAGTATAAAAGTGTCGAAATCCGATGTATTGCCGTAAATACGGTATTTACGTAAATATTTGTATTTTTCCTTAAGTATTTTTTTTAAACTTGAGTTATACCATGGTGGGTAGTTTGAAGGGTAAATAATTTTGTGAGGTATGTAATCATTAATTAATCTATCAAGGAAGTTATAAAAAATATCAACCGCGTCGTCTAATGAATTGCCAAGCAAGTGGTCCTCCCATACACATTCATTCAACAATATATTAATGTTATCGTAGTCCCCAGACTCATAATACCATTTCATCCTGGGATAAGGTTTCAACGGTACCTCGAGATGGTAATTCAGTACGATATCGAGAGATTTATGATGATCGTCTTCAGGAACAAGAGGGTGTACACAGGCACTAATACATAAATCAATATTAGATAACACCAAGTCCAATATTCTTTCCTTTGAAATGTTACAACAATTATTGTGCTGTATTAAGTTACACTCGGAAAGAATATCAAAAAAATATGTTTGAGATTCGCCTTTTATACCAGAGGGTTGCAAGCAGGTGCCAACACTTGACCATTCAATATTGGGCATGTTGAAATCACCTAATACTACAAAAGTGTCATCAGGGTCTACAAAAAACCCGACTGCTTAAAAAGCGTTAGCGAACTGAAAAGACGTAAACAAGAAGAAAATCATGCTGTGCAGTCGGAGGATACATCTGTTTTTAGTCAGCCAGCTCGCGATTATGTATCCTCCGACTGCACAGCATGATTTTCTTCTTGTTTACGTCTTTTCAGTTCGCTAACGCTTTTTAAGCAGTCGGGTTTTTTGATGTTTTTTTTTTATTTTTTATTTACAACTTTTTAGTTATTTTTTTTTAATTAGGTACATTGAAACATATAAGACTTATAAATTTTTGAAATCACCTCTCAAAACCCTTTATTTTGATACCCCACACGATGGGTAGAGAAGAAAAAAAATATTTTTGCCCCCACAAAATGGCGCCCAAAATCCGCCATTTTTTTCTTTTCCATTTTTAATGCAGCCCGTGACATTCGCAGGGTTAAGACGAATCGATTGACGTAAGAATCATCAAATCGGTCAACGCGTTTGGTCTCTAGAACGCCACATAGGAACAAACATACATACATACATACATAGACTGATAAACACATTACCCTCCTTCGGCAGTCGGGTAAAAAGAAAAGTCCTGACTGACTGATTGACTAACTCATCAACGCCCAGCCCAAATCTTTGGACCTAGAAAACTGAAATTTTGCACAGAGGTTCCCTTTATAATGTAGACAAGGAATAAGTAAGGATTTTTTGAAATTCAACCCACAGGGGAGTTAAATAGAGGATGAAAGTTTGTATGAAACTCTGTAATTTTTCATTTGAAGTGAATGAGATATGGCATTTAGCCTCTAAATATAAAATAAAAAATACTTTTTTATGAATTTTTTGAATTTCATCCCTTAAAGGGGTAAAAAGGGGTGTTAAAATTTGTAAGAAAAATAAACTGTTTGTCATCAAAATTACTTGAAACTTAGTATTTCTGCTCTTCAATGCAATTAAAGAAAAACGTACTTAAGCATTTTTTGAATTTCATCCTATGAACGGGTAAAAAAAGGTGTTAATTTTTGTACGAATGATTACCTACTAGATGTGCTAGGGAGGTATCAGATTTTATACCTCGAATACAACTGATACCCTCTGACTATGTGTTTGTTGTGTCGGTAGGATTCAGAAATTGAAAGCAAATTGGTATTTCACTATTTGTACCTGCCCGTGGAAATCTATCCCACAAGACATCCAGAAAGGAAGTCCATGGCTCTAGCTATTAGAACACGATGGCAGTCAGTTTATACTCATGTTATATCAATTTACATGTAATTTTTATAATTCGATAAAAAGCTCAACTTTAGAGCAAATTTTGTAGTATACGTGAACAAAGATGGGGGCGGAAAGATATGTTTAGATAATAATTTGCCATATCCCGGTAGAACTGCAAAAAACGAAACAACCAAAATCGTGTAATCCACGCAGGCAAAGCTGCGGGTGGAAAGCAAGTTTTACATAAATCTATCATTAGATCACACCTCCCAATACATTTTTAAAATAACACAAGCTTTCATAATTATATATTATATTATTATTTATTATATTATTTTTGTTTAAACAAAAAAAAAAAATTACGCCTCAGGTAGTTGAGCTCCAGGTAGTTAAAAAATTAGGAGCCTAAAGTAGCGGGGGCCGGGGTTGGCGGCTGTCTGAGTGGTTATATGTCATCCTTGCCTATAACACTACATGTAGGTACATGTACGACTGAGATAGGCATAGTTTTGACACAAAAAATAGGTCAAATGTTGGCATCTGTGAAAACTACTGGATCAGTAGGTGTCACGTTATACTGGTTAAACCAACAATGTAGTTTTATAGTGCTTGGTAATGCTTGGTAGGTGATACCTACTCTTCTTTGACCCCTCACAATTGGCTGAACCGATGTTTATAAAACTTGCACTGTTCCCTAAGGTCAAGTTTTTTGATCCGTAGTCAACTCAATTATTGGTCACAATCAGTAACCAATGATTAAATGGTAAAATGCTTTTTTTTGTCAATCGTTCGCCTAAAAAAAGTTTAGGTACGTACATAATAAATAATAGTTAATTTGACCATTGTTAGGAAAAATTAATAAGCATGAGTACCTAAAGGAAAAATAATTATGAAAACCGTAAATTTGTATATACATTAAAAAAAAAAGATTATTAACCCCGGGTTTCTCAGCTCTAAATTATCGCATAAATTAATGTGACAAATTGTCAAGCACGCGCTGAGATATGACGATAGAGCTGAGATACTCGGGGTAACTTATCTGCAGTTGATGTAGCTGTTTGAACCCTCGGTGTGCGAGTCCGACTCGCATTCGGCCGGTTTTTTAGTAACGCATTTTACCTAAAATTAATTATTCTACTACTTTAAAGATACTTAACCATTAAAAACAAATGATTGTTTTCCATTCCATAGATGACGGTTACACTTATATAAAAAGCCTTAATAGTTTCTACAAATTTCACCCCAACATGACTTGGGCACGGGCCAAGAAAATGTGTGAATTGGAAGAAGCCAGAGTATTTTACCCAGAAAACTCCATCGAGGCTCAACGAGTGATAAAATTCTGGGAAGAAAAAGGAGGGAGCTCCGAAAAAAGTGCACAGTATATTTACATTGGCATAAGAAGAGTAAATTATACCGATGATTATGTGACCATTGACGGTACGTGTAAAATTTAATAATAATCAATCCTGAATAATTTGGGATCAGTCGAAGATAAAATCATTTATTTCCATTAGGGCATGAATGTTAAAATTATTTAGATATACTCGTAAATAATAATAATTAATTCTACTGTCCATTCGCAAAGGTAGATGTGAAATATACATAAGGACATACACTATAATACCCTCCTATACTATGTATAGATATAATACTTCATGTTATTATAAGCAAAAAAGCTTTTTTACAAAAAAATACTACCGACTTCCAAATAAGAAAACTAGAAAGTGAAAAATAACTTTATTTTTGGAAGTCGGTGTCTTTGGTAGGTACCAAATTTTTAAGTTATGGACACCGACTTCCAAAAATAAAGTTATTTTTCACTTTCTAGTTTTCTTATTTGGAAGTCGGTAGTATTTTTTTGTAAAAAAGCTTTTTTATTTTTCACTTTTTAGGTGTACCTACCTAATAGGGAAGTAGTTAAGTAAGTACCTATAATGACAGAACAGATTACCCGAATAACATGAAAAATGAATATAACCGGTGAAATGAGAGATCTGCATACCCCTTTCGAGCGTACTGGCGTGATGTTATGTTATGAAATAGTATAAACAATAAAAAAACATGCGATTGCAGCAATCCCGAGAGATTTGCCGTTATTTATTGAAGAGTTCTGTTGTATATCTCCGAAGTTCTTTATCAGATCTTCACCAAATTAAAATGGGACCAATTTCGGAATATAATCTTTCAAACAAAAAAAGAATTTTCAAAATCGGTCCACAATTGACGGAGATATCGGTGAACATACATAAAAAAAAAAAAAAAAAAAACATACATAATGTCGAACATAGAACCTCCTCCTTTTTTGGTAGTCGGTTAAAAATAGGTAACTTCATTCAATGGATAAAGGCAGGAGGATGACATTTTAGGTATACCTGCAGCCTTATTGCGTAATGCATTCGGCAATGCAAAGGGCAAAGAGTATGAACAATCAACCAATCACAGGACGAGAAGAAAGGATTTCCGTTTATATGTTTATTCGATTGTTCATAATCTTTGCCCTTTGCTTTGCCGAATTCATTACGCAATAGTGTTTGCTGGTGTTGCAAGTAAAGAGGCGAATAACGAAGTAAATTATTTAAAAAAGCGCTGCTTATATACAGTACCATAGAAATTTTATGTGCCCAATTTAATTATATAACAAATTAAATAGGGTACATTAATAAACTTAGACCTTACACAATTTTTGAATGTGCCGTGCTCCCGTCGTTGTTCGAGCGCGATGATACAGCCAGCCAGTCTACATTCCTTTCACACACTAGTACGCGCGGACAGACGGTCAACCGCCGTGCGTCCGCGCGTACTACCCGTCTGCGCACCTCTAATTAAGTATAATAAGTAAGTATGAGCTGCTACAACATAAAACTGTCAGTGTAAAAACGTACAGACTACAGAGCACGAAGACGTGTCGGCGGCCGAAGCCCAAGACTTTCATCAAACCAACGATGTCAGTGGAGTATTTATCTGATGGCCTTTTATAAGTCTGCGAATGACTTAAATGCGCCCAGCGCTAATAGGCATCCCTATTATAAGCCTATGATAATAGTACCTACATTGTGATACAAGGGTGAAAAGGGTTATTGCAAAAGAGCTGTTATTAACAAGCCCGAGCCGAAGGCGAAGATTTTTAATGACACGAGTTTGCAATAACCTATACACCCGTGTATCACACGACGTTTTTCAATACAGTTGTGGGAAATATTAAAAACAAATCAAAGAATTAGATATGTTTATTAAAAATAAAAACTGGCCCATTGCGAGTCGGACTCGCGCACTAAGGGTTCCCTACCATTATCGCAAAAAAACCGGCCAAGTGCGAGTCGGACTCGCGCACGTAGGGTTCCGTACCATTATCGCAAAAAACGGCAAAAAAATCACGTTTGTTGTATGGGAGCCCCACTTAAATATTTATTTTATTCTGTTTTTAGTATTTGTTGTTATAGCGGCAACAGAAATACATCATCTGTGAAAATATCAACTGTCTAACTATCACGGTTCATGATGATGTCCCGTTTTTACCTTTTGGGTACGGAACCCTAACAGTAAAATTTTCAGAAAATGGCGCGTTTTCGCAACTGGACATTTTGACGTGACAACGTCTAATAAATCGATGAACGCCGGCTGCATGCACGAAATAGTGTCCCGTTACGCTCATTGTCCCGGTACGCCCATTGCCCCGTTACTCTCATTGTCCCGTTTTGCTGATTGTCTCGTTGCGCGCTTTGTCCCGTTGCGCTCATTGTCCCGTTGCGCTCATTGTCCCGTTGCGCTCATTTTCCCGTTACGAACGGAGCGAGCCCAATCTCGTAGGCAGAAATAGACTATCAGAAGTCCAACGCTGCAGGACTAAAATCAACAGCCGGCAGCGGAAAATGGTTATTTGAATAGCACGTGGCTGGCTGAAAAGAGCGGAGCGCATCTCCTACAGGGACATTCTGGGACAGATCGGGCACGGTTCCTTCCGTGAGTACCTGATTAGGATTGGGTGAGAGGCCACGGTAAATTGCCATCATTGTAGAGGCAACTAGTATTCTGCACAGCACACGCTCGAGGCGTGCTTTCTTGGGCCTTTGAGCGCTGGGTCTTAGCCGCCAGGATCGGGCGAGACCTGTCTCTGCCAGTATTAGTGAGGAAAATGGTGGCGGAGACAGAAAACTAGAGTGAAATAGCCACCGAGAGGAATCGTGAGAAGGCCAATCCCACTCTGAGAAGAAGGCATCTTGGAGGCAACCACCTCGAGGCATCTTGGAGGCAACCACCTCGAGGCATCTTGGAGGCAACCACCTCGATGTAGACACGCCGAAACCCAGCATCATTTTAGGCAGGTGGAACTTCGGGGTTTCGGGCGCTCGGAGTGGGGACTCTATCCGTCCACGGAGTGACCTCAGGCAAGACAGTGGCAAATCGATCACGTACTGTCGTACACAGTGAGACTCAAGGGAGTCTCCTTTAAAGTCTCCCCAAGGATGTGGTATTTTAAGAAGTGCTAATGGTGATCACCGGTTTGGTATTAATGAGGTAGAAATACCATGCTGCCTGGTATTTTCCCCAGAAGTTCAGGCGCGAGTTCAGGGTTTCCCTCCGATAGCAAAAAAACCGGCCAAGTGCGAGTCGGACTCGCGCACGAAGGGTTCCGTATCATCATCGCAAAAAACGGCAAAAAAGCACGTTTGTTGTATGGGAGCCCCACTTAAATATTTGTTTTATTCTGTTTTTAGTATTTTTTGTTATAGCGGCACCAGAAATACGTCACCTGTGAAAATTTCAACTGCCTAGCTATCACGGTTCATGAGATACAGCCAGGTGACAGACGGACTCTCTTTTTAGTTTACATAAATGATTTGCCCCAATTATTACAAAATCAACCGAAGATCGTGTTATTTGCTGATGACACATCTTTGATATTTAAATTAGATCGGCGGTCACAAAATCTTGATGATGTGAATAAGTCTATTCATCAGGTCGAAACTTGGTTCACGGCAAACAATTTGGTACTAAATGAAAAAAAAACCAAATGTATTAGATTCACATTGCCGAATGTCAATAGTAGCGAATGTGACATCATATTGAATGGGGAAAAGCTGGACTATGTAAATCAGTTTTCCTGGGAATCACTCTGGACGATAAATTGCAATGGGGGCCTCACATAACATCTCTTGCGGGTCGCCTAAGCTCGGCCGCGTATGCTGTTGGAAAGATAAGACAGTTGACGGATGTGGAGACCGCGCGTTTGGTCTATTTTAGTTACTTTCACAGCATTATGTCATACGGTATTTTACTGTGGGGTCGGGCGGCTGACATTGAATCAATATTTATATTGCAAAAGAGAGCTGTGAGAGCCATTTATAAGTTAAGTCATCGAGAATCTCTTAGGGAGCTATTTAAAAAGATTAATATTATGACAGTTTCTTGCCAATTCATTTATGAAAATATTATGTATGTAAGGAAAAATTTAAATCTCTTTAGTAAAATTAGTGATAGACACAATTGTAATACTAGAAAAAAAAGATAAGTTAGATCAGCCATCTTATAGATAAGCGAAAGTACACACATCTTTCATGGGGTACTGTGTTAAATTCTATAACAAAATACCTTGTGAGATATTAAAACTTAATGAAAGAAAATTTAAAACAATAATTAAAAGCACACTTTGTAAACAAGCATATTACAAATTATATGATTATATTCAAGATAAGAATGCTTGGAAACATGCTGGTCCTGCTCCGTAGGGCAATCTTTAGTGTAGAAAGAATCAAAATGGTTATAGTAACGCTTTATTTTTATTTTATTTTTTTCTCTATTTGTTTAAAAAATTGACTCGCACACTGTTCCGTTGTTGTTGAATTAGGTAATTTACCTATGTTTGCAATATTTGTAAGTATGTGAGAACCATGTCCCTATTTATCAAGTGAAGGGATTTACCTGTTAGTGCTTGTAATACTTTATACCTATATTTAGTATAGTAGTGCTGGGTGCATCGTTCTCACGTATAAGAATTTATTAATGTATGTATGTTAATATTGTAAAAAGCCTTTATTTTTTTAAAAGAGTAAGTATGGATTTTCTTGTGCATTCTTCTCCATATCAAGCTACATTTCCGAAAGCACGGTAGAATCAATTTTTTATAACATGTAAATTTTTTTAACGTTCAAAAGTGCCGCTTAATGGCCTAGTTGAAATAAATACATTTGATTTGATTGATTTGATTTGGACAGACAGACAGACGGACCGTGGAGTCTTAGTAATAGGGTCCCGTTTTTACCCTTTGTATACGGCACCCTAAAAATAAGGACATTCCCAGCAAACGATTGTAGACCATGTCAAAGTTTACTTCAATTCCATCACTGGTCACCATTATTATAAATCTCTATTTTTTTTAAATGGACGTACTTCTTTCGCTCTTTTTTATTTATTTAGCACCTTTGTTTTATTGTAATGTTAGCACATATGGTCACAACTCACAAGGTGGCCTAACGCAACGGTCTAATTGGCTTTAGATTCGTATTTAGACTCATTTTCAGATGATCCTCTTTTGGTTTTAATAATAAATTTCATAATTGTATAAAAAAATTACATAATATTTGAATTAAACCCATTTACGAAATTACGAATTTATGGGTGTCAATTTCGAAATTAATAAACATACAAATATGGTGCGAAATTTCGAAACTATGAAATTTCGAAATGCATCCCCTAATCATGACGTTGTCACGTTAAACTATCGTCCGTAAACCGACTTTACAGACAACCAATTTTCAAGTAACAAAAAAAAACGTTGAATATTTAAAATTCTTACATACTAAATAAACTAAACAGATACCCACGTGTAAACATAATACATACTATATAACATAAAATACATAACTAAAATCTTACATTTATAAATACCCCCAAACATATTTATGCGTCATGTTGATACGAAATGTTCTCTTATTGAAAATCTCCAACGAAAAGCTATCCCGTATAGAATATGGAAGAGTATTCCAGAGGCGAACAGCATGAACAGTAAATGATCCACGGTAACGACTTGAGGAGTGGGGGGGGCAAACGAAGGAGAAGAGATGATGAGGAACGGCAAGGTTCTCGGAACAAGATACTCAAAGCGCTCTCGAAGATACGAAGGAGAATTAGGATTGGGAAGAACAGAAAAGAGTAAAGATTTAGTGTGGATATCTTGGCGCTGTCGAATAGGCAGCCACTTCAAACGTTTCCGAAATTCCGACACATGGTCGTACTTTCGAAGGCCAAAAATGAAGCTGATGCACAAATTCTGCAAACGTTCGAGCTTATCAAGGAGTTCCTCAGTCGCATCAAGGAAGCAGACATCAGCATAGTCAAGAAGAGGAAGAAGGAGAGACTGGGCAAGAGTAACTTGTTGGAAAAGGTAGGAACTTCTGGAGACGTTTCAGAGACTGAAACGAGCAAAACACCCTCCTGCTTACTTCTGCAATGTGAATATTCCAAGATAGGTTGTTGTCCATGAAAACCCCCTAAATTTTTAACTTTTTAGAATAGGCTATAGCAACGGCATCATACAAAACAGGTGGGAGAGACTGGTTACTCAACAAATTGACGAAATATCTGCCACCAATAATGAGAGCTTGTGATTTTGCTGAGTTCACCAAAAGTCCAAAACTTTTAGCCCATTGACAGATATTTTCAGGATCACTATTGATGGGATCGATAGTTCCAGTCGCCTCTTCAAATTTGAAGTATAAAAATAAATGTATAACAAGACTAAATTAAACATGTGGCACAAATATAGTTATCAGTGCTGTAACTATTCTTAGCAAAGGGTTATTAAGATGATTGAAAACCATTGTAAAAAGTCCAATTAAAAGAAGAGAAAAAAAAAAGAAAAATGAGATTGAGAATAGTTAGAGACATCCACATATTTGTACCGTTTATAAGTTACCAGGGAAGCCGCATGCGCAGAAGGAGCTAAAATTTTTATCTTCAACGTAGTCCTTGATTTTATAATATGCTTTTTTAATAAGGACACGTTTGATGAAGTTTTTGAACATTCCATCGGTCAGTTCTATAACTGACTTTGGCAACTTGTTATAGAAGCGTATACTGTTTATAAGAAAAGACTTGCTAGTTTTCGTTAATCTAATTTTGGGTATTACAATTTCGTGCTTACTGCGTGTATTTAAATTATGGAAGTCGCTTCTAGTTTTGAAAAGCCCTCGATTTTTGCGTACGTACAAAATACATTCCAAAATATAAAGTGAAGGTAGAGTCAGTATATCGATCTCTTAAAATTTTTCTCTGAGGGACTCGCGAGGACTCATTTTATAGATCGCGCGGATTACCCTCTTTTGTAAGACGAAAATTGAGTCAACGTCCGCTGCTGATCCCCACAGCAGAATGCCATAAGACATAATACTGTGGCAGTAAGCATAGTATACCAGCCTAGCCGTAGCTACATCGGTTAACCGCCTTATCTTCCTTACTGCATACGCAGCCGAACTTAACCTACCCGAAAGAGTTCTAATGTGCGCGCCCCACTGCAATTTAGAATTGATTGTAATCCCCAAGAATACAGTTTCCGTTATAACTTCAAGATTTTTGCCGTCAAGATTTAAATTTAGGTTACGTTGAGGTACATTTGGTAAGGAGAACTTTAGACATTTTGTTTTTTTTTTGCATTCAGTAAAAGATTGTTAGCTGCGAACCATTTTGAGAGAACAATTAGACTTTCGTTGACATGTAACACATCCGTATCTTTCCTATCTATTTTAAAACTTAGCGAAGTATCATCAGCAAATAAAATTATATCCGATAATTTGGCCATCATAAAAGGGAGATCATTAATGTAAACGAGAAAAAGGAGAAAGGACCGAGAATTGAAACTTGGGGCACGCCCATCTTGACTAGAGACCCGGAGGACGTCGCCCCATTTACATTTACTTTTTGCTGTTGGTTTGATAAATATGAAAGCACAAGATCAGCAGCTTGTCCTCGAATACCGTAGTGTTGTAATTTACAGATCAGTATCTTGTGATCGACGCAGTCGAACGCTTTTGAGAGATCACAGAAAATGCCAATTGCATCCTGGCACTTCTCCCAAGATTCCAAGATGTGGCTGATGAGTTTCACTCCCGCATCCGTTGTCGACCTACCTTTCGTGAAACCAAACTGCTGACTATGCAGGATCCCATTTAAATTGAAGTGAGACAACATCTGGTCCAGCATAATTTTTTCATAGATTTTACTCAATGCTGGAAGCACGGATATAGGTCTATAATAAGAGGGATCACTCTTACAGCCTGATTTGAAAATTGGTACTACTTTACTGTGTTTCATTAAGTCAGGAAACGTGCCGCTGTCAAAACATTGATTGAATATGCCTGTTAGGACAGGAGCAATTGAATCAATAATATCTCCAAGAACCCTAACGGAAATCCCCCATAAGTCTTCAGTATTTTTTATATTCAGACTTTTGAACGCGTTTTTAATTGTATCAATACATATTGGTTTAAATTTAAAGGTTGGTACGTCTTTACTAAAGTTTTCTTTAAGAAGAGCTTCAGCTAATTTATATGAGGAGAGAAGTGACTTCGTAACCTCTAACGGAATGTTGGTAAAGTAATTTTCTAATGTCTCAGCGACTTCTTGCTTATCAGAAATGGTTTGATTAGATATTTTCAAAGACAACTCATTCTGATCGCGTTGTTGTGTCTTGCCAGTTTCTCTATTAATTACTTGCCACACAGTTTTTATTTTATTATTAGAAACACTAATTTTGTTAATTATTATTTGAGATTTTGCTTGAGCGCAGACTCTTTTAAATATTTTGGAATAGTTTCTAACATAATTGTGGAAAACTTGATCGGAAGTCAAAGATTTTTCGTAATATAATTTATATAAGAAATCGCGGCTTTTCCTTATGCCCACAGTGGCCCATTCATTAAATTTCGATTTGGAATTATTGACTTTAACTGTCTTTACAGGACACGTTTTATTGAATTCTTGGTAGACTGTAGAAAACAACGTGCCGTAATTTATATTGGGGTCTTTTGAATCAAAACTGGCATTAGAAAGGTAACTAAAAACATTATTATTAAAAGAATTTAATTTATTTTTAGTAAGAAGTCTTAATCGAATTGATTTAGCTAGATTACATTTTTTATCTGACTCAAAAGATACTAGTTGACCAGTATGGTCTGACCTAACGCCACTAATTAAAAACGAATCTTTAACTTTACAATTAGTGAATACATTATCTATGCACGTAGCTGAAGTTGCAGTTATTCTTGTCGGTTCATTAAATAAATATTTTAAGTTAAATGATTTTAACAATGAAATGAGCTTACATTTTTCAGGTGAATTGACTAACAGATCTATATTTAAGTCACCACAAACAAAAACTAATTTATTATCTCTGAAAAGTTTACTTAATAATTCTTCCATTGTAATTAAAATGACAAGTTTGATGCTGGTGGTCTGTAAACACACAAGATAGTATGCCCCTCGACCTCTACACATGCTACCTCACATAAGCGATCAACAGAGTAAGCAGTGATATCCTTTATTTCCTTATATTTAAGATGACTATTACAAAGTATCAGGGTACCACCACCCACTGTGGATCTGCTGTACGCGCTGGCAACTGAAAAATTATTTACATTAAACCAGTCAGAGGAAACCTACTCTGAGCGAACCGATTGCGAGCGAACCCGAAGATAAGAGATAGACCACGTAATCACAGAAGGAGATACATTAAGAGAGGATAGGATACTTAAGAGGATGTCAAAATGAACTGAATTAAAAGCACTGCTAAAGTCCAGTAGAATCAATATTGTAAGGAGCCTATTGTCTATGGCCAGTCGGATGTCGTCAGTAATTTTAACTAAAGCCGATACAGTGCTGTGGCCAGAACGGAAACCAGATTGATAAGAACTTAGCAGGCCATTAGAGGAAAGGTAGTGAGACAGCTGATTATTAACTACACTCTCAAGGACTTTAGATAGGATTGGAAGTATGGAAATAGGACGGAACTGGGAAACTGACTAGGGTTTTGGGACTTTGGGTAAAGGTAGAACATGCGCTTTCTTCCAAGCGGAAGGAAAGTGGCATGAAAAGAGGGAGTAGTTTATAGTGTGAAGTATGACAGGAGCAAGTTCATTCAGGATTGGAAGAAGTATCTGGAGTTGCAGACCGTCATCACCCACCGTCTTCGTGGATATAGACATTACGGCCCGCTTTATATCCTCTTCTGTAACTGGGTGAAAGGAGAATGAAGTACACAATGGCAGAGGAAGTTTAGATAGATTATTTAAAGTGGAAGCTTTCACGTTGACGTCAAGAGTGACAGGTGATTTCGAGAAGTGTGCGTTAATAGTGTCAAGATCAATATTAGGCGTGCTGTCATCAACAGCTTTACCGATACCAAGTGTTTTGAGATATTGCCATATTTGTGCTGTATTGAAATTTTGTACAGAGTTGTGGAGGTGGCGCCTTTTAGCCTTGTGTAGAGATCTACACATGAGGAGCTCGTGGCTAAATAATAACAGCCGCACGGGTCGATCTTCAAGGTTAAGCAACGCTTGACGAGGTCGGTCTGTGGATGGGTGACCATTTTCAACATACCGAGTTTCCTCCGTGCCTCGGAAAGCACGTTAAGCCGTTGGTCCCGGCTGTCATTTAAAGATCTTTGACAGTCGTTACGGGTAGTCAGAAGCCTGAGATCTGACACCAGTCTTGCCAAGGGGTATCGTGTTACCCAATTATTGGGTTGTGGAGGTCAGATAGGCAGTCGCTCCATGTAAAACACTGGTACTCAGCTGAATCCGGTAAGACTGGAAGCCGACCCCAACTATAATTGGGAAAAAGGCTAGGCAGATGATGAGAGTTCTACACATACGACCGCACCGATTGCGCAGCTTCTTGTAAAGAGTCTAGTTCTCATTAGTGGGATCCCTTTTATACCGCTTTTTAGCCTTATCCCTTTTCGACATTGCACGTTTAATGTTGTCAGACAACCAGGGACCTGGAAGATGCTTCACTCTGACCTTTTTAAGCGGTGCATGCTTATCAAAGAGTTGCAGCACTATTTTAGTAAACTCGGCAACCTTACTGTCCAGGTCATTACTATCGTAAACAGGAGACCAGTCAATATTGCCCGCGTCTTCTCTTAAGCAATGCAGGTCAATGTTCTTGAAACTGCGAAGGAAGAGAAATTTCGATTTACGTTTAGGAGGGCGAATTTTATAAGAAAGAAAAATAAGATCATGATAAGAGAAAGAGGCAGCAAGTTGACCATGCGTGGCTACTCTGCTTGGATCGGAAACCAGAATTACGTCTAGAAGTGAGGGGTTACAGTGAGGGGTTACAGTGAGGAGCATGATGGGTGGCGTCAAGCTGAAGGATATGCATGTTGACAGAAGAGACCAGAGTCTGGATTTTACGGCTGCGCACATCATATTTGATCCGATAGGTGTTGAAGTCTCCGAGTATTATCGTGTGGTCATATAACTAGGAGAATTTTCTAGTTTTGATTCAAATGAATAGAAAAAATCTATATGACATGAAGGACTATAGTAAACACCTAATAGTAAGTTTGCGTTGTTAAAAGTAACCTCAATAAAGAGGTGTTCAGCAAATTTAGAATAATTACTCGGAGACTGATCAACGACTTCGTATGAAATATCTCCACGGAGATAGATGGCGACCCCTCCACATCCCCTGCCCGTTCTGTCGTTACGCACCAGCTTGTAGCCGGGCAACGAATATTGCGTTGAAGGAAGTGTAGGTTTGAGAAAAGTCTCTGAGACGAGAACAGCATGAATAAGATCGGAGTCGAATGAGGATAATAAATCGGGGTGATGAGCAGGAACGCTTTGAGCATTTATATGAACTATATTAAGAAATTTACTGTAGCAAGAAAATACAGAAGACAATTGATCGCGTAGGTGTACCGAATCATCACTGAACGCACTAGAATTGCTCTCATCAGACGAACAAGAAGAAGAACAGGAAACAAAACTATTACCCAACGTAACACAATTATAAATATAATATAATACCACTAAAAATAATATAATAATAATAAAATTATTATGCTAAAATAACAGTCCTCGATGCAGTCGTCATTTAAACAAATGTTAAAAGACTAGTACCCAAACCAGTAAATTTAAAACAATTATTGGGGAAAGTTTCCGAACGAACACCTTACATTATCTATGGCACATCAATGCTGTCAAAGTCGCAAAAGTCAAAACAAAAACAGAGTTATATTTTTTTTTTGGATTCTGTGGTAGTGGTGAAGGTATTAACACGTACTTTTGTCAGTGCGAAGATTTTTTTCGATTTTACGTAATACCATAGATGGGATCAAACGAATAGGTAGAAATAGAGTGTCAGTTGAGTTTAAGTCGCATCAGGATGCAAACAGTTTTCTCAACAATAAATTTTTACCTCAAAATAACTACATTGTTGCCATCCCACAATTCAATATTACTAGAATGGATACTGTTAGGGACATACCGATCGAGTGGTCAGAGGACGAGATAATTAATAACATTAAGGTCCCAGAAGGATGCAGCTCCATCATCAAAGCCAAAGCGATAAGCCGTAAGGTGTAGTCCGCTGGTGTAGGTGAGTGGAAACCCACACAAACTGTTGTTTTGACGTTTGATGGTCAAGTCCTACCCAAACGTGTGTACTGTTTCTACTCAGCTCTCCCAGTCGAGAGATACACCTACCCTACTATACTATGTTACCATTGTTGCCGGTATGGGCATACACGCACTCTGTGCCGGTCTAAGCCATGATGCTTTAAGTGTGGTGAAGATCAACCAGGTGATGGATGTGCAGTCACCCCTGAGAATAGCTTCTGTTTTTCATGTACTGGCAACCATTATGCAAACAACAGTGCTTGTCCTGAATTGGGCCGTCAGAAGAGCATTAAAGCTCTGATGGCGGAAAAATCTATTTCATATGCGGAGGCAAGTGAGGTGTTTCCATCTGTTTCCAGATCATATGCCGATGTCTTCAAATCCTCCCCTCGCAACAAGGTTGCACTAAATAGATCCCAATCCCAGTCCTCGAGTCCCATTCCTGTTTCCCAAAATTCATACCGAAACCTAAACCCCGCATCCCCCTTTCTCCTGGATATACTCGTAATAGACAAGCTCATTTAGACCTTACCAAAAACCACTCCTTCTCTCCATCCAGAAATAGTTGTGCCCTTCCAACAGAAGTTGCAGAACCAATGTCATACGGACAGGCAAAATCAAAAAATATCTTGGAATTAATTACTAATATGTTAGTGTCTTTACTTTCCAATCCTACCCAATCCATTCCTGACCCTAAAATTGACTTCCATTCTTCATTACATCCACGATGGCCCCCAGTCCCTTGACATTCCTTCAATGGAACGTGAGGAGTATTACGCCCAGAAAGCCTGATCTTTTATTTTTAATCAATAAATTTAAACCGTCAATCTGCGGCATTGCTGAGACATGGCTCTTGCCTGCTAGCAATTTTAGGTTACCATGTTTTGGCAGTGTTCGTAATGACAGACCTGATGGTTTCGGAGGATGTGCTTTGCTCATCAATAGCAAAGTATCATTCGCCCAGATTCCTCTAACCTTCGTTGGCGACAACCTAAATGTTGTTGCTGTTAAGGCTGAGGGTATAAATATTTTTTCTTTTTATATTGCGCACCCACAACTCGAATATCTGCCTACTATAGGAATTTTTTTATGCAGTGTTAGCGGTCCAATACTCGTCATGGGTGTTTTTAATTGTCACCATTATCGTTGGGGATCAGATACTTGCGATAACTTTGGTATAGGCTTGGTGGATATATTGGATGATCTAGATCTTTGTTTCATCAACAATGGAAATGCTACGCGCAGGTCTGCACCTGGGCAGAGTAATAGTTGTGTTGACTTGACGTTCTGTTCATCCAGTATGTCTAGCCTCCTCATTTGGCGTCTGTTGGACTTGACCTATGGAAGTGATCACTATCCCATCATGATCGAATTCCCTTCCAAAAATACTTCAACAAAAGTTTCCCCTCCTCTGTTAAAACACCGTTTAACCTCAGTGGATTGGGATTTATGCTCTAAAATCTTAGATTTGAGAGTATATCTTCTCTTCCAAGGGTTGACAGAGTTAATTCCCAGGAATGCTTTTCCTCCTTCTCTTCCACTATTTACTCCACAGCAGATGATTTCTTCCTCTCCAAAAAACCCTATTCGGGTAAACTTCCTTCCCCGCCATGGTGGGATAAGGAATGCACTGACATGATCAGAGCCAGGAATGAGGCTGAAAAGACAGTTAACTGTAATATGAACCTGGATAACCTTATCGCCTTCAAGCAGATATTGGCTAAGTCCAGGCAATTTTTTAAAAGAAAGAAACGTGAAGGTTGGTCAATATACTGTAGTTCGCTGAATCCGTCCACTCCGGTTTCGGCAGTGTGGCGAAAATTGAAGCGTTTTAGGAGAAGTTTAACACCTGCCTCTTCAAACAATCTCACAGAAGAACTGAGATACCAGTTTTTCTCAAAAATTGCTTCAGCATATGTTCCAAGTGTGGAGAACATCGGTGTTGGCATCAATGATGTAGACAACACTGATGACCCAATGAACATGCCATTTAGCTTGGAAGAACCAAAAACTGTGTTATCGCATGTTAAAGACTCCGCACCGGGCACGGACGGATTCCCTTACTCTTTTATTTCTAAAACTGGTCTAAAAACTCACCAATATTACCTGGATTTGGTAAATTTTTGCCTTACCTCTGGCTACATTCCCACAGAATGGAAGGTTCAAGTTATCATTCCAATACTAAAACTAGGCAAAGAGCCGAATGATCATTGCTCATACAGAGCCATTGCTTTATCGTCCATACAAATAAAACTTTTGGAACATATAGTTAAAAACCGGTTGGCGTGGTTGGTAGAAAATCAGAAACTGCTCCCAACGACTCAGTTCGGTTTTAGGAAAGGTTTGGGCACAGCTGATAGTGTGGGTATCCTCACGTCAGAGATCCGGCTAGCCCTTACTCTCACCAAAGAGTTTAGCGGTCATTTTTACCCTCAAGCGTTCTGCATCCCCAATAGATATAAATATTGATGGATAAATCATTCCAGTTAAGGATAAGGCTAGGTTCCTGGGAGTAATATTGGACTCTAGATTGACCGGGGTAGACCATATTAACAACACGGTCAAAAAATGTGAACGGTCTGTGTCGGTCCTTAAATCTTTGGCCGGAGTGTGATGGAGAGCTCACCTCTACACCCTCAAACTAGTCTACAATGCGCTGACTAGAAGCGCTATGGATTACTGCAGCTTTCTTATTGAGCCTTGCAACAAATAAGTGCTTAAAAGACTAGATGGAATCCAGGCCAAGTCTTTGCGAATTGTCATGGCCATGAAATCTTCTCCGATTAATGCGCTTCAAGTTGAATGTGCAGAACCGCCTCTACACCTTAGAAGACAGTATTTGGCAGATCGTTTCCTGTCTAAAGATTTTTCCATTTCATCCCATCCCTTACTTCCAATTTTAGAGCAAATCGACCTTTCAATTAATGATTCCCCTTATTGCAATATTTAAATAGTTCCCCTATTGATAAATAGGTACAGAGAGCTTATACAACTCTCCTTGCCATTTTGTCAATACCCAACTCTCCCAATCTTCTCCGCCGCATATGAAACGATTCATTTCGAACCAAAAGCCGTTCTGGGACTAGGAATTTCAAAGAATTCCCAAAACTCTAGAGACGACTTTGACTGAGCTGTCAAGCGTTACTGGAAAGGATGGAATTTATTTTTCACTGATGCTTCAAAATTGTCAGAATCAGGATGCACTGGTGTGGCAATTTACTTCAAAAATTCTAAAATTGCTTTACTTTTTCAATGCCCACCAGAAGCATCAGTTTTTACAGGAGAGTGTATTGGCATTCTTGAACCCATACACTATATTAAATCACATCAAATAACAAGGTCAGTATTTTTTTCAGATTCCCGTAGTAGTATTCAGGCCATAAAACAAAATCAATTTCATAGTAAAATCCACAGCAAAATTATTGTAGATATTAAGAACTTGTTATTTGATTGTTCCCAAAACGGCTTGGAAATCGAGATAGCCTGGATCCCGAGTCACTCGGTTATTGTTGGTAACGAGTGCGCTGATTCGTTAGCAAAGTATGGCACATTGAATCCGGTTGATCGAAAGCATTACGTAGCTCATAACTACGATTTGCGGAATGGTGCCAGACCCAAGTTATTTAACTCGTGGGCTCGTGGCTCGTGGGGGAAGACGACCTCTAAAACCAAGTGCTTCTATTATGCCACTATACAGCCTGAAATGCAACGTAAGCTTTGGTTTTCTAAATGCCCTAAATTGTCGAAGAGAACTGTTTCGTCACTGTGTAGACTAAGACCCGGACACTGTTGTAGCCCAGTGTTCCTTGAACAAGATTCATGTCCGGGATAGTTCACTGTGCGAGTGTGATCTTGCGGAGGGTACTTTGGACCATATTTTCTTCGCCTGCTTAAACAATAAACCACTATGAAAAAAAAAACAAAATAAACCTTTAACCACTATGAAAAAAAAAACAAAATAAACATTCCTCTTCCAACCAACTTCAATTCCCTCCTATGCCTCTTCTCTCCTAAACTAATCCATATTTTGGCTACTGTTTTAAACGACAATGAGTTAAATTTTAATTAGTGTCTAACGTGTGTGTAAATAGTATATGTATACTCGTATTGTATAGTAGTTTAGGCCTTGTATATAACCTTGTAAATTAGATTATGTGTTCTACTAACCCTTGTACTCGTCCTTTTAGCGATTAGTCTAACACCTACCACACAGAGCAAAGTTCGACGGTTCCACCTCAATGTGCTGCCGTCCCAACGTGACACTGGCAGAATAGTCAAAACTGGCTCAGTAGCAAAAAAAAAAGTTTTATTTTTGTATTTACTTACTAATTTAAAACTCAACTGCAAAAGTAATGATCGAGCTCGTAAACAAAAGTTACGACCGCCTAACAGAAAGATGCCTATGCAAAAGATTTCATTTTCGTATCATAATAAAATTATAGCCCCTGAAAGTACGCCATGATGGAATGAAATGTTACTATTCTGTTAATGACTTCCTGAATGATAATAGTACATTGTGATACAAGGGTGGAAAGTAGGTTATTGCAAACGAGCTGCCATTAAAAAAAAATAATGACACGAGTTTGCAATAACCTACACACCCGAGTATCACACGACGTTTTTCAATACAGTTGTGGGAAATAGTAAAAACAAATCAAAGAATTACATTTGTTTTTTCCATAAAATAAAATTATCGTAAGTCGTAAGTAATTATGTTTCTCGAGATTTTTGGGGTAAAATTTCATCTTGCGCAATTTCGCCTCAGATAAAATATCGGGTGGAGTAAATTCCATTTCATCAATTGTATTTGAACTCATATTAAAAAAAAAAAAAACAATTTACCACACAAAAATTAAAATTTTCAGAAAATGGCGCGTCTTTGCAACTGGACATATTTTTTTTACAACGAAAACAGCCTATACAGCCTATTCGACCATTTTTTTATGTGAATATAATTAAATTAAACTGATAATTAAATATATTAAACAACCATTTAGAAAGAAAAGACTTTTGAGAATTCAATGCTAAGACGTACGGACTCATTAATTTTTCTCATTTTCTTCTCAATCTCATTTTATTCTATGTATGACAACTCCTTGCTACTAAACTTTTTTTAAATTGACTTATACATTTAAAACTCAACTGCAAAAATAATGATCAAGCTCGTAAACAAAAGTCACGACCGCGTAACAGAAAGATGCCTGTGCAAATGATTTAATTTTCGAATCATAATTATAGCCTCTGAAATTACGCCATGTTCAACTGTATTGAAAAGATGTATAACTGGACATTAAATTTTCTTGTAGTTGACATTTTTAAATGATATTTTTTTATTTCTTAGATAAGCTTATTGATTTGTAATCGACTATGTATGTGACATTTTAAATGATAACAATTTTTTATAATTCCTAGATAAGCTTATTGATTCTTCTTCTTCTTTTTCAAGAAGAAGAATAGAATAGAATAGGTTTTTATTTGCTTAGAATGTAGGTACATAAAAATAAGTTGTTACATTATAAAGTAGGATCCATGTAAGTTCTGCCTTAATATAGCATGCAAAATGTGATACAATTTAAAGGTTATAAAAGACATTACTTAAAATTATCATTTAAGAAATCCTGCACTATTAAACTAAATTATTGTTGTCAAGCCACTTTATTAGACTACTAATCGTATTGTTAATGTCATTTACATATGATTCTTTATCAATACATGACACAATTGATGTGCTATCATCTGCAAATAATACCATAGGATGAATTATATGACGTGGCAGGTCATTTATATATAATATAAATAATAAAGATCCAAGGACGCCGCCCTGCGGTACACCATATTTTATTTCTCTAAAAGACGATCTAGATTTTAATTCCTTCCTAGATCCCAAACACAAGCTCGATATCTCCGTACATTGTCTACGTCCTTTAAGATACGTTTATAATAAGTTAAGGGCATTGCCACGAATACCGTATGCATGAAGTTTTGTTAGAAGGGTATCATGATCCACACAGTCAAAAGCCTTCGACATATATTGCGCATACGGGAATTTAGAGTCTACTTTTGGCATTATTTATTTATTTATCAATTATGGACGACTTACAGCTAAAACAAACAGAATAACAAATAGTACGTGAGACTGACAGCCAATTAAAAGTCATCACTTATAAAAATAGATTAAAAAGAAAGAGTGTGAACAACACAACACAGCTACCAAAAAAGCTCAAACTAAATTAACATTTTAAATTTCTTTCAATGATAAAAACCTGAACATACAAAATCTAATTAAAAAAGCTAAGGCTCAGGCACTTTCTGGCCGAGGACACACCTGTTAAGAAAGGATCATAATCATGCCGCTTACATAAGTCATTAAAGCCACTACTTGCACGCACTATAAATGAATTCTGCCTGTAATTCGTAGAGGTAGATGGAACACGCAACGGTGCGTACCATCGCTTCGACCTTCCGGGAACGTTAAAATAAAATTTGGATAGAATATCGGCGTTATCGATAGAATTGTTGAAAATTTTTAATAATGTAGTACAGTCAGAGACTGCTCGCCGATTAATTAGGGGTAATAAATGATACTTCTTGCATAGATTGAGGTAATCTTCAGAACGGTAGGGCACTTTCTGATGATAACACAAATACTTGATGAACCTTTTCTGAATGCTCTCTATACGATCAATGTACTTGTGATAACATGGATTCCAGATTTCAGACGCATATTCCAAGTTGCTTCTAACAAAAGTACAGTAAAGTATTTTTAAAGAATAATAATATCATACGAATTTAGTTAGTAACATTTGACGATAGAAAGTATCACTTTTAGTTCTAAGCCCGCGAACGTTTTGATAAAATATATTTAACTTAGAAGACATTAAAGCGAAGACTAATAATTGAGTATAAATCTATGAAATCCATTAAAATATAGCATTTCATTAAGTAATATTGTAGAATAAGGTATAATATAATTAAATAAGTATAATGAGGGTAAAAGTCAATATGACCTATGCGAGCGCAAGAATCATCCGATGTTAAATAGTAAACACCGGTGCGAAAAAGCAAGCGATAGTGCGTGGTGCGTGCAAGTGCGAGAGAGTGAGACATATTGTAGTGCGGTAAAGTTTTAAAGTAAACGGCGCGATAACGATCACAAAGCATACAAGTAGCTAAACAAAAGACAGGTGTCGAACTCATTAGTAAGGCGTAAGGCAGAGGTGTTAAACATTTTGTATAAAGTTATTGTGACAAAAACGGTATTAAACAATTGGAGCCATTGAAGCAAAATATAACAGAAAAATAGGAAATTATGTGTAAAAATTAAAAGACAAATTAGATAATCTTGTTTAAATCTGACTCCTTCCTTATGATAAAAACTTTTGAATGATTATTTTTAAGTATATGAATTTTACCATGTTTAACCTATACGTACTCATAATGTTTATCTTTGGCAATGATTTTAACTCTGGTTAAAAGTTTTTTGTACTCCACGCTAAGGTGATCGTTGACATAAACACGCTGAGATGAGCCATGAAACCCGATGTCACAAGCGGATAGGTCCTTCCTGGCACGTGCCGCCGCAATGAAATCCTCCTTTACATACCGGTTTAAAAAACTCACTATTATGAGCTTTTCATTGGAACCAAAAATAGGGACCCTAGAAATATAGTTCACCTGGGCTTTGGGACAGCTGTAGTTCACCTTATGGCCGATAGCGTCGATGATGGAGTACAGATTCTCATCCTTCCTCACAGGAACTCCCTTAATTTCAACGTTATTTAGCCTGGATCTTTGTTCATAGGTCGAGAGTTGATACTTCGTGGTCGCCAAGTCAGTCTTTAAACAATTCACTGATTCCTGAAGCTTTTCAAGTTCAGACACTTTTGCTTCAACTTCCAAGAGTCTTGTGTCAAAATCATCAAGTCTTCCAGCAGTGCCCTCACATGTCAACTTAAGCTCAACCAACTCATCCTTGATCACGCGAATGTCATCTACCAAGGTCGGCAAGCTAAGTAACTGCCGCTTCATGTCCCGTATCTCGCTTAATATAGTATCCAGCGATGCAGGTTCAGGGGAAGGCATAACTGGTGATGAGATTCTGCAAGTGGGGCATTTCCATTGTGCCATCCTATTGGCACCCAGCTTTCTCCATCCGGTTTCTGAGATGTTTGCACATCTGAAATCAAGGTGTTTCTTGCAACTGCCACACTGGACGCCGTCATTGAACTGCACTTTACAAACTGCGCAAGATTTCATTTTCAAAATTATATAGTTTGAACTGAACTAAAACGTAAAAAGGTTGACGATCTATTTCTTTTGAGTGGCGCGTACTGTGCGTATGAGTGTCCAAACAGAAGTTATTATACTCTGGATAAAGTCGAAAATATCCATGTTGATGGTTTTATTTTTCCTAAAACCCTTTTGTTCGTCACATAGTATGTGGTGTTTTGTTAAAAAGTTGTAGAGAGATTCATAGATAATTTTTTCTATGATCTTTGAGAAGATGGGAATTAGAGCAATTGGTCTATAGTTTGTCATTTCGTCTTTATCATTCTTTTTATATATTGGTTTAACTACTACAGTTTTTAGACCTTCTGGAAATACTCCAGAGTATATGCTTGCGTTAATGATATGAGCAAGGGGCGCAGCTATACAATTAGTAACAAATTTTATAACTGTGGTCGAAATGCCATCGTAGCCAAAGCTTTTTTTATTTTTCATGTTCTTTATTGCACGCGTGACATCTTGAGGAATAACTGGGGTCATAAATATTGAATGTGGGTTGATATTTATGTTAACTGTGTCCCCTGACGTATGTTTTGGTTTACTCGAAATCTGGTCAATGAAGAAATTGTTAAACAATTCTGCTATTATATTAGGTTTTAATATTATTTCATCTCCTATTTTTATTTGATAAATGGGTTCTCTTACAATTTTATTGTTATTAATAATTTGCCAGGCAGTTTTGGCTATATTTTTGGAGTTATTTATTAAATAGTTATTCTGAGCTTTCTGGGTTAGTTTAATAATTTTCTTAAATCTCCTTGGGTAATTATTAAATTTCCTTTTATTTTCACTAGTTGGTTTAAGTCTCTGTTGCCACAGTAATTATCGTTGTCTTTTGCTACATATTCGTATCCCCCGAGAAACCCATTTTTTTTCCAGGTCTTAAGTCACTAGTTTTTGAGGGATACAGAGATCATGTAAAAAAAGGAACATTTTCAAAAAGTTAATATAAGCTTTGTTAGAGTCTTCTGTGCTATATATAGCAAAGAAGACTCTAATATACATCAGAAAACGAAAGGCTTTGGAGATGTGTTCTAAATTTTATAAGATTTTCCTCAGTTATATCTCGTAATCGTAATGTTCTCCACGATTTTATTTGGCTGGTTTTATTAACTTTTATCTTCATTATTTAGGCTGTGTGGTCAGATAATCCGAAATCGATTACTTCATGTTGACAGTTATGCTTAAAATTATGTCTTATTATTGTCTAAACAAGTATTACTGATATATCGAGTCGGTTGATTAATTTCTAGTTTGAGGTTGTAGCTCCTAAGAAAGCATTCAAATTCCAATGTCATTCTATTCCTGTTTAAAACGTCTATATTAAAGTCTCCACATATAATTACTTTTTTGGAAGGTTTGATACACACATTTTTTTAAATTTGATCTAAATTTTCATAAAACTTACTTAGGTTACACAATTTAGGAGGTCTATATACACATATAAATATAATTTTTTGGAAAGGCAATTCAACGGCACAACATTCTATAATTCCTGATATCGAGCACTTCATTACGTCAGGTAGTTCTTTATACTCATGCCCACCTCTTATTAGGATACAGGCACCACCACGCTTTCTATTCAAGAAGAATTTCTATTCTAGAAGCTTATTGATTCGTAATCGACTGTGAATGTGACAATTAAGTTATTTGTGATTCTTTGTTTTATTTTCTGATGCCTTGTTAAATACGAAGTCAATGCCAATTTGTTGTATAATAAGTTCAATAAAATAATGTTTTTGCATGCCGTAAGGCAGAATGTAGCGGAAACAACCAATTCTGTTCCATCTCAAACCTGTACCTACATTGCTGGCAAATAAATCATTCTGATTCATGTTTAACAATTGTATTGAAAAAATATTTTGTTGCCCGTCAGATAGTTAATAAAAAATAAGGGTCACGTATTTTTTCTTTTGTCACGTAAACAAAAAACATCGACGATACAGTGCGTTAAAATTTCGCGTATCCTAAAACCCAATTTTACCCAATTTTAGTACAATTTTAACTCACAAGTAACATCACAAGTCCCCCGCTCCTGAACTTTGATTCGCTTTATCTTTGTCAGATTGATAAATCACAAATACGTGTCCAATATTTTTAGACTATTGAACTGACGGACTCATCAGCATCTTCCTGTCCATGTCCCTATTACTTGGGGTCGGCGCAACACGTTTTCCTCTTCCATACCGTCCTGTCCCCTGTCACGATATCACTGACTCCCTTTTCTTTCATATCAGGAGTGATATGAAAGAAAAGGGAGAAATGATGGATGAACTGTGTGAGGAGTCACACAGTCCATCCATCATTTCTTTGGCCATCCCCTCCCTCTCCATCTATCTACATTTATAATCATTTCTCTTTTTAGGGTTCCGTACCCAAAGGGAAAAACGGGACCCTATTACTAAGACTCCGCGGTCCGTGTATTTGTCTGTCTGTGAACCGTGATGGCTAGATACTTGAAATTTTCACAGATGAATTTATATTGTATTTCTATAGCCGCTATAACAACAAATACTAAAAACAGAATCAATTAATTTTTAAGTGGGGCTCCCATACAACAAACGTGATTTTCTTGCCGTTTTTGCGATAATGGTACGAAACCATTCGTGCGCGAGTCCGACTCGCACTTGGCCGGTTTTTGTAACATGCGTTTCATCCCTTGTCATCACATGGCCATACCAGGACAACGGTTTCCTTTCAACTTTTCTGTCACTGGCACTATTTTCAAACTTACTCTAATATACTCATTTCTCACTTTATACATTCTCGTCACTCGGCATCCAACTCAACATTATCATCTCTGCTACATGCGATCTCTTCTTTTTCACAGCCCAACATTCTGATCCATTCAGTACGACAGGTCTAATCACGGACTTGTAAATTTTCACCTTGAGTACGTGATCTGTGGGTCGTAAGTAGTTCCAGTGACCTGTCACTGTTTCATCAATCCTGAGTTGATCCAGTGCGTTACGTCTCGGTCTACCTCGTCATCCCCTTGGCCAAGCAAGCCTTTTTCTTTTTTTTTTGCGTGGGAAATCATCCAATGACTTCTCCCACTCTGGGTTAAGCGGGAGGGCGTGTCAGACTTTTACTGACTAAAACCCACCCGTGTTCCTTCAGTTGCTTGAGCCAGGGCCACGGTAACTCTTTTTCAAATTTATCCGCGACCCAGAAAGGCATCGGCCCTAGCGGACCCCGTCAATTTGCTGAAATCTCTTTGAGGCGCGCGTGGAACACTACGCGCCGTCGACTCGGGCCTGGTCCTTATCGGACGGCGAGCTACCCATTAATCGCCGTCCGCAAGTCCGCGCCTACGGTGGCCGGGAATCTGCTTGCGACTCCCGACGCCCAGGGCGTCTCCTGCGGTGGTTTGAGGCGAGAGGGCGCCTCCATTGCCTCTCCCTCACGCGTTCTGCCTCCTCCTTCGCGAGCATTACTGCTTCGCAGAAGGAGGTGACAGCTTCCCATGCTCTCTCGCTCCGTACCATGGCCTGAACCAGGGCTGGACACGAGAGGTCACCACCGCCGATCGCCTCCACGAGGACACGGCGTTGCTCCACCCAAGCAGGGCAGACCTCCACCGTATGTTCTACCGTGTCCTCCGGGCAATCCTCACAATGGTGACACCCGGGCGTTTCCTCCCGCCTTATCCTGAACAGGAACCTCCCGAAGCAGCCGTGTCCGGTGTGGACCTGCGTCAGGCAGAAGGTGAGGACGCCGTGACGCCTCTCAAGCCACTCCTCAAAGAGGGGCATTATCGCCACAATTGTGGCGTGCCCAGCACTGGGTTGCGACAGTCGCCCTCTCCATGTTGCCATGAGATCCTGCCGGAGCTCTGTCCGCTGAGCCGTGATTTGTCGCGGCAACGGTGTTTCGCCCCGGCATTTCGCCTCTTCGCGCCATTCCCAAATCTGCGCGAGGATTTTTGCCTCCAGATCCCATGGCGGAAATCCAGCAAGGAGGCTCGCCGCCTCGCCGGAGACCGTGCGGTATTCCCGTACCAGCCGGATGGTCATGACCCTTTGGGACGCGTTCAACCGGCGTGCTGGTCGCCACCTCAGGGAACGCGCCCATACCGGTGCCCCATAAAGGGCCATGGACCGCACGACCCCCGCGTAAAGCCTCCGGCAGGAGGTGTTTGGACCCCCTAGATTGGACAAAAGCCGCTTGAGGGCAGCCCAGGCCCTCTCCAGTCTGGGAGCCAAACGTCGGAAATGCTCCACGAAATTCCACCGGCTGTCGAGGACGAGTCCCAGGTACTACATCGTCGACCCGACGCCGATGTGAACCCCTCCTACCGTTATTTGGGAACCCGGCGATGGCGCGTTCCGAGGACCGTGAAAACACATGGCCTCGGACTTGTGCAGGGCCAACTCGAGTCTCAATTGCTGGATCCTCTCAACGGTTGTCGCAACCCCGCGTGTCGCGTTTTCAGCCGCCGCCTGGTGCGAACTCCCCTGTGCCAGGACCAGCGTGTCGTCAGCGTAGCAAACCACGCTGACGCCACTAGGGAGTTCGACGCGCAGCACCCAGTCGTACCCGATGTCCCACAGACATCTCTCGCCGATTCCACTCTCCCCGGTGACCAGGGTAGATGACGGCCCTGTCCTGCTTCGGTTGCCATACCCAGAGCTTCGGTTGCAATACCCAGATGGCGTAAAAGTGGTCGCGTACGCGGATGATGTAACGGTTCTCATCGAGTCGGACTCTCGATCCATTGAAGCTTCGGCCTCGTGCGCCATGGGACTTATTAGCGAGTGGGGGGGCCGTAACAGGCTTGGCTTCTCCCCCTCGAAGTCGTATTCCATGACTCTGAGGGGCGGTCTGTCCAAGCGCCCTCCCACGGTGCGGCTCGATGTGACTTCAGTTAAGAGCGTACGTTCCAAAAAAGGTTCTGGGTGTGGTGATCGACGCTAATATGTCGTTCGGAGAACACGCTCAGTCCATCGGCGAGCGTGCTGCAGCGGGGCTGGGCAA
This sequence comes from Anorthoa munda, assembly GCA_945859665.1. Classification (NCBI taxonomy): domain Eukaryota; kingdom Metazoa; phylum Arthropoda; class Insecta; order Lepidoptera; family Noctuidae; genus Anorthoa; species Anorthoa munda. The sequence continues at coordinate 49,274,798 of OX243895.1, read as the reverse complement.
GATGTCACGCGTTTCTACCTCATCCTGGGGCGTTCGGTAAAAGGCCTTTAAGGTCCTGTACAAGGGCATCTATGTGCCAATTGTCACATACGCGGCAGGATGCTGGTGGTTCGCGTGAACACGTACATGGTCAGGTCGGTGTTGCAGAGAACGCAGAGGCCCGCACTCGTCCTTCTGACGAAAGCTTATCGGTCCGTAAGCACGGCGGCACTACCTGTCTTGGCAGGAGTGTTGCCGGCCGACCTCGAGGTGGCTCGTGCGGGCATGATCGACGACACCCGTCACCTACCTCGGGATGCGTTCAGGACAGGGAGAAGGGTCATCGTGGACGAGGCTGTAGCCAAGTGGCAGCAGAGATGGGAAGCGGAGAACAGGGGTAGGGAGCTATATCGTTACTTCCCAGACGTGGCGGCGAGACTCAAGGCAACTTGGGTTGAGCCGGACTATCAAGTCTCGCAGATCCTGACCGGGCATGGATGCTTCCGAAAGAGATTGTATGAGATGAATCGGGGATCTCGTAGCCTCGGAGGCCAACTTCCGGCGTCTCAGGGACTTCGCCCATGGCTGGCATGCCATAAGAAGTAGTCTGGAGAGGAGCGAAGAAGATTAGGCTAAGAGAAAAAAAAAAAAAATATGGTAAAGTAAAGGAAAAAAAAATGGAAGGGAAGGAAAGTAAAATACTGGTATATTTTGGAAAAATGGAAGGGTATACAGAGAAAAAAAAAAAAAAAAGAAAAAGGAATACATTTACAAAGAGTTGTTGTTAAATAATGTCTGTTGTTTTTGTCTGTTAGTTCATGTTGTTTTTATTGCAGTTTTATTCTTGTGTTTGTATTGTATAGCTGAAAATTTTTGCACAGATTATTATTATTGTTTAACTTTGGTTTTCTTTGTCTTTTTTCTTCTTTTTTATCATGTTTATTATGTATATGTATATATTTTTCTCTCCCTCATCATCCCTCACTAGTTGAGGCTTAGGTAAGCGACGGCAGCGAAGGCGTACCGTGTCGTCCGTACCCATGAGCGGGGTACGCGCTAGTGGCCGCCACAGAATGGGGAGAAGGCACAAAGGGGACAGGACGAGATTTGTAAAGGAGTCAAGAAGCGACTGCGGTGATAGCACGCCTATTTGGCGGGCTATGTCCGCAGCTGTCTCCTTGAGATTCGGCCCATATGACAAGATGTCGGTGGGGCCATGGGTGGTTGGTGGGATTGTCCGTCATATAGGCCTCGACCACGTGACAGAGGTAGGCCGGCATCCGGTGATAACGGAGTGCCTCCCTTATGCAGCTCCATGGCAGGGTGTTGAATGCATTGGCGATATCTAGAGACACCGCCAAGACGACCCCATCCCGGGCCACTGCGTCCCCCGTCGTGAGGGCTCGCACGCGCATGATGGCGTCCACCGTAGGCGGTCTGCAATGACTCTTTCAAAGAGCTTGCCCACCTCATCGAGCAGCACGATGGACGAGCACAGGGAGGGAGCGGTACCCGACGACGACGATTTTCAACTCCGCAAGGGAGTTGTAGAACTCGGCGAGAGTTCGGTTCGGGGAGAAGTATACCCCCACAACGGCAATCTCCCCAAACCGTGCTGCTACACAACCCCTCTTGACATCCTCGAGGGAAGGGGTACCGGTGGCGGCCGAAGAAATTAAGGTCACTGAGCCGCTCAAGTCCTCCACCCAGTCATCTCTGGGTGGGACAAAGTACGGCTCAGCGACCACGGCGATGTTAATCGACCACTGCGCCATGCTCTGGAGCAAAAGATCCTGAGCAGCGGCACATTGGTTGATATTCGCCTGGAGGAGGCGTAATAGGGCCATTATTGGCACTCCATTTCAGCCCCCTCCCGAGCCCCCTGTGAGGGTCCTGCCGCAGTGATTTTAGCGGCGTCGACGGCTGTGGGGGCAACAGCAGTGGCGGAAGGTCTTGCTCCCAGCCCGGTGATCGGCGGGTTTGCCAGCTGCCGCACATACGACGCAGTGCGGTGTGGTATTGCACATGTCAGCGCACTTGGTGGGTCTGGACACTCGGGCCTCGTCCGCATTTAGGTACGCCCTGAGTCTTTCGGCTAGGGCGTCAGCGGTCGGTTCGCTGGCCACACCGGGAACTTCCAGCATCCGGGCCCCAGTCGCGGTGACCCTCACCCGGATGCCCTCGGTGACGACGAGCTCCTTCAGGTTCACCGCCGCCTTCGCTTTGGCGAGCACTTCGCGGTAGGACACGCCCTTTTTTTTTCCGTTTCCGGCTGTAGCGTAATCACTACAGCTGCGGACTTGGGGGCGCGTAGCCTAGCCGCGAAGCTTCGCTCTTTGCACCGCTTCCGCTTCTCCTATCTTTTAGCCGCCCTTGCTGCCTTGCCCGCCTTCCTCTTCTCCCCGGCCACTTGCCATTCGGCGTCGGCCGCAGGAGAGTCAGGAGGCGGAAGAGATTGGGGCGGCCGACTCACCACCTGGGCTGGGGCCCTCGCCACCTGTCCAGCCGCTCCGGCTTTTTTGGGTGCTAAATTTCCCGATATCGCCGGGGCTGACCTCGTGGGTTCCAGCATGGCTCCATTATTGGGCTGTCTCGACGAGCCCGTGGCAGCTGCGGCAGCGGCATAAGAGGCCTCCTTCCGTTGGCCCAAGGCCACCTGGCTCGCCTTTAGTGGGGGGCGAAGGACGATGGCCTCCAGTGCAGAGAACCTGCTCTGAAAGGCAGCCAGCTCCTGCCGCACCAAGTTCAAAATCTGGTTCTCCGCAGGCACGGGCCGGACTAGCCCATGCTGCGCCCCCTCCCGCGGCATTTCTCGAGCTCCATGTCGGCTTTCAAGCGGGTGACCTCCGCCCGCATCTCGGACATGCTATTCGAAGGGGGCCCAGCGCGATTGGCCTCCTGTCCCGATCTGAAGAACTATCCTTACCTTTTCCACCTATCCTAGGCATAGGTTCCTAGGAGGAGAGTAAATGAAAAAAAACAGGTAGGTAGAAAATTCGGAACATTTATATTTAATAAAAAAGTCTAGCTCGGTAGGTGGGTTGATTTAGTAGGTTAGAGCCTATACAGCGATTACAACTTCTCCCACTGGTCCAGCACTCCCCTGACGTCACTGCCCACTGCTGGAGATGAGTGCTCGCGCGTCGATCGCCAGGTCGCACAGTGTGTTATTTTGCCTTAGTTGCGGACATGCTTGTTTTTTTTTTGTAAATCTATCAATTAATCATACACCACATTAAAACTCCGCCGGCTCTAACTACTATACTTTAAGAGAAATTAAGAAAATTGAGAAAAAGCCTTAAAAACCATAGAAACGCAATATCTCGTTTTTGGATTAAATTTTTACACTAAATGTTTTAAGGTATGATAGGAATTTACTATAGGAACAATTTTTTTCTAGAAAACTTTAATAATCTTGTTCACCCAGGAGTAAATATTTTTTTTATATGATTCTGAAATTATTTTTTTTCTGGCGGGTCTCTTCATGGTCGTGTTTTTTTTAAATGTATTTATGTTGATTACTATAATAACTATCGCCACAAAAAAAATGCAACAAACCCAGGATTTCGGAAATATCAATTTTTTTATTGTGGGCTAGGGTTGTCAATAAACCTGTGAGCAACATACAATTACTTTATAAAACATTATTTTTGGACTCAGGTATTAGCAATTACCGGTTCAAATTGTTACGTGCCTAGTTTACATAGTTTAAGTTTATAATTATGGAAAAATAGTTGAGGAAAGCTAAAATTAATAATAGTTGAATTTTGACCACATTTGTTTACCCAGTACCGTCCATAGATTTTCTAAAGGGTCTTTCAACAAGGACGGGTCGATGTTAAAATTGAATAAAACAAGATGTGTGTAAGATATTAACGAAATTTATTTTTTATTTAAAAGGCCCATTTATGCCAATTATGGATGGAATATGACATCGTTCAAATGTCCGCCGCGGCTTCGTATGGTGGCATGAATCCGAGAGGTCCAATTTTTAATGACTCTGCTGCATAGATCGAGCGAGCGCTACAGATCAATGATAAACAATTTCTTTTGGCTTGAATTGAACAATATGGACGTGAACGACATGTGGTTCCAGCAAGATGACGCTACTTGCCACACAGCGAACGACACAATTGACATTCTGCATGATTTGAGGGTAGAGTTAGAGTTCCGCTAGACTTTTTCTTATGGGGTTTTCTGAAGTCGCAGGTCTATGCCAATAAACCACATTCGACCGTTGCCCTAAAAGCCCTCGGATTCGTGCCACCATACGAAGCCGCGGCGGACATTTGAACGATGTCATATTCCATCCATAATTGGCATAAATGGGCCTTTTAAATAAAAAATAAATTTCGTTAATATCTCACACACATCTTGTTTTATTCAATTTTAACATCGACCCGTCCTTGTTGAAAGACCCTTTATCTTCGATGAAGGATATTATGCGGAATTGGGAAGGGATCCGCTCTCATCAGGCAAATGCTAAAAACCAATTGCTATACATAATATCTAGAGAACCGGGGGTGAGATGTCATGGGGCCGTCAAAGAGCCATGGCACTGCTTTGCCTCAGCAGGCCCGTCCCGTCACTGACCCGTTCTGCTGGGGGATGTCCGTCTGGGCCCCGACCAGAGGACTTAATGCAAGGGGGGCATGAGGGCGCCAACCTTCATACTGGTCGTCGAGTGGCAATTTACAAATATTACCGACGACCAAAGCCTGAATACAGATCCGAACAAGCTTACGAAGCTGGATATTTATAATGTTTTGGTAGAAAAGGTCCTACTATATGGGTCAAAACATAGACCGGGTGACCTTGAAATGAACGAACGATCCATGATTATTTTAAATGCATTATATCCAACGGGTATTCCTAACAATGTTGATGTACAAAACAAAAGTCTTAAAGAGTATTTCCAAATTTATCTGTAAGTGCGAAAAAGCAAATGCGAGTGCGAGTTTGAAGCAAATGATATCACGCTGACGACTGACGAAATGGTAATTGAATCTGATAGTGAGGTTATGTCATAACCGTTCAGAGGATAACTAGTTTAAAAGATTTTTTTTTAAATTAGCCTATATTATCCCACTGCTGGGCAAAGGCCTCCCCCATAGACTTCACCGGCCAATCCGTCAAAAACGAGTTCGAATCGATTGAATTAATCAACTGAAATGTTTACTAGTTTGTGAAAACCCTATTTCCATAGAAATTTAAAAAAAACTTAGAAACGCAATATCTCCGAGATCTCGCTAGTTACATATTTAGAATTTTCTCAAGTTGAAGGTACTATAAATAAGTATATTATGCTAACAAAAAAAACGCGACCAGTAAATAGTTAATTTTTTATTTTTTTTTTGTTTATTTAGAAAACAATTATTTACTCTTATTCCTGTGATGTTAGGGACTTGAAATTTTCAGGCCTGATATATTTAAAACAAAACAATTAACCTGTATTTATACAAAAGGTTGAGATTTAATTTATTCAAGAAATAAATACACACGAAAAACTTTTTCGGGCAGATCAATGACCTTTCACAAATTTATTTTTATCTCTTAAATTAAGTGAAATATCAAAACGAGATTTTTTTTAATGCTTTATTAGGATTAAATCTATGAAGTTAAAAAATAAAACGGACATGTCCGCAACTGAGACAAAATAACACACTGTGGGTCGCTCAGGATGCAGGTGCAGCAGTAGGTGGGCTGACTCGCTACTGTCCACCGCGGGGAAGCGAGCGGAATAAGGGTGATCCTTGAACCCTGTAATGCGCAACAAGCGAAAGCATTACGCACTGGCCGTAGACTGTGAGCACCCACAGCAACGCTTAATAGGGAAGCACTAATATGTAGCTGTGTTGCTGTGGATGTTCACTATCAGATACGGAGATGACAGTAGTGGCGGATACATTTTGAAAAATCAAATAATATAAAATAAAAATTGAAAAATAAAATAATATAATTACTACTGGGGGTAGAAACCAAAAGAAAAACTAATAAGCGTCTAATAGAAATAAAGAAAGGCGAGAACACAAATATAGAACTGCTAAAGGTCCAAAGCAAAGCGAAATAAACCGTTACAATTTGCTTAGCTACTGGCTAATTTAAAATTGTGCAACACTTACCCAAATGGGATTTTCCAAATCACACACATTAATTATATAAATAAAATGGTCGAGGGAACGGTAGTGACGCCGTTAATGGAATAAATCTCGCGATGACGACCGTTTTTATCTTTTTTTACGGGTTTGTCCGTATCAGAGATCGCGATAAATATTCACGTGCGTTCGCCTTGACCCCAAGAATCGGTCTGCGCGATGTGGAAGCATTCTGTCGTGAATGAACAACATGAACGATGCGCTTGCGCCGAGAACAAAGGAACAATCACTGGGTGCCTAATATGTCGCTTATTTCAATACGAATGTGGTGATAATTTGTAGCTATGCAGAATTCTGATTTGGTGCGTTCATTATTAGTTTCTTTATGTTTTATATTTAATCAAGTAATGTAAATAGTCACTTCCTTAATTTTTAAATAATGTAGATAAATGTAAATAATTGATTAATTTTACATTTGTTTTCCACATTATTAATTAAAACCAAGACATGTAACAATTAATGTTACACTCCGCCGCCGCCAAAATGGAGGCCGTGGCCGCGGGTATGGCCCTGTCTTTAGAGGATTTGTTCCTCTTCAAGGCCACATCCCGGATAGCGGCTCCCACGACCTCTGCGAACCTGGCCGCTCGCTCCAAATTGGAGCCACCAGCGGCGTCCAAATCGTCGCCAGAAGACCCCAAGAGGACAGCCCTGCGGCTGTTCGATCCGGGGTGCCGCCCCTCCTCGGCAAGCCTCTCGGCTCGATGGGCAGCCTCCTTGGCGGTGAGGCCCCTCCCCACTCCTCTGTCTCGTCCCCCACCCCGCCTACTGGTAGGGATCTTCCGAGCCGAGGCCAGCTCGTCATCGGAGAACGACCCCAGGCCATCCCCCGATTTGGGGCGCTTCCGGAAGAACCTTAGGTTCTCCGCAGCAGCCCCCTCCACTTCACGCTCAAAGCTCTGTGGGCTTTTTGCGCCAAATTCGGGGTCGGACTCCGACCCCGCATCACTTACCTCTTCATTTAAAAATATCGGTATCCGTATTTCATGCATGTGGTTGTCGGTTTTGTCTGAAACAGACGGAAGACGTTTGTTGCCCACCCCAGAATACGGAGGGCAGCCCGCCGAAGCAGGGTGGTATTCCCCGACCACTGAGCAATCGGGACCCACCTGGGGACGTTTTTCACAAAAGTCTTGTTCCATTTTTATATTTTTTTAGTTTTCCTTTAAAGGGTGAGGACCCTTTAAACCGCTTTTCCCTATCTCCCTTCTTCTCTACGCCCACTCGACCTGCCTTCTGTAAGCAGAGGGGGGAGTATGCGTGCTGTCTCTAGCCCGGTTCCCTTCACAAATCATCATGGATGATCTGTGATTGGAACCGTGACCCTTAGGTTAGGTTAGGTTAGGTTAAAACGGGCTGGTTTCCGCAACTCCACGACTAAGCGCGTATTTTGCGTACGGGTGGGACTTAACCTTCCACTAGCTACCTCACTCGATCCATCCCAACTCCTCGAGGAAGGCCAGCAGCGCCTTCGTGTTGCTGACTACCTCCTGTACGGTACCTGGTTCACCGAGGTATTTGGCCCTGTAACCGGCGATTACTGGGCAGCTTAGAAGCAGGTGCGCTGCTGTCTCGTCTTCCTCCATGCATGCTCTGCACAGCGGACTGTCCGTGATCCCTAAGACAAAGAGGTGCTTATTAAAAGTCCCGTGGCCAGTCGTTACAGCTGTAACTGCTCGTAACTGCTGTTTCGTCAGGCGTAGGGCCTTCTGCGTGAAACGTCTATCCAAAGCGGGAAGTGCTTCTTTGGACTGCCTGCACTCATTGTGGTCAATCCACAATCTGTGGTGTTGCTCCTTGGTTCGTTTCCTTACCAGACTGTGGAGGTAGCCAAATGGTATTGGCACGATTGGTTCCGGACCCACCACAGCCATACTGGAGCCTCTACGGGCTAGCTCATCCGCTGCATCGTTGCCTCGGGAATCGCTATGCCCTTTGATCCATTGAATGGTTAGTTTATTGTTTGACCCAACCTGGTTTAGGCGTTGGTGACACTCGAATATCAGTCCAGAGCAGACCGTGTGGCTGCCCAACGCCTGCAGGACGGCCATGCTGTCAGAGAGAATGCGTATTGGGAAATCTTTTACCTTCCTGTCTAGAATGGCCGATGCAGCCAGAGTGATGCCCACACACTCTGCCTGGAACACCGTGTTGTGTGCCCCAAGTGGCGCGGCTATGTGTATGTTGAGGTCCTCTGAGAACACCCCCGCACCTGAGCCAGTACCAGTCTTGGAACCATCGGTGAAGATCCTCAACTCGTCTGGGCGTAACCCCTCACAGTGGTGGTCCTCATGGAGTTGGATCTTGTATTTCTTGTCAAAAACAAATTGCTTAGGTATCCGGTCCATAATTGCTGTTGTTAGAGGGAACTCTTTATTAAGGTCCTCGAGCAGAGCCGTGTGTTGTGTCTTTCTCCTACCCCAGAGATTTAGTGCCTTAAGCCGCCCTGCCGCCGTCGTAGCCTCCTGCTGAATGAAAAGCTGGAGCGGTGGCAGTCCCAGCATGGCCTCGAGCGCAGCGGTCGGGGTAGTTCTCATGCAGCCTGTCGTCGCCATGCAGGCCAGTCTTTGCGTGCGTTGCAGTTTGTTCACGGCTGTACTTACCTTTGTGCGGGGCCACCAAACCACGGCTCCATATGAGATCATGGGTCGAATCACCGCGCAGTACAGCCAGAGAATGATTTTGGGGGACAGGCCCCATTTTTTACCTATCATTTTCTTGCATTGCCAAAAGGTAATGCATGCCTTATTAAGTTTGATGTCCAAGTGACTGCTCCAGTTCAGCTTGTTGTCGAGAGTGACCCCAAGATACTTTACTTCATTGGACAGCTGGAGTTCTGTGTCGAACAGCTTCGGTAGACGGAAAGGGCCCAGTGCTCTTTTCTGAGTAAACATGACCAGTACAGTCTTAGATGGGTTAACTGAAAGATCATACTCCCTGCACCATCGTTCCACTATGCGTAGTGCTTGCTGAGTAAGGTTACAGATGGTACCAGTCACCTTCCCGGGTACTAGAATTGCGAGGTCGTCTGCATACCCTATTGTGTAATAACGGTGTTCGTTAAGTCTGGTGATAAGGTCGTTGATTACCATATTCCACAGGAGAGGGGAGAGCACCCCTCCCTGAGGGCAGCCCCTGGCTAAAAAGGCCATTTGCTGTTCGCCCTCCAGCCGAACCGCACGTTTGCTTAGCATATTAGTTATCCAGTCAATTAGTACCTGTTCAGCTCCGTGTCTGGAGAGGGCAGCACCTATACTGGAGAAGTTGGTTTTGTCGAAGGCCCCTTCGATGTCTATGAAAGTGCCCAGGCATGTACCCTTTTGATGGATTGCTTCCTCTATCTGGCCCACCACCAGATGGAGAGCAGATTCCGTTGACTTACCCGAGCTGTAGGCATGTTGGTTACCGTGGAGAGGTAATGATTTAAGAACGCCATCTCGTAACTCCCTGTCGCACAGCCTCTCCATCGATTTGAGTAGAAACGAGGTCAGGCTTAGGGGTCTGAAGGATTTGGCGTTAGTATAGTCCCCTTTGCCTGGCTTGGGGATGAATATCGCCTTCACTTCCCTCCATCCTTTCGGAACGTATCTAAACGCCAGGCACGCCCTCATTATTGGCACCAGTCTCTCTACAACAGACGTACCTCCCCACTGCAGCAGCGCAGGGAACACCCCATCCGGACCGGGCGCCTTGAAAGGATGAAAGCTTAGGATGGCCCACTGTAGTTTCTCCGTCGTGATCATCCTGTATGCGTAGAGCCAATCATCATCTGTTGGTACCTGGGTAGTATCTACCCAGTCAGTTACCTGGGCAATAACGCTGCCTGGGAAGTGAGTATCTATCAGGACGCGTCTAGCCTCTTCAGGTGATGTGGTGAGTGAGTTGTCAGGTTTACGGAGTGTGGCAGGCTCAGGTGTTTGCGCCTGAGCCATTATTTTCCTTACCCTGTTTGCCTCTTGGCAAGATTCGATGTTACCACAGAATTTGCGCCATCCTGCGGTACGCCTGAATCTGATGCATTTTTTATAGCTGGATTTGGCCTCGTAGTAAGCGTCCCAGTCCTCATCCTTGCTTGTATTCATGGCCCTGTTTAGGGCCTTCCTTACCTTCCCGCGTTTACGATTTAACTCCGCTCCCCACCATGGTTGTTTGCCCGGTGTATCGCGTGGGGTAGTCAGAGGGCAAGCGGTGTGGTAGCTGCTTATCAGACACTCGGTAAGTTGATTGACCTGCATGTCTAACCTCGTTTCGTTCCCTATAGTCCGCGCCTCACATAAGGGCGGCAGTTTCGACTCTAGGGTGCGTGTGTATACAGCTCTGTCCGTGTTGCGCGGATTACGCCAGGGGGGCGTAGGTGCTACCCAGAGCTGAATGTCAAAGCGGATCCATCTGTGGTCTGAGCAAGAGGCCTCGTTGGAGACCTGCCATCCAGTAGTGATCTCCGCTGCGCCTTCCGTCGCCAAAGTTAGATCAATAATTGTGCGACTGCGTCTAGTTACGAACGTTGGTTCTGCACCTGTATTTAGTAGAGACAAGTTAGTAGTAAACAAGTAGTCCACTAATGCCTTACCTCTTTCATTCGGCGTTTCCATTCCCCACAGGGGGTGATGTGCGTTCGCGTCGGTCCCAATGATGACCTCTTCCCCGCTGGTCTCGCAGAAGGTTACAAGGCGGACAAGGTCATGTGGGGGTGGTGCCTCCGCCTCAGGCATGTAGACCGAGGCGAAGACAATCGGCATATCAATGCCACCGCGCTGCATATACAGCCTAGCTGCAGAGGTATCTCTGCAACAGAAATCATTTAGAAGCTATGCTTTGAGGTTACCTGTAACAAAGATACACGCTCTAGGGTGATCCTGATTAGAAGTAACAAGGAGCTTACCCCCAAGGTTGGATAGTCCTCTGATTTGGCCACCCCTAATCCACGGCTCCTGGATTAAGGCGATGGCAGTCTGTTGAACCTCCAGCCACTTGCGTAGTTGAGCCGTCGCTGTCTGGCTGTGGTGGAGGTTTGCCTGCACAACTTTACAGGCGGACGAAGGGGTCGCCATCATGGGTGGGTCCCTCCTCCTCCTCCTCCAGTTGCAGTCCCGCGAAAGCATCTCCCACGATGAGGTCCTCCTCCAACGGGCCAGAGGCTGGCGACAGTGTAATGTCGTCCAGCTCCCCGCCCGCCAGAGGGACCCCCGACGTGTCCTCCTCGGTGGTGCCCTCTTCTGCAGTTGCTGCAGAGTCGGCCACAGAAGCTTCCGGGTTGCTAGGCAGGGGGATGCTCTCCCCTGTGCTGCTGTCCTTGACGAGCTGCTTCGTGATCGGGTCCCAACCACGAGGGACGCACGCAAACTTCCCGTTCGCACCCCGGAACTTGATGTACACCGAGCCCAGGCCGAAAGACAGCCTGCGCTCGGCGCCCATCAAGACCGGTATGTGGTCCTCGGGGACACCCAGCACCACGAACCAGCACGTCTTCTGCCTGTCTGAGTGGATCACTACCCATTTTTTAATGTCCACCCATGGGTTCTGATACCACAGCGTTCTCGCTGCGATGTTCAGGTCTTGGTACACTGCGCTATCGTCCGGTATGCCTATACCACAGCGTACCATTTTGGTTAACTCCGATTGGCCCTTCACGACTAGCGAGGTGCTATCCGGGAGGGGCAAACCGGGGACCGTCCTCTTCAGCCAAGCCAGGGTGAAGTCGTCGCAACACCACAGCTTGAGTGCACCGCTGCCAAATTGAGGTTTAGCGGTGAAGGACGGTATCTGCCGCTCTGGAGTCTCCATCGTGGGAGAGAGGGCTTCTTCGATGATCCGTTTTTGGATCAGCTGGGTCACCAAAGCCGACAACTCCTTGCTGATGGCACCCGTGCGCTCGCATGTCACCGCGACACACAGGTGGGCACTGGCAGCCTGGGCGAAACTCATCCCACCAACTCTCCCGGACCGATCAAGCCGCTGCCGCTTGTGCTCTCCACGAGGTGACAAAGTCTCGTTGAGAGCTCGCTTGGCACCGACCTGACCGTCCCGAGCGGTCTGTTGCGATGAGGTCGCCGTTTGTGCTGGTCCGCCAGTCCCTGCAGCTCGGCTTGTGACCCTTCCTCGTGTGTTGAAAATTAGCCGCCAGCACCAACTGTCCACCCAAAGCGGGTGGGCAGCTGAAGCCGACGTTGCCCAGGGTGCACCGCGTGGAGGCTTTCAACATGCACCACTGGCCAAGCAAGCCTAGGTACTGGAAGTAAGGGCAGATCGGTATGGGTGTTCCAGCGAGAGCTATAAGCACGGAACTGACGGACTAAATTTGATTATTATTATTTTACCCAGGAATCATCCCTATTGTGCTTCAACATCGACCACATCATCGCTTAAGTGGTCAAGCGCGAGTCCACCAATAATAAAAAAAAAATGTGGCAGCACGAACAGGATAGATATTAATTAAGTAAAAGCGTTTTTAGCGCTTTTGTGCTTTGTGTGTGTATCTAACTGACGGACTAAATAAAATGATTTATTATTTTTTTGCCCAGGAATTACAATTCCAATCTATCATATTCGTGCTCGTACAATAGGGATGCCTATTGTGCGAGCATGAATATGATCGGTCTGTTAAGGTGTTTCTCTTCAATGGTGAATCACTCTTCGGGACTTGATTATTAGTAACTTTGCTTATTTATTATTTTCTTATTCTAGGTAGGTCAGCCTCTGAGACGTACTTGAACTGGGGAAATTCTCATAGTACGCGATTATTTCGTGAACGATGCGTGAGGATGAACCGTGCTGGAATTTTTGAAGTTTTTATTTGTGATACGGATGATGTTTTTGGGATAAAGCAGAAACTCGATGTTATTTGCAAGAGAGCGTTGCGTAATAATTTAGGTAAGTATCTATCTGAATCGTCTTGCTCGTTGAAAAACTTTATCTATGTATATAATTGATGAGCAGTTTTTAAACGGAGAATTCAAAAAATGGATTTCAAAAAAGGAGAGTTTCAATTTGACTGATTTTTTTGTTTATCTGTGTAGGCAACTCATTCTGCCGGATCACAATGAAAAACCAAATTACTGGCGTTGACGCACAAAGCAAAGCTGCTGGAGTCGAGCAGCGACCTGGAGGGGATATCGCTACTGTAAAGCGTGGTCCAATTAATGCCACGTGTGTGACATCCGGGTCGAGTTCGAGCAACCCCAGCCGCGAAGCACTGTACCATGACCACGTTGGGGGCGAGCACCGACCTGGAGTGGATATCGCATCTGTAACGCGTGGTTCGAATAATGCCACGTGTGCGACATCCGGGTTGCGAGCGAGCCGCCGTAGCCGCGAAGCCCGCCGTGCTGCCGCCGTGTACAGGGCCGAAGAAGAACTCGTCAAGTTAATGGAACAGCTGGTAAAGGATAAAGAACAGCTGGTAAAGGATAAGGAACAGCTGTTAAGAAAGAAGCTGGCGTTAGAGATCGCCGAGATCGAGGCATTCTTCCCGCCTGCTGCTGAAGTTTCCTGTGAGCAAATGGACGAATCACCTGCGCCCCCCGTGCCGGCTGACACGTGTTCGACCGAAGGCCTGAATAGAGAATGCGCACGTGGGCTCGTGTTTACCCCACGCGTTGTGACATTCTCTCCGATTGCTGATCAGGCCGCCTGCGAACACGCAGCCTTGGCGCTGGTGCCCCACGCGCTGGCTGGCGCGCGCGTTACCGAAGTCCCGCTGCAAGAACGTGCACGTGGGCTCATACATGCCCCACGTGTTGTCCCGTTCTCCCTACCTGCTGAAGTCCCGTACGACCGCGTGGGCTTGCCGCTAGCGCCCCTTGTGATGGCTGGCGCGTCCTTGGCCGATCGACAGCGCGCACATGGGCTCGCGCTTGCCCCACACGTGGACAAACCACCCGCGCCGTCTGGCACGCGTATCATCGAAGGCATGACACGATACGCGCGCGTGGTACCACGCATGTGCCGTTTACTGCCGTCCGACCGGCTGCCTACCGGATACCCAGCGCATCATTTGCGCCCGTCGCGATATTCTCCGGGCCCGCTGTTCAGGCCCCTCGTAAATGCATGGACGCGGTGCCACAGTCCTGCTCGACGCTGGCTGTCCCCGCGCCGCCAGCGTCCGCCACGTCGCCGGCTTCCTGCTCGCCGCTGGCTGGCCCCACGCCGAAACCGACGCAGCTCGCCGCGCCGCCGGGGCCCCCCGCGTATTTGTTGCGCCCCACGCCGACGCCGTCCGCCGCGTCGATGCGGCTTGTTGCTACGACGGCGCCCGCGACGCAGACGCAGCCCGCCGCGTATTTGTTGCGCCCCACGCCGACGCCGTCCGCCGCGTCGATGCGGCTTGTTGCTACGACGGCGCCCGCGACGCAGACGCAGCCCGCCGCGCATATGTTGCGCCCCACGCCGACGCCGTCCGCCGCGTCGATGCGGCTTGTTGCTACGACGGCGCCCGCGACGCAGACGCAGCCCGCCGCGCATATGTTGCGCCCCACGCCGACGCCGTCCGCCGCGTCGATGCGGCTTGTTACTACGACGGCGCCCGCGACGCAGACGGCGCCCGCCGCGCATATGTTGCACCCAACGCAGGCGCCGTCCACCGCGTCGACGCCGCTCATTGCTACGACGGCACCTGCGACGCCGACGCCGTCCGCCGCGTCGATGCGGCTTGTTGCTACGACGACGCCTGCGACGCAGGCGTAGGCCGCCGCGCCGCCGGATCCCCCCACGCATTTGTTGCGCCCAACGCCGACGCCGTCCGCCGCGTCGATGCGGCTTGTTGCTACGACGGCGCCCGCGACGCAGACGCAGCCCGCCTCGCATATGTTGTGCCCCACGCCGACGCCGTCCGCCGCGTCGATGTGGCTTGTTACTACGACGGCGCCCGCGACGCAAACGGCGCCCGCCGCGCATATGTTGCGCCCAACGCAGACGCCGTCCGCCGCGTCGACGCGGCTTGTTGCTACGACGGCGCCCGCGACGCAGACGCAGCCCGCCGCGCATAAGTTGTGCCCCACGCCGACGCCGTCCGCCGCGTCGATGCGGCTTGTTACTACGACGGCGCCCGCGACGCAGACGGCGCCCGCCGCGCATATGTTGCGCCCAACGCAGACGCCGTCCGCCGCGTCGACGCCGCTCATTTCTACGACGGCGCCTGCGATGCCGACGCCACCCGCCGCTCCGACGGCGCCCCCCGCGCCTTAGTTGCGCCCCACGTCAACGCCGTCCTTCGCGTCAACGCCCCTTGTTGCTACGACGGCGCCCGCGACGCAGACGCAGCCCGCCGCGCATATGTTGCGCTCCACGCCGACGCCGTCCGCCGCGTCGATGCGGCTTGTTGCTACGACGGCGCCCGCGACGCAGACGCAGCCCGCCGCGCATATGTTGTGCCCCACGCTGACGCCGTCCGCCGCGTCGATGCTGCTTGTTACTAAGACGGCGACCGCGACGCCGTCGTCGCCCGCCGCCCCGACGGTGTCCCCGCGCCGGCTGACACGTAACCGACCGCGCGTCAGCGAGTACCCGTTCACCGTGCACACATCAACAGCGTGCAAGCTACATTTTGAGTGCGTAGTCGCGTTGTGTTTGTGCGTTTTGTAACAGTGCGGGTTACCCAAGTGTATTAATGACAATAAGTGAGACTTTATTAAAGACGCTAAGTTAAGACTAATGTAGATACTATGATTTAGATGTGTTGCCTACCGAAGTGAGTGTTCAGGAACAAGGGGGTGGAATGTAGGCAACTCATTCTGCATTATCTGTGCTTTTTTAGTATGTGTCTTTTATTATGTTTAGTTAGTTGTAGTTTATTGTTATCTGTGGCATGCGAGCTGGCAGCCTCGCATGCGCCGTATATTGCTATCCTTGTCGCCCTTGTGCGGGCGTGTCCTACCGTCCTTGTTGCTCTGTCGCCAACGTTGCCGCTCTTGGCAACGCCGCGAAATGTGCCGGCGCAGAGCGCAGGGCAGTCGCCAGATATTCTACCTGAGAGTAGGACGCGGCCCCGTTGCTCCATTGTTGTTATGTGAGCCCAGTATTGATTCGGCCCTAAGCCCCGCCGTGTACTATGTAAGTAGCTGTATGTGTTCTGTGTAAAGTGTACTATTATGTGTTATAAATAAATTACACGAGTTTGCCAGTAATTTGGTGTTGAATTTTCATTGTGTTTAAAATAATCCGGTCCTAATCGCAAAATTGGTCCTATCGAGCCGGATCACAATGAAAAACCAAATTACTGGCGTTGACGCACAAAGCAAAGCTGCTGGAGTCGAGCAGCGACCTGGAGGGGATATCGCTACTGTAAAGCGTGGTCCAATTAATGCCACGTGTGTGACATCCGGGTCGAGTTCGAGCAACCCCAGCCGCGAAGCACTGTACCATGACCACGTTGGGGGCGAGCACCGACCTGGAGTGGATATCGCATCTGTAACGCGTGGTTCGAATAATGCCACGTGTGCGACATCCGGGTTGCGAGCGAGCCGCCGTAGCCGCGAAGCCCGCCGTGCTGCCGCCGTGTACAGGGCCGAAGAAGAACTCGTCAAGTTAATGGAACAGCTGGTAAAGGATAAAGAACAGCTGGTAAAGGATAAGGAACAGCTGTTAAGAAAGAAGCTGGCGTTAGAGATCGCCGAGATCGAGGCATTCTTCCCGCCTGCTGCTGAAGTTTCCTGTGAGCAAATGGACGAATCGCCTGCGCCCCCCGTGCCGGCTGACACGTGTTCGACCGAAGGCCTGAATAGAGAATGCGCACGTGGGCTCGTGTTTACCCCACGCGTTGTGACATTCTCTCCGATTGCTGATCAGGCCGCCTGCGAACACGCAGCCTTGGCGCTGGTGCCCCACGCGCTGGCTGGCGCGCGCGTTACCGAAGTCCCGCTGCAAGAACGTGCACGTGGGCTCATACATGCCCCACGTGTTGTCCCGTTCTCCCTACCTGCTGAAGTCCCGTACGACCGCGTGGGCTTGCCGCTAGCGCCCCTTGTGATGGCTGGCGCGTCCTTGGCCGATCGACAGCGCGCACATGGGCTCGCGCTTGCCCCACACGTGGACAAACCACCCGCGCCGTCTGGCACGCGTATCATCGAAGGCATGACACGATACGCGCGCGTGGTACCACGCATGTGCCGTTTACTGCCGTCCGACCGGCTGCCTACCGGATACCCAGCGCATCATTTGCGCCCGTCGCGATATTCTCCGGGCCCGCTGTTCAGGCCCCTCGTAAATGCATGGACGCGGTGCCACAGTCCTGCTCGACGCTGGCTGTCCCCGCGCCGCCAGCGTCCGCCACGTCGCCGGCTTCCTGCTCGCCGCTGGCTGGCCCCACGCCGAAACCGACGCAGCTCGCCGCGCCGCCGGGGCCCCCCGCGTATTTGTTGCGCCCCACGCCGACGCCGTCCGCCGCGTCGATGCGGCTTGTTGCTACGACGGCGCCCGCGACGCAGACGCAGCCCGCCGCGTATTTGTTGCGCCCCACGCCGACGCCGTCCGCCGCGTCGATGCGGCTTGTTGCTACGACGGCGCCCGCGACGCAGACGCAGCCCGCCGCGCATATGTTGCGCCCCACGCCGACGCCGTCCGCCGCGTCGATGCGGCTTGTTGCTACGACGGCGCCCGCGACGCAGACGCAGCCCGCCGCGCATATGTTGCGCCCCACGCCGACGCCGTCCGCCGCGTCGATGCGGCTTGTTACTACGACGGCGCCCGCGACGCAGACGGCGCCCGCCGCGCATATGTTGCACCCAACGCAGGCGCCGTCCACCGCGTCGACGCCGCTCATTGCTACGACGGCACCTGCGACGCCGACGCCGTCCGCCGCGTCGATGCGGCTTGTTGCTACGACGACGCCTGCGACGCAGGCGTAGGCCGCCGCGCCGCCGGATCCCCCCACGCATTTGTTGCGCCCAACGCCGACGCCGTCCGCCGCGTCGATGCGGCTTGTTGCTACGACGGCGCCCGCGACGCAGACGCAGCCCGCCTCGCATATGTTGTGCCCCACGCCGACGCCGTCCGCCGCGTCGATGTGGCTTGTTACTACGACGGCGCCCGCGACGCAAACGGCGCCCGCCGCGCATATGTTGCGCCCAACGCAGACGCCGTCCGCCGCGTCGACGCGGCTTGTTGCTACGACGGCGCCCGCGACGCAGACGCAGCCCGCCGCGCATAAGTTGTGCCCCACGCCGACGCCGTCCGCCGCGTCGATGCGGCTTGTTACTACGACGGCGCCCGCGACGCAGACGGCGCCCGCCGCGCATATGTTGCGCCCAACGCAGACGCCGTCCGCCGCGTCGACGCCGCTCATTTCTACGACGGCGCCTGCGATGCCGACGCCACCCGCCGCTCCGACGGCGCCCCCCGCGCCTTAGTTGCGCCCCACGTCAACGCCGTCCTTCGCGTCAACGCCCCTTGTTGCTACGACGGCGCCCGCGACGCAGACGCAGCCCGCCGCGCATATGTTGCGCTCCACGCCGACGCCGTCCGCCGCGTCGATGCGGCTTGTTGCTACGACGGCGCCCGCGACGCAGACGCAGCCCGCCGCGCATATGTTGTGCCCCACGCTGACGCCGTCCGCCGCGTCGATGCTGCTTGTTACTAAGACGGCGACCGCGACGCCGTCGTCGCCCGCCGCCCCGACGGTGTCCCCGCGCCGGCTGACACGTAACCGACCGCGCGTCAGCGAGTACCCGTTCACCGTGCACACATCAACAGCGTGCAAGCTACATTTTGAGTGCGTAGTCGCGTTGTGTTTGTGCGTTTTGTAACAGTGCGGGTTACCCAAGTGTATTAATGACAATAAGTGAGACTTTATTAAAGACGCTAAGTTAAGACTAATGTAGATACTATGATTTAGATGTGTTGCCTACCGAAGTGAGTGTTCAGGAACAAGGGGGTGGAATGTAGGCAACTCATTCTGCATTATCTGTGCTTTTTTAGTATGTGTCTTTTATTATGTTTAGTTAGTTGTAGTTTATTGTTATCTGTGGCATGCGAGCTGGCAGCCTCGCATGCGCCGTATATTGCTATCCTTGTCGCCCTTGTGCGGGCGTGTCCTACCGTCCTTGTTGCTCTGTCGCCAACGTTGCCGCTCTTGGCAACGCCGCGAAATGTGCCGGCGCAGAGCGCAGGGCAGTCGCCAGATATTCTACCTGAGAGTAGGACGCGGCCCCGTTGCTCCATTGTTGTTATGTGATGTATTGATTCGGCTCTAAGCCCCGCCGTGTACTATGTAAGTAGCTGTATGTGTTCTGTGTAAAGTGTACTATTATGTGTTTTAAATAAATTACACGAGTTTGCCAGTAATTTGGTATTGCATTTTCATTGTGTTGCAAATAATCCGGTCCTAATCGCAAAATTGTGGTCCTGGACCAATTTTGCGATTAGGACCGGATTATTTGCAAAATTGGTCCTATCGAGCCGGATCACAATGAAAAACCAAATTACTGGCGTTGACGCACAAAGCAAAGCTGCTGGAGTCGAGCAGCGACCTGGAGGGGATATCGCTACTGTAAAGCGTGGTCCAATTAATGCCACGTGTGTGACATCCGGGTCGAGTTCGAGCAACCCCAGCCGCGAAGCACTGTACCATGACCACGTTGGGGGCGAGCACCGACCTGGAGTGGATATCGCATCTGTAACGCGTGGTTCGAATAATGCCACGTGTGCGACATCCGGGTTGCGAGCGAGCCGCCGTAGCCGCGAAGCCCGCCGTGCTGCCGCCGTGTACAGGGCCGAAGAAGAACTCGTCAAGTTAATGGAACAGCTGGTAAAGGATAAAGAACAGCTGGTAAAGGATAAGGAACAGCTGTTAAGAAAGAAGCTGGCGTTAGAGATCGCCGAGATCGAGGCATTCTTCCCGCCTGCTGCTGAAGTTTCCTGTGAGCAAATGGACGAATCGCCTGCGCCCCCCGTGCCGGCTGACACGTGTTCGACCGAAGGCCTGAATAGAGAATGCGCACGTGGGCTCGTGTTTACCCCACGCGTTGTGACATTCTCTCCGATTGCTGATCAGGCCGCCTGCGAACACGCAGCCTTGGCGCTGGTGCCCCACGCGCTGGCTGGCGCGCGCGTTACCGAAGTCCCGCTGCAAGAACGTGCACGTGGGCTCATACATGCCCCACGTGTTGTCCCGTTCTCCCTACCTGCTGAAGTCCCGTACGACCGCGTGGGCTTGCCGCTAGCGCCCCTTGTGATGGCTGGCGCGTCCTTGGCCGATCGACAGCGCGCACATGGGCTCGCGCTTGCCCCACACGTGGACAAACCACCCGCGCCGTCTGGCACGCGTATCATCGAAGGCATGACACGATACGCGCGCGTGGTACCACGCATGTGCCGTTTACTGCCGTCCGACCGGCTGCCTACCGGATACCCAGCGCATCATTTGCGCCCGTCGCGATATTCTCCGGGCCCGCTGTTCAGGCCCCTCGTAAATGCATGGACGCGGTGCCACAGTCCTGCTCGACGCTGGCTGTCCCCGCGCCGCCAGCGTCCGCCACGTCGCCGGCTTCCTGCTCGCCGCTGGCTGGCCCCACGCCGAAACCGACGCAGCTCGCCGCGCCGCCGGGGCCCCCCGCGTATTTGTTGCGCCCCACGCCGACGCCGTCCGCCGCGTCGATGCGGCTTGTTGCTACGACGGCGCCCGCGACGCAGACGCAGCCCGCCGCGTATTTGTTGCGCCCCACGCCGACGCCGTCCGCCGCGTCGATGCGGCTTGTTGCTACGACGGCGCCCGCGACGCAGACGCAGCCCGCCGCGCATATGTTGCGCCCCACGCCGACGCCGTCCGCCGCGTCGATGCGGCTTGTTGCTACGACGGCGCCCGCGACGCAGACGCAGCCCGCCGCGCATATGTTGCGCCCCACGCCGACGCCGTCCGCCGCGTCGATGCGGCTTGTTACTACGACGGCGCCCGCGACGCAGACGGCGCCCGCCGCGCATATGTTGCACCCAACGCAGGCGCCGTCCACCGCGTCGACGCCGCTCATTGCTACGACGGCACCTGCGACGCCGACGCCGTCCGCCGCGTCGATGCGGCTTGTTGCTACGACGACGCCTGCGACGCAGGCGTAGGCCGCCGCGCCGCCGGATCCCCCCACGCATTTGTTGCGCCCAACGCCGACGCCGTCCGCCGCGTCGATGCGGCTTGTTGCTACGACGGCGCCCGCGACGCAGACGCAGCCCGCCTCGCATATGTTGTGCCCCACGCCGACGCCGTCCGCCGCGTCGATGTGGCTTGTTACTACGACGGCGCCCGCGACGCAAACGGCGCCCGCCGCGCATATGTTGCGCCCAACGCAGACGCCGTCCGCCGCGTCGACGCGGCTTGTTGCTACGACGGCGCCCGCGACGCAGACGCAGCCCGCCGCGCATAAGTTGTGCCCCACGCCGACGCCGTCCGCCGCGTCGATGCGGCTTGTTACTACGACGGCGCCCGCGACGCAGACGGCGCCCGCCGCGCATATGTTGCGCCCAACGCAGACGCCGTCCGCCGCGTCGACGCCGCTCATTTCTACGACGGCGCCTGCGATGCCGACGCCACCCGCCGCTCCGACGGCGCCCCCCGCGCCTTAGTTGCGCCCCACGTCAACGCCGTCCTTCGCGTCAACGCCCCTTGTTGCTACGACGGCGCCCGCGACGCAGACGCAGCCCGCCGCGCATATGTTGCGCTCCACGCCGACGCCGTCCGCCGCGTCGATGCGGCTTGTTGCTACGACGGCGCCCGCGACGCAGACGCAGCCCGCCGCGCATATGTTGTGCCCCACGCTGACGCCGTCCGCCGCGTCGATGCTGCTTGTTACTAAGACGGCGACCGCGACGCCGTCGTCGCCCGCCGCCCCGACGGTGTCCCCGCGCCGGCTGACACGTAACCGACCGCGCGTCAGCGAGTACCCGTTCACCGTGCACACATCAACAGCGTGCAAGCTACATTTTGAGTGCGTAGTCGCGTTGTGTTTGTGCGTTTTGTAACAGTGCGGGTTACCCAAGTGTATTAATGACAATAAGTGAGACTTTATTAAAGACGCTAAGTTAAGACTAATGTAGATACTATGATTTAGATGTGTTGCCTACCGAAGTGAGTGTTCAGGAACAAGGGGGTGGAATGTAGGCAACTCATTCTGCATTATCTGTGCTTTTTTAGTATGTGTCTTTTATTATGTTTAGTTAGTTGTAGTTTATTGTTATCTGTGGCATGCGAGCTGGCAGCCTCGCATGCGCCGTATATTGCTATCCTTGTCGCCCTTGTGCGGGCGTGTCCTACCGTCCTTGTTGCTCTGTCGCCAACGTTGCCGCTCTTGGCAACGCCGCGAAATGTGCCGGCGCAGAGCGCAGGGCAGTCGCCAGATATTCTACCTGAGAGTAGGACGCGGCCCCGTTGCTCCATTGTTGTTATGTGATGTATTGATTCGGCTCTAAGCCCCGCCGTGTACTATGTAAGTAGCTGTATGTGTTCTGTGTAAAGGGTACTATTATGTGTTTTAAATAAATTACACGAGTTTGCCAGTAATTTGGTATTGCATTTTCATTGTGTTGCAAATAATCCGGTCCTAATCGCAAAAGGTCACTGGTTCAGATCCGGCTCGAAGGACCAATTTTGCGATTAGGACCGGATTATTTTAAACACAATGAAAATTCAACACCAAATTACTGGCAAACTCGTGTAATTTATTTATAACACATAATAGTACACTTTACACAGAACACATACAGCTACTTACATAGTACACGGCGGGGCTTAGGGCCGAATCAATACTGGGCTCACATAACAACAATGGAGCAACGGGGCCGCGTCCTACTCTCAGGTAGAATATCTGGCGACTGCCCTGCGCTCTGCGCCGGCACATTTCGCGGCGTTGCCAAGAGCGGCAACGTTGGCGACAGAGCAACAAGGACGGTAGGACACGCCCGCACAAGGGCGACAAGGATAGCAATATACGGCGCATGCGAGGCTGCCAGCTCGCATGCCACAGATAACAATAAACTACAACTAACTAAACATAATAAAAGACACATACTAAAAAAGCACAGATAATGCAGAATGAGTTGCCTACAATCTGTATAGCGATTTCTTCGCCAATTTTGAAACAATTTGTTTTTGTTTTTATGAGTACTTTACCGAATCGGTCCCATTTAATTTCGGTGAAGATCTGATGAAGAACTTCGGAGATATATAACAGAACTCTTCAAATGGAAATGGCCACAATTGCTGCAATCGTATATCTGTTTACTGTTTATACCAGTTCATTACATAACATCACGCCAGTACGCTCTGAATGGGTAACTAAAAACAAAAAAAAAAAAAAAAAACAAAAAAAGTGTGTATTGTTCACCGTACTACAGTCTCATTTCACCAGTAAGTTCAAGTATCTATTCGGGCATAACTTTTTTGTTTATAAACCGATGATCTTGATAATTATTTTTGTGTTTGCTAAATTTAATCATTCGTTACTATTTTAAAGATACTTAATCCATTAGAAACAAATGATTATTTTCCATTCCATAGATGACGGTTACACACGAGGCCAAGACAGTGTGTGAACAGGCAAATGCCAGTGTATTCTAAGGTCGAGTTTTATTCACACTGGGATAATAAGATCAAAATCTAGTCCCAGTGACTTTGAAACCATTAACGATACGAGTAAAATTTAATAATCACCGATCCTGAATAATTAGGGATAAAAGTCAAAGTTAAAAGCATTTATCTCAATTAGGTCATTAACCCCGAGTTTCTCAGCTCTAAATTATCTCAGAATTAATGTGGCAAATTGTCAAGCACACGTTATCTGCTGTGATTGGCTGTTTAAAATTCATTCAACCAATCAAATAACGCGTGCTTGACAATTTGTCACATTAATTCAGCGATAATTTAGAGCTGAGAAACTCGGGGTAAGCGGCACTTCTGAATGTCAAAATTGTTTAGTAAAAATATAATAAAACTTGAGAGGTGTCAAGGGACACCCGGATGGAACGAAGTTTCCTATCGTAATATTCTTTATTTTTTGTTTAACAGTTTTAGGTATTTTTTTACTTTCTTGTTTCTTTAATTTTTGCGCTTCATAGTGTTTTTTTCTTCTTAATGCATTAGTTTTAGGTTTTTTAGCACATAATTGATCAATCAATCAATCAATATTTATTTGGGAACACAGGTATTACAATAAAGGTCTTATGTTTACATTTCAGTTGTTCTATGTCCTACCAATGAAATTGGTGTACAAATATATTAGGTTTTTCAGTAATAAATCTCAATCTATACAATACAAAGTCAAGTTCGAGTAGTTAATGTATATTAAATGTAGATAATATTTATAAATAATTAATCAATTATAATTTATTGCACATGCATGTCAATGGTAAATTATATTAAGATTTAGTCACGTCATATTTTATCATATTGTAAAAAATGTCAATTAAAAATATTATTATTTAATAATTAATGAATTATAATTTATTTTTACATGCATGTCATTGGTAAATTATAATAAGTAGTAATGTCATATTTTATCATTTAAAAATTCTTCGATAGAGTAATATGTCTTATCTATTAGAAATAAATACAATTTACTTTTGAATTTGCGGATATTATCTTCATCCCTTATACATTTTGGTAAGTCATTATAGACCCTTGGAGCCATTACAAAAATACTATTTCTGTATAGTGCAGTACTAGATCCGACTGTTTGTAACCGATCACAACGGCGCTGACTAGCGACTCGAGCAAATATATGTAAATTATTTTTGACGAACATACACGTTTCATAGATGTACAACGACGGCATAGTTAATATTTTCATATTTTTAAAAAACGGCTTGCAGCTGTCTGTCATCTGCAAATTATATTCGGCTCTTATGCACCTTTTTTGGCACTTAAATACCATATCTTTACCCGTGGCATTGCCCCAAAATATAATTCCATATCTCAATGTTGAGGCTACAAGACCATGATACGCCGTTAAGACTGTTGCTCGATTGGCCGTTTTACTTAACATGTGCAAAGCGTAGGAATGTCGGTTTAGCTTACTGCATACTTTGTCAATATGTGAATTCCATTTTAAGTTGTTTTGTATGTTTAGTCCTAGAAATTTAGTCACATTTGTTTCATTAATAATTTTGTCATTATATTTAATATTTAAGTCTAAATTGTGATTTACTCTTTGTTGAAATTTCATTAATACTGTTTTATCAAGATTTATAACTAAATTATTATTTTGTAGCCAATTCACAACTGACAATAAGGTAGAATTAATCTTAGCCTCTAATGTGCTTGCCTCATCAATATTAAAAAGTAAAGTACTGTCATCTGCGAACATTGTCATAGGATAAAGTGATGCTGATGGAAAGTCGTTAATATAAACAATAAATAGAGGCGGCCCGAGTACGCTACCCTGTGGTACTCCATAATTTACTGTTCTTTGGCTAGATTTATAAGTTACTTCGTTTTTTTTAGAAATTCCACTAATTGTCGTTATTTGTTGCCTATCACAAAGATAAGATTCTATTAAATTCGATATATTTCCTCTTATCCCGTATGCGTTAAGTTTACTTATTAGTATTTTATGGTCTACGCGATCAAAAGCTTTTGACATGTCCATATAAAGCGCCAGAGTAGGTAGCCTCTTATCCACTCTGCCGCCAACCATATGTAAGAAATCGTAGATGGCCATGTCAATAGATCTGTTTTTCCTAAAACCTTTCTGGTTATCAACGAATAGGCAATTTTTCTCAAAGTATGAAGTAAGTCGATAATATATTGCTTTCTCGAATATTTTTGAAAAAATTGGTACTAACGCTATAGGTCTGTAGCAGGACATATCTTCTCTGTTGTCTTTCTTGAAGAGAGGCTTTATAATTGTTATTTTTAATTCTTCTGGAAAGTAGCCATGGCATATGCACATATTGATGAGATGACTCAGCACAGGAGCAATTATTGTAGATACCCGTTTAATAATAATTGTATTTATATCGTCATACCCAGTGCTAGACGTATTCTTTAGCGACATAATAATTTGGTGAATTTCCTGTGGTATAGTAGGCGACATAAACATAGAAGTAATTCTAGTGTTTATGTTATGATTATTTTTATTAATGCCTGAATTAGTAACTGGTTTCACTTGATCCACAAAGTAATCGTTAAAAGCTTGTACTATTTCAAGAGGATTAGTTAACATTTTGTCATTTGATTTGATGTTTGTTATGGTTTCGTCTGGCAAGTTATGTTTATTCTTATTTTTATTTATTACTTTCCATGTTGCTTTACATAGATTCTGAGCTGAATGTATGTAACGATTATTATGGGCTCTCTGTGTGAGATTTATAACTTTCTTTAGCCGATTTGAAAGCTTTTTAAAGTTTGCTTTATTTTGCTTATTTGGTAATGACCGGTATTTCCACAGCAATTCTCTTTTTCTCTTACTGCAAATCCTAATGCCACGGCTAATCCATTTTGGTTTTTCTTTAGTCGATATCTTTATTTTTATATTTGGAAAGCATAAATCATATATCAACTTAAACAGGTCATAGAATAGTTTGAATGCCTTACCGGGATTCGTTTCCTCGTATACGTCAGCAAAAGTGATAGCTTTGATGTTGTCTATGAATTTCTGAACATTTTCTTTTGAGTAATCTCGTTTAGTTGAAAACCAGTAATTTAATATGCATGTTCGTCTAACTGGACATCGTAAAAGTTGCGCCGTATGATCGGATACCGCCAGCTCTATGACTTCTCCTTTTGATCCTCGTACATTGTGAATGATGTTATCTATACAAGTCCCACTGCCTAATCTTGTTGGAACTTTTATTTCAAATTTGAGATTGTAACCTGTTATAAGATATTTGAATTGCTCTAAACAAGTGGTGTTTTTTAAAAGATCAATGTTGAAATTACCGCATAGAATAAGTTTTTTGTTAGTGTGTAATGAAAAAGACTTTAAGAGAACATTCAGATTATTGAAAAATATCTCATGTTTACTTTTTATGTTCCTACTAGATGGGCTCCTATAGACGCACATTACAATGATGTTGTGGTCAGTGAGTTCTACTGCGCAACATTCAATTATATTAGAAACACAGCACTTTTCTACCGACTCCAAAGCTTTATACTTAATTCCGGTTCGTATCATAATACATGTACCACCATGTCGGGATTTCCGAGTGAATTGTGTAGCAAGTCTAAAATTAGGAATATGTAACAAGTTAACATCAGATAATATCATATTGTGCTCTGAAAAACACAGCACATCAATTATTTTATTTTTTGAATTGAATAGTTCATTAAGTAAGACAGTAAACATAATGAGATTTGTTCAAAAGACCATTTATATTTTGATGCAGAATATTAATATTTTTATACACGAAAAAAGTTTTCATGTTCACAATATTTTTCATCTGCAGAAGATTCACATTGGGTCGATGATATCTCTGTTATGGTTAACAATAAATTTTGAAAGATATTACGCATACCACAGTCATTAATTTGTCTATTGAATTTAGAGAACATAGTAAAGTCATAAAAAAGATTTAAATTAGAATCAAATGCAGTTGCATAGTTATATGTTTGTAAGTCTAGATGTAATAAATTATTAAATGTCTCTATACGCCAATTAAACATTGTCGAGTAATTACTTAATTTAAAAGTAGGAGCACATAAGATTATATTTGTATTCTGTACTGTCATCAATGTCTCCCTTAGTTTTATAATGATACTAACATAATTTTCAGTATGTAAAAAGTCTTCTTCTCCAATTAAAACTACACAATAGTCATTCATAGAGTAATCAATTAGTTTTTTATGTAAGTCTTTGATAAGTCGAAGTACACCACAATTCGGCGTGACGTAATGACATACTTGAAAGTTATCAAATATCTCTTGAGCTGTGGGCAAAACCTTGTTATTTTTATTCGCACTAACAATGCACAGTTTTCTTTTTATAGGAATCGAAGAATTGTCGTCATTTTCTACCTTCTGTGTTGTTGTATTATCTATTTCTACCGTTGAAACATTAATCGAATCTTGTTTTTTCGAAAACAGTTGTGTTTTCCTTGTCTTCTTCTGTAACTTTGTTTGAGAATTTAGTCGCGGAGTAGATGTAAGTGAACTTTTATTGGGAGTTCCCACTTGTCTAGTTAATTTTTTTGTAGCCTTTTTTAGTACATCATTTTTACTTGTTAATTCATTTACAGATTTTTTAAGTTGAGTATTTTCTATGTTTAAGTTCTTTATCTCTTCGTGTGCTGAATTAAGTTGTGAAGTAAGTTGTGCAATTTGGTTTTGTAGTTCCTGTATTTGTATATTATTTTCGTCACTGGATATATTCGGTAAGCTACTAGTGCTGCCATCTAACTTCGAACCATTAAGACTATTTTCTTCGGACATTTCTAAAGAACGTGCCTTTGTTTTTCTGAACGTTATGTTGTCAAAGAAGTTCATTTTCTATTGATATTGAATATTAACTTCTGATAAAATGGAAAAAGATATGTTGTGTCTGAGTTCCGAACTCGCGACTTCTGGCGCTCACACACCAACCGCAGTAACCACTATGCCATCTGAACATTAACTTAATAGTTGAAATTTGTCTTCTGTTAGTAATGATGACTCAGTTGATTTTGTATTATTCCGTTACTTTATATTTTGGATATTGGCGGTGAATTGAAAATAAATTATTGTTTTGTATGTTTTGTTAAAAAGTTTTTGTTGTAACTCACTGTTTTGGCTTCACTGCTTGACTTTGAGTGGTTTTTTATTGTTCACCAGCGTAATTATTATCATTTAAAACGATAATTCACTTTAGAATGACATTATAAACAGTCTTATTTTAAGTTTACAACGTCTGTATTTCGGTCGCTAATAACTTTTTTGTTTGTGAATAATATCACAAGATAACAATGTGGTTTGACTATTGTAGTCCACTTTCACTAATTAACTACTTCATAGCATTTAACATGTAAAGAAACTATTTTTAATTATTATTTAATACGGAGCTGTTATTAACGAGTTGACAGTTAATGTCAAAATCCCTACAGAGAGATCAGTCTCACTACATTCATCTGATCTCTCTGCAGTTATGTTTTGTACCATTGTATTTTGTAATTTCTTTCTCTCACGATATTCTCTACATCTTTGTGCATTTGTCTTTTTCCTTGATGTTATAGTTTGTACCTCAGTAGTCAATGCTTTAGTTGATCCGCTATTGAAATAAAAAAAGCATAAAATATTTACATATACATTTACATACACACGGTATGTATATGTAAATACACACACATACATATATATATATATGTCGGAGTTGGTTATCAATTAAAATTGCGGGTAGTCAACAGAATTTGTAATAATTTGTTTTCTTATTACTAATTTAAGTGATTTTACTATCAATTAATGCCTAATAAATCAAATCATAATTTATTGAGTACTATTTTTTAGAGAGTTTGATTTGTCACATTATAGTGTTTTGTATCAAGTAAACACGTGAAGTACTTCCGTATGTCATCGGACAGTGTTGTTGTGGAGGGATAGCAAGGTATAAGAGAGCTTGCATCGGTATGCAAGTTAGTGCTGCTACATAGCGACGGGACGCCTAGATACGCCGCGCCAGACCTCGCGGAGATTTTCACGGACCACCTGGAGCGTCAATTCCAGCCGAACCCGACTGATAACCTCGAACATGTCGCGGCAGTCGAGCAACACCTTGTCGAGTACTTTGCAGCACCGATAGCTCTCGACGAAGATCCAGTTTTCTTCTCGCCTTGCGCAGTCAGACGCGCCATTCTCCGTACCAAGCCGAGGAAGGCGCCTGGTGCCGACGGTATCACCAACACAGTGCTGCGCCACCTGCCCTACCGAATGGTAGCAGCGCTGGCGCGCCAGTTCACGCCTACTGCGCACTTGGTCCTTTCCTTCGAGCTGGAAGGAGGGGCGCGTCATTATGCTGCCCAAGGCGCATAAAAACGTGCTGAAGCCCGAGAGCTATCGGCCCATCACGCTTCTCCCCACTATCTACAAGGTGTTCGAAGCACTCCTGCTGCGACAACTCACACCGCATTTAACACCCAGGCCGGAACAGTTCGGGTTCCGCTCGGAACATTCAACGACGCTCCAGCTATCCAGGGTACTGCACCTACTCACAGCGGCGCTAAATAAAAAGGAGCACGCAGTCGCAGTATTCCTGGATATGGAAAAAGCCTTCGACCGCGTCTGGCACAAAGGCCTAATCTATAAAATGTCTAGGTCCAATGCGCCCCACCGCGTAGTAAAACTGGTCCAATCCTTCCTGGTAAACAGGAAATACAGGGTGGTGGTCGACGGTGCGCTTTCAAGCGCTCGACCCATAGCTGCAGGAGTGCCTCAGGGCGGATGTGTCTCTCCCCTGTGTTACACATGCTACACCGACGACATCCCTACGACGCAGGATGCCACGCTTGCACTGTATGCCGACGACGCCGCGTACATCTGCACGTCTATGAACGCGCGTCACGCGGCGTCCAAAATGCAGCGCGTGCTCGAGCTTCTTCCCGACTGCCTGTCGAAATGGCGGATGTCGGTGAACGTGGGTAAGAAACAGGCACTCCTAGCCGGTTGCGCCCACCTCCCACCACCCCTCAGGCTGCAGGGGGTAGAAATAGAATGGACCCCCGGGCGAAATACCTGGTGGTAACCATCGACCGGAGGCTCAACATGGCTGCCCATGTCAAACAGGTCGTCGCGAAGGCTAGAGTGGCGCGCGCAATGCTCAAACCGGTGCTCTCGTCCCGACTCCCTTTACGCACAAAACTGGGTGTATATAAGACATATATACGCCCAGTAATAACTTACGCTGCTCCATCTTGGTTTGTCCTCACTAGCGAGGCAAACAAGAAACGTATCCGTGCGCAGCAAAACCAAACGCTGCGTGACGGATGCCCCTCGCTACGTGAGAAATGACGTCATCACACGGTATCTGGAGATTGAGAGCCTGGACAGCTTCTGCGCCCGCCTCTCGACAAACATGTTCGCGCGTGCCGACGCCTCTGCTCGCCCTCATATAAAGGAAATAGCGCCATGGCACGCACGCCCGCTGGACGCTCGCCGCCTTCCGCGCGACCTGTGTGAATAGCATAGGCCCCGCCCTTGCGCCCCCCAACACCGCAATATATATCCTTTTAACCTACTTTATCTTGTTACCATTTGTATTGTTTTATTAGTGAAACTAGTACTGTAATTAAAATCATTGTTATTGGTTGTATAGTCTTGTTTATCCCAACAAAATGGGAACGCCCAAATCCTGACCGTATATACCCCTCGGCCCCTCATGATCCTACATATATATATATATATATCACCAACGGCACCATTAACTAATCCATCACTTACATCTATGTTTGTTGTGGTAAGGTAATACTTTCCTTTTACAAAAGTGATTTGGTAAGGTAATCCCCCAGTATCGATGACAGATTTTTTGTGTAGTTGTAATCTAATAGAAGCTTCTTGTTCTTGATTTTTAGATCCAGTTATTATATCCTTTGCTATTGAGATGAGTTGCAAAGTTGTTGTTGTTAATAACGAAACGAAAATAACTGGCTTGCTTTCTATGAGAGAGAGAGAGAGAGAGACAGACAGAGAAACACACGCACACCGCACGGTTTAAAACTATAGCAAAAAGTGTCGTTACAACTTTTGGTCTTAATTTTTTCCGTCTAGCCCCCTTTCGCAACGCGCGATAAGGAACTTCGTTCCAATAGTTGATTCTACTGTCCATTCGCAAAGATAGACGTGAAATATACGTAAGGACGACATACCATATAACTTTACTATCTTATCTTATCTTATGGAGGGGCCGAGAAACATCTCGGACACTTCGACCCATTGGGATCTAATGTTGTCCCCTAGATAACTTACGCCCCCCCAATCTCGTTGAAAATCGTTTTCATGAGTTTTACAACGAGACTAGAAGATATGAGCCTATAGTCTTCTGGTTTTGGGTATCCAACCCCTAGGAGACCCATTCGCTTACCAGCCAGTGCATCGCATGTGCACAGAAGGTGCTCCATGCGTTCCGTATGTTCCCCACACAACTTGCACACGGGAGTCGTGGTTAAACCCATCTTCATGAGCATGTCGTTGGTTCCAAAGTGCCCAGTAAAGGCCCCAAGCAGGTAGCGGATTTGCCCCCTGCTCATGTTCCAAATGCATTCAAATCAAATCAAATCAAATCAAATATGTTTATTTGTTCGAATATGGTAAAATAGATGTTACAATATTGGTTCCAGCATATCCTGCCATAATATGGCGTACAAATATTTATTAATAATTATGAATTAAAATATAAAATCTGAATCTGTAATAGTTAATTAATTAAGATAAGAATTGTATTGCAGAAATAATAATGAATAAAAAATAAAAATATTGTATTATATTAGTAACGACTTATCTTCTAAATATTCTTGAACACTGTAATAATTTTTCTCCAATAACAGTCTGAACAATATCCTTTTAAACAATGGCAATGGCAAATCTTGAGTATTATTTGGTAAATGATTGTATATAATAATTGCCATGCAATAAGAATTTCTTTTAAATAGCGTTAATTTTATTTGAGGTAATTTCAATTTGTCTTTGTGTCGTGTTCTACTATTTATTTTATAACTGCTTTTTTCGAATAGATTATAATATTTTTTTACAAAAATGCATATTTCAAAAATATAAAGACATGGTAAAGATAGTATTTTCAGTTTTTGAAATAATGGTTTACAGCTATCCAAAAAGTGGGCTCCACACATTGCCCGGATACATTTTTTTTGTGCCCTAAAAACTCTTTGTACGTCTACTGAGTTACCCCAAATTATAAGACCATATCTGAGTACAGATGCTACATATGCATGGTAAGCAACCAGTGCGGTATCAAGATTAACTGTTTGTCTTATTCTTTTCAGGACATACACAAAGCGATCTATTTTTTTGAGTATATTATCTATTTGTGGTTTCCAACTGCAATTCTTGTCCACAGTTATACCTAAGAATACACATTCGTTAACAGTGTTTAAGGGGGCATTATTATACTGAATGTCTAGGCTATCTGTGTTTGTGTTTGTGTTGAGTGCTCGAAATTTCATTATATTTGTTTTTGTCATGTTTATCTTTAGATTATTATTTTCTAGCCATTTTATTGCCTTGTCTAATGCGTTAACAATTCGTTTTTCCAAGTCTTTGTTATTATCGCTTTTAATAATCAATGTTGTGTCATCAGCAAATAGTACGCACTCTTCATTAATCGCCTCTGGTAGGTCGTTGATGTAGACTAGAAAGAAAAGAGGGGATAAAATTCCTCCCTGGGGTGTACCGACATTGTTTTGTCTGTATTTTGATCTATATCTTTTTTGTTCATTTTGACAATTTCTTGTTATTTCTACGCATTGCAGTCGATCGGTAAGAAAGCTTTTGATCCACTCGTTGGCCTTCCCGCGGATTCCATAATGAGAAAGTTTTGACAGTAATGTTTGATGGCAGACAAAGTCAAAGGCTTTTGTCATGTCTAGAAAGACACAGCCTATTTTGGTTTTTTGGTTGAGACTTTGGGTTATTTGTTTAGTTAAGGAGAAACATGCTGAAGCCGTAGAGCTCCCCTTCCTAAATCCAAACTGTTCTTTTTTAAGGATGTCACATGAAGTCAAAAAGTTCTCTAATTTATTACTCATAACCCTCTCAAATATTTTCGATAAAATAGGGATTAAAGTGATTGGACGATAGTTACTCATATCTGATTTTAAGCCTTTCTTGTATAAAGGTTTGACAATAGACATTTTTAGTCGTTTTGGGAAAACTCCTTCACCTAAGGATAAATTTATGATGTAGCTTAAAGGTGAGACTAAACTCGGTGCACATATTTTTAGCACTTTAGTATTTAAGTCGTCATAACCAGTTGCGTTCGTATTTTTTAGATTATGAATTATTTTATATACATCTGTTTCATCTATTGGTGTTAAGAAAATACTTTTAGGATTCTGAGGGATTGTAAAATTGATATTCTGATTATTTTTTTGTGGAATTTGGGTCGTATTTGTTAGGGATATGTAATAGTTATTGAAGAGGTCACAAATATGGTTAGGGTTGTCATAAATTTTATTATTGAATTGTATTGTGTCTATGTCAGAGTAACTTGTCGTCTTATTAACATCTGCTTTAATTAAATTCCATGCTGCTTTACTTGCATTTTTTGCTTTGTTGATGTACTGTAAACTATTAATTTGTTGTGCATTTTTTATACATTTTTTTAATATTCGAGTATAGTCGACATATCTTTTTTTGTTTTGTTTTTTGTTATCTCTACAAAGGTTATATTTTAGATATAAGGTTCGTTTTGTAATACAACAGCGTTTTATATTTTTTGTTAGACATCGGTTTTTCACTTGTTTGTTACCATTCTTAACTTTAATAATGGGAAAGCATAAATTATAAAAAAGAACAATTGTATCGTGAAGGCAATTGAAGGCGTTGTCTGTTGAGTGGCATTCATATACCTCAGAGAAAGATAAGCTTGACAAACAGTCTCTGAATTTGGTTATGTTTTCGTCACTGAGCTCCCTTATAGTTTTAAACCAGAAACTGTGAATGTCCTTAACTTTATTATCAGTTTCTAAGTTAACTGCTAGGGATTGTGCTGTTTCGTGGTCTGATAGTGCCAAATAGTGCAGTGCTGACTTAGCGTCATGTATATTGCTTACAATTAAATCTAAACAAGAGTTTTTCCTCGTCGGTAGGGTAATATGGTTTTTCAGATTGTTATTATTAAGTATGGCATTTAAATCATTGGATATTTTATTTCTTTTTAGGATGTCTATATTCCAGTCACCGCATATGATTACCTTTTTATTAACCATTTTACATAGTTTATTTGTAAGGATTTCCAAACTATTCAGGAATGTCGCAGCGTCATGTGTAGGTGTTCTATAAATGCATACTACTATTAGGTTATGTTTAAGAATTTCAATGGCACAGTATTCGAATTGGAGGGGAATCGGGGGGATAAGGTTGACGATTTCTTTGTATTGTATGTTATTTTTTAGAAGGATACATGAGCCACCCCGGCGCTGGTTTGATCGAGAGAAGAATGATACCATTTTGTAGTTGTCAATTCTAAGGTTAGATTCCGAACCACTTTTAAGAAAGGTTTCCGTGAGACATATAATGTCAATGGAGCCCAATTCAAGTTGTAAGTCCGTTAAGGCAACTTCTATTAATTCTTGCTTATTTAATACTCCGGCAATATTTTGGTGAATTAACGTAATTGCTGTGGTTTTATTTTGAACTACGAAAAAGCCGATTACTTGTGTTTGTTTTGTTTGTTATTCCTTCAAAATAGTTTGTAATTTTTGTTTGTGTTGTTTTTAGGGGTATTGTTTGTGTGTTAGATTCAGAGTGTTGTGCATGCGTGTTTGTTGGTTTGGCTCTAACTTGTATATTCTTATATTGATTGAGGAACTCGGTTTGGTATTTCCTATAATCAATTTTCGTATTCAGCCGAAAACACAAATATTCCAGATATTCCTGATGGTAACTTTTCATTCGACTAGGATTATTGTTATGTTTGTTTGCCGAATTGTGTATTTTTACGTATTTACAGTTCTTGTAGTTTTGTATAAGTAATTCTAAATTATAATTGATTGTTTTTTCGTTTAAATACGGGTTATATTGCACATTAGTGATGAATACAGTATGGTTGCGTAGTTTATATAATACGTTACATAATTCAGTTATAAATGAATAAGGGCTTTTATCGTTAGAACCTAAGATTAAAATTATAATATCGTCCGGGGTTAATATATTTATGAAGTCATCGTTGCAACTATTAAGTATTTGCGCACTCGTAGCCGCTGGCTTGATAAAAGACCTTATTTTGAAGTTATCATTCCATTTGTTAGACCTTGTGTTAGTCAAGGTTTTATTGAGACCGTGGGCTTGTTGATCTCCGAAGATGTATATATTATGTTCATTGGCAACCTTTTTAAATGATTCATCCTTGTCTTCATTACTACAGTTTGGCCGGGGTACATTTTTCTTGTCCGTGTTTAGTTGTTGCACTGTACCAGTGGCGACATCTATTGGTTGATTGGTACTAATAGCTTCGTGGTCGTTGTTGTCATTACTGGCAGCGATCGTCTCGTCCAATAGAGTATCATTACAGCTGCTTCTGGATTTTCTTTTGCGAACACAGTTTTTGTAAGATGGAGATCCATGGTAAACTTCTTTAAATTGTGCTATTTTCCTTGCTTGCTCACATGTTTTTTGTTTAAGCTGATTATTTTCAGTTGTTAAAGTGTCAATTTCTTGGTGTGCGCTTTCTAATTCATTGTTTAGTTTGTATATTTCTTCTTTTAGTGCTTCCACATCTTCTGTGTGGGTTGCGGATAGGTCTGGTAAACTTCTTGTGTATGGATTAGACGTGACTGATGAATAGGATAAATTTACTGACTCATTGGACATATTAGTTTTATTTCTCCTAAGAGTAACATTGTTGAAACTCCTTCGTCTTTCCACGTTATCCATCTTTGTGAAATTTATTTGTATGTATTATCACATGTATTAGTAAATATGTATCAGCAAAATTGTTCTCGTTTACAAAATTGTGTTCAGAGCCATCTAATGACAAAATTGTGTAGAAATACTCGTCGATACCAGATTCTGCTACTCGATACTAGATGTCGCTTTTTTCAGATTCATGCGTGGATTAGCTGCAGATTTATTTTTTTAAATGTTGTAACCGTTTTTTCCCACAAATTCTTGTTTCTATAATATCGAGAGCTTTATTCACTGAAAGTAGTTAAAGGAATGCTTACTTTGTCTTTCCGGTTCAGTGCTGTCCCATCTGGGATGAGATTATTCACAACTTGATGTTTATGTTTTTTTGGCTCACAGTCACTATGTTATTGTCACTGTCACTGGTATATTTCCCATAAATGTTCACAGTTTTAATGAATAACAGTTGCACTCGCGTATCACTTGGTTATCCATAGAATAATCGTCAATTTAGTCATTATTTTTCACTTTTTGTAATATTTAATGTATTTAAACACAGAGCTATGTTTACGTTGGTAGGGTAGCTTCAATTTTTTTTTTTTTATATCCCGGGTATATCCCGGTTATTTTTTTTTCATTCCCGGGCTTTGAACGTAGAGCCTAGGAATTTCTTGGTGTGTTGTGTTGTTGTGAGCCAATAAGTTCGTTGTCTGTGATCTGCAAACTCCCTAAATGCGGCTTTTACGAGACATGTCAAAATGCCTACACATGGTTCTGGACCCACAAAGTCATTTGCTGAGCCCTCTCTTGCCAGTTCATCAGCCACTTCGTTACCATGGATTCCTTTGTGCCCAGGGACCCACATCAGTCTTACCCTGCTGTGCTTCCCAAGCCTGTTAGGGCCTGGATAGCATCCAGAATAAGCTCGGAGTCCACTTTGTAGGATGCCATGGCTTTAATTGCAGCCTGACTGTCACTAAGAATATATATGGATTTACCTCTGGTTCCTCTATCTATATTCTCTTGTGCACAGATTATTATCGGTTTAAAGAATTTATTCTCATAAGAACAATACATAGGTTCACTTACAATGAGATACAAAGTAATTGTTTATATCTAAATAATTACATTTTGCCTCCGATGCGTGTTGGTGTAGTTATACAATACAAATATATAGGAAGTATGTAATTGCTAACATTTAATATGCGGTATGACTACATTTCATAAACGTAATTTCTCAGTTTTAGTTTAAATCTGTTAATATTATCACAATCTTTTACGTCATTTGGTAGGTCGTTAAACAGCTGTGCTCCGTCGAACAATATGGTTTTTTTACCGTAATTTGTCCGAGCTTGTCTTCCTTGTAATTGATTTTTATTTCTTAGGTTGTATGATATTGTTTTTTTGTGTAATTTTAGCTTTGATTGTACGCTGTTTGTTGTGATTTTTTTTATTAGAATGCAGGTACCGTATGTGTATAGTTGTTTGAGATTTAATAAATTGGTCTTTTCAAATAGTGTTTTAGTTGGAGTAAGGTAAAGGCATTAGGATAGTTTTTGCGGCAGATCCCCATATTTCAATTAGGTACTCGAGATGTGGTTTTACTAATGAGATATAAATAATAGTACGTATTTTCCTTGGAATACAATTTGAGATTTTGCGTAATGATGCTAGTAATGACGTTAATTTTGATTTTACATGTTCGATGTGCAGTTTCCATGTGAGTTTGTCGTCTACCCTCAAACCGAGATATTTTTCGCAGCTCGATCTTTTTATTATGTCATTGTTTATAGTAAGAGGCGGGAAGTCTGGTAATGGTTTGTTTTTTGCGGTGAAAATCATGTATGTTGTTTTGGATGTGTTTATTGTAAGTAAATTATATTTAAGCCAATCACTGACTATACCAAGATCTTTTTGAGCATTTGTTATAATAGCATGGATAGATAACGATAAGTAACGGACTTAAAATTGAGCCTTGGGGACAGCCGTATGGTACGTTTTTTATAGAACTAGTGAATTTATCTATTTTAACTACTTGTTGTCTATTTTGTAAATAAGATGTAAACATTTCTAGGGCTGTATCTGTGACCCCTATGTTATTTAATTTCTGGAGAAGTTTATGGTGGCATACGGTGTCGAATGCCTTTTTTAAATCAATAAATACCCCCAATACAACATCCTTTTCATCTATGTGCGTTTTGATTTTAGTTACCAAGTCTACTGTAGCTGTAAGAGTGCTAGATTTCGAACGAAAGCCGTATTGTTCGTCGATTAGGAACTTTTTCTCAAGAAGGTATGCATTTAGACGGCTGTATAAAACACGCTCAAAAATTTTTGATAATACAGGTAAAACCGACACTGGTCTGTAATTTCCTGGATCAGTCCTACTGCCCGATTTGAAAATAAGGCTGACTTTGGCAACTTTAAGCGTGTTCGGAAAAATGCAGCGCATCAGACAATCGTTTATGCAGTTCGTTAATTTTGGAACAATTATATTTTTGAGGCATTTGATAACCTTGGTACTGACACCATCTATCCCAGTACTTGTATTACTATCTAGACCGTCAATTATTTTAGAAATTTCGTCCTCAGTGCAAGGAGTGAATTTACTTAGAGTTACGTCGTGTGAATGGTTGTGTTCGTACATAAGAGTGTTGCCATCGTTCGCGTGATATATTACGGGTATTTCGTTAGCTAATTCCTGGCCTATTGATGAGAAAAATGAGTTAAATAAATCACATATTGCGTTACCTTCAGTTATAGGTCCTGTACTCGACATTAGTTTCGGAGGAGCACTGCTTGCTTTCTTTGATTTTATTTAGTGCTAAATTATTTATAAGTTCCCACATCTTTTTCGGTTGATTGTTATTGTTGTAGAATAGATCGTAGTAGTATTTTTTCTTGTGTGTCTTGATAAGGTTTTTTACCGAGTCTCGAAGTTTGGAAAAGGCTGTCTGTATGTTTCCGTCTTTTGGGTAAGATTGTCTGTTGCCATAGGTTGTTACGTAAGTTAATCGAATCAGTAATAGTTCGGTTTATCCAATCGTTTTGAGGTGCATTCAGAATTTTTGTTTTTTTCGGTTTTGTTGTTATTTACATGTTTTGTGATAAACCGCTCAAGGTGGTAGTAATCATTTTCTTCATTTATGTAATTATCTGTTAGTGCGTCACTGTATAATTTTTCATAATTTATTGCTTTGTAATGGATTTTTTTATTTTTTTGTGACTTTAGACTGCCTATTTCCAAGTATATTTGTTTATGGTCAGACAAGTATGACTCGATTATGGAGAAATTAAATGAGTGGTTACTTAAGTTTGTGCAAACATGATCCAGTATAGATTTTGTCGTCGAGGTTTCACGTGTACTGTATAGGCCATTAATTTTGTTTAGTATTTGATATCCGTTTTCCTTGATTTCGTTCAGATATTTAGTGACATGATTTTCCACGTTGAGGAAATCAAAGTTAAAGTCGCCAAACACAATTGCTCTTCTTCTCTGCTCCAGCTGTGCGGAATACGTCGTTAAGAAATCGTTATTGTTTGAATCACCTGGTTTATAAATCACTCCGATGTTAAGCGATAATTTTTTTATATGTACCCACAGGTAGTGGTTTCCATTTTCGCATAATTCTTCCGTTACGTCGTATTCTATTGAATCGTGTATATAAATTGTGTTTTCCTATAGTTGTAAACATGCTTGTAGTTTGGCAGCTCATATAATTTTGCATCGTCTTCAGAAATAATCCAGGTCTCCGTGAATACTAATAAGTGGGTAGTTTTTGGTATCGCCTTAATAATACATTTGATTTCATCGATCTTACCAGTTTTGCGAATACTTCGTAAATTAGCATAAAAAAATCTGAGTGATGATGGGTGTAAGGGTATTTCTTCATATTTTTTATGATTTGATGGCTTAGTTTGTCTGTTTGTTTTCCATTGTGTTGTGAACCTCCTTTTTTTGGCTAGCTATTATTGTAGGTTTTCCTTTTATATATTTAATAATAAGGTCTTTTTCTCCGTCTTCTATGCGTTTTTTAAGTTTTCCTTTTATAGATTGTAGATATTGCTTTGGAGCTGGGGTTAAATCTGAGTAAATTTGTATATTTTCGGGTAGTTTACTTTTTTTCCGGAACAGGTATTTAGATGTTTCTGTATTGGTAAAACATACTTTGATGGGCCGGTTCATGTGTGT
Organism: Anorthoa munda; assembly: GCA_945859665.1. Lineage (NCBI taxonomy): Eukaryota > Metazoa > Arthropoda > Insecta > Lepidoptera > Noctuidae > Anorthoa > Anorthoa munda. Next base: position 49,234,021 of record OX243895.1, on the reverse strand, counting down.
ATATTTTCCCAATCTTGTAGTTTTAATTGGTTTCGGACAGTCCTCAAACAGTGTGGTTAGTACTTTGTTTAATTCTTCGTAATCGTACTTTTGTCGTGCGTTATAGTTCTTATCACATTTTTCCGTTATACCCACAATAATGATATTTTTCTCGCGTTCACTCCGATCCTTGAGTTCAAGGATGATGTTTTCGTGATGTAAGAAGAGCGATTTATCGGATGAACTTTCGATATTTGTTTGGTTTTTTATTTGGAGAATTTCACTTTCTATACGTTTAAGTTTGTCTTCAGTTATTGCGTTGTTGGATTTAATAGTTTTAATTTCGGTATTTATTTCATCAAATTGTTGTTTAAAGTTTTCTATGTTTGATTTAATAGTTTTAATTTCTTGTTTGATCTCACAGATTTTTTCTCGTATGAGGTTCAGGTTTTCTTTTTGAGATCTTCCAAATTCCTCCAGAAACTTCATAATGTCTGTGCGAAAGTTAGCAAAGTCTGATTTGTAGTCTATTTCTTCAGTACGCTCTTTTCGTTTCATCTGACAGATGTTGGTTTGGTATTCATTGTCACCAAATGTAGATAAGTTCGGTACTGATCCGCTGCCGCCCTCGCTTCCGCTTGTTAATATGCCACTAGGCGGTATTATCTGTCGGCTCATTGCGTTGCCAGTCCGCGCGGGTGCGAGTGCAATGCCAATAGTTTTTCTCTTTATTCTTGAGGTGAACGTGCCGCGCACTCGTCGGCTCTGTGCGATGTACCACCAGAAGGATAATAACTTTAACACTGTGATCTTAAGGATTGGTTTTTATTGCGGTAGATGTAATAGGATTTAATATTTTTGCAACAATAAGCGAAACACGTCTGCTCCCAGCAAGCACGCGAGGCGTTTTTCTTATGGCAAATGTTTCCGCTTGGAATACAGTTGCCATCTTCCCTAAGCTTTTGCTACATTTGTAACCTTTTGCGTATATTCCCGCTCCTGTACCTGATTCCATTTTGGATCCATCAGTGTACCACACCAGACTGTCTTGTTCTGGTGGATCGAGTCCCTTCTTCCAGTCCTCTATTGTAGGGATTTGGACCTTAAAAGACCTTTCAAACACAAATTTAGTTTGCATTTTATCGGATAACATGCTTGTTACCCGATCCAGGTCTTCATTCTCATCGAACTTTGTATGGTTAGTCTTTGGCTTAGAGGCATCCCATAGTCCAGCAACAGCAAGACGATGTAATGTCTTCCTTGCCTCGAATTCAACCATCATATGCAGAGGAGGGATATTGAGGTATCTCTCAATCGCTGCCGTAGGTGTTGTCCTGAAAGCACCCGTGATGCCGAGACACACTGTTCTTTGTAACCTGGTGAGTGGCGCTTTGCACGAAGCAAGCTTTGTTCTTTGCCGCCACACTATGCTGCCGTATGTGATAATAGGTATTATCATTGTCCGGTACAGCCATCGTATCACTTTGGGCTTTAACCCTCAAGTTTTACCGTAGGTGGAACGACACATGCCGAACGCTCGTAAGGCCTTTGTCGTTATATTTTCCACCTGAGTTCTTTATCAAGCGTTACGCCCAGATATTTAACTTCGATAGACCAGGGCAGCTTTATTCCATTGAGGGAGAGCTCTCCTAGGTTTTCTAGTTGTCTCTTCCTCGTGAATGGAACAATGACTGCTTTGCTTGGATTGATAGACAGGTGGTTCTTTGTACACCATTCCTCTGTCATCCTCAATGCCTGTTGTAATAATCCAGACACTATGTTCGGGAATTTACCATTGACCATTATTGCTATGTCATCTGCATGGCCTACTGTGTAGAATGGTCCGGTATTGACTTTGGTAAGTAGCGAGTCTACTACCAAGCACCACAATAATGGTGACAGCACCCCGCCTTGCGGGCAATCTCTTGTTGTTTTTGCACTAAGTCTGTCTCCCATGAGTTCCGATCTGACTATTCTACTTCCCAGCATATAGTCAATCCAGTTGCACGTGGTATCGTTGATGCCATGTTCCTTTGCAGCAATGCGTATGGACTCAAATGTTGTTTTGTCGAAGGCTTCCTCTATGTCGAGGAAAGCCCCAACACAGATCTCTTGTCCCTCTAGCGCAGCCTCGGCTCGACTCGCAACATAGTGCAATGCCGTTTCCGTAGATTTTCCCGGGCTGTAGGCGCACTGTAGTTTATGTAGAGGGAATACTTTCAGTGGTCCCTCTCTTAGGTACCTGTCTACCAGTTTCTCCAGCGCTTTTAAGAGAAAGGATGATAGACTGATGGGCCTGTAAGCTTTAGCTTCATCATAAGTCGGTTTACCCACCTTCGGTATAAAGGTGACTTTGACCTCCCTCCATGCCTTGGGTACGTACCCAAAGGCTATGCAAGCTCTGTAGAGCTTACTCAAATGGGATATCAAAACAGATGCCCCTTCTTGCAATAGTATTGGGTAGATGCCATCCGGACCAGGGGATTTGAGAGGCTGGAAGCCCGCTATGGCCAGTTCATTTTCATCTACCACTTTCTTTGCCGTGAGCCGGTTACTTTTGGACGTGTGCCTTGTGAGCTCGTCCCTTGTGACTGGTTCCTCTTCATAGCGATTGCGCAGTATACATTCCGGGAAGTGGGTCCTAAACATCACGCCCAGAGTGTCCTGTCCAGTTTCCGTGAGACACCCATTCTCATCCTTTACAGATGATAGTGGGTTTGTCTTAGTCATGGACATTGCTTTCTACAACCTCATTCCACTTGGCAGAGTTTCGATGGAGGTGTAATGCTGTCGCCAATTAGTTATTTTGGCCTTGCGTACCGCCGTGTTATACCTCGTTAGCATGCTATGATAGCCAGAAAAATCCTTCCTGGCTTTTGCATCATTAAAAATCTTTTTTATGACTTTACTATGTTCTCTAAATTCAATAGACAAATTAATGACTGTGGTATGCGTAATATCTTTCAAAATTTATTGTTAACCATAACAGAGATATCATCGACCCAATGTGAATCTTCTGCAGATGAAAAATATTGTGAACATGAAAACTTTTTTCGTGTATAAAAATATTAATATTCTGCATCAAAATATAAATGGTCTTTTGAACAAATCTCATATGTTTACTGTCTTACTTAATGAACTATTCAATTCAAAAAATAAAATAATTGATGTGCTGTGTTTTTCAGAGCACAATATGATATTATCTGATGTTAACTTGTTACATATTCCTAATTTTAGACTTGCTACACATTTCACTCGGAAATCCCGACATGGTGGTACATGTATTATGATACGAACCGGAATTAAGTATAAAGCTTTGGAGTCGGTAGAAAAGTGCTGTGTTTCTAATATAATTGAATGTTGCGCAGTAGAACTCACTGACCACAACATCATTGTAATGTGCGTCTATAGGAGCCCATCTAGTAGGAACATAAAAAGTAAACATGAGATATTTTTCAATAAACTGAATGTTCTATTAAAGTCTTTTTCATTACACACTAACAAAAAACTTATTCTATGCGGTAATTTCAACATTGATCTTTTAAAAAAGACCACTTGTTTAGAGCAATTCAAATATCTTATAACAGGTTACAATCTTAAATTTGAAATAAAAGTTCCAACAAGATTAGGCAGTGGGACTTGTATAGATAACATCATTCACAATGTACGAGGATCAAAAGGAGAAGTCATAGAGCTGGCGGTATCCGATCATACGGCGCAACTTTTACGATGTCCAGTTAGACGAACATGCATATTAAATTACTGGTTTTCAACTAAACGAGATTACTCAAAAGAAAATGTTCAGAAATTCATAGACAACATCAAAGCTATCACTTTTGCTGACGTATACGAGGAAACGAATCCCGGTAAGGCATTCAAACTATTCTATGACCTGTTTAAGTTGCTATATGATTTATGCTTTCCAAATATAAAAATAAAGATATCGACTAAAGAAAAACCAAAATGGATTAGCCGTGGCATTAGGATTTGCAGTAAGAGAAAAAGAGAATTGCTGTGGAAATACCGGTCATTACCAAATAAGCAAAATAAAGCAAACTTTAAAAAGCTTTCAAATCGGCTAAAGAAAGTTATAAATCTCACACAGAGAGCCCATAATAATCGTTACATACATTCAGCTCAGAATCTATGTAAAGCAACATTGAAAGTAATAAATAAAAATAAGAATAAACATAACTTGCCAGACGAAACCATAACAAAAATCAAATCAAATGACAAAATGTTAACTAATCCTCTTGAAATAGTACAAGCTTTTAACGATTACTTTGTGGATCAAGTGAAACCAGTTACTAATTCAGGCATTAATAAAAATAATCATAACATAAACACTAGAATTACTTCTATGTTTATGTCGCCTACTATACCACAGGAAATTCACCAAATTATTATGTCGCTAAAGAATACGTCTAGCACTGGGTATGACGATATAAATACAATTATTGTTAAACGGGTATCTACAATAATTGCTCCTGTGCTGATTCATCTCATCAATGTGTGCATATGCCATGGCTACTTTCCAGAAGAATTAAAAATAACAATTATAAAGCCTCTCTTCAAGAAAGACAACAGAGAAGATATGTCCTGCTACAGACCTATAGCGTTAGTACCAATTTTTTCAAAAATTTTCGAGAAAGCAATATATTATCGACTTACTTCATACTTTGAGAAAAATTGCCTATTCGTTGATAACCAGAAAGGTTTTAGGAAAAACAGATCTATTGGCATGGCCATCTACGATTTCTTACATATGGTTGGCGGCAGAGTGGATAAGAGGCTACCTACTCTGGCGCTTTATATGGACATGTCAAAAGCTTTTGATCGCGTAGACCATAAAATACTAATAAGTAAACTTAACGCATACGGGATAAGAGGAAATATATCGAATTTAATAGAATCTTATCTTTGTGATAGGCAACAAATAACGACAATTAGTGGAATTTCTAAAAAAAACGAAGTAACTTATAAATCTAGCCAAAGAACAGTAAATTATGGAGTACCACAGGGTAGCGTACTCGGGCCGCCTCTATTTATTGTTTATATTAACGACTTTCCATCAGCATCACTTTATACTATGACAATGTTCGCAGATGACAGTACTTTACTTTATAATATTGATGAGGCAAGCACATTAGAGGCTAAGATTAATTCTACCTTATTGTCAGTTGTGAATTGGCTACAAAATAATAATTTAGTTATAAATCTTGATAAAACAGTATTAATGAAATTTCAACAAAGAGTAAATCACAATTTAGACTTAAATATTAAATATAATGACAAAATTATTAATGAAACAAATGTGACTAAATTTCTAGGACTAAACATACAAAACAACTTAAAATGGAATTCACATATTGACAAAGTATGCAGTAAGCTAAACCGACATTCCTACGCTTTGCACATGTTAAGTAAAACGGCCAATCGAGCAACAGTCTTAACGGCGTATCATGGTCTTGTAGCCTCAACATTGAGATATGGAATTATATTTTGGGGCAATGCCACGGGTAAAGATATGGTATTTAAGTGCCAAAAAAGGTGCATAAGAGCCGAATATAATTTGCAGATGACAGACAGCTGCAAGCCGTTTTTTAAAAATATGAAAATATTAACTATGCCGTCGTTGTACATCTATGAAACGTGTATGTTCGTCAAAAATAATTTACATATATTTGCTCGAGTCGCTAGTCAGCGCCGTTGTGATCGGTTACAAACAGTCGGATCTAGTACTGCACTATACAGAAATAGTATTTTTGTAATGGCTCCAAGGGTCTATAATGACTTACCAAAATGTATAAGGGATGAAGATAATATCCGCAAATTCAAAAGTAAATTGTATTTATTTCTAATAGATAAGACATATTACTCTATCGAAGAATTTTTAAATGATAAAATATGGCATTACTACTTATTATAATTTACCAATGACATACATGTAAAAATAAATTATAATTCATTAATTATTAAATAATAATATTTTTAATTGACATTTTTTACAATATGATAAAATATCACGTGACTAAATCTTAATATAATTTACCATTGACATGCATGTGCAATAAATTATAATTGATTAATTATTTATAAATATTATCTACATTTAACATACATTAACTACTCGAACTTGACTTTGTATTGTATAGATTGAGATTTATTACTGAAAAACCTAATATATTTGTACACCAATTTCATTGGTAGGACATAGAACAACTGAAATGTAAACATAAGACCTTTATTGTAATACCTGTGTTCCCAAATAAATATTGATTGATTGATTGATTGATTGATTGATCAATTATGTGCTAAAAAACCTAAAACTAATGCATTAAGAAGAAAAAAACACTATGAAGCGCAAAAATTAAAGAAACAAGAAAGTAAAAAAATACCTAAAACTGTTAAACAAAAAATAAAGAATATTACGATAGGAAACTTCGTTCCATCCGGGTGTCCCTTGACACCTCTCAAGTTTTATTATATTTTTACTAAACAATTTTGACATTCAGAAGTGCCGCTTACCCCGAGTTTCTCAGCTCTAAATTATCGCTGAATTAATGTGACAAATTGTCAAGCACGCGTTATTTGATTGGTTGAATGAATTTTAAACAGCCAATCACAGCAGATAACGTGTGCTTGACAATTTGCCACATTAATTCTGAGATAATTTAGAGCTGAGAAACTCGGGGTTAATGACCTAATTGAGATAAATGCTTTTAACTTTGACTTTTATCCCTAATTATTCAGGATCGGTGATTATTAAATTTTACTCGTATCGTTAATGGTTTCAAAGTCACTGGGACTAGATTTTGATCTTATTATCCCAGTGTGAATAAAACTCGACCTTAGAATACACTGGCATTTGCCTGTTCACACACTGTCTTGGCCTCGTGTGTAACCGTCATCTATGGAATGGAAAATAATCATTTGTTTTTAATGGATTAAGTATCTTTAAAATAGTAACGAATGATTAAATTTAGCAAACACAAAAATAATTATCAAGATCATCGGTTTATAAACAAAAAAGTTATGCCCGAATAGATACTTGAACTTACTGGTGAAATGAGACTGTAGTACGGTGAACAGTACAAACTTTTTTTTTTTTTTTTTTTTTGTTTTTAGAGCGTACTGGCGTGATGTTATGTAATGAACTGGTATAAACAGTAAACAGATATACGATTGCAGCAATTGTGGCCATTTCCATTTGAAGAGTTCTGTTATATATCTCCGAAGTTCTTCATCAGATCTTCACCGAAATTAAATGGGACCGATTCGGTAAAGTACTCATAAAAACAAAAACAAATTGTTTCAAAATTGGCGAAGAAATCGCTATACAGATAAACAAAAAAATCAGTCAAATTGAAACTCTCCTTTTTTGAAATCCATTTTTGAATACTCCGTTTAAAAACTGCTCATCAATTATATACATAGATAAAGTTTTTCAACGAGCAAGACGATTCAGATAGATACTTACCTAAATTATTACGCAACGCTCTCTTGCAAATAACATCGAGTTTCTGCTTTATCCCAAAAGCATCATCCGTATCACAAATAAAAACTTCAAAAATTCCAGCACGGTTCATCCTCACGCATCGTTCACGAAATAATCGCGTACTATAAGAATTTCCCCAGTTCAAGTACGTCTCAGAGGCTGACCTACCTAGAATAAGAAAATAATAAATAAGCAAAGTTACTAATAATCAAGTCCCGAAGAGTGATTCACCATTGAAGAGAAACACCTTAACATACCGATCATATTCATGCTCGCAAAATAGGCATCCCTATTGTACGAGCACGAATATGATAGATTGGAATTGTAATTCCTGGGCAAAAAAATAATAAATCATTTTATTTAGTCCGTCAGTTAGATACACACACAAAGCACAAAAGCGCTAAAAACGCTTTTACTTAATTAATATCTATCCTGTTCGTGCTGCCACATTTTTTTTTTATTATTGGTGGACTCGCGCTTGACCACTTAAGCGATGATGTGGTCGATGTTGAAGCACAATAGGGATGATTCCTGGGTAAAATAATAATAATCAAATTTAGTCCGTCAGTTCCGTGCTTATAGCTCTCGCTGGAACACCCATACCGATCTGCCCTTACTTCCAGTACCTAGGCTTGCTTGGCCAGTGGTGCATGTTGAAAGCCTCCACGCGGTGCACCCTGGGCAACGTCGGCTTCAGCTGCCCACCCGCTTTGGGTGGACAGTTGGTGCTGGCGGCTAATTTTCAACACACGAGGAAGGGTCACGGTTCCAATCACAGATCATCCATGATGATTTGTGAAGGGAACCGGGCTAGAGACAGCACGCATACTCCCCCCTCTGCTTACAGAAGGCAGGGCGTAGAGAAGAAGGGAGATAGGGAAAAGCGGTTTAAAGGGTCCTCACCCTTTAAAGGAAAACTAAAAAAATATAAAAATGGAACAAGACTTTTGTGAAAAACGTCCCCAGGTGGGTCCCGACTGCTCAGTGGTCGGGGAATACCACCCTGCTTCGGCGGGCTGCCCTCCGTATTCTGGGGTGGGCAACAAACGTCTTCCGTCTGTTTCAGACAAAACCGACAACCACATGCATGAAATACGGATACCGATATTTTTAAATGAAGAGGTAAGTGATGCGGGGTCGGAGTCCGACCCCGAATTTGGCGCAAAAGGCCCACAGAGCTTTGAGCGTGAAGTGGAGGGGGCTGCTGCGGAGAACCTAAGGTTCTTACATTAATTTTTACACATTAATTTTTACATGTCTTGGTTTTAATTAATAATGTGGAAAACAAATGTAAAATTAATCAATTATTTACATTTATCTACATTATTAAAAAATTAAGGAAGCGACTATTTACATTACTTGATTAAATATAAAACATAAAGAAACTAATAATGAACGCACCAAATCAGAATTCTGCATAGCTACAAATGATCACCACATTCGTATTGAAATAAGCGACATATTAGGCACCCAGTGATTGTTCCTTTGTTCTCGGCGCAGGCGCATCGTTCATGTTGTTCATTCACGACAGAATGCTTCCACATCGCGCAGACCGATTCTTGGGGTCAATGCGAACGCACGTGAATATTTATCGCGATCTCTGATACGGACAAACCCGTAAAAAAAGATAAAAACGGTCGTCATCGCGAGATTTATTCCATTAACGGCGTCACTACCGTTCCCTCGACCATTTTATTTATATAATTAATGTGTGTGATTTGGCAAACCCCATTTGGGTAAGTGTTGCACAATTTTAAATTAGCCAGTAGCTAAGCAAATTGTAACGGTTTATTTCGCTTTGCTTTGGTCTAGAACTGCTAAATTCTATATTTGTGTTCTCGCCTTTCTTTATTTCTATTAGACGCTTATTAGTTTTTCTTTTGGTTTCTACCCCCAGTAGTAATTATATTATTTTATTTTTCAATTTTTATTTTATATTATTTGATTTTTCAAAATGTATCCGCCACTACTGTCATCTCCGTATCTGATAGTGAACATCCACAGCAACACAGCTACATATTAGTGCTTCCCTATTAAGCGTTGCTGTGGGTGCTCACAGTCTACGGCCAGTGCGTAATGCTTTCGCTTGTTGCGCATTACAGGGTTCAAGGATCACCCTTATTCCGCTCGCTTCCCCGCGGTGGACAGTAGCGAGTCAGCCCACCTACTGCTGCACCTGCATCCTGAGCGACCCACAGTGTGTTATTTTGTCTCAGTTGCGGACATGTCCGTTTTATTTTTTAACTTCATAGATTTAATCCTAATAAAGCATTAAAAAAAATCTCGTTTTGATATTTCACTTAATTTAGGAGATAAAAATAAATTTGTGAAAGGTCATTGATCTGCCCGAAAAAGTTTTTCGTGTGTATTTATTTCTTGAATAAATTAAATCTCAACCTTTTGTATAAATACAGGTTAATTGTTTTGTTTTAAATATATCAGGCCCGAAAATTTCAAGTCCCTAACATCACAGGAATAAGAGTAAATAATTGTTTTCTAAAAAAAAAAAAAAAAAAATTAACTATTTACTGGTCGCGTTTTTTTTGTTAGCATAATATACTTATTTATAGTACCTTCAACTTGAGAAAATTCTAAATATGTAACTAGCGAGATCTCGGAGATATTGCGTTTCTAAGTTTTTTTTAAATTTCTATGGAAATAGGGTTTTCACAAACTAGTAAACATTTCAGTTGATTAATTCAATCGATTCGAACTCGTTTTTGATGGATTGGCCGGTGAAGGCTATGGGGGAGGCCTTTGCCCAGCAGTGGGATAATATAGGCTAATTTAAAAAAAATCTTTTAAACTAGTTATCCTCTGAACGGTTATGACATAACCTCACTATCAGATTCAATTACCATTTCGTCAGTCGTCAGCGTGATATCATTTGCTTCAAACTCGCACTCGCATTTGCTTTTTCGCACTTACAGATAAATTTGGAAATACTCTTTAAGACTTTTGTTTTGTACATCAACATTGTTAGGAATACCCGTTGGATATAATGCATTTAAAATAATCATGGATCGTTCGTTCATTTCAAGGTCACCCGGTCTATGTTTTGACCCATATAGTAGGACCTTTTCTACCAAAACATTATAAATATCCAGCTTCGTAAGCTTGTTCGGATCCGTATTCAGGCTTTGGTCGTCGGTAATATTTGTAAATTGCCACTCGACGACCAGTATGAAGGTTGGCGCCCTCATGCCCCCCTTGCATTAAGTCCTCTGGTCGGGGCCCAGACGGACATCCCCCAGCAGAACGGGTCAGTGACGGGACGGGCCTGCTGAGGCAAAGCAGTGCCATGGCTCTTTGACGGCCCCATGACATCTCACCCCCGGTTCTCTAGATATTATGTATAGCAATTGGTTTTTAGCATTTGCCTGATGAGAGCGGATCCCTTCCCAATTCCGCATAATATCCTTCATCGAAGATAAAGGGTCTTTCAACAAGGACGGGTCGATGTTAAAATTGAATAAAACAAGATGTGTGTGAGATATTAACGAAATTTATTTTTTATTTAAAAGGCCCATTTATGCCAATTATGGATGGAATATGACATCGTTCAAATGTCCGCCGCGGCTTCGTATGGTGGCACGAATCCGAGACGGTCGAATGTGGTTTATTGGCATAGACCTGCGACTTCAGAAAACCCCATAAGAAAAAGTCTAGCGGAACTCTAACTCTACCCTCAAATCATGCAGAATGTCAATTGTGTCGTTCGCTGTGTGGCAAGTAGCGTCATCTTGCTGGAACCACATGTCGTTCACGTCCATATTGTTCAATTCAAGCCAAAAGAAATTGTTTATCATTGATCTGTAGCGCTCGCTCGATCTATGCAGCAGAGTCATTAAAAATTGGACCTCTCGGATTCATGCCACCATACGAAGCCGCGGCGGACATTTGAACGATGTCATATTCCATCCATAATTGGCATAAATGGGCCTTTTAAATAAAAAATAAATTTCGTTAATATCTTACACACATCTTGTTTTATTCAATTTTAACATCGACCCGTCCTTGTTGAAAGACCCTTTAGAAAATCTATGGACGGTACTGGGTAAACAAATGTGGTCAAAATTCAACTATTATTAATTTTAGCTTTCCTCAACTATTTTTCCATAATTATAAACTTAAACTATGTAAACTAGGCACGTAACAATTTGAACCGGTAATTGCTAATACCTGAGTCCAAAAATAATGTTTTATAAAGTAATTGTATGTTGCTCACAGGTTTATTGACAACCCTAGCCCACAATAAAAAAATTGATATTTCCGAAATCCTGGGTTTGTTGCATTTTTTTTTTGTGGCGATAGTTATTATAGTAATCAACATAAATACATTTAAAAAAAAACACGACCATGAAGAGACCCGCCAGAAAAAAAATAATTTCAGAATCATATAAAAAAAATATTTACTCCTGGGTGAACAAGATTATTAAAGTTTTCTAGAAAAAAATTGTTCCTATAGTAAATTCCTATCATACCTTAAAACATTTAGTGTAAAAATTTAATCCAAAAACGAGATATTGCGTTTCTATGGTTTTTAAGGCTTTTTCTCAATTTTCTTAATTTCTCTTAAAGTATAGTAGTTAGAGCCGGCGGAGTTTTAATGTGGTGTATGATTAATTGATAGATTTACAAAAAAAAAAAAACAAGCATGTCCGCAACTAAGGCAAAATAACACACTGTGCGACCTGGCGATCGACGCGCGAGCACTCATCTCCAGCAGTGGGCAGTGACGTCAGGGGAGTGCTGGACCAGTGGGAGAAGTTGTAATCGCTGTATAGGCTCTAACCTACTAAATCAACCCACCTACCGAGCTAGACTTTTTTATTAAATATAAATGTTCCGAATTTTCTACCTACCTGTTTTTTTTCATTTACTCTCCTCCTAGGAACCTATGCCTAGGATAGGTGGAAAAGGTAAGGATAGTTCTTCAGATCGGGACAGGAGGCCAATCGCGCTGGGCCCCCTTCGAATAGCATGTCCGAGATGCGGGCGGAGGTCACCCGCTTGAAAGCCGACATGGAGCTCGAGAAATGCCGCGGGAGGGGGCGCAGCATGGGCTAGTCCGGCCCGTGCCTGCGGAGAACCAGATTTTGAACTTGGTGCGGCAGGAGCTGGCTGCCTTTCAGAGCAGGTTCTCTGCACTGGAGGCCATCGTCCTTCGCCCCCCACTAAAGGCGAGCCAGGTGGCCTTGGGCCAACGGAAGGAGGCCTCTTATGCCGCTGCCGCAGCTGCCACGGGCTCGTCGAGACAGCCCAATAATGGAGCCATGCTGGAACCCACGAGGTCAGCCCCGGCGATATCGGGAAATTTAGCACCCAAAAAAGCCGGAGCGGCTGGACAGGTGGCGAGGGCCCCAGCCCAGGTGGCGAGTCGGCCGCCCCAATCTCTTCCGCCTCCTGACTCTCCTGCGGCCGACGCCGAATGGCAAGTGGCCGGGGAGAAGAGGAAGGCGGGCAAGGCAGCAAGGGCGGCTAAAAGATAGGAGAGGCGGAAGCGGTGCAAAGAGCGAAGCTTCGCGGCTAGGCTACGCGCCCCCAAGTCCGCAGCTGTAGTGATTACGCTACAGCCGGAAACGGAAAAAAAAAAGGGCGTGTCCTACCGCGAAGTGCTCGCCAAAGTGAAGGCGGCGGTGAACCTGAAGGAGCTCGTCGTCACCGAGGGCATCCGGGTGAGGGTCACCGCGACTGGGGCCCGGATGCTGGAAGTTCCCGGTGTGGCCAGCGAACCGACCGCTGACGCCCTAGCCGAAAGACTCAGGGCGTACCTAAATGCGGACGAGGCCCGAGTGTCCAGACCCACCAAGTGCGCTGACATGCGCATTCTGGGCCTGGACGACTCTGTGACGGAGAAAGAGGTAGTGGCCACCGTCGCCAGGACCGGGGGGTGCTCTGTCGAGCAGGTGAGGGCAGGCACCATGCGTCCTGGCTTTACGGGGATGCGAGCCGTTACGCTGCCCCATCCCGGCGGCCCTAAAAATTGCCGGAGAGGGCCAAAGGCTCTTGGTGGGCTGGGTTTCTGCACAGGTGAAACTGCTGGAACCCAGACCTCTGAGGTGCTTCCGCTGTCTCTTGGGCAACCACGTGGGACCTAAATGCACCTCGGAAGTGGTGCTTCCGCTGTGGTCAGCCCGGTCGCAAGGCCGGCTCGTGCAATACCACACCGCACTGCGTCGTATGTGCGGCAGCTGGCAAACCCGCCGATCACCGGGCTGGGAGCAAGACCTTCCGCCACTGCTGTTGCCCCCACAGCCGTCGTCGCCGCTAAAATCACTGCGGCAGGACCCTCACAGGGGGCTCGGGAGGGGGCTGAAATGGAGTGCCAATAATGGCCCTATTACGCCTCCTCCAGGCGAATATCAACCAATGTGCCGCTGCTCAGGATCTTTTGCTCCAGAGCATGGCGCAGTGGTCGATTAACATCGCCGTGGTCGCTGAGCCGTACTTTGTCCCACCCAGAGATGACTGGGTGGAGGACCTGAGCGGCTCAGTGACCTTAATTTCTTCGGCCGCCACCGGTACCCCTTCCCTCGAGGATGTCAAGAGGGGTTGTGTAGCAGCACGGTTTGGGGAGATTGCCGTTGTGGGGGTATACTTCTCCCCGAACCGAACTCTCGCCGAGTTCTACAACTCCCTTGCGGAGTTGAAAATCGTCGTCGTCGGGTACCGCTCCCTCCCTGTGCTCGTCCATCGTGCTGCTCGATGAGGTGGGCAAGCTCTTTGAAAGAGTCATTGCAGACCGCCTACGGTGGACGCCATCATGCGCGTGCGAGCCCTCACGACGGGGGACGCAGTGGCCCGGGATGGGGTCGTCTTGGCGGTGTCTCTAGATATCGCCAATGCATTCAACACCCTGCCATGGAGCTGCATAAGGGAGGCACTCCGTTATCACCGGATGCCGGCCTACCTCTGTCACGTGGTCGAGGCCTATATGACGGACAATCCCACCAACCACCCATGGCCCCACCGACATCTTGTCATATGGGCCGAATCTCAAGGAGACAGCTGCGGACATACACGAAGATTCCGTCATACACGAAGGGAAAACGCCACAGGCATGGTGCAGGGGTGTGGTGGTACTCTTCTTCAAGAAGGGTGACAATGCCTTACTGAAGAACTATAGGCCCATCACACTTCTTAGCCATGTCTACAAGCTGTTTTCAAGAGTCATCACGAATCGTCTCGCGCGCAGGTTTGACGATTTCCAGCCTCCCGAACAAGCCGGATTCCGTAAAGGCTTCAGCACCGTAGACCACATACATACGCTGCGGCAGGTTATACAGAAGACCGAAGAGTACAACCTGCCTCTCTGTTTAGCGTTTGTGGACTACGAGAAAGCCTTCGATTCGATCGAGACTTGGGCTGTACTGCAGTCTCTCCAACGGTGCCAAATTGACTACCGGTACATCGAAGTGTTGAAGTGTTTATACAAAAACGCCACCATGTCAGTTCGACTTCAGGATCAGACCTCGGAACCAGTCCTTCTGCAGCGAGGTGTGAGACAGGGAGACGTCATATCTCCGAAGCTGTTTACCGCTGCACTGGAGGACGTCTTCAAGGTTCTGGACTGGAGAGGGCTAGGCATCAACGTCAATGGCGAGTACATCACTCACCTTCGGTTTGCTGACGATATAGTGGTTATGGCTGAGACCATGGAGGACCTCAGTAAAATGCTCAATGACCTCAGTAGTGCTTCCGAAAGAGTGGGTCTTAGAATGAACATGGACAAAACCAAGGTGATGTTGAATGCCCATGTTACACCCACTCCTATCAAGGTAGGAGACTCTACACTCGAACTTGTGGGCGACTATGTCTACCTGGGACAAACGATCCAGTTGGGTAGGGCCAACTTCGAGAAAGAGGTCAACCGTCGAATCCGACTCGGCTGGGCAGCGTTCGGGAAGTTGCGCGGTATCTTCTCGTCCAACTTACCACAGTGTCTCAAGACGAAAGTCTATGACCAGTGTGTGTTGCCAGCGATGACATATGGATCTGAGACGTGGTCGCTTACAATGGGCCTCATCAGAAAACTTACAGTCACTCAAAGGGCAATGGAGAGGGCTATGCTCGGAATTTCCTTGCGTGATCGAATCAGAAATGTAGAGATCCGCAAGAGAACCAAGGTTACCGACATAGCCCGAAGAATTGCCAAACTCAAGTGGCAGTGGGCAGGGCACATTGCTCGCAGAACGGATGGCCGATGGGGCAGAAAGGTTCTGGAGTGGCGACCGCGAACCGGAAGACGTTGCGTTGGAAGGCCTCCCACCAGGTGGACCGATGACCTGGTGAAGGTTGCGGGAATCCGCTGGTTGCGAGACGCACGGGACCGGTCAATGTGGCGACGCTTGGGGGAGGCCTATGTCCAGCAGTGGACGTCTTTCGGCTGATATGATGATGATGATGATGAGCTGCGGACATAGCCCGCCAAATAGGCGTGCTATCACCGCAGTCGCTTCTTGACTCCTTTACAAATCTCGTCCTGTCCCCTTTGTGCCTTCTCCCCATTCTGGGGCGGCCACTAGCGCGTACCCCGCTCATGGGTACGGACGACACGGTACGCCTTCGCTGCCGTCGCTTACCTAAGCCTCAACTAGTGAGGGATGATGAGGGAGAGAAAAATATATACATATACATAATAAACATGATAAAAAAGAAGAAAAAAGACAAAGAAAACCAAAGTTAAACAATAATAATAATCTGTGCAAAAATTTTCAGCTATACAATACAAACACAAGAATAAAACTGCAATAAAAACAACATGAACTAACAGACAAAAACAACAGACATTATTTAACAACAACTCTTTGTAAATGTATGCCTTTTTTTTTTTTTTTTTTTTTCTCTGTATACCCTTTATAAAAAAAAAATGGAAGGGAAGGAAAGTAAAATACTGGTATATTTTGTATACCAGTATTTTACTTTCCTTCCCTTCCATTTTTCCAAAATATACCAGTATTTTACTTTCCTTCCCTTCCATTTTTTTTTCCTTTACTTTACCATATTTTTTTTTTTTTTTTCTCTTAGCCTAATCTTCTTCGCTCCTCTCCAGACTACTTCTTATGGCATGCCAGCCATGGGTGAAGTCCCTGAGACGCCGGAAGTTGGCCTCCGAGGCTACGAGATCCCCGATTCATCTCATACAATCTCTTTCGGAAGCATCCATGCCCGGTCAGGATCTGCGAGACTTGATAGTCCGGCTCAACCCAAATTGCCTTGAGTCTCGCCGCCACGTCTGGGAAGTAACGATATAGCTCCCTACCCCTGTTCTCCGCTTCCCATCTCTGCTGCCACTTGGCTACAGCCTCGTCCACGATGACCCTTCTCCCTGTCCTGAACGCATCCCGAGGTAGGTGACGGGTGTCGTCGATCATGCCCGCACGAGCCACCTCGAGGTCGGCCGGCAACACTCCTGCCAAGACAGGTAGTGCCGCCGTGCTTACGGACCGATAAGCTTTCGTCAGAAGGACGAGTGCGGGCCTCTGCGTTCTCTGCAACACCGACCTGACCATGTACGTGTTCACGCGAACCACCAGCATCCTGCCGCGTATGTGACAATTGGCACATAGATGCCCTTGTACAGGACCTTAAAGGCCTTTTACCGAACGCCCCAGGATGAGGTAGAAACGCGTGACATCTTGCCCAGCCCCGCTGCAGCACGCTCGCCGATGGACTGAGCGTGTTCTCCGAACGACATATTAGCGTCGATCACCACACCCAGAACCTTTTTTGGAACGTACGCTCTTAACTGAAGTCACATCGAGCCGCACCGTGGGAGGGCGCTTGGACAGACCGCCCCTCAGAGTCATGGAATACGACTTCGAGGGGGAGAAGCCAAGCCTGTTACGGCCCCCCCACTCGCTAATAAGTCCCATGGCGCACGAGGCCGAAGCTTCAATGGATCGAGAGTCCGACTCGATGAGAACCGTTACATCATCCGCGTACGCGACCACTTTTACGCCATCTGGGTATTGCAACCGAAGCTCTGGGTATGGCAACCGAAGCAGGACAGGGCCGTCATCTACCCTGGTCACCGGGGAGAGTGGAATCGGCGAGAGATGTCTGTGGGACATCGGGTACGACTGGGTGCTGCGCGTCGAACTCCCTAGTGGCGTCAGCGTGGTTTGCTACGCTGACGACACGCTGGTCCTGGCACAGGGGAGTTCGCACCAGGCGGTGGCTGAAAACGCGACACGCGGGGTTGCGACAACCGTTGAGAGGATCCAGCAATTGGGACTCGAGTTGGCCCTGCACAAGTCCGAGGCCATGTGTTTTCATGGTCCTCGGAACGCGCCATTGCCGGGTTCCCAAATAACGGTAGGAGGGGTTCACATCGGCGTCGGGTCGACGATGTAGTACCTGGGACTCGTCCTCGACAGCCGGTGGAATTTCGTGGAGCATTTCCGACGTTTGGCTCCCAGACTGGAGAGGGCCTGGGCTGCCCTCAAGCGGCTTCTGTCCAATCTAGGGGGTCCAAACACCTCCTGCCGGAGGCTTTACGCGGGGGTCGTGCGGTCCATGGCCCTTTATGGGGCACCGGTATGGGCGCGTTCCCTGAGGTGGCGACCAGCACGCCGGTTGAAAGCGTCCCAAAGGGTCATGACCATCCGGCTGGTACGGGAATACCGCACGGTCTCCGGCGAGGCTTGCTGGATTTCCGCCATGGGATCTGGAGGCAAAAATCCTCGCGCAGATTTGGGAATGGCGCGAAGAGGCGAAATGCCGGGGCGAAACACCGTTGCCGCGACAAATCACGGCTCAGCGGACAGAGCTCCGGCAGGATCTCATGGCAACATGGAGAGGGCGACTGTCGCAACCCAGTGCTGGGCACGCCACAATTGTGGCGATAATGCCCCTCTTTGAGGAGTGGCTTGAGAGGCGTCACGGCGTCCTCACCTTCTGCCTGACGCAGGTCCACACCGGACACGGCTGCTTCGGGAGGTTCCTGTTCAGGATAAGGCGGGAGGAAACGCCCGGGTGTCACCATTGTGAGGATTGCCCGGAGGACACGGTAGAACATACGGTGGAGGTCTGCCCTGCTTGGGTGGAGCAACGCCGTGTCCTCGTGGAGGCGATCGGCGGTGGTGACCTCTCGTGTCCAGCCCTGGTTCAGGCCATGGTACGGAGCGAGAGAGCATGGGAAGCTGTCACCTCCTTCTGCGAAGCAGTAATGCTCGCGAAGGAGGAGGCAGAACGCGTGAGGGAGAGGCAATGGAGGCGCCCTCTCGCCTCAAACCGCCGCAGGAGACGCCCTGGGCGTCGGGAGTCGCAAGCAGATTCCCGGCCACCGTAGGCGCGGACTTGCGGACGGCGATTAATGGGTAGCTCGCCGTCCGATAAGGACCAGGCCCGAGTCGACGGCGCGTAGTGTTCCACGCGCGCCTCAAAGAGATTTCAGCAAATTGACGGGGTCCGCTAGGGCCGATGCCTTTCTGGGTCGCGGATAAATTTGAAAAAGAGTTACCGTGGCCCTGGCTCAAGCAACTGAAGGAACACGGGTGGGTTTTAGTCAGTAAAAGTCTGACACGCCCTCCCGCTTAACCCAGAGTGGGAGAAGTCATTGGATGATTTCCCACGCAAAAAAAAAAGAAAAAGGCTTGCTTGGCCAAGGGGATGACGAGGTAGACCGAGACGTAACGCACTGGATCAACTCAGGATTGATGAAACAGTGACAGGTCACTGGAACTACTTACGACCCA
Source organism: Anorthoa munda (assembly GCA_945859665.1). NCBI lineage: Eukaryota > Metazoa > Arthropoda > Insecta > Lepidoptera > Noctuidae > Anorthoa > Anorthoa munda. The sequence goes on along the minus strand of OX243895.1, from coordinate 49,214,842 downwards.
CAGATCACGTACTCAAAGTGAAAATTTACAAGTCCGTGATTAGACCTGTCGTACTGAATGGATCAGAATGTTGGGCTGTGAAAAAGAAGAGATCGCATGTAGCAGAGATGATAATGTTGAGTTGGATGCCGAGTGACGAGAATGTATAAAGTGAGAAATGAGTATATTAGAGTAAGTTTGAAAATAGTGCCAGTGACAGAAAAGTTGAAAGGAAACCGTTTGTCCTGGTATGGCCATGTGATGACAAGGGATGAAACGCATGTTACAAAAACCGGCCAAGTGCGAGTCGGACTCGCGCAGGAATGGTTTCGTACCATTATCGCAAAAACGGCAAGAAAATCACGTTTGTTGTATGGGAGCCCCACTTAAAAATTAATTGATTCTGTTTTTAGTATTTGTTGTTATAGCGGCTATAGAAATACAATATAAATTCATCTGTGAAAATTTCAAGTATCTAGCCATCACGGTTCACAGACAGACAAATACACGGACCGCGGAGTCTTAGTAATAGGGTCCCGTTTTTCCCTTTGGGTACGGAACCCTAAAAAGAGAAATGATTATAAATGTAGATAGATGGAGAGGGAGGGGATGGCCAAAGAAATGATGGATGGACTGTGTGACTCCTCACACAGTTCATCCATCATTTCTGTCAGTCAGTGATATCGTGACAGGGGACAGGACGGTATGGAAGAGGAAAACGTGTTGCGCCGACCCCAAGTAATAGGGACATGGACAGGAAGATGCTGATGAGTCCGTCAGTTCAATAGTCTAAAAATATTGGACACGTATTTGTGATTTATCAATCTGACAAAGATAAAGCGAATCAAAGTTCAGGAGCGGGGGACTTGTGATGTTACTTGTGAGTTAAAATTGTACTAAAATTGGGTAAAATTGGGTTTTAGGATACGCGAAATTTTAACGCACTGTATCGTCGATGTTTTTTGTTTACGTGACAAAAGAAAAAATACGTGACCCTTATTTTTTATTAACTATCTGACGGGCAACAAAATATTTTTTCAATACAATTGTTAAACATGAATCAGAATGATTTATTTGCCAGCAATGTAGGTACAGGTTTGAGATGGAACAGAATTGGTTGTTTCCGCTACATTCTGCCTTACGGCATGCAAAAACGTTATTTTATTGAACTTATTATACAACAAATTGGCATTGACTTCGTATTTAACAAGGCATCAGAAAATAAAACAAAGAATCACAAATAACTTAATTGTCACATTCACAGTCGATTACGAATCAATAAGCTTCTAGAATAGAAATTCTTCTTGAATAGAAAGCGTGGTGGTGCCTGTATCCTAATAAGAGGTGGGCATGAGTATAAAGAACTATCTGACGTAATGAAGTGCTCGATATCAGGAATTATAGAATGTTGTGCCGTTGAATTGCCTTTCCAAAAAATTATATTTATATGTGTATATAGACCTCCTAAATTGTGTAACCTAAGTAAGTTTTATGAAAATTTAGATCAAATTTAAAAAAATGTGTGTATCAAACCTTCCAAAAAAGTAATTATATGTGGAGACTTTAATATAGACGTTTTAAACAGGAATAGAATGACATTGGCATTTGAATGCTTTCTTAGGAGCTACAACCTCAAACTAGAAATTAATCAACCGACTCGATATATCAGTAATACTTGTTTAGACAATTTTGCACATAATTTTAAGCATAACTGTCAACATGAAGTAATCGATTTCGGATTATCTGACCTAAATAATGAAGATAAAAGTTAATAAAACCAGCCAAATAAAATCGTGGAGAACATTAAGACGAGATATAACTGAGGAAAATCTTATAAAATTTAGAACACATCTCCAAAGCCTTTCGTTTTCTGATGTATATTAGAGTCTTCTGTGCTATATATAGCACAGAAGACTCTAACAAAGCTTATGATAACTTTTTGGAAATGTTCCTTTTTTTACATGATCTCTGTATCCCTCAAAAACTAGTGACTTAAGACCTGGAAAAAAAAATGGGTTTCTTGGGGGATACGAATATGTAGCAAAAGACAACGATAATTACTGTGGCAACAGAGACTTAAACCAACTAGTGAAAATAAAAGGAAAATTAATAATTACCCAAGGAGATTTAAGAAAATTATTAAACTAACCCAGAAATCTCAGAATAACTATTTAATAAATAACTCCAAAAATAAAGCCAAAACTGCCTGGCAAATTATTAATAACAATAAAATTGTAAGAGAACCCATTTATCAAATAAAAATAGGAGATGAAATAATATTAAAACCTAATATAATAGCAGAATTTTTTAACAATTTCTTCATTGACCAGATTTCGAGTAAACCAAAACATACGTCAGAGGACACAGTTAACATAAATATCAACCCACATTCAATATTTATGACCCCAGTTATTCCTCAAGATGTCACGCGTGCAATAAATAACATGAAAAATAAAAAAAGCTTTGGCTACGATGGCATTTCGACCACAGTTATAAAATTTGTTACTAATTGTATAGCTGCGCCCCTTGCTCATATCATTAACGCAAGCATGTACTCTGGAGTATTTCCAGAAGGTCTAAAAACTGTAGTAGTTAAACCAATATATAAAAAGAATGATAAAGACGAAATGACAAACTATAGACCAATTGCTCTAATTCCCATCTTCTCAAAGATCATAGAAAAAATTATCTATGAATCTCTCTACAACTTTTTAACAAAACACCACATACTATGTGACGAATAAAAGGGTTTTAGGAAAAATAAAACCATCAACATGGCTATTTTCGACTTTATCCAGAGTATAATAACTTCTGTTTGGACACTCATACGCACAGTACGCGCCACTCAAAAGAAATAGGTCGTCAACCTTTTTACGTTTTAGTTCAGTTCAAACTATATAATTTTGAAAATGAAATCTTGCGCAGTTTGTAAAGTGCAGTTCAATGACGGCGTCCAGTGTGGCAGTTGCAAGAAACACCTTGATTTCAGATGTGCAAACATCTCAGAAACCGGATGGAAAAAGCTGGGTGCCAATAGGATGGCACAATGGAAATGCCCCACTTGCAGAATCTCATCACCAGTTATGCCTTCCCCTGAACCTGCATCGCTGGATACTATATTAAGCGAGATACGGGACATGAAGCGGCAGTTACTTAGCTTGCCGACCTTGGTAGATGACATTCGCGTGATCAAGGATGAGTTGGTTGAGCTTAAGTTGACATGTGAGGACACTGCTGGAAGACTTGATGATTTTGACGCAAGACTCTTGGAAGTTGAAGCAAAAGTGTCTGAACTTGAAAAGCTTCAGGAATCAGTGAATTGTTTAAAGACTGACTTGGCGACCACGAAGTATCAACTCTCGACCTATGAACAAAGATCCAGGCTGAATAACGTTGAAATTAAGGGAGTTCCTGTGAGGAAGGATGAGAATCTGTACTCCATCATCGACGCTATCGGCCATAAGGTGAACTACAGCTGTCCCAAAGCCCAGGTGAACTATATTTCTAGGGTCCCTATTTTTGGTTCCAATGAAAAGCTCATAATAGTGAGTTTTTTAAACCGGTATGTAAATGAGGATTTCATTGCGGCGGCACGTGCCAGGAAGGACCTATCCGCTTGTGACATCGGGTTTCAAGGCTCATCTCAGCGTGTTTATGTCAACGATCACCTTAGCGTGGAGTACAAAAAACTTTTAACCAGAGTTAAAATCATTGCCAAAGATAAACATTATGAGTACGTATGGGTTAAACATGGTAAAATTCATATACTTAAAAATAATCATTCAAAAGTTTTTATCATAAGGAAGGAGTCAGATTTAAACAAGATTATCTAATTTGTCTTTTAATTTTTACACATACTTTCCTATTTTTCTGTTATATTTTGCTTCAATGGCTCCAATTGTTTAATACCGTTTTTGTCACAATAACTTTATACAAAATGTTTAACACCTCTGCCTTACTAATGAGTTCGACACCTGTCTTTTGTTTAGCTACTTGTATGCTTTGTGATCGTTATCGCGCCGTTTACTTTAAAACTTTACCGCACTACAAATATGTCTCACTCTCTCGCACTTGCACGCACCACGCACTATCGCTTGCTTTTTCGCACCGGTGTTTACTATTTAACATCGGATGATTCTTGCGCTCGCATAGGTCATATTGACTTTTACCCTCATTATACTTATTTAATTATATTATACCTTATTCTACAATATTACTTAATGAAATGCTATATTTTAATGGATTACATAGATTTATACTCAATTATTAGTCTTCGCTTTAATGTCTTCTAAGTTAAATATATTTTATCAAAACGTTCGCGGGCTTAGAACTAAAAGTGATACTTTCTATAGTCAAATGTTACTAAATTCGTATGATATTATTATTCTTTAAAAATACTTTACTGTACTTTTGTTAGAATCAACTTGGAATATGCGTCTGAAATCTGGAATCCATGTTATCACAAGTACATTGATCGTATAGAGAGCATTCAGAAAAGGTTCATCAAGTATTTGTGTTATCATCAGAAAGTGCCCTACCGTTCTGAAGATTACCTCAATCTCTGCAAGAAGTATCATTTATTACCCCTAATTAATCGGCGAGCAGTCTCTGACTGTACTACATTATTAAAAATTTTCAACAATTCTATCGATAACGCCGATATTCTATCCAAATTTTATTTTAACGTTCCCGGAAGGTCGAAGCGATGGTACGCATCGTTGCGTGTTCCATCTACCTCTACGAATTACAGGCAGAATTCATTTATAGTGCGTGCAAGTAGAGGCTTTAATGACTTATGTAAGCGGCATGATTATGATCCTTTCTTAACAGGTGTGTCCTCGGCCAGAAAGTGCCTGAGCCTTAGCTTTTTTAATTAGATTTTGTATGTTCAGGTTTTTATCATTGAAAGAAATTTAAAATGTTAATTTAGTTTGAGCTTTTTTGGTAGCTGTGTTGTGTTGTTCACACTCTTTCTTTTTAATCTATTTTTATAAGTGATGACTTTTAATTGGCTGTCAGTCTCACGTACTATTTGTTATTCTGTTTGTTTTAGCTGTAAGTCGTCCATAATTGATAAATAAATAAATAAATAAATAATGCCAAAAGTAGACTCTAAATTCCCGTATGCGTAATATATGCCGATATGTCGAAGGCTTTTGACTGTGTGGATCATGATACCCTTCTAACAAAACTTTATGCATACGGTATTCGTGGCAATGCCCTTAACTTATTATAAACGTATCTTAAAGGACGTAGACAATGTACGGAGATATCGAGCTTGTGTTTGGGATCTAGGAAGGAATTAAAATCTAGATCGTCTTTTAGAGAAATGAAATATGGTGTACCGCAGGGCGGCGTCCTTGGATCTTTATTATTTATATTATATATAAATGACCTGCCACGTCATATAATTCATCCTATGGTATTATTTACAGATGATAGCACATCAATTGTGTCATGTATTGATAAAGAATCATATGTAAATGACATTAACAATACGATTAGTAGTCTAATAAAGTGGCTTGACAACAATAATTTAGTTTAATAGTGCAGGATTTCTTAAATGATAATTTTAAGTAATGTCTTTTATAACCTTTAAATTGTATCACATTTTGCATGCTATATTAAGGCAGAACTTACATGGATCCTACTTTATAATGTAACAACTTATTTTTATGTACCTACATTCTAAGCAAATAAAAACCTATTCTATTCTATTCTTCTTCTTCAAAAAGAAGAAGAAGAATCAATAAGCTTATCTAGGAATTATAAAAAATTGTTATCATTTAAAATGTCACATACATAGTCGATTACAAATCAATAAGCTTATCTAAGAAATAAAAAAATATCATTTAAAAATGTCAACTACAAGAAAATTTAATGTCCAGTTATACATCTTTTCAATACAGTTGTTAAACATGGCGTAATTTCAGAGGCTATAATTATGATTCGAAAATTAAATCATTTGCACAGGCATCTTTCTGTTACGCGGTCGTGACTTTTGTTTACGAGCTTGATCATTATTTTTGCAGTTGAGTTTTAAATGTATATAAGTCAATTTAAAAAAAGTTTAGTAGCAAGGAGTTTTCATACATAGAATAAAATGAGATTGAGAAGAAAATGAGAAAAAGTCTTTTCATGAGAAAAAGAAAGAGTCTTTTCTTTCTAAATGGTTGTTTAATATATTTAATTATCAGTTTAATTTAATTATTCACATAAAAAAATGGTCGAATAGGCTGTATAGGCTGTTTTCGTTGTAAAAAAAATATGTCCAGTTGCAAAGACGCGCCATTTTCTGAAAATTTTAATTTTTGTGTGGTAAATTGTTTTTTTTTTTTTAATATGAGTTCAAATACAATTGATGAAATGGAATTTACTCCACCCGATATTTTATCTGAGGCGAAATTGCGCAAGATGAAATTTTACCCCAAAAATCTCGAGAAACATAATTACTTACGACTTACGATAATTTTATTTTATGGAAAAAACAAATGTAATTCTTTGATTTGTTTTTACTATTTCCCACAACTGTATTGAAAAACGTCGTGTGATACTCGGGTGTGTAGGTTATTGCAAACTCGTGTCATTTTTTTTTTTTTATGGCAGCTCGTTTGCAATAACCTACTTTCCACCCTTGTATCACAATGTACTATTATCATTCAGGAAGTCATTAACAGAATAGTAACATTTCATTCCATCATGGCGTACTTTCAGGGGCTATAATTTTATTATGATACGAAAATGAAATCTTTTGCATAGGCATCTTTCTGTTACGCGGTCGTAACTTTTGTTTACGAGCTCGATCATTACTTTTGCAGTTGAGTTTTAAATTAGTAAGTAAATACAAAAATAAAACTTTTTTTTTTGCAACTGAGCCAGTTTTGACTATTCTGCCAGTGTCACGTTGGGACGGCAGCACATTGAGGTGGAACCGTCGAACTTTGCTCTCTGTGGTAGGTGTTAGACTAATCGCTAAAAGGACGACCAACGTATGGCGCTAGCTGTCATGTAAACATTGAGCTCCCGTTATAAAAATTTCTAAAATTATTATTTAAACACTATCTACTCTAATACATCATAAAAGTTAAGAAGATAGTACAATACGCGTGTGAAAGTGTTATCCTAACAAATTATTCGCTGTGAAACTTATGGACGAAACTTATAAATTTGGACAAAACTTTGTGGAAAAAAACAATTTTGAGTGTAGTATTTATGACTCTAATGAACTACATATTGCTAAATACTTAACTAAAAAACGTGTGACAAATAAAATATAAACAATTACATCGAAAAAAGTGAAAAAAAAAAAAGTGAGTCATAGTGAAAAAATATTCAAATCGTTCAAATCACAACCGATATCATTAACGATTTTTTACTTGGAAGAGCCTACTGTTCGACTATTTCGACAACACACTTAACAGACACGGTGGCAGGTACGGCAAACCGCCTACATGATACATTTGTAGCCTATGACTCGAGTTCGATCCCCGCAATCGAATTCACTTTTTGGGATATCTACAAATTAATCGGAATTTATCTGATAGTCAAGAATAACAACGGGCAACGAATACTTACAAACGACGGTAGTAGTAACATCATTAATACAATTTATAACTGCAATCTAAAATGAATTTCTTGGAGAATATAACTTTCCGGCGGAACCGCACACGGTCGGAACCAAATGATGACGAAAGCGATATTATATCACAAACCTTGAACTGTACGACGAGTAGTCTACCCGATATATCCGAAGATGAAGACGCTCCGCAGTTAAAAATATTGAAAGATGAGGTAGCGAGACTAACATCTCAACTTAATAGTGCTCACAAAGAAATCGAGCTTCTGTCATTAGAAAACAGTCAGCTAAAAGAATTGAATGATGAATTTTCAAAAAAAAATGAAATGTATAAAAAACTTATTAACAGTCCAGGAAAACGTGTACCGAAGACAACATTAATGACACCTAAAAACACACCTAAAAATAACACGAAGACAAAACAAACCCAGACCACTCCAACTATTGAAGAAAATGACATTTTACGTACAAAAACTGTCAACTGCAACAATTGCGTCTCGAAAGAAACAAATAATATAAAAACAACCAGAACTGATGTTGTTATATCTCCTTCCGTGAAACATAAAATATGCCTAGTAAGCAGCGAAACTTCAAACAGACTTTATACAATTGCTCAAAAAACTAATTTGTGTAACTTTGAAATCTGTCACTATCGCAAACCAACATGTGGGTTGTTGCAACTTATTGACAAAATCAAAAGAAAAGTACATAACTTTACACACTCGGACTTTTGCGTTATTTATATCGGCGAGGAAGACTTTCGAAAAACGCATAACTACTTAGAACTAGTCATATCTGTCAGGGAAAAATTGTTACCACTGAGTCATACAAACTTCATAATTTGTTTACCGACTTTTAAATATATGACAGATGCCAACATAATGTTTAACAGCCGTATAGAAACCTTCAATAACCTTCTTTATTTAGATATAAATACGTGGAATTATGCTCATTTATTAGACTCAAATTTTAATCTACCTTACAATTACGAATCCTACAGTAACAAATATGGAACTTTAAATTACTCTGGTTTAAAGATTGTTGTATCAGATTTGCAAGACCTTATATTTGACCTTGGCGACCTAACTACTACACACTTGGAAGTGGACTGCCCATCTCAGAATCAAAATACTCAGCCTATAGATTCACAACATGCAAATACTCAGTTTTTTCTTTAAATACCTTACCATTTTACATCAGAACATAGCTGGACTAATTAATAAAATTGATAATCTGACTGTAAAGCTAGTGGAATTATCTGACAGAGGAACTATTATAGATATTATTTGTATCACGGAGCACTTCGTACAAAAGGGTTTTGAAGATTTATTACACATTCCTAATTTTTGTCCAGCAGCTTTTTATTCTAGAGAAGTGAAGAGAGGAGGAGCGTGTATTTTTGTTAGAGTAGGATTACAGTTTAAGGAAATACCGGAAATATCAAAACAATCGGTTTCAGGGATTTTCGAATGCTGTGCCGTAGAGATAATAACTCATAAAATTATTATAATTTGTGTATACAGAATCCCTAAACCTAATTATGAAATATTTTATGAAAAATTAGATTATGTTTTAAGTAAAGTTTCTATCTCTTCGAATAAAAAAATAGTCTTGTGCGGAGACTTTAATATTGATGTTTTGAAAAGAAACAAGGCAACATTAGAATTGGAGTTTTTTCTTATGAAGTATAACCTAAAACTATCACTTTATACACCCACAAGATTAAGTAGTAATACCTGTATTGATAATTTTGCACACAACTGCAGGAAAGGTTGCGAAACTGAAGTTATAGATTTAATCCTTTCAGATCATGTATCACAAATAATTAAAATACCTATTAAAAAAACCTGTAAATTACAGTATTGGAAAACTAAAAAGCAGGACCTAAATATGAATCATTTACTTACTTTTAAAAAACATCTTAGCAGTCTATCATTTACACAGGTTTTTGATGCACAAGAGGCAAACACAGCTTTTGATGATTTCATGGATGATTTTACTCTTTTTTATAAGCTGTGCTTCCCGGAAAAAATTGTAACAATTAAAACGAACAAGGAAACAAAATGGATTTCTCGAGGAATAAAAATATGTAGCAAGAAACAAAAGCAGTTACTTTGGGCTTATAGGTTAAATTCTAACTCACAAAATAAAAAAAATCTTAAAAACTACACAAAACTTTATAGGAAAATTATTAAGCTAACACAAAAAGCTCAAAATAATCATTTTATAAACATCGCTGAAAACAAATCAAAGGCTACATGGCAAATAATAAATAAAACCAAGCTATGTTTGCCACAGGAGTCAATCATGACCATAAATAGAGATAATCTAACGTTTACGCACCCTATAGACATTGCGAATGAATTTAACAATTATTTTATTGACGAAATTGAAAATAAAACTAAAGCTGACATAACGTTAAATAATATTAATTTAAAAAATCAGACATTAAATTCCCTATTCATGCAACCTGTTACTGCCGATGACATTATAAAAATAATTTCTAACCTAAAAAACACGAATACTGTAGGATACGATGGCATTTCTACAAAAGTCATAAAATTTGCAAGAGACGTAATAGCACCTCCATTGGCGCATATTATTAACTTGTGTATTGCTAATGGCGAGTTCCCAAACAAGCTCAAAACGGTTGTCATAAAACCTTTACACAAAAAAGATGACAAATCGGACTTAAAAAACTATAGACCAATAGCGAAAATCCCAATATTCTCGAAAATTTTTGAAAAAGTTGTATATAACTCTCTTTACTCGTATTTCGAAAAGTATAAATTATTTTGTAAGGAACAAAAGGGATTCCGCAAAAATATTACAGTTAATATGGCATTCTTTGACCTCTTAACAAACATCATGTCATCTGTAGATAAGAGAATTCCAGTTTGTGCTATCTATACTGATATGTCCAAGGCTTTTGACCATGTGGATCATAAAATTCTGTTGGAAAAACTGCATAGCTACGGAATAAGAGGAAATATTCTTCAGTTAATAGAGTCATATTTAAGCAACAGAATTCAATACACAGAAGTCTCTAGAATCTGTCCGAAGACTAAAATGGAAACCATTTATGTATCAAAGCCAAGACACGTAAAATATGGTGTTCCGCAGGGTAGCGTACTGGGGCCACCATTTTTTCTAATTTACATCAATGACCTCCCAATTGCAACATCAAATAAAATGATTCTCTTTGCGGATGACAGTACAGCTGTGATTAAGTGTGAGAATCATATTAATTACGAGCAGGACATAAATACTTGTTTACATGACATAATAAATTGGCTAAATAATAACAATTTAATTATAAACCTCAATAAAACAAAAATAATGCAATTTCATCAACGCAGTGAAAACCCAAATATTAGCATTGCTTACCAAGGTTGTAATATTGAGGAAGCAAGCCAGGCACGGTTTTTGGGTATAGTTATTGACAGTAAACTCACTTGGAAACCTCATATTGAAGTTGTGTGCAAAAAACTCAGCAAAACCGCGTATGCTCTCCGTCAACTTTCAAAAAAAGTCAACATGCAGGCTCTTTTATCAGCATACCATGGACTAGTTGCCTCTGTCTTGCGGTATGGTATCATATTTTGGGGGCAGTCTACCGATAGGGAACTAGTATTTAGAATGCAAAAGCGATGTATAAGGTCAATGTGTGCGCTTAAAACAACAGATAGCTGTCTTCCCTATTTTAAGTCTCTAAACATTTTAACTTTCCCGTGTTTATACATTTTAGAAACAGCATTGTTTGTAAAAATTCATCCAGAATTATTTGTAAAACTGTCAGCAGGCAGGAAAAATCCGACACGGGCTCAATATGTTAATAAACTATCCCAAGTAAAATGCAAAACGGCACTTATGCAGAAGAGTTTCTTTGGTCTTGCCCCACGAATCTATAATAAAGTACCTGATGCAATAAAAAATATGACTGTAATAAAATTTAAAAGGGCACTAAGCCAAATATTAATAGAGAAATGTTATTACACAATTGATGACTTTCTTAATGATAAATTATTACAATGACATAAAAACGTATTATTGTGATGGACATGTATGATACTATTTCGACATTTATATTTTTTCCAAATTGACTTATTTATTATTCTCTTTGACATTATTATAAAAATTCTACTACTTTCACTTGACTAATTTTAAAAAAGATATTTTTTTTTTTGTATTTTGATAAATTGACATTTAAATTTATATTATCATTACAATTTTATATTACTATTTTTTGTGAATGAAATAATTTTTTGCATGCCCACAAGACGGTAGAATATGGAGGAGCTAATTACCTTTAAGAAACATCTATGTACCAATCACCCATATTTGCAAAGAAATAAATGATTTATGATTTATTTATGATTTATGACGAGTACAAGGGTTAGTAGAACACATAATCTAATTTACAAGGTTATATACAAGGCCTAAACTACTATACAATACGAGTATACATATACTATTTACACACACGTTAGACACTAATTAAAATTTTAACTCATTGTCGTTTAAAACAGTAGCCAAAATATGGATTAGTTTAGGAGAGAAGAGGCATAGGAGGGAATTGAAGTTGGTTGGAAGAGGAATGTTTATTTTGTTTTTTTTTTCATAGTGGTTAAAGGATTTATTGTTTAAGCAGGCGAAGAAAATATGGTCCAAAGTACCCTCCGCAAGATCACACTCGCACAGTGAACTATCCCGGACATGAATCTTGTTCAAGGAACACTGGGCTACAACAGTGTCCGGGTCTTAATCTACACAGTGACGAAACAGTTCTCTTCGACAATTTAGGGCATTTAGAAAACCAAAGCTTACGTTGCATTTCAGGCTGTATAGTGGCATAATAGAAGCACTTGGTTTTAGAGGTCGTCTTCCCCCACGAGCCACGAGCCCACGAGTTAAATAACTTGGGTCTGGCACCATTCCGCAAATCGTAGTTATGAGCTACGTAATGCTTTCGATCAACCGGATTCAATGTGCCATACTTTGCTAACGAATCAGCGCACTCGTTACCAACAATAACCAAGTGACTCGGGCTCCAGGCTATCTCGATTTCCAAGCCGTTTTGGGAACAATCAAATAACAAGTTCTTAATATCTACAATAATTTTGCTGTGGATTTTACTATGAAATTGATTTTGTTTTATGGCCTGAATACTACTACGGGAATCTGAAAAAAATACTGACCTTGTTATTTGATGTGATTTAATATAGTGTATGGGTTCAAGAATGCTAATACACTCTCCTGTAAAAACTGATGCTTCTGGTGGGCATTGAAAAAGTAAAGCAATTTTAGAATTTTTGAAGTAAATTGCCACACCAGTGCATCCTGATTCTGACAATTTTGAAGCATCAGTGAAAAATAAATTCCATCCTTTCCAGTAACGCTTGACAGCTCAGTCAAAGTCGTCTCTAGAGTTTTGGGAATTCTTTGAAATTCCTAGTCCCAGAACGGCTTTTGGTTCGAAATGAATCGTTTCATATGCGGCGGAGAAGATTGGGAGAGTTGGGTATTGACAAAATGGCAAGGAGAGTTGTATAAGCTCTCTGTACCTATTTATCAATAGGGGAACTATTTAAATATTGCAATAAGGGGAATCATTAATTGAAAGGTCGATTTGCTCTAAAATTGGAAGTAAGGGATGGGATGAAATGGAAAAATCTTTAGACAGGAAACGATCTGCCAAATACTGTCTTCTAAGGTGTAGAGGCGGTTCTGCACATTCAACTTGAAGCGCATTAATCGGAGAAGATTTCATGGCCATGACAATTCGCAAAGACTTGGCCTGGATTCCATCTAGTCTTTTAAGCACTTATTTGTTGCAGGGCTCAATAAGAAAGCTGCAGTAATCCATAGCGCTTCTAGTCAGCGCATTGTAGACTAGTTTGAGGGTGTAGGGGTGAGCTCTCCATCACACTCCGGCCAAAGATTTAAGGACCGACACAGACCGTTCACATTTTTTGACCGTGTTGTTAATATGGTCTACCCCGGTCAATCTAGAGTCCAATATTACTCCCAGGAACCTAGCCTTATCCTTAACTGGAATGATTTATCCATCAATATTTATATCTATTGGGGATGCAGAACGCTTGTGGGTAAAAATGACCGCTAAACTCTTTGGTGAGAGTAAGGGCTAGCCGGATCTCTGACGTGAGGATACCCACACTATCAGCTGTGCCCAAACCTTTCCTAAAACCGAACTGAGTCGTTCGGAGCAGTTTCTGATTTTCTACCAACCACGCCAACCGGTTTTTAACTATATGTTCCAAAAGTTTTATTTGTATGGACGATAAAGCAATGGCTCTGTATGAGCAATGATCATTCGGCTCTTTGCCTAGTTTTAGTATTGGAATGATAACTTGAACCTTCCATTCTGTGGGAATGTAGCCAGAGGTAAGGCAAAAATTTACCAAATCCAGGTAATATTGGTGAGTTTTTAGACCAGTTTTAGAAATAAAAGAGTAAGGGAATCCGTCCGTGCCCGGTGCGGAGTCTTTAACATGCGATAACACAGTTTTTGGTTCTTCCAAGCTAAATGGCATGTTCATTGGGTCATCAGTGTTGTCTACATCATTGATGCCAACACCGATGTTCTCCACACTTGGAACATATGCTGAAGCAATTTTTGAGAAAAACTGGTATCTCAGTTCTTCTGTGAGATTGTTTGAAGAGGCAGGTGTTAAACTTCTCCTAAAACGCTTCAATTTTCGCCACACTGCCGAAACCGGAGTGGACGGATTCAGCGAACTACAGTATATTGACCAACCTTCACGTTTCTTTCTTTTAAAAAATTGCCTGGACTTAGCCAATATCTGCTTGAAGGCGATAAGGTTATCCAGGTTCATATTACAGTTAACTGTCTTTTCAGCCTCATTCCTGGCTCTGATCATGTCAGTACATTCCTTATCCCACCATGGCGGGGAAGGAAGTTTACCCGAATAGGGTTTTTTGGAGAGGAAGCAATCATCTGCTGTGGAGGAAATAGTGGAAGAGAAGGAGGAAAAGCATTCCTGGGAATTAACTCTTTCAACCCTTGGAAGAGAAGATATACTCTCAAATCTAAGATTTTAGAGCATAAATCCCAATCCACTGAGGTTAAACGGTGTTTTAACAGAGGAGGGGAAACTTTTGTTGAAGTATTTTTGGAAGAGAATTCGATCATGATGGGATAGTGATCACTTCCATAGGTCAAGTCCAAGAGACGCCAAATGAGGAGGCTAGACATACTGGATGAACAGAACGTCAAGTCAACACAACTATTACTCTGCCCAGGTGCAGACCTGCGCGTAGCATTTCCATTGTTGATGAAACAAAGATCTAGATCATCCAATATATCCACCAAGCCTATACCAAAGTTATCGCAAGTATCTGATCCCCAACGATAATGGTGACAATTAAAAACACCCATGACGAGTATTGGACCGCTAACACTGCATAAAAAAAATCCTATAGTAGGCAGATATTCGAGTTGTGGGTGCGCAATATAAAAAGAAAAAATATTTATACCCTCAGCCTTAACAGCAACAACATTTAGGTTGTCGCCAACGAAGGTTAGAGGAATCTGGGCGAATGATACTTTGCTATTGATGAGCAAAGCACATCCTCCGAAACCATCAGGTCTGTCATTACGAACACTGCCAAAACATGGTAACCTGAAATTGCTAGCAGGCAAGAGCCATGTCTCAGCAATGCCGCAGATTGACGGTTTAAATTTATTGTTTAAAAATGAAAGATCAGGCTTTCTGGGCGTAATACTCCTCACGTTCCATTGAAGGAATGTCAAGGGACTGGGGGCCATCGTGGATGTAATGAAGAATGGAAGTCAATTTTAGGGTCAGGAATGGATTGGGTAGGATTGGAAAGTAAAGACACTAACATATTATTAGTAATTAATTCCAAGATATTTTTTGATTTTGCCTCTCCGTATGACATTGGTTCTGCAACTTCTGTTGGAAGGGCACAACTATTTCTGGATGGAGAGAAGGAGTGGTTTTTGGTATGGTCTAAATGAGCTTGTCTATTACGAGTATATCCAGGAGAAAGGGGGATGCGGGGTTTAGGTTTCGGTATGAATTTTGGGAAACAGGAATGGGACTCGAGGACTGGGATTGGGATCTATTTAGTGCAACCTTGTTGCGAGGGGAGGATTTGAAGACATCGGCATATGATCTGGAAACAGATGGAAACACCTCACTTGCCTCCGCATATGAAATAGATTTTTCCGCCATCAGAGCTTTAATGCTCTTCTGACGGCCCAATTCAGGACAAGCACTGTTGTTTGCATAATGGTTGCCAGTACATGAAAAACAGAAGCTATTCTCAGGGGTGACTGCACATCCATCACCTGGTTGATCTTCAACACACTTAAAGCATCATGGCTTAGACCGGCACAGAGTGCGTGTATGCCCATACCGGCAACAATGGTAACATAGTATAGTAGGGTAGGTGTATCTCTCGACTGGGAGAGCTGAGTAGAAACAGTACACACGTTTGGGTAGGACTTGACCATCAAACGTCAAAACAACAGTTTGTGTGGGTTTCCACTCACCTACACCAGCGGACTACACCTTATGGCTTATCGTTTTGGCTTTGATGATGGAGCCGCATCCTTCTGGGACCTTAATGTTATTAATTATCTCGTCCTCTGACCACTCGATCGGTATGTCCCTAACAGTATCCATTCTAGTAATATTGAATTGTGGGATGGCAACAATGTAGTTATTTTGAGGTAAAAATTTATTGTTGAGAAAACTGTTTGCATCCTGATGCGACTTAAACTCAACTGACACTCTATTTCTACCTATTCGTTTGATCCCATCTATGGTATTACGTAAAATCGAAAAAAATCTTCGCACTGACAAAAGTACGTGTTAATACCTTCACCACTACCACAGAATCCAAAAAAAAAATATAACTCTGTTTTTGTTTTGACTTTTGCGACTTTGACAGCATTGATGTGCCATAGATAATGTAAGGTGTTCGTTCGGAAACTTTCCCCAATAATTGTTTTAAATTTACTGGTTTGGGTACTAGTCTTTTAACATTTGTTTAAATGACGACTGCATCGAGGACTGTTATTTTAGCATAATAATTTTATTATTATTATATTATTTTTAGTGGTATTATATTATATTTATAATTGTGTTACGTTGGGTAATAGTTTTGTTTCCTGTTCTTCTTCTTGTTCGTCTGATGAGAGCAATTCTAGTGCGTTCAGTGATGATTCGGTACACCTACGCGATCAATTGTCTTCTGTATTTTCTTGCTACAGTAAATTTCTTAATATAGTTCATATAAATGTTCAAAGCGTTCCTGCTCATCACCCCGATTTATTATCCTCATTCGACTCCGATCTTATTCATGCTGTTCTCGTCTCAGAGACTTTTCTCAAACCTACACTTCCTTCAACGCAATATTCGTTGCCCGGCTACAAGCTGGTGCGTAACGACAGAACGGGCAGGGGATGTGGAGGGGTCGCCATCTATCTCCGTGGAGATATTTCATACGAAGTCGTTGATCAGTCTCCGAGTAATTATTCTAAATTTGCTGAACACCTCTTTATTGAGGTTACTTTTAACAACGCAAACTTACTATTAGGTGTTTACTATAGTCCTTCATGTCATATAGATTTTTTCTATTCATTTGAATCAAAACTAGAAAATTCTCCTAGTTATATGACCACACGATAATACTCGGAGACTTCAACACCTATCGGATCAAATATGATGTGCGCAGCCGTAAAATCCAGACTCTGGTCTCTTCTGTCAACATGCATATCCTTCAGCTTGACGCCACCCATCATGCTCCTCACTGTAACCCCTCACTGTAACCCCTCACTTCTAGACGTAATTCTGGTTTCCGATCCAAGCAGAGTAGCCACGCATGGTCAACTTGCTGCCTCTTTCTCTTATCATGATCTTATTTTTCTTTCTTATAAAATTCGCCCTCCTAAACGTAAATCGAAATTTCTCTTCCTTCGCAGTTTCAAGAACATTGACCTGCATTGCTTAAGAGAAGACGCGGGCAATATTGACTGGTCTCCTGTTTACGATAGTAATGACCTGGACAGTAAGGTTGCCGAGTTTACTAAAATAGTGCTGCAACTCTTTGATAAGCATGCACCGCTTAAAAAGGTCAGAGTGAAGCATCTTCCAGGTCCCTGGTTGTCTGACAACATTAAACGTGCAATGTCGAAAAGGGATAAGGCTAAAAAGCGGTATAAAAGGGATCCCACTAATGAGAACTAGACTCTTTACAAGAAGCTGCGCAATCGGTGCGGTCGTATGTGTAGATCTCTACACAAGGCTAAAAGGCGCCACCTCCACAACTCTGTACAAAATTTCAATACAGCACAAATATGGCAATATCTCAAAACACTTGGTATCGGTAAAGCTGTTGATGACAGCACGCCTAATATTGATCTTGACACTATTAACGCACACTTCTCGAAATCACCTGTCACTCTTGACGTCAACGTGAAAGCTTCCACTTTAAATAATCTATCTAAACTTCCTCTGCCATTGTGTACTTCATTCTCCTTTCACCCAGTTACAGAAGAGGATATAAAGCGGGCCGTAATGTCTATATCCACGAAGACGGTGGGTGATGACGGTCTGCAACTCCAGATACTTCTTCCAATCCTGAATGAACTTGCTCCTGTCATACTTCACACTATAAACTACTCCCTCTTTTCATGCCACTTTCCTTCCGCTTGGAAGAAAGCGCATGTTCTACCTTTACCCAAAGTCCCAAAACCCTAGTCAGTTTCCCAGTTCCGTCCTATTTCCATACTTCCAATCCTATCTAAAGTCCTTGAGAGCGTAGTTAATAATCAGCTGTCTCACTACCTTTCCTCTAATGGCCTGCTAAGTTCTTATCAATCTGGTTTCCGTTCTGGCCACAGCACTGTATCGGCTTTAGTTAAAATTACTGACGACATCCGACTGGCCATAGACAATAGGCTCCTTACAATATTGATTCTACTGGACTTTAGCAGTGCTTTTAATTCAGTTTATTTTGACATCCTCTTAAGTATCCTATCCTCTCTTAATGTATCTCCTTCTGTGATTACGTGGTCTATCTCTTATCTTCGGGGTCGCTCGCAATCGGTTCGCTCAGAGTAGGTTTCCTCTGACTGGTTTAATGTAAATAATTTTTCAGTTGCCAGCGCGTACAACAGATCCACAGTGGGTGGTGGTACCCTGATACTTTGTAATAGTCATCTTAAATATAAGGAAAGAAAGGATATCACTGCTTACTCTGTTGATCGCTTATGTGAGGTAGCATGTGTAGAGGTCGAGGGGCATACTATCTTGTGTGTTTACAGACCACCAGCATCAAACTTGTCATTTTAATTACAATGGAAGAATTATTAAGTAAACTTTTCAGAGATAATAAATTAGTTTTTGTTTGTGGTGACTTAAATATAGATCTGTTAGTCAATTCACCTGAAAAATGTAAGCTCATTTCATTGTTAAAATCATTTAACTTAAAATATTTATTTAATGAACCGACAAGAATAACTGCAACTTCAGCTACGTGCATAGATAATGTATTCACTAATTGTAAAGTTAAAGATTCGTTTTTAATTAGTGGCGTTAGGTCAGACCATACTGGTCAACTAGTATCTTTTGAGTCAGATAAAAAATGTAATCTAGCTAAATCAATTCGATTAAGACTTCTTACTAAAAATAAATTAAATTCTTTTAATAATAATGTTTTTAGTTACCTTTCTAATGCCAGTTTTGATTCAAAAGACCCCAATATAAATTACGGCACGTTGTTTTCTACAGTCTACCAAGAATTCAATAAAACGTGTCCTGTAAAGACAGTTAAAGTCAATAATTCCAAATCGAAATTTAATGAATGGGCCACTGTGGGCATAAGGAAAAGCCGCGATTTCTTATATAAATTATATTACGAAAAATCTTTGACTTCCGATCAAGTTTTCCACAATTATGTTAGAAACTATTCCAAAATATTTAAAAGAGTCTGCGCTCAAGCAAAATCTCAAATAATAATTAACAAAATTAGTGTTTCTAATAATAAAATAAAAACTGTGTGGCAAGTAATTAATACAGAAACTGGCAAGACACAACAACGCGATCAGAATGAGTTGTCTTTGAAAATATCTAATCAAACCATTTCTGATAAGCAAGAAGTCGCTGAGACATTAGAAAATTACTTTACCAACATTCCGTTAGAGGTTACGAAGTCACTTCCCTCCTCATATAAATTAGCTGAAGCTCTTCTTAAAGAAAACTTTAGTAAAGACGTACCAACCTTTAAATTTAAACCAATATGTATTGATACAATTAAAAACGCGTTCAAAAGTCTGAATATAAAAAATACTGAAGACTTATGGGGGATTTCCGTTAGGGTTCTTGGAGATATTATTGATTCAATTGCTCCTGTCCTAACAGGCATATTCAATCAATGTTTTGACAGCGGCACGTTTCCTGACTTAATGAAACACAGTAAAGTAGTACCAATTTTCAAATCAGGCTGTAAGAGTGATCCCTCTTATTATAGACCTATATCCGTGCTTCCAGCATTGAGTAAAATCTATGAAAAAATTATGCTGGACCAGATGTTGTCTCACTTCAATTTAAATGGGATCCTGCATAGTCAGCAGTTTGGTTTCACGAAAGGTAGGT